>OX451379.1:9960240-11379949 GCA_949629185.1 Apamea crenata | reverse complement strand
TAACCTAACCTAACCTAACCTAACCTAACCTAACCTAACCTAACCTAACCTAACCTAACCTAACCTAACCTAACCTAACCTAACCTAACCTAACCTAACCTAACCTAACCTAACCTAACCTAACCTAACCTAACCTAACCTAACCTAACCTAACCTAACCTAACCTAACCTAACCTAACCTAACCTAACCTAACCTAACCTAACCTAACCTAACCTAACCTAACCTAACCTAACCTAACCTAACCTAACCTAACCTAACCTAACCTAACCTAACCTAACCTAACCTAACCTAACCTAACCTAACCTAACCTAACCTAACCTAACCTAACCTAACCTAACCTAACCTAACCTAACCTAACCTAACCTAACCTAACCTAACCTAACCTAACCTAACCTAACCTAACCTAACCTAACCTAACCTAACCTAACCTAACCTAACCTAACCTAACCTAACCTAACCTAACCTAACCTAACCTAACCTAACCTAACCTAACCTAACCTAACCTAACCTAACCTAACCTAACCTAACCTAACCTAACCTAACCTAACCTAACCTAACCTAACCTAACCTAACCTAACCTAACCTAACCTAACCTAACCTAACCTAACCTAACCTAACCTAACCTAACCTAACCTAACCTAACCTAACCTAACCTAACCTAACCTAACCTAACCTAACCTAACCTAACCTAACCTAACCTAACCTAACCTAACCTAACCTAACCTAACCTAACCTAACCTAACCTAACCTAACCTAACCTAACCTAACCTAACCTAACCTAACCTAACCTAACCTAACCTAACCTAACCTAACCTAACCTAACCTAACCTAACCTAACCTAACCTAACCTAACCTAACCTAACCTAACCTAACCTAACCTAACCTAACCTAACCTAACCTAACCTAACCTAACCTAACCTAACCTAACCTAACCTAACCTAACCTAACCTAACCTAACCTAACCTAACCTAACCTAACCTAACCTAACCTAACCTAACCTAACCTAACCTAACCTAACCTAACCTAACCTAACCTAACCTAACCTAACCTAACCTAACCTAACCTAACCTAACCTAACCTAACCTAACCTAACCTAACCTAACCTAACCTAACCTAACCTAACCTAACCTAACCTAACCTAACCTAACCTAACCTAACCTAACCTAACCTAACCTAACCTAACCTAACCTAACCTAACCTAACCTAACCTAACCTAACCTAACCTAACCTAACCTAACCTAACCTAACCTAACCTAACCTAACCTAACCTAACCTAACCTAACCTAACCTAACCTAACCTAACCTAACCTAACCTAACCTAACCTAACCTAACCTAACCTAACCTAACCTAACCTAACCTAACCTAACCTAACCTAACCTAACCTAACCTAACCTAACCTAACCTAACCTAACCTAACCTAACCTAACCTAACCTAACCTAACCTAACCTAACCTAACCTAACCTAACCTAACCTAACCTAACCTAACCTAACCTAACCTAACCTAACCTAACCTAACCTAACCTAACCTAACCTAACCTAACCTAACCTAACCTAACCTAACCTAACCTAACCTAACCTAACCTAACCTAACCTAACCTAACCTAACCTAACCTAACCTAACCTAACCTAACCTAACCTAACCTAACCTAACCTAACCTAACCTAACCTAACCTAACCTAACCTAACCTAACCTAACCTAACCTAACCTAACCTAACCTAACCTAACCTAACCTAACCTAACCTAACCTAACCTAACCTAACCTAACCTAACCTAACCTAACCTAACCTAACCTAACCTAACCTAACCTAACCTAACCTAACCTAACCTAACCTAACCTAACCTAACCTAACCTAACCTAACCTAACCTAACCTAACCTAACCTAACCTAACCTAACCTAACCTAACCTAACCTAACCTAACCTAACCTAACCTAACCTAACCTAACCTAACCTAACCTAACCTAACCTAACCTAACCTAACCTAACCTAACCTAACCTAACCTAACCTAACCTAACCTAACCTAACCTAACCTAACCTAACCTAACCTAACCTAACCTAACCTAACCTAACCTAACCTAACCTAACCTAACCTAACCTAACCTAACCTAACCTAACCTAACCTAACCTAACCTAACCTAACCTAACCTAACCTAACCTAACCTAACCTAACCTAACCTAACCTAACCTAACCTAACCTAACCTAACCTAACCTAACCTAACCTAACCTAACCTAACCTAACCTAACCTAACCTAACCTAACCTAACCTAACCTAACCTAACCTAACCTAACCTAACCTAACCTAACCTAACCTAACCTAACCTAACCTAACCTAACCTAACCTAACCTAACCTAACCTAACCTAACCTAACCTAACCTAACCTAACCTAACCTAACCTAACCTAACCTAACCTAACCTAACCTAACCTAACCTAACCTAACCTAACCTAACCTAACCTAACCTAACCTAACCTAACCTAACCTAACCTAACCTAACCTAACCTAACCTAACCTAACCTAACCTAACCTAACCTAACCTAACCTAACCTAACCTAACCTAACCTAACCTAACCTAACCTAACCTAACCTAACCTAACCTAACCTAACCTAACCTAACCTAACCTAACCTAACCTAACCTAACCTAACCTAACCTAACCTAACCTAACCTAACCTAACCTAACCTAACCTAACCTAACCTAACCTAACCTAACCTAACCTAACCTAACCTAACCTAACCTAACCTAACCTAACCTAACCTAACCTAACCTAACCTAACCTAACCTAACCTAACCTAACCTAACCTAACCTAACCTAACCTAACCTAACCTAACCTAACCTAACCTAACCTAACCTAACCTAACCTAACCTAACCTAACCTAACCTAACCTAACCTAACCTAACCTAACCTAACCTAACCTAACCTAACCTAACCTAACCTAACCTAACCTAACCTAACCTAACCTAACCTAACCTAACCTAACCTAACCTAACCTAACCTAACCTAACCTAACCTAACCTAACCTAACCTAACCTAACCTAACCTAACCTAACCTAACCTAACCTAACCTAACCTAACCTAACCTAACCTAACCTAACCTAACCTAACCTAACCTAACCTAACCTAACCTAACCTAACCTAACCTAACCTAACCTAACCTAACCTAACCTAACCTAACCTAACCTAACCTAACCTAACCTAACCTAACCTAACCTAACCTAACCTAACCTAACCTAACCTAACCTAACCTAACCTAACCTAACCTAACCTAACCTAACCTAACCTAACCTAACCTAACCTAACCTAACCTAACCTAACCTAACCTAACCTAACCTAACCTAACCTAACCTAACCTAACCTAACCTAACCTAACCTAACCTAACCTAACCTAACCTAACCTAACCTAACCTAACCTAACCTAACCTAACCTAACCTAACCTAACCTAACCTAACCTAACCTAACCTAACCTAACCTAACCTAACCTAACCTAACCTAACCTAACCTAACCTAACCTAACCTAACCTAACCTAACCTAACCTAACCTAACCTAACCTAACCTAACCTAACCTAACCTAACCTAACCTAACCTAACCTAACCTAACCTAACCTAACCTAACCTAACCTAACCTAACCTAACCTAACCTAACCTAACCTAACCTAACCTAACCTAACCTAACCTAACCTAACCTAACCTAACCTAACCTAACCTAACCTAACCTAACCTAACCTAACCTAACCTAACCTAACCTAACCTAACCTAACCTAACCTAACCTAACCTAACCTAACCTAACCTAACCTAACCTAACCTAACCTAACCTAACCTAACCTAACCTAACCTAACCTAACCTAACCTAACCTAACCTAACCTAACCTAACCTAACCTAACCTAACCTAACCTAACCTAACCTAACCTAACCTAACCTAACCTAACCTAACCTAACCTAACCTAACCTAACCTAACCTAACCTAACCTAACCTAACCTAACCTAACCTAACCTAACCTAACCTAACCTAACCTAACCTAACCTAACCTAACCTAACCTAACCTAACCTAACCTAACCTAACCTAACCTAACCTAACCTAACCTAACCTAACCTAACCTAACCTAACCTAACCTAACCTAACCTAACCTAACCTAACCTAACCTAACCTAACCTAACCTAACCTAACCTAACCTAACCTAACCTAACCTAACCTAACCTAACCTAACCTAACCTAACCTAACCTAACCTAACCTAACCTAACCTAACCTAACCTAACCTAACCTAACCTAACCTAACCTAACCTAACCTAACCTAACCTAACCTAACCTAACCTAACCTA
The DNA here is from genome assembly GCA_949629185.1 of Apamea crenata. Taxonomy (NCBI): domain Eukaryota; kingdom Metazoa; phylum Arthropoda; class Insecta; order Lepidoptera; family Noctuidae; genus Apamea; species Apamea crenata. The sequence continues at coordinate 11,375,622 of OX451379.1, read as the reverse complement.
ACCTAACCTAACCTAACCTAACCTAACCTAACCTAACCTAACCTAACCTAACCTAACCTAACCTAACCTAACCTAACCTAACCTAACCTAACCTAACCTAACCTAACCTAACCTAACCTAACCTAACCTAACCTAACCTAACCTAACCTAACCTAACCTAACCTAACCTAACCTAACCCCTCATATCTTTGCATCCCGGTGACGCAATATCAAGCTGTTTTCAGCATTTTAAATCTTAACTAGACTCCCTGTAACGTTCCCACTAGGGATAATTGACAATTTCGCGAAAAACACTTTTTCGTTTATTGACTTGTAAAAATTTTCAAAGAACTCCCTTTAGAAAGCACTATTTTAAATTTTATTCAAAATTTTCAGTCTATTCCTGGTTTTTAATAATTTAATCCGATACTTACCTGCCTTACCTGTACTCCCGTGCGCGTTCCGCGAAGTCGAGTCCCGTTTCGGTGGTGTTATTCGGTGTTTTTACATACTTTTTGGTCATAAAATCAGTTTTTTCAGGATAATTCCCGATTTTTCTTCGGGATTATTCCAGGAACACAAATAATTGACTAGCCCGCGCGGAGACGCGTCTTTTGACACCTCGCCCGTGCGCCTAGCTCGCATAGTACTTCTGATATTCCAGAAACTCTTCACAGTCAATAGTACTGATACATAGACGAAATCTACCTAAGGGATACACGTTTTTGATAAAAACCTCATATCTTTGCATCCCGGTGACGCAATATCAAGCTGTTTTCAGCATTTTAAATCTTAACTAGACTCCCTGTAACGTTCCCACTAGGGATAATTGACAATTTCGCGAAAAACACTTTTTCGTTTATTGACTTGTAAAAATTTTCAAAGAACTCCCTTTAGAAAGCACTATTTTAAATTTTATTCAAAATTTTCAGTCTATTCCTGGTTTTTAATAATTTAATCCGATACTTACCTGCCTTACCTGTACTCCCGTGCGCGTTCCGCGAAGTCGAGTCCCGTTTCGGTGGTGTTATTCGGTGTTTTTACATACTTTTTGGTCATAAAATCAGTTTTTTCAGGATAATTCCCGATTTTTCTTCGGGATTATTCCAGGAACACAAATAATTGACTAGCCCGCGCGGAGACGCGTCTTTTGACACCTCGCCCGTGCGCCTAGCTCGCATAGTACTTCTGATATTCCAGAAACTCTTCACAGTCAATAGTACTGATACATAGACGAAATCTACCTAAGGGATACACGTTTTTGATAAAAACCTCATATCTTTGCATCCCGGTGACGCAATATCAAGCTGTTTTCAGCATTTTAAATCTTAACTAGACTCCCTGTAACGTTCCCACTAGGGATAATTGACAATTTCGCGAAAAACACTTTTTCGTTTATTGACTTGTAAAAATTTTCAAAGAACTCCCTTTAGAAAGCACTATTTTAAATTTTATTCAAAATTTTCAGTCTATTCCTGGTTTTTAATAATTTAATCCGATACTTACCTGCCTTACCTGTACTCCCGTGCGCGTTCCGCGAAGTCGAGTCCCGTTTCGGTGGTGTTATTCGGTGTTTTTACATACTTTTTGGTCATAAAATCAGTTTTTTCAGGATAATTCCCGATTTTTCCTCGGGATTATTCCAGGAACACAAATAATTGACTAGCCCGCGCGGAGACGCGTCTTTTGACACCTCGCCCGTGCGCCTAGCTCGCATAGTACTTCTGATATTCCAGAAACTCTTCACAGTCAATAGTACTGATACATAGACGAAATCTACCTAAGGGATACACGTTTTTGATAAAAACCTCATATCTTTGCATCCCGGTGACGCAATATCAAGCTGTTTTCAGCATTTTAAATCTTAACTAGACTCCCTGTAACGTTCCCACTAGGGATAATTGACAATTTCGCGAAAAACACTTTTTCGTTTATTGACTTGTAAAAATTTTCAAAGAACTCCCTTTAGAAAGCACTATTTTAAATTTTATTCAAAATTTTCAGTCTATTCCTGGTTTTTAATAATTTAATCCGATACTTACCTGCCTTACCTGTACTCCCGTGCGCGTTCCGCGAAGTCGAGTCCCGTTTCGGCGGTGTTATTCGGTGTTTTTACATACTTTTTGGTCATAAAATCAGTTTTTTCAGGATAATTCCCGATTTTTCCTCGGGATTATTCCAGGAACACAAATAATTGACTAGCCCGCGCGGAGACGCGTCTTTTGACACCTCGCCCGTGCGCCTAGCTCGCATAGTACTTCTGATATTCCAGAAACTCTTCACAGTCAATAGTACTGATACATAGACGAAATCTACCTAAGGGATACACGTTTTTGATAAAAACCTCATATCTTTGCATCCCGGTGACGCAATATCAAGCTGTTTTCAGCATTTTAAATCTTAACTAGACTCCCTGTAACGTTCCCACTAGGGATAATTGACAATTTCGCGAAAAACACTTTTTCGTTTATTGACTTGTAAAAATTTTCAAAGAACTCCCTTTAGAAAGCACTATTTTAAATTTTATTCAAAATTTTCAGTCTATTCCTGGTTTTTAATAATTTAATCCGATACTTACCTGCCTTACCTGTACTCCCGTGCGCGTTCCGCGAAGTCGAGTCCCGTTTCGGTGGTGTTATTCGGTGTTTTTACATACTTTTTGGTCATAAAATCAGTTTTTTCAGGATAATTCCCGATTTTTCCTCGGGATTATTCCAGGAACACAAATAATTGACTAGCCCGCGCGGAGACGCGTCTTTTGACACCTCGCCCGTGCGCCTAGCTCGCATAGTACTTCTGATATTCCAGAAACTCTTCACAGTCAATAGTACTGATACATAGACGAAATCTACCTAAGGGATACACGTTTTTGATAAAAACCTCATATCTTTGCATCCCGGTGACGCAATATCAAGCTGTTTTCAGCATTTTAAATCTTAACTAGACTCCCTGTAACGTTCCCACTAGGGATAATTGACAATTTCGCGAAAAACACTTTTTCGTTTATTGACTTGTAAAAATTTTCAAAGAACTCCCTTTAGAAAGCACTATTTTAAATTTTATTCAAAATTTTCAGTCTATTCCTGGTTTTTAATAATTTAATCCGATACTTACCTGCCTTACCTGTACTCCCGTGCGCGTTCCGCGAAGTCGAGTCCCGTTTCGGCGGTGTTATTCGGTGTTTTTACATACTTTTTGGTCATAAAATCAGTTTTTTCAGGATAATTCCCGATTTTTCCTCGGGATTATTCCAGGAACACAAATAATTGACTAGCCCGCGCGGAGACGCGTCTTTTGACACCTCGCCCGTGCGCCTAGCTCGCATAGTACTTCTGATATTCCAGAAACTCTTCACAGTCAATAGTACTGATACATAGACGAAATCTACCTAAGGGATACACGTTTTTGATAAAAACCTCATATCTTTGCATCCCGGTGACGCAATATCAAGCTGTTTTCAGCATTTTAAATCTTAACTAGACTCCCTGTAACGTTCCCACTAGGGATAATTGACAATTTCGCGAAAAACACTTTTTCGTTTATTGACTTGTAAAAATTTTCAAAGAACTCCCTTTAGAAAGCACTATTTTAAATTTTATTCAAAATTTTCAGTCTATTCCTGGTTTTTAATAATTTAATCCGATACTTACCTGCCTTACCTGTACTCCCGTGCGCGTTCCGCGAAGTCGAGTCCCGTTTCGGTGGTGTTATTCGGTGTTTTTACATACTTTTTGGTCATAAAATCAGTTTTTTCAGGATAATTCCCGATTTTTCCTCGGGATTATTCCAGGAACACAAATAATTGACTAGCCCGCGCGGAGACGCGTCTTTTGACACCTCGCCCGTGCGCCTAGCTCGCATAGTACTTCTGATATTCCAGAAACTCTTCACAGTCAATAGTACTGATACATAGACGAAATCTACCTAAGGGATACACGTTTTTGATAAAAACCTCATATCTTTGCATCCCGGTGACGCAATATCAAGCTGTTTTCAGCATTTTAAATCTTAACTAGACTCCCTGTAACGTTCCCACTAGGGATAATTGACAATTTCGCGAAAAACACTTTTTCGTTTATTGACTTGTAAAAATTTTCAAAGAACTCCCTTTAGAAAGCACTATTTTAAATTTTATTCAAAATTTTCAGTCTATTCCTGGTTTTTAATAATTTAATCCGATACTTACCTGCCTTACCTGTACTCCCGTGCGCGTTCCGCGAAGTCGAGTCCCGTTTCGGCGGTGTTATTCGGTGTTTTTACATACTTTTTGGTCATAAAATCAGTTTTTTCAGGATAATTCCCGATTTTTCCTCGGGATTATTCCAGGAACACAAATAATTGACTAGCCCGCGCGGAGACGCGTCTTTTGACACCTCGCCCGTGCGCCTAGCTCGCATAGTACTTCTGATATTCCAGAAACTCTTCACAGTCAATAGTACTGATACATAGACGAAATCTACCTAAGGGATACACGTTTTTGATAAAAACCTCATATCTTTGCATCCCGGTGACGCAATATCAAGCTGTTTTCAGCATTTTAAATCTTAACTAGACTCCCTGTAACGTTCCCACTAGGGATAATTGACAATTTCGCGAAAAACACTTTTTCGTTTATTGACTTGTAAAAATTTTCAAAGAACTCCCTTTAGAAAGCACTATTTTAAATTTTATTCAAAATTTTCAGTCTATTCCTGGTTTTTAATAATTTAATCCGATACTTACCTGCCTTACCTGTACTCCCGTGCGCGTTCCGCGAAGTCGAGTCCCGTTTCGGTGGTGTTATTCGGTGTTTTTACATACTTTTTGGTCATAAAATCAGTTTTTTCAGGATAATTCCCGATTTTTCCTCGGGATTATTCCAGGAACACAAATAATTGACTAGCCCGCGCGGAGACGCGTCTTTTGACACCTCGCCCGTGCGCCTAGCTCGCATAGTACTTCTGATATTCCAGAAACTCTTCACAGTCAATAGTACTGATACATAGACGAAATCTACCTAAGGGATACACGTTTTTGATAAAAACCTCATATCTTTGCATCCCGGTGACGCAATATCAAGCTGTTTTCAGCATTTTAAATCTTAACTAGACTCCCTGTAACGTTCCCACTAGGGATAATTGACAATTTCGCGAAAAACACTTTTTCGTTTATTGACTTGTAAAAATTTTCAAAGAACTCCCTTTAGAAAGCACTATTTTAAATTTTATTCAAAATTTTCAGTCTATTCCTGGTTTTTAATAATTTAATCCGATACTTACCTGCCTTACCTGTACTCCCGTGCGCGTTCCGCGAAGTCGAGTCCCGTTTCGGCGGTGTTATTCGGTGTTTTTACATACTTTTTGGTCATAAAATCAGTTTTTTCAGGATAATTCCCGATTTTTCCTCGGGATTATTCCAGGAACACAAATAATTGACTAGCCCGCGCGGAGACGCGTCTTTTGACACCTCGCCCGTGCGCCTAGCTCGCATAGTACTTCTGATATTCCAGAAACTCTTCACAGTCAATAGTACTGATACATAGACGAAATCTACCTAAGGGATACACGTTTTTGATAAAAACCTCATATCTTTGCATCCCGGTGACGCAATATCAAGCTGTTTTCAGCATTTTAAATCTTAACTAGACTCCCTGTAACGTTCCCACTAGGGATAATTGACAATTTCGCGAAAAACACTTTTTCGTTTATTGACTTGTAAAAATTTTCAAAGAACTCCCTTTAGAAAGCACTATTTTAAATTTTATTCAAAATTTTCAGTCTATTCCTGGTTTTTAATAATTTAATCCGATACTTACCTGCCTTACCTGTACTCCCGTGCGCGTTCCGCGAAGTCGAGTCCCGTTTCGGTGGTGTTATTCGGTGTTTTTACATACTTTTTGGTCATAAAATCAGTTTTTTCAGGATAATTCCCGATTTTTCCTCGGGATTATTCCAGGAACACAAATAATTGACTAGCCCGCGCGGAGACGCGTCTTTTGACACCTCGCCCGTGCGCCTAGCTCGCATAGTACTTCTGATATTCCAGAAACTCTTCACAGTCAATAGTACTGATACATAGACGAAATCTACCTAAGGGATACACGTTTTTGATAAAAACCTCATATCTTTGCATCCCGGTGACGCAATATCAAGCTGTTTTCAGCATTTTAAATCTTAACTAGACTCCCTGTAACGTTCCCACTAGGGATAATTGACAATTTCGCGAAAAACACTTTTTCGTTTATTGACTTGTAAAAATTTTCAAAGAACTCCCTTTAGAAAGCACTATTTTAAATTTTATTCAAAATTTTCAGTCTATTCCTGGTTTTTAATAATTTAATCCGATACTTACCTGCCTTACCTGTACTCCCGTGCGCGTTCCGCGAAGTCGAGTCCCGTTTCGGCGGTGTTATTCGGTGTTTTTACATACTTTTTGGTCATAAAATCAGTTTTTTCAGGATAATTCCCGATTTTTCCTCGGGATTATTCCAGGAACACAAATAATTGACTAGCCCGCGCGGAGACGCGTCTTTTGACACCTCGCCCGTGCGCCTAGCTCGCATAGTACTTCTGATATTCCAGAAACTCTTCACAGTCAATAGTACTGATACATAGACGAAATCTACCTAAGGGATACACGTTTTTGATAAAAACCTCATATCTTTGCATCCCGGTGACGCAATATCAAGCTGTTTTCAGCATTTTAAATCTTAACTAGACTCCCTGTAACGTTCCCACTAGGGATAATTGACAATTTCGCGAAAAACACTTTTTCGTTTATTGACTTGTAAAAATTTTCAAAGAACTCCCTTTAGAAAGCACTATTTTAAATTTTATTCAAAATTTTCAGTCTATTCCTGGTTTTTAATAATTTAATCCGATACTTACCTGCCTTACCTGTACTCCCGTGCGCGTTCCGCGAAGTCGAGTCCCGTTTCGGTGGTGTTATTCGGTGTTTTTACATACTTTTTGGTCATAAAATCAGTTTTTTCAGGATAATTCCCGATTTTTCCTCGGGATTATTCCAGGAACACAAATAATTGACTAGCCCGCGCGGAGACGCGTCTTTTGACACCTCGCCCGTGCGCCTAGCTCGCATAGTACTTCTGATATTCCAGAAACTCTTCACAGTCAATAGTACTGATACATAGACGAAATCTACCTAAGGGATACACGTTTTTGATAAAAACCTCATATCTTTGCATCCCGGTGACGCAATATCAAGCTGTTTTCAGCATTTTAAATCTTAACTAGACTCCCTGTAACGTTCCCACTAGGGATAATTGACAATTTCGCGAAAAACACTTTTTCGTTTATTGACTTGTAAAAATTTTCAAAGAACTCCCTTTAGAAAGCACTATTTTAAATTTTATTCAAAATTTTCAGTCTATTCCTGGTTTTTAATAATTTAATCCGATACTTACCTGCCTTACCTGTACTCCCGTGCGCGTTCCGCGAAGTCGAGTCCCGTTTCGGCGGTGTTATTCGGTGTTTTTACATACTTTTTGGTCATAAAATCAGTTTTTTCAGGATAATTCCCGATTTTTCCTCGGGATTATTCCAGGAACACAAATAATTGACTAGCCCGCGCGGAGACGCGTCTTTTGACACCTCGCCCGTGCGCCTAGCTCGCATAGTACTTCTGATATTCCAGAAACTCTTCACAGTCAATAGTACTGATACATAGACGAAATCTACCTAAGGGATACACGTTTTTGATAAAAACCTCATATCTTTGCATCCCGGTGACGCAATATCAAGCTGTTTTCAGCATTTTAAATCTTAACTAGACTCCCTGTAACGTTCCCACTAGGGATAATTGACAATTTCGCGAAAAACACTTTTTCGTTTATTGACTTGTAAAAATTTTCAAAGAACTCCCTTTAGAAAGCACTATTTTAAATTTTATTCAAAATTTTCAGTCTATTCCTGGTTTTTAATAATTTAATCCGATACTTACCTGCCTTACCTGTACTCCCGTGCGCGTTCCGCGAAGTCGAGTCCCGTTTCGGCGGTGTTATTCGGTGTTTTTACATACTTTTTGGTCATAAAATCAGTTTTTTCAGGATAATTCCCGATTTTTCCTCGGGATTATTCCAGGAACACAAATAATTGACTAGCCCGCGCGGAGACGCGTCTTTTGACACCTCGCCCGTGCGCCTAGCTCGCATAGTACTTCTGATATTCCAGAAACTCTTCACAGTCAATAGTACTGATACATAGACGAAATCTACCTAAGGGATACACGTTTTTGATAAAAACCTCATATCTTTGCATCCCGGTGACGCAATATCAAGCTGTTTTCAGCATTTTAAATCTTAACTAGACTCCCTGTAACGTTCCCACTAGGGATAATTGACAATTTCGCGAAAAACACTTTTTCGTTTATTGACTTGTAAAAATTTTCAAAGAACTCCCTTTAGAAAGCACTATTTTAAATTTTATTCAAAATTTTCAGTCTATTCCTGGTTTTTAATAATTTAATCCGATACTTACCTGCCTTACCTGTACTCCCGTGCGCGTTCCGCGAAGTCGAGTCCCGTTTCGGCGGTGTTATTCGGTGTTTTTACATACTTTTTGGTCATAAAATCAGTTTTTTCAGGATAATTCCCGATTTTTCCTCGGGATTATTCCAGGAACACAAATAATTGACTAGCCCGCGCGGAGACGCGTCTTTTGACACCTCGCCCGTGCGCCTAGCTCGCATAGTACTTCTGATATTCCAGAAACTCTTCACAGTCAATAGTACTGATACATAGACGAAATCTACCTAAGGGATACACGTTTTTGATAAAAACCTCATATCTTTGCATCCCGGTGACGCAATATCAAGCTGTTTTCAGCATTTTAAATCTTAACTAGACTCCCTGTAACGTTCCCACTAGGGATAATTGACAATTTCGCGAAAAACACTTTTTCGTTTATTGACTTGTAAAAATTTTCAAAGAACTCCCTTTAGAAAGCACTATTTTAAATTTTATTCAAAATTTTCAGTCTATTCCTGGTTTTTAATAATTTAATCCGATACTTACCTGCCTTACCTGTACTCCCGTGCGCGTTCCGCGAAGTCGAGTCCCGTTTCGGCGGTGTTATTCGGTGTTTTTACATACTTTTTGGTCATAAAATCAGTTTTTTCAGGATAATTCCCGATTTTTCCTCGGGATTATTCCAGGAACACAAATAATTGACTAGCCCGCGCGGAGACGCGTCTTTTGACACCTCGCCCGTGCGCCTAGCTCGCATAGTACTTCTGATATTCCAGAAACTCTTCACAGTCAATAGTACTGATACATAGACGAAATCTACCTAAGGGATACACGTTTTTGATAAAAACCTCATATCTTTGCATCCCGGTGACGCAATATCAAGCTGTTTTCAGCATTTTAAATCTTAACTAGACTCCCTGTAACGTTCCCACTAGGGATAATTGACAATTTCGCGAAAAACACTTTTTCGTTTATTGACTTGTAAAAATTTTCAAAGAACTCCCTTTAGAAAGCACTATTTTAAATTTTATTCAAAATTTTCAGTCTATTCCTGGTTTTTAATAATTTAATCCGATACTTACCTGCCTTACCTGTACTCCCGTGCGCGTTCCGCGAAGTCGAGTCCCGTTTCGGTGGTGTTATTCGGTGTTTTTACATACTTTTTGGTCATAAAATCAGTTTTTTCAGGATAATTCCCGATTTTTCCTCGGGATTATTCCAGGAACACAAATAATTGACTAGCCCGCGCGGAGACGCGTCTTTTGACACCTCGCCCGTGCGCCTAGCTCGCATAGTACTTCTGATATTCCAGAAACTCTTCACAGTCAATAGTACTGATACATAGACGAAATCTACCTAAGGGATACACGTTTTTGATAAAAACCTCATATCTTTGCATCCCGGTGACGCAATATCAAGCTGTTTTCAGCATTTTAAATCTTAACTAGACTCCCTGTAACGTTCCCACTAGGGATAATTGACAATTTCGCGAAAAACACTTTTTCGTTTATTGACTTGTAAAAATTTTCAAAGAACTCCCTTTAGAAAGCACTATTTTAAATTTTATTCAAAATTTTCAGTCTATTCCTGGTTTTTAATAATTTAATCCGATACTTACCTGCCTTACCTGTACTCCCGTGCGCGTTCCGCGAAGTCGAGTCCCGTTTCGGCGGTGTTATTCGGTGTTTTTACATACTTTTTGGTCATAAAATCAGTTTTTTCAGGATAATTCCCGATTTTTCCTCGGGATTATTCCAGGAACACAAATAATTGACTAGCCCGCGCGGAGACGCGTCTTTTGACACCTCGCCCGTGCGCCTAGCTCGCATAGTACTTCTGATATTCCAGAAACTCTTCACAGTCAATAGTACTGATACATAGACGAAATCTACCTAAGGGATACACGTTTTTGATAAAAACCTCATATCTTTGCATCCCGGTGACGCAATATCAAGCTGTTTTCAGCATTTTAAATCTTAACTAGACTCCCTGTAACGTTCCCACTAGGGATAATTGACAATTTCGCGAAAAACACTTTTTCGTTTATTGACTTGTAAAAATTTTCAAAGAACTCCCTTTAGAAAGCACTATTTTAAATTTTATTCAAAATTTTCAGTCTATTCCTGGTTTTTAATAATTTAATCCGATACTTACCTGCCTTACCTGTACTCCCGTGCGCGTTCCGCGAAGTCGAGTCCCGTTTCGGCGGTGTTATTCGGTGTTTTTACATACTTTTTGGTCATAAAATCAGTTTTTTCAGGATAATTCCCGATTTTTCCTCGGGATTATTCCAGGAACACAAATAATTGACTAGCCCGCGCGGAGACGCGTCTTTTGACACCTCGCCCGTGCGCCTAGCTCGCATAGTACTTCTGATATTCCAGAAACTCTTCACAGTCAATAGTACTGATACATAGACGAAATCTACCTAAGGGATACACGTTTTTGATAAAAACCTCATATCTTTGCATCCCGGTGACGCAATATCAAGCTGTTTTCAGCATTTTAAATCTTAACTAGACTCCCTGTAACGTTCCCACTAGGGATAATTGACAATTTCGCGAAAAACACTTTTTCGTTTATTGACTTGTAAAAATTTTCAAAGAACTCCCTTTAGAAAGCACTATTTTAAATTTTATTCAAAATTTTCAGTCTATTCCTGGTTTTTAATAATTTAATCCGATACTTACCTGCCTTACCTGTACTCCCGTGCGCGTTCCGCGAAGTCGAGTCCCGTTTCGGCGGTGTTATTCGGTGTTTTTACATACTTTTTGGTCATAAAATCAGTTTTTTCAGGATAATTCCCGATTTTTCCTCGGGATTATTCCAGGAACACAAATAATTGACTAGCCCGCGCGGAGACGCGTCTTTTGACACCTCGCCCGTGCGCCTAGCTCGCATAGTACTTCTGATATTCCAGAAACTCTTCACAGTCAATAGTACTGATACATAGACGAAATCTACCTAAGGGATACACGTTTTTGATAAAAACCTCATATCTTTGCATCCCGGTGACGCAATATCAAGCTGTTTTCAGCATTTTAAATCTTAACTAGACTCCCTGTAACGTTCCCACTAGGGATAATTGACAATTTCGCGAAAAACACTTTTTCGTTTATTGACTTGTAAAAATTTTCAAAGAACTCCCTTTAGAAAGCACTATTTTAAATTTTATTCAAAATTTTCAGTCTATTCCTGGTTTTTAATAATTTAATCCGATACTTACCTGCCTTACCTGTACTCCCGTGCGCGTTCCGCGAAGTCGAGTCCCGTTTCGGCGGTGTTATTCGGTGTTTTTACATACTTTTTGGTCATAAAATCAGTTTTTTCAGGATAATTCCCGATTTTTCCTCGGGATTATTCCAGGAACACAAATAATTGACTAGCCCGCGCGGAGACGCGTCTTTTGACACCTCGCCCGTGCGCCTAGCTCGCATAGTACTTCTGATATTCCAGAAACTCTTCACAGTCAATAGTACTGATACATAGACGAAATCTACCTAAGGGATACACGTTTTTGATAAAAACCTCATATCTTTGCATCCCGGTGACGCAATATCAAGCTGTTTTCAGCATTTTAAATCTTAACTAGACTCCCTGTAACGTTCCCACTAGGGATAATTGACAATTTCGCGAAAAACACTTTTTCGTTTATTGACTTGTAAAAATTTTCAAAGAACTCCCTTTAGAAAGCACTATTTTAAATTTTATTCAAAATTTTCAGTCTATTCCTGGTTTTTAATAATTTAATCCGATACTTACCTGCCTTACCTGTACTCCCGTGCGCGTTCCGCGAAGTCGAGTCCCGTTTCGGTGGTGTTATTCGGTGTTTTTACATACTTTTTGGTCATAAAATCAGTTTTTTCAGGATAATTCCCGATTTTTCCTCGGGATTATTCCAGGAACACAAATAATTGACTAGCCCGCGCGGAGACGCGTCTTTTGACACCTCGCCCGTGCGCCTAGCTCGCATAGTACTTCTGATATTCCAGAAACTCTTCACAGTCAATAGTACTGATACATAGACGAAATCTACCTAAGGGATACACGTTTTTGATAAAAACCTCATATCTTTGCATCCCGGTGACGCAATATCAAGCTGTTTTCAGCATTTTAAATCTTAACTAGACTCCCTGTAACGTTCCCACTAGGGATAATTGACAATTTCGCGAAAAACACTTTTTCGTTTATTGACTTGTAAAAATTTTCAAAGAACTCCCTTTAGAAAGCACTATTTTAAATTTTATTCAAAATTTTCAGTCTATTCCTGGTTTTTAATAATTTAATCCGATACTTACCTGCCTTACCTGTACTCCCGTGCGCGTTCCGCGAAGTCGAGTCCCGTTTCGGCGGTGTTATTCGGTGTTTTTACATACTTTTTGGTCATAAAATCAGTTTTTTCAGGATAATTCCCGATTTTTCCTCGGGATTATTCCAGGAACACAAATAATTGACTAGCCCGCGCGGAGACGCGTCTTTTGACACCTCGCCCGTGCGCCTAGCTCGCATAGTACTTCTGATATTCCAGAAACTCTTCACAGTCAATAGTACTGATACATAGACGAAATCTACCTAAGGGATACACGTTTTTGATAAAAACCTCATATCTTTGCATCCCGGTGACGCAATATCAAGCTGTTTTCAGCATTTTAAATCTTAACTAGACTCCCTGTAACGTTCCCACTAGGGATAATTGACAATTTCGCGAAAAACACTTTTTCGTTTATTGACTTGTAAAAATTTTCAAAGAACTCCCTTTAGAAAGCACTATTTTAAATTTTATTCAAAATTTTCAGTCTATTCCTGGTTTTTAATAATTTAATCCGATACTTACCTGCCTTACCTGTACTCCCGTGCGCGTTCCGCGAAGTCGAGTCCCGTTTCGGCGGTGTTATTCGGTGTTTTTACATACTTTTTGGTCATAAAATCAGTTTTTTCAGGATAATTCCCGATTTTTCCTCGGGATTATTCCAGGAACACAAATAATTGACTAGCCCGCGCGGAGACGCGTCTTTTGACACCTCGCCCGTGCGCCTAGCTCGCATAGTACTTCTGATATTCCAGAAACTCTTCACAGTCAATAGTACTGATACATAGACGAAATCTACCTAAGGGATACACGTTTTTGATAAAAACCTCATATCTTTGCATCCCGGTGACGCAATATCAAGCTGTTTTCAGCATTTTAAATCTTAACTAGACTCCCTGTAACGTTCCCACTAGGGATAATTGACAATTTCGCGAAAAACACTTTTTCGTTTATTGACTTGTAAAAATTTTCAAAGAACTCCCTTTAGAAAGCACTATTTTAAATTTTATTCAAAATTTTCAGTCTATTCCTGGTTTTTAATAATTTAATCCGATACTTACCTGCCTTACCTGTACTCCCGTGCGCGTTCCGCGAAGTCGAGTCCCGTTTCGGCGGTGTTATTCGGTGTTTTTACATACTTTTTGGTCATAAAATCAGTTTTTTCAGGATAATTCCCGATTTTTCCTCGGGATTATTCCAGGAACACAAATAATTGACTAGCCCGCGCGGAGACGCGTCTTTTGACACCTCGCCCGTGCGCCTAGCTCGCATAGTACTTCTGATATTCCAGAAACTCTTCACAGTCAATAGTACTGATACATAGACGAAATCTACCTAAGGGATACACGTTTTTGATAAAAACCTCATATCTTTGCATCCCGGTGACGCAATATCAAGCTGTTTTCAGCATTTTAAATCTTAACTAGACTCCCTGTAACGTTCCCACTAGGGATAATTGACAATTTCGCGAAAAACACTTTTTCGTTTATTGACTTGTAAAAATTTTCAAAGAACTCCCTTTAGAAAGCACTATTTTAAATTTTATTCAAAATTTTCAGTCTATTCCTGGTTTTTAATAATTTAATCCGATACTTACCTGCCTTACCTGTACTCCCGTGCGCGTTCCGCGAAGTCGAGTCCCGTTTCGGTGGTGTTATTCGGTGTTTTTACATACTTTTTGGTCATAAAATCAGTTTTTTCAGGATAATTCCCGATTTTTCCTCGGGATTATTCCAGGAACACAAATAATTGACTAGCCCGCGCGGAGACGCGTCTTTTGACACCTCGCACGTGCGCCTAGCTCGTAAAAAATTTGCCCACCCACCCGCCCTCTGGTCTATAGGAAGGTAGACGCTGGGTTTTGGGCAAAAATTTTTTATCGCCAATTTAGCTCTTCCAGCAACGTTAATCCAAAATCTCCTTGTAAATTGTCTAAATAATCGTTTCTTGAGGTAGTTGGCGCCCTCAGGGGAGTTTTATTGATATATTTTGTATTTATTTTATACTATCCGACCGAGTCCTCTTTTACAGGGCTCGTTTCCATAAATATTACCTTGCTGATCCCCTCTTTACAGGGATCAGTACAGACACAAGTGCCCCCTGTAACCTCATCATTCCGTAGTCCCTAACCCTAAATCTGGTCAGGATGTTTGGCATAAGGACACCTGTGAGCAAGCCAAAGGCTTCGGAACAAAATACAGACGCGGGGAGGCCTCAACTGGCACAGGCTGGCCCATCGGTTAGGCGTAGCATTGGGGAGTGGGAAGCTGATGGACGGAGGTCCGGACAGCCCCTCAAAACTCCAACTCCACCGAAGAGGGCCCTAACAACTACCCCCCCAAAAGTACCCAAGCCCAAGGCAACACTCGCTCACCAGACTAGGCTTGATGGACCGAGGCAGCCTGAGGGAACCGAACAGAGCTCGCCGCGAAATGCGCAACCCGTGAGGTACGCAAACAGGACCACGGAGGCAAAGGCGTGTCTCTCAAAGGCAAAGATCCAGCTTTTAAGTTCCCGAAACCTAAAAAAGGAGATCAAGGACGAGATAACGAAGGCGGTCGAGAGACTGTACCAGCTGGTGAAGGAAGCGGAGGTCGAGAGGGGAAAAGGAGCTGAGGTGGTCGCCGAGCCCGAAAAGGCCCGAAATGACCTAAGGCCACCCACGGACGAACCGACGGAGCTCATGAAGCAGCTCATGGCGAACCTCCAACAGCACAACCAAGCGTTGGAGGAATGCCAACAGCACACACGGGCTCTGTCGGAGCGTCTGCAACTGGCCCCTCGCTTTGTCGCAGGCCAGGGCCCTACCTTCGCGGAAATGGCCGCTGGCCCGAAGCAACATATCCAGGGGCCTCTTCATTCGGTAGTCGTATCGTCCGTAAACGAACAGGACACCGGTGAAGAGGTCATTGAAAAGCTTAGGACGGCGGTCGATGCCAGGAGCGAAGGCACGAGAGTAGAGCGGCTGCGCAAAGCGAGGGACCAAAAGGTGGTCATGGGTTTCAAAAGTAGGGAGGAGCTGACCAGGGTGGCGGAGAGAATAAGGAGAGCGGGAAACCTGGTGGTAGAGGAGGTTAAGAATAAGGACCCGCTCCTTATCATCATGGATGTTCTCTCCTGCCACACGGATGTGGAGGTCACACAGGCACTGCAGCGCCAGAACGCCCACCTGCTCGGGGACATACCTGCGGAGGACTTGAGGCTGGGGGTGAAGTACCGTCGTAGGACGAGGAACCCCCACACATGCCACGTCATCCTGCAGGTGTCCCCTACGGTGTGGCAAAGGCTGACCATGGCGGGTCGCGTGCACATCGACCTGCAGCGAGTGCGAGTGCAGGACCAGTCGCCACTGGTGCAGTGCACTCGCTGCCTGCGCTTCGGCCATAGTCGAAAACTGTGCACGCAGCCCGCCGACCTCTGCATCCACTGCGGCGACCCCCACCTGCGAGCTGACTGCCCGTCCCGGCTGGCAGCGGAAGCGCCGAAGTGCCACAATTGCCTGTTGGCAAAACAGGCAAAGACTGACCATGACGCCTTCGACAGAGAGTGCCCAGTGCGAGTGAAGTGGGACGCATTGGCGCGCCTGTCGGTGGCGTACTGCTAAGGTGGCCCCGGCGCTTCCAGGAAACACGATTCCAGCAACCCGAACTCACCCTGCCCGTCCAAGCTACCAGGCGATCCAAGCGAATCTGCAGAGGAAGAACCTCGCGACCCAGGAGCTTATGTTACTGGCAAGTGAGAGAAAGTTCGCTTTCGCACTGCTCCAGGAGCCATACGTTGGGGCGGTTAAAAGGATGCGAGACTACCGAGGAGCGAGAGTCTACCAGTGCGCGGAACAAGGAAGTGGAACTGTGAAGGCGGCAGTAGTCGTCTTCGACAAAGACCTTGACGTCACACAGTGTCCAAAACTCACCACCAATAACATCACGGTGGTGAGGATCCGAACCAGCGCCTGGGAAATCGCAGTAGTCTCCTTCTACTTTGAACCGGACAAGCCCATACAACCGTACCTGGAGCAGCTTCTGCAGATTCGCGAGGAAATGGGCCCTACTCGAATTATAATGGGAGGCGACGCAAATGCGAAGAGCACCTGGTGGGGTGGCTTGGTGGTGGATAGCAGGGGTGAGGAGATGTCGGGAACGTTGGACGAAATGGGCTTGCAGGTACTCAACGTCGGAAACACGCCAACCTTCGACACCATCAGGGGCGGCAAGCTATACACCAGCATCGTTGACATAACAGCCTGTTCAACGGAAATGCTGGACCTGGTGGAGGACTGGAGGGTTGAGGAAGGCATCACAAGCTCGGACCACAACGGTATCGTTTTCAAAATTCAGCTTCAAAAAGCAAAAGGGACTAACATTGAAAGAACCACTAGACTATACAACACGAAAAAAGCAAATTGGAGCCAGTTTCATATGAAACTGGCCCAATTAAAAGCAGATAGTAATTTAAATTTAACAGAAATCAATAAAATTAGAAACAATACGGAATTAGAAAATAAGGTTAATAACTATATAGGCACAATCACAAAAACATGTAAGGAAACACTACCAAAATTAAAGAATCACGACACTCTTACGATACCGTGGTGGTCCAACGAGCTTGCTGATATGCTGAAAGAGGTCAACACCAGGAGACGCCGCATTCGATGCGCCGCCCCAGTCCGGAGAGCGAAAGTCGTCGAGGAGTACCTGCAAGCAAAAGAGAAGTATGAGTCCCAAGCCAGAAATGCGCAGACTGCCAGCTGGAAGGAGTTCTGCGAAAAACAGACCAAGGAAGGTGTCTGGGAGGGCATATACAGGGTCATGGGACGGACCGCGAAGAGACAGGAGGACGTACCGCTGATAAAGGATGGGGTACCACTCGACGCTGAAAACTCGGCTTCACTACTGGCGGAGACCTTCTACCCCGGAGACCTGGAAGAGGAAGACGAGGACGACCACCGTCGGACGCGAGAAGCGGCCAGTCGTGTAAACGAGTGGACGCATGATGAACACCATGATCCACCGTTTACACTCCAGGAGCTAAGAACCGCGGTGGAAAGCTTCAACCCGAAGAAGGCACCGGGGACGGATGGTCTCACAGCCGATATATGTGCCCAGGCCATATTCCAGGACCCGGGGATGTTTCTTGCGCTGGCCAACAAGTGCCTCGAGCAGGGCTACTTCCCCGGGGCCTGGAAGGTGGCCGCAGTGGTGATACTCCGCAAGCCGGGGAAGGATTGCTACACCACCCCAAAATCCTACAGGCCGATCGGCCTCCTACCAGTCCTGGGCAAAATGCTAGAAAAAATGTTGGTAGCAAGGCTGAAGTGGCATCTGATCCCGCGGCTGAGTACTCGTCAGTTTGGCTTCATGCCCCAGAAGAGCACCGAGGACTCCCTCTACACCATGATACAACACATCAAAGCAAAGCTGAACGAAAAGAAGCTGATCACTGTTGTATCGCTTGATATAGAGGGAGCCTTCGACAGCGCATGGTGGCCGGCGATCAGGACCAGACTGGCTGAGGAAAAGTGCCCGGTGAATCTCAGACGGATGCTGGACAGCTACCTGACTGGTAGGAGTGTCCGAGTTAGGTACGCCGGGGCTGAGTGTTGCAGGACCACCAGCAAAGGGTGCGTCCAGGGGTCGATAGGCGGTCCGATCCTTTGGAACTTGCTGCTGGATCCTCTACTAAAGGGGCTGGAAGAGCGAGGGGATCACTGCCAGGCTTTCGCCGACGACGTGGTTATGATCTTCGACGGTGACACAGGTTTGGAGGTCCAGAGACGTGCCAATGCCGCCCTCGAATATGTTCGGAGGTGGGGCATCCGAAATAAGCTGAAGTTTGCGCCACACAAAACCTGCGCGATGGTAGTAACCAAAAAGCTTAAGTACGATGCCCCACTCCTGAGCATGGGCGGGGTCGACATTGGCATGTCTGAGGAAATCAAAATACTGGGGCTCACAATAGACCACCAGCTCACTTTCAACACCCACGCCGCTAACGTTTGTAGAAAAGCTGCCAACATCTACAAGCAGCTAGCAAGAGCGGCCAAAGTGAGCTGGGGTCTGCACTCGGAGATCATACGGACCATCTACACGGCGGCGGTGGAGCCGGTAGTGATGTACGCGGCGAGTGCCTGGGCGCCGGCAACAAAGAAAATCGGAGTGCAGAAAATGCTAAACACGGTCCAGCGAGGATTCGCCCAAAAGCTCTGCAAATCATACCGCACCGTTTCGCTGAACGCGTCCCTGGTGCTGGCTGGGATACTGCCACTCGACCTTCGAATACAGGAAGCAGCCGCTCTGTATGAGGCCAAGAGAGGGGTACCCCAGCCAGCCCTTGCGGGCAGGGAAGTGGAGCGTGTGGTGGGGTTTGCGGAGACTCCTCACCCGGCGAAGCATGTGGCCATGGCGTTCATGAGTCTGGAAGACCAGTCCCGTGTGGACACCCACAACAACCAGGCGGTCAGGTTTTTCACCGACGGCAGCAAGATCGAGGGCAAGGTCGGAGCAGCACTGTCACTATGGGACGGTGAGGCCGAGATCAAGTCCTTGAAGCTTAGCTTGCCGTCATACTGCACGGTCTACCAGGCGGAGCTCCTGGCCATATGCGTAGCCACGAGGGAAATCCTCAAGCGCAAGGAGGGAACCTTTGGGATCTACAGTGACTCAAAGGCTGCACTACAAACAGTCACGAACCAAGGCTCCCTCCACGCCTTGGCGGTGGAAGCGAGAGCGAACGTGGGCGAGGCTTTATCCCAGAGCAAAGATGTCTCCTTGTTCTGGGTAAAGGCTCACGCTGGACTGCAGGGTAACGAACGCGCGGACCACCTTGCGAAAGAAGCTGCACTCCGATCAAAAAGGAAGCCGGACTACGACCTCTGCCCGGTTTCATTCGTCAAGCGGCAGATCCGTATGGGGTCGCTCGACGAATGGAACCGGAGATACAAAAACGGTGAAACCGCCTCTGTCACCAAAATGTTCCTCCCGGACACTGTGGATGCCTTCAAGATCGTAGGCAAGGTGAAACCAACCGGAGTGGCTACACAAATCCTGACGGGCCACGGTGGGTTCTCCGAATACCTGCATCGCTTTAGGTGTAAGGAGAACCCATCGTGCATCTGTGAGCCGGGTGTGATGCAGACAGTTCCACACATTGTGACGGAATGTCCTGCGTTCGGAGCGGAACGACTGGAAGCAGAAACTAAAATAGAAACAGAGATAAACAAAAACAATATTAAGGAAATAATGAGAAACGGAAAACAAAGAAAAATTTTTATGGAATATTGCACAGCCATAGCAAGTAGAGTAATAAAGCTAAATAAGGAAACATAAAGGTATGCTTATAATATAATTATACATATTATATACATAAAAAGCATACAACAAATTTTCAGATTTTTAAAATAGTAAAACTAAACTTAAAACGAATCATAAATTCCACAAACAAGTAATTAAATAAAACAGACTTAAATAAAACACCACATTATCATAAAATAGTAAAATTAAAATAAATAAAAAGGCATTTATACCATTAATAACCTAAAACGGTCTCTGACTACGTCAGGGGACACTTGGAATGGCAGGAGTGGGTTTTAGCCGGTAAGAGTCCGGCACTGCCCAGACTGCCTCACCAGTGAGACAGTCTGGGCGTCCATGAGGATTTCCCACTCCTGCCAAAAAAAAAAAAAAAAAAAAAAAAAAAAAAACCTAACCTAACCTAACCTAACCTAACCTAACCTAACCTAACCTAACCTAACCTAACCTAACCTAACCTAACCTAACCTAACCTAACCTAACCTAACCTAACCTAACCTAACCTAACCTAACCTAACCTAACCTAACCTAACCTAACCTAACCTAACCTAACCTAACCTAACCTAACCTAACCTAACCTAACCTAACCTAACCTAACCTAACCTAACCTAACCTAACCTAACCTAACCTAACCTAACCTAACCTAACCTAACCTAACCTAACCTAACCTAACCTAACCTTTTTTTTTTTTTTTTTTTTTTTTTTTCGGGGGGAAAATCCTCATGGACATCCTCCGCCCTGGGGAAGGCAGAGGGGCATGCCGGACTCTTACCGGCTAAAAACCACCCCGGTGTTCCCTTCCTGTACCTATGGCCGGGGGTACGGGTATCACGCATTCATCCATGCCCCCGGCAGGTTGGCCCACCAGATGTTTGTAGGTGGGCCCCGTCACCCTCTGCGGCCGTCACCCAGTGGCCGCAGGAACTCCAACTAAGAGGCGCGCGTGGAACACTACGCCGCCGCCTCGAGGCCTGTTTCTGATCGGGCGACAGACGCCCCTAGTCTGTCGCCCGCAGGCCGCGCCCTATGGTGGCCGGAGATCGTCCGCCACCCTGCGACGCCCGGTGCGTCTGCTGCGGGCCGGGAGAGAGGTAACAGCTTCTCTCTCCCTTTCCGCCGCCTCCTTTGCCGACATTACGTCCTCACAAAAGGAGGCGACGGCCGTCCAGGCGCTCTCGCTCTCGACCATGCATGAAATGACGGCCGGAAGCGAGAGGTCGCCCGCAGCCTCGACTGCCGCGACTAAGTCACGGCGCTGTACTGCCCAAGCTGGGCAATCCTCCAACGTGTGCAGCGCCGTGTCCTCGCGGCAGCTGTCACAGTGGTGACATTCGGGCGTCGGCTCCCGGCCTATCCGACACAAGTACTTCCCGAAACACCCATGTCCGGTAAGCACCTGCGTCAGCCGGAAGCTGAGGGCGCCGTGGCGTCTCTCCAGCCACTCCTTCATCACGGGTCTTACCGCCGCTATCGCGGCGTGCCCTGCCGTGGGTCGCGCAAGTCGCTGCTCCCATTCCGCCACTAAGACCTGGCGGAGCTCAGCCCTGCGCGCCTCAACTTGTCGAGGCGCCAGGCGTTCGCCCCGTCCCACCGCTTCCTCGCGCCATGTATAGAGTGACGCGAGGAGTTCCGCCTCTAGGTCCCACGGCGGGGATCCGGCTAGGAGGCTCGCCGCCTCGAAGGAGATCGTACGGTATCCCCTTATTACCCTGACGACCATCGCTCTTTGCGGCCTTCGTAGCAAGGCGATGTTACGGGCCGTCAGGGCATCCGCCCACACTGGCGCGGCGTAAAGCGCCATGGACCGTACGATCCCTGTGTAGAGCCTCCGGCAGGAGGTATTTGGACCCCCCAAGTTGGGCAGCAAGCGCGAGAGCGCTGAAGCGGCGCCCAACAAACGGGGTGCGAGCCGCTGGAAGTGCGGCCCGAAGCTCCACCGACTGTCGAGGACGAGTCCTAAGTATTTCATCGTCGACTCGACAGCGATGGAGACCCCTCCTACCACGATGTTTGAACCCGGAGGTGGCTTATTCCTCGGCCCGTGAAAACAGAGGGCCTCGGATTTGTGCAAGGCCACCTCCAGGCCCAACCGCCGGATCCTACCCACGACATGCGCGACCCCGGCCGTCGCCAGTATGGCTGCCTGCCGGTATGTCTTCCCACGTGCTGTTACTAGCGTGTCGTCGGCGTAGCATGTCACGCCGACTCCGTGGAGAAGAGCACCGCGCAGAGCCCAGTCGTACCCTATGTTCCACAGGAGTGGCCCCAATACCGACCCCTGCGGAACACCGCACGACATCTCTCGCTCACCCCATCCTTCACGACCCGGGTAAACTACCGATCTTTCCGACAAATAGGCCCCGATAATGCGGCGGAGGTAAGCTGGCACCCCGTGATACCGGAGTGCCTCTCTGATGGTACTCCAGGGCAAGGTGTTGAATGCGTTGGCGATGTCGAGCGACACCGCCAGGACCACCTCACCCCGGGAGACTGCCTCCTCCGCCAGGACCCTCACGCGCATGATCGCGTCCACTGTGGAGCGCCCCTGACGGAAACCAAATTGGTTGTCCGCCAGGTCCGGCCCCTCGTTGGTCATGTGCCGGACGAGGCGGTCGGCGATGATTCGCTCGAAGATCTTACACACCTCGTCCAGAAGCACGATGGGCCGGTAGGCAGACGGTGAGTCTGCGGGGCGCCCCTCCTTCTTTAGCAGGACCAGCTTTCCGGTCTTCCACCGGCGTGGAAGCTGGCCCCGCTCCAAACATGCGCTTAAGAGTCCTTCTAGTCGGGGCCCGAGAGCCCTCAAGGCCAGGACCCATGCACGGCCTGGAATGCCGTCGGGCCCTGGGGCGGTGTTTTTTA
Source organism: Apamea crenata (assembly GCA_949629185.1). Lineage (NCBI taxonomy): Eukaryota > Metazoa > Arthropoda > Insecta > Lepidoptera > Noctuidae > Apamea > Apamea crenata. Next base: position 11,352,701 of record OX451379.1, on the reverse strand, counting down.
TGCGAGAAACCGCCACTCTCAACTCTACCCGGGTCACTTCGGGCACGTCGTCGTCGTCGTCTTCCGTGTTGGGCACATTCCAAGGCGGAACCATAGCAGGTGGTGTATGCTCTGGGCGTAAGGGAAATAGAGCGCTCACCACGTCCTCCAATAACTGTGGCTGAAGACTCTGGGACAGTGGGGGGGCCCACTGGCGCATCTTGCCCCTCACCATTCGGTAGGGGCGTCCCCACGGATCTCGGTCTAGAGTCTCCAGCAGTTCTTCGCGGGCCGCTGACTTTGCCCGCACGATGGCTAATTGGAGAGCGCTCTTCGCCTCCCTGTAGCTCTCGTATAGTTCCACCTCGATGGCCACCGTTGACGGAGAGCGGCGGCGTCTTCTTCGGCACCTGGCATACTGGCGTCGCTTCTCAACGCAGACTCTGCGCAAATCCGCAATTGGCTGCGACCACCAGTACACCTGGCGCCTGGATGGTATCGGCCGGACTCGGGGCATCGCAGCGTCGCAGATTTGCGACATGCTCTCCCGGAACCACTCCGCCTCCTCGTCGATGTTGACAGGCCTGTCGGGAGCATCCAACCAGGCCTGCACGATAGAGGCCTCCAGGAGAGCCTCCCTGTCCAGCCGCTTCAGTGCCCAACGCGGACCGTCTCCTATGCCCACCGGGGCTGCTTGGACCGGCCCGACCGAGGTCTGGGTGGAGACACTGAATCTGATATATCTGTGATCCGACAGCGTCTCCACGTCCTCCACTACGTGCCAGCCATGGACACGGCGCGCGAGAGCGGGGCTAGCGAACGTGAGGTCCACTATTGACCCGCCCCACTGTCGCACGCATGTCTGCACGCAACCTCGGTTCAGAAGAAGCAGGCCCTGCTCGACCGCCCACTCCTCCACTAACTCGCCCCGCACATCGGTTGTCGGGGAACACCATGCCGCAGACTTGGCGTTGAAGTCCCCCAAGACGAGAACGGGACGAGGACGACTACGATTGACGACCGTGCCCAAATCCGAAATGACCTCCTCGAGGTCGGCGAGAGATAGGCTGGGGGCGAAATACACCCCCGCGACCATAATATCGCCACAAACTGCCGCGACATAGCCCCGCCCCCGGGTGACGGCCTCAAAGAGCGGGGTGTCCACGGCAGACCTTCTTATAAGCGCCACCGAACCGTTAGTGTCGCACACCCAGTCATCCCTGGGCGGCACAAAATACGGCTCGGCGACGACTGCCACATCGATTGACCACTGCGCCATGCTTTGGAGCAAGAGATCCTGAGCTCTGGCGCAGTGATTTATGTTAGCTTGGAGGAAACATAGATTACTTGGGGCCATTATTGGGTTTCCATTAAAGTTGTCTCCTCCCCAGTCCCTGGCGGATCTGCTGCCGCAACCGGTGGGTGAGCCGGTTGCGAGGAACCAGTTGCCTCTGTTGGTGTATCCTGAGAAGCCGGCGGATGAATCGCCTGTGTCTTAGTCCCGGATTTCTTCTTTGTGGGCCTGGCGCAGGCTTTAGTCCCGGCCCAGTGATCGGCTGGCTTGCCGGATGCTGCACAGAGTACGCAGTGCGGCGCGGCTGTGCAGGAGCCAGCTTTATGATCGGGCTGACCGCAGCGGAAGCACAGTTGGCTGCGGTCGACCCCCGCAGTGCACCGTACACCCACGTGTCCCGGCTCGAGACAACGATAGCACCGCAAGGGCTTGGGCGTCAAGAGCGTCACCTGCGCCGAGACCCATCCTATCAGCAGTCTTCTGCCCTCCTTCAGTTTGTTGGCCGCCGCTACGGGACAACTTACTAACACTGTCCCAAGGCCAGAGACACTCCTGCGAATTGTGCCCACCTTTACTTGTTCTGGCGGGCAGTTGCCGGCCTTCGAAATGGCGGCGGCGACCTCGTCAGTGGTGACAGAGTCGTCCAGGCCCGAGATTCGCAAATCTGCACACTTAGTGGGCCTGGACACTCTGACGTCGTCATTTCCGAGAGACGCCCTTAGCTTTTCGGCAAGGGCGTCTGCCTTGGGGGCACTTGAAGCCCCCGAGATTTCCAGTAGTCGGGCTCCGGTAGCCGTAGGCTTGCACCGGAGGCCCGTTATGCCGAGATCACTCAATGAAATTTCGGCTTTCGCCTTTGAAAGGATCCCGGCATATGTTAGACCCCGCTCCTCCGCGCCTGGCTGCAGTGTCAGAACCACAGCTGTTGATCGAGGGGCACGGAGCCTCGCAGCCTGCGCTTGGGCTGCCGTCTTTACTTTCTGGGCCTGTTGCCTGGCCTTGCGGCGCGCCTTTTTGTCACTTTGTTTGGCGCCCGCAGTTGTCCATTCCGCCTCCTTTTGTGAAGAGGCGGATTTAGGTTCGCGCTGAGATTGTGTTGGGGGCGCTGTAGAGGTAGCCGCTGCACCCGACTTGTTCGTCTTCTTTTTGTTCTTCTTCGTTTTCTTCTTCCCATCTTCCGTTAAAGTAGCAACCGCTTGTGCCTGTGGTTTGTCACAAGGCGCTGCGACTTTGGCCGCATAAGATGACGTCGGTGCGCTGCGTTGGTCTGCAGCTAGGGGAGGCCGTAAGATCCTTCCCTCTAACACCGAGAATCGGGCGTTGAAACTCGCCATCTCCTGACGGACAAGGCGAACCAGCTCCGACTCTGGTGGCGGCTGCTGCTGTGTGGGCTGCTGCTGTGGCTGCTGCTGCGGCTGTGGCAAGCCCAACTCCTTCCGGAGGTGCTCGTGGCGGAAGGACGCCATCTCCGCCTTGAGCTCCTCATACTCCTTGCGGAGTTCCGCCATTTGGGCCGCCAGCTTGGCATTTTGAGCCCTTAATAAGGTCGCCTCTTCGTTAGTGGTGCGGCTGAGTAGCACCTCGGCACTCTCCAGTATCGAGGCCGTAGCCTCTTTGAGTGCCTTCTGGCTTACGCCACTGAGGCCCTTCGACACTTTTTGAACCCTCTTGATGGCGGCCACAGCGTTAACCATTCTTTGGTTGAGGTCGGAGGCAGGTAAGTCTTCCGCCTCGACGACCATGTCGGAGGCAGCAGAAGACGACTCCGACACGCGGGTGACCCTCCCTTGCGTCACCCTTTTTGTCAGAGCCGCAATCTGCCGCTCATCCTCCGCTTGTTTGTCGGCGTCGGCTGCAGCCTTCTTGGCAGCCGCAACCTCGCGCCTGGACAAGCCAATGCCAACGTACTTGCCCGTCGACACCGGCCTACCTCTCCCGCCTTTTTTGGCACCGACCTTGGCAGCCGGTAGCGAAGTATCACTCAGGGCCGAATCCGACCCCGAGTCCGTCACACTTCGAGGGCGTTTGCCTGGGCGCTTTGAGCTTGCACTCGCAGCGCTTGCGACGGTTATCAGACTCGACGCAGAGTCCGAGTCCGAGAGCACACCTCCAATCCTCTCAATAAGTACACGAGGCACTTTCTCTCCTTCAACGTCGTTTAAATTTGGTTTAATATTTTTATCCATATGATTCCCACGAGAATGGAAGCAAGTATTGGGGTCCTTCGCGGGCAGTGGCTCCATGCCCTTCAAAACGTAGCCCTATATACTGTTGGGGGCGGGAGGTACCAACAGGTGGGAGCGCTAACGACCGTACACCCAACGGCCATTCATCCCCTCGCCGCGCTCCCGAAACTTGGGATTGGGTGGTTTTTTATCTTAGAGGTGTCCTTCCTCTGGGCCAGGCGGTTAAGCCAAGCCCCCGGCGGCGGCATTAAACATGCCTCCGTCCGCTGTCCGGACAACCCGACTCAGCGAACCCGCCGAAAGGTTTGTTCCTCGATGAACGAGGAGACAAACGAACGCCGCTTCGGTGCGCCTGCACCTCAGCGACGGGTCGCTCCTGCTCAGTCGACGAGCGTCGACGGAGCAGGAGCGACCCCTCCCTGTGTCCCTCTTGGTAATGCCCCTCACCTGAACCTCAAGGCGAGATCCAGGATCGGGACACGCAAGCCCCACCACGACGACAACGTGGGGATCACTTCGGTGGGGAACCTAACCTAACCTAACCTAACCTAACCTAACCTAACCTAACCTAACCCAGTACCCCCCCAGCTCTCGTGGCGGTCGGATCGTTTTTAGAGCCACTCCACGCTTAAAAATTCATTTAAATGGTATTTTTTAACAATACGAGGTCGCGAAGTATACCAAAAGAAGCGTCTCAGTGCCGTGCAAGTGCTTGTGAAAACCCCGTGATCCGGAAAACTCCGGGAAAAAAGTGACAAGTGAAAAACTTAAAAAGTGCAAACTTGGAATATCTTCGGAGCCCTTTAACTCCGAAGAACGATCTGCAACCTTACATTTTGACTTGCCCATATTGTGAGGCACAAGACGAGGCATCCAGGGAATCAAAGCTGAGAAAAATCCGACTGCGCGATCCCGAGAAAACGGCTGAAAACTGCGATCCTAACCTCAAAATTGGAACACGTGGTTGCTGAACGGGGCCTTGCTGGTTGCTGATTTTTTGGGAGAGAAAAGGGGGTACACCAACAAGACCAACGACACGCTGTTTGGATTTTTACAAACATCAGGTACTAAGAAATCCTATTTTAAAAGTTCAGACTTTGGACCCCTGCCCTGAGAAATTTTCAGGCGGGACCCCTATTTTTTCTGGTGATTCCTGCTGCGCGCTCGTTGGAAGAAGAGGCCAAGACTAATTTTAAAATTTTTACTGTGCTTATTTTAGTTAATAATAACGTTTTTGTAAATTTTTCAGTTTTTTCAAAAATTTAGGTCTTAAAATCATCAAAATTATATTTTTTATGCTATGATCCTATAGAACTCTATTTACCAAGAATTTACATATTTTTTCCAAATTTTTATGGCCAAGGGCTGCAAAGATATTGTATTTTTAGTTATTTTTCCAAATTAAATGAAAACAATTAGTCTTAAAAATAGTTTGACCACAGAATTGTGTTCGGAACACTTATTCCGACTAGTATAAGCCCAAAGTTGACCCCTATAGCTCCAAGAACGGAGAAAATAGACTTTTTCAGCCATATTGGTTTTTATGGTTCACCACTTAAACAGGGATTATCTCCGGAGTTATAGGGCGCAGAACTTTCGGATTTTCATAGATTTACTTAGGATAAAACCGGGAATATTTACTGTGAATTTCAGGCGTTTTTCAGGCCTGAAACTTTTTGGTCCTGAAGCTCGCCTCGCCGGATAGGGGAGGTTCGGTCGAGCACCGCATCCAAGACCGCGTCTCGCTCCGATAAGCGGGTACGGAGTTACAGCTGTTTAAAGTCGACCTTTGACATTAGGGCAGCCATCTTGGAAATTTTCAATTAATCGTAGCTCCGGACCCGCTGGTCGTAGAGGGACGCCGTTTTAATATTCTTGCTCGTGGGGACAAAACCTATCGTGCGGGGTAGGTTTCAGCGGTTTTCAGGCTGAAAATTTTCAGTATCCTGGGATTCACCTCTCACGAAGGAGCTAGTCGGGGCAAGCCTGGGGAACCCAAACTCGAGTGCCCTGCGACCAGCCAAACCGGAGATATCACCTGTCAAAGGTTGACTTTGACAGTTGTGCCGCCATCTTGGCAAAAATTCAAACACCCATATCTCCGCAACGGAGGGTCGTAGAGCGACGAGACTTGTTTGGGGCTGATAGATCCTTGCTTGTCTTGCGACTGGGCAGGTTTTCAGGCTTTTTCAGCACTGAAAAAATTTTCAGCCTGAAAAGTGTACCGGTGTGTGGATCTCGTCGGGCGCAGCCGAACGAGCCCAAGCACGGTGCAATTCGGTCTAGCGGTTGCGAGGCAGTTGCGCTTTAACCACATTCTGGCCGCCATCTTGGAAGGCAACCAGAATTTTCAAACCGTGTTTACTCCAAAACGCTTAGGGCCAGTTGCCCCGTGTTTGGGGTCGTTGGATCGGGCTCGGCGAGCTCTATCTACTCAAATAGACAGATAGACTCTACATAGAGCTATTATCGAAAAAAGTCAAAAAATTGGTTTTTGGTAACCAAAATTGATGCCCCTGTAAATACAGAGCCGAAATTACTTTTTAGAACACCGAATGCCTGTGTAGAGTCTCCGTAGTAACTGACGGAAACCGAATTAGACATAGGATCGAAGATTATTTTCGTTGTTGACTTATTTTAGTATAACTACTTGTTATTATTATTCTGTCTTGTTTCTATTACACGCAGTTATATAGACTCTATCGTCCCTATTGACGACTTTTCCTATTGACTCTATCGTCCCTATTGACGACTTTCCCTCTTGACTCTATCGTCCCTATTGACGACTTTTCTTCTTTACTCTATTATTCCTTGACCTTCTTCTCTACAACTTTGACGCATACCACAACATGTTCGGGTTTAGGACGCCATTAAAGGCAGCCGAGGGTGAAAAGTCACCGCCGAAACTGGGTGCAGCAGCCCCCTCAAACGTTAGACGCAGTATAGGGGAGTGGGAAGCTGCAGGAAGCAGCCCCACCCCTCCGGTAAACGAAAAGACAACTCAGGCTGGCCCTGTAAATACCAAACCAAAGCCTGCCTTGACACAGGAGAGCAAAACTGGGGTAGCAATAAGGAAGTCTCTCGACTCACCGACAAAACCCAAATATGCGGATCGAACGGCGGAGGCTAAAGCCTGCTTAATGAAGGCGAAACTAAACCTTAACAGCTCTCGGAATACCAAAACCGAAATAAAGACTGGTATTACCGAAGCTACGGAGCGACTATACCAACTGGTTAAGGAAGTCGAAACGGAGCTGAAAGGGTTGAAACAAAAGATGACTAGGGAAGGGCCCGCACAAGTATCAGTGGCTGAAAAACCAACCTCCCTTGCCCCCTCTCACAACATAGACACATGTAAGATCATAGAGACCATCGAAAAGCATTCAAAGCTCCTAGAACAAAGCAACATGAAAATGGACGAGCTCAAGGAAACCATCGACCACCAGAAGGATCTCCTGGAGAGGGGGAACACCTACGCCGGCGTGACTGCAGCCGGGGGCGTGGGGTCAATGCCGAAGCGCAGTACCCTACACTCGGTTGTGATCACGTCCAAGGACGAGACAGAGACCGGTGACGAGGTCCTAGATAAGGTGCGGAAAGCGGTCAACGCTAAGGACGGTTGGATAAAAGTCGAAAAAGTCAGGAAAGCCAAGGACCGAAAAATAATAATAGGACTTGAATCTGAGCAGGACAGAGCAAAAATTAAAGACCGACTCCAGAAAGAAGGAATTGACCTCACTGTCGAGGAAGTTAAAAATAAGGACCCCCTTCTGATGCTAAGGAACGTCTTAGTAGTAAATACTGACGAAGACGTTCTAAAAGCGCTGAGAAATCAGAACCGGGGCATTTTTAACAGCCTCGACAAAGGGGAAAACAGAATGGAAGTCAAATATAGAAGAAGAACACGAAACCCCCATATTGGCCACGTCATTGTATGCGTCTCGCCGGCCATCTGGCGACGAGCAATAGACATCGGGACGGTGCACATTGACCTCCAGCGTGTTAAGGTCGAAGATCAGACCCCGCTGGTCCAGTGCACCCGCTGTCTGGGCTTCGGACATGGCAAGCGGTTCTGTAAGGAGCCCGCGGACCTGTGCAGCCACTGTGGCGGACCACATTTGAGAGCAGCGTGTCCGGACTGGCTCGCAAGCTTACCACCCGCCTGTAGAAACTGCACAAAGGCAAAAATAGAATACGGAACGCCGCATAATGCCTTCAGCCACGACTGTCCTGTACGCAGAAAATGGGATGACGTGGCCAGGTCAACTGTCGCGTACTGCTAAGGGCACCCCAACCGAAAATACCCACTATGGAGTACTACAGGCCAACCTCCAACGCAAGAAGCTTGCCACCAATGAGCTGTTAATAGAGGCTACGAAGCGCGGAATAGCGGTGGCGCTTCTTCAAGAACCGTACGTGGCGGGAGCGAGAGTAATGAGGAGTCACAGGGGCGTTAGGATCTTCCAGAACACTGGCGTAGGAGAAGGGACTGTCAAAGCAGCAATAGCCGTCTTTAACGGCGACCTCACAGTCAAACAGTACCCGAAACTCACCACAAACAACATCACAGTGGTGGGAATCCAGACCAGTGCCTGGGAGATCACGCTTGTCTCCTATTACTTTGAGCCAGACCAGCCTATTGAGCCTTACTTAGAACACCTTAAACAAGTAAGGCTCACAGTCGGTTCCGAAAAACTGATCGTTGGAGGGGACGCCAATGCAAAGAGCATATGGTGGGGAAGCCCGGTGGTTGACTGCAGGGGGGAAGAGATGGCGGGAACTCTCGGCGAGCTAAACTTGAATATTCTTAACCGAGGGGAAATTCCGACCTTTGACACCATTCGAGGAGGGAAACGCTACAGCAGTCACGTGGACGTCACCGCCTGTTCCAACGACATCCTGGACCTCATTGACGACTGGAGGGTAGACGAAGGCCTCACGAGCTCGGACCACAACGGCATCACATTTAGGATCCTCTTGCAGAAATCCAAAGGCATCAAAATTCAAAGAACCACCAGGAAATTTAATACCAAAAAAGCCAATTGGGCCAAATTTCATGAGAAGTTTGGCCAATTGAAAATAGAACATAAATTCACTGTAGCGGAAATCGAAAAAATTAAAGAAACAGAGCAAATCGACACACTTACATTCAATCTGACAACAGCAATAATCAAAGCATGCAAGCTGTCAATACCAAACAAAAAAGACCAAGAGGAACTTACCTTGCCGTGGTGGTCCGAGAGACTCGCTGAGATGAAAAAGACCGTCGCCACCAAGAAGCGCAGGATCCGCTGTGCTGCCCAAATCCGAAGGTCAAAGGTCGTAGAAGAGTACCTGAAACACAAGGGAGAGTATGAGTTAGAAGCGGCCAAAGCTCAGACCGAGAGTTGGAAGGAGTTCTGCGGGAAGCAGGATCGGGAGGGGGTTTGGGAGGGAATCTACAGGGTGATTGGCAGGACGCAGCGTAGGGAGGAGGACCTGCCATTGGAAAGGTGCGGCGATGTGCTGGACGCGAGGGGCTCCGTTAAACTACTAGCGGAAACCTTCTATCCGGAGGACCTCCCTGAAAGCGACAATGCCCATCACCGATCCATCCGAGCAAAGGCCGAAAGCGTAAACAGCGGAGAACAAGATGCTTCTTGCGATCCACCTTTTACGAAAGTAGAACTAAAGAAAGCGATGGAATCCTTCAATCCAAAGAAGGCACCGGGTTCTGATGGTCTCACCGCTGACATCTGCTGTCACGCTGCGTTCAATGACCTGGACTTATTCCTAAGGTTTCTGAATAAGTGCCTAGAACACCACCACTTCCCCACCCCCTGGAAAGAGGCAACGGTAGTTATACTGAGAAAGCCAGGCAAAGAAAATTATCTCACCCCCAAATCATATAGGCCGATTGGGCTTCTGCCTATTCTGGGGAAGATATACGAAAAGATGTTAGTGGCCCGCCTAAAATACCATCTTTTACCAAGGATGAGCACCCATCAGTACGGATTCATGCCGCAAAGGAGCACCGAGGACTCCCTCTATGCTCTTATGCAGTACATCAACAAAAAACTAGCACTAAAAAGGATTGTTACGCTCGTATCCTTAGACATAGAGGGAGCGTTCGACAGCGCCTGGTGGCCAGCGATAAGAGTCCGTCTGGCGGAGGAAAACTGTCCGGTAAATCTTCGGCGGGTCATCGACAGCTATCTCAGGGACCGAAAAGTCTCAATCAGGTACGGTGGGGAGGTGTATAGCAGTGATACAAGCAAGGGCTGTGTCCAAGGCTCAATTGGTGGCCCAATCCTGTGGAATTTGGTCCTAGACCCCCTCCTCAAAGCAGCAGAGAGCAGAGGAGACTACGTCCAGGCGTTTGCGGACGATGTCCTCCTGGTTTTTGACGGAGAGACTGCACTAGAGGTCGAGGAACGCGCCAATGTCGCTCTCAATCATGTTCTGGCGTGGGGTGTCGAGAATAAGTTGAAATTTGCCCCGCACAAAACCACCGCGATGGTTATCACTAAAAAACTAAAATACGACACACCACGCCTGAGCATGGGGGGGATCGACATTGGCATGTCAAAAGAGATGAAGCTTCTGGGGGTAACCCTCGACCACAAGCTGACATTCAACACCCACGTCTCACTGGCTTGTAGAAAGGCGATCGGCATCTACAAGCAACTGTGTAGAGCCGCAAAGGTCAGTTGGGGGTTGCACCCAGAAGTCATTCGGTTAATTTATGTTGCGTGCATAGAGCCCATTATTCTTTACGCCGCTAGCGTCTGGGCACCGGCCGCGAAAAAGTTGGGCATAATCAAGCAGCTTGGGACAGTCCAGCGTGGAGTCACCCAAAAAATGTGCAGAGCATACCGCACAGTCTCCCTGAACTCGGCGCTGGTGCTGGCTGGGATACTCCCACTCGACCTCCGTATCCGGGAGGCGGCAGCGCTCTACAGAGCCAAGAGGGGGGAGCCCCAGCCCGCACTAGGAGACCGGGAAGTGGAACGAGTGGCCCCAGCTCTGGAGGCCCCACACCCTGCGGAGCAAACGAGCCTGGAGTTCGCAAGCCTGGTAGACGAAGAACAATACCAGTACCACAGAAATCTTGCTGTGAGAATCTTCACAGACGGCAGCAAGATTGAGGGCAGAGTCGGAGCGGCGCTATCCCTGTGGAATGGCACCGCCGAGACAAAGGCCCTCAAGCTTGCTTTGCCGTCTTACTGCACCGTCTACCAGGCTGAACTACTGGCCCTGCAAAGAGCGGCAGGGGAAGTGCTCAGGTCTCGGGAAACCTCGTTCGGCATCTTCAGCGACTCCATGGCGGCCCTCCAGTCGGTGACCAACACGAGTTCCCTTCACCCCTTGGCAGTGGACACTAGAGACACTCTACGACGCAGCAAGCTCCAGAACAAGAGTGTCTCTTTGTTTTGGATAAAGGCCCACGTAGGGTTGGAGGGAAACGAGAGAGCCGACCAGCTCGCGAAGGAGGCTGCCCTGGGTTCGAAGAAGAGGCCGGACTACGATCTGTGTCCCGTCTCATTCGTCAAGCGACAAATCCGGTCGGAAACGCTCGGGGAATGGAACGGTAGATATCGGTCGGGGGACACGGCCTCGGGCACCAAAATTTTCTTCCCGGATGCGGTAATAGCGTACGGTGTGGTGCGGAAGATGACTCACACGAGTATAACCACACAAATTTTGACGGGGCACGGCGGGTTTTCAGCATACTTGAAACGTTTCAAGTGTAAAGAAAGCCCATCGTGTGCCTGTGAACCTGGTGTCGAGGAGTCAGTTCCGCACATTCTGTTTGAGTGCCCTATCAACGCGAAAACTCGATACGAGACGGAGCAGCAACTCAACATCGAATTAGTTGCTGAAAATGCACCAGAATTGATGACTGGAAAGAAACGGGACTTATTTCTCAATTATTGTAGCGTCATAGCATCCCAAGTAATAAAAAGAAACAAGACAGATTAAGTAAATATGCTATCATGATATAATATGATATATTATAGACTAGCATAATATCATAAAGCTAATCAATTGTTATTAATAATAGGAAAATACAATATGTAAAAAATAGAAATAAGTCTAGAATAAGTACAAAATAATGTAAAATTAGATTAACAAAAACTGTTATCCCATCTCTGTTAGACAATACCTAGTGTGATAAGAAACTGTAAAATATTACCCTTTAGTAGCAATAAGTAGAATAAAAATTATGTAAAACAAATAAAAGACTAGAACTTAAATATATAATTATAAATAAATTAAGCTTAGTGTAAGTGCAAATTAAATGTTAAAGAAAAGGCTCCTACTGTCTCTATAAGTTAACCACAAGAATTATGTATAAGCCGTAGAATAAGTCTTAATTTATTGTAAAATGTAAACTACAAATAAAAAACCGTGTCTCTGTTATTTTGTGTTGCACCCAACACCGAAATAAAGAATAATAAATAAAATAAAGTAGATAGTTACACTCAGAAACAAGCTAATAGCTGGGTATCCCACCCATGAAAGAAACGAATGATGACGAATGAAAGAAAGAAAAAGTATGTGGCATAAAAGTACGAGAGGCATAAAAGCGAGAACTGGTATGAAACGTAAAACAGACAGGTATAGGCTCCAATCATGTTGGAGGTAGAAGTATAAAAAAAAAAAAAAAAAAAAAAAAAAAAAAAAAAAACCTAACCTAACCTAACCTAACCTAACCTAGTCGCTCCGCGCTCGAAAAATTGTAAAAATAGGTTTTTTCGCGGAAAACTACCCGTGTGATATATCATTTTAAGCGCGCTGCCAAGGCGCATGTGATAGTGAAAATCCGGTGGTGATAAGTGAAAAATTGACGCGAAAAACCGTGAAAAACTTGTTTGAAAAACCTTCGGAGCGTGACGCTGCTCGATTTTGAGTGGGCCGCCGAAATTCGGCGACTGCAGCCAGGTGCGCTGCGCAAAGACCTATCTCTGGACACCTCACTCGGATTTTTCCGGCCTGGGGTTCCAGAGATAACAAACAAAAACAAAAATCCACGTGGAGCGTGGTCGGAGTTCCCGAGGGTTCTAACAGGATCCAGGAACCAACCCCAAAGGCGACACGGACGAGGAGCCGGGAGACCAAAAAACATCAGAAAAATACCCCGTGGAAGACCCTCAAAATTAGGTTTAAAAATTCCTATTATTTTCAAAATTTTTTTCCGGGAAAACAAGAGTGGTAACGTGTATTTTTATGGACCTTAAAAAATTAGTTTAAGTAAAATCTATCTAAATTTAAATTTTCGTCAAAATTGGATTAGTAGTTTTTAAGATATCTAGAGTTTAAAGTTTTAAAAAATCGGGGGTTGGTTATTTCAACCCCAAATATTTCTGAATTATTTTATCAAAGTATGTTAAGGGTCTTACCACGTAAACTTTTTCAGTTTACATTTATTAAGTTAACAATTAACGAGTAAAGTTAAAATATAGTGGGGACATTCACACGAAAGATTTCGAAATTGTACTTTTGGGGGTTGAAAGAGGGGTTGTGCACACTAAATCTTTATAAGAGTGTAGTAACGGGTTAGACCTACCTCTCAGAGAAATTTTGGATTTTTTGGTACACGGGAAGGCAAAAAACAACAGGTTTTGCGGTTTGCTAAACCGTAAACAACCCCCTGTTAGCTACTTCACACGCAAACCCATTAGCCGAAAAATCTGAAACATAGGTCCGGGGAACAGGTGGCTCTCCCTCTTTCAGCCAAAACCCTAAAATATCCACGCGCCCGAAATAGGACGAAAGTGTTGACTCCTGGAGTGGAGGAAGCACTTGGCGAGAGCTGTAAAGATAACTTTGTCGACAAATAAAAACTGGTCATCAAGCAAAGCCCGCCTCAGTGCTCATTCCCGAAAGCAGGAACTTTCTGGAGCTGACCATACTTATCCGGAAATAAACAATCTGTACTCTCACTAAATTGTCGAAATCTTCTTAAGTTATTATTTTAATTATATTTTAATTTATTCACCAACTGGGAATCGAACCCAGGACTCTGAAATCTGAAAAAACGATTATCTGTGCAGCTTTCTACCGGCCACCCCTATCATAACCTACCCCTATCTCATATTCCTAAAATTTTACCCCCAAATTTAACGCCGATAAACAAATAACCTACTAGACATAACTATGTATTAATCATATTTTTCACTTACCATAACCCTCAACGAACCGTTCCCCCACACCTCTCCCCCTCCCCCGCACTCATTATTCACCCCATCCCCCTATATATCTTTTCCCGTACCCCCCGCCTCCCCTTCCCACACTTGCCCTATCCCTGCAACCTCTCATTCTCCCTTTCTCTGTACCCCCCCCCCCCCACCCCCCCCCAAGCTGACTCCTGAAACCTGACCTAACAAAAAGAGCTCAACAAGACCAAAACAACGAGCCCACTCACGCCAAAATCGGATCAGAGTAGACCCAGCTAGGTCAACTGGAACATCTACCCGGAAAGTCTGCGACACGGCGCGGTACGGTACGGCAGAAATCCTTAAAAAGCGGATATCTCGGAAACCAGTGGAGATAGGAGTTTTTAGACCACGGATTCAGCCTTAGTGTAGAAACCACCACTGAGGTATCCATCCCCCCCCCTCTTTTTTCCTTTTCCTTTTCCCTGAACCTACCCCTCCTCAATCTTTTAACGGGTCATATCGCCGGAACGAGAGGACATAGAGCCATTCTGACCTCAAAATCAGCCTTTGTGGTGTCGAAGACACCACGGCTAAAATCGCACAAGAGTTACCCGCCCCCCTCGTTTTTCTGAACCTTCCTCCCCTCATCCTCTAACGGGCCATATCTCGGGAAGGAGAGGACTTAGAGCCATTCTGACCTCAAAATCAGCCTTTGTGGTGTCACACCACGGCTAAAGTCGCACTAGAGGTACCCCCTCCCTCCCGATTGGACCCTCCCCCACCCCTTACATATTAAAACCGGCATCTCGTTAACTACGGTGGATAGAAAAGTTTTGAAAGCGGATTTCCACTGTTCAATTTTGACTCCCCATTTACAGGGTTGGAACGAAACTGTATATTATAGTGCAGTATAAACAAAAAACAAAACTCACCCCCATATACAGGGACAGATCTTGACAAACCTTGGTTACAGACTATAATATTAATAGGTATTATTTTTATTTTTATTTTACTATATTTACAATACATCAGACAATTTTCCCCGTTCGCTGTGCCCTATACACACAAGCCACACAACATAATAGGTACATTAGACAGGTGGAACCCAAATAAGTAATAAAAATGGTTTTCGGAATACGCACCCCAGCACAAGGGAGAGGGCCAGTAGCCGCTGCCAGCGGACAACAAGAGTCTGCGTCGCCTACTCACCCGGGAAGTGAGGGTCCCTCGGGAGCGCGCGAAGCGCCGAGGGGGTTATCCCTGACGTTCGGCAGAAAAGAAGCTGTTCGAGGAACCCTAGCGGAAACAGCCGAAACGCCACTGTCGTCGTCGGCGGGGACCTCTGGTGCTGTCGCTCGTACCACCACTCCCAGCCCCGCAGGCCCGCCTGGACAGGTGCTGGCCGCCGCCAGGACCTTTATCCGGAGACCAGAACGGAAAAGAAGATCCGTAGACAACATGGAGGCATACAAAAAGCAGACTGACACCTACGCTGCATTATCCAATGACAGACTTCTCCAGGAGGTTATGAAGACATTCGAAGACATCCCGACCAGAGTCAAAGACTACCCTCAGATGAGGAGAGACATAAAGACCTTCCTGGAGAACCAGTCGGATAAAAGCCTACGGATCTTATTCGAATTGAGCAAACGGGTGAAGGACCTGGAAACAGCGCCTAAAACAGCTCCACCCACAAGGACAAACCCCACGCCAAAATCACCCGAATCACCGGAGAAACTACTGGAAAGGCTGGAAAAGGTGGAGACGAACATATACACGCGACTCAACGATCTCGAAGGAAAAATGTCAAAAGGCTTCAAAGTCCTGACCGAACAGTACGACGAGTGCGGTGCCGACATCCTCGACAAGGTCATTGACAAGATTGACGAGGTCAGCGACAAGGTTGACGTAGTGCAGGCGGACATAGGTCACACGATGGAGGGGGTGAAGGTCGTTCGTCATGCCACGGCTGCCCTCGGAGATCAAATCAGTGACGTTGTCGGTGAGGTCGCCGCCAGAACCCACACGATCAAGGAGGTCGCACAGTCATACGCCGACGTTACGGCAGCCAAACCCGGGCGTCGGCCGGCACTTCACTCGATGGCGGTCACCTCTGAAGGCAGCCAGGAGACTGCTGACGAGGTACTCGCTAGAGTGAAGGAGGCGGTCGACGCCAGGGGAACTGGCCTAAAAATAAATAAAGTCCGAAAGGCGAAAAATCAGACTGTGATACTGGGGTGTGATACAGAGGCCGAACTCAAAAGAGTGAGAGATAGAATTGAGAGCCGAGGTAAAGGGCTAGTAGTAGCGCCCATGATAAATAAAAACCCGCTCGTCGTCCTGAAAGACGTCTTTTTGGACAGCGATGACGACGAAATAATAAAGGCGCTCTACTCCCAGAACCAAAACCTATTCAGGGACTTGGATGAAGAAGAGACAGAAATGACCATAAAGTTCAAGAAGAGGACCAGAAACCCCAAAACCGCGCACGTGATTGTCCAAGTCAGGCCCAAGATATGGCAGAGGATGACGGAGGCTGGGGCTCTTTACCTTGACCTGCAAAGGGTCAGAGTGGAGGATCAGTCGCCGCTCATCCAATGTACGAAATGCTTAGCATTCGGACATGGCCGGAAATTTTGTACTGAGAGTGCGGACAGGTGTAGTCACTGTGGGGGGCCGCATCTGCGCGAAAAGTGCCTCGAGCACATCGCCGGTAACGAACCGCAGTGCTGCAACTGCTCGCACTCGAAGCTTCAGAGGACCGATCACAACGCGTTCAGCGTGGAGTGCCCGGTCCGCAAGAAATGGGACTACCTGGCTCGGACGACAACGGCATACGCCTGAATGTAGGGTGTACGTAACACACGCAACACACACAGGAACACAGACAGGAACACACACAGGAACACACACAAGAACACACCAAAACAGCTACACAAACTGGCAGTACGTGACAAAAGTGGATAAGAGCTATAAGATAAACACACACATGGAAACCAGAAAACATACACAAACACAGATATACAAAGTATATAATAAACATATACGAAAATATCAAAAACACACGCACATCACCAAACACGAACCGTACACAAACCCTAAAACAATAACGATAATAAAATGCCCAGATTAAGAATAGACAATAAATATGTATAATCTAAGTATATATATATATATTATTGCCGCAAATCACCATGTATTTAAAAGTAGTATAGAAAACACACATACACGAAACACGTACGCCAAACAAAACCAAAAATACATATTTATGAGCAATCTGTAGCAAAGAAGATATCAGTAAATATATATAGAAAGAATGTATCTATGGGTACTTTAGCGTATTATTAAAGGAGAGTACAGAATGTTGCTTATTAAGTTGGTCCAAACCTTGTCGTAAACCGGGAATGAGTACAATAAAGTGAAACTAACATTGTGTCAGAAAACTCAACTGTAAGAATAACCTCGTATTATATAAGCATACAATAAGTTATTAGACATGTAAAACTAATAATGTTAGAAAATATGGTAGATATGTTAAGTTACTAATATGTATTAAAATAAGAAAGTACATGTATAAATATAATATAGATATAAGAAATAATGTTTACAAACAACATACGAATAACCAGTATACCATAAGTTTTGTTGTTAAGAATAAATAAAAAATTAGCACTTAGAAACATTAATTAAGAAATAGATCAAAGGAAATAATTATGTATGTAAACATCTACGCCAATGTAAATAAAAGAAAGTTGTGTACTTAAATACCCCTTAATAAAGACAAACAAAAAGTAAGAGTAGATAGAATAGCGGGAGTCCCACCCGAATAAGAATGCAAGCATGAATGAAAGAAAGAAACAGTATGAAGCATAAAAGTGCGAGAGGAATAAATGCGAGAACTGGAATGAATGAAAAACTAGAATAACAAGATCCCGTTGTACCCATGAACGGGGAAAAGCACAAAAAAAACAAAAAAAAAAAAAAAAAAAAAAAAAAAACCTAACCTAACCTTTTTTTTTTTTTTTTTTTTTTTTTTTTTTTTTTTTTTTTTTTTTTTTTTTTTTTGTCGCTGAGAAATGCTTTATGCATGCCCGCCTCGCGGGGGACGAGACGGGGTATGTGGGACTCCCTGTCGGAATGACAGTATACCCACTAAAACTCAGCGGTGTTCCCTCATTCGCCGTGATGGGAGGGCCACGGGAATAGGCATAGCCTTTACCTCCATAGCCCTCCCGGCGCATGCCCGCCTAGATGGTATGGCGGGCCCCGCATGCCCCCCACACAGGGGGGCTACCAACACTGGTGGAGGCCTGTGCAATGCAGGCAACGGTGCCCCCGCACCCGCTGCCTGCTGGCCCCCACGCCCGCCTAATTGGCAGGCCCCGCATGCCCCCCAGGTTGGGGGGGCTACGGCCGCAGAGGATAGGGAGAGCGGCAACGACACACCGACACTCCTCTTCCCCTGCGGCCCCACCGCGTCCGCCATCGAACGGTGGCGGCCCCGTCAAGGCCGCGGAAGGAAGGGAGAGCGGCAACGTATCACCGACACTCCTCTCCCGCCGCGGCCTCCAATCCTCAGCCGCGACGTCTCCCTCACGGGGGACATCGCGGCCCGCCTCGGGTAGATTGCGATGTCGCACAAGCGGCACCGCCACCTACCCGCCGGCCGCTACGTCGTCGGCTTATCCGCACAGCCTAGACGAGCGGCCGCTCCTCGGGTTCCTCTTAGCTTCACCGTGGCCCAATCCACCACGGCTACTGAGCCCCCCCGCCTCGACAATGCGGGAACCCACCGGGGGGGGGGAACCCACCGGGGGGGGGGGGCAACCTAACTTAACCTAACCTTTTTTTTTTTTTTTTTTTTTTGTCGCTGAGAAATGCTTTATGCATGCCCGCCTCGTGGGGGACGAGACGGGGTATGTGGGACTCCCTGTCAGAATGACAGTATACCCACTAAAACTCAGCGGTGTTCCCTCATCGCCGTGATGGGAGGGCCACGGGAATAGGCACAGCCTTTACCTCCATAGCCCTCCCGGCGCATGCCCGCCTAGCTGGCGGGCCCCGCATGCCCCCCAGGATGGGGGGCTACGGGAATGGCCGGGAACACCTGGCCATTCCCGTCCGACACTGGTGGAGGCCTGTGCGATACAGGCAAGGGTGCCCCCGCACCCGTTGCCTGCTGGCCTCCACCTGGGAGGAGTCGGAGATGACTGTCATACTGACGTCTTCTTCGACCCCTCCTCCGCCTTCGGAGTGCCGCCGCGTGAGGATCGTCCTCCCGCGCGCGCTCCGCCGCCTCCTTCTGGGACATGACGTGTTCGCAGAAGGAGGCGACTGCCGCCCAGGACCCCTCATCTCCCAGCATGGCGTTTACCAAACCGGGGAGTGAGAGGTCCGGTCCGATCACCGCAATGAGACTGCGGCGCGGCTCGGACCACGACGCGCACACCTCGAGAGTGTGCTGCGCCGTGTCCTCCGCCGCGCCACAGTCGTAGCACGACGGCGTCTCCTCCCGTCCGATTCGGTGCAGGTACGATCCGAAACAACCGTGTCCGGACAGCACCTGCACCAGACGGAACGAGAGGAACCCATGCGACCGCTCGAGCCAGTCTCGCAGGACCGGCCCAATCGCGTCGAGGGTTCGGCGGCCGAAGGCTGCGGTGGCGAGGTCCGCCGTCCAATGGACGACGATGGCGTCCCTCGCCTCCCGCCGGACGGCCTCCCGCTCTTCCGGGGCGGTGCGTTCTCCTCTCGCCCTCCGCCCCGCCGTCCATTCGTACACTCTGGCGAGCACCCACGCCTCGAGTTCCCAAGGAGGGGTGCCGGCCAGAGCACACGCTGCCGCGAAGCCCACCGTGCGGTAGGCCCGCGCCACCCGCTGGGCAATGGCCCTTTGGGGTGCCCGCAGTGCAGCTGCGTTCTCCCTCCTTCGGAGGGAGTCCTCCCAGATTGGGGCCCCGTAGAGGGCCATACTCTTCAGGATGCCGGCGTAAAGTTGCCGGCATCGTGCGCTGGGCCCCCCCAGGTTGGGAAGAAGCCACGAGAGCGCCCCCGCGGCCTTCAGCAAGCGCGACGACAGCCCGCTAAAATGCGGGCCAAAGCGCCACTTGCTGTCGATTACAAGGCCCAAATATTTCATCTGGGCCTTGACCTCGATTCTGACGCCCTCCACGAAGATGTGGGCGTCAGGCGGGGGGCGCTGCCGAGGTCCGTGGAAGAACACGGCCTCGGTCTTGTGCAGCGCCACCTTCAAACCTAGACGGCGGATCCTCGACGCCACCAAGGATCCGCCCGCCGAGGCCAAGTTGGCCGCCTCCCTGAAACTCCCCCCCCGGGCGGTGAGGAGAGTGTCGTCCGCGTAGCAGACGACACTCGTGCCTCGGAGGAGAGTTCCCCGCAGGAGCCAATCGTAGCCGACGTTCCAGAGGAGAGGTCCTATGACTGACCCCTGTGGAACGCCGGCTTCAACGGCGTACCGCCGGACTTGGCCAGTCCTATCTACCAGGAGGATCGCCCGATCCTCCAGGTAGCTGGCCAGCAGAGTGCGCAAGTATCGAGGCACTCCGTGGAATCGGAGCGCCTCTAGGATGGTGGAGTGGGGAACGGAGTTGAAGGCATTGGCTATGTCGAATGACACCGCCAACAATCCGTCCCCTGCCTCCATCGCATCCTTCGCCTGGCCCTTAAGCCAGGCCAGCGCGTCCACCGTCGAACGCTCAGCCCGAAAGCCGAACTGAGCGTCCGACAAGTCCGGCCCGATGTCCCGCAGGTGGCCCTTTAGGCGACCAGCGATTATCCCCTCGAACATTTTGCCGACCTCATCGAGAAGGACGATGGGTCGGTATGCCGAGGAGGAGTCTGCTGGGCGGCCCTCCTTACGAAGGAGGCACAACTGCCCCTCCTTCCAAGGTTTCGGGAACCTTCCAGACGCAAGGCATGCGCTGAAGAGCTCCCGAAACCTCTCCTCCATCCGAGTGGCAGCGATCGCCACCACTCTTGCGGGGACACCGTCTGGGCCTGGAGCCGTCTTCTTGGCGCGGATACGGAGAATTGCCGCGCCTAGTTCCGACTCCGTGACAGGAGGGGCCTCCTCTTCCTCCTCGTCTGCTAGCGGGGCTCCACACATCACTGGCGGGGTGAAATTGTCCCTGCCCGGGAACAGGGACCGAACCACCCCATCCAGAAATGAGGGCTCTAGGGTCTCGGCAACCGGGGGACCAAAGGGGCGCAGTTTGTTGCGCGCCGCCTTATATGGTCTCCCGTACGGGTCGTTGTCAAGACCCTCCAGCAGCTCGGCTCTCGCCGAGTCTTTGGCGGCGGCGATGGCCCGATCGAAGACCTTTTTTGCCTCCACGTAAACCACATAGAGGTGGTCCTCGTTGGCCAGGTCCCGTCGACGCCGCCGCCGACTCCGCGTGTAGGCCCTTCTTGCCGCCACACAAGCTGCTCGAAGCCCCGCCAGCTCCGCCGACCACCAGTACACGGCGCGTTTGGGTGGTGGTCGGCGAGACCGAGGCATGCTAGAGTTGCATACCTCGGTCAGACACTGCCTCAGCTGCCCCGCTGCGGTGTCCACGTCCAGGCCGACGGTAGGCGGCGAAAGCCAGTCCTGGATGAACGCCGCCTCCGCCGCTGCCTCCCTGTCCAGGCGGGTTAGAGCCCACCGCGGGAACGGTGATCGCCCCGAGGTGGGCCGCATCTCTCCGGGGCCACTGGTAGAGATGTCGAACCGCACGTAGCGGTGGTCCGACATAGTCTCCACCAGGTCTACCCGCCAGTTCAGCACGCGTGTGGCTAACGCCGGGGTGGCGAAAGTGACGTCCACTATTGAGCCACCCTGACGCCGCACGCATGTCTGGACGCTTCCTCTGTTCAAGAGGGAGAGTCCAGAGGAGGCTGCCCACAACTCCACCGCCCGCCCGCGTGCGTCGGTGGCCGGGTTGCCCCAGCTCACCGACTTGGCATTCAGGTCTCCCAGTACAGAGACCTGACGCGGAACCGCCCTGCCGACCACGGCGGCCAGGACTCCGAGATAGTTCTCAAAGTCCTGGAGAGGGCGGTTTGGGGAGAAATATACCCCCACAAGGGCTATGTCTCCCCACGCGGCGGCCACGTATCCCGGTCCTCTCTCTAATAGCGAGAGGGGAGGGGAATCTGTGGAAGACCGCGCCGCTAGTGCCACCGAGTCGTCCTCGTCACCCAGCCATCTGCTGGGGATCGAGTAGGGCTCGGCGACCACCGCTACGTTCACCAACCACTCGGCCATGACCTGCACTACCAGGTCCTGGGCCGCTTTGCAGTGGTTGGCGTTCGCCTGGAGGATGCGGTAGTCGGAAACCATTATTCCGACATTGCACCCTCCTCCTCAGCTATTGCCGCTGGAGCTACAGCGGCGGCGGTGGCGGCGGTGGTGGCAACAGGCCGAACCTGTGCCGGCACTATGCCCTTCCTCACGGGGGGCTTGCAGCTCCTTCCCGTCATCCTGTGGTCCGCGGGGCGGCCACTGGCGGCACACGCCTTGCAGTGTGGCGTGGTGGCGCGGCACGTGGCACTCTTGTGTCCCTCTTGCCCGCACTGGTAGCAGATGTCTCCCCAGTCGAACTTGGAGGGACACGTGGCTCGGGTGTGGCCGAACGCGAAGCACTTGAAGCACCGCGTAGGCTGGTCCTCAAGTGCCCTGACCACAGCCGAGCTGAGCCCCACGAGCAGCCGTCCCTTCGTCGCAGCAAGGACGGCCGCGGCCGCGGCGACTGGGCACTCGACACGAATGATGCCCATGCCCCGGCGGCCAAGCCCGATGGCTCCAGCCTTCACCGCGCCAGCGTCGCAGCCTCCAGCCGTCGCAACGGCTGCCAACACATCCTCCTTGGTGACCGAATCATCCAGATCGGCCACCTCCAAGGCTGCGGTCTTGACGGGCTTGACGACCGTCGCCACGTCCGCGATGACCTCTTCCAACTTTGTTGCGAAGAGGTCCGCATTGGTGCCGCGCTTTTCCCCCGAGAACTCGAAGATTCGAGCCCCGGTAAGGGTTCGGCGGCACTTAATGTTGCTGATCCCCAGCTGGGAGGGATCAGCATTGGTACGAGCCCGTCTTAGGACGGACTCGTACGTCTCGCCACGCGCCACGGCCTCCGGGGTGAGGGTCACCACGACGGCCGCGGTTTTGGGAGGAACCAGCTTCCTCCCGCCGGCTGGAGCCCTTGTGGCTGCAGAAGCAGTCGCAGCGGGCTTGGGGGCCGACTTGGCCCCTCCCTTCTTTTTCCCCCTCTTGACCACTTCCGTCCACGATGGGTTGGACGGGGTGGTGGAGGGAAGAAGGGCGTCCTCCTCCTGCGAGCCCTGGGTGGCCGCTGGAGTCGCCGACGAACCAATCGCTTCCTCCGCGCTTGTGGTGGGGGCTTGAGGAGCCGCCTTGGTCCTCTTGCCCTTGCCCTTGCCCTTGCCCTTGGAGGGCTTCGGGGCCTGGGGCTGCGCACCCGATGCCGGGCCTGCTAAAGGCGCGGGTTCCGGCTCCGGCCTCGGTGGCGGCTTATCCGCTGCTAGAGGCGGTCGGAGCCGCCTTTCCGGCAGGAGCCGGTCCTCGATGCCTGCAAGGCAGGCTCTGGTGAAGGCCCTCTCCTCCATTACAACCTTTCGGATTACATCCTCAAGGTTGGAAGGGGGGGAGGAGCCTCCTACCACCGCACCTGGGGCAGGTTGAGCAGGCCGAGCCGTGACCTCAGCCAGCTTATGGTGCAGCTGGCTGACCTCCGCCTGCAGGCGATCCACCTTCGCCTGCAGCTGCCGCGTCTCGTCCGTCGCCGTCCGGTTTATCAGCTCCATCACAATGCCGTGCAAGCTGGCGGCACGGCATTTGAGGGCCTTCTGGAAGGTCCCCTTCAAGTTCGAGGACTTGGAGGCGACCTCCACGACCTCCTCCCTGTCCTCCTGCGCCATGCGCTCCAGTTCCGCCAGGGAGTGGTCGGCATACAGGACATTGGATGCCCCATAGCCAGCCCTCGACCTGGCGGTTTGCGCCTGGCGTTCCTTGGCGGCGACCCTCTCCTCCAGGTCTTGCTGGAGTTGCTCCCGTTTAGCCAGGTTAAGCTGGCGCTCGGCGTCTACCAAGCCCACATCGTGGGTGTCGGCAGTTTTCGAAGTCGAAGACTTTCTAGACTTCGACTTCTTCCCTGCCTTACCTCCGGCCGACTCCAAGGAGCCCTCGGACCCGGACTTTAGTTAGGCCCTCTTCCGCGTATGGCGGTCAGTTTCGGCCCCCGACGTGTCCAGGATGGAATCGTCGGAGTCCGAAAACTCGACTGGCCTGCTGAACAGGCTGGCCGCAGACGGTGCGCGGTCCACTTCCGACGCCGAAGTGTCACCGGCGTGGCCCTTAAAAGGGCCTTTGGGTTGGCCCTGAGAAGGGCCGTTGGGTTGGCCCTGAGAAGGGCCGTTTGAATCGCCCTGGGAGGAGCGATTCGGGTTAAAATTAGGGTTAAAATCATTAAAATTAGGGTTAAAAACTGGATTAAAAATGGGTTTAAAACTAGCAAAGCGCCCAGAGGCGTCCCTCGTCGGTTTCTTCGACATGATAATTCGCAGTCGGCGTTGTTATCTGCGAATCACAGCACACTTTAGCCGCCGGTCTGCCACTCCGTTACGGTGGTCAGACACGACGTTGCCCAGGGGATACTACGAGGAAGTATGCGCTGTGGGGGATCCCCCAACTTAACCTTTTTTTTTTTTTTTTTTTTTTTTTTTTTTTTTTTTTTTTTTTTTTTTTGTCGCTGAGAAATGCTTTATGCATGCCCGCCTCGCGGGGGACGAGACGGGGTATGTGGGACTCCCTGTCGGAATGACAGTATACCCACTAAAACTCAGCGGTGTTCCCTCATTCGCCGTGATGGGAGGGCCACGGGAATAGGCATAGCCTTTACCTCCATAGCCCTCCCGGCGCATGCCCGCCTAGATGTTATGGCGGGCCCCGCATGCCCCCCATATAGGGGGGCTACGAGAATGGCCGGGAGCACCTAGCCATTCCCGTCCAACACTGGTGGAGGCCTGTGCAATGCAGGCAACGGTGCCCCCGCACCCGTTGCCTGCTGGCCCCCACGCCCACCTGACTGGCGGGCCCCGCATGCCCCCCAAGATGGGGAGCTACGGCCGCAGAGGATAGGGAGAGCGGCAACGACACACCGACACTCCTCTTCCCCTGCGGCCCCACCGCGTCCGCCATCGAACGGTGGCGGCCCCGTCGAGGCCGCGGAAGGTGGGGAGAGCGGCAACGTATCACCGACACTCCCCCCCCGCCGCGGCCTCCAATCCTCAGCCGCGATGACTCCCTCACGGGGGACATCGCGGCCCGCCCCCCCAACTTAACCTAACCTAACCTTTTTTTTTTTTTTTTTTTTTGTCGCTGAGAAATGCTTTATGCATGCCCGCCTCACGGGGGACGAGACGGGGTATGTGGGACTCCCTGTCAGAATGACAGTATACCCACTAAAACTCAGCGGTGTTCCCTCATTCGCCGTGATGGGAGGGCCACGGGAATAGGCATAGCCTTTACCTCCATAACCCTCCCGGCGCATGCCCGCCTAGTTGGTATGGCGGGCCCCGCATGCCCCCCACATTGGGGGGCTACGGGAATGGCCGGGACCACCTAGCCATTCCCGTCCAACACTGGTGGAGGCCTGTGCAATGCAGGCAACGGTGCCCCCGCACCCGTTGCCCGCTGGCCCCCACGCCCGCCTGAATGGCGGGCCCCGCATGCCCCCCAGGATGGGGGGCTACGGCCGCAGAGGATAGGGAGAGCGGCAACGACACACCGACACTCCTCTTCCCCTGCGGCCCCACCGCGTCCGCCATCGAACGGTGGCGGCCCCGTCGAGGCCGCGGAAGGTGGGGAGAGCGGCAACGTATCACCGACACTCCCCCCCCGCCGCGGCCCCCAATCCTCAGCCGCGATGTCTCCCTCACGGGGGACATCGCGGCCCGCCTCAGGTAGGCTGCGATGTCGGCCAAACGGCACCGCAATCTACCCGCCGGCCGCTACGTCGTCGGCTTTTCCGCACAGCCTAGACGAGCGGCCGCTCCTCGGGTTCCTCTTAGCTTCACCGTGGCCCAATCCACCACGGCTACTGAGCCCCCCCGCCTCGTCAATGCGGGAACCCACCGGGGGGGAACCTAACCTAACCTTTTTTTTTTTTTTTTTTTTTTTTTTTTTTTTTTTTTTTTCTCGGGGGGAAAATCCTCATGGACATCCTCCGCCCTGGGGAAGGCAGAGGGGCATGCCGGACTCTTACCGGCTAAAAACCACCCCGGTGTTCCCTTCCTGTACCTATGGCCGGGGGTACGGGTATCACGCATTCATCCATGCCCCCGGCAGGTATTGGCCCACCAGATGTTTGTAGGCGGGCCCCGTCACCCTCTGCGGCCGTCACCCAGTGGCCGCAGGAACTCCAACTAAGAGGCGCGCGTGGAACACTACGCCGCCGCCTCGAGGCCTGTTTCTGATCGGGCGACAGACGCCCCTAGTCTGTCGCCCGCAGGCCGCGCCCTATGGTGGCCGGAGATCGTCCGCCACCCTGCGACGCCCGGTGCGTCTGCTGCGGGCCGGGAGAGAGGTAACAGCTTCTCTCTCCCTTTCCGCCGCCTCCTTTGCCGACATTACGTCCTCACAAAAGGAGGCGACGGCCGTCCAGGCGCTCTCGCTCTCGACCATGCATGAAATGACGGCCGGAAGCGAGAGGTCGCCCGCAGCCTCGACTGCCGCGACTAAGTCGTGGCGCTGTACTGCCCAAGCTGGGCAATCCTCCAACGTGTGCAGCGCCGTGTCCTCGCGGCAGCTGTCACAGTGGTGACATTCGGGCGTCGGCTCCCGGCCTATCCGACACAAGTACTTCCCGAAACACCCATGTCCGGTAAGCACCTGCGTCAGCCGGAAGCTTAGGGCGCCGTGGCGTCTCACCAGCCACTCCTTCATCACGGGTCTTACCGCCGCTACCGTGGCGTGCCCTGCCGTGGGTCGCGCAAGTCGCTGCTCCCATTCTGCCACTAGGACCTGGCGGAGCTCTGCCCTGCGCGCCTCAACTTGTCGAGGCGCCAGGCGCTCGCCCCGTCCCACCGCTTCCTCGCGCCATGTATAGAGTGACGCGAGGAGTTCCGCCTCTAGGTCCCACGGCGGGGATCCGGCTAGGAGGCTCGCCGCCTCGAAGGAGATCGTACGGTATCCCCTTATTACCCTGACGACCATCGCTCTTTGTGGCCTTCGTAGCAAGGCGATGTTACGGGCCGTCAGGGCATCCGCCCACACTGGCGCGGCGTAAAGCGCCATGGACCGTACGATCCCTGTGTAGAGCCTCCGGCAGGAGGTATTTGGACCCCCCAAGTTGGGCAGCAAGCGCGAGAGCGCTGAAGCGGCGCCCAACAAACGGGGTGCGAGCCGCTGGAAGTGCGGCCCGAAGCTCCACCGACTGTCGAGGACGAGTCCTAAGTATTTCATCGTCGACTCGACAGCGATGGAGACCCCTCCTACCACGATGTTTGAACCCGGAGGTGGCTTATTCCTCGGCCCGTGAAAACAGAGGGCCTCGGATTTGTGCAAGGCCACCTCCAGGCCCAACCGCCGGATCCTAGCCACGACATGCGCGACCCCGGCCGTCGCCAGTATAGCTGCCTGCCGGTATGTCTTCCCACGAGCTGTTACTAGCGTGTCATCGGCGTAGCATGTCACGCCGACTCCGTGGAGAAGAGCACCGCGCAGAGCCCAGTCGTACCCTATGTTCCACAGGAGTGGCCCCAATACCGACCCCTGCGGAACACCGCACGACATCTCTCGCTCACCCCATCCTTCACGACCCGGGTAAACTACCGATCTTTCCGACAAATAGGCCCCGATAATGCGGCGGAGGTAAGCTGGCACCCCGTGATACCGGAGTGCCTCTCTGATAGTACTCCAGGGCAAGGTGTTGAATGCGTTGGCGATGTCGAGCGACACCGCCAGGACCACCTCACCCCGGGCGACTGCCTCCTCCGCCAGGACCCTCACGCGCATGATTGCGTCCACTGTGGAGCGCCCCTGACGGAAACCAAATTGGTTGTCCGCCAGGTCCGGCCCCTCGTTGGTCATGTGCCGGACGAGGCGGTCGGCGATGATTCGCTCGAAGATCTTACACACCTCGTCCAGAAGCACGATGGGCCGGTAGGCAGACGGTGAGTCTGCGGGGCGCCCCTCCTTCTTTAGCAGGACCAGCTTTCCGGTCTTCCACCTGCGTGGAAGCTGGCCTCGCTCCAAACATGCGCTTAAGAGTCCTTCTAGTCGGGGCCCGAGAGCCCTCAAGGCCAGGACCCATGCACGGCCTGGAATGCCGTCGGGCCCTGGGGCGGTGTTTTTTATGCGAGAAACCGCCACTCTCAACTCTACCCGGGTCACTTCGGGCACGTCGTCGTCGTCGTCTTCCGTGTTGGGCACATTCCAAGGCGGAACCATAGCAGGTGGTGTATGCTCTGGGCGTAAGGGAAATAGAGCGCTCACCACGTCCTCCAATAACTGTGGCTGAAGACTCTGGGACAGTGGGGGGGCCCACTGGCGCATCTTGCCCCTCACCATTCGGTAGGGGCGTCCCCACGGATCTCGGTCCAGAGTCTCCAGCAGTTCTTCGCGGGCCGATGACTTTGCCCGTACGATGGCTAATTGGAGAGCGCTCTTCGCCTCCCTGTAGCTCTCGTATAGTTCCGCCTCGATGGCCACCGTTGACGGAGAGCGGCGGCGTCTTCTTCGGCACCTGGCATACTGGCGTCGCTTCTCAACGCAGACTCTGCGCAAATCCGCAATTGGCTGCGACCACCAGTACACCTGGCGCCTGGATGGTATCGGCCGGACTCGGGGCATCGCAGCGTCGCAGATTTGCGACATGCTCTCCCGGAACCACTCCGCCTCCTCGTCGATGTTGACAGGCCTGTCGGGAGCATCCAACCAGGCCTGCACGATAGAGGCCTCCAGAAGAGCCTCCCTGTCCAGCCGCTTCAGTGCCCAACGCGGACCGTCTCCTATGCCCACCGGGGCTGCTTGGACCGGCCCGACCGAGGTCTGGGTGGAGACACTGAATCGGATATATCTGTGATCCGACAGCGTCTCCACGTCCTCCACTACGTGCCAGCCATGGACACGGCGCGCGAGAGCGGGGCTAGCGAACGTGAGGTCCACTATTGACCCGCCCCACTGTCGCACGCATGTCTGCACGCAACCTCGGTTCAGAAGAAGCAGGCCCTGCTCAACCGCCCACTCCTCCACTAACTCGCCCCGCACATCAGTTGTCGGGGAACACCATGCCGCAGACTTGGCGTTGAAGTCCCCCAAGACGAGAACGGGACGAGGACGACTACGATTGACGACCGTGCCCAAATCCGAAATGATCTCCTCGAGGTCGGCGAGAGATAGGCTGGGGGCGAAATACACCCCCGCGACCATAATATCGCCACAAACTGCCGCGACATAGCCCCGCCCCCGGGTGACGGCCTCAAAGAGCGGGGTGTCCACGGCAGACCTTCTTATAAGCGCCACCGAACCGTTAGTGTCGCTCACCCAGTCATCCCTGGGCGGCACAAAATACGGCTCGGCGACGACTGCCACATCGATTGACCACTGCGCCATGCTTTGGAGCAAGAGATCCTGAGCTCTAGCGCAGTGGTTTATGTTAGCTTGGAGGAAACATAGATGATTTGGGGCCATTATTGGGTATCCATTAAATTTGTCTCCTCCCCAGTCCCCGGCAGATCTGCTGCCGCAACCGGTGGGTGAGCCGGTTGCGAGGAACCAGTTGCCTCTGTTGGTGTGACCTGAGAAGCCGGCGGATGAATCGGCTGTGTCTTGGTCCCGGATTTCTTCTTTGTGGGCCTGGCGCAGGCCTTACTCCCGGTCCAGTGATCGGCTGGCTTGCCGGATGCCGCACAGAGTACGCAGTGCGGCGCGGCTGTGCAAGAGCCAGCTTTATGATCGGGCTGACCGCAGCGGAAGCACAGTTGGCTGCGGTCGACCCCCGCAGTGCATCGTACACCCACGTGTCCCGGCTCGAGACAACGATAGCACCGCAAGGGCTTGGGCGTCAAGAGCGTCACCTGCGCCGAGACCCATCCTATCAGCAGTCTTCTGCCCTCCTGCAGTTTGTTGGCCGCCGCTACGGGACAACTTACTAATACTGTCCCGAGGCCAGAGACACCCCTGCGAATTGTGCCCGCCTTTACTTGTTCTGGCGGGCAGTTGCCGGCCTTCGATATGGCAGCGGCGACCTCTTCAGTGGTGACAGAGTCGTCCAGGCCCGAGATTCGCAAATCTGCACACTTAGTGGGCCTGGACACTCTGACGTCGTCATTTCCGAGAGACGCCCTTAGCTTTTCGGCAAGGGCGTCTGCCTTGGGAGCACTTGAAGCCCCCGAGATTTCCAGTAGTCGGGCTCCGGTAGCCGTAGGCTTACACCGGAGGCCCGTTATGCCGAGATCATTCAATGAGATTTCGGCTTTCGCCTTTGAAAGGATCCCGGCATATGTTATACCCCGCTCCTCCGCGCCTGGCTGCAGTGTCAGAACCACAGCTGTTGATCGAGGGGCACGGAGCCTCGCAGCCTGCGCTTGGGCCGCCGTCTTTATTTTCTGGGCCTGTTGCCTGGCCTTGCGGCGCGCCTTTTTGTCACTTTGTTTGGCGCCCGCAGTTGTCCATTCCGCCTCCTTTTGTGAAGAGGCGGATTTAGGGTCGCGCTGATTCAGAGATTGTGTTGGCAGCGCTGAAGAGGTAGCCGCTGCACCCGACTTGTTCGTCTTCTTTTTATTCTTCTTCTTCTTCCCATCTTCCGTTATAGTAGTAGCAGCCGCTTGTGCCTGTGGTTTGTCACAAGGCGCTGCGGCTTTGGCTGCATAAGATGACGTCGGTGCGCTGCGTTGGTCTGCAGCTAGGGGAGGCCGTAAGATCCTTCCCTCTAACACCGAGAATCGAGCGTTGAAACTCGCCATCTCCTGACGGACAAGGCGAACCAGCTCCGACTCTGGTGGCGGCTGCTGCTGTGTGGGCTGCTGCTGCGGCTGTGGCAAGCCCAACTCCTTCCGGACGTGCTCGCGGCGGAAGGACACCATTTCCGCCTTGAGCTCCTCATACTCCTTGCGGAGTTCCGCCATTTGGACCGCCAGCTTGGCATTTTGAGCCCTTAATAAGATCGCCTCTTCGTTAGTGGTGCGGCTGAGTAGCACCTCGGCACTCTCCAGTATCGAGGCCGTAGCCTCTTTGAGTGCCTTCTGGCTTACGCCACTAAGGCCCTTCGACACTTTTTGGACCCTCTTGATGGCAGCCACAGCGTCAACCATCCTTTGGTTGAGGTCGGAGGCAGGTAAGTCTTCCGCCTCGATGACCATGTCGGAGGCAGCAGAAGACGACTCCGACACACGGGTGACCCTCCCTTCCGTCACCCTTTTTGTCAGAGCCGAAATCTGCCGCTCATCCTCCGCTTGTTTATCGGCGTCGGCTGCAGCCTTCTTGGCAGCCGCAACCTCGCGCCTGGACAAGCCGATGCCAACGTACTTACCCGTCGACACCGGCCTACCTCTCCCGCCTTTTTTGGCACCGACCTTGGCAGCCGGTAGCGAAGTATCACTCAGGGCCGAATCCGACCCCGAGTCCGTCACACTTCGAGGGCGTTTGCCCGGGCGCTTTGAGCTTGCACTCGCAGCGCTTGCGACGGTTATCAGACTCGACGCAGAGTCCGAGTCCGAGAGCACACCTCCAATCCTCTCAATAAGTACACGAGGCACTTTCTCTCCTTCAACATCGTTTAAATTTGGTTTAATATTTTTATCCATATTATGATTCCCACGAGAATGGAAGCAAGTATTGGGGTCCTTCGCGGGCAGTGGCTCCATGCCCTTCAAAACGTAGCCCTATATACTGTTGGGGGCGGGAGGTACCAACAGGTGGGAGCGCTAACGACCGTACACCCAACGGCCATTCATCCCCTCGCCGCGCTCCCGAAACTTGGAATTGGGTGGTTTTTTATCTTAGAGGTGTCCTTCCTCTGGGCCAGGCGGTTAAGCCAAGCCCCCGGCGGCGGCATTAAACATGCCTCCGTCCGCTGTCCGGACAACCCGACTCAGCGAACCCGCCGAAAGGTTTGTTCCTCGATGAACGAGGAGACAAACGAACGCCGCTTCGGTGCGCCTGCACCTCAGCGACGGGTCGCTCCTGCTCAGTCGACGAGCGTCGACGGAGCAGAAGCGACCCCTCCCTGTGTCCCTCTTGGTAATGCCCCTCACCTGAACCTCAAGGCGAGATCCAGGATCGGGACACGCAAGCCCCACCACGACGACAACGTGGGGATCACTTCGGTGGGGAACCTAACCTAACCTTTTTTTTTTTTTTTTTTTTGTCGCTGAGAAATGCTTTATGCATGCCCGCCTCGCGGGGGACGAGACGGGGTATGTGGGACTCCCTGTCGGAATGACAGTATACCCACTAAAACTCAGCGGTGTTCCCTCATTCGCCGTGATGGGAGGGCCACGGGAATAGGCATAGCCTTTACCTCCATAGCCCTCCCGGCGCATGCCCGCCTAGATGTTATGGCGGGCCCCGCATGCCCCCCACATAGGGGGGCTACGAGAATGGCCGGGAGCACCTAGCCATTCCCGTCCAACACTGGTGGAGGCCTGTGCAATGCAGGCAACGGTGCCCCCGCACCCGTTGCCTGCTGGCCCCCACGCCCGCCTGACTGGCGGGCCCCGCATGCCCCCCAAGATGGGGAGCTACGGCCGCAGAGGATAGGGAGAGTGGCAACGACACACCGACACTCCTCTTCCCCTGCGGCCCCACCGCGTCCGCCATCGAACGGTGGCGGCCCCGTCGAGGCCGCGGAAGGTGGGGAGAGCGGCAACGTATCACCGACACTCCCCCCCCGCCGCGGCCCCCAATCCTCAGCCGCGATGTCTCCCTCACGGGGGACATCGCGGCCCGCCTCAGGTAGGCTGCGATGTCGGCCAAACGGCACCGCAACCTACCCGCCGGCCGCTACGTCGTCGGCTTTTCCGCACAGCCTAGACGAGCGGCCGCTCCTCGGGTTCCTCTTAGCTTCACCGTGGCCCAATCCACCACGGCTACTGAGCCCCCCCGCCTCGACAATGCGGGAACCCACCGGGGGGGTAACCTAACCTTTTTTTTTTTTTTTTTTTTTTTTTTTTTTTTTTTTTTTTTTTTTTTTTTTTTTTTTTTTTTGTCGCTGAGAAATGCTTTATGCATGCCCGCCTCGCGGGGGACGAGACGGGGTATGTGGGACTCCCTGTCGGAATGACAGTATACCCACTAAAACTCAGCGGTGTTCCCTCATTCGCCGTGATGGGAGGGCCACGGGAATAGGCATAGCCTTTACCTCCATAGCCCTCCCGGCGCATGCCCGCCTAGATGTTATGGCGGGCCCCGCATGCCCCCCACATAGGGGGGCTACGAGAATGGCCGGGACCACCTAGCCATTCCCGTCCAACACTGGTGGAGGCCTGTGCAATGCAGGCAACGGTGCCCCCGCACCCGTTGCCTGCTGGCCCCCACGCCCGCCTGACTGGCGGGCCCCGCATGCCCCCCAAGATGGGGAGCTACGGCCGCAGAGGATAGGGAGAGCGGCAACGACACACCGACACTCCTCTTCCCCTGCGGCCCCACCGCGTCCGCCATCGAACGGTGGCGGCCCCGTCGAGGCCGCGGAAGGTGGGGAGAGCGGCAACGTATCACCGACACTCCCCCCCCGCCGCGGCCCCCAATCCTCAGGTAGGCTGCGATGTCGGCCAAACGGCATCGCAACCTACCCGCCGGCCGCTACGTCGTCGGCTTTTCCGCACAGCCTAGACGAGCGGCCGCTCCTCGGGTTCCTCTTAGCTTCACCGTGGCCCAATCCACCACGGCTACTGAGCCCCCCCGCCTCGACAATGCGGGAACCCACCGGGGGGGGGGGGGGGGTAACCTAACCTAACCTAACCTAACCTAACCTAACTTAATCTGGTGAAAACCAGTTGCCATATCAAGGCTGGTGAAGTACCTATTACGTCCTAGTCGGTCTATGTAATCGTCAATTCGTGGCAGTGGAAAACGATCCTTAACCGTGGCTTCATTCAACTTACGGAAATCTACACACATCCTATCCGATCCGTCTTTCTTTTTGACCAAAAGAATTGGGCTTGCATAGTCGGATTCTGATTCGCGAATAACACCTTTGACAATCAAATCTTTAATTATCTCACGAACACGAAGTGTTTCTGCGTGAGACATTCGATAAGGTCGGTAGTTGACGGGAGTATTGTCGCTCAGTCTAATCGTCATACAACCGGAATTGACGGTCGATGTCGCGGTACCGGATATGAAGTATGCAGAAAACTCATTTATCATATTAAGCAAACGTTGTAACTGATCACCTACGAGAGGCGTGTTAATTGGTATTGGCTCGTCGTACCGAACAGTCATCATATTTTCCTTACTGTCTACCTTTCTAGTAAGCGATTGAAAATTGCGCGTGCGAATGTACCGAACACCCTCCCTATTAAGCACGTCGGTTCCTACAATAATTGGCGTATTCATAAACTGGGGTGCCACCACAAATAAATCCACTTCAAGTGTTAAACCATCGAACTCAATCGGTAGAGTAACATAAGAGGTGCTCTCGATTTCTTGACTTCCCAAACCCCGTAATACGCGAAACGCTGGCTTGTGCGCGCAATTGAAGTGTTTCAGTAGCGGCGATGATATAAGCGATATGGTTGACCCACTATCGATTAGCACATCCACCGGTATACCCTGGATAACGGCTACTACGACATCGTTATTGTGAGTAATCATATTTTCTGAACAAAAATTAACGTTATTTTTGTTGCGCGACTCTGATTTTTGTTTTGCGAAACAGTTATCTATTTTGTGGCCAGGCTTTTTACAAAAAGAACAAGGTTCAGATTTTAACGGCACGAACGCTGGTTTGGAATTATTTGAACCCTAGTGGTTCAAATAATTCCACACAGGTTCAAACTCTCACTTGAATCGACCTTAGCTTTCTTATTGCAAGCAGCCTGTTTATGTCCGGCCACACCACACGAAAAACACTTACCCTCCTCAAGCCTACGCTTCCTAATTAAATTAGTCGCATGATTACTTTTAACATAATTATTTTGTGAGGTAGGACGTGAATTTTGTGTCTTAGAAGTAGACGGTTTTACATAAATCGACAAAAATTCAACTATGTCGTTAGGTGACAACTTAGCATTAATAGCTGATGCTCTAATGTGAGGGTCCACAATACCACGAACAACAATCGCAGAGATGAGCTCGTCACTGAGTCCACGCACTATGCGTAGTCGAAGCAACGAGCGTCGGGCGTAATCCGCATACGTGGAGTAATTATCCGAATTTGTGTTCATTACGTCGAATAAAATATTTGCAATGTCTGGCGTTTTCGGACACAAAGGCGTAAATTCCTTTTTGAAATTACTCCACGTACGATCACTCGTAACCCACTCGCGTAACCACGTACGAGCATCACCTTTTAAACAATTACCTATTCGCGAAAGACATTCATGATCGCTCCAATTATTTAAAAGTTTTGCCCGATCAACTTCGTTACACCAATCACTAATATTTTCAGACTAGGATCGAAACAAGAAATAAAGAAATGTTGGTCAGATCTCACCCGGTTATTGATGGAACGGATCGCGTCCACTATACGGCCCGTTGCGGTGATGTCACTAGCTGTACCAGCGTGTTCCAATAAGGACTCTGCCGTATGACCAGCACGGAGTACGCTAGGCGGCGCAGACGGCGGCAGGGGTGGCGTACGTGACCGCGGCGCCTGCGCAGATCGCCCTGGCAACGGCGACACGACGCGCTCGGTATGGCGACGCGATGTCGGGGTCGTCTGGCGCCGGGCAGGCGGCGGCGACGCGCCACGCTCGAACGACTCGGCTCGCGATGACTTATGTGAAGATACCCTCCGTTTGCGCGAGCGTTTAGGCTGTACAAACGATGCTTGATCTTCTAACATCTTCAAACGCGTGCGCATGACCTGCAGTTCCTGCTGTAGGTCACCCTCCGGAGTCTGCGTGCGATCCCGATGTCTGCTATGTCGCCTACCTGACTCACGGCTATGGCGACGACTTCGACAGCGATCCGACATTTTTCGTATTTTTTTTTTTTTTAATTTAAGCACAAACCCAATTAACAAAACCAGAAATTGGATCGAATCCCACTTCTGATCTTGCAAATTAGATGGCAAGTTATTTTTTTAAAAAGCAAAAATCACACCGTTACAATAATAATTTAATAAATTTAGCAATTAGCAAAAACAAAACAAATGCACACGAAATAAAAATATCGGTCGCTATGACGGCGCAGGCGTGTTGATAGTCCGACGGCTCTCGAGCGAAAAGGGGCGCGCTGTGTGACAGCGCTTCCTTATATGCGGCTTGGTTCTTGAGTCCTTCTTATTCACAACAATATAATTTCATCGTTCATCGCGTACAGAGCAACATCTTATTTTTGCTTCGCTGTTTATTCCGCGATCGTAGTGATTCAAAGTTTCGTTAACACAGTAAAACTGATATGGTTATGTGAACGGATACAAAGTGTGTGCTGTGATGGTTGTTTGATTTAAATTGATCCACAAACTCCGGAGATATAAGCTAAAACTTAATCTACATAATTCCAATAACGGCCGTGTCCCTGACCTAGGGCAACCCGCAAATCGCTCGCTTAGTGCTCAGTGTGACAAAGTGACTCACATAACATTCATATTTAAACACATCTACCCACTCGGTGCGTTTACTAATTAATAAATATATTATTTTCTGTATCAAGATGCAGTGTGTGGCATGTAGCAAAACCATAGATCGCGGAGAGTTGTTGGTATGCTCCTCATGCCGCAGTTTTTATGATTATAAATGCCTGAATATGACTAAAGATCACTATACAAGTCATCATAACGAACTTAAACGGAACTGGATTTGCCCTACGTGTAGCAACATAGCCCGTCCCAAACACGACAACACTCCGGTACGAAACCAATTTGATATTCTTCTTGAAGATGCTAACATGTCCTGCGATGATTATTTGGACAATCCTGATAGCGATTCAGTGTCCCCGCAGAAGTCTTCCCTTCAAATTACTACTGGAACGCTTATTAATATGCCGGATCCTTCTTGTTCTATCTCATACGAGCAATTCGGCCAACTTCTCGATTCTAAGCTTGAAATTATCAGAGCTGCCCTAACAGCAGACATCAAAAAGGAAATATCATCCGCGATCGACAGCTTGAGAGAGGATTTTACGCGTACTACAGATTTTTTAGCGGCTGAACAAAAAGACCTTAATGTTAATCTAGCTTTGGTTAAGAATACCATCCAGTCGCTTGAGTCTGAGAATTTTAAACTCCGCTCAGACATGACTGAACTCACACGTCGAATGCAAGCGATTGAAAAATTATCGCGAAGCCGCAATATTGAAATTCATTGTGTTCCGGAAAGGAAAAATGAAAACCTCGTTGCAATTTTTAAGAATCTGTGTAACGAAATAAAAGTTTTAATTCCTGATACAGACTTACAAGCAATTCGTCGCGTTGCAAAAATTAACAGTGAATCTGTCCGTCCAAGAAACATTCTGGCAACATTACCAACAGAAAGGCAACGTGATGTGCTTCTCTCGGCCCTCACGCAATATAATAAAGGCAAAAAAGACAACGTCTTGAACTCGTCGCACCTGGGCGTTCCTGGAGATAAACGTACTATTTACTTGGCGGAACATCTTTCACCCGAATGCAAGAAGCTTCACGCCGCGACGAAACTGGCAGCTAAGGAACACTCTTATAAGTTTGTATGGGTGAAGTACGGCCGCATTTATGTTAGGAAAATTGAGCAAGAGCAGGCTATACTTATAAAAGACGCTAGTTGCTTAGCTAAGCTTGTCTAATTTAAACTCAGACGGTTGTTACTTATTTGGATCTATTTACTGTATCTTTTATGTTAATCTATTATCAGAATGTGAATAGAATAAGATCAAAATTGCAGGATTTGTATGTTAACTCACTAAATTGCAATTATGATATAATTTGCTTAACGGAGACAAATATTAATTCTGGTATTTTTCATAACGAGCTATTTGACCAACGGTATAACGTGTTTCGAAGAGACCGCGATAGTTCATGTGTAACGAAGGTTGACGGAGGGGGTGTCTTAAAAGCTATTAAAAAACATTACAAAATGATAAGACATTCCTCATGGGACAGCAGAGTAGAAGATATTTGGGTAAGTATTTTGCCTAACAACTCGCGAGAGAGTCGGTACAACCTTTGTGTTTGTTACCTTCCCCCGGATTTACCAAATATTGACCTTAAAGCTTTTTATACGAATACACAAAAGATTGTTATGGATTCTCGTGACGACTGTGTTAATCTAATTATTGGAGATTTTAATGTTCCGGGTTTGTTATGGTTACCCACGCCATCAAGCAGCAAATTGACGAATGCTATTTCAGTTACTGATTGTAAGTCCTCTCTCTTGCTGGAATTGTTAGCCCTTTGTAACTTGTCTCAGTATAATTATATACCTAACAAAAACAATCGATTTTTAGACCTTGTCCTTTGTACTTCCGATAGTGTCAAAGTAGTGTTAAACGATGAACCACTCAGTCGGGTTGATGATCATCACCCACCTTTAAGTATACGTATTAAAGGCAGCATTCCTACTAAACAAATGAAACCTAATAACATCCAACGGCTAAATTTCCACAAGTGTGATTATGCGAAGGTAAAGGAGGCTATCGCAGAGGTTGATTGGGCTACTCTATTATTGTCAAGTGATATCGACCGGGCTGTGGAAGAGTTTTACATGGCTCTCAACTCTATAATCAGCAAGCATACTCCCACAACCAAATTGGGTGAGTCTGAACAGCCTTTCTGGTACTCACCAGCTCTTAAAAAATGTCTCAATGAGAAAAATAAATATCACAGTCGTTTCAAGAAATATAAAAACCCCCGTGATTATGACACCTTCTCAATGTTGCGCAGTAGGTGCAAGTTTCTTACAAAGGAATGCTACGGTTCCTTTATAACATCCACAGAGAACTGTTTACCTGATAATATCAAATCGTTTTGGAAGTTCGTCAATAGCAGAAAAAAAACCAATGGTTTACCACAAACGATGAAGTTCGGTGGAGTGATTTCATCTGATAGTCAAGTTATTAGTGAACTATTTTCAGACTTCTTTAGTTCAGTTTTTGAGGATACGTCTGGAAGTCCCCCTAGTGGTGAGGCATGCTCAGATATTGAATGTAACTCTTCTTTATCGGAGATTTATATTGAGCACGACCATGTTTTGCGTGCATTGAAACAATTGGATCATAATAAATGCGCTGGTCCGGACGGAATACCTTCAAGTTTCCTGGTCAAGTGTGCCGAAGAGCTATCATTGCCACTCTATTATTTGTTTAATCGATCGCTGAAACTAGGTACGTTTCCAATATGCTGGAAAAAGGCACACGTTGTGCCCATTTATAAAGATGGTGACAAGTCAGATTGCGCAAACTACAGACCCATAAGTATTTTATCTGGAATGGCAAAACTTTTTGAAGCGTCTCTGTATCAGCATTTTTATACTCACTTTAAACCGTATCTTTCCCAATCCCAGCATGGATTTGTTCGAAGTAAATCAACACTCACAAACCTGCTCGAGTATAAGAACTATCTGTGTACTGCTTTCGCGAGGGGTGGTCAAGTAGACCCAGTCTATACAGACTTTCGGAAAGCCTTTGATAAAGTTAACCATGAGGTACTGCTTTTGAAGCTGAAATCGTACGGTATACATGGTTCCCTGTTCCGGTGGATACAGTCTTACTTAAAAAACAGGTCCCAACTCGTCTCTGTCAGAGGATACTTGTCGTTGCCGGTTAATGTTGCGTCAGGCATTCCACAAGGCTCACATTTAGGGCCCCTGCTTTTCATAATTTTTATTAACGATCTGGTGACAAAACTGGCATGTCCCTGTCTGTTGTATGCCGACGATCTGAAGGTATTCACGTCGATAAAAACCATCTCCGACAGTGAATCCCTTCAGAACGACTTAAATATCATTTCTGACTGGTGTATGCTTAATAGAATGAAATTAAACATAAATAAATGCTTTGTTATAACGTTTACGAAAAAACGTTTAAAGAACACCTATGACTACAGACTCGAGGGGCAATCGTTGGAACGGAAGCACGTAGCCAGAGATCTCGGTGTGTTGTTTGATGAACAACTATCTTTTAGAGATCATTACAACAGCATGACGGATAAAGCATTGAAACTTCTCGGTTTTATATCTAGGTCTACCAAAGGATTTAAGAAACCTCAAAGTTTCATATTACTTTATAAAAGCCTAGTAAGAAGTGTATTGGAATACTGTTCAATAATTTGGTCACCGTGTTACGCAGTACACTCTGACAGAATTGAGAGTGTGCAAAGAAAATGTGTTAAGTGGGTCTCGTACCGCTACGGCCTCTCTAGAACGCTACAAAGCTATTCCGAACGCCTTGTCAGATTCAATTTGGAACCTTTGCATGCTCGTCGCAAACAGCAGGACTTAATCAACCTGCATAAGATACTACATTCCACCCTGGACTCTTCAGCTTTGCTGTCCCTCATAAACATCAATATTAGGTATAACACCCGAATACCGAAAACTTTTGCACTTCTGGTCTTTACAAATAACACCTCATATTATAACCCTATCGTTAGAATGTGTCGACTTTACAATGAAATTTCAAAAGACAATAACAGTATTGATATCTTCGATTCTCGTGCTGCTGCTTTCAAAAGACATGTACGTACTCTTTCTTTTTAATTTTGTAACGCTTTGAATACTGTTCTCTTCAAATAATGTAACATTGTGTCAATTATGTACTTAACCTGGCGTGTTTGGTCTCCGACACATTCCCTGTGTAAGTAGAAGTGTGTCGGAGGGCAGACGCTCATACCTTGTAGCTGTAATTTTGTCAATTATGTTTTATTTTTATTATTTTTTTACTGTTTTAGTTGTTATAATTATTATTATTGTTGCTGATCATGTTGTGCGACTACGCCTTGGGTGATAGTCAGGTCGAAACCTATAATTTGTGCCATGTACTTAATGTGATTATTGCCTGTTGTAGTTGCCTTGTGAATAAATAAATAAATAATAATTCATTTATTTCAGGTAAATATAACCCATTAGAATCAAACACATATTAAAATCAATAAAATCAGATAAAATTCAAATAAAATCAAATCAACACAAATCAAATTAGAATAAAATAAAATAAAAATGATTAATAGTAATAATAATGATTAATAATACGCCTGCCTCTGAGTCATTTGCTTGTTTGTCATTACATTAATCATATAACAATGGTTAATGTACTGACAATCAAACCTGTTCGCAAATACGCTCAGGATAGTGTTGGAGGTGATCCAGAGCCTGCGCCCCAGAGATGTGCACCGCTTTCGCATCGTCGTGTAGAAACCGTCGACACGGGCGTCGGCGAACATCCCCGACGCGCTGCAGTGCCGGGGCAGCCCCAACAACACCCTGAACGCATTATTATACTGAACACGGAGAGCGTTGTACTGCTTCTGGGTATATGACCCCCACAGGCTGGCTGTGTACAGGGACGTACAGAAAGCTCTGAAAAGAGTTATTTTGACGGCCCCCGAGCAACGAACAAACCTGCGGGCGATCATATTGGCCCTCACAGACAACGCCCTCCGCTCTCTATCGATGTCCGCATCGTCCCTCAGGTCAGAGGTCACGATATGCCCGAGATATTTATATTTATAACTGTTGAACTCTTTAACCAATTGACATACTGTTTTGGGCAAATCGTATCTCTATGATGTTTTTGTGATCAAAATAATATTTTTTTCGATAAGCTTAAATATTTTGTTGTTTAAAAAATCGTCCAAAGTAAGTACGTCGAAAAATACTTTTTTTAACACATAAAAGCTACTATATCTGCTAAAATATAAGAGATATAAATTTAGTGTCGCGAACTTTTTTGTAGAAATATTCAAAGCGGACCAGGTTGCTGTACATTATTTTCAATTATATACAACTGCTAAGGCAGCGCATGCAAATAACTCTGTTGTAAGAGATATTTTTTTCCGCCTGGCTAGACAAAAATTGAGATAGCTCCGCTAATATGCATGATATCTTTATAATGTATAGCCTATAGCACTTACGAATAACGTAGCTTTCTACCACTGAAACAATTTTTAAAATTGGTTCATTACTTCCGGAGATTACCCCCTACATACAAACCTACAAACTTACAAACAAAATATGTTACCTCTTTATAATATTAGTATAGATAAAGAAATTTTTTAGAATAGTAATGTTAAATTATAAAAAAAAAACAAATTGCTAATAATTTCGCTTCATAATTTCGGAATGAAAATAATTCTTCCTTTATATTTTAATGAAATTATAACCTACCCAGTCTACAGCACTCAATCTAAGTTTTACCAAACTTAATCGAAATCCTTCATCGGTTTTGATTGATTTATTGGCTGACATATCAACGCACAGTTCAAACTCTTGCCGAAATTCTTATCGGAACGAGAAAGGGACTGGATCCGCGTACGAAGTCGCGGGCAGAAGCTAGTTAGTAATAAAAATAAATACCTACTACATTTTAATTTACGTTATTGTTATGTTTTATACATTATATTTTGATAGTCAAGTGTATATTTCATAATTATCTTAAAATAAAAAACTTTTTCTAAAGATACGATACAATGAAAAAAGTCGCCTTAACTAAATCTGTAAGCAATTTTTCAAAGTGTTTGCCTCTGATTTCGGAGTTGAGGACTATTTAGATTTATTTTACCTGATTTAACAAAAATTCTGAGATAACTCTCTTTAGCGCCAGATCTGGGATAATTTTCTATGGGTCATGACCCTTTGGATAGAGTATTTTAACTTACGATCAAAAACTAAGGCTTTCTGGTATAAAACGATAGCCTGTGAACCTCCTCGTATGCCATGGTTTTCAAATTGTAAAATGAGTAGAAAATTGTTGGTAACAGCTCTCAGACTGAGATCCGGACACATGCCGCTTAACAACTTTGCATTCTTAATGAAAAAATGTGCCTCCCCTAACTGTGAGGAATGTGATAAGTGGAAGATGTTGTTCATCTCTTAACGGAATGTGGCCGGTTTCAGGCTAAGAGAGATATATTAATGAATGAATTATGTTTAATTAAAAACAATACAGGTTTATTTAATGAAATTTTATCTGCTCCTTTATCTGATGCGGCCAAAAAGTTGTATAGCTTTGCAGGTCTTCGTTTTTTTAAATACATATTAACATATACATTACATTTAGTGTATAATTTTAAGATATAAGGTACAAATGGGACTGCTATATATTTCTGCACAAAAGTTCCCAATTAAGTAAAGAGAGAAAAACGAAAAAAACATTGTATGTTATAATTTTCAACTACGATTTTTGTTATTAAGTTATGATAAATTATTATTGTTATTTTATTCTGTTACTTTTAGATTTAAGTAATGACCTGTCCAATGAAACTTCAGAGACTTTTTGTATTGAGGTATCCAAATTATTATTGATAGCTAGCGGATTGTGTTTGATAGTGGACTGTAGAAATGAAACGATAGAAACACGTATAGCAATTTATATTAGAGAAATACAATCACCTGACAACCGCTCAGAAGTCAC
This sequence comes from Apamea crenata, assembly GCA_949629185.1. Classification (NCBI taxonomy): domain Eukaryota; kingdom Metazoa; phylum Arthropoda; class Insecta; order Lepidoptera; family Noctuidae; genus Apamea; species Apamea crenata. The sequence continues at coordinate 11,309,372 of OX451379.1, read as the reverse complement.
ACAGCAACCACGAAACAAAAGGGAACATAAAAAAAAACTATATTTTTAAAATATGACATTTATAAAGTGCAAAAAAGGTCGCACCACAGCCAGTCGCCAACATACCGGAGCCCCAGTGGAACACTAACAACCGGTGGAGACTGACTAGGGTGCGGCTTCTAATAAAACAAGTTTTCGGGCCGGTCGGCGCAGGAGACCGCCCCTGGTACGGACGTCTGCTACGCGGACCGCTCCGTCGGATCCTATGTACACCTTCTCTATCCTTCCTAGGGGCCATAAACCACGAGGCAGGTTAGAGTCGGCGATCAGCACCACATCCCCCTCACTCAGATTTGTTGTGTTGCTGGTGGGGAGGCCTCTTGGTCGAAGCGTCGGCAGATACTCACGCACCCATCGTACCCAGAATTTATCAGCGAGTCGCAAGGTTCTACGCCAATCGCACCTTCTTAGCAAGTCTGCGTCCGTGAGTGTTGAAGTCCATGGCGCGACAGAAGATGTACCAAGAATGAAATGAAATGGCGTTATTGCTTCTGGTGAGTCGGGAGATGTAGGAACATACGTCAACGGCCGCGAATTTACAATGGCTTCTGCCTCCATCAAAAGCGTCGCCAGCACGTCTTCCTTGAGTGGTTGGTTGGTGAGGCAGGTTTTCAGTGCTGTTTTTACGGTTCGCACGAGCCTTTCCCACGCACCGCCCATGAATGGAGAAGCGGGCGGAATGAAGCGCCATTCGATTTTGTGGTTGGTGGCGTATTCCTGTACCAAGTCGTCATGTAGGCCGCGTAGCTCGCGGGAGGCCCCAACGAAGTTTGTGCCATTGTCCGAGAAAATAGTTGTAGGTGATCCTCGGCGAGCAATGAAGCGTCTCAGGCTCATTATGGCGGCGTCTGTTGATAGTGAAGTGACTAATTCTAAGTGAAGCGCTCTTGTCACTAAGCACGTGTATAATGCGACATACCTCTTCTCTTGGCGACGATATATTTTTATCATAATAGGGCCAAAATAGTCGAGGCCGACGTGTGTGAAGGGCCTTTTGTGATGGTCGAGTCTTTCAAGGGGTAGGTTGCCGATCTGGGGTTGAGTTGGTTGGGTTTTCCATTTTCGGCATTGTAAACAGGCGTGTGCTACGCTACGGATGCTGTCTCGTGCTCTAAGTATCCAATATTTCTGTCGAAGTTCGTTCAGCACTAGTTCGTTGAAGTGATGCGACGCTCTGTTGTGTTCATAGAGGATGAGTAGTCGTACAACATGGTTGCGGCCGTCGAGGATTATCGGGGACTTTGCGGTCTCGCTAACTCCCGGTGCAAAACTTATCCGTGTGTCTAGTCTCAACAAGCCGTCTAAATCGAGTGTCGGTGCGAGTTTCGCTATTCGGCTGTTTCTGGGCACTGGCTTTAAGGATTGTAAAGCTGTTAGCTCCTCGGGAAAACTCTCAGCCTGAGCTTGTTGGAGTACCATCTTCTCGGCTTCTACGATGTCCGCGGCGTGAAGTTGGTAGGGAGATGTGGTACCATCTGTATACAATTTAGAATTTGGAGTTATAGGCCGAGACAGTTTAAGCCGGAATATTCGTGCGCCCTGGAGAACGCGGGCGACGGTGCGAAGGAGACGCAGCCAAGAACTAAAACGCGACGGGTTAGGAAGCAAGTCCGATGACGGGGTGACGAGGAGCAGAACCACTAGGTCTGATTTTACCTCGGGATCTAGTGAACTCTCTTCCACGTCATTGTTGTACTCGGTAGGCCACGTGCATGGTGGTCCAAGAAGAAACGGCGGCCCGGTAAACCACCGATGACATGCGGTGAAATTTTTTTTTTTTGGTTTTGTTGCGTCATCAGCGACGTTAAGAGAGGTAGGGATCCACCTCCAACTGGACGGGTTAGAGGTCTCCAGTATCTCTCCTAACCTGTGTGCCACAAACGCTTTGTATGCGCGAGCATCGCTCCGAATCCACTTAAGGACCGTGGTTGAATCAGTCCAAAAAATAGTCTCGGAGGGCTGGAAACGATGAGCTTGTAAAATCGTTTGTGCGTACCGCGAGGCAATTAGCGCGGCTTGTAATTCTAATCGAGGAATCGAAACTGGTTTGAGAGGCGAGACGCGTGCCTTGCTTCCGATGAGAGCCGTAGACACGGTGCTATCGCTGTAAATGAAACGCCAGTAACCAACACAGGCAAAGGCTTGCTCGCCGCCGTCTGCCACTACGTGCAGCTGAACGTCTACAATATCTGACCTATTCATGTACCAGCGAGGAATTTTTATGTTGGCCGCAACCTGTAATTGTGTAAACCAGTCCTCGCATTCACTAACATACACCTCGGGGAGTGGCGTATCCCAACCAATACCTGCGCGCCACAATCTTTGGATTAAGATACGGCCCCAGATAATGACTGGCATCAAAAGGCCGAGAGGATCGTAAACCTTCATAACGTTTGATAATAGGCTGCGTTTGGTTAAAGTTTCAGTGGGTATCTGAGGTAAGGTACGAAAGCCTAAGGAGTCTTGCCGTGGATTCCATTTGACACCCAAGACGCCAACCTCAGTGCTAGGTGGTAGCATAACGTCAGAAGTAGCATCGCTTCTAAGTTCTTTAGGAACAAGTGAAAGAGCATCTGGACGATTTGACACCCACCCACGCATTTCGAACCCGCCAGACTTGTGGACAGTGACTATCTCAGTAGCTAGTCGACCCGCATCGTCAATATTGGAGTGGCTTCCGAGATAATCGTCCATATAATGGTCTTCTATAATTGCCTTACAGGCATTGGGGAACTCTGCTTCCATTATTTTGGCATTTTTGTTTTTGATATAGAGCGCGATAAATGGGGACGAGACTGCGCCAAATATCATAGAGGACATTCTGTACTCTTTGAGGTTGCCATCCTTCCCGCGCCAGAGAAAGCGTTGGGCATCCCTATCTCGCTGAGTAATTTTAATTTGTGGGAACATTTCCTTAATGTCCCCGTTTAAGGCGACTTCGCCTTCCCTGAAGCGGAACAAAATGTCGAGAAGGGGTGACAATAAATCGGGGCCTTGTAGTAATAGACTGTTGAGACTTATACCTTTCGTGACCGCAGCAGCGTCATGGACGACTCTCAGCTTCTTTTTTTGTGGGTGAAGGACGCCAAAGATAGGTAGGTACCAGCGAATGGATCCGTCTGGGTTGATGCTCAATGTATTTGGTGTAATCCGCTGATGATACGTCTGTGGATCACATTCTTCGGCATATCCCTTGCTGATAACATCGTCTATAAATTGTTGAAAAGCGGCGTCAAACGTTGGGTCCTTTGCCATTTGACGTTCGAGGGCCTTGAAGCGGGACAGTGCCTGCGGATAACTATCAGGTATGACTTCCGGTAAATCTTGTTTCCAGGGTAGACGCACCTCAAAATGTCTATTGTCGAGTTGACGAGCCGAAGATTCTATTATATCTATGGCTCGTTTATCGTCGTCGTTTAGGCGAGGAGCACTTTTTGCAATACCCAAAGCGTCAATGTCGTATTGTCTTTTAATGAGGGCGTCCAAATCGTCCGAAATGTGATTTACGAACTCAAGTGGCTTGGACGAAACGGAAAATGCGCCATGAAGTACCCAACCTAATAAAGTTTTAGAGGCAACGGGCTCATTCTTCTTTCCGCAACGTACTTCGCGACTCAAGGAAAGGTGCCAATCTGGCGCGCCGATGAGGACAGTGGGGGGACTATCGACGTACGAAAGTTCGTCAGATAAGTCTGCCAGATGACTATAATCCGAGAAGTTTACCAAGTTATGATTTTGTACGCGAAGCCCTAATGGTTTAATGGCCCGCGCATGCTTCACTAGGTAACGATCGGTTCGGTTACGACCACGAATATGAAAGTCTACGTAGCTTACTTCAACTTCCTTGGTCATACCACTGACACCTTCAATTTGAAGACGCTCTTGAGACGTGGGTTTCGCACCGATGCGTGCTATCATCTCTCCGTCAATCAACGTTGCCGTACTGCCCTCGTCAAGTAGTGCTGTCGTCTCGAACTCGCCGTCGGGACCCTCTAGTACAATCGGCACCACTTTCAGCAGACCGCGGGGACGTGACGTCGATGGCAGAGACCCTGTTGCATTAACAAGAAAATCAGACGTGTTCGTGATATTAACAGTAGACTCGGTTTTGCTGTCGGTGGTTTTAGCTGAAGATACTTGTGTATTATTGCACTGTCCGCAGGGTGCTGTGCTAATTTTAGCATAGGAGGTTCCCGGGCCGTGAAGGAGTGCGTTATGACGTCTTGAACATCCGTCAACTCCACAGCATTTCGCGCGGCAGTTGTTCCACGTGTGCGGATTCGACTTAAGGCAGCGATAGCACACTTTGTTTTCACGTACCCATCGCCACCTGTCGTCGAGTTTCAAAACTATAAAACTCTTACAAGTTTTAATGTTGTGTGGTCCTTGTTTGCAATATATGCAATACTCGGGAGTTTTATCGCTTGACAGCGTCGCGTGTATAGTTTCCTTTCGCGGTTGAAATTTAGAGGAATGTGCCGGAGTCGTTGCCTTAACAGTACTGTCAGGAACAAAATTGTATTTTAATTGTTTGTCAGCTTCGGTCAGAAGAAAGTGTGACAATAATTCCAATTTTGCGATTGATTTTCCTTCGGATGCGTAAACAGAGGCAAAATCTGTAAAGCGAGCTCTGGTGTGTTCGCTCAGTTTTATCAAAATGCACTGGAAAAGCTCCGGTGAACACAGATACTCGTTTTGTTTCAGTAGCTTAAGAGTGGTTACAAAATTACGTAGTTTGTTCGCTAAATCATTTAAATCTTTGGGGGAACTTAGCTTAGGGCTGTTACGCAGCTCGGTGACCTCGCGGGCTACCAGCAATTCCGGTCGTGCGTACGTCTGCTCCAAGGCCTTCATGATGTCGCCGGGGTCGCCGGAGATCCACAGGAGTGACGCGACGGATTGGTACGCCGGACCGCGTACGGCGTTGTTCAGGCGTTCTAAGTTCTCTGAAGGTGAAAAATTTGACTTAGTTCTTTCGTAACTACTCTTGAAAGCCATCCATTGACCGACATCACCCGAGAATGTGACGAGTTCGGGTTTCTTTGGTCTGTTCGAAAGAGAGTTAATCGCTTGTGCGAGTTTGGTTATAGGGTCTGAGGAGCGTTCAGATTGTAGCGATTGATGTGCCATGTTGTTATATTTATTTTCGTAAGGTGCATACTCGTATGTGGGCTTAGAAAAGGTTCCATGGTTGACGTCGGGCACGAAAAACGGTGCCGTGTTGGTGAGGGCGGCCGGCTGTGACTGATGTCCTTGTGGGTTACCCAGGGTGACAGTCGGAGCCTCACCAGGCATGTTTTTATGAGTTGCCGTGGTTATGTTTATATTTTGTTCTAAAACCCAACTTTCAGTGCGCTTTTCTGAGACACGACTAGAAAAACACGAACTACGAGATTTGGCTAACTTATCTGAAGCTTCCAGGGAGGCGATGTTTGCTTGTAGTTCGGCCTGCTCTGCCTCAGCCTCGAGGCGAGCGAGCTCGAGCTCGCGCTTGCGCTCGCGTTCAGCCTGTTGACGTTCGCGCTCCGCTTGGCGCCGCTTCGCGACGGCTTCAAGAGACAACTTCTGTGCGCGGACGGTCGCCGAAGAACACGAATGGCGAGTGGCCTCACTGCGCGACATTCCGCTGTGGACACTAGAAGTGCTTTTAGTTGGCGCATTGACATTTGCCTTGTTAAGTGTGCTAGCGTGAGCATCTGGGCGTTCCGAAGCGGGACTAGGTTGTGCCTCGCTAGGAGGAACGGTGCCCGTCTGTTGTATGCCCGCACTATCAGGCAATGCCGAAGCGCCTTCGGTTGTTGTGGTTGAAACCGGCCGGGTGACACGCGGTGAATGTTGCACCCGTCCGAATCCCGTAGCCGTCAGGTCTGGCTTTGTCTTGCTACGTGTTTCTACCATGGTGTAAAATTTACGTGAACAATGCTTGAAATGTTTACGAAATGAAAGCGAAAACTATGAATCAGTATGTGAAAATAAATGAAGTTGACAGATGTTGTAATTACAATTAATGTTATGCTTACGGCGAGAATGGACCAAAATGATAGCTAGCGGATTGTGTTTGATAGTGGACTGTAGAAATGAAACGATAGAAACACGTATAGCAATTTATATTAGAGAAATACAATCACCTGACAACCGCTCAGAAGTCACACAGCAACCACGAAACAAAAGGGAACATAAAAAAAAACTATATTTTTAAAATATGACATTTATAAAGTGCAAAAAAGGTCGCACCACAGCCAGTCGCCAACAATTATTTTTATATTATTCTTTGAAAATAATGATACACTATTATTAACAGCTTTTTTTATGTTAGCCTACGCTGTCCCACTCGTGGGCAAAGGCCTCCCTCCACTCCTTCCATCTTTCGCGAGCCCACACGTCCTCCTTACAGTTTTGACGAAACCTATCCAGCTCGTCCCGCCATCTTCTACGTGGTCTGTCTCTTAGTAACAGCTGTGTAACAATTATGGTGGACAATACATTACATAAATTATTATTCTATCTGTTTTTACTTATACCTAAATCTATCTACCAACCCACCTATTCTCAGAGAGGAGGTCTGTGTCCCAGCAGTGGGAACATAATATACCGATTATGACAAGCAATAAAAACTAAGTATGTGGAGGTTAACTACTGTGGTTATTCATCATGATAAAGTTTGCCTGAATTTATACTTCACCATTTATCAATTAGGTGATAGCACCTTACCATGAGGTCATTTATATAAATGACCCCATATACATACGGATAGTTATTCCAATTCCATGTAAGAGAGAGCTTGGAACAGATTGAAATAAACACAGCGAAATAAAATACATTTTGTTTTCAAGAAATATATTACAAAAAAAAAATGTGTTATATTTGTTAAAATCCAAATCAAAAGTCATTTATTCAAAATAGGCTGAGAATCAGCACTTTTTGAACGACAAAATTACAAAAGACAGTCCCCTAAAAACGCCCGCCCTTGACGACTTCGTATAGTGCTATCGCTGGGAAGAAGAAGTGACGCAACAAACTCCTCAGCAGCACAGCTGTCTGTTCAGTTGAGAATACTTGATTATATACAATACTAGGTACCTATGTTCGGTAATTAACATTACAAGACCAGAACATTAAATTAAATTATTTGCCATAATATGTCAGCTAGCCACGCCAATATAACAACAAATATAATAAAAACTATACGTACTCAAGCTAAAAAATAATTAATTAAAATTAAAACGTAAATAAAAAACTAAACTTACTACTCAATATTTATCGCGTAGGTTAATGGCTTGTGATCGGTGAATATTATAAGATGTCTTCCTTCGAACATTTTTCTAAAATGCTTTATGGCCATGTATACTATAGCTAACAGTTCTCTGTCGTATGTGCTATATTTGACTTGCGCGCTTGACAATGCTTTCGTGGAATATCCCAGTGGCTGCCATTTGTTGTGTATATGTATATTGTTGCAGTACAGCACCGGCACACTTATCAGAGGCGTCAGTCATCAATGCGATCGGTGCGTTATGTGAGGGGTGAGCTAGTAATGCCGCGTTTTGTAAGCCAGCTTTACATAACTCAAAGCCTTCTTGGCTTCGGCGTTCCACACAATCTTTGTTTTGTCTCGTTTCTTGCTATTGTGCAAATATGCATTTATGTAGTGCTTGTACTTCGGCTGCCTTTGAAATGCAATCTGTGTAGAAGTTGACGGTGCCAAGGAATCTTCTTAATTGTTCAATGGTTGTTGGTAGTGGAAAGTTGGTGATTGCTTCTACTTTTTCTGCTGGTGGTTTGATGCCATCTTGTGAGACAGTGTGTCCAAGGAACTTGATCACTTTCTTGCCCAGTACAAATTTCGATGGGTTTATATATAGTGATGCCGTATTTGTTCAGTCGTTGTAGGGTAGTTCGCAAATGTTGTCTGTGTTTTTCTTCTGTACTGAAACTTACGATGATGTCATCGATAAAAGGGTAGGCAAAGTCGAGTCCGTGAAGTACTTCGTGAATATAACGCTGGAAAGTCTGTCCTGAATTTTAGTCCTGGGCACATCCGGAGAAATTCGAAAAGCCCGAATGGCGTGATGATGGCTGGTTTTTTCGATGTGATCTTCCAGTACAGGCAATTGTTGGTATGCCCTATTTAGGTCTGACGTTGAGAATATCTGCTTCCCGTGTAACTGATAAGTAAAATCCTTCAAGCGTGGTACTGGGTATCGGTCTGGCTTGGTTATGGCATTTAGTCTTCTGTAGTCTCCACATACGCGTAAGTCTCGTCGTAACTCCGTTTGGTTTGGGTACCACGTGAAGTGGACTGGCCCAGGGGCTCTTGTTTGGGCATAAACCCTGATCTGTTTGAAATACTTTCTTCGCAGCTTCGTAACGGTTAGGTGGCAGTGGACGAGCTTTGCAGTATAATGGCGGCCTTGTTGTTTCGATATGGTGCTCGACGTTGTGCTTCGGAGTATTTTTCATAGTGGAAAGTTTTGTAATATCGGGGAATTTCGCCAATATGTCATGATATTTTTGTTCCAGGTTCTGATAGTTGGTGCTGTAGATTTGCAGATGGACGTCTTCACTGACAAATTAGTTATCTTGTCGATTACACATTTCCCAGCATGGTCGACTAAGGTGATGGTGCTTCAAAAAATCAACGCCGATGATGGGCTTGCTGACTGCTGCTACGACGAACTTCCATCTGAATGGTCGTCTCAGGTTGAAGTCCAAGTCCATTGTTTTTTCACCGAAGGTAGCTATTTCTGTTTTGTTTGCTGCATATAGTTTGAATGCGGTTGGCTTGAGGATTTCGTAGGGTTTTCTAGGGATGACGGATATGTTTGTACCGGTGTCGACGAGAAAGCTTAGATTTGTCTTCTTGTCTTTCAGGAATAGACGGTGTGATTTTTCCCAGGCGCTAGATTCCGTCTTTGCTAACACCTGCTTTAGTTTCCCGAGCTTGAAGGGTGCTTATCTTCATAAGTACATGGTCTAGTACACCTTCGCGCTTGTCCGCCGAACTTTTGATGATAATAACAAACGGAATTGTCGTTGCACCTGGTCCAGTGTTGCTGATTTGAGTCCGACCGGCGGCGGCTACCATGCGGTGAACGGTATGAACTGCGTGATCTATGACCCGCGCCTCGCCATATGCACCCGCGCTGCCCTCCGTAGCGGCTGTGGTGTGTTTTTAACTCCGATATTTTTTGCCAATATGATGATGATGTTTCGCTTCCATCGTTGAGTTTTGAATTGCTCGGGTTCATTTTGGCTTCTAAGAGTTCCTTCAGTCGGGGTCACCATGGTTGGTTATGCAGGTTATCAAATTGAGACACAGATGCAGGTTGAGTATGATATGAAATATATTTCAAATAGTCGGTTCCTTATATACAAAATCTGTTGCAAAAATTACTACATAGTGGGTACTGGGTATACATATATGAAAAAATACTTTGAATACAATAATGCTAAACACCCTGCTTGCTTATATTATCTGTAAGGATGATATTCCGCTACAGATGTATTAATTTGATTTTTACTAGATGTGGCATTGATGGCATAGTCTGTTATTAGCAAGTTTAGAACAATAATTCCGGCTCGAAGGACCAAAAGATGTTGGAGTTTCTCGCCGTTGACGATACTCCAGAGTTGTTGTAGGTTGTAAATGATTAACACCAAACCACTATACACTTTAAACGTTTATTAGTAAATAGAGTTTTAAGTTATGTTTAGTTATCTGAGCCGCACTTATTTATTATTGACACATTACCGCGTGACGGAGGTGTAGTTACGACTAATTAAAATTATTGAGCTCGTTATGCACAATGCATTTTGCTGTATGAGCATTATTGGCTCGTACATGCTCCCGAGGGAAAGATATATACGTGCTCAGATCACCAAACTTGCGTTACAAGTTAAATAAAGTAAATGATAAAGCAATAAAACAATAAGCAATAACACAGTTTCATAAATTAATGATTATAGTTCGAATCTAGTTCCCATAGGGTTCTTCAAAGGTCGATCTCCTATTTCAGAGTAGGTAGCAATTTCCTCCAGTTCTATATTTTCTGGCTTCTCTCTAGGTTTTGTCGAAAGTGCCTGTTGATTCTTGTTCGTTGTAGGGGTATTGCTTTTCTTACATGTGGGAAGATATCTTCTTACTTGCCATACTCCAATAGCGACGATGATTCCTCCCACCAGCAAAGTGCTTATCGTATAGTTGCCGATGTCGTGGATACTTAAGTCGTTCGGTAGGCTTTCTCGTTCCTTTTGTGCGGTTATCTGGTTGTCCAGTAATCTGTGTTCTTCAGATAATTTTAGTTTAGGTAGCACAATCTTTGTATTTTTTAATGTTTTCCACATGTCATTTGGTGGATCAATAGTTGGTACCTCCAAAGTCATTCCAATATTTGTGTAGCTACTAAAAACATTGTGTGAGTATATAGTAGTGTCTTTGTGCTGTAGTATACAATCCTGACCTAGGGCCATGAGTCCTGACTTAGCAATTGTCAACGTTGTAATTCGATTCTCGCACACCATGCGTGGCGTACACTCATTAATGCAGTTATACAGCCATATGTTTGGTCTCTGTAGTTTTATCCATTGGTCGGAGCACTGTTGTGGTACCCAATCACATGTGATGTTGTTAACATTTTGGCTAAGCATTTTCGCTTCGCAAGATGCTGTGGTTGCATGCAAGTCGCTGATAGTTATGTAGGCGTGGCAGATGTAGTTGTCCGCCCCCATTATTGTACATTGTTGAAGATCAGCCTCTTCCATCTGTATATAAGTATTTTTTACGAAGTTCACTCCGATGTACTTTGTTGTTATCGCTATCACCTGACATTGGTTAGTCGTGTGCTGTCTAGGTATAGGTACGTTGCGATATAGTGTATATTCGTCATCGCTTAGTAACGGGATATGTAGTTCGAACAGTAGTAGGTATTGTTCCGTGAGCCGTGCCTTGACGTAAATGATATTGTAAATATCTTTAATGTTTGCTCCAGTAATGAATCGATTAATTCATTTTTAGTCGACACGGGTTCCGTACTATTAATCGTGTAACAGTTTGTTAGAAAACCCTCAGTTGTAGTATAATTTTCTTTTAAGTTATCGTCATGTTTTTCTTGTTCCTTAAGCCATTTAGGACCCTCCCACCACAGGGAAAAGTTGACTAGTTTTGATGGCGGAAGTCCTCTTGTTGCACAGTCGGCCGGGTTTTCGTTAGTCTTTACGTAACCCCAGTTTATCGCAGGTACGATGTTTGTTATTTGTGCCGTTCTGTTTGTTATATATTTTTCGTATTTCTTTGGATTTCCTTGAAGCCATGCTAAGACTACTTTAGAGTCGGTCCAGCAGTGAATCTTTAGCTCGTAATCTTCAAGGATCTTAGTTATCCTTTTTAGGAGTATTGTTAGTAGAACTGCGGCGCATAATTCCAACCTCGGTATCGTAGTTTTCTTTTTGATTGGTGCCACCTTAGTCTTAGCTGCGAGTAGAGTAGTTACGTAGTGGCCTGTAGGTGACGTAGTTCGGCTGTAGATAACGCATGCGTAGGCTTTCTCGCTCGCGTCACAGAAGGCTTGCAATTCGATCGTCTTGTTTTCGTTTTTTAACCATCTTGGTAAACTGATGTTGTTTATGTTTGGTAGGTCGGAAGTAATTTCCAGCCATTCTTTTTCTATGGTATCTGGTACATTTTCATCCCAGCCAATTTTTTGACAGTTGTCAGATTCTATTTATATATTTTAAGTACATACATGGCTTATAAAACATTTTGAATATTTGATTTTATTTGTTTTATTTCAGTAATTACTAATGTATTCCTTTTTTTTAGTTTAGAGGTATATACATAGTTAATCTTTATAATGTGTGTAATTTTATTTAAAAACTTAATTATTTTTTTTTAGTTAAAGAAAGAAAAAAATAACCTTGAAATTATGACCCTACGTAAGTACGTATGAAATTTTTAAATTAAATGTAGTCCCGTCGGGGGACCGCTGCTATTTTAAACTTTAACAAAACGTTTAGGCTAATAATTAGAGCGGTCCCCCGACGGGACAACATTTATTAAAAAAAATTGTTTACTTTTTGGCATTTAAAAGATTTTTGAGTTTTTCTAATAAAATTAATCTATTAATTTTAATATTTTTTTTTAACTTATTGTGACTAGTAAACAATTTATTTTTAATGATAGTATCATCAGTTAGTTCCGGCTTCATCATCAGACCTTGAAACCTAATGATGGACTCACCGTTTGGGCCGCTGATAGTGAAGGGCTGGCTCTCCACCTTATTAACGGTGAGTCCGTGTGTGGCAATGAATGCCTCTAGACTCACCCGTCTCCGCAGTGTGGCCTCGGCCAGTGTAGTGGCGCGATGCACTATTCCACATCGGCGAGTGGGTATTGGCGTCGGCGCATATTAATACGCGCTTCCCGCGCAGCGCATCCATTATACCCTCCAGGTGGTGCAAATGGCGATCTATTGCCTCCCCGTACTGGAAGTACGCCGAGACCACGTTCGTCGCACTCCTCCAGGTGGACCACGAGGCAGTGGTCGGTGGAGAGGTGTTACAGCACACACAGGCTGTGTCTCGTCGATGGACGTATATCCCCGCCTTTGGTGACGGCCCATGCTGTAGGATGTCATTAGTGTCGGCCTGTGCGTACTGCTCCTGAAAAAGCACGACGTCCAGATTATGTTAGCGGCACACCGCAGGGAGCTAAAACGTCACTGTCGCTGTCACTGTCACTGTCATATACCTGTCAGGCAATGACAGGTTCCGCCCAGGGGAACACTCGCGCTCGCTCTAAAAGCTAGATGGCCGCGGGTCCTTAAGGCAACTTGCCCAGGATAAAACGAGAGAGACCGATGTTTGGCGTTAGCCAAGAGGAAAAAAGATAAGAAAATCGCCGTCCGCACGACTGCACTCTACGAGAGCCGACGACGAAGCAGATAGGAACAACCCGCCATCGCCCATGGCCCCACCGACATCAAATCATATGGGCCGAATCTCAAGGAGACGGCTGCGGACTTAGCCCGTCTAGGTAGACACCCTACCACCGCAGTCGCTTCTTGACTCCTTTACAAGTTATCTCGTCCTGTCCCACTTATGTCTTTCCCCCCATTCTGGGGCGGCATACTAGCATGACCCTCCATTGGGCTGACAGCACATGTACAGCTTCGCTGCCCGACCCTGGCAGTCTCCACTCATTCAAGTCCAATTCTCACCGTATGCCACTCGTGTGCGAAGTCCCTGAGCCGCCGGAAGTTGGCCTCCGAAGCACCAAAAACACCGGTCCCTCCTCCAGGCAAGTAACCCTATCCATCATATTACACCGCTGCTCCTCATACATAGGGCACCGCCACAGAATGTGGACCTTTCATCCTCTTCCCCACAGTAGCACACGCTTTCCTCGCACAACTTCGTTTCATGCAGTCTCTATCGAAAACATCCATGCCCCGTCAAAATCTGGGAGACTTGATAGTCCGGCTCGACTCAGGTTGCCCTGAGTCTTGCCGCCACGTCCGGGAAGAATCGATAAAGTTCCCTACCCTTATCCTCCGCTGCCCATCGCGGCTGCCAGTTGGCTACGGTGTCATCCGCGATATCCCTCCTTCCCGTCCTGAACGCGTCCGCCGGCAGGTGATGAATGTCATCGATCGAACCCGCCCGAACCACCTCGAGTTCGGCCGGCAGCACACGCCAGGACCGGCAATGCCGCGGTGCTGAGAGACCGGTATGCCTTCTTCAGAAGGACGAACGCAGGCCTCTGGGTCTGGGCTTCTAAAACTCCCATGTCGGTTCCACCCATCCTAGCGCCAGTCGCTGAGTCACCTCCGGAAAGAAGGAGTACAGGTCGCGTCCGTCCCCGGAAGAAGCCTACCGCTCCTGCCACTGAGCAACGACCTCCGCTCTTACTTTCCCGATAGCTAGCCTGCGCACCACGCCGATCAATCCGGAACACTCCAGCACGACTCGTCCCGCTCGGCAGACCTCCAGGTCAGTCGGGAGCACACCCACCAGCACCGGCAATGCCGCGGTACTCACTGATCTATACGGCTTCGTCAATAAAATTAGTGCTGGGCGTTGCGTACGGAGCAGCGTACTCCGTACTGCATATCTTGTAACACTCCGCCACCATACGGCCGCAGCGTATGTCAGTATTGCCACATAGGTCCCTGAAAACAGGACCTTTAGGGCCTTGTACCGTATGCCCCAGGAAGACGCCGAGACCCTCGACATCTTCCCGAAGGCGTTCACAGCCCGTTGGCCAGCCAAGCTAGCATGCGGCACGTAGGAGCCCGCTTCATCAATGACAACGCCCAGCACTCTGGCCTGTTCCACGTTCGCGGTCGAGACGCCGTCCATACGAATTGTAGGGGGACGCTTGAATTTGCCCTTCAGAGTTAGGGTCTGCGACTTCGCAGGTGAAAACTGGAGGCGGTTCCGATTCCCCCAAGCGGATACCGCCTCAAGCGACGACTGAGCATTGCGCTCAATCGCCGCTCTACTCGGAGCCTCGATCACGATCGTTATATCGTCCGCGTACGCCGTCGCTCCAACCACCTCTGGCCAAGGCAGCCTCAGGATGTCATCTGGCAGGAGGTTCCATAATGTCGGCCCCAAAACCGATCCTTGGGGGCAGCCCATAGTGGACTGCTTCCATACCGCCTGGTCGCCCATGAAAAGTCCGACTCGCCTGTCCGTGAAGTAGCTCACCAGGATCCTGTATATATTTGGCGGGCATCCGCCCTGTTTCGCCTTGGTCAGGACCATGGGCCACCAGGCGTTATCGAAGGCCCCCGAGATGTCCAGCAGGATCACCTGAACATAGTTTTCCGAGGAGCTCGCCACGCGGTCCAGGATCGCGTTCAGCGCCGTGACCGTTGACTTACCCCTCGAAAAACCATGCTGCGAATCCGATATATTGTGATATAAACATGGTGCGCAAGTAACTATGAGGCGTTCCAGTATCTTCCCCAATATCGGGAGAAGGGTCACCGGTCTATACGCCTTGGGATCCGAGAGCGGCCGATCGTTGCCCTTTGGCAGGACGATCAGCTTACCCACCTTCCAGATGTCCGGGAATATGCCTTCCCTAATGCACGCGGAGTACATTAGGAGCATCTCCGCTCCGCTCACCCTCCACGCGTGCCTAATTATTCGAGCTGTCAGGCCATCCAGCCCTGGAGCTGTATTGGGGAGATCCCCGATGATGCGGTCGAGAGCCGCACCGCTGGGCGGGTCAGAGTCCCGCCCTGACGGGGCACACGCCGCTGTGAGACTGACCCGCCTGTGGTATGGCGAGTCCCTACCAGGGTCGTCGTCCGGGCACACGAAGCCAAGGAGGCCCGCCGCGGTACCCTCTGCCGTCGTGGAATGGCTACCGTCCGGTAGCCTGATCCCTTGCATGACATTTGCGGGGGGGCGCACTCTGCCCGACGCGGCTCTGTATGCCAGCCCCCATGGATCGTCGTTCTCCGACTCCGCAATGCCACGAAAGTAGGCCATCTCCGTTTCCCGCATAGCGGCTTTATAAGAGGCTCTCACCGCCTGTCGCCTCACCGCGATTCGAGCCTCTCCCCCTCCCTGGCATCCCGCGCCTTGCGTGCATGCTGCCAGGCTCGCCGTGCCTGGTACACCTTGCGGCGCCGGCTCTCCAACTCTGGAGTCCACCATTCGTAGCCCCCGGTATCCTTCCTCCCACGCTCGCCTAGACAGGCTTCCGCAGCGCGGGTAACCATCTCCGAGTACTGGGAGCAGATTACTTGTGCCGGCTTCCACGTCTGAAGCCTACCCATCTTGTTATGGAGCACATTAATCCACCCCCTTCTCACGGAAGGATACCGCTTCGACGGCCTGCCACTCAGCATGACCCGCTGTCCTTGCGGTGCCCATGCCAGCTTCAAAGGTGATCAGCTGGTGATCACTGATGCTTACTCCTTCGTGCACCGTACACTGTGACACTGTTAGCCCTCGGTCCGACAATTTCAGGTCCACATTCGACTGGCCGTTTGGTCCCTGGAATGTGGCGGGTTGACCCTCCACGTTGTGGATATGCAGTCCCCTCCCGAGGATCAGTCCCTCCATCTGGGTCTTCCTGTACTCCGTGTCGGGTCCCCTACCCACATATTGTCTCCGTTCACAGTGCCACAGCGGCGAGTGAGCGTTGCTGTCCGTCGCCACCAGCACATGGTGCCCTGCCAGTTGGTCCAGAACCATCGACAGATGCTGCAGGTGGACTGTAATATCGTGGCTGTACTGGCAGTATAATGACACCACGTAAAGGTCAATCCCGACGGCCAGATAGCTGACATGGGCCACCGCGCAATGGTCATTGCTGAGATTCCCCAGGAACGTGACAGCCATCCCCGGGTTCACTACCAGTATACCCGCCTTGGACCCTGGCCCACACTGGATGATCCTGGAGTCAGTGTACTGCTCCTGGACCAGTGCAAGGTCGAGTCGCAGCGTCCCGGCAATCACTGGTAGCTCCGCCGTGGCGGCTGCCGAGCCCTGGAGATTCAGCTGCCCCACCCTCAACGATGCCCGGCTAGGCATAGCTGGTCATGCTAACCGCCTGCTTCTCTGCGTATATGCGCGCAGGGCAGTCCATGGCCGCCGTCTTGTGGGACTTTGCGTCCGGCCGCTTAAATCTCCTGCACGTGGCGCAGCAATGCGACTCAGCCTGACATTCCTCTGCCTTGTGTCCGCTATCCCCGCACTTTCCGCAGGTCAGCCCTGTTGCCCTGCAGTGCTTCTCGGGGTGCCCGTACTGCTGGCACTTGGAGCACATTCCCTCCAAAACCTTCCCATGGCCCTTCCAACATACGTTATACGGGCCGAAACGTGGGGCGGCTGCGGACATAGCACCCTTGGCCATCTTATTTTATCGTCCGCAGGCGCTTCTTGATCCCTACAAGTTGACCAAGAGTGGCACAAGGGACACATCCCTTGTGCCACTCTCCCCTTCTGGGCGGGCAACAAACACATACGGTACTTTTGTGTTCGTCGTCGGCGAAACCACTACTCCTCCGTCTCAGGCTTTTTCTTCATGCCCTTGTGCCTCCTGGCGCTCCATATTACTCCGGGCGGCATGCCAGCTGTGCGCGTAATCCATCAGCCGGTCAAAGTTCGCCGATGAACTCACGAGATCGCCGTAATAGATCGGGCCGACCTCCGCGCGACTAATCCCATCTATCATCTTGCATCTGGCTTCCTCATACAGGGGGCAGACCCACAACACGTGGTGCTGGACCAAGTCCAGTGTTGTCTTGGCCGCTGCCTCAATCCCAGAGCGAGATTGGGACTCGATCAGGATGGTCACATCATCCGCGTATGCGACCATGCGAACGCCGTCCGGCAGTGGCAGTCGAAGCAAGTCGTCCATGAGCAGGTTCCATAAGGCCGGACCTAGGACAGACCCCTGAGGGCAGCCCATGGTGGACACCTTCCATTCTACCCGGTCCCCGATGAACAGACCAACTCGTCGGCGGACAAAGTAGTCCGCCAACATCTTGAAGATGTTGGGCGGACACCCTCCCCGCTTGACTTTGGTCAGGATCATCGGCCACCAGGCGTTGTCGAAGGCGCCCGAGATGTCCAGGAATATGGCCTGCACATACTTGCCCGAGCCCTCCCTCGCGGCACGCAAGATGTGATTGAGTGCCGTGACGGTTGACTTACCCGGAGAGAATCCGTGCTGGGAGGCAGAGATCTGGTTGCCAATCATGGGTGCGCATCTCAACATTACTTAGAATTTTGCCGAGCACAGGTAGCAGCGTAATCGGCCTGTAGGCCTTAGGGTCCGTAAGCGGCTTGCCGTTACCCTTCGGCCAGCCCTCCTTCCATACGTCCGGGAACACGCCATCCGATACACACTTGGCGTACACCGCGGTGACTTCCCCGGGTACGACGTTCCAGACGTTCCTCACGATTCGCGCGCTGATTCCGTCCAATCCGTGCCGTGTTGGGCAGGCTCCTGATGATGCCTCCCAGACTGTCACGTGACAGAGGAGGCGCAGCTTGGCCTGACGGGATGAGCGAGGCAGCGACGCGTACCAGCCTGTGGTATGGCGTGTCCCGGGATGGATCATCGTCCGGGCACAGCGCGTGCAGGAGACCGGTCGCCGCGTCGCCCACAGTGCTGGCAAAGCCCTCCGCCAATTTCATACCATTTATAACCCGTGAGGGCGGCTTTAGCCTGCCGCTGGCGGCACGGTATGCCAACCCCCACGGGTCACCGTTGCCTGATTCGGCGATTTTCCTCAAGTGCTCAAGCTCCGCCTCCTCCATCGCATTCCGATATCTCGCTCGCACCTCATGGAACTCTGCTTTCAGCCGCTCCTCTCTCAAGCCCCCGCCCATTCTCGATCCCTGCCATTTACACGTCGCCTTGCAGTTGGATTTCCGGAGCCTCTCAAGCTTCGGATTCCACCATTCATACCCCGCGTCCTTTGGTAGCCCTTTCACACCCAGAGACTTGCACGCCGTATCCACAATCACTTTCGTAAAGTCCCTGCAGACAAAGGACGCTGGCTTGCTGAAATCAAGCCCACCCATTCGCGCGTGGATAGCCTGCCGGAAGCGCAGCCAGTCCACACCTTGATCCCGGAAGCGCACCGGCTCCCTATCCGGCACAGCGCTATGGCTCCTCCTGACTGCATCCACCTGGAAGGTGATAAGCCTGTGGTCGCTGCTGCTGGCTCCATCCAGCACCGTCCAGCTGCTCAGCGCAACGCTCCTAGTGCTGAGCGTGACGTCAATATTGGACTTACCGTTGGGGCCACTGAAGGTGAACGGCTGGCCCTCCACGTTATGAACTGTGAGTCCATGTGCGGCGATGAATGCCTCCAGACCCAACCGCCGGTACTCCGCCGTATGGCCTCGGCCAGTGTAATGGCGCGGCGCACTATGCCACATCGGCGAGTGGGTGTTAGCGTCGGCGCATAGTAGTACGCGTTTTCCGCGCAGCGCATCCATGACACCCTCCAGGTGATGCAGGTGGCGATCAATATCTTCCCCATACTGGAAGTATGCCGAGACCACGTGCAGGTCGCACTCCTCCAGGTGGGCCACGAGGCAGTGGTCGGTGGAAAGATGTTGCAGCACTGCGCAGGCCGTGCCCCGTCGATGGATATAAATCCCCGCCTTCGCCGATGGTCCATACTGCAGGATGTCACTGGCATCGGCCTGCGCGTACTGCTCCTGGAGAAGCACGACGTCGAGGTTGTGTTGGCGGCACACCGCAGGGAGCTCCCTTGTTGCGAGCGCTGACCCGGCGAGATTGAGCTGCCCAATTGTGGTCGCAGGCTTATGCATAGCTGGTCATTGCGACGCTCCTCTGTTCCGCGTGTAGTCTCGCCGGGCATTCCCTGGAGGCGGTTTTGTGTCCAGCCGCCCCCTTCTTCCCGAGGCGCTTGCACGTAGCGCAGGCGGTCGTGCCTGACGCGCACTCATCGCCGCGGTGGCCGGTCTCGCCGCATCGCTGGCACGTGGCCTCCGTTGCCCTGCAGAAGCGCTCAGGGTGACCATACTGCTGACATTTAGTCCGCACGTAGACATCCACATAGTCCGTCACCTCGACGGCCTGCCACCCCACATATACCCGCCCTTTTTCTAGGAGCGACGTCCGCAACGCCGCCGAACACGCGAAGACGGCCGCCGTGGCCTTGGCCGCACCCCGCGACCGGTTTTTCTTAAACGCTCCGGTCGCCTCCTTTTTTATGCGTTCTAGGGGCCATCCCGGGTCATCCCTATAGTTTTGCTCGTGGAGCGCCTCCAGGACCTCTTCAAAGGGCGGGTCCCCATCAAGCCTGTTTAAGCATACTAGGGGCCGCCGTATTTTGGGCTCCACCACCCTGAGCGTTGCAGGTACCGCCGCCCGGAGACTTGTCGCCGCCGCATCGGTTGTGGTCTGCACCACCACGCCCGCGTTCCCCACCTTGCGCACCTTGGAGACTTGGACCCAGAGCTTGGTTGGGTCCACGGCATTTTTAAGCTCCGCCTTCGTCTCCTCAGCCGTTTTGATGGCGCCATTTTCGTCCGCCGGGTAGAATGCCAAAGATCGGCCCGGCGTGTTCCTGATTTGCACCGGCTCCGTGTGACGAGGAAGGCGCAGCGCCGACGCATAAGATACCCCAGGTGGTGGTGGTTTCGGCGCCGCTGCGGCCGTTGCTTGCGCGGAGGCAACTCTATTTTCAGCGGCCGCCAGGCGCAGCGTCAGGTGCGTGATTACCACCGCTATGCGCTCCGTGTGTAGCCCAATCGCCGCTACCTCATCCTTGTTTAGTCTTTGAGCGCACCGCCTCCATGATACCGCGCGTCGACGCCGTGGCTACCCCCGCCAGAGACTCCACCGGAGCCGCCGCCAGCGAGTCAATTTCGCCCAAATTTCCATCCTCACACCCTTCGCCAGTCTTCTGTGCCTCTCTTGGGGGGGGGGGGGGGGCGAGTTTGGTGGCCGAGTTAAGATACCACCAATTGGTGGCGCGTCCAGTCGTTGCCCTTTCCTTGCTCCAAGGCGACGCCGCACAGCCTCCTGCACTTCCTCCGGGGAGGTCAGTGTCCGCTTACGTCCGCTCTCACCCGGGGGCTCGGCGGCGGGGGGCGCAGGGGGCGTCGCTAAGTCCACCAACAGTGCTGTTTCCGGGGGGGCTATGCGCCCGCGGTGGGGTTCACATCAGGGCAGCACGCGGAGTGAAGCCGCCCTCCAGGCGCATCTCTGCCAGGACTTTCAATTCCTCCGCCTTTCGCTCCATTTCTGCCTCGAGGAGCTCCATCTCCATCCGCTCTGCCTCTTCCTCTTCCGCCATTAGGCTGAGGTCTGTAGGCTCCGGCGTAAGTGGTAATACACGAACGCCCAGTCGTTTTAATACACGAACTGTTACTAGATTTTATTACACGAACACTCTGAACTGTTTTTTCTAAGTCTAATGCACGAACACACTCAAGTTTAATATACGAACAGTCACTGTCTGATTTCGGCTAAGTCTAATACACGAACCGGCTCGTATGGTCAAGACGTTACCGACCAAAACGTCACTTTCGCTGTTACTCACTGTCACCTGTCACCTGTCAGGCGATGACAGGCTCCGCCCAGGGACACACACGCGCTCCCTCTAAACTCAAGATGGCCGCGGGCCCTTATGGCAACTTGCCCAAGACGAAACGAGAGGGACCGATTATTGGCATCAGCCAATAAGAAAAAAGATTCTAAAATCACCGTCCGCACTCTACAAGAGCCGACGACGAAGTAGTGGCACTTGGAGCAGCACGTTACGCGGACTAAGTCGCAGACGTCTACTGCGTCCCACCCTATGTATACCCTGCCCAGCCCCAACAGCTTCTCCCTCAGCGCCGCTGAGACCTCAAACACAAGGGTCGTGCTGCGCCCTCCCATCCGACCTTTCTTGAAGGCGAAACACGCCTCCCTGCGGAGCCTCTGAAGGGGCCAGTCGGGGTCCTCCACAAGGTTGACCCTATGCAGGTCCTCTACTACCTCCTCCGCCCCCGGGTTACAGAGCAGAGCCACCAGTGGTCTTCTGGCCTTCGGGTCGGCAGTCCTCAGGGTAGCGGGGGCAGCCGCCTTGAGCTTCTGGGCAGCCGCTGCCGACGCCGTTTGCACGACGACGCCTGCATTGCCCACCCTGCGCACCCCCTGGACCTGAATGCCCTTGGCACCTGGCTGAACCTTTTCCCTAAGTTCCTTAAGGGTACCCTCCGAGGACTTTATTTCCTCGGTGTTGGGGTAGAAGAGCACCGCCGGCCCACGCTGCTCCATTGCCATGCTGGCCTTCCCGTTTGGCAGTTTGAGGATTGCCGCATAGTCCATCCTGTCACTTCTGCCCGACCCTGGTGTTCCAGGCCCGGCTCGGGTTGCCACCCCAGCGGGTGGAGCACTGGCCTGCTGCAGTTCTATAGAGGCCACTTTCAGCTTCATAGCGGTCACTCTATGCTCTGACTCGGCCAGGCGCAGGTTCAGGGCCGCTACCACCGCAAGGATGTCCTGGCCATACCCGGCTATCAGCCCCTTATCCGTTATGTTCAATTTGTTTATGGCATTAGCCACCCCACTTATTCCTTTAACCGCCGCATAGACCTGATCGATCAGGTCTATGCTGCTACATGCCGCCATCCCCTGCTTCTCCGGTGTGCTGGACGCGTCTGAAGGGGAACCCTCCTGAGGCGAGTCCAGACACACCAGCTGGCCAGTAGGCTGCACCGTCAGTATCCCGCTAATGGGCGGCGCAGCAGCAGTCCTCGTTGTCTCCCTTTTCCGCATAGGTCCATGGACCTCCTGAGGCGAGGACAACGGCCTCTTCCCCTTCCCTGACTGGGCCGGCGGGGTCACCGTTGCCAGCTGCATGCATTTCTCCCTGATGGGGGGAATGGCGTCAGCAGTCATGCTGAAGCTTGACGGCGGGGTCCTCATCAGGGACCTTCTCGGCGCAAAGCTGATCCCCTGGCGCAACTCCTCCAGGCAGCGCAGCTCTTCCTCCCTCCTGGACACCTCCTCGTGTAACGCCATTTGAATGGCTGACGGGGCGTCCCGGAAGGCCTCTCCATCCTCGTCATCCGCCATCTTGCGGCTGTCCAACTAGCTCGCCCTACCCTTTTTTTTTTTTTTTTTTTGTCGCTGAGAAATGCTTTATGCATGCCCGCCTCGCGGGGGATGAGACGGGGTATGTGGGACTCCCTGTCGGAATGACAGTATACCCACTAAAACTCAGCGGTGTTCCCTCATCGCCGTGATGGGAGGGCCACGGGAATAGGCATAGCCTTTACTTCCATAGCCCTCCCGGCGCATGCCCGCCTAGATGGTATGGCGGGCCCCGCATGCATGGCCGGGAGCACCTAGCCATTCCCGTCCAACACTGGTGGAGGCCTGTGCAATACAGGCAACGGTGCCCCCGCACCCGTCGCCTGCTGGCCCCCATGCTCGCCTAAATGGCAGGCCCGCCTACGGCCGCAGAGGATAGGGAGAGCGGCAACGACACACCGACACTCCTCTTCCCCTGCGGCCCCACCGCGTCCGCCATCAAACGGTGGCGGCCCCGTCAAGAGCGGCAACGTAACACCGACACTCCTCTCCCGCCGCGGCCTCCAATCCTCAGCCGCAATGTCTCACACACGGGGGACATCGCGGCCCGCCTCGGGTAGGTTGCGATGTCGCCCAAGCGGCACCGCAACCTACCCGCCGGCCGCTACGTCGTCGGCTTATCCGCACAGCCTAGACGAGCGGCCCCTCAGGGTTCCTCTTCGCTTCACCGTGGGCCTTCAAACCACGGCTACTGAGCCCCCCCGCCTCGACAATGCGGGAACCCACCGGGGGGGGCTCGCCCTACCCTAACCTAACCCTAATAATTAACTATCTACACTAATCTATTTAAATAAAACACCCTAAACCTGCCCCTAAATCAACTTGATACCTATCCTTGTTCTTAATAAATATAACTAAATAAAAATAACACAAGTAAAATAAAAACAAAATTAATGTCGTGGTAGATACGATGAGTTTCTACCACTACTACCAATTTCCCTAAACTGGCAACACCACTACAGGCAAACGTCACCAAAAAGTGAAGGATGACAGTGACAGGTGAATACCTGACAACTGACGTCCGTCAATGATGACACTGGCAGATGTCAGTGTCATCTGTCACCCGAAAGTGACAGCAACAGCTCACACCTAACGGCCACCACCACGCGGTCGTCCTAACCTACAAACTAAGTACGGTAGGGTGGCTAACCCTACCACCGGTACACCCACAGCTCTCGTGTACGCCCCAGCCTTACGAGCTGTTTGATTTGGAGTCCGAGGACCCCCATCGGGGCTTCTCCAGGAACTTCCCCCAGAGCCTGTCCTGGATTTGACATTGTTGTTTTTGCGCACCTTGACCACATTTCGTGACCAAGGTCTCCAGGCTCACCGTACCCCCAGGACCATCAGACTATTAGTCTTCTGGTCAAGTCGGGGAGGTATGCGCTACACCTCTAGTCGTGTGCAAGGGTCTACACTATGAGATGCTTTTAACAGACTGGCCATGCTATCCAGTCCATTTGGTGGTGAGTTCCCCCCCCCCCCCTTTGTCAGTTAGTAGCAGCGGCGCCACGAGCAGGCCAAGGGTGGGAGTTCCCTAGCACCGCCAGCTGTTTCCAGCTGTCGTACCACTAGGGCTTCGACGTATGTGGACTGCTCTTTCCCAGTCGGCTGATAGCGGCAACCAAGAGGGTACACATCCACATACGTGAGCAACCAGACTCCCTTACCTACCTTAAGAGACTCATAGTTACTCCCGCCGTGCTCCTGGAGAAGCACGACGTCAAGGTTGCGTTGGCGGCACACCGCAGGGAGCTCCCTTGTTGCGAGCGCTGACCCGGCGAGATTGAGCTGCCCGATTGTGGTCGCAGACTTAGGCATAACTTGTCATTGCAACGCTCCTCTGCTCCGCGTGTAGTCTCGCCGGGCATTCCCCCCTGGAGGCGGTTTTATGTCCAGCCGCCCCCTTCTTCCCGAGGCGCTTGCACGTAGCGCAGGCGGTCGTGCCTGACGCGCAGGTGCGTGATTACCGCCACTATACGCTCCGTGTGTAGCCCAATTGCCGCTACCTCATCCTTATTTAGCCGGGACGTCTTCGATCGCACCGCCTCCATGATCCCGCGCGTCGACGCCGTGGCTACCCCCGCCAGAGACTCCGGAGCCGCCGCCAGCGAGTCGATTTCGCCCAAATTTGCATCCTCACTCCCTTCGCCAGTCTTCTGTACCTCTATTGGGGGGGGGGGGGGGGGGAGTCTGGTGGCCGAGTTAGGATACCACCAATTGGTGGCGCGTCCAATTGTTGCCCTTTCCTTGCTCCTCCCTTAAATTTTACTACACGGAACTATTTTTTCAGTCTAATACACGAACACACTCAAGTTTAACACACAAACAGTCAATGTCTGATTTCAGAATACACGAACCGGCTCTGGTCAAAACGTTGCCGATGACACCAAGTCGTGCATTTACATACAGTTGTATTGCGTACGCCTGCGGGTGCACACGTAAAACGTCACTTTCGCTGTCACTGTCGCACACCTGTCAGGCGATGACAGGCTCCGCCCAGGGAAACACTCGCGCTCACTCTAAACTCAAGATGGCCGCGGGCCCTTATGGCAACTTGCCCAAGACGGAACGGGAGGGACCGATTATTGGCATCAGCCAATAGGAAAAACGATCCGAAAATCACCGTCCGCACGTCTGCACTCTACAAGAGCCGACGACGCAGCAGCAGCTCTCGTCGTCTCCCTCTTCCGCATAGATCCATGGACCTCCTGAGGCGAGGATAACGGCCTCTTCCCCTTCCCTGATAGGGCCGGTGGGGTCACCGTTGCCGGTGGCATGCATTCCTCCCTGATGGGGGGAATGGCGTCAGCGGTCATACTGAAGCTTAACGGCGGGGTCCTCATCAGGGACCTTCTCGGCGCAAAGCTAATCCCCTGGCGCAACTCCTCCAGGCAGCGTAACTCTTCTTCCCTCCTGGACACCTCCTCGTCTAACGCCATTTGAATGTGTGACGGGGCGTCCCGGAAGCCCTCTCCATCCTCGTCATCCGCCATCTCGCGGCTGTCCAACGATCTCACCCTACCCTAACCTAACCCTAATCACTAAATATCTACACTAATTTATTTAAATGAAATACCCTAAACCTACCCTTATATCAACTAACTACCTATCCTAATCTATACTTATAATAAATCTGTAGAGAGGTCAATTCTGTACATGAAATATATTTCCAAAATAACTATCAGGGGGTGATTAGGGATCGATACTGATTTCAAAAATGCAATCAGTAAAATTTTTGTCTGTCTGTCTGTCTGTCTGTATAACCGTTATAGACTATAAACAAAAACTACTCGACGGATTTTAATGAAACTTGGTACAATTATTTTTCATACTCCTGAGCTGGTTATAGTATACTTTTCATTACGCTACAATCAATAGGAGCAGAGCAGTGAAGGGAAATGTTGGGAAAACGGGAGAAGTTACTCCATTTTTTACGCTTCCGTCGCGTGTGCAACCTTAATGGGTAAAGCTACACAGAAATCATGTATGACGGAAATGTTCTCCTTAAAATTATATAAAAAATATCCCACGACAGCATATGTCTATCTTTTATGGTTGACTCACAATAACACGTGTAACTCCCGATAGCTTAGCAGTTCGAAGCTTTCTGATTATATTTGTCTACTCTTACATTTATAACACTCTCAGTCATTCTTAATTAAAAAAGTTAACATTATTAACTATTCCATAAAAAAGAATCATAGAAATCGGTATAGAAACACCAAAGTTATACATGAAATACGCTAATAATAAGCCATCGCGCGTGAATACTGAATCACGCTCGACGAGTCTCGCGCCTATAAAATTCAAAGTCCTGACTGACTGACGACGCACAGCCTAAACCGCTGGTCCTAGATACATGAAATTTGGAGAGTGTATTCTTCGTGAAGAGTAGGTGTCCACTAAGAAAGGGTTTTTCGAAATTCCACCCCTGAGAGGGTGAAATGGGGGGATTTCGTTTGTATGAAAAATCTTATTCCTTGAGTTAATAAACTTGAAACTTGGCACGAATACTTATGTAAATAAATTATGAAGTTGGGAATTTTTTGTTTTTATAAACTACCCCCTAAAAGGGGATTGGGGGGTTTCAAAGTTTGTATGGAAGAATTTTAGCGCGCCGTCCGATTTAATCGAAACTCAGTGTTTATACCTAAAATTGAAAGGAAAGAATAATGTGTATCAGGGTTTTTCGAAAATGTACCCCTGACGGCCTGAAAAGGGGTAGTCAATTTTACAGGGGAGGATTTTACAGCGTGGCTTGATTAACTCGAAAATTGATATAAATAATCTTTGAGTCAAGTTATGAACACATCCCAAATGATTTTTTAAAATTCCACCCCTGTGGGGGTGAAAAGCGGGGATACAGTTTATATGAAAAATCTTATTCGTTAGATTAATAATCTTGAAAATTAACATGAATATTCGCCTAAGTAAGCAATAAAGTTTATCATTATTAGTTTTTCAAAACTACCCCTCAAAGGGGATATAGGGGTGTTAAAGTTTGTGGGGAAGAATTTGTACGCGCCCTCCGATTAACACGAAACTCAGTGTACTTAAGACAAAAATAAATACTTACACGTATGAGGGTTTTTCGAAAATCACCCCCTAACGGGGTGAAAAGGGGTAGTTAATTTTACATGGGAGGATTATAATAAGTGGCTTGATTAATTATAAAATTGGTATAAATAAAATAATCTTTGAGTCAAGTACTTAATTAATTTTTATGAATTTTTTAAAATTCCACCCCTGTGGGGGGAAAAGCGGGGATATAGTTTATATGAAAAATCTTTGTAATTTAGTTAATAAACATGAAACTTGGCAAAAATACTTGCCTAAGTAAGTAATAAAGGTTATCATTATAAGTTTTTCAAACTACCCCTCAAAGGGGGATATAGGGGTGTTGAAGTTTGTGTGGAAGAAATTGAATGCGCGATCCGATTAACTCGAAACTCAGTATTGATACTTTCGACAGAAAATAATTAATAATAAGTATGTAAAGTTGTCGCAAAATCCCCTGATGGGGCAAAAAGGGGTAATTCGGTTTTTAGGGGAGGATTTGAACTTGAAACTGTATGTTACATTTTCACGCCTAAACCACTGAACTTCTGATTTGGCAAAGAGATAGATGGCATCCTGGGGAAGCACATACTTTTTATCCTGGTAGCACGTTCCCGTGGGATAACTTCCGACATCCACGCGGGCGAAGCCGCGGGCAGAAGCTAGTTCTTAATAAAATACAATTAAATAAAAATAACACAAGTAAAATAAAACAAAATAAAGTCGTGGTAGGTACGATGACTTTCTGCCAGTACTACTAATTTACCCTAAACTGGCAACACCACTGCAGGCAAACGTCACCCAAAACTGACAGATGACAGTGACAGGTGAAGACCTGACAACTGACGTCCGACGATGACGCCGGCAGATGTCAGTATCATACGTCACCCGAAAGTGACAGCGACAGCCCACACCTGACGGCCAACACCACGCGGTCGTCTTAACCTACAAAACCGCACCACCACGTGCACTTAACCTCAAAAAGGCACTTGCTCAGCGTGGATCTAACCTATTTAGGGTATACTAACACGCAACACAGGAATCCGACCACTCGCTCCCCGACTCAATTGATTCGGGTAGTCATGCGATTGAATCGTGTCCAGTTCATATGGGACCATCGCAAGACCAAAGACGGGATGCCGGCCAGCACTTCCTCATCGAGCCCGACGAACCTTTTAAGCTCCTTATAGGACGCTAGGCTCCACACATCTCTCCAAGACAAGGTGTGACCCCTTCTCGACGAGTTCAACGTGATTCCCGTATTTGTTACGTTTCTCACGATTAAGCTCATCAAGGGGCCGCTGACCCGAGACCACCTGCACATCCACAATCACCCCCACACCATTCCTAGAGGCCACAATGTCGGGCTTTCTGAGGCTCAACGCGGTCCTGACCTTCGGCTCCTTCACCACAGACCACCCTTTGTCCACCATGGCAGAGCTGACGACGTCCGCTACGCAGTTATGGCATTCAATACGGCCGCCGTGTGTTCTGTGACACTGTTGAATGGTGTGTGCCGTCGTCTTCCTAACCATGCAACCTGCACGGCAATTCAACTCCGACATCACACCAGTCCGGCGCCCCCGCGTATTGCGTACTCGCGACGGGAGCGCGTTTATATGAGTGTGCACTAACTGCACGAAGTACCGGCCAGTGTACTGCAAGCAGCATCCCCGCATCCACCTAGTAGACGCGGGGACTCGTGGATACTCTCTCAACTCGACTCCATCTACGCTAGCATGCAGGGCTTCACGCCAATATAATGCGGTCGTCCGCTCCCCTGACTTGGGGTTCTCTGCAGTGAATTTTCGGAGTTGCTTATCGGCCCATTGCAACTTCCTTCGGATCCTTTCGGATCTGGCAGCGGCTTTAGCCACTGGCCATCGCGATGAGTCCAAACCTCTTTTAATGAGATCCGGCACCCAAGTTCTTAGCGACGGGATCGCTAAGCCACCGTCCGTGGTTGCTGCGTAGAATTACCCGACAGGCACATCCTTTGGTAACCTGAGCCAGGCCCGCACTGCCCTCCGGATCTGGACGTCGAGCATTCTAAGTCTGTCATCCGTAATGACCCCTAGCACGAGACCGTGTAGGAATCTCAGGATCAGATACACCCTTACCAATTCGAGCGGCTGCTGCGGCTTTAGGGGAGCCTTTTTGATATTATCCAAGGCTACTTTCACTTTATGCTCTAACGTCACGCATCCAAACGCCTTGAAGTCCACACCAAGATAGTGCCAACGTTCAACACAGGATACTTGCCGCAACCAACGTGACTCCACCTTAAAGGTACGGTCGATTAGGTAATGCACTCTCTTGCGCTTCCCGTCAGGCACCATGGAAAGCACAGCGCTTTAAGAGAGGCATAGTTACTCCGTTTACCCGCGCTTGCTTTATCCAGCAGCCACGTCCGCAACGCTGCCGAGCACGTAAAGACGGCCGCCGTGGCCTTGGCCGCACCCCGCGACCGGTTTTTCTTAAAGGCGCCGGTCGCCTCCTTCTTTATTCGGTCTAGCGGCCATCCCAGGTCATCCCTATAATTCTGTTCGTGGAGCGCCTCCAGGATTTCTTCAAAGGGCGGGTCCCCATCAAGCCTGTTTAGGCACACCATTGGCCGCCGTATTTTAGGCTCTGCCACCCTGAGCGTTGCAGGTACCGCCACCCGGAGTCTTGTCGCCGCCGCATCCGATGTGGTCTGTACCACCACGCCCGCGTTCCCCACCTTGCGCACCTTTGAAACTTGGACCCAGAGCTTGGTTGGGTCCACGGCCTTTTTCAGTTCCGCCTTTGTCTCCTCATCCGTTTTAAAGGCGCCATTTTCATCCGCCGGGTAGAACGCCAGTGATGGGCCCGGCGTGTGCCGGCTCCATGCGCCGGCTCCGGCTCCGTGTGCCTATTAAGGCGCATCGCCGATGCGTATGATACCGCTGGTGGTGGTGGTTTTGGCGCCGCTGCGGCCGTTACTAGCGCAGATGCAACTGATCTGCTTTCCGCAGCCGCCAGGCGCAGCGTGAGGTGTATGATGACCGCCGCTTTACGCTCCGTGTGGAGCCCGATTGCCGCCTCCTCATCCTTGTTGAGCCGGGATGTCTTGAATCGCACTGCCTCCATAATCCCGCGCGTCGACGCCGTTGCTACCCCCGCCAGAGACTCCACCGGAGCCTCCGCCAGCGAGTCGATTTCGCCCAAATTTGCGCCATCCTCATCTCCTTCGCCAGTCTTCTGTATCTCCTAATAATTAATTTAAGGGCATCCCCCGTTCTTCGCCTTGAGCAGGATCATGGGCTACCATGCATTGTCGGAGGCCCCAGAGATGTCTTGAAACACGGCCTGGACGTACCTGGACCGGCTATCATGCGCCGTGTGCAGGATGTCGTTCAGCGCCGTCAGTGTGGACCAGCCCCGGGAGAATCCGTGCTCGCTCGACGAGACGCCCCGCGTCAATGCTGGCGCACAAAGTAGCATGACGCGCTCTAAGATCTTACCCAGGACAGGAAGTAAGGTAATGGGCCGATACGCTTTAGGATCGGTAAGAGGCCTGTCGTTGCCCTTCGGCAAAACGATGAGCCTGCCGTCCTTCCACGCATCGGGGAAGATGCCCTCCGTGACGCACAGACCAAACATGTGTGTCAGCTCAGCACTAGCGACCTGCCACACATGTCCGACCATACGCGTCGTGATCCCGTCGATTCCCGGTGCCGTGTTAGGGAGGTTCTTGACTATTTTCCCCAGATCGTGACTTGAAGGAGGACGCGCATCCCGACCAGCCGGGATGCAGGGAGCCATCACTCGCACTTGGCAGTGGTAGTCCGAGTCGTGTGACCGATCATTATCGGGGCAAAGTGCACTGACGAGTCCGCGCATGGCAGTGCCAACATCCTCGGCATATCCCTCCGCAAACCTCGTGCCATTGACAACGTTAGGCGGAGGCCTAAACATACCGCTGGCTGCACGATATGCCATACCCCAAGGGTCTTGGTTGGCCGACTCCGCAAGTTCGCGGAAGAAGTCGAGCTGCGCCTTCTCCATCAATAACCTGTAGCTACTGCGACACTAGTGAAACGCCTGTCTCGCGCACTCTTCCAGAGCCCTGCCTCCCTTCCTCGCTAGCTGCCAGACTTTCCTCTTTTGATTATGCCTTTTACGCATGGTCTCCAACGAGGGAGATCACCATTCATAACCTTTCGCTTTCTTACCATCACCACATGTACCTAAGCACTCACCCGCCGTCCACGCTGACGCATCCTTTCTCCAGTCGATCCTGCCCACGCGCTCGTGGATCATCGCCTGGAATCGGCCCCAGTCCACTCCGCGCTCCCGGAACCTTATTAGCGCTACCGACGGCTCCTCGACCGCCGCGGCGTCCCGGACCCGTGCCCCACATAGCCTGAAGGTGATGAGCCGGTGGTCGCTGTGGCTCGCGTGCTCGTGTACCGTCCAGTCCGCGACTCTGACACCCCTGGTGGAAAAGGTCAAGTCGATATTGGACTCTCCGTTGGAAGTGGCGAAGGTTGGTGGCTGGTCTGCACGGTTGTGCACAACCAAGTCTTGGGCCAACAGAAAGCCCTCCATTTCCTCCCGACGACGTGCCACTTCGCGGCCTCTTCCAATGTAGTGGCGCGGCATGCAGTGCCACAGAGGTGAATGCGCGTTGGTGTCCGCCCCCACGAGCACGCGATGTCCTCGGAGCTTGTCCAGTACCCTGGTAAGGTGCTCCAAATGGGTCGTGATGTCCTCAGAGTACTGGAAGTACGCGCTGACGATGTAAACAGGTGTTCCCCTCCAGGCTATGTGGCACACCATGCAGTGGCTTGTTGATAGGTGGTGCAGCACTGCACACACCACGTCGAGGCGCGGCAAGTATACCTCCTCCTTGGGAGGTGACCCCCGGGCAGAAGCAGCTGTCCCATATGTGCGACCGAAAGTTGGTGTGCTGTGTATGGCTCCTGCACCAGGACAACATCCAGCCCCAAGTCCGCGGTGATGGCGGGCAACTCCGACGTGGCAGCAGCCGAGCCCTGCAGGTTTAACTGCCGTATGATAAGACTAGCCATAGTTAGTGCTAGTGACGGACCTCCTCTCCGCATGCACTCGGGCAGGGCAGTCCCTCGACGCAGTGCGGTGTGTGCTGGACTCCTTGCTGCGGAACCGTCTACACGTGGCACAGACCGACGACTCTGCTTGGCATTCCGGGCTCTTGTGTCCTTCCTCACCGCATTTCCCGCAGACCATGGCCTTAGCCCTGCAGTATTTCTCCGGGTGCCCGTACAGCTGGCACCTACTGCAGCAGGTCACGTCGACGTGGTTAGTGACCTCGACCACGTCCCACCCAATGTATACCCGTTCCCTGGTTATCAGAGCCCAGCGCAGTTTATGGGACGCTTGGCAGACCCATTTTGTCCTGCCGTTATGTCGGTTCCTCTTGAAGACTGGCCGCAGCTCGGTGGCCACTTTTTCCACCGTCCATTTTGGATCCTCCTGCAGGTTTTGCTCGACCAGCTCCTTTCCAGTCAGCGCAATGAGTGGCTGCCTGGACGTTGGTTCCGCCGTGCGCAGGGTGGCCGGGACCGCCTTCCGCAGGGCATTCGCTGCCACCGCTGATGTCGTCTGCACGACGATCCCCGCATTCGCGACCTTTCTGAGGCCCGCCACTTGTATGCCCAGCGAAGCAGGGTTTACCGCCCCGCGCAACGCCTCCTTGGTGTCGTCCGAGGTTTTTAGCGATTCCTTCTGGTCCTCGGCGGGGTAGATGGCCACCGAGGGACCCGGCGGGCGCACGATGGGTACCAGATTGGAGTTCCTGCTTAGACGGAAGGCGTTCGCGAAGGTTTTACGGAACGGCATCTGGTGGGGGCGCAAACGCCGCTGCCCGCTCTACTCTTGCGTTCGCCGCTGCCAGCCGAAGCGTCAGGTGCGTAATCACCGCACTTAGCCTCTCAGTGAGGGCACCGATGGTCGCCACCTCGTCTTTATTGAGCTTGGACGTCTTCGACCGCACCGCCTCCATAATGCCCCTGGTGCTGCTCATGGTGATGCCAGCTAACTGCTCGACCGGTGCCGATTCTAAGGGGTCCGCGGTGTACTCCTTACCATCAGGACAGTTGGAACACCCCTGATCCCCCTGTGTTGGTCCTGCCCGCCTTGCGGCATACGGACCTCTTACCCTCTACTCATTTCCACTATTGGACAATGTCAGTACTCCCCAGTTTGGGGCATGCGACGTCACACAACAGGACTTCGCACCAGAGCAGACCCTTTAACTACCCGTTCCCTAACTAGCCTAACTGGCTGCCCTACCATGTTGCCGTCCAACTCCAACTCCTTCCTTTTGCTGTGCCATTTGTGGGCGAATGACCGCAGCCTCCGGAAGCCCTCTGCGCTGGCCACCAGTTCCCGGTGGTAGACTGGCCCGATCTCCTCTCTACACCAGCCCTCCAACATGACCTCCCTGTCGACTGCGTAGAGAGGGCAGTCCCACAGGACATGGTCTCGAGTCTCACCCGCCAGCCCACAGTAGCACTCGGCAGTGTCGCATAGCGACATTGCGTGTAGCCGGCTTCTGAAACTCCCATGCCCTATCAGGATCTGCGATGTAACGTAGTCCGGTTCCACCCATCCTAGCGCCAGCCGCTGAGCCGCCTCCGGAAAGAAGGAGTACAGCTCGCGCCCATCCCTGGAAGAAGCCCACCGCTCCTGCCACTGAGCAACATCTCCGCTCTCATTTTCCCGATAGCTATCCTGCGCACCACGCCGATCAATCCGGAACACTCCTGCGCGACTCGTCCCGCTCGGCATACCTCCAGGTCAGCCGGGAGCACCCCCGCCAACATCGGCAATGCCGCCGTACTCACCGATCTATATGCCTTCGTCAATAAAATTAGTGCTGGGCGTTGCGTACGGAGCAGCGTACTCCGCACTGCATATCTCGTAACACTCCGCCACCATACGGCCGCAGCGTATGTCAGGATTGCCACATAGGTCCCTGAAAACAGGACCTTTAGGGCCCTGTATCGTATGCCCCAGGAAGACGCCGAGACCCTCGACATCTTCCCGAAGGCGTTCACAGCCCGTTGGCCGGCCAAGCTAGCATGCGGCACGTAGGAGCCCGCTTCATCAATGACAACGCCCAGCACCCTGGCCTGTTCCACGTTCGCGATCGAGGCGCCGTCCATGCGGATTGTAGGGGGACGCTTGAATTTGCCCTTCAGAGTTAGGGTCTGCGACTTCCCAGGTGAAAACTGGAGGCGGTTCCGATTCCCCCAAGTGGATACCGCCTCAAGCGACGACTGAGCATTGCGCTCAATCGCCGCCCTACTCGGAGCCTCGATCACGATCGTTATGTCACTGGCGTACGCCGTCGCCCCAACCCCCTCTGGCCAAGGCAGCCTCAGGATGTCATCTAGCAGGAGGTTCCATAATGTCGGCCCCAAAACCGATCCTTGGGGGCAGCCCATAGTGGACTGCTTCCATACCGCCTGGTCGCCCATGAAAAGTCCGACTCGCCTGTCCGTGAAGTAACTCACCAGGATCTTATAAATATTTGGCGGGCATCCGCCCTGTTTCGCTCTGGTCAGGACCATGGGCCACCAGGCGTTATCGAAGGCCCCCGAGATGTCCAGCAGGATCACCTGAACATAGTTTTCCGAGGAGCTTGCCACGCGGTCCAGGATCGCGTTCAGCGCCGTGACCGTTGACTTACCCCTCGAAAAACCATGCTGCGAATCCGATATATTCCGATATACACATGGTGCGCAAGTAACTATGAGGCGTTCCAGTATCTTCCCCAATATCGGGAGAAGGGTCACCGGTCTATACGCCTTGGGATCCGAGAGCGGCCGATCGTTGCCCTTTGGCAGGACGATCAGCTTACCCACCTTCCAGATGTCCGGGAATATGCCTTCCCTAATGCACGCAGAGTACATTAGGAGCATCTCCGCTCCGCTCACCCTCCACGCGTGCCTAATTATCCTAGATGTCAGGCCATCTAGCCCTGGAGCTGTGTTGGGGAGATCCCTGATGATGCGGTCGAGAGCCGTAACGCTGGGCGGGTCAGAGTCCCGCCCTGATGGGGCACACACCACTGTGAGCCTGACCCGCCTGTGGTATGGCGAGTCCCTACCAGGGTCGTCGTCCGGGCGCAGGATGCCAAGGAGCCCCGCCGCGGTACCCTCTGCCGTCGTGGAATGGCTACCGTCCGGCAGCCTGATGTCTTGCATGACATTTTTCGGGGGGGCGCACTCTGCCCGACGCGGCTCTGTGTGCCAGCCCCCATGGATCGTCGTTCCCCGACTCCGCAATGCCACGGAAGTAGGCCATCTCAGTTTCCCGCATAGCGGCTTTATAAGAGGACAGTTGGAACAGTGGGAACGGGAATAACTGGCAGGATTGACTACGCGGCCATCCTCAAGCTGCCCAATGGGAAGGCCAGCTGGTAAAAGAGTACCGCCGGCCCACGCTGCTCCACTGCCATAGTGGAGCAGCGTGGGCCGGCGGTACTCTTTTACCCCAAGACCGAGGAGATAAAGTCCTCGGAGGGTACCCTCAAAGAGCTGAGGGAAAAGGTGCAGCCAGGGGAAAAGGGCATCAAGATCCAGGGGGTGCGTAGGGTGGGCAATGCAGGCGTCGTCGTGCAAACGGCATCGACAGCAGCTGCCCAGAAGCATAAAACAGCCGCTCCCGCTACCCTGAGGACTACCGACCCGAAGGCCAGGGGACCGCTTGTGGTCCTGAGAAACCTCAGTGGTAATCCTGAGGCAGAGGAGTTCGTCGAGACTCGAGGGTCCGGGTCGCGGGTGTTGACGCAATGTGATTTCTGCCCAGTGCTCTGAATGTCAACGTGAAGAAATTCAAGCAAGCGCGGGTAAACGGCGGGAGTAACTATGACTCTCTTAGTAGGGAGGCTCGTTGCTCACGTATGTGGATGTGTACCCTCTTGGTTGCCGCTATGAGCCGACTGGGAAAGAGCAGTCCACATACGTCGAATCCCTAGTGGTTCGACAGCTGGAAACAGCGTGCCAGTGTCATACGTCACTTGAAAGTGACAGCCACAGCTCACACCTGAAGGCCAACACCATGCGGTCGTCCTAACCTACAAACCGCACAACCACGTGCACATAACCTCAAAATAGGCACGTGCCGTGCGTGGTGATATCATACTCAACCTGCATCTGTGTCTCAATTCGATAACCTGCACAAGCAACAGTGGTGACGCCGACTGAAGGAACTCCTAGAAGCCAAAATGAACCCAAGCAATTCAAAATTCAACGATAAAAATCATCACCGCAAAAAGAATCGCACAAACTGTCAGCCGTCTCGTACAACCAACGGATACCGCCTCTATGGAGAAACAGAATCAAGCTATGGTTCTCCTGCAATTTGAAGCTATCGTGTCTGCTGGAAAACTAAGCGACAAGGAACTATCAGAGCTGCGCATCCGCCAACTCGACCTACAAGATCTAGACGAAATTCAGGACATCATATTTGATACCAAAAATGCAACAGAAAACAATAGATACGCCACCATGAAGATGACGCTCATCCAGACCTACGACGAAAGCGACCACACTAAACTTGAGCGGCTACTGTCCAACGTGGAACTTGGAGATTTAAAGCCCTCGCATATGCTACGCCGTATGCAAAATTTAGCCAGTAACAACATTGCTGAGAACACGCTGCGTCTTATATGGACGAAGCATCTACCCCCATCTGTACGCGCCACTCTAGCTGTGAGCGAAACTATAGCCAAGAAAACCGAACTAAATGAGTTAGCAATAATGGCCGACAAAATGCTAGAACAACTTCACCACCGAATATCAGCAGAACACAACACTTTGTCACCGTCAACACCATCCACTCCACCAGTAACTACAAATCATGAAAACGCATTACTTCACGCGAAGATCGACATATTGGCAAAAGAAGTATCGGAATTAAAAACACACCACAGTCGCTACGGAGGCCAGCGCGGGCGCAACTGGCGAGGCGCGCGTCATAAATACATCACGCAGTTCATACCGTTCACCGCATGGTAGCCGCCGGTCGGGCTCAAATCAACAACACTGGACCAGGTGCAACGACAATTCCGTTTGTTATTATCATCAAAAGTTCGGCGGACAAGAGCGAAGGTGTACTAGACCACGTACTTATATACTTACGTAGACGGAATCTGGCGCCTGGGAAAAATCACACCGTCTATTCCTGAAAGACAAGAAGACAAATCTAAGCTTTCTGATCGACACCGGTGCAAACATATCCGTCTTCCCTAGAAAACGCTACGAAATCCTCAAGCCAACCGCATTCAAACTATATGCAGCAAACAACACAGAAATAGCTACCTTCGGTGGAAAAACAATGGACCTGGACTTCAACCTGAGACGACCATTCAGATGGAAGTTCGTCGTAGCAGCAGTCAGCAAGCTCATCATCGGCGCTGATTTTTTGAAGCACAGTCGACCACGCTGGGAAATATTTAATCGACAAAATAACAAATTTGTCAGTGAAGATGTCCATCTGCAAATCTACAGCACCAACCATCAGAAACATAGACCTGGAACAACAATATCCTGATATATTGGCGAAATTCCCCGTTACAAGACTTTCCACTATGAAAAAAATTAAATTAAAAATTTAAAAACCCCCGACACAAAATAATAATAAAAATAGTACGAATGTAAAAAGCCTAAAACAATTTTAAAAAAATATATTGAAAAAATAGCCACAAATATAACAAAAAAGGTATAAACGTGAAACCCTTCAAAAAGAAAAAAATAACCTTGAAATTACGACCCTACCCAAAATTATTCAAATTTTATTTGTTTCAAATTGACGTTATTTCAAGTTATACCAATATCATCTTTATTTTAATGGTAATTAAGTTGATTTCAGAGTGACTAGCACTATTGAAAAAGTTATAAAAATGTTTGAAGTTGCAGCGTAAACTGAACTTTATTTTGTAGGAATCAAAGTAATTTTTCCATAAACTCCTATTTGTTTACCTTTTTGGCGAATATGTCACGATATTAGATTATGTCCGTTGGTTGAATACTTATTTAATTAACGTATATCTTCTGAAGTATAGCTCACAGAAAGTCGAAATTTTGGATTTGTAAGGTACAAAATAGTATCAAGCTCCTAAAACTATTGTATGATTTAAAAGAGTAGTATTTAAAAAAGGGCCCGCTGGCTGGACGTTTGTGTAAATCTATATATATAAAATTCAAAGTCCTGACTGACTGACTGACTGACTGACTGAGACATCAACGCACAGCCTAAACCGCTGGTCCTAGAGACATGACATTTTGAGGGTGTATTCTTCGTGAAGAGGAGGTATCCACTAAGAAAGGGTTTTTCGAAATTCTACCCTTAAGAGGGTGAAATGGGGGTTTTTCGTTTGTATGAAAAATCTTATTCCTTGAGTTAGTAAATATGAAACTTGGCACGAATATTTATTTTTAAACGGTAATCGGCCTTCACATGACTGCACAGTTTTGCTAAATTATGGTTTGTTTACTTGCTCCAGTTCCCAAAACTTTGTCAATTTAGAATTAACATTGGAATTATTGTATTCGTCGCTATCACTAATTGAAACATGACACGGAATATTTTTAGGTGATGAACGATTCCTTAACCCGATGAATGTCGTAATTATGTACAGACACAATTAAAAAGCCATTGTGTCTCGCGTGGAACTACGTTCCGACATATGAAGGGTTAAACTTGGAGAAATAGGGCCGGCAACGAGCCAACGTAGCTTAGTCCCAAAATAGATCCGCACCTATCAAGACGTCTATAGCCGAAGGCTGATTAAATTAGGATCAGCTTGTTTCTTGGAATGATTAATTTACTAATATCTATATGTAGATTGTTTAGGAATAGCACCTGTTAATTGGTTCAATACATAAAATGACTGTACGACACTACAGTCATTGTTAAAAGAATTTAATCGGGCAATGCAACTTTTGTTCACATGCTCTGCTAAGTTGTTGCATAAACCAATAACATTTATAGTATTTATAGCACATACCCGTAATGATAACTTGTTCATGAGCGACTGGCTAATGAATGAGGACTGACCTCCACAGTCTAATAAAGCTCGCACTTTAAATTGTTTGTTTGTTTGAGGATTAAGAATAACATACACACATAAATTATAACGTTAACCATGGCTGTTGTCAAAAGAATGTGACTTTCGATGAATTTATTACTAATTGAATTATTGACTGATATTTCAGTTGAACCGCAATCTGTTCTAGTATTATTGCCGCTGACTGAACAAGTACACACACAACTAGTATCGTTAGAATTAGGTTAAATGCAAGAGTAAGTTGTGTCTACGCTTGCACTCACGACAGGGACCCAACTTGCAATCACGTGCACGATGCCAAATTCGTAAACTTGAGGAGGAGCATAAGTGAAACTAAAATACTTCATCTCGTCGTTTTTGAACGCTCTTCGCTTGAAAATTAGGGCAGTCGTATATCCAATGGTCACCCTTACAGATTAGGCACTGCTTAGCGTGTTAATCTTGCTTAGCTAAGCTTGACAATGCTCGCAAGTTTTTAGTTACGTGGTCAACTAGAAACCTCAATGATTTGTCTGATTCACTTTGTGTTGTTGCTGTGTTAATTCAAAATATAACAATTAATTGAGGTGTTGACGTGATGACATTGTGATGAAATGTGCAAATCAGATTCGTGAGAAGTATTCTTATAATTCAACGTACTGCTGTCGGTCTTTCAAGTTCTTTGCCAGCTACTTGAAAAACCGACAGCAGTACGTTGACTACAACGGGTTCGAATCCGAGCCATACTACACCAGGTCAGGTGTGAACCAGGGCAGCAATTTGGGTCCTCTCGAATTTATTTTAATGATAAATGACTTACCAGACGTAGTCAAACATAGTTTATGTTTATTGTTTGCAGATGACCTCAAATTGCTGCTCGAGGTTAAGGGTGAGTCGGACTGTGAGAGATTGCAGGAAGACATAGATAGAGTGGTAGAGTGGAGCCATAAAAATAAACTCTTTTTCAACACAGCGAAATGCTCAGTGATGACATTTACGCGCGCGAAGACTGCCTTAGCCTACGAATACAAAGTAGAGGAAGCGCCGATGCAGCGAGTGTCTCAGGTACGAGATCTAGGAGTACTGCTTACCCCGGATCTAACTTTCCGGGATCATATAGTAAAGATCTGCAAGAAAGCGTACAGAAACCTGGGTTTCGTGCTGAGACAGTCGCAGGGATTCACAAGCGTTACCACGCTCAGGGTACTGTATGACGCTTTGGTAAGGAGTCACTTGGAAAACAGTGCGGTGATTTGGGCTCCTCATGAAGCGAAATACAATGGCATGCTGGAGCGAGTACAGAATAAATTTACAAGACACTTGTATTTTAAACTTTATGGGGTTTACCCTTTTTACCCGCTGATGTATCCTACACTGTTTGTACTGGGTATGGTGGGGTACAGCGAACTCAGAGTGCGCCGGGAATTGACACTTGCGGCGTATGCGCTAAAGCTCCTGCGTGGAGTAGCTCACAACCCGGGTGTGCTGCGTCACCTGAAGCTGTGCGTGCCAGATCGGTACGTGTGGAGGCGGCGGCGACGGCCACTGCTGGCCGTGCCTGCTGCCAAAACCAACCTGCTGTCAAAAACACCCCTCATCCGCACAATATGTGTATTAAATGAAGTCCATGAGAGAATTGACATATTTTCGTGCAATTTGAGTGAATTCGCAAGAGTTTTGTTGAATTTTGTTAGTTACTAGCTTCTGCCCGCGGCTTCGCCCGCGTGGATGTCGGAAGTTATCCCACGGGAACGTGCTACCAGGAAAAAAAGTATGTGCTTCCCCAGGATGCCATCTATCTCTTTGCCAAATCAGAAGTTCAGTGAAATATATAAATAATAGGTGTGAAAATGTAACATACAGTTTCAAGTTCAAATCCTCCCCTAAAAACCGAATTACCCCTTTTTGCCCCGTCAGGAGTCAATTTTCGACCACTTTACATACTTATTATTAATTATTTTCTGTCTGAAAGTATCAATACTCAGTTTCGAGTTAATCGGACCGCACATTCAATTTCTTCCACACAAACTTCAACACCCCTATATCCCCCTTTGAGGGGTAGTTTGAAAAACTTATAATGATAAACTTTATTACTTACTTAGGCAAGTATTGTTGCCAAGTTTCAAGTTTATTAACTAAATTGATAAGATTTTTCATACAAACTGTATCCCCGCTTTTCACCCCCATAGGGGTGGAATTTTAAAAAAATCATAAAAATTCATAACTTGACTCAAAGATTATTTATACCAATTTTATAATTAATCAAGCCACTTATTATAATCCTCCCCTGTAAAATTAACTACCCCTTTTCACCCCATAAGGGCTAGATTTTCAAAAAACCCTCATACGTGTTATTATTTATTTTTAGTCTTAAGTACACACGCAGTAGGTACACTGGGTTTCGACTTTTCGAGTTGTCGGACCGCGCGTTCAAATTCTTCCACACAAACTTTAACACCCCTAAATCCCCTTTGAGGGGTAGTTTTGATAAACTAATAATGATACACTTTATTGCTTACTTAGGCGAGTATTCATGCCAATTTTCAAGATTATTAACCTAACGAATAAGATTTTTCATATAAACTGTATTCCCGCTTTTCACCCCCACAGGGGTGGAATTTTGAAAAATCATTTGGGATATGTTCATAACTTTACTCAAAGATTATTTATACCAATTTTCGAGTTAATCAAGGCACGCTGTAAAATTCTCCCCTGTAAAATTGACTACCCCATTTCAGGCCGTCAGGGGTAGATTTTCGAAAAACTCTGATACACATTATTCTTTCCTTTCAATTTTAGGTATAAATACTGAGTTTCGATTAAATCGGACCGCGCGCTACAATTCTTCTATACAAACTTTGAAACCCCCAATCCCCTTTTAGGGGGTAGTTTATAAAAACAAAAAATGCCCAACTTCATAATTTACTTAGATAAGTATTCGTGCCAAGTTTCAAGTTTATTAACTCAAGGAATAAGATTTTTCATACAAACAAAATCCCCCCATTTCACCCTCTTAGGGGTGGAATTTTGAAAAACCCTTTCTTAGTGGACACCTACTCTTCACGAAAAATACACCCTCCAAATTTCATGTCTCTAGGACCAGTGGTTTAGGCTGTGCGTTGATGTCTCAGTCAGTCAGTCAGTCAGTCAGGACTTTGAATTTTATATAATACTAGCTTCTGCCCGCGGCTTCGCCCGCGTGGATGTCGGAAGTTATCCCACGGGAACGTGCTACCAGGATAAAAATATGTGCTTCCCCAGGATGCCATCTATCTCTTTGCCAAATCAGAAGTTCAGTGGTTTAGGCGTGAAAATGTAACATACAGTTTCAAGTTCAAATCCTCCTCTGTAAAATTAACTACCCCTTTTCACCCCGTTAGGGGTAGATTTTCGAAAAAC
Organism: Apamea crenata; assembly: GCA_949629185.1. NCBI lineage: Eukaryota > Metazoa > Arthropoda > Insecta > Lepidoptera > Noctuidae > Apamea > Apamea crenata. Next base: position 11,266,725 of record OX451379.1, on the reverse strand, counting down.
CCACATACGTGTTATTATTTATTTTTAGTCTTAAGTACACACACAGTACACTGAGTTTCGAGTTAATCGGACCGCGCATTCAATTTCTTCCACACAAACTTCAACACCCCTATATCCCCCTTTGAGGGGTAGTTTGAAAAACTTATAATGATAAACTTTATTACTTACTTAGGCAAGTATTGTTGCAAGTTTCAAGTTTATGAACTAAATTAATAAGATTTTTCATATAAACTGTATCCCCGCTTTTCACCCCCAGCACAGGGGTGGAATTTTAAAAAAAACCGGCCAAGTGCGAGTCAGACTCGCGCACCGAGGGTTCCGTACAAACCTGTAGGTATATAAGTAAAAGTTATGGTATTTTTATTGCTAAATGAAATCCATAACATAACAATGTGGAAAGCTGACGGTACCTTGTCAATACATATATGAAAACATTATGTATGTTCGGAAAAATCTTCATCTCTTTAAGAAGAGAAGTGATAGACATAATTTTAATACTAGAAATAGGCACAATTTGGATCAATCTCGGTTTAGATTGGCTAAGGTACGAAATTCTTTTATGGGGAATTGTGTAAAATTTTATAATAAAATACCACTGCGGATTCTACAACTGAACGAGACAAAATTTAAAACATGTTTCGGGAGGTTCCCGTTCAGGATCAGGCGGGAGGACACGCCAGGGTGTCACCACTGTGCGGATCGCCCAGAGGACACGGTGGAGCATACGGTGGAGGTCTGCCCCGCTTGGGCGGAGCATCGCCGTGTCCTCGTGGAGGCGATCGGCGGCAGCGACCTCTCGTAGGGCCGGGCCCCTGGTTCAGACCATGGTGTGGAGCGAGAGGGAATGGGAAGCAAAATTCTCGTGTCGCGGTGTTTGTTTCCAAACTCCTCCGAAATGGCTGAACCAATTTGCATGAAATTTTGTGTGCATATCGGGTAGGTCTGAGAATCGGCCAAAATCTATTTTTTTATTTTTTTTTGTTAATCGCATAACAACGTTTGCTGGGTCAGCAAGTCTAATATATAAAATTCTCGTGTTGCGGTGTTTGTTTCCAAACTCCTCCGAAACGGCTGAACCGATTTGCATGAAATTTTGTGTGCATATCGGGTAGGTCTGAGAATCGGCCAACATCTGTTTTTTTTTTTAATCGTTGAACAACGTTTGCTGGGTCAGCTAGTAAGTTTATGATTATTAAAAAAAATATACTATGTACTGTAACTAAAAATTTAAGATTTTCGGAATTTTTCCTATATGTGTACTTTATAACGTTGCTTCATGCCAAATTTCAAGATTCCAGGTCGTCTGGAAGTATCCTTTAGGTTTTGATTCCCTTGCGAGTAGTTGCGAGTTTCAAAATATGCGGCTTTAATTGCTGTATCTTTTGATTGCGTTGACGTAGAAGTTTGATTTTGTTACAGCTTAAAGATATTATAGACTTGAGTATTTGTTAAGAATTTCAATATAATACCACTACGCGTTCATGAGTAAAGGGGTAATAAGTTTAAAATTATTAAAAATATTTTTATTATATGATGTAACTAAAAATTTATGCTTTTCGCAATTTTTCCTTTATCTGTGTTATAAGACGTTGCTTCGTACCAAATTTCAAGATTCTGAGTTCACGGGAAGTACCCTGTAGGTTTTGATTCCCTTGCGAGTGTCGAAAATTTGCGGCATAAACGGGAGTATCTTTTGATCGCGTTGACTTAGAAGTTTGATTTTTTCACAGCTCCAAGAGACCATAGACTTGAGTATTTGATATGAATTTCAGCTTGATACCTCCACGCGTTCCTGAGAAAAAAGGTCTTGACAGACAGACAGACAGACAGACAGACGGACAACAAAGTGATCCTATAAGGGTTCCGTTTTTACCTTTTGAGGTACGGAACCCTAAAAAATCATAAAAATTCATACTTGACTCAAAAGATTATTTATACCAATTTTATAATTAATCAAGCCACTTATTATAATCCTCCCCTGTAAAATTAACTACCCCTTTTCACCTTTTCGAAAACCCTCATACGTTTTATTATTTATTTTTAGTCTTAAAAGTACGCACACAGTACACTGAGTTTCGAGTTAATCGGACCGCGCGTTCAAATTCTTCCACACAAACTTTAACACCCCTATATCCCCTTTTAGGGGTAGTTTTGAAAAACGAATAATGATAAACTTTATTGCTTACTTAGACGAGTATTCATGCCAATTTTCAAGATTATTAACCTAACGAATAAGATTTTTCATATAAACTGTATCCCCGCTTTTCACCCCCCCAGGGGTGGAATTATGAAAAATCATTTGGGATGTGTTCATAACTTGACTCAAAGATTATTTATACCAATTTTCGAGTTAATCAAGCCACGCTGTAAAATCCTCCCCTGTAAAATTGACTACCCCTTTTCAGGCCGTCAGGGGTAGATTTTCGAAAAACCCTGATACACATTATTCTTTCCTTTCAATGTTAGGTATAAATACTGAGTTTTGATTAAATCGGACCGCGCGCTAAAATTCTTCCATACAAACTTTAAAACCCTCCAATCCCCTTTTAGGGGGTAGTTTATAAAAACAAAAAATGCCCAACTTCATAATTTACTTAGATAAGTATTCGTACCAAGTTTCAAGTTTATCAACTCAAGGAATAAGATTTTTCATACAAACAAAATCCCCCCATTTCACCCTCTTAGGGGTGGAATTTCGAAAAACCCTTTCTTAGTGGATACCTACTTTTTACGAAGAATACACCCTCCAAATTTCATGTCTCTAGGACCAGCGGTTTAGGCTGTGCGTTGATGTCTCAGTCAGTCAGTCAGTCAGTCAGTCAGGACTTTGAATTTTATAAACTAGCTTCTGCCCGCGGCTTCGCCCGCGTGGATGTCGGAAACTATCCCACGGGAACGTGCTACCAGGATAAAAAGTATGTGCTTCCCCAGGATGCCATCTATCTCTTTGCCAAATCAGAAGTTCAGTGGTTTAGGCGTGAAAATGTTACATACAGTTTCAAGTACAAATCCTCCCTTAAAAAACCGAATAACCCACTTTTGCCCCGTCAGGGGTCAATTTTCGACCACTTTACATACTTATTATTAATTAACTTATTATTAATTATTTTCTGTCAAAAGTATCAATACTGAGTTTCGAGTTAATCGGACCGCGCATTCAATTTCTTCCATACAAACTTCAACACCCCTATATCCCCCTTTGAGGGGTAGTTTGAAAAACTTATAATGATAAACTTTATTACTTACTTAGGCAAGTATTGTTGCCAAGTTTCAAGTTTATTAACTAAATTAATAAGATTTTTCACATAAACTGTATCCCCGCTTTTCACCCCCACTGGGGTGGAATTTTTAAAAATTTATAAAAATTCATAACTTGACACAAAGATTATTTATACCCATTTTCGAGTTAATCAAGCCACGCATTATAATCCTCTTCTGTAAAATTAACTACCCCTTTTCACCCCGTTAGGGGTAGATTTTCGAAAAACCCTCATACGTGTTATTATTTATTTTTAGTCTTAAGTACACACACTGAGTTTCGAGTTAATCGGACCGCGCGTTCAAATTCTTCCACACAAACTTTAGCACCCCTATATCTCCTTTGAAGGGTAGTTTTGAAAAACTAATAATGATAAACTTTATTGCTTACTTAGGCGAGTATTCATGCCAATTTTCAAGATTATTAACCTAACGAATAAGATTTTTCATATAAACTTTATCCCCGCTTTCCACCCCCACAGGGGTGGAATTTTGAAAAATCATTTGGGATGTTTTCATAACTTGACTCGAAGATTATTTATATCAATTTTCGAGTTAATCAAGCCACGCTGTAAAATCCTCCCCTGTAAATTGACTACCCCTTTTCAGGCCGTCAGGGGTAGATTTTCGAAAAACTCTGATACACATTATTCTTTCCTTTCAATTATAGGTACAAATACTGAGTTTCGATTAAATCGGACTGCGCGCTAAAATTCTTCCATACAAAGTTTGAAACCCTCCAATCCCCTTTTAGGGGGTAGTTTATAAATACAAAAAATCCCCAACTTCATAATTTATTTAGATAAGTATTCGTGCCAAGTTTCAAGTTTATTAACTCAAGGAATAAGATTTTTCATACAAACAAAATCCCCCCATTTCACCCTCTTAGGGGTGGAATTTCGAAAAACCCCTTCTTAGTGGATACCTACTCTTCACGAAGAATACACCCTCCAAATTTCATATCTCTAGGACCAGCGGTTTAGGCTGTGCGTTGATGTCTCAGTCAGTCAGTCAGTCAGTCAGTCAGGACTTTGAATTTTATATATATAGATAGATATAGATATAGATAGATAATTAAATATTAATATTCTGTGTTGTCTGATTTTATATTTTAGGTTATGTTTTTGTAGTAGGTACTAATAAAAAAAGTTTTGTAGTTTTAAAGTTTTTTTTTTTGTTTTTTTATGTATTGTTGAAAGTGCTTTGTATTTTTTTTTTTTAATTTAGATTTTTATGTATTAGGTGTAAGTTGATTTTTCTTTTATTTGGTGTGTATTTCCTAACCACTATTGCATTGGGCTCATCCTGTAAAGATAGTGTGTGTAAGTTTTTGATAAATAAATAAATAATTATGAAGTTGCTCTTCAGCAATTGCAAGATGTGAAGTAAAGATTCGCTCAATTTCATCACGTTCATCGATCTCAGAGTTCATGTTGTCACAATTAATTACCTGTAGTTCGTCGAATTTGCTAGCCATAGGTCGTATTTTACTAACATTGATTTCTAACTCTTTAGCTTGGGTTTTTGTTAATTTTGAAGAGCTTACTACATATAAATATATTTTTAAATTTCGTTAAACGACCTTTGACCGAGTTACGTTTAGCAGATAGTTCCTTCAATCCTACTAATATTACTAATATTATAAACGTGAAAGTTTGTATGGATGTATGGATGTTTGTTACTCTTTCACGCAAAAACTACTGAACGGATTTGGATGAATTTTGGCACACAGATGGTTTATAACCAGGATTAACATATAGGATACTTTTTATCCCGACATTCCCACGGGATCGAAACTTATGCGGGTGAAACCGCGGGGCGCAGCTAGTCTACTATATAAAAATAAGTCGGGTTTTCCTTCCTGACGCTATAACTCCAGAACGCACGAATTTCGAACGAACGATTTCCACGGTTTTGCATTCGTTGGAAAGGTCTCGGGCTCCGTGAGGTTTATAGTTTTTTTTTTTTGGTTTTTCGGTCAGAAAATATGGAAAAAGGAGTAGGGTAGGAGTAGTGTAGGAGTAGGGTAGGAGTAGTGTAGGAGTAGGGTAGGAGTAGTGTAGGAGTAGTGTAGGAGTAGGGTAGGAGTAGGGTAGGAGTAGGGTAGGAGTAGTGTAGGAGTAGGGTAGGGGGTAGGATACCACGCGAACAAAGCAGCGCCGGGCAGCTAGAAATAATTTATATGGCAAAACAACGTTTGCCAGGTCAGCTAGTTGTTCTATAATATCCCTGGACATTTCACACAGCACCATTTGTCCCAAGCTAAGCAACCTAATGCTTGTGTTATGGTGACAAGATGGCTGATAAACTACTTATATACAATTTTTTTTTGTAAATACATACATATTATAGATAGAAAAACACCCAGCCTCGGAACAAATACATGTATTAGGTCATACAAATATTTGTTCCGTGCGGGAATCGAACCCGCGACACGCAGCGCAGCAGTCAATCGCTTAACCACTGCGCCAACCGTGCCATCGTGTTTTGCATTACTGTCTGTATCTTCGCTCAGAGAAATCTTGTTCACTAATAATTAATAGTAGCAACAACAAACGATGAACTAGCACAATTGACTGAGAACTTTAGAAAAATGGTTATAGTTGATTGAGTAATCTAAACAGTAACACACTAATTTCAAATGAAGGTTGTTGTTACAAATAAAGATTGATTGATTGATTGAAGGAATAAAGTTATATGTTTGAAATCTTATCTGATACTCCTTCGGCGGCACCTGGGGCACGAACGCAGCCACGCGGCAGCAAGCGCGTCAATAGCGCGGCGGCCGGCAGCGCAGCGGCGCGACACGGCGCGGCGTCGGCTCGGCGTGGCGAGGTGCCGACGTCACCCAAACGCGGCTAGCGGTAACCGGCAGCGTCAGGCGGCTGAAATAGTCGGCCGAAAGTATTTGAAATAATATGAACTAGAATAATAATTTTACAAATGATTACGTAGGTAGTTGTCACTTAACACTGAACAATGGATTTTAATTTTACTATTTTAGGATAATTAGTGGTTATTTACTTGAAATAAGCTCTAAAATAGCCTAGATACTTCGTTAAAGTAATGAAATACACAAGTGGAATGTACCGAACAGCGACCCTTTTGATAGGAAAATAGATTTAGGTATTAGGGTAAACTGTAGGAAAGACACTTAACTGATAGGCGAGACTGCTGCTTCTGGCTGCACTGGACCTCGCTGGTGGCTGTGGCACTAATACACGTACACGAGCTGCTCGCAGATGTTGACGGAATCCTCGAACTGGCGTAGCAGGCTGACGGTGAACCTCGACGTCGTAGAAGCTGGCTACGCTGGCTGGCTGGGCGCGGCACGTTATGCTGACCGACCTGCCTGGCTTAGTTGTCTTCTATTATAGTGTTCTTGCGTCTGTAGTCCTCCACGATGAATCTTTGGTAGTTTTCCTTTTGTGAGAGTTCTTTGTCTTCGTAGGTACTTGATTCGAATTTGCAAATCTGTCCTGTCACGGTCGCCAATTTGAATGTCTGATAGTGGACATTTTGGAAGTTTAATAATGAAAACCTCAGTTTCTTCACAAAACTGCTTTAATCCTTGATTTTGGAAATTATTACAATGAATGACGATTTTTAGATCTCGACGGAGCGGTGTACCAATAAAAAAGGTGATAAATGTAAAAACGTGCGGGTGTAAGTAAAAAAAAAAAACAACACAAAACGAGTAAAAGCACCACTAGAATGTGCGACTTGGTGGTATCACAAAAACATCAGGCGATGGCGCAGACCCGCACGCTATTACCAAAATACTTAGCATTTTGCAAATACAAAAAAAAGTAAATTATCTATGATTTCAACTAAACTCCGTAAATCTAATACACTAGAGCAAACTAATTACGTAATACAAATTCAAAATTGAAAAATCGTTATTTTTTTTTTTTTGGGTGGGAAAATCATCAATGACTCGGCTCCCGTCCTGGGTGGGGGAAGGAAGTGTTTGATTCTTACTGACTAAAAACCACCCTGTTCCTTCAGTTGCTCTTGCATTCCGGGGCCGCATTATCTCGTTAGAACATTCCCGCAACCCCGGAAATTCCCGCAACTCCGGAAAATAATTCATTTCAATCCATTAAAGATCATATTACGGGGCTGCGTTATCTCGTTAGAAGTCTGAATTAGAAGTTCTATTTACCAGGGTCCGGGACTTGTTAATTGAAACTACATGGACTGCAATTGGTTCACGTACCTACCCTAAGACCCTAACCCATTAGGTTCACACACAATATGATGCTTCATTAACGACGTAACGACGTAATCAGGGTTCAGCAAACGATTTTCAATTCGGCAATAACAATTCCTGTTAGTCATGCGGTCCTACTACCTACTTTATTAATTTCTTTCCACAGTTAGATGCAGTTTTGCGACATTTTTTATTGACTTCATCTATATCTATCTATCTTAAAAATTCAAAGTCCTGACTGACTGAGACATCAACGCACAGCCTAAACCACTGGTCCTAGAGTCATGAAATTTGGAGGGTGTATTTTTAGTAAAGAGTAGGTATCCACTAAGAAAGGGTTTTTCGAAATTCCACCCCTAAGAGGGTGAAATGGGGGGATTTTGTTTGTATGCAAAATCTTATTCCTTGAGTTAATATACTTGAAACTTGGCAAAAATACTAATCTAAGTAAATTATGAAGTTTGCCATTTTATGTTTTACTAAACTACCCCCTAAAAGGGGATTGGGGGGTTTCAAAAGTTGTATGGAAGCATTTTACCGCGCGGTTCGATTTACTCGAAACTCAGTATATATTCCTAGGATCGAAAGTAAAGAATAATGTGTATCAGGTATTTTCGAAAATCTACCCCTGACGGGCTGAAAAGGGAAAGTCAATTTTACAGGGGAGGATTTTACTGCATGGCTTGATTAACTCGAAAATTAGTATAAGTAATATTTGAGTCTAGTTATGAATACATCCCAAACGACTTCAACTTGAAACTGTATGTTACATTTTCACGCCTAAACCACTGAACTTCTGATTTGGCAAAGAGATAGATGGCATCCTGGGGAAGCACATAATTTTTATCCTGGTAGCACGTTCCCGTGGGATAACTTCCGACATCCACGCGGGCGAAGCCGCGGGCAGAAGCTAGTACATATGTGTACTAGCTTCTGCCCGCGGCTTAGCCGCGGAGATACTCGTAGATGCGTTTCTCTAGGTAAGGAAATTCAAAATTGTTTGAGGCCCTGGATCGTCAGGTGGCGCTTTTAGTTCCCAAAAAACCCTGCAGCTCACGGTTTTAGTTCCCCTAAAATCCTGCAGGTCGCGCTAATATTATAGCCTGCCTCTTATTGTTTGATAACTAAAAAAATTATTTTTTATTATTATGGAGAAATTTGTAGATCGAAGAGAGCTTAACAAAGAATAAGTAAATAACATTTACTATTGTTAACCTTAAGCAATTAGTATTTCGACCTAATAATTTCCTCATAATGCAGCTTTTTGTCTCAAATAAAATAACTTGGTAGCTGTTTAGATCAAATTAATAATTTATTGCAAGAAATCAAATTACAATTTGAACATACTCCCTAACATTTTTTTTTCTTCTTTTCATAGAATACTCTAAAGCCTGTTGTTTTATCTGTACATTCTTATCAAATTTTGTAAGTTTTCCTTCTAAAATCCTATTAACCCCTTTACACCAACTGTGGATAATCAAATTTATTGCAAGGCTATTAATTAAACCAATCAAATCATCTTTGTGTTTTTTATATGAAATAATGTTATAATCATAAATGCACAATTTAGTAATAGCTTAATTTTTTTCTTTATAAATAATGATTTAGAAAAAAAACCTATTATGTCAATATTATTATAATGATTCAGGGCAATCACGTAAACATGCAACAGTTACATAAAAAATATCTGTCATTTAATTAATCAATGAATCTTTCACTTGGATGAAATAAAGATTGTTTTGTATAATCGATTTCGTAATTAAATGAATGCAAATCAATTCAGATCTACGTAAATCACGCATGCAATGTTAACAATTTCTAAAAATCTTTGATTTGCATTTCTTAATCATATAGCCAGTAACATATTTTTTTGCTTAGCATACACGAATGTATCATTAGTCTTAACATCACTCATCACCTTCATTAAACAATCTATATCACATGAAAAATCATGACTATCCTAATCATTTGGTCTTTTATTTATTAGATTCGCCATTGATTGAAATGAATTATTAGTATCATTTTCACAATTAGCTCGTGGGGAATGCGACGAGTTATAATTGTTAATATTCAAAGTTTTAAATGCGTTACAAAATTGATTACAAGTCGGATTAACATTTCTGATTCCATTACTTCTTAGACCACTAAAGAAATTTTCTAAAGGATCTTGATTGAAATTGCAGGTTAATACATTTTTCACATCATGACCAGTCATCAAATATTGCTACATTTCATTAAATAGTTCATGTTAAGGATCCAATTTTTAACAGGAGGAATTGATTCATACTTAATTGATTCACATCCATTTTTCTTAACTACCGATTTGAATTTAATTGATTCTAAAATTGGAATCAAATCATCCCACAGTTTGAAATGAGGAGAGTTGTTTTTTACACATTGCTTGTATGGCTGATCTGCTAATTTATAAGAATGACCATTGAAACTATCAAATAATTTATCAAAAATTAATAAGAAATCTGCAGTCCCCTGGCATTCTTCTGGAAGTACTTTCTGTCCTGAAACAAAACAATATTTAATATTAGTCATGCTTGATCGTTTCAAATTTTCAATTCATTATGTATGGTTATTACATCTTTTATAGTTATTTTTGTTAGAATATTTTTTTTTAATTTGCTTATTAGTGAATTTATGTGTAATTTTCTTTATAAATTGATATAGATCAGATTATTATACAAGTAAATGTTAACATCAGTATAATAATTAACAATAAAACTGTTTTGACATTAGAAACCAATTTTATTTACATTACTACAAATACAGGTGTTATAATTCAAGATGTTACTAATATCAGCTTAAGAAAGTAAAAATATCTACTTACTTGCTAGGAATCTGGAAACTCTCTGGCTGAACATTTGTGCTGCATAATCTTATTTCATCATCCCTATCATCTAAATCAAGTAACAGCTTAAAATGTTCCCATTTAGTCCATTTAGTTTCTCCATTTTGTACAAATTTTGCAACTTTTACTAAGAGATTGTTGCGGACTCCTTTCAGCAAATGAGGCATGTCGAAAAAAGGGAATGCTTTATTACTATCAAGTTCAAATGCATTTGATTCGTAAATCATCCCTTGCTGGAGGTATTTGATTCGTAAATCATCCCTTGCTGGAGGTATTTCTTTTTGGTTTCTTCTTGAAGCATCTTAATAACTTTAACATTTGATGCCGCTTGATCACAAATTGTGGCCACAATATTAAACCCATTGTGTAGAGTTTTGTTTCTTTTGTTGTTTCCCAAATCTTCAAATCCTATGATGTATTTTTGGAGTTGTTGTTTTTGAGTTGTACTTTGTGGACAACTTTTCTAATTTCTTTGTTAATTTGATTATTAACTGGTTTTCCGAACTAATTGGCCTGGAACGTTTACTTGTGTCCATATGTCGTATGTCGTATGTATGACGGCACGGTTGGCGCAGTGGTTAAGCGATTGACTGCTGCGCTGCGTGTCGCGGGTTCGATTCCCGCACGGAACAAATATTTGTATGACCTACATGTATTAGTTCCGAGTCTGGGTGTTTTTCTATCTATAATATGTATGTATTTAAAAAAAAAAGGTTGCTTAGCTTGGGACTAATGGTGCTGTGTGAAATGTCCAGGGATATTATTATTATTATTATTATTGTGATGGTGGTAGGGGCCCAACAATGTCAACATGGATATGTTGGAATCGTTCCGATGGTGGGAATGTTGCGATTTGACTCGTTATATGTCGACTGACTTTTGACAGGCTGCACAGGCTTTCGTCCATCGTCCCGCGACAGCGTTCATTGATGCCCAGAAGTATTTTTCACCGAGTATTTTTCTTGTTGTGCGCGTGCCGGGGTGACTGAGGTTATGTACACTTTCATACGCTGCTCAGCGAAATGTTTCTGGTAGGTACGGGCGTATATGTTATGTTGATGTGTCGCATAGTATTTTGGAATTTGTGTTTGGTAGGATTAACGCTTCAATTGTAAGTGGCTTCGCTTAATTAAGTCGCGTATAGTGCTGTCGCTTTCTTGCGCTGTGGCTAGTTGCTTGTAGTCGATCATTGTCGGACAGGTAATGATTTCTGTGTTGATCCGTGATAGTGAATCTGCGACTATGTTATCTTGCCCGCTGATATGACGAATGTCGTTTGTGAATTCGCTTATGTACATGAGTTGTCTGGCTCGGCGCGGTGTCTCGCTGTCTGACGATGTTTTATTTATCGCGTAGGTTAATGACTTGTGATCGGTGAATATTATAAGATGTCTTCCTTTGAACATTTTTCTAAAATGCTTTATGGCCATTTATTTATCTAACAGTTCTCTGTCGTATGTGCTATATTTGACTTGCACGCTTGACAATGCTTTGGAGAATTATCCCAGTGGCTGCCATTTGTTGTGTACATACTGTTGCAGTACAGCACCGGCACACTTATCAGAGGCGTCAGTCATCAATGCGATCGGTGCGTTATGTGAGGGGTGAGCTAGTAATGCCGCGTTTTGTAAGCCAGCTTTACATAACTCAAATGCCTTCGTGGCTTCGGCGTTCTCACAATCTTTGTTTTGTCTCGTTTCTTGCTATTGTGCAAATATGCATTAAAAGGTGCTTGTATTTCGGCTGCCTTTGAAATGCAACCTCTGTAGAAGTTGACGGTGCCAAGGAATCTTCTAAATTGTTCAATGGTTGTTGGTAGTGGAAAGTTGGTGATTGCTTCTACTTTTTCTGCTGGTAGTTTGATGCCATCTTGTGAGACAGTGTGTCCAAGGAACTTGATCACTTTCTTGCCCAGTACAAATTTCGATGGGTTTATATATAGTGATGCCGTATTTGTTCAGTCGTTGTAGGGCTGTTCGCAAATGTTGTCTGAGTTTTTCTTCTGTACTGAAACTTATGATGATGTCATCGATAAAAGGGTAGGCAAAGTCGAGTCCGTGAAGTACTTCGTGAATATAACGCTGGAAAGTCTGTCCTGAATTTTAGTCCTGGGCACATCCGGAGAAATTCGAAAAGCCCGAATGGCGTGATGATGGCTGGTTTTTTCGATGTGATCTTCCAGTACAGGCAATTGTTGGTATGCCCTATTTAGGTCTGACGTTGAGAATATCTGCTTCCCGTGTAACTGATAAGTAAAATCCTTCAAGCGTGGTACTGGGTATCGGTCTGGCTTGGTTATGGCATTTAGTCTTCTGTAGTCTCCACATACGCGTAAGTCTCGTCGTAACTCCGTTTGGTTTGGGTACCACGTGAAGTGGACTGGCCCAGGGGCTCTTGTTTGGGCATAAACCCTGATCTGTTTGAAATACTTTCTTCGCAGCTTCGTAACGGTTAGGTGGCAGTGGACGAGCTTTGCAGTATAATGGCGGCCTTGTTGTTTCGATATGGTGCTCGACGTTGTGCTTCGGAGTATTTTTCATAGTGGAAAGTTTTGTAATATCGGGGAATTTCGCCAATATGTCATGATATTTTTGTTCCAGGTTCTGATAGTTGGTGCTGTAGATTTGCAGATGGACGTCTTCACTGACAAATTAGTTATCTTGTCGATTACACATTTCCCAGCATGGTCGACTAAGGTGATGGTGCTTCAAAAAATCAACGCCGATGATGGGCTTGCTGACTGCTGCTACGACGAACTTCCATCTGAATGGTCGTCTCAGGTTGAAGTCCAGGTTCATTGCTTTTTCACCGAAGGTAGGTATTTCCGTGTTGTTTGCTACATATAGTTTGAATGCGGTTGGCTTGAGGATTTCGTAGCGTTTTCTAGGGATGACGGATATGTTTGCACCGGTGTCAATGAGAAAGCTTAGTGTCTTTCAGGAATAGACGGTGTGATTTTTCCCAGGCGCCAGTTTCCGTCTCTGCTAACACCTGCTTTAGTTTTCCGAGCTTGAAGGGTGCTTATCTTCATAAGTACATGGTCTAGTACACCTTCGCGCTTGTCCGCCGAACTTTTGATGATAATAACAAACGGAATTGTCGTTGCACCTGGTCCAGTGTTGCTGATTTGAGTCCGACCGGCGGCTACCATGCGGTGAACGGTATGAACTGCGTGATCTATGACGAGCGCCTCACCAGTTGCGCCCGCGCTGGCCTCCGTAGCGACTGTGGTGTGTTTTTAATTCCGATATTTCTTTTGCCAATATGTCGATCTTCGCGTGAAGTAATGCGTTTTCATGATTTGTAGCTACTGGTGGAGTGGATGGTGTTGACGGTGACGAAGTGTTGTGTACTGCTGATATTTGGTGGTGAAGTTGTTCTAGCATTTGGTCGGCCATTATTGCTAACTCATTTAGTTCAGTTTTCTTGGCTATAGTTTCGCTCACAGCTAGAGTGGCGCGTACAGATGGGGGTAGATGCTTCGTCCATATAAGACGCAGCATGTTCTCAGACACGATAGCTTCAAATTGCAGGAACCATAGCTTTTTTTTTTTTTTTTGTGGATGGGAAATCATCAAATGACCCCTCCCGCTCTGGGTGGAGCGGAAGGGAGTGTCAGACTTTTACTGACTAAAACCCACCCGTGTTCCGTCCTTAGCCCTTTCTGTTCCAGGGCAGCGGTTAACCTTTCGGAAAATCCCGCCGCCCCGGCAGGCTTCGGCCCTGTGGGGCCCCGTCCTCTGCTGACATCTCTTTGAGGCGCGCGTGGAACACAACGCGCCGTCCGGCACGGGCCTGGTCCTGATCGGACGGTGAGCTACCCATTACTCACCGCCCGCAGGCCCGCGCCTACGGTGGCCGGGAGTCGTCACGCGGCTCCCGACGCCCGGAGCAGGAACCATAGCTTGATTCTGTTTCTCCATAGAGGCGGTATCCGTTGGTTGTACGAGACGGCTGACAGTTTGTGCGATTCTTTTTGCGGTGATGATGATTCGCTTCCATCGTTGAATTTTGAATTGCTTGGGTTCATTTTGGCTTCAGGAGTTCCTTCAGTCGGGTTCACCACTGTTGATTATGCTGATATTATTTGTGAGGATGATATTCCGCTACAGTACACCCCCTCAAGCGAAGCGTACAACTGGTTTCACTATGCTTCCTGATCGCGTTCTCTGTGTGTCATCATTTTCTGGTTCATTCATAGTGTAGGCAGGCTTCAGTCGGTCAAGTCAGACATTGGTTACTCTTCCTGGTAGTTGGAGCTTGTAGTATTTCTCACACCTTTCCAATACGGAATACGGGCCTTCATATATCGGCTGCAGTGGTTTATCGTGCAGTCTCTACGTTTACCCGTTTACACTGTGGGTACCATAATATTTTGTAGCACCTCTAAATACGTGTGGCCGTTTGCCCTCCCTGGTATAAAAGCGAGCTCGCCTGGTCCAGCAGCACTCATCCAGCCCCACATGTTCACGATAATTCTTCCTTTTTCTGCATTTGGGATCACATTTCGAGGTTCGTATGTCGTGTTATCTATACGCCATAAATTCCGACGACCTTGTTAGCTAGACTTAATGCACTTTTCATCGGAAAATATGGCATAGGATAAATCGAAGTCTCTGTAGTCACGAGCGAATCGCACGCGAGCAGCTTTCTGCTCCTGCGTCAAAATAATTTTTTTTGCGGGCCGTCTGTGATGGACTCCAGCTCGATGCAACTCGTTTCTAATAGTTTGCATCGAAACTTCATAATTCTGTGCGAAACTGCGAGTGGGTGTGAAAGGGTTCTCTTGGTATGTAGCTATCATATTATTAAGGTCATTTTCGTTTACAGCCCAGGGTCGAGGTGCCGAACGCGTTCTGTTGTTTCTCCTTCTTCATATCTTCGCACCCAGCGGCACACCGTTGTTCTCTGGCAAAAAAAAAAATACAATTAGCATCAATTTTTAACATATTATAGGAAGTATAGGAATTAAGTATCACTACAAAAGTCTTATTTAAAAGGACTAACAAAGACACTATAAATAAAAATTATAAGTAATTAAATAATGTTTGCATGAGGATTGTCTTCATGATAAATAAACTCTTAACCTTTCTATATCTAATTTGGGTATTAACATTCTTATCTATATTTTAATATAAAAGGTGTAAATGCAATAACCAAAAACCTTTTAAGGGGTGATTGTACTCATCATTATGAACAACTTTTACTATGGCACCAAACTGAAATCGCAAAAAAAATCAGCTTTTCCATAAATTCTGACGAGTTATGCGAACACCAACGTAAGGAACAGCTGATTTTCATATAGTAAAAGTTTTTCATAATAATGAGTACAATGACCCCCTAAGAGGTTTTCAATTATTGCAATTACACCTTGTATATATGGGTAAGAAAAATGGCACAGCGTAAATTCCAACATTGTATTAAACTCTCCCAAGCAAAGTGCTTCAACTCTACTATTTAAGAGCGTCTATCCCGCGCGGGCTGGAAACGTGGCATTTCTAAAGGTTTTTCGTGATTATTTTTAATCAAAGTCAGTAAGTACTTACTATTTTTTTTCGGCCAAGCATTAGATCGTTCGTATTTAAAAGTATGTGTGCTATTTTTTTAAAGTATTTTGGTATTTACTATCTAGTAACAAAAATTTACATAATTATTGTCAATTATTTTCTGCTAGCTGACCCGGCAAACATTGTTTTGCCATATAAATTATTTCTAGCTGCCCGGCGCTACCCTACCCAACTCCTAAACTACTCCTACCCTACTCCTATCCTACTCTACTCCTACCCTACTCCTACCCTACTCCTATCCTACTCCTACCCTACTCCTACCCTACTCCTACCCTACTCCTACCCCACTCCTACCCCACTCCTACCCCACTCCTACCCTACTCCTACCCTACTCCTACCCTACTCCTACCCTACTCCTACCCTACTCCTACCCTACTACTACCACCCTACTCCTACCCTACTCCTACCGATGTTAACCATTTGTCATTATTTCTGAACGCACGCATAAATATTTGAGGAACTTCTATTCAAATCTGCTTAATACACTTTTCAAACTTTTTAATTGATTAAAAAAAATACAGACAAAAGTTTAGTCACCCTTTTTAAATAATTTACACAAAATACATTTCTGAACGCATGCATAAATATCAATCACAGTATTTGACAGGATGACAGGAGGAAAACAAATGTTTGACAGGTACGACACAAAGGAACATAATTAAATGGAAAATGATTCATTTTCATAATTATGTATTCGTCAAGTTTTCATTGTTTTTAAAATGTATTCTGCTATTTCAGGGCGGAGACAAATCCAAGGAAACAAAAACCATGAAAATTTATCCAGCCGATCTCGAGTTGTGACAAACCCGTCTTTGTTTTATATATAAAGAAGATTTGCAGTATTACGATTAAATATTTTTATATTTATAAATGTTAAAAATAATTATAAAATATGTGCTTGGCCGAAACAAAATTGTACTTTGATTTAAATTTAACATAATAATCACGAAAAGTGTCTAGAAATGATGCGACGCGCGACGTTGCAATTCGGGATTCACGGGATAAACGCCCAAGTTTAAAAAAAAAGAAATATGGAAATGACAATGTGAGATAAAGCAACGTTGTTTAGGTGTTAATAGATTTATTATCTGGTCACAAAAGGTTCCAACAACGTCTTTGAAGCCAAAATTAAATAAAAAGAACAAACTTATTTGACTGTAGTAAACAAATTAAGTACAAAACTTAGACAAAAAAAAAGTAAATTTAATACAAGAATTAAAAAACTGTAACAGTGAATTAGAATTGTGTAATGCTATGTATGACACAGACACTCAGCACCTTCAGGATGAACTGTTTGTTAGGGAATACGCTCTAAAGGATATCTTTAGTAAATATGAGGCTTCTCAACAAGACCTGAGTAAGCGCATGCAGGAGGCTAATGAGTTGGCAGACCTGGTCAAGTATAATGCGGAGAGATATGAGTCTTTGACAAATAACCTCTCTTTTAGCTGTACCTGCTCTCGGGGACCCCAACTTATTACACCCACACCCTCAGTAGCTCAGCCAGTAGGTAGCTGTATTAGTGATGATAGCAATAGTATGAATAATTTGATGAACACTACTTATATTTTTTCTGATAAATTTGGTCAAGGTTTTGGTAGCTTGTCAAATCAGTGTTCGCAACAATATCTAATTAATCATTGTTTAGCCGGTGCCAGTATTAGCCAATTAATTAGTAATATCAAATTGACAAAAATAAACCTTGTTCAACTGTTATATTATTATATGGGGATAGCTTAAATGTAAGAAAAAAGGACATAATTGAATGTGTCCATTTGATGTTGCATCTTATTGAGACTAATAATTGTAAATTTATTTTTTGTGCCTTGCCTTATTCCCATTATTTAACTGATGAGCAAAATAAGCATATTTATAATTTAAATATGTTCATTTATAATAGGACTTGTCGTCACAGTGATGATATTTTATATTTTTAACCCCCGACGCAAAAACGACGGGGTGTTAAGTAAGTTTGACGTGTCTGTGTGTGTGTGTGTGTATGTCTGTCTGTGGCATCGTAGCTCCCGAACGGATGAACCGATTTTAATATTGTTTTTTTTTGTTTTAAAGGTGAATTTGTCGGGAGTGTTCTCAGCTGTGTTTGATGAAAATCGGTCCAAGATGGCCGCCGCCACAAAATGGAGAATCACATATTTTTACACAACTCCCTCAATATGGGTATCAAATGAAAGGGCTTGACTGGTAGAATACTATACACTATGATTTTCAAATCCAAGATGGCCGCCACCACAAAATTGCGAATTACAAAAAATCTGACTAAACACCAAATTACGTGAATCTTAAAACGCAAGAAAATAAAAGAAATGAAATAATAAGGAGTCCATACAAAAAGCATGAAATAAAAAATTAAATTAAAAATTTTATAAAACCCCCGACACAAAATAATAATAATAAAAATAGTATGAATGTAAAAAGCTTAAAACAACAAAAAAACTATTGAAAAAATAGCCACACATAGAACAACAAAGATATAAACGTGAAACCCTATAAAAATAAAAAAATAACCTTGAAATTATGACCCTACGTAAGTACGTATGAATTTTTTTATTAAATGTTGTTCCGTCGGGGGACCGCTGCTATTTTAAACTTTAACAGAACGTTAGGCTAATAATCAGAGCGGTCCCCCGACGGGACAACATTTAATAAAAAAAAATCATACGTACTTACGTGGGGTCATAATTTTGATTGTAATCAATTCATTACTGATTACAAACTGACCAATTATATGTACTATGTATTTGCCCCCTAGTTGTAGGAGACAAATTGCTAATCTTTTAGCATACAATATACTCAGTGACACTGATACTTGTAGTGTACCATCGATTACTACTTTTGATACGCCTTGTAGTTTAAACTATTAGGTGCGACAACGGGTCAGCCACATATTTATGTTGAAAGTTGTACATCAAAATATGCAGGGTCTGTCCGGCAAAGAGCTAGAATTAAGTTTATTTATGGAGAACTAAGATGTTCAGGTGCTATGTTTGACTGAACACTGGTTGAAGGGACATGAAGTAGTGTTTAGAAATGATGAAAACTTTACCGTACAGAGTGCATTTGTGAGAAAAAGTGCTATTCGCGGTGGCACTTTAGTTCTTGTTTCAAACAAGTTGAAATGTAAACAACGTTTAGATATTTTATAGTTAATCTTTCAATCGAGCGCACTATATAGTTGTCTTGTGTTGAACTTGAGCGATATGTTATAATTTGCGTTTATCGACCCCCTCCGGGGATTTTATTAGTTTGGAATCGGTAATGGAGGATTCTCTCAATAGGTGTTACTCCATTAAGTACTCGTGTTAGACTTCTCAATCTTTTGAGGTCTTATAATTTAATTAACTTGTGTTTTGAACCTACTAGGATCACAGCTTCTTTGTCAACTTGTCTTGATTATATATTTAGTG
Organism: Apamea crenata; assembly: GCA_949629185.1. Taxonomy (NCBI): domain Eukaryota; kingdom Metazoa; phylum Arthropoda; class Insecta; order Lepidoptera; family Noctuidae; genus Apamea; species Apamea crenata. The sequence goes on along the minus strand of OX451379.1, from coordinate 11,247,402 downwards.
ATTGTGATGCCAAAAATAAATTAGTGTTAACTGACTTAACGTCGACCACTGTGGTTTATTAGCTAGCTTCCCCATGCCATTACATAAAAAGCCGCATAAACTTGAATGCAGGCCTTATACAGCTAGTCGTTGCAAAATGTTTAAAAATAATATAGCTCATAGAATTACACCATCTATAGTCGAATACGAGAATCCTAATGAAATTTATGGTTTGATACTCCTTTCCTAGAGTATGTCAAAAATTATTCAAAAAGGTTAGTGCTTTGGCTAAATCAAAATTTTTAGGCGATACAATTAAAAATTCTACTAATAAAGTAAAAACCACTTGGAAAATTATTAATAATGAAACGGGTAAATCGGTTAAACAAGAAAAACTACTTGAGATTATGGTCGACAACAAATTAGTTAATAAAGCAGCTGACGTAGCTGAGGCATTTAATGAGTTTTTTGCCAACATACGAGTACCGATAACTACGACTCGCTCCTTAAATTCGTCCTCGTCTAAAGCTGAAAACCTTTTGCATAGTAGTGTACCTAAATGTAGTCCTTTATTTAGTTTCAAACATGTAACCCCGTAGTGATGTAGTTAATGTTTTTAATACACTTAAGTCTAAAAACACCGGTGATTATTGGGACATCTCCATTAAACTTTTAAGTAATATAATAGACATCGTAGCCCCCTATCTAGCTGTTACTTTTAATAAATCTGTTGATATAAGAACTCTTCCTGACCTCATGAAGAGTAGTAAAGTCATACCATTATTTAAATTAGGTAATAAGAATGACGTTGGCAATTTCAGGCCTATTTCTGTCTTACCTGCATTTAGAAAAATATTTGAAAGTCAATACTCAAGCAGTTGCTAAGATATTTTAATCTAGATAGCCTCCTCCATAATGAGCAATATGGCTTTACAAAAGGTTCAACTACAGATGCGGGCGGGTATTCTGCTGTGGGGCAAAGCCGCTGATATACAAAATATATTTGTCCTTCAAAAACGAGCTGTCCGAGCAATTTACCAGTTAGGTGCCAGAGTTTCTCTAAGAGTTTTCTTTAAAGATATTGGTATTCTCACGGTCACAATTCATCCTTGCCAACATCTTATAAATTAGGCAAGATTTACACTTGTACACTAAAAACAGTGATATTCACAGTGTTAACACTACAAATAAGGACAAACTACGTGCCCCCTTTTACCGGCTTCATAAAGTTTATAACTCATGTTGGGCTTGGTATAACTTTTTATTACAAGACTAGCTGACCCGGCAAACGTTGTTTTGCCATATAAATTATTTCTAGCTGCCCGGCGCTACTTCGTTCGCGTGGTGTCCTACCCCCTACCCTACCCAACTCCTACACTACTCCTACCCTACTCATACCCTACTCCTACCCTACTCCTACCCTACTCCTAGGTACCCTACTCCTACCCTACTCCTACCCTACTCCTACCCTACTACTACCCTACTACTACCCTACTCCTACCCTACTCCTACCCTACTCCTACCCTACTCCTACCCTACTCCTACCCTACTACTATCCTACTCCTACCCTACTCCTACCCTACTCCTACCCCAGTCCTACCCTACTCCTACCCTTCTCCTACCCTACTCCTACCCTACTCCTACCCTACTCCTACCGATGTTAACCATTTGTCATTATTTCTGAACGCACGCATAAATATTTGAGGAACTTCTATTCAAATCTGCTTAATACACTTTTCAACCTTTTTAATCGATTAAAAAAAATACAGACAAAAGTTTATTCACCCTTTTTAAAGTTTATTCACCCTTTTTAAATAGTTTACACAAAATACATTTCTAAACGCATGCATAAATGTCAATCACAGTATTTGACAGGATGACAGGAGGAAAACAAATGTTTGACAGGTACGAAACAAAGGAACATAATTAAATGGAAAATGATTCATTTTCATAATTATGTATTCGTCAAGTTTTCATTGTTTTTAAAATGTATTCTGCTATTCCGGGCGGAGACAAATCCAACGAAACAAAAACCATGAAAATTTATCCAGCCGATCTCGAGTTATAAGTGTTGTAACAAACCCGTCTTTGTTTTATATATATAGATACCCTCTTCTTTGCTAGACTTGCCTTTTAATGCGTTTAAAGTTCAAGTAAAATCCAACCTTTGTTCAAAGGCATACTATTCCATCAACGACTCCTTAGACGATAAGAATAGTTGGTCGCCCTAATTTAACGCAAGACAATGTTTTTGTTCTTTCTCCAGAATTAGCTTACTGACAGGTTATTGTTATTAACTTATTTATTTATTTCACTTCGATGGTCTTAGTTTATCTTTTTGTGACTTCAAGTGACAGCTATGTGAACAGAACCAGCAATGCATAAATATGTAAGCTGTCACGCCCTTTATGACTGGAGGCTTTTATTTGGGTAGTAAGTTTTTTTTATTTACATTTTAATTACTACTAGCACTACACACACAAATTAATTAGTTTTTAGCTTGCTAAAACTAATTAATTTGTGTGTGTAGTGCGTATAGTTTTTAACCCCCGACGCAAACTTATAACACCCCGTGTGTTATAAGTTTGACGTGTCTGTGTGTGTGTGTGTGTATGTCTGTCTGTGGCATCGTAGCTTCCGAACGGATGAACCGATTGTGATTTTGTTTGAAAGATGGATTAGTCGGGAGTGTTCTTAGCTATGTTTGATGAAAATCGGTCAAAGATGGCTGCCGCCACAAAATGGCGGATTACATATTTTTTTCACAACTCCCTCAATATGGGTATCAAATGAAAGGGCTTGACTAGTAAAATAATATACACTATGATAAATATTTTTGCATTTTTTACACAGCAATTACAACATTATAGCACACGATGCCATTAGAATTAAACTCACAACATTAACAGCAACAAAGAAATATAGAAATATAAAAAGTATAGGAAATTAAAATGCAGTGATTTTATGTATTCGTCCCTAACTATCCTAGTCCTAACTAGAATTATGCGTGCGAAAGTGAGTTTGTTTGTTTGTTACGCTTTCATGCGCTTTCAACGGCCGAACGGATTTAAATGGCGTAACAAAGAAACCCACTTTCGCATTTATAATACTAGTTAGGAAGTTAGGATTTGTTTGTAGATTAAAATTTAAGGAAAAATGCAAACTAGGAAATAATAACATTACTATCGCTTTATTTATTTCTATATCTCTCTCTTTATCTGAATACAAAAAACATAACTTACTTGCAGGTTCAACTCCACTGCAACTTGGGATATATTCAACCCTTGTCTATGCAAGACAATCATTTCATTTCTTTCTTCTTGAATCAGGTTTCGGGTCGTCATGGTTAACGACAAAGTTAGTCACAGACCACAGTAGGCACAATACACACACAGTCCAGGATATGAGCTAGGCTCAATGACAGGCCTTCGATTACAGTCCGGTATACAAGCAGAGGTTACAGTTAGGCAGGCAATCAGTCCGATAGAAATAAACAGGTCGTAAATTGAAATGGTGATAGTAATATACGGGAAGCGTCAACAATTACGAAGATGCAAATTGGCACTGCCGCACTCTGGCTAATGACTTTGTCTCACACGAATGCATATTATTGTCTCTAATTAGGCGACACCAGGAAGGGGTGTGGTTTGTTACTAGCTGCGCTTCCGCAGAAAGATTTTCTTAAGTGAGCATGCTTATCTTTTGCCAATAGTACGTAGGTCATAATGTACAAACATGTTGTTGTTGCTATGCGAGGTCTCGGCTGGTCGGTATGCGTTGATAGTGTGTCGCAGCTATTCAACAAAATCGTGACTCATTGGGCTTCCTTTTGTTTCAACTAAAAAATCTACAAGTAATCGCAGCGATGTTCCGTAGGTGTTGTGCAGGACTAATCCCTGTTTCGCTGCGAGTAGCCGCGCGTAGTCCGAGTAATACGGTTGGTAACTCGTCAAACCACTTTCCGTTCGCACTAGCGCTGAAGCGCTCGGTAAGTGCGGCTTTGAGTGAGCGGTGCCATCGTCCGATGATTCCATTTGATTGTGGGTGATATGCAGTTGTTCTCGTTCAGTTTATTCCCATTGACTTCAATAATGCAGAGAAGAGTTGGCTCTCGAACTGACGACCTTGATCGCTTGTTATCGTGATAGGACAACCATATCTTGTTATCCAGCCTTCATATATCGTTTTGACTATTGTTTCTGCGGTTATGTCGTGCAGAGGTAAAGCTTCGGGCCATCGCGGGTACCGGTCGATAATAGTGAGCAGGTACTTGGGCCCATATTGTGATGGTGGTAGGGGCCCAACAATGTCAACATGGATATGTTGGAATCGTTCCGATAGTGGAAATGTTGCGATTTGACTCGTGGTATGTCGACTGACTTTTGACAGGCTGCACAGGCTTTCGTCCATCGTCCCGCGACAGCGTTCATTGATGCCCAGAAGTATTTTTCAACGAGTATTTTTCTTGTTGTGCGCGTGCCGGGGTGACTGAGGTAATGTACACTTTCATACGCTGCTCGGCGAAATGTTTCTGGTAGGTACGGGCGTATATGTTGTGTTGATGTGTCGCATAGTATTTTGGAATTTGTGTTTGGTAAGAGTATGCGCTTCAATTGTAAGTGGCTTTGCTTCATTAAGTCGCGTATAGTGCTGTCTCTTTCTTGCGCTATGGCTAGTTGCTTGTAGTCGATCGTTGTCGGACGGGTAATGGTTTCTGTGTTGATCCGTGATAGTGAATCTGTGACTCTCTCTCTCTCTCTCTCTGTGATCTGTGAATCTTGCCCGCTGATATGACGAATGTCGTTTGTGAATTCGCTTATGTACATAAGTTGCCTGGCTCGGCGCGGTGTCTCGCTGTCTGACGATGTTTTATTTATCGCGTAGGTTAATGACTTGTGATCGGTGAATATTATAAGATGTCTTCCTTCGAACATTTTTCGAATGCTTAATGCTTTATGGCCATGTATATAGCTAACAGTTCTCTGTCGTATGTGCTATATTTGACTTGCGCGCATGACAATGCTTTGGAGAATTATCCCAGTGGCTGCCATTTGTTGTGTACATATTGTTGCAGTACAGCACCGGCGCACTTATCAGAGGCGTCAGTCATCAATGCGATCGGTGCCTTATGTGAGGGGTGAGCTAGTAATGCCGTGTTTTGTAAGCCAGCTTTACATAACTCAAATGCCTTCGTGGCTTCGGAGTTCTACACAATCTTTGTTTTGTCTCGTTTCTTGCTATTGTGCAAATATGCATTTAGAGGTGCTTGTATTTCGGCTGCCTTTGAAATGCAACCTCTGTAGAAGTTGACGGTGCTAAGGAATCTTCTAAATTGTTCAATGGTTGTTGGTAGTGGAAAGGTGGTGATTGCTTCTACTTTTTCTGCTGGTGGTTTGGTGCCATCTTGTGAGACAGTGTGTCCAAGGAACTTGACCACTTTCTTGCCCAGTACACATTTCAATGAGTTTATAGTGATGCCGTATTTGTTCAGTCGTTGTTAGGTAGTTCGCAAATGTTGTCTGAGTTCTTCTTCTGTACTGAAAATGGTAGGCAAATTGGAGTCCGTGAAGTACTTCGTGAATATAACGCTGGAAAGTCTGTCCTGCATTTTTTAGTCCTGGGCACATCCGGGGAAATTCGAATAGCCCGAATGGCGTGATGATGGCTGGTTTTTTCGATGTGATCTTCCAGTACAGGCAATTGTTGGTATGCCCTATTTAGGTCTGACGTTGAGAATATCTGCTTCCCGTGTAACTGATTAAGTAAAATCCTTCAAGCGTGGTACTGGGTATCGGTCTGGCTTGGTTATGGCATTTAGTCTTCTGTAGTCTCCACATACGCGTAAGTCTCGTCGTAACTCCGTTTGGTTTGGGTACCACGTGAAGTGGACTGGCCCAGGGGCTCTTGTTTGGTCGGCATAAACCCTGATCTATCATGGTTTGAAATACTTTCTTCGCAGCTTCGTAACGGTGAGGTGGCAGTGGACGAGTATAATGGCGGCCTTGTTGTTTCGATATGGTACTCGATGTCGTGCTTCGGAGTATTTTTAACCCCCGACGTAAAAACGACGGGGGGACCGCTGCTATTTTAAACTTTAATAGAACGTTAGCCTAATAATTAGAGCGGTCCCCCGACGGTACAACATTTAATCAAAAAATTTCGTACGTATATACTTACGTAGGGTCATAATTTCGGGGTTATTTTTTTCTTTTTGAAGGGTTTCACGTTTATACATTTTTTGTTATATTTGTGGCTATTTATTCAATTTTTTTTTTTAAATTGTTTTAGGCTTTTTACATTCATACTATTTTTATTATTATTTTGTGTCGGGGGTTTTTAATTTAATTTTTTTCATAGTGGAAAGTCTTGTAACGGGGAATTTCGCCAATATATCAGGATATTGTTGTTCCAGGTCTATGTTTCTGATGGTTGGTGCTGTAGATTTGCAGATGGACATCTTCACTGACAAATTTGTTATTTTGTCGATTAAACATTTCCCAGCGTGGTCGACTGTGCTTCAAAAAATCAGCGCCGATGATGAGCTTGTGTTTTTCCACCGAAGGTAGCTATTTCTGTGTTGTTTGCTGCATATAGTTTGAATGCGGTTGGCTTGAGGATTTCGTAACGTTTTCTAGGGATGACGGATATGTTTGCACCGGTGTCGATCAGAAAGCTTAGATTTGTCTTCTTGTCTTTCAGGAATAGACGGTGTGATTTTTCCCAGGCGCCAGATTCCGTCTCTGCTAACACCTGCTTTAGTTACCCGAGCTTGAAGGGTGCTTATCTTCATAAGTACGTGGTCTAGTACACCTACGCTCTTGTCCGCCGAACTTTTGATGATAATAACAAACGGAATTGTCGTTGCACCTGGTCCAGTGTTGTTGATTTGAGCCCGACCGGCGGCTACCATGCGGTGAACGGTATGAACTGCGTGATGTATGTATGACGCGCGCCTATACCTTTATACCTTTTTTGTTATATTTGTGGCTATTTTTTCAACATATTTTTTTAAAATTTTTTAGGCTTTTTACATTCATACTATTTTTATTATTATTTTGTGTCGGGAGTTTTTAAATTTTTAATTTAATTTTTTTCATAGTGGAAAGTCTTGTAACGGGGAATTTCGCCAATATATCAGGATATTGTTGTTCCAGGTCTATGTTTCTGATGTTTGGTTCTGTAGATTTGCAGACGGACATCTTCACTGACAAATTTGTTATTTTGTCGATTAAACATTTCCCAGCGTGGTCGACTGTGCTTCAAAAAGTCAGCGCCGATGATGAGCTTGCTGACTGCTGCTACGACGAACTTCCATCTGAATGGTCGTCTCAGGTTGAAGTCCAGGTCCATTGTTTTTCCACCGAAGGTAGCTATTTCTGTGTTGTTTGCTGCATATAGTTTGAATGCGGTTGGCTTGAGGATTTCGTAGCGTTTTCTAGGGAAGACGGATATGTTTGCACCGGTGTCGATCAGAAAGCTTAGATTTGTCTTCTTGTCTTTCAGGAATAGACGGTGTGATTTTTCCCAGGCGCCAGATTCCGTCTACGTAAGTACATAAGTACGTGGTCTAGTACACCTTCGCTCTTGTCCGCCGAACTTTTGATGATAATAACAAACGGAATTGTCGTTGCACCTGGTCCAGTGTTGTTGATTTGAGCCCGACCGGCGGCTACCATGCGGTGAACGGTATGAACTGCGTGATGTATTTATGACGCGCGCCTCGCCAGTTGCGCCCGCGCTGGCCTCCGTAGCGACTGTGGTGTGTTTTTAATTCCGATACTTCTTTTGCCAATATGTCGATCTTCGCGTGAAGTAATGCGTTTTCATGATTTGTAGTTACTGGTGGAGTGGATGGTGTTGACGGTGACAAAGTGTTGTGTTCTGCTGATATTCGGTGGTGAAGTTGTTCTAGCATTTTGTCGGCCATTATTGCTAACTCATTTAGTTCGGTTTTCATGGCTATAGTTTCGCTCACAGCTAGAGTGGCGCGTACAGATGGGGGTAGATGCTTCGTCCATATAAGACGCAGCGTGTTCTCATCAATGTTGTTACTGGCTAAATTTTGCATACGGCGTAGCATATGCGAGGGCTTTAAATCTCCAAGTTCCACGTTGGACAGTAGCCGCTCAAGTTTAGTGTGGTCGCTTTCGTCGTAGGTCTGGATGAGCGTCATCTTCATGGTGGCGTATCTATTGTTTTCTGTTGCATTTTTGGTATCAAATATGATGTCCTGAATTTCGTCTAGATCTTGTAGGTCGAGTTGGCGGATGCGCAGCTCTGATAGTTCCTTGTCGCTTAGTTTTCCAGCAGACACGATAGCTTCAAATTGCAGGAACCATAGCTTGATTCTGTTTCTCCATAGAGGCGGTATCCGTTGGTTGTACGAGACGGCTGACAGTTTGTGCGATTCTTTTTGCGGTGATGATTTTTATCGTTGAATTTTGAATTGCTTGGGTTCATTTTGGCTTCTAGGAGTTCCTTCAGTCGGCGTCACCACTGTTGCTTGTGCAGGTTATCAAATTGAGACACAGATGCAGGTTGAGTATGATATCACCACGCACGGCACGTGCCTATTTTGAGGTTATGTGCACGTGGTTGTGCGGTTTGTAGGTTAGGACGACCGCATGGTGTTGGCCTTCAGGTGTGAGCTGTGGCTGTCACTTTCAAGTGACGTATGACACTGGCACGCTGTTTCCAGCTGTCGTACCACTAGGGATTCGACGTATGTGGACTGCTCTTTCCCAGTCGGCTCATAGCGGCAACCAAGAGGGTACACATCCACATACGTGAGCAACGAGCCTCCCTACTAAGAGAGTCATAGTTACTCCCGCCGTTTACCCGCGCTTGCTTGAATTTCTTCACGTTGACATTCAGAGCACTGGGCAGAAATCACATTGCGTCAACACCCGCGACCCGGACCCTCGAGTCTCGACGACCTCCTCTGCCTCAGGATTACCACTGAGGTTTCTCAGGACCACAAGTGGTCCCCTGGCCTTCGGGTCGGCAGTCCTCAGGGTAGCGGGAGCGGCTGTTTTATGCTTCTGGGCAGCTGCTGTCGATGCCGTTTGCACGACGACGCCTGCATTGCCCACCCTACGCACCCCCTGGATCTTGATGCCCTTTTCCCCTGGCTGCACCTTTTCCCTCAGCTCTTTGAGGGTACCCTCCGAGGACTTTATCTACTCGGTCTTGGGGTAAAAGAGTACCGCCGGCCCACGCTGCTCCACTATGGCAGTGGAGCAGCGTGGGCCGGCGGTACTCTTTTACCAGCTGGCCTTCCCATTGGGCAGCTTGAGGATGGCCGCGTAGTCAATCCTGCCAGTTATTCCCGTTCCCACTGTTCCAACTGTCCTGATATGATATGGAGCGCCAGGAGGCACAAGGGCATGATGATGATGATGAAGAAGAACAAGCCTGAGACGGAGGAATAGTGGTTTCGCCGACGACGAACACACAAAAGTACCGTATGTGTTTGTTGCCCGCCCAGAAGGGGAGAGTGGCACAAGGGACACACATGGTCAACTTGTAGGGATCAAGAAGCGCCTGCGGACGATAAAATAAGATGGCCAAGGGTGCTATGTCCGCAGCCGCCCCACGTTTCGGCCCGTATAACGTATGTTGGAAGGGCCATGGGAAGGTTTTGGAGGGAATGTGTTCCAACTGTCCTCTTATAAAGCCGCTATGCGGGAAACTGAGATGGCCTACTTCCGTGGCATTGCGGAGTCGGGGAACGACGATCCATGGGGGCTGGCACACAGAGCCGCGTCGGGCAGAGTGCGCCCCCCGAAAAATGTCATGCAAGACATCAGGCTGCCGGACGGTAGCCATTCCACGACGGCAGAGGGTACCGCGGCGGGGCTCCTTGGCATCCTGTGCCCGGACGACGACCCTGGTAGGGACTCGCCATACCACAGGCGGGTCAGGCTCACAGCGGTGTGTGCCCCATCAGGGCGGGACTCTGACCCGCCCAGCGTTGCGGCTCTCGACCGCATCATCAGGGATCTCCCCAACACAGCTCCAGGTCTAGATGGCCTGACATCTAGGATAATTAGGCACGCGTGGAGGGTGAGCGGAGCGGAGATGCTCCTAATGTACTCTGCGTGCATTAGGGAAGGCATATTCCCGGACATCTGGAAGGTGGGTAAGCTGATCGTCCTGCCAAAGGGCAACGATCGGCCGCTCTCGGATCCCAAGGCGTATAGACCGGTGACCCTTCTCCCGATATTGGGGAAGATACTGGAACGCCTCATAGGTACTTGCGCACCATGTTTATATCACAATATATCGGATTCGCAGCATGGTTTTTCGAGGGGTAAGTCAACGGTCACGGCGCTGAACGCGATCCTGGACCGCGTGGCAAGCTCCTCGGAAAACTATGTTCAGGTGATCCTGCTGGACATCTCGGGGGCCTTCGATAACGCCTGGTGGCCCATGGTCCTGACCAGAGTGAAACAGGGCGGATGCCCGCCAAATATTTTTAAGATCCTGGTGAGTTACTTCACGGACAGGCGAGTCGGACTTTTCATGGGCGACCAGGCGGTATGGAAGCAGTCCACTATGGGCTGCCCCCAAGGATCGGTTTTGGGGCCGACATTATGGAACCTCCTGCTAGATGACATCCTGAGGCTGCCTTGGCCAGAGGGGGTTGGGGCGACAGCGTATGCCGATGACATAACAATCGTGATCGAGGCTCCAAGTAGGGCGGCGATTGAGCGCAATGCTCAGTCGTCGCTTGAGGCGGTATCCACTTGGGGGAATCGGAACCGCCTCCAGTTTCACCTGGGAAGTCGCAGACCCTAACCCTGAAGGGCAAATTCAAGCGTCCCTCTACAATCCGCATGGACGGCGCCTCGATCGCGAACGTGGAACAGGCCAGGGTGCTGGGCGTTGTCATTGATGAAGCGGGCTCCTACGTGCCGCATGCTAGCTTGGCCGGCCAACGGGCTGTGAACGCCTTCGGGAAGATGTCGAGGGTCTCGGCGTCTTCCTGGGGCATACCATACAGGGCCCTAAAGGTCCTGTTTTCAGGGACCTATTTGGCAATCCTGACATACGCTGCGGCCGTATGGTGGCGGAGTGTTACGAGATATGCAGTGCGGAGTACGCTGCTCCGTACGCAACGCCCAGCACTAATTTTATTGACGAAGGCATATAGATCGGTGAGTACGGAGGCATTGCCGATGTTGGCGGGGGTGCTCCCGGCTGACCTGGAGGTATGCCGAGCGGGACGAGTCGCGCAGGAGTGTTCCGGATTGATCGGCGTGGTGCGCAGGATAGCTATCGGGAAAGTGAGAGCGGAGGTGTTGCTCAGTGGCAGGAGCGGTGGGCTTCTTCCAGGGACGGGCGCGAGCTGTACTCCTTCTTTCCAGAGGCGGCTCAGCGGCTGACGCTAGGATGGGTGGAACCGGACTACGTTACATCGCAGATCCTGACAGGGCATGGGAGTTTCAGAAGCCGGCTACACGCAATGTCGCTATGCGACACTGCCGAGTGCTACTGTGGGCTGGCGGGTGAGACTCGAGACCATGTCCTGTGGGACTGCCCTCTCTACGCAGTCGACAGGTCATGTTGGAGGGCTGGTGTAGAGAGGAGATCGGGCCAGTCTACCACCGGGAACTGGTGGCCAGCGCAGAGGGCTTCCGGAGGGTGTGGTCATTAGCCCACAAATGGCACAGCAAAAGGAAGGAGTTGGAGTTGGAACATGGGCGGCAACATGGTAGGGCAGCCAGTTAGGCTAGTTAGGGAACGGGTAGTTAAAGGGTCTGCTCTGGTGCGGAGTCCAGTTGTGTGACGTCGCATGCCCCAAACTGGGGAGTACTGACATTGTCCAATAGTGGAAATGAGTAGAGGGTAAGAGGTCCGTATGCCGCAAGGCGGGCAGGACCAACACAGGGGGATCAGGGGTGTTCCAACTGTCCTGATGGTCCACCACACCACCACACTACCACATAAGGTTTATTGGTTGCTTTCGATCATAATAAGGAAACGTATGGTCGAACCTCCGGCCTCCCACAGGAGCCGGAGGTGTCGACCCTTAAACCTTTAAGTCCGACCGCTCGATCTTCGCCTCAGTCGGGGCGGGGGGAAGGCGAGTGGACCTGTCCGGAATGTAGCAGGGCGTTCCGGACCAAAACAGGGTTGGGCGTGCACAAGCGGCGCGCACACCCTGTGACGGCAAACGCCGCAGCCGCCCCACCGCAGGTGAAGCGGAGATGGCATGAGGAAGAGGGGGAGCTCTTAGCCCGGACGGAGGCGCATCTGGTTAGAGCTGGAGGCAGTGCAAACACAATAAACCAAGATCTGTTGAGGGAGTTGCCACAGTTGGGGCGCTCCCTAGAGGCAATCAAGGGGTACCGGAGAAAGGAGGCATACAAGAGCCGGGTGCAAGCGTGCCTGGCCGAGCTAGCTCAGCCGTCTTCTCCGAGTGCCCCAGGGGAGGCAAATTTGCCTGGGGGCACCCCTATAGCCAGCACTGCCGAAAACTCGACACCAGAGCAGCCTCTCGTTAGGGGGGAGTCCCCCTCTGAAGTCGTGCCTGTCCCCGTTAGCTTGCAAAGCCCGGACTTGTCCGAAGCACCAGACCATGTCAGAATTGTGGAGGATCTCCTGGCGAGCGCCGAAGCGAGGATGACGCGGGGTGCTAGTGATGGGAAAAGGCGGGGGCGGCCTAGGCGCAAAGGTCAGTCTCCAGAGGAGACCCAAACTGTTTATGCCAGATTGTCTGCGCGAAAGCGGCGCAGAATGGAGTACGCGAGGGTGCAGGAGCTGTATAAGACCTGTAGGTCCAGAGCTGCTGCGGAGGTGATTGACGGTCAAACTCGGGGTGTTAGTCATAGCCTTTCTGAGCTGGAAGCCTATTGGCGACCAGTGATGGAGGCCGTGTCGGACGCTCCGGGGCTCACACCGGAAGTTCTGGGCGCGTTACAACGTTCGGAGCAGTACGGGGGCAGCCGTGATTACGTGTGACGTGTCGTTGCGCTCTGCAAAAATTTTAATAAATTTTATTTATTGGGTTTTTGCTGAGTGTCGTGTTGCTGAACTTCAGCTGTTTACAGTGATTTATCAGTGCTATTAATACACGAACAATTTAGATAGGATTATTATTATTAGGGAGTGAATTGGACACGGTGTTAGTTAAGTGTATATCTTTGTGTGGTGGTTATTGTGCTGTGCCAAGGGGACGCCACACTGAAATTCAGTGGTGGGCAACCCATCGCTGCCTCTGAAAGGTATTGTTACAGTTTATTTCTTATAAATAGTAGTAGTAACAGTGTTAGCATAACCTAAATAGGTTATATCCACGCGGTGCACGTGCCTTTTTGAGGTTAAGTGCACGCGGTTTTGTAGGTTAGTTTGTAGGTTAGGACGACCGCGTGGTGGTGGCCGTTAGGTGTGAGCTGTTGCTGTCACTTTCGGGTGACAGATGACACTGACATCTGCCAGTGTCATCATTGTCGGACGTCAGTTGTCAGGTATTCACCTGTCACTGTCATCCGTCACTTTTTGGTGACGTTTGCCTGTAGTGGTGTTGCCAGTTTAGGGAAATTGGTAGTAGTGGTAGAAACTCATCGTATCTACCACGACATTAATTTTGTTTTTATTTTACTTGTGTTATTTTTATTTAGTTATATTTATTAAGAACAAGGATAGGTATCAAGTTGATTTAGGGGCAGGTTTAGGGTGTTTTATTTAAATAGATTAGTGTAGACAGTTAATTATTAGGGCCAGGACATCCTTGCGGTGGTAGCGGCCCTGAACCTGCGCCTGGCCGAGTCAGAGCATAGAGTGACCGCTATGAAGCTGAAAGTGGCCTCTATAGAACTGCAGCAGGCCAGTGCTCCACCCGCTGGGGTGGCAACCCGAGCCGGGCCTGGAACACCAGGGTCGGGCAGAAGTGACAGGATGGACTATGCGGCAATCCTCAAACTGCCAAACGGGAAGGCCAGCATGGCAGTGGAGCAGCGTGGGCCGGCGGTGCTCTTCTACCCCAACACCGAGGAAATAAAGTCCTCGGAGGGTACCCTTAAGGAACTTAGGGAAAAGGTTCAGCCAGGTGCCAAGGGCATTCAGGTCCAGGGGGTGCGCAGGGTGGGCAACGCAGGCGTCGTCGTGCAAACGGCGTCGGCAGCGGCTGCCCAGAAGCTCAAGGCGGCTGCCCCCGCTACCCTGAGGACTGCCGACCCGAAGGCCAGAAGACCACTGGTGGCTCTGCTCTGTAACCCGGGGGCGGAGGAGGTAGTAGAGGACCTGCATAGGGTCAACCTTGTGGAGGACCCCGACTGGCCCCTTCAGAGGCTCCGCAGGGAGGCGTGTTTCGCCTTCAAGAAAGGTCGGATGGGAGGGCGCAGCACGACCCTTGTGTTTGAGGTCTCAGCGGCGCTGAGGGAGAAGCTGTTGGGGCTGGGCAGGGTATACATAGGGTGGGACGCAGTAGACGTCTGCGACTTAGTCCGCGTAACGTGCTGCTCCAAGTGCCACTACTTCGTCGTCGGCTCTTGTAGAGTGCGGACGGTGATTTTAGAATCTTTTTTCTTATTGGCTGATGCCAATAATCGGTCCCTCTCGTTTCGTCTTGGGCAAGTTGCCATAAGGGCCCGCGGCCATCTTGAGTTTAGAGGGAGCGCGTGTGTGTCCCTGGGCGGAGCCTGTCATCGCCTGACAGGTGACAGTGAGTAACAGCGAAAGTGACGTTTCCCAGACTGCGGTCCGTCGGTCATGGTGAGTGCTGTCTTTTTTGGGCGGTGGAAGTATTTTGTTTCCGGACTTGTGAGATTTTCAGTGCCGTCGGCGATGCGCGTGTGCGCCCGCAGGCGTACGCAATAAACTATATTTGTGTACGCACGACTTGGTGTCATCGGTAACGTCTTGACCATACGAGCCGGTTCGTGTATTAGACTTAGCCGAAATCAGACAGTGACTGTTCGTATATTAAACTTGAGTGTGTTCGTGCATTAGACTTAGAAAAAACAGTTCAGAGTGTTCGTGTAATAAAATCTAGTAACAGTTCGTGTATTAAAAGGACTGGGCGTTCGTGTATTACCACTTACGCCGGAGCCTACAGACCTCAGCCTAATGGCGGAAGAGGAAGAGGCAGAGCGGATGGAGATGGAGCTCCTCGAGGCAGAAATGGAGCGAAAGGCGGAGGAATTGAAAGTCCTGGCAGAGATGCGCCTGGAGGGCGGCTTCACTCCGCGTGCTGCCCTGATGCGAACCCCACCGCGTCGCTAAGTCCACCAACAGCACTGTTGGTGGACTTAGCGACGCCCCCTGCGCCCCCCGCCGCCGAGCCCCCGGATGAGAGCGGACGTAAGCGGACACTGACCTCCCCGGAGGAAGTGCAGGAGGCTGTGCGGCGTCGCCTTGGAGCAAGGAAAGGGCAACGACTGGACGCGCCACCAATTGGTGGTATCTTAACTCGGCCACCAAACTCGCCCCCCCCCCCCCCCCCCAAGAGAGGCACAGAAGACTGGCGAAGGGTGTGAGGATGGAAATTTGGGCGAAATTGACTCGCTGGCGGCGGCTCCGGTGGAGTCTCTGGCGGGGGTAGCCACGGCGTCGACGCGCGGTATCATGGAGGCGGTGCGCTCAAAGACTAAACAAGGATGAGGTAGCGGCGATTGGGCTACACACGGAGCGCATAGCGGTGGTAATCACGCACCTGACGCTGCGCCTGGCGGCCGCTGAAAATAGAGTTGCCTCCGCGCAAGCAACGGCCGCAGCGGCGCCGAAACCACCACCACCTGGGGTATCTTATGCGTCGGCGCTGCGCCTTCCTCGTCACACGGAGCCGGTCAAACGGCGTCGGCAGCGGCTGCCCAGAAGCTCAAAGCGGCTGCCCCCGCTACCCTGAGGACTGCCGACCCGAAGGCCAGAAGACCACTGGTGGCTCTGCTCTGTAACCCGGGGGCGGAGGAGGTAGTAGAGGACCTGCATAGGGTCAACCTTGTGGAGGACCCCGACTGGCCCCTGCAGAGGCTCCGCAGGGAGGCGTGTTTCGCCTTCAAGAAAGGTCGGATGGGAGGGCGCAGCACGACCCTTGTGTTTGAGGTCTCAGCGGCGCTGAGGGAGAAGCTGTTGGGGCTGGGCAGGGTATACATAGGGTGGGACGCAGTAGACGTCTGCGACTTTGTCCGCGTAACGTGCTGCTCCAAGTGCCAGTAGTACGGGCACCCCGAGAAGCACTGCAGGGCAACAGGGCTGACCTGCGGAAAGTGCGGGGATAGCGGACACAAGGCAGAGGAATGTCAGGCTGAGTCGTATTGCTGCGCCACGTGCAGGAGATTTAAGCGGCCGGACGCAAAGTCCTACAAGACGGCGGCCATGGACTGCCCTGCGCGCATATACGCAGAGAAGCAGGCGGTTAGCATGACCAGCTATGCCTAGCCGGGCATCGTTGAGGGTGGGGCAGCTGAATCTCCAGGGCTCGGCAGCCGCCACGGCGGAGCTACCAGTGATTGCCGGGACGCTGCGACTCGACCTTGCACTGGTCCAGGAGCAGTACACTGACTCCAGGATCATCCAGGGTGGGCCAGGGTCCAAGGCGGGTATAGTGGTAGTGAACCCGGGGATGGCTGTCACGTTCCTAGGGAATCTCAGTAATGACCATTGCGCGGTGGCCCATGTCAGCTATCTGGCCGTCGGGATTGACCTTTACGTGGTGTCATTATACTGCCAGTACAGCCACGACATTGCAGTCCACCTGCAGCATCTGTCGATGGTTCTGGACCAACTGGCAGGGCACCATGTGCTGGTGGCGACGGACAGCAACGCTCACTCGCCGCTGTGGCACTGTGAACGGAGACAATATGTGGGTAGGGGACTCGACACGGAGTACAGGAAGACCCAGATGGAGGGACTGATCCTCGGGAGGGGACTGCATATCCACAACGAGGAGGGTCAACCCGCCACATTCCAGGGACCAAACGGCCAGTCGAATGTGGACCTGAAATTGTCGGACCGAGGGCTAACAGTATCACAGTGTACGGTGCACGAAGGAGTAAGCATCAGTGATCACCAGCTGATCACCTTTGAAGCTGGCATGGGCACCGCAAGGACAGCGGGTCATGCTGAGTGGCAGGCCGTCGAAGCGGTATCCTTCCGTGAGAAGGGGGTGGATTAATGTGCTCCATAACAAGATGGGTAGGCTTCAGACGTGGAAGCCGGCACAAGTAATCTGCTCCCAGTACTCGGAGATGGTTACCCGCGCTGCGGAAGCCTGTCTAGGCGAGCGTGGGAGGAAGCATACCGGGGGCTACGAATGGTGGACTCCAGAGTTGGAGAGCCGGCGCCGCAAGGTGTACCAGGCACGGCGAGCCTGGCAGCATGCACGCAAGGCGCGGGATGCCAGGGAGGGGGAGAGGCTCGAATCGCGGTGAGGCGACAGGCGGTGAGAGCCTCTTATAAAGCCGCTATGCGGGAAACGGAGATGGCCTACTTTCGTGGCATTGCGGAGTCGGAGAACGACGATCCATGGGGGCTGGCATACAGAGCCGCGTCGGGCAGAGTGCGCCCCCCCGCAAATGTCATGCAAGGGATCAGGCTACCGGACGGTAGCCATTCCACGACGGCAGAGGGTACCGCGGCGGGCCTCCTTGGCTTCGTGTGCCCGGACGACGACCCTGGTAGGGACTCGCCATACCACAGGCGGGTCAGGCTCACAGCGGCGTGTGCCCCGTCAGGGCGGGACTCTGACCCGCCCAGCGGTGCGGCTCTCGACCGCATCATCGGGGATCTCCCCAATACAGCTCCAGGGCTGGATGGCCTGACAGCTCGAATAATTAGGCACGCGTGGAGGGTGAGCGGAGCGGAGATGCTCCTAATGTACTCCGCGTGCATTAGGGAAGGCATATTCCCGGACATCTGGAAGGTGGGTAAGCTGATCGTCCTGCCAAAGGGCAACGATCGGCCGCTCTCGGATCCCAAGGCGTATAGACCGGTGACCCTTCTCCCGATATTGGGGAAGATACTGGAACGCCTCATAGTTACTTGCGCACCATGTTTATATCCGGGTATATCGGATTCGCAGCATGGTTTTCGGGGTAAGTCAACGGTCACGGCGCTGAACGCGATCCTGGACCGCATGGCGAGCTCCTCGGAAAACTATGTTCAGGTGATCCTGCTGGACATCTCGGGGGCCTTCGATAACGCCTGGTGGCCCATGGTCCTGACCAAGGCGAAACAGGGCGGATGCCCGCCAAATATATACAGGATCCTGGTGAGCTACTTCACGGACAGGCGAGTCGGACTTTTCATGGGCGACCAGGCGGTATGGAAGCAGTCCACTATGGGCTGCCCCCAAGGATCGGTTTTGGGGCCGACATTATGGAACCTCCTGCTAGATGACATCCTGAGGCTGCCTTGGCCAGAGGGGGTTGGGGCGACGGCGCACGCGGACGATATAACGATCGTGATCGAGGCTCCGAGTAGAGCGGCGATTGAGTGCAATGCTCAGTCGTCGCTAGAGACGGTGTCCGCCGTCCGGAACCGCCTCCAGTTTTCACCTGCTAAGTCCCAGACCCTCACTTTGAAGGGCCAATTCAAGCGTCCCCCTACAATTCGCATGGACGGCGCCTCGATCGCGAACCTGGGGCAGGCCAAGTTGCTGGGCATTGTCATAGATGAAGCGGGCTCCTACGCGCCGCATGCTTGGTGCTGCCAAGCACCAAGCATGCTGCTGTTGGCCGTTGGATGCTGCTGCTTGCTGTTTGGCCGGCCAACGGGCTATTAACGCCTTCGGGAATATGTCAAGGGTCTCGGCGTCTTCCTGGGGCATCAGGTACAGAGCCCTAAAGGTCCTGTTTTCAGGGATCTACGTGGCAATCATTACCTATGCTGCGGCCGTATGTAATGCTATGTATGACACAGGCACTCAACACCTTCAGGATGAATTGTTTGTTAGGGAATACGCTCTAAAGAATATCTTTAGTAATTAATATGAGGCTTCTCAACAAGACCTAAGTAAGCGCATGCAGGAGGCTAATGAGTTGGCAGACCTAGTCAAGTATAATGCGGAGAGGTATGAATCATCGACAAATAACCTCTCTTTTAGCGTATTACACCCACACCCTCAGTAGCTAAGCCAGTAGGTAGCTGTATTTGTGATGATAGCTTTATACTAATTAATCTATACTTAGAATAATTCTTTAGAAGTGAAAATTCTGTACATTGAAAATATCAAAAAAATAAATGGCAGGGGGGTGTTACTAAGGGCGGCGGGATCAAAATCAAAATCAAAAGTCATTTATTCAAATTAGGCTGAGAATCAGCACTTTTTCAACGTCAAAATTACAAAAGACAGTCTCCCAAAAACGCCCGCCCTTCACCACTTCCTAGTGCTATCGCTGGGAAGAAGAATCAGAATCAGAATAATTTATTTGTAAACATAGGTCAGATTACAACGGAGTGTGAGGTGTTAAAAATATATAGATTCTCTATGTTTGCCCAGAGGCGTACAAATATATAAAATTAACATTGTCAATATTATCATTTACCTTCTGAGATTATGTAAACTTTCACATCATTAATAAATTCAAAATTAATATTAATTGGCAATCATTACAAATTGGATTAAATTATATCAGTTTCACTAAATGTCACAGAGATTAAGTTAATTATAAATATGTCATATTAATACCAATGTCAAATACATTTCAGAACCATCAGAATAAGTCAGGTGACATGCAATTTTAATAAGTGAACTTTTGTATAAAGTAATATAATAATAATAATAAATTTATTGAACCAATGTTACAGTAAGTTATTACCTTAAAATTAACTTAACTTAACATCAATCTGTAACCGTTAGTAATCATCGTTTGGATCTTTACGGCGGTCCCCAAACTAGGCGGCGCCTGTATCTTGGGGACCAGAGTTGTGATACATAATGCTATTTACCACTGGAGTTTGTGTAAGACTAAGTGAGTAATTGCAAATTATATAAAACTAAATTAAATATCGAGATCAAAGTAAAGGAAAACTTAAATCGTAAATTATTAAAAACAGAAATAAAGCTTAAATTGCACTGAACAAAGCCTAAAACTAAAAATATTAAACAATTAGAAATGAAATGTTAAACAATCAAAAATAAAATGCTAAACAGTGAAAAATAAAATGTTAGATAATCAAAAATAGTATGTGGGTGTGTTGGTGTGTGCGCGTGTGGTGTGTAGGTGTATTGGTTTGTGTGCATGTGGTATGTATGTAGGTGTCAGTGTCTGTGGTGGGAGTAGGATTCCGAGTGTGAGTTGAGTGATGTGAGAATGTTTTCCGATTCATCGTATGAAAGACTTAGTAGCCATTGTTTGACAACATTTTTGCATGTGGAGAGGGAGAGTTCTTTTGGGTCACAAGGCAAACTACTTGTGACCTTGTTATACACAAAAGTGTGTAGATAGGCAGGGCAGCGTCTTGTTAGGAGAGATGTGGTCCGTTGTAGCGGGATGTGAAAGACACGTTTGGAAGTCAATGAGTGGTAGTCAGGTCGGATTTTTAGGGTTTTGTGTATGCGTAGGTAGGCATTGAGAATAAATAGTTGGCGGACACGTAGAACTTGAAACTCTTTGTACAGGGAGTCTGTGGGGTAGAGATATGGTTTTTTTAAGAGAACTTTTATAACAGCTCTCTGGGCTCTTTCAAGCTCAATCATTATTGTTTTTCCGGCTCCACCCCAAATAGATACGCCATATTGTATGATGGACTGGCATATGGCGAAATAAACCATTCGCAGGATGTCTTTTGGAGCGCGGTCTCTTAGTTTCTTTATTATATGTATAAGTTTCCTTACTCGACCAGAAAGAAATTGAATGTGGGGTTTAAATGATAGATTTTCGTCAATGAGTAGACCTAAATAACGAATAGATTGTGTCCGGTTAATATAATCGCATGAGCAGTCTTCGCGTGATGTGTTCAAATGGTTCTGCTGACATGTGTGAAATTTCAAAATTAGGTTGGGCGGAGGGCTAGATAAATGTGATTTGGAAAATGTTATTAGTTTGGTTTTCTTTATATTGAGGGTAAGTAAGTTATGGTCCAGTGTTTGCGCTACTGTTGCTAATCCTCCTTCCGCAAGGTGGTAGACCTGTTCCCAGGTGGGTGCGTGGAATGTGATAACCGTGTCGTCTGCGTAAGATATTAGTTCAGCGTTTGGAAGAGTGAGGTTCAGTATGTCGTTCATGTAGATTATAAAGAGTGTTGGGCCTAGTAAGCTGCCTTGCGGAACTCCAAAATTGATAGGGAGTTGGCCACTTGAGTGTTCACCAGATTTCACATATTGTCGGCGATTGTTTAGGTAACTGTGAAACCATTCGAGTGGTTTTCCCTTTATTCCTGCTGTGTCTAGTTTTTTAAGGAGTAGATCTGTTGAAATTGTGTCGAACGCTTTAGCTAGGTCTAAGAAGACCGCCATGCAGCGCTCACCCTTTTCTATAATTGTTGATATGGAGTTTGTTAGCAGTGAAGCCGCGTCTTCAGTTGATTTCCCTTTTCTAAAACCAAATTGTCGCTCTGAAATTAGATGATGTTTTTCAAGAAAATTAACTAGACGGGTGTTAACCACCTTTTCCAAGATTTTAGAAAATATGCTGAGTAGTGCAATTGGTCTATAATTTTCAGGTTTGTCCTTAGGACCACTTTTATGTATTGGGCTTACTGCTGCAACCTTCCACTGTTCGGGAAATACTCCTGTTTCCAGGCTGAGGTTAATCAGGTAGGTTAGAGGTATTATAATTAAGTTTTGTATTTTCTTTATGAGTTTTACACTGATTTTGTCGGGACCTGGGGAACTATCGTCTTTTAACTGATTAATGAAGTTTGTAATTTCTGTTTCGTCAGTGGGATGTAGAAAGAACGAGAAAGGTGACGTATTTGGTGATGAGTACTTGCTAGTGAGGGATGTCTGAGTTTCTGATAGTCTTGTTAGTATGGTAGCAGCCAGGTTTTTGCCTACGGATGTGAAGTACGAGTTGCATTTATTGAGGGACTCGACGGGGTTGGGAGAGCTTGTCACTAAGTTGCATGTATTGTTCCTTTGGCCGCTAGAGTCAATAATAATAATAATAGGCACATGCATATCATGATAAATTAAGTAAAATTAGTTTCAATAAATGTCAGTGATTAATTTTCATAATGTCAAATACAATTTTATTTAGGATTAACAATAGGTCAGTTGATGTACCTACAGCTTCATTATGTAAACTTTTATGTCATTATTAAAGTCAATATTTTTAGGCATATGCATATTTCTTTTTTCTAGTGTTAGCACTGTGAATATCACTATTTTTAGTGTACAAGTGTAAATTTTGCCTAATATATAAAATGTAAAAAATGAAATGATGATGTATATGTAATGTGTGTGTAATGTAAAATGTGTTCCCTTTTTATTAATAAACTATTTATTATTATTATTATTTATGTTGGCAAGGATGAATTGTGATGCAACCGTGAGAATACCAATATCTTTAAAGAAATCTCTTAGAGAAACTCTGGCACCTAGCTGGTAAATTGCTCGAACAGCTCGCTTTTGAAGGCCAAATATATTTTGTATATCAGCGGCTTTGCCCCACAACAGAATACCATAGGACATAACGCTGTGAAAATAACTAAAATAGACTAAACGAGCTGTATCAACGTCAGTGTATTGTCTTACTTTCCTGACGACGTAGGCAGCCGAACTGAGCCTTCCTGCTAGACTTAATATATGAGGTCCCCACTGAAGTTTGGCATCTACTGTTAGTCCTAGAAAAATTTCCGAGCCTACAGTTTCAAGCACCTCTTTATCTAAGACGATGTTGGGTCCTAGGTTTCTAACATTCGGTAAGGCGAACTTTACACATTTGGTTTTCTTGGCATTGAGAACTAAGTTATTTGACGTAAACCAATCTGTAACTATTGAGAGTGCACTGTTTACGTCGTCAAAATCTTGTCTATTCCTGTCTACTTTAAAAATAAGAGAGGTATCATCTGCAAACAGTACAACATCACAGATGCCCGTCAAATGGAATGGTAAATCATTAATGTAAACTAAGAACAAGAATGGACCCAGTATTGAGCCTTGCGGAACACCTAACTGAACTGGTAGCCCGGATGACTTCACACCATTAACATCTACACATTGGACCCTATTATGTAAATACGAAATAATTACGTTGAGAGCTTCGTTTTGGACACCGTAATGACGTAATTTACGCAAAAGCGTGTCATGGTGCACGCAATCAAAGGCTTTGGAGCGATCACAGAAAACTCCAATAGCATTCTGTGATTTCTCCCATGCGTCAAATATGTGTCTCAACAGAGCAACACCCGCATCTGTAGTTGAACGACCTTTTGTAAAGCCATATTGCTCATTATGGAGGAGGCTATTTAAATTAAAATGTCTTAGCAGCTGCTTGAGTATTAACTTTTCAAATATTTTGCTAAATGCAGGTAAGATAGAAATAGGCCTGAAATTGCCAACGTCTTTCTTATTACCTGATTTAAATAATGGTATGACTTTACTACTCTTCATGAGGTCCGGAAAAGTTCCTAAATCAACACATTTATTAAAAGTAACAGCTAGATAGGGGGCTACGATGTCTATTATATTACTTATAAGATTAGTGGAGATGCCCCAATAATCACCGGTGTTTTTACACTTAAGTGTATTAAAAACACTAACTACATCACGCGGGGTTACATGTTCGAAACTAAATAAGGGACTACATTTAGGTACACTACTGTGCAAAAGGTTTTCAGCTTTAGACGAGGACGAATTTAAGGAGCGAGTCGTAGTTATCGGTATGTTGGCAAAAAACTCATTAAAAGCCTCAGCTACGTCAGCTGCTTTATTAACTAATTTGTTGTCGACCATAATCTCAAGTAGGTTTTCTTGTTTAACCGATTTTCCCGTTTCATTATTAATAATTTTCCAAGTGGTTTTTACTTTATTAGTAGAATTTTTAAAAATAATTTTTAAAAATTTTGATTTAGCAAAAGCACTAATCTTTTGAATAATTTTGAATAAGTTTTGACATACTCTAGGAAGGGAGTATCAAACCTGTATTTTTTCAAACCATATAACTCGTATAGTCTCGCTCTACTTTTATATATACCGGGAGTAGCCCATTGGTTAAAGCCAACAGAGGATCCATTAATGTTAATAGTTTTGGTCTTGAAAGTGGATTGGTACTCTTTTTGCACAACATCAAAAAGGGCACAATTTTCATTAGGATTCTCGTATTCTACTATCGATGGTGTAATTCTATGAGCTATATTATTTTTAAACATTTTGCAACGACTAGCTGTATAAGGCCTGCATTCAAGTTTATGTGACTTTTTATGTAATGGCATGGGGAAGCTAGCTAATAAACCACAGTGGTCGGACGTTAAGTCAGTTAACACTAATTTATTTTTGGCATCACAATCACTAAATATATTATCAAGACAAGTTGACGAAGAAGCTGTGATCCTGGTAGGTTCAAAAAACAAGTTAATTAAATTATAAGACCTCAAAAGATTGAGAAGTCTAATACTTAATGGAGTAACATCTAAAATATTAATATTGAAATCATCATCCGAAAGGTTTACCGCTGCCCTGGAACAGAAAGGGCTAAGGAAGGAACACGGATGGGTTTTAGTCAGTAAGAGTCTGACACTCCCTTCCGCTCCACCCAGAGCGGGAGGGGTCATTTGATGATTTCCCATCCTCAAAAAAAAAAAAAAAAAGGGGTGTTACTAGACCGACACCGAACTCAAAAATGCAATTAAACATTTTTTTGTCTGTCTGTCTGTTTGTTCAGGCATCACGCAAAAACTACCGGTTCGATTACAATGAAACTTGGTATAATTATTTTTTAATATCCTGGGCACCACACTGGGTACTTTTTATCCCGGAAAAGTATATACAATAAAAAACAAACTTAATTTTGCGGTTCGATACCTACACCCGATTACTGTTCCAACCGTAAATAATAAGTTTGTCGTAGGTTACGTCACCCGCAGTTGAGTTTACTAAGGGGCGCTGCACATGGCTAAGATACTATAATATTTTATGTTAAGATACAATATCGCTCGCCATACAATTCAATGGACTATCACACACGACGAAGATAATAAATAATATTTCATACTAGCTGTGCCCGCGACTTCGTTCGCGTGGATGACGAAACTAATCAATGAGTTAAAACCGTGCTTTTCAGTGCGACCTTTTTATTTCTTTTAGTTTTTACTAAGTACAGTTTAAGGTAGAGTTATTTAGGTTTATTTTTATAAGTCGTAGGTATAGATTTTAATTTTAAAAGGTAGTATACAGTATGTAACAAAAACCCTGTTGTTCCTTGTAGGAGCGTATATATATACCTATAGGCTTACCATTATTGAAGTTATAATTTAAAAAAAAACTATGGTGGCCGAACATTGTCCATAATCAGATAGTTTTTAAATTCGATACATTGTTACAAAATGTTTTTAACATCTGAACTTACAAGTACTAATGGATCTAGCCTACGGTCGATAAAGATTGCCGCCGCCGCCGCGCCGGCGGCGGCCCCTTTGATTCGCGATAGCTAGACAGGTTGGCGCCAAAACACAAAGCAGGCGGCATGCACAAACTACCTTTTGTACGACCGCCACTAGCCGATCCGCCTCACTAACCAATATACTGTATAATCTATGCGCCTCACTGCCCCTCAGTCGCCCGCGCAACTTACTCCCGGACGGATGTATCGTACGTTGACAGCATTAGAAAAAGAACCAAATTATTGTGATTTTGTGAGTGAATTCTGTGTGTGCGTTTTTTTCCAAAATGTCTTATTCAAATGAGGAATATTGTAGTGTACCAAGAACGTTTCGCAACTCTAAGGAACATAACTTTGCGTCGACGATGGCTTCCCAACGTCTCCACATACGGACGTTCAACATTGGGTCTGTGCACGGTCGAGACCAACATCGTATTGACGAAGGATAACCGAGGACTCGAGACCATGACATTGAGGAAGAAATCCTCGTGATGTTTGACGAAGACCCTACGGAAGTACGTGCTCTGTGGGTAAATAAATTAATTTTAAAGTGTTAGTTATGTCACAAATGACTAAATAGTTACTACGTAACAGATACTTCACTTAGTAGAAAATTACCTACTGCTATAATACCCTACTCCGTCTCGTCAGCAACCGCTGCATGCTAAAATGTGCTTAAATACTCAAACGTACAGTTGTGATTGCTTCACACCGCGCGATTCCCGTATTATTATTATACTCTTTGGCACGATCCCACAGCACTGAATTTGGGCCGCAAACGGCCCGGACCGCTCGGCCGGGCGGTAGGTAATTATAACGTGCAAGTACATGGAGTGACGGAGGCCTGGTTATGTGTTTATTGTAATTATCAATCGTCAAACTTGATAAGCCAACTTTTTGAAAAATTCAAACTAACGTTCCCAAAGTGTTATCTATCAGTCAAACAGCTGAGTGATGTGAACGACACGTGACGAGTTCATGACCTTAGTGTAGTATGGTAGTGTGCGGCGCGGCGGCGGGCGGCGACAAAGCGACCGGTTGCTACCTATTTCTCTTTGCAGGGGTGAGCAATCAGTGTTACTTTTCAAATATTTATTATAAAACTAGCTGCGCCCCGCGGTTTCACCCGCATAACTTTCGATCCCGTGGGAATATCGGGATAAAAAGTATCCTATGTGTTATTCCTGGTTATAAACTATATGTGTGCCAAATTTCATCCAAATCCGTTCAGTAGTTTTTGCGTGAAAGAGTAACAAACATCCATACATCCATACAAACTTTCGCATTTATAATATTAGTAGGATATTTATTTTGATTTTTTTTTTCTTGAATATTTTTTTAATTGACTTACGTAATTACCATCGGATATCGATTCTGAAAACGTCCCTACTTGGAACAACAGGGTTTTTGTTACATACTGTATATTTGATAGTGTACGTAGTGACCGTAGGTGATTTTATAATACTGTAAGGTAGGATTAGTCATTCGTATAGATATTAGTAAGACGCGGGCAGAAGTTAGTTATGAATAATTTGATTAACACTACTTATGTTTTTTCTGACAAATTTGGTCAAGGTTTTGGTAGCTTGTTAAATCAGTGTTCATCTATCTTAATATATATAAATCTCGTGTCACAATGTTTGTCCTCAATGGACTCCTAAACCACTTAACCGATTATAATAAAATTCGCACAACATGTGCAGTTTGATCCAACTTGAAAGATAGGATAGCTTACATCTCAATTTATGATCGCAATATTATTTAATTGCAATTTCATTTTCCCATATAAACTGTTCTACCTACTTTCCTGTCAAACATTTGACGATCGTCCCTTCGGTACGCTAGACTCGGGTCCACTCGAATTGAAGCACGAATTAAATTAAGGGTTTTGAATAGTGTAGGAGTAGGGTAGGAGCAGGATAGGAGCAGGTTAGGAGTAGGGTAGAAGTAGGGTAGGAGTAGGGTAGGAGCAGGATAGGAGCAGGTTAGGAGTAGGGTAGAAGTAGGGTAGGAGTAGGGTAGGAGCCGGTTAGGAGCATGTTAGGAGTAGGGGAGAAGTAGGGTAGGAGTAGGTAGGGTAGGAGTAGGGTAGGAGTAGTGTATGAGTAGGTTAGGAGTAGGGTAGAAGTAGGGTAGGAGTAGGGTAGGAGTAGGTTAGGAGTAGGGTAGGAGTAGGGTAGGAGTAGGGTAGGAGTAGGTTAGGAGTAGGGTAGGAGTCGGTTAGGAGTAGTGTAGGAGCAGGGTAGGAGTAGTGTAGGAGTAGGGTAGGAGTAGTGTCGGAGTAGTGTCGGAGTAGGGTAGGAGTAGTGTAGGAGTAGGGTAGGAGTAG
This sequence comes from Apamea crenata, assembly GCA_949629185.1. Lineage (NCBI taxonomy): Eukaryota > Metazoa > Arthropoda > Insecta > Lepidoptera > Noctuidae > Apamea > Apamea crenata. The sequence continues at coordinate 11,219,607 of OX451379.1, read as the reverse complement.
GGTAGGAGTAGTGTAGGAGTAGGGTAGGAGTAGTGTAGGAGTAGGGTAGGGGGTAGCACACCACGCAAACAAAGTAGCGCCGAGCAGCTATAGAAATAATTTATATGGCAAAACAACGTTTGCCGGGTCAGCTAGTCTACACTCGAGAGCAATGAATCCGGGTCACTTGAAGAATCCTAAAAATCTCGGAAACTAAAAATGCTAGGTTAATGCAATAAATTGTATTTAATAGACAATGTAATACTCCTTAAATGAAGTTATTAAAACTTCTTAGTTATTGTAAAGTTATATCATAAAAAAATCAAATTTGAAAAAGGGCCACTTTCGAAGATGGAACTACGAAATTACAGCATTTGGTTTTGCTTTTGTTTGTAATCTGTCATTTATGTGGGTACATAAACCATGTTGATAGTGCTCTATATTCATTATTCAAGCTGAAATTATGTCGCTTACGCCTGAAGAATGCACCAGAATACTTACAATGCTGGAAACCGGCCGGAGTCAGCGCGATACAGCCAGGACTGTCGGTGTGTCGCTGTCAACAGTACAAAGAGTTCTCCGACGTTACGAAGAAACTGGTTCTAACCTACGCAGACCAGGAACGGGCAGAACCAGGTGTACCACAGCACGAGAAGACCGATACTTGGTGAACACCATGCTTCGAAATCGCTTTCTCACAGGAACTGAACTCACAAATCAGTTTCGACACCTCGGAGGAAGTACCCCAAGTGCATGGACAGTAAGACGTCGGCTTGCTGAATCTAACTTAAAACCCCTTAGACCTGCAAACGGCCCTAAACTGGAGCGTGGGCGTCGTATTTCAAGACTAAGATATGCCCAGAGCCTCGTAAATTGGAGTATTGAAGATTGGTCAAAAGTTATGTTCTCCGACGAATCAAAATTTATGCTCTACAAGCACGATGGAAGACACAGAGTGTATCGAAGACCAGGGGAAAGATTCAAGCAAGCATGCATCGAAGAAAAAGTAGCCTACGGTGGTGGGTCTGTACTTGTGTGGGCCGGAATTTCTTCTGAAAGTCGCACAGAGCTGGTGATCATAGAAAACGGCTCTTTAACTAGCGTAAGATATGTGGAAGAAATCCTCAATGATCACGTTGGTCCATTTATGGTCAATTTAGGTGAGGATGCTATATTTATGCATGACAATGCCCGACCTCATACAGGCAGGATTGTGAATGACTACCTTCAAGAGATGAACATTACTCGTATGGAGTGGCCAGCGCGCAGCCCGGATATCAACCCGATCGAGCATGCTTGGGACGAGCTAGGCAGATGCGTAAAACAACGAAACCCTCCCCCAATCACGCTTCGTGAGCTCAAAATTGCTCTCACAGAGGAATGGGAGAATATTCCCCAAAATCGTATAAGGAACTTGGTGTACAGCATGCCAAACCACGTAAACGCAGTAATGGAAGCACGAGGAGGCAATACGAAGTATTAAAATTCAAGAAAATCGTAATAAAGTTCAAAAATTTCATGTTTCCTATTTTTGTTTTAAGGAGAGATCAGCAGTTTTTTTCTTTATGTAATTTTGTGTTAATAAAATGTATGGTGACTCATTTTTTTTTTACTTTCATTTAAGGAGTATTACATTGTCTATTAAATACAATTTATTGCATTAACATATCATTTTTAGTTTCCGAGATTTTTAACATTCTTTAAGTGACCCGGATTCATTGCTCTCGAGTGTATCTGCGTAAGTAAGTGTGCTGCTGGGGAGTTTGTTGCGCCACTTCTTCTTCCCAGCGATAGCACTAGGAAGTGGTGAAGGGCGGGCGTTTTTGGGGGACTGTCTTTTGTAACTTTGACGTTCAAAAAGTGCTGATTCTCAGCCTAATTTGAATAAATGACTTTTGATTTTGATTTTGATCTATATATATAAAATTCAAAGTCCTGACTGACTGATTGACTGACTGACTGACTGACTGACTGAGACATCAACGCACAGCCTAAACCGCTGGTCCTAGAGACATGAAATTTGGAGGGTGTATTCTTCGTGAAGAGTAGGTATCCACTAAGAAAGGGTTTTTCGAAATTCCACCCCTAAGAGGGTGAAATGGGGGGATTTTGTTTGTATGAAAAATCTTATTCCGTTTAATAAGTTCCGAGTTAATAAACTTGAAACTTGGCACGAATACTTATCTAAGTAAATTATGAAGTTTTCCATTTTTTGTTTTTATAAACTACCCCCTAAAAGGGGATTGGGGGGTTTCAAAAGTTGTATGGAAGCATTTTACCGCGCGAAAACTTAAAAACTTATAATAATAAACTTTATTGCTTACTTACGCGAGTATTCTTGAAAAGTTAAACCAAATGAAGAAGATTTTTGAAATAAACTGTATCCCCGCTTTTCACCCCCACAGGGGTGGAATAAAAAAAAATCGTTTAGGGTATATTCATAACTTGACTCAAAAATTATTTATACTAATTTTCGAGATAATCAAGCCATGCAGCAAAATTGACTACCCCTTTTCAGCCCTTCAGTGGTAATTTTCGAAAAACCCTTAAACACATTATTCTTTACTTTCGATCCTAGGTAAAAATACTGAGTTTCGAGTTAATCGGACCGCGCCGTAAAATTTTTCCCTACAAACTTTGAAACCCCCCAATCCCCTTTTAGGGGGTAGTTTAGAAAAACATAAAGTGGCAAACTTCATAAAGTTCAAAACATTGATGAGCGCGCTTTTTTTTTTATATATGGCATCTCGTAGTTGACCTTGAGAGGTCGTGACTACTTAACCGGACTATCGCTCAGACTCCGTCCTTATAAACGGTAGCGATCCGTGGCGGCCGCGCGCCACGCGTGTGCTGCGAACGGTGCAAGCCAAATTCAACCTCAGCACTACATTTACAGCATAACTTAGGGGCGCTGCACGCGGCTAAGATACTATAATATTTTATCATAAGATACAATATCGCTCGCCATACAAATTCATCTTAAGATACGAAAATATGAAATATTATTTATTATCTTCGTCGTGTGTGATAGTCCATTGAATTGTATGGCGAGCGATATAAAATATTATAGTATCGTAGCCGTGTGCAGCGCCCCTTAGTGAACTCCACTGCGGGTGACGTAACCTACGACCAACTTATTATTTGCGGTTGGTACATTAATCGGGTCTAGGGATCGAACCGCAAAATTAAGTTTGTTTTTTATTGTATATACTTTTCCGGGATAAAACACATTTTTGGGTTCGGTGTCGGTCTAGTAACACCCCCTGCCATTTATTTTTTTGATATTTTCAATGTACAGAATTTTCACTTCTACAGATTTATTATAAGTATAGAATAGATTGAATTATTGACTGATATTTCAGTTGAACCGCGATCTGTGCTAGTATTAATGGCTGCTGACTGTACTAGCGTTACTTGTACTAGTATCGTTAGAATTAGGTAAATGCAAGAGTGAGTTGTGTCTACGCTTGCACTCACGACAGGGACACAACTTGCAATCACGTGCACGATGCCCAGTTCGTAAACAATTGGAGCATAAGTGCAACTTCTTGAACACTCTTCGCTTGAAAAGTAGGGCAGTCGTATATGGCACTGCTTAGCGACGGTGTTCTGAACTGTAGATGAAAAGGATTTCGTACTACGAGAATTATTATTGTTATTTTGGCGTGATTGTGTTGGCATGGGTATATCACAGTTGTTTTGATACATAGTTTCTAACACATCTGCGCGATCAGTTAGGAACTTATTGAAATCTTTTAGAGCTGGGAGATCGGACAAACTATTACGATGTTCTTCCCACTTCATGGCGGTACGACTATCTAATTTTGGTATCAGAATTTTAATAATTATCATGTTAAACAGTTCATCTTGTTTAGCTAAGCTTGACAATGCTCGCAAGTTTTTAGTTACGTGGTCAACTAGAAACCTCAGTGATTTGACTGATTCACGCTTATGTTGTTCCTGTGTTGATTCAAAATATAACAATTAATTGAGGTGTTGACGTGATGACATTGTGATGAAATGTGCAAATCAGATTCGTGAGAAGTATTCTTATAATTATCAAGTTGCTCTTCAGCTGTTAACGTCGTAACATTTAATGGATCAGACCTTAAACCAATTTTGTAGGTAAGGTTTTCCTCTTGGCTCGATAGATGGCGTTGGTATCGAAATACATCTCGCTATGGTTTCGTTACCACGCAAAGTATAAGAGACTTTGTAGATATTTAATAAATGTCTTCGTTCTGAGTTCATGGTGTGGTTTTATTGTTTTAAAATACTCCCGACTCGTCGATATAAAAGGGCGAAAAAGATCTTCGATGATCATAAGGTCCTACGATCCGGAACGGTTTTTGATAAAAGCCAAAGGCGCCCTCTGGTGTCGGAGTTGGGAGCGGAATTGGTGCAAGTTGGGAGCTGACCTAAGGAAGCGAGCGTGGTCAACGAAGCTGAGCGGAGCGGAGCGGAGCGAGGTCGACGAAGCTAAGTGGAGTATTAAAGTGAAGTGTGTGTGATCAAAGTGCAACTTAAAAAACTGTGAGTACATTTGTTTTAATTAAAAGTTCCAAGTGTCAGAGACTTGTAAAAATTTAAAGTTAATGCATGGACTTAGAAAAATTTGAAGAAACTTGGGACTTAGAATAATTTCTCAAAAATTGAAGAGACCCCGAATCTATGCCCGATTTCACCTAGAATTAAAGTACAGTTCAAACACTTAGAAAAATTACGACATTCAAACACTTGTGAAATTCGAAACCAACACTTGGCAAATTAGACATCGAATTATTGCTTATACCGAAGTATCTGTGTTTGGAATCATGGAAGCTAAGTTAAGGCTATTGGAAGATATAAAAAGTCGCATTCAGAAAGGACTTATTAATTTCAAAAAATCTCCAAAAGACAGAATAAATCAGGCATATGTGGACTCACGTTTAGAAATTTTAGATAAACAGTTTGAAGATTTCACAAGAAAACATGAAGAGCTGTTGGTCAACTACACAGAAAGTGAATTGAGTGCAACCAGTTACATCAAAAATGATATGTTTGAAGCGGTTACAGACACTTTTATAACGTATAAAGTAGAATTAAAAAATGCTTTACCAAAATCTCAGTCTTCTGTAATGAGTGATGTCTCACCAGACCATAGCCAACCGAAAATGATGTCAATTGCTAAATTGCCCAAAATAACAATTCCTGTTTTTAGTGGTAAATATCAGGAATGGTCAACGTTTAGAGATTTGTTTTTGTCACTAATTGATAGTAATCAGTCGCTTGATGATGTACAACGTTTACATTATTTAAGATCTCAGTTGTCAGGTGAAGCATCACAACTCATAAAGCACATACCGATCACGCATGCGAATTACAAGAAATGTTGGACTCTGTTAAATAGTCGTTACAATAATAAGAGATTTTTAGCCAATTGTATTCTCAAGCGCTTACTAAACCAAAAACAAATGACGGCTGAGTCATCTATTGCTCTCAAAGAGCTTTTAGATACCACAACCGATTGCTTACACGAATTGTCAAATCTAGGGGTGCAAGTAGACGCTTGGGATATTATTATTATTTATCTGATTAGCTCCAAGTTGGACGTTGAGACTCGGAAGCAGTGGGAATTGCAGATAAGTCAATCGTGCGAGGAACTTCCCACCTTCAAGGATTTTCAGGACTTTTTGGAAAAACGTTTTCGGGCCTTTGAATTTGTAGAACCTCAAAGTAGTAAGTCTAAAGTTAGTACAAAAGCATTTCACGTAGCTTCAAAAATATCCTGTCCACATTGTTCCGAGGAACATCTCTTATGTTATTGTAAAAAGTTTGCTCTGGAGACCACCGTCGATCAGCGTCGTCAAATAGTTAAATCTCAGGGTTTGTGTTTTAATTGCCTTCGCTCAAGTCATCTTAACATTAACTGTCGAGTCAATACCAAATGTAAAATATGCAACAAAAAGCATCATACTCTCTTGCATCTAAAAACTGATTCAGAAGCACAGGCGAGCTGTTCTGTGCCTCCATTGGAAAAGGAAACGCCACAGAACGAGACCACGGCTGAACCTCATATTTCAACCCATTTTGCAAAAAGTATTCATAGTCAGGTCATACTGGCTACAGCCGTTATTAAGGCTAGATCGAAAAGTGGGTGTCCAAAACTCTTGAGAGCCCTGTTAGATCAGGGTTCACAAGCTTCTTTTATTACGGAATCTGCGGTTCAGTTATTGAAGTTAAAAAAGATAGCAGTTAAAACGTCTATCTCAGGTGTAGGGGGAGGTCAGAGCGATCTAACATCAAGGTTTATGGTTAGAGTTAACATTCAGTCGTTATGGGATCCTGACTTCACCCTTCAAATAAAGGCTTATGTGCTGAGTAAGGTGACTTCGATGTTACCTGAAAGGAAATTTACTTTGGTGGATTGGCCAGAGCTTAATAGCATGAATCAATTGGCTGATCCAAATTTCAATAAGCCTAACAAAATTGACATTTTGTTAGGATCGGGAGTCTATACTAAAGTCTTAAAAGAAGGCTTAATCAAGGACCCTAAGGGTAAAACAATGGCTCAAGATACTTACCTTGGTTGGATCATATCGGGAGAAGTCAGCGATGAAGATGGAGTGATGTCTTGTCACAATGTAATTCTAAGCATGCACGCTAAAGTCGAAGAAAATGAAATCCTAAAAAAGTTTTGGGAATTAGAAGCAGAGCCAACATGCTCTGAAAAGTCAATTCTTAGCCCTGAAGAGCAAGCATGTGAAGATTACTTTGCTGCTACCACATGTAGGGATGCAGATGGTCGCTACATTGTAAAACTGCCTTTTCGATCCAGTAAAACGCCCTGCAACACAAAGGAAATAGCGTTAAAAAGATTATACAGTCTTGAACGGAAGCTAGCAAAAAACAGCGAGCTTAAAGGTCAATATACATCGGTAATAAACGAATATTTATCACTAGGTCATATGGAAGAGATTTCTAATGAAAAAGACAAGAATAAAGTTGGCGCTGTTTACTTACCGCATCATGCTGTAATCCGCGAAGACAAGTCGACCACAAAATTAAGAGTGGTATTTGATGCGTCTTCCAAGGGATCCGATGGTGTCTCATTAAATGACACCTTAATGGTAGGACCACTCTTACAGGCTGATTTGCGTCATACAGTTATGCGGTGGCGACAACATCCAATATGCTTGGCAGCCGATATCATAAAAATGTATCGCCAAGTTAAAATAGCTGATGATCATGTGGACTTTCAAAGGATTTTATGGCGGGATGACGTTCATTCTGATATAAAGGAATACAGGCTTTTGAGAGTTACATTTGGAACATCTAGTGCACCTTACCTGGCAGTCAAGGCATTGCAGCAAACCGCTAGCGATGAAGGTCAATCGTATCCATACGCTGCTAGTAGGGTTAGGACAGATTTTTACATGGATGACCTAATGACAGGTTGCCAGACCGTTGAAGAAGCCATAAAAATCTATAATGAGTTTAATGAATTATTGAACAAAACAGGTTTTACTTTGCAAAAATGGACAAGTAACCGAGAAGAATTGCTAAAACAGATAAGGCTGGATACTGGAAGAGATCTGGAAATAAAGGAAGACGAAATCACTAGAATTCTAGGACTTACCTGGAATCGCAATTCCGATGAATTCCATTATACTGTAAACTTACCCTGTTCAATATCGTCACCGTTGCCGCCGTCTGCATCTGAAACTAAAAGAAGCGTTATATCAGAGATATCCCGTTTATATGATCCGCTAGGTTGGATCGCACCATGTATAATTACCGCTAAAATCTTCATCCAAAAACTATGGATCGCTGGTTTGGATTGGGATGACAAGCTACCAGAGGATCTTTTAACAGAGTGGAAGTCTTATCGTAGTGGGTTACACACCCTCAACAACTTCCGAATTCCTAGGTGGCTGAAACGAAAAAGCGACGATCAAACGATTGAACTGCATGGTTTTTCTGATGCGTCAAGCGTAGCATACGCTGCGGTTGTTTACATCAGGGTCATCGAGGCTGCAGGTCTGGTCCACTGTAATTTGGTCACTGCAAAAACGAAGGTGGCGCCAATAAAGCAAATTTCTATACCACGACTGGAATTATGTGGCGCAGTTTTAGTTTCCAAATTGCTTTTAGAAGTGGCTTGTGTCTTGAATATCCAAAAATCGAACTTACATGCTTGGACAGATTCAACAGTCGTGCTGGCTTGGTTGAGCGATCACCCGAGTAGATGGAAAACCTTTGTCGCAAATCGGACGTCTGAAATCCTTAGTTCCCTTGATTCTTCTCAATGGCATTATGTGGATACGAAAAGCAATCCAGCTGACATTGCTTCGAGGGGTACCACATCCACATCGTTGTTAGACGACTCGCTTTGGAAACATGGACCGTCGTGGTTGCTTGCAGATACCATAGAATACTGCAGACCTAAGGCTATAATGACTAAACTGGAACTAAAATCTGTCAAGGTTCATGCAGCACAGATAGATGATCACCCGATTGAACTAATGTGGTCCAGATTTTCATCGTTCCGTAGGTTGATTAGGACTCTCACTTATTGCAGACGATTCATGAAAATAAAGATTGCCAGAGAATCACGAACAAAGTTGCCACCTTACCTTACAGCTTCTGAGATGGCGGACACCATGCATTGCTGTCTCAAGCAAAGTCAAAAGGTTTGGTTTGAGACAGAAATGAAGTCAATACAGGCCAGAAGGGACGTCAGCAAAAGCAGCGGTTTATCTTCTTTGAATCCTTACTTGGATGATAAGGACTTGATGAGAGTAGGAGGTAGGATCCAAAATTCGCAAGTAAGTGATGATATGAAGCATCCCATCATAGTTCCTCATCAATCCCATTTGACAAGATTACTTATATCAGATGCTCATGAGCGTGTACTACATGGCGGACCCCAATTAACACTTAATTTTATTCGGTCAAAATATTGGGTTATTCGTGGAAAGAGTTTGATCAAGGCTCACATCCGCGAATGCGTACCGTGTATTCGTCATGCAGCCGTAACAAAAAACCAATTGATGGGTCAGTTACCATCATGCAGAGTGACTCCAAGTAAGCCTTTTCTCCATTCAGGTGTCGACTACGCGGGACCGATTCAAATAAGAACAGCAAAGGGTCGTGGACATAAGTCCTACAAAGGATACGTATGTCTGTTCGTATGCATGGCCACCCGTGCTGTGCATATAGATGCGGTTTCTGATCTGACCTCTCAAGGCTTTCTTGCTACATTTAAACGTTTTGTAGCTAGACGGGGTCATTGTAGCCACCTTTACAGCGACAATGGCACCAACTTTGTAGGGGCGTCAAAAGAGCTTAAAAAAATGTTTCTCGATGAATGCGCATCTCTTCCCCGAGAAATTGCGCCTTTATTGGCTAATAATGGAACCGAATGGCATTTCATACCGCCTCATTCTCCTAACTTTGGAGGTCTATGGGAGGCTGGGATTAAAAGCACCAAGCATCACCTCAAACGGGTGATTGGCGAATCGACACTGACTTTTGAGGAGCTGAGTACCGTCTTATCCCAAATTGAGGCGTGTCTGAATTCCAGACCTATATCACAGTCTAGTGTGAACTCGTCAGATCCAAATCCATTGACGCCAGGACATTTCCTGGTCGGTCAACCACTGGTAACAGCACCAGATTATGAGTATGAACACTTGACAGTCAGTAGCTTGAGACGTTGGCAATTGACACAAAGAATGCTTCAATCTTTCTGGAAACGTTGGTCTCAGGAGTATTTAACTATGTTTTTCCAACGACACAAGTGGGCTAAACGTACGCGCGATCCGAAGGTTGGTGATGTTGTCCTCATAAAAGAGGACAATTTACCACCTGCTAAGTGGTTATACGGGAAGGTAGTCGAATTACACCCTGGCAAGGATAATTTAGTGCGCGTAGTTACCCTTCAGTGTAAGGACTCCCGAGTCAAACGTCCAACTTCTAAGCTATGCATTTTGCCAGCCAACGATGAATGTTGAACGTGTAATTTTATTGTTTTTCTTTAATTTTTATTTTTTTTTATGTTATATAATATACAGTCCACTCAGATACTAATTTTAGAAATGTAAAAGTAAGCACATGGAATATGTTATACTGCTGCAAAACCTGAACTATTTTTTACGTTATTTATATTAAGAGAATGTGAACATTGTAGTCTCCGAACCCCAAGGACTTCAGTACAACGCTGAAGTATTCCATATTTTTCAGTCTCCATTATGCCATGGTGGGCGGCTTGAAAGGACTGGGTCCTTGGTGGGCGGTATGTTAACGTCGTAACATTTAATGGATCAGACCTTAAACCAATTTTGTAGGTAAGGTTTTCCTCTTGGCTCGATAGATGGCGTTGGTATCGAAATACATCTCGCTATGGTTTCGTTACCACGCAAAGTATAAGAGACTTTGTAGATATTTAATAAATGTCTTCGTTCTGAGTTCATGGTGTGGTTTTATTGTTTTAAAATACTCCCGACTCGTCGATATAAAAGGGCGAAAAAGATCTTCGATGATCATCAGCAATTGCAAGATGTGAAGTAAAGATCAGCTCAATTTCATCACGTTCATCGATCTCAGAGTCCATATTGTCGCAATTAATTACCTCAATCTGAACCCGTAGTTCATCGAATTTGAAGAGCATACTACATCTAAATATTTTTTAAATTTCGTTAAACGACCTTTGACCGAGCTACGTTTAGCAGATAGTTCCTTCAATTGTTTTGCATTACTGTCTTTATCTTCGCTTAGAGACATCTTGTTTATTTATAATTAATAGTAGCAACAACAAACGATTAACTAGCACAAGCACTGAGAACTTTAGAAAAATGGTTATAGTTGATTGAGTAATCTAAACAGTAACCCACAAACACACCCACACAGTAAACAACAATGTCAAATGAAGGAATAAAGTTATATGTTTAAAATCTTATCTGATACTCCTTCGGCGGCACCTGGGGCACGAACGCAGCCACGCGGCAGCAAGCGCGTCAATAGCGCGGCGGCCGGCAGCGCAGCGGCGCGACACGGCGCGGCGTCGGCTCGGCGTGGCGAGGTGCCGACGTCACCCAAACGCGGCTAGCGGTAACCGGCAGCGTCAGGCGGCTGAAATAGTCGGCCGAAAGTATTTGAAATAATATGAACTAGAATAATAATTTTACAAATGATTACGTAGGTAGTTGTCACTTAACACTGAACAATGGATTTTAATTTTACTATTTTAGGATAATTAGTGGTTATTTACTAGAAATAAGCTCTAAAATAGCTAGATACTTTGTTAAAGTAATGAAATTATAACGGCTAGGGCTTTGCAGGTAGGCTGCGCAGGCCGTTAACAAATTAGGTAGGTAAGTTAAACACTTAGTTAATGTTCATAGTTTAATATTATAGAGCATACATTACTTATAGGTTAGGTAAACTAGGTCGCGGGTAAGGACACACTATCGTTCTGAGCACTAGCACTGGTTAGAAGGAAGGGTACCGTCCCTGGGTCTCCGGGATGCAGGAACTCAGGTCCGGGAACTGGCTTGCCAGCACGTCTTCGGGAAGCCCGTCAAGCCTCAGTAGGCCGCAGACCGCGGCGCGACAGCAGGCCGCGCGCGGATAGGTGTGCGTGCAGCGCACAGTAAAGCACACATGCAGTGCGCAGTTCAGCTATACGCGTGCAGCGCGCAGTATAGCACACATGCAGTGCGCAGTTCAGCTACGCGTGCAGCGCGCGGTAGGTAGGCGCACAGTCGGTCAGCCACGTGGGTAGCGCGCAGCTCAGCCACGCAAGGAATGCGCAGATATTGAGGCCCAGTCCTCAGCCCGGACGTAGAACCCTGGAAGGCGCGATAGGGTGCGCGTGTCAGCGTGGTGCAAAAGCAGCAAGCCGCGTGCGATGTGTCCAGCCTCATTCCCTCTTCTTCGACCAAGGGCGGTGTAAGGAGCATGGATAGATGGAAACTCAACACATCGCAGCGGTTTACAGGCAGATAGTTTGTAAAGACAGCGTGGCACAATGACAGATGCGAAATGAGGTTATGTGTGCGACAAGCGAGCATAAATCACAAGATAACCAATAATCCTAGCAGATGGCTCGCTATTTAGCTTATAACACAGTGAGGCATTGCACAGCCCGGATGCAGCAGCGATTCATACATATTTCAGTCTCCCATGCACCGGACAATCTTGGACTGCGTGGCCCGTCATTGACAACCAAAGACATTAAATTATTTACTTGACAATAGACAGGACATTGCGAACAAAATCGTAAGCCGATACATTTGTCCTAGTGGTCAAAAGTCACTCAGTCTAGTGTCGTACGCCTGCGTGTCAAGACGCATTCGTGTCCACCAAAAGAAAAATAATTTCTAAGGAAATATGCCAAGTTGCGCATTACGATATTGCAAATCTTGTTACAGTAAAACGACTGGACCTAACTTCGGTTTACTTACGAAGGAATTATTTATATTTACTCAGTAATTAAAATTAAATAATTTTAATAAATAAATCTAGAAAATTTGCTATTTTTTAATAAACGCCCTCTATTGCTGAGTAGTTTTACTATTGCCTGGTAGAGATGTGATGTTGTTTATCGATTTTGTTATCGATAATATTTATTTAGGTAAGTAATAAATAACACTTAAAATATAATACTGTTTGAAAATAATCATGTCATTTTATTTAAATGTCAATAAATTAACAAGTACTATTCGTTAGTAAATTATATTTATAATATAATATACAGAAACTATAGGTTTTTGTTATTCTGGGACTTAATTTATAAATTGAACGAATTGCCCTTTTTGTAAATGAAAAATAGGATGAATATCGGTGGCATTTCCCCACAACAGAATACCGTACGCACGGCTACACATCAAGCTATACATAACCGGTATAAAATGACTTCTGATTGTACGAAAAACCTATACAATGCGAGGTCAGCAAAAACTGGAAATGTATAGCTTGATGTGTAGCCGTGTGTACGCCTGAACTAAAATTCTAACGGCATATGCTGCAGACCTAATCTTTTTTGACAATCTATACTAATAGTAAAGTTGAAGAGTTTGTTTGCTTGTTTTTTTGAACGCGTTAATCTCTGGAACTACCAGTAAGATTTAACATTACGCTAGGACTCTTAGAAGCCGAGCAAAAAGAACGCGATGTGAACGCGATGCTTTGTTGGTGGTAGTCGCTATCATTATTTGATCGTTCGTCAGGTATAAAATTTTGAAGTAGAACCACAGAGTAGAACTTCCGTAATTTCCTCAATATAACTGTTTTGACTTTTAGTTTTGTACGGACACAAGGTCGACTGATCTGTTTGCTTCAAATTTGCAGAGCAGAACAACATGCCCTAATAACTGCATTTCTTTTCTTAGGAAATCGCACTTCATTGGATTAAGTTTCAAATTAACTTTGCGCAATCTAGTTAATATATCTATGAGATTTTTATTATGTACTTCCAAATTCCGTCCAAAACAAATCAAATTATCCAAATAGACAAATAATTTATCGTATGTTAGTCCAGACATGGCAATTGTCATTAGTCGAGAGAATGCACTTGGGCTAATTTTTAATCCCATAGGTAACCGTGTCATTTGATATTGGCCTGAAGGCGTAGTGAATGCTGTATACTTTCTGCTGTCTGGTTTTAATTTTGCCTGATAATAAGCTTGTGATAAATCTAATTGCGAAAAATACATGGAACCGGATAAGGAGTCTAAAATATCGTTTATATTTGGAAGTGGAAATTTATCGTCTGTAATTCTAGTATTTAATTTACGAAAATCTATAACCATCCTCCATTTCTTAGAAGCATCATCCGATTTTTTGGGTACCAACAAAATAGGGCTTGACCACTCACTTTTTGCGGGTTCAATTATATTTTCAGAAAGCATTTTCTTAACTTGTGTTTCAATTTCCTGACGTTGTGAAAAGGGCAACCTGTACTGTCTAGTATAAACTGGTTCAGCGTTTGGTCTTAACTGTATACCTTGTTCGTAAAGGTTAGTAGTAGATAATTTATCATTTGGAAGATGAAACACATCCGAATATTTTGCGCATATGTTTTCGATTGATGACCTTTCTTCATTGTTTAGATGACTTAATTTTAAATGAGAAAACATAGTGCGTACTCTCTCTCCATCAATTTTACTATCTCGTTCAAAGTTACAAATGTCGTAGTCTGATAATAAGTGTATTTCCGGTTTAAAATAATTAATATCTACTTGCGATTCGCGAGTATTTAATATTTGTATACTAATTTGTCCATTGTTTGGTTTACAAATACTTCCGGCTATAAAAACTCCGTCGCATAATTGATTCGGTAAAATTACGCATTCCTCGTTAAGATTATATATGTCTAACATAAATATTTTCTCACATCTCGGTGGGATGCTTAAAAAACAGGTTTTATTTTGTGAACTATTAATCATGGGCAGGGTCAAATTGTTGGCATTTTTCTTTAAAGTTATCGTATTATTTTCATAATTCAAAATAGCGTTATATTTGGTCATAAAATCTCTGCCAATTATACCATGTTGTAGACCAAGTATGGTGCGCATGATGTAAAATTTGTGTACAAATTCCTGTCCATTTGCGATCATCGTAACATAAACATAGCCTGATGTCAATACTTTGCCCCCAATGCCATTTATGTACATGCGTTCCGTTTGGATTGGAATGTTCCAGCCTGCCACTGTTTCGTATTTCAATACTGATAGTGATGCCCCTGTATCTATAAGCAATCCATATTTGGCACCTTGTATTAAGAATTCCACCGAGCTGTTATTGTTACAAGCAAATATAAAATGATTATCGAAAAAACTGCAATGGTTCAGTAATGTGTCTTTCTGTAGATTGGGTTCGATTCTGGTCATTTATATCGATATTATTTATGCCATTTTCTATAGCACGCACACTACCACTACGCGTAAAAATCCGTCCAGGCCTACCACGAGATGAACCCCGCATGTGTCCACGATTATTGTTGAACTGTTGGTGGGTTCTTAGGTTTTGATTTTGCCTATGATAGTTAAAAGACTCTCTACTATTTCCTCTCTGTGTAAATCGATTGTTGTTCGAACGAGTTGGACGTCTATTGTTATGGTAACTATATCCGCGATTTTTAAATGAGCTGCCTTGGTATCCGACATACACAGAGGCGTCTGAACTTTGCCGACTGTATGACAAGTCCTCATCTTTTGCTGCTCTTATAGTATCTTTCAAGGTGTCATAATTGCGCGCTGTTAAAATAGTGCGGATTTCGCGGTTTCGCAAGCCATCAATGAAACTTCTTATCGCAATCTTTTCGTTTTGAGGGCGTAATATTTTATATGCAGTTTGGTCCTCACCTGCTTGCGCGATCGTCAAATCCACAAAAAGTTGCTCGACCTTGGACCCGTATTTTTCTATAGAAGACCCATTTTGGTTGATTTGTGTCAACTCCCTGTGTATTGCAGTACTAGACTTCTTTGTAAGAAGGTGTTGACGCATTTCAATAATAAGCGACTCACAACTATCATAAGTGGTATATAATCTTAATTTAGCGTTTTCGTTTAATCTGGTTTTTAATATAAATTTAACTAGCATTTTGTTGCCTTCTTCAGTAAGTGAAGAACTGTATAAGTCTATGGCATCTATTAAACTTTTCGTGACATTTTCATCACCATTCATTACTGGTAATAGTGCCACGGCAGTCCTATAATTAAAAGCCTCCATATTGTCTACTTCGGTTCTAGTCTCGACCGTACACTGAGCACTAGTTTGAGAACTGTACGTTTTGGTGCAAAAAGTTTCTATTTGGGTAAAACTCTTTTCAAATAAATCGCAGTATGACTGTATTTCCTGTAAAACACTCGTACTAAATTGTTTCTTTTCAATCTGTATCGATATGTTTTTTATAGATTCATCAAATTGTTGTTTTAACAATGTTGCTTCCTGTAACTTTTGCTTTAGTAAAGTTTCAGTCCTCTTAGGATAACTTAGCTTTTTCAAATTATGTTCAATATATTGTAATTGGTCACATAACAATCCAAGGTCATTTGCCATTACCAATAAAAATAAATATCTACATGTGCAATAATTACTCTATAATTACGTGACAATACATAATGAAAAAAAAAATATCTAATCGAAATTCGTCCAATAACCGTTGCGTAACTTTTTATATTTCACTTTACGTTAGAACACAACTCACTACACTTTTCACTATCTTTATCCACTTACTGCGGTTTCTGGCCTCTGATAGCCGTCTCCTGACGTGCCTCCTGGCGCTGCTGGCGGCACTCGTAACAGACACGAGCCTCCGGGTTTGGTCGACGAAACGAGCGTGATAGGTTTTGTGCGAGTACCTCATTCCTTATCCACGCCTGATGGCAATTTCGGTACAGTTTATATACTGCGTAAAGTCCGGCGATACCAAGTAAGGTGCAAATGATGAACATCACGATACTAATATTTGACAAGTGGTACTCCTGCATAGAAGCCGAATTTGAACCTCCCGATGCACTTTGTGATATAAAAACGTCCTCTTTTTCTATATTAGACCGGCACATTTTGCCTAAATAAAAATAATCACTTTTAGAGACTTAAGAATATAACTTGTACCATAGTCCATTACTGTCTCTTAATACATTAAGTCACGCGACCTAACTCGGCACTCGTCTCAGATGGCAGGGTCGCCATGTAAGGTTGTCAGTCCGGGAAGATGAGTAAAACAAGTGACTCCATTGGTATCTCGTGTATTACTGATCAATCATAGTGTACTATCCTATATTAAACATATGAGTCTTAATATTAGAATACAAGAGCACACATACATAAGTCTTACACACTACAGCTTGTACTATGGGTACTCAATAATGAATTTAATATGGATCACTAGACCATAATAACGATAATTTATTCATTTGTATGTAAAAATATTTTTATAGATAAATAACTTGTAAACATTGAAACTACTAATCAATTTATTGCTTTCCTAATATTTTGGCACTTTTTTAAATCTATTCAAATGCGAAAAAAAAAAATAGTCTTGTAACTTCTTTCAATATTATCGATACCTTTATATCTAAATGATAAAATCCCTACCACGGGTTTTATAGTTTCTACTTAGCGTCCCCGCATTGCCAGACCCATGAATTTATCCATAGATCAGGGACAATTGGACCTCACCTTGGGTAAACGTATATCGATACAATAAGACAAAAATTTGCAAAAGTGTAAAAAAAAATTGCTAAAAACGAAATGCAACCAACAATTGCAAAAAAAAATGCATTTTATGAGTATGACATAATAGGTCTACTTTACACAAAAAGCGTAATATTCTGAGTGCTATAATAATTCGGAGGCAAAGTACATTTAAAATTATTTTATTTTAAAACGTACATAAAAACGCATACTTGAACCTGATACCTAGTCATAGACGGGGACACGGACAGTGAATAGTAGCGAATAAAATTCGAAAATAGTTTTACTGTCTGGGACAAGTTTTGATTAATTTGTTTAGTTTTCAATATTTATTTTCCTGATTTGAACTTTATTAGGTTTTTCAGGCTTAATCCACGGGTCGAAACTCGTGTCTGGCAACACTGACCACACTGGCCACCTACCGAGCGATAGCTGAACATATTTTAATAAATTTAATTCATTTTTATGATTTGATATTCCCAATTGCCGCTCTAATTTTGCTATATTATGCTAGATGGCGTCACTGAGACATGGGATCACATTTTTTCTATGACATTTCTTTGCATAGCCTCTCTATTGTACCTATCTTAAATCTCTTTGTTGACAACCATGCAAATAGTTACAAGTGTTACAACATTGGTAGATAGATATTGACAACGGACATCCAGTGCTATGGGTACAGTATAATTACCAAGTTAATGAGGAACTCACCCTAGATTTGGGGTACAGTATCTTGAGGACCAGGGAATCGCTCCTGCTTGCTGAGCAAGCGGATGTCAAATTGTCAAAAATTCAAAATGGCAGAGTGTTATTAGGAAATTAGTGTTGTGCCATGATCTTAGTGCTGTGACTTGAAACTTACTAATTAAGAAATATGTAGCATCAGTCGACTATTTCCTGTTGAGATTCTCACAACGCTACAAAATACACAAGTGGAATGTACCGAACAGGGACCCTTTTGATAGGAATTTTTTTATAGGCACCTTTTATATATGTACGCACGCAGCATAAGCTTGTGTGCTTGCGTCAATAAACACATTTGAAGGACAATCGCAGAAAATATATTATGTAGGAATTCGAATATTATTTAGATGCATATGTGACGTTACAAATTTAGACCACATGTTTTCGTTATCTGATGGCACAGATTCATCCCATGTTATCTTTGAAGACCTTTGAGGTTTTGTAAGATAACTTTAGTAAAGAGTATCATGGGCTTATTAGACCTAATGGGTCAAATATTTGTGACATCTATATATATAAAATTCAAAGTCCTGACTGACTGACTGACTGACTGAGACATCAACGCACAGCCTAAACCGCTGGTCCTAGAGTCATGAAATTTGGAGGGTGTATTCTTCGTAAAGAGTAGGTATCCACTAAGAAAGGGTTTTTCGAAATTACACCCCTAAGAGGGTGAAATGGGGGGATTATGTTTGTATGAAAAACCTTATTCCTTGAGTTAATAAACTTGAAACTTGGCACGAATACTTATCTAAGTAAATTATAAAGTTGGCCATTTTTTGCTTTTAAAAACTACCCCCTAAAAGGGGATTGGGGGGTTTCAAAGTTTGTATGGAAGAATTTTAGCGCGCGGTCCGATATGATCGAAACTCAGTATTTATACCTAAAATTGAAAGAAAAGAATAATGTGTATCAGGGTTTTTCGAAAATCTACCCCTGACGGCCTGAAAGGGGGTAGTCAATTTTACAGGGGAGGATTTTACAGCGTGACTTGATTAACTCGAAAATTGGTATAAATAATCTTTGAGTCAAGTTATGAACACATCCCAAATGATTTTTCAAAATTTCACCCCTGTGGGGGTGAAAAGCGGGGACACAGTTTATATGAAAAATCTTATTCGTTAGGTTAATAATCTTGAAAATTGGCATGAATACTCGCCTAAGTGAGCAATAAAGTTCATCATTATTAGTTTTTCAAAACTACCCCTCAAAAGGGATATAGGGGTGTTAAAGTTTGTGTGGAAGAATTTGAACGCGCGGTCCGATTAACTCGAAGCTCAGTGTACTGTGTGTGTGCTTAAGACTAAAAATAAATAATAACACGTATGAGGGTTTTTCGAAAATCTACCCCTAACGGGGTGAAAAGGGGTAGTCAACTTAATTTTACAGGTGAGGATTTCACAGCGTGACTTGATTAACTCGAAAATTGGTATAAATAATCTTTCAGTCAAGTTATGAATATATACCAAACGATTTTTTTAAATTCCACCCCTGTGGGGGTGATAAGCGTGGATACAGTTTACATGAAGAATCTTATTCATTTAGTTAATACACTTGAAACTTGGCAACAATACTTGCTTATGTAAGTAATAAAGTTTATCATTATAAGTTTTTCAAAACTACCGCTCAAAGGGCGCTATAGGGTGTTGAAGTTTGTGTGGAAGAAATTGAATGCGCGGTCCGATTAACTCGAAACTCAGTATTGATACTTTTGACAGAAAATAATTAATAATAAGTATGTAAAGTTGTTCAAAATTGACCCCTTTTTTTTTTTTTTTTTTTGTGGATGGGAAATCATCAAATGACCCCTCCCGCTCTGGGTGGAGCGGAAGGGAGTGTCAGACTCAAGGAAGGGAAGGAAGGAAGGGGTCAAAATTGACCCCTGACGGGGCAAAAAGGGGTAATTCGGTTTTTTAGGGAGGATTTGAACTTGAAACTGTATGTTACATTTTCACGCCTAAACCACTGAACTTCTGATTTGGCAAAGAGATAGATGGCATCCTGGGGAAGCACATACTATTTATCCTGGTAGCACGTTCCCGTGGGATAATTTCCGACATCCACGCGGGCGAAGCCGCGGGCAGAAGCTAGTAAGCGATAATATCGTACGTTTAGTAAGAATTTTATCTTCGTCAATATTTGTCGCCACGGTTGGCGCAGTCGCTGATTGATCAACTGCTGCGCTGCGTGTCGCGGGATCGATTCCCGCACGGAACAAATATTTGTATTGCTTACAGGTAGTTGTTCCGGGTCTGGCTGTTTGTGTAGGTATGTGAGTGTAAATGTTTGTGAACGCACCCACGATACAGGAGTAAATCCTAGTGTGGGGCACCGTTTAAAAAAAAAAATATTGACTTGAGTCACGTCAGACACCGTGGTGTGGTAAAATATAAGTGTGAGTATCATTTTCAGGATTTTCTTTTAATGACATATGATTTAACGAATGTACTTTTTAATAATTGCAATACTGCTCTTTAAAATGTGGTTCACGTTTAAATCTACGTTCCAAGGACAAGAATCTGGACAAAGCTTGTTCGTAAGAATCGCCCAGCTTATCAGGCGAATCCTTTATTGGAATCGTCACTTCAAATCGCCCATCAGGCAACCGAGTGGTATTATGTATAAAGCTTTGTTCACATTCGAGCTCTTCCTTAGATATTTGTGTACGTGTAGCAACTGTTTCTAATTCAAAAAAATTTGATAATTGATTATGTAATTTATCGTCGTTATTTTGTAAAATAAGATGATTGCAGTGGACTGTATTAATGAATTTTGTATGTTGTGTTGGCACTGGGCCTGATATTAAGAAACCCAGTTTAGATTTATGTAATGTTGGTCTATTTTTACCCAACGATATATTTTGAGAACTGAGTATTGTTCAAAATATATCAGCTACAAGAAGCATATCGACTGGAGCAGGTATGTGGAATTTAGGGTCTGCCAACGTAATGTGTGGCGGTATATTTAATGTTGTGTAGTCAACTTTTGTAGTTGGCAATAACCGAGTGATGCGCGGAACGACGATACAGAAGACGCTCTCGCTATAATTGTTCAATAAAGACGATATGAGTACGTCGCAACGCTTTGTTAAGCATGATATTTGGGAATTTAACCCTTCGACTACGGTTGAAGTAGAAGAAGTAGGTAAGTAAAGTTTAGCACATATGCTTTCAGTTAGAAAACTTGAGGTGCTTCCACTGTCGAGTACAGCACGTATTTGGTGGCAATCACCATTGATGTCTGTCACATGGATTAAGGCCGTGGACAGTAGAACGCAATTATTTTGAATGGTTGACAAAGCAATGTCTTGAGAAGGACTAGGAGGTTGATCGTGAACGTCAGGCTGTGGCAAAGTGTGTAACATGAAATTACTTGTTGAAGGTACAGGCGCAGACGGCGCAGGAGCTTCATGCTCGTGTAACAAGCTATTGCACTGCAGGCCGCATGAGCGACATGGCCCTAACTTGCATACTTCGTCAGCATGACCTTGACGTAAACAATTTAAACACAATTTAAGTAGGTACCTTAACTTTTGCAAGTCTGGTTTCTAAGGGTAATGATTAGGGTTCCGTAGCCAAATGGCTAAAACGGAACCCTTATGGATTCGTCATATCTGTCTGTCTGTCCGTCCGTATGTCACAGCCACTTTTTTCCGAAACTATAAGAACTATACTGTTGAAACTTGGTAAGTAGATGTATTCTGTGAACCGCATTAAGATTTTCACACAAAAATAGAAAAAAAAACAATAAATTTTGGGGGTTCCCCTATACTTAGAACTGAAACACAATTTTTTTTTTCATCATACCCATATGTGTGGGGTATCTATGGATAGGTCTGCAAAACTGATATTGAGGTTTCTCATAATTTTTTTTTCTAAACTGAATAGTTTGCGCGAGAGACACTTCTAAAGTGGTAAAATGTGTGTGCCCCCCCTGTAACTTCTAAAATAAGAGAATGATAAAACTAAAAAAAATATATGATGTATGTACATTACGGTTTGAATTCATTTAATTCTAAAGATTACAAATCATTACCATGTAAACTTCCACCGAAAATTGGTTTGAACGAGATCTAGTAAGTAGTTTTTTTTAATACGTCGTAAATTGTACGGAACCCTCGGTGCGCGAGTCCGACTCGCACTTGGCCGGTTTTTTTTTTAATTTTTGACAAACAAAGTGCATGAGTAAATGTTAGCATTTCCTATGATGGCTGTGATATTGAAGAAGCTACTAATGCTAAGTTCTTAGGCATTATAATTGATAGCCAACTTACATGGAAGCCACATGTTGAAGAACTATGTAAGAAACTTAGCAAATCCGCCTATGCTCTTTTTCAACTCTCAAGGAAGGTAAACAGTCAGGCCCTCTTAACAGCGTACCATGGACTGGTCGCCTCTGTTTTGCGGTATGGCATTATCTTTTGGGGGCAGTCCACCGATAGGGAGCTGGTATTTAGGCTGCAGAAGCGATGCATCAGGTCAATGTGCGGTCTTAAGACAACTGATAGCTGTGTTCCCTACTTTAAATCGTTAAAAATTTTAACTTTACCTTGTTTATATATAATGGAAACGGCTTTATTTGTGAAATGTAACCCACATCTTTTTAAAAAACTATCAGAGGTCAGAAAAAATCCAATACGGACTCAATACATTAATCATTTGTGTCAAGTAAAATGTAAAACCGCACTAATGAAAAAAAGTTTTTTTGGTATTGCCCCACTCATATATAATAGAGTACCTAATATTGTAAAAAATATGACTACATTAAAGTTTAAAAGGGCGCTAAACGAATTTTTGATTATGAAATCTTATTACACGACTAGCTTCTGCCCGCGGCTTCGCCCGCGTGGATGTCGGAAGTTATCCCACGGGAACGTGCTGTGCAAAGTATGTGCTTCCCCAGGATGCCATCTATCCCTTTGCCAAATCAGAAGTTCAGTGGTTTAGGCGTGAAAATGTAACATAGAGTTTCAAGTTCAAATCCTCCCCTAAAAACCGAATTACCCCTTTTTGCCCCATCAGGGGTCAATTTGCGACAACTTTACATACTTATTATTAATTATTTTCTGTCGAAAGTATCAATACTGAGTTTCGAGTTAATCGGATCGCGCATTCAATTTCTTCCACACAAACTTCAACACCCCTATATCCCCCTTTGAGGGGTAGTTTTGAAAAACTAATAATGATAAACTTTATTGCTTACTTAGGCGAGTATTCATGCTAATTTTCAAGATTATTAATCTAACGAATAAGATTTTTCATATAAACTGTATCCCCGCTTTTCACCCCCACAGGGGTGGAATTTTGAAAAATCATTTGGGATGTGTTCATAACTTGACTCAAAGATTATTTATACCAATTTTCGAGTTAATCAAGCCACGCTGTAAAATCCTCCCCTGTAAAATTGACTACCCCTTTTCAGGCCGTCAGGGGTACATTTTCGAAAAACCCTGATACACATTATCCTTTCCTTTCAATTTTAGGTATAAACACTGAGTTTCGATTAAATCGGACCGCGCGCTAAAATTCTTCCATACAAACTTTGAAACCCCCCAATCCCCTTTTAGGGGGTAGTTTATAAAAACAAAAAATGCCCAACTTCATAATTTATTTACATAAGTATTCGTGCCAAGTTTCAAGTTTATTAACTCAAGGAATAAGATTTTTCATACAAACGAAATCCCCCCATTTCACCCTCTCAGGGGTGGAATTTCGAAAAGCCCTTTCTTAGTGGACACCTACTCTTCACGAAGAATACACTCTCCAAATTTCATGTCTCTAGGACCAGCGGTTTAGGCTGTGCGTTGATGTCTCAGTCGGTCAGTCAGTCAGTCAGGACTTTGAATTTTATAGGCGCGAGAGTCGAGACGCGTCGAGCGTGATTCAGTATTCACGCGCGATGGCTTATTATTAGCGTATTTCATGTATAACTTTGGTGTTTCTATACCGATTTCTATGATTCTTTTGTATGGAATAGTTAATAATGTTAACTTTTTTAATTAAGAGTGACTGAGAGTGTTATAAATGTAAGAGTAGACAAATATAATCAGAAAGCTTCGAACTGCTAAGCTATCGGGAGTTACACGTGTTATTGTGAGTCAACCATAAAAGATAGACATATGCTGTCGTGGGATATTTTTTATATAATTTTAAGGAGAACATTTCCGTCATACATGATTTCTGTGTAGCTTTAACCATTAAGGTTGCACACGCGACGGAAGCGTAAAAAATGGAGTAACTTCTCCCGTTTTCCCAACATTTCCCTTCACTGCTCTGCTCCTATTGATTGTAGCGTGATGAAAAGTATACTATAACCAGCTCAGGAGTATGAAAAATAATTGTACCAAGTTTCATTAAAATCCGTCGAGTAGTTTTTGTTTCTATAACGGTTATACAGACAGACAGACAGACAGACAGACAGACAGACAGACAGACAGACAGACAAAAATTTTACTGATTGCATTTTTGGCATCAGTATCGATCCCTAATCACCCCCTGATAGTTATTTTGGAAATATATTTCATGTACAGAATTGACCTCTCTACAGATTTATTATAAGTATAGATTGACGATTTTCTTAATGATGATTCACTAACTGATTGACATATTGTTACTCTGATTGACATAATTATTGTGATTGGCTTAATTATTATTTTATTTTTTATTACTGTACCACGCTGACATTTTTTTAATTTTTTTAATCTATATTGTAATTCCAATGATCTGAAAGTGATTTTTATTTGATAAACCTTTGCATGCCCATGTGACGGTAAAATATGGAGAACTTTATTTTTTTAAAACACCTTTGTACTATACCCATGTTTGCAAAGAAATAAATGATTTGATTTGATTTGATTTGATTTGAGTACCTTTGCAATATGGACAAGCGTATTTGCGAGCTGCGGGAGAAGATGAGTTAGCCGCAAATGTTTTTTGACGAACATGTGTAGTGTCACTTGAGCTAGGTACGCTTTTTATGAGCATTATATCCATTGTTTCCAAAAAATCAGCACGATCTTTTAGAAAGTCATTAAACATTTTGAGCGTAGGCAACTCTTTCAACTTATTTCGATATGATTCCCACTCAATGCTCGTGTCTGTGTCAAGTTTGTTTGAAATGATCTGAATTAGTAGTACATCCCAGTGGGAGGGAGGTTAAGTTTTTTTAAGTGTTCAGAGGTTCCTATTGACCGTATCGATTAAGTTTCGTAATGATTTAGATGATTCCTTCGCTAATTGTTCCAAGTTAAAAATAGCTTGAATGTGATTATTTACTAATGACCTTTTATTATTATAGCGATCGCAAGGAAGTTCCCAAGCTACTTCGTAATTATCACTCGAGAAATCTAAAAACTGAATTACTACATAACAGCGGCACTGTCTTTCAACGCGGCACGTAAATAATGAAATTTTTTAATGTTTGGTATCGACTTGTCTGAGTGTATGCTGTGTATGAGACTACTAAATGTGTCACGGAATTCCAGCCAGTCATGATACTGACCCGAAAAGCTAGGCAAATTAATAGTAGGAAGTGCATGTTGTGGCCCACCTTCAAGCGCAGTACAACAAGAACCTGTCCCGAGCGGTCGCTGCCCGCTACGCCGCGCCGGCTGCTGGAGCCAGCAGATCACCAGCGCGCGCGATCGTCCCGAAGCACTTGGTCTCGAACGCCTCTTTGTACTGCTCGTCTGGAATTTCCATAGAATTTGTGTTACTGTGTTTCCATAGAATGTCACACTGAATTGAATCAAAATCGGTATAGATTTCTTCAATTTTAGATAAACGGACGTTCAATTAATTTACTTGCATCTACTCAAGCTGTCACAACTCTCGACGGTTTGTAGCTTTGTATGATGCACGTCTTTTAATTATGGTTTTATCTTCCATGCTGAAGCAAGTAAATGGATATATTTACGTAAGAAATGAAATCTATGTTTAAAGTGACTGTTGAATTCAAATGCAAGTTATGAAAATGCGAATATATTATGTTTATTATACCAAACAACGCGATGAAATGAGTTGCTAGAAAGAATCACAAACAATTATTGCAATGCAATTAGTTTAAAGATAAGAAAAAATGGAACGATTACTTAAATCGGCATAATGACGCGAAGTGAGGGTACGCGTAAAATGTGCAAAAAAGCAAGCAGCGGGTGGTACGCAGAAACAGCAACCGCGCTAGCCGATCCGGCCCGGGCCCGCTGTGAGCGCGGGCGATAGAAACAGCAACCGCGCTAGCCGATCCGGCCCGGGCCCGCTGTGAGCGCGGGCGATAGAAACAGCAACCGCGCTAGCCGATCCGGCCCGGGCCCGCTGTGAGCGCGGGCGATAGAAACAGCAACCGCGCTAGCCGATCCGGCCCGGGCCCGCTGTGAGCGCGGGCGATAGAAACAGCAACCGCGCTAGCCGATCCGGCCCGGGCCCGCTGTGAGCGCGGGCGATAGAAACAGCAACCGCGCTAGCCGATCCGGCCCGGGCCCGCTGTGAGCGCGGGCGATAGAAACAGCAACCGCGCTAGCCGATCCGGCCCGGGCCCGCTGTGAGCGCGGGCGATAGAAACAGCAACCGCGCTAGCCGATCCGGCCCGGGCCCGCTGTGAGCGCGGGCGATAGGCAGCGGTCAATCGAATGCACTAGAACATGCGAAATAAAAATAGTTGAATACGCGATATAATACAGTTCCTATACACACCAATGGAATCTGGAATACCTGGAGCCTCTGAAATGAAATTTACGTTAGATTACAAATAAGTTAGCATAATATCTTTTAATTTTTAAGTAAGGTTTTACTGAGCGTAATAAGTAATACAGGAATAGATAAGAACAGCCTAACTTTTTTTTTATGTATAGGTTGGGATATTTGTTGCGCAATGCAATAAATTACTGATCTTTAGGTATATGAAATGGATCGCAAAATGAAGGATTTGTGAATATGTTATGATATTTAACAGCATTAAATGAAGTATTAGTGACCGTTTTATTAGGGATAAATACAAGATTCACAAAATAAAGGATTTGTGATTATGATTTAAGGCTCATAAAATGAAGGATTTGTGGGGGAAATTAAGAAGATTTACGGGGCAAATAGACAAATTGGAACGAACTTACAGTAACGCTACCCTCAGGACTCACGTGTGACCTTCGTTGTAGGTGTAGTTCTCTTTGTCTTTAGCTCCCAACTCCAAATAACTCGATGTTCACGAAATTCTTCTATAATGATGAGATTTCTTGTAGAAGAATCGTTTATATGACTCGTTGAATGATGAACCCGTAGTATGAATCTTCCACGTGACGGCCGCCATCAGCCGCCATCCATGTCAGCGTAGTATTTCCTTTGTTCTTCTTGTCTGTGGGTAGATTCAATAATCTAGGGCCGCAGGTCTATCCGGCATCGAGGGACCAAATGTAAACGCCGGTACTGAGCTTCACGTGGACTATGACGGTGTGGAAGAATGTTGCAAACTTGATTTTTATAATTACTGGTTTAATGACCAAGAGAAATTTACAACAAAATATGTATGCGGCGGGTTCAACGATCTATGGGCGAATGACGCGACCTAGTGATGAAACTATACGAGTAAATACAAGTACATACTCGATACTTTTCTCCGATACCAAGTATTTTTAGTATCGATACTTTGAAATTAAGTATCGAGTAGGTATCGGTTAAGAGTACTCATATCAGTATATATGTCAAATTCAATATTTCCTTTTAGCATTGATTATGAAACTATTTATCTTGAATTAAAGTATTTCAACGCATCCATTTTTCGCTTGTTATTTTTTTTTTGTCTTAGTTTTGTGTAGTTGGCAAGCTTCTTTGTCTATGTCCGAAAAAAAAAAACAGTCAGCCAGCGCCGCCGCCGCCATATTTTGTCGTCTTCTTTTTGTTTTTTCGTCCCGTCCGTGTTTATAAACTAACTTTTAACAGCAGATATTGATTGTTTTCCGTTTGATTTGAAGCTGAAGAAGTTTTTAAGTGATTGACAATGAGGCCTCCGAAGTCTAGTGTGTGGCAATATTTCATAAAAAACGACGAGAAAACCGCAAATTGCAAAAAATGCTTTAAAACCGTGCGTTATTGTGATTTATATCAATAAAGAATTTTAACCCTTCTTTTGGTTCTAACTTAAAACTTTCCAAAAACTATTC
The DNA here is from genome assembly GCA_949629185.1 of Apamea crenata. Lineage (NCBI taxonomy): Eukaryota > Metazoa > Arthropoda > Insecta > Lepidoptera > Noctuidae > Apamea > Apamea crenata. The sequence continues at coordinate 11,191,550 of OX451379.1, read as the reverse complement.
GATACGAGTAAGTATCGATACTTTTCAATTGATACCGAGTAAGTATCGATACTTGACGACCGATACAGTATCGAGTAAAATTATCGATACCTCTCAATGATATAGTTTCATCCCTGTCGCGACCTCGTCGCTCGCGGCTGTTGTCTTTTCGTGTCGTGTGCGGTGTGCGTGTGTGCGTGAGACGTTGGTGAGCGCACTTATGCTAGGCGTTAACACTTGCGTCTGTAGTCCTCCACGATGAATCTTTGGTAGATTTCCTTTTGTGAGAATTCTTTATCTTCGTAGGTACTTGATTCGAATTTGCAAATCTGTCCTGTCACGGTCGCCAATTTGAATATCTGATAGTGGACATTTTGGAAGTTTAATAATGAAAACCTCAGTTTCTTCACAAAACTGCTTAAATCCTTGATTTTGGAAATGATTACAATGAATGACGATTTTTAGATCTGGACGCAGCGGTGTACAGTCAACAGCAAAAGTAGATGATCAAAATCAGAAATTCAATACTAATTAACGGAGTTCGCGTCAGAACTGTGTGACGTCGAAGTGATTCAAAAGTATGACACTGAGTCTGACATACTTTTGAATCACTTCGACGTCACACAGTTCTGACGCAAACTCCGTTCATTAGTATTAAATTTCTGATTTTGATCATCTACTTTTGCTGTTGACTGTACCAATAAAAAAGGTGAAAAATGTAAAAATGTGTGTGTGTAAGTAAATAAATTAAATTTAAACCATTTTAAATCGCAACTTAAAAAATTCTTGATTGAAAAGGCTTACTACTCTATCAATGAGTTTTTAGATGATAGAAGCATAAAATAAAAAATGTCCGATCCACTTGTTATTCTATCTTGTTTACGATGTTACTTGTTTGAAACCGTTTTATTTAGTTTGTAGTTTTTACGCCTAATTTGTACGCCTTGCAAGGCGAAACATAGTGATACAACGCAAATTTTTATACCATGTACCATAATTACCTAGGTTCAACAAATAAAATACTTTGACTTTGAGTTATAGCACCACTTGAATGTGCGACTTAGTGGTATCACAAAAACATCAGGCGATGGCGCAGACCCGCACGCTATTACTCTTAGCATTTGATTTTGCAAATACGACAAAAAAAGTCAATTAGGTGCAGTAGTACTGAACTGATGCACGTATCACAGGGATAAAAACGAGTGCACTTGACACGGAACCAGGGTACCTCTCTTCTTAGTCTGTGCCCGGTACAGACGTCGACTGACGAGCAAAACAATAACAATAATCTTCTATTACTTATAATAAATCTGTAGAGAGGTCAATTCTGTACATGAAATATATTTCCAAAATAACTATCAGGGGGTGATTAGGGATCGATACTGATGCCAAAAATGCAATCAGTAAAATTTTTGTCTGTCTGTCTGTCTGTCTGTCTGTATAACCGTTATAGAAACAAAAACTACTCGACGGATTTTAATGAAACTTGGTACAATTATTTTTCATACTCCTGAGCTGGTTATAGTATACTTTTCATCACGCTACAATCAATAGGAGCAGAGCAGTGAAGGGAAATGTTGGGAAAACGGGAGAAGTTACTCCATTTTTTACGCTTCCGTCGCGTGTGCAACCTTAATGGGTAAAGCTACACAGAAATCATGTATGACGGAAATCTTCTCCTTAAAATTATATAAAAAATATCCCACGACAGCATATGTCTATCTTTTATGGTTGACTCACGATAACACGTGTAACTCCCGATAGCTTAGCAGTTCCGTCTTTATTCCCAGAATTCCCATAATCTATACTTATAATAAATCTGTAGAGAGGTCAATTCTGTACATGAAATATATTTCCAAAATAACTATCAGGGGGTGATTAGGGATCGATACTGATGCCAAAAATGCAATCATTAAAATTTTTGTCTGTCTGTCTGTCTGTCTGTCTGTCTGTCTGTCTGTCTGTCTGTATAACCGTTATAGAAACAAAAACTACTCGACGGATTTTAATGAAACTTGGTACAATTATTTTTCATACTCCTGAGCTGGTTATAGTATACTTTTCATCACGCTACAATCAATAGGAGCAGAGCAGTGAAGGGAAATGTTGGGCAAACGGGAGAAGTTACTCCATTTTTTACGCTTCCGTCGCGTGTGCAACCTTAATGGTTAAAGCTACACAGAAATCATGTATGACGGAAATGTTCTCCTTAAAATTATATAAAAAATATCCCACGACAGCATATGTCTATCTTTTATGGTTGACTCACAATAACACGTGTAACTCCCGATAGCTTAGCAGTTCGAAGCTTTCTGATTATATTTGTCTACTCTTACATTTATAACACTCTCAGTCATTCTTAATTAAAAAAGTTAACATTATTAACTATTCCATACAAAAGAATCATAGAAATCGGTATAGAAACACCAAAGTTATACATGAAATACGCTAATAATAAGCCATCGCGCGTGAATAGTACTGAATGACGCTCGACGCGTCTCGCGCCTATAAAATTCGAAGTCCTGACTGACTGACTGACCGACTGAGACATCAACGCACAGCCTAAACCGCTGGTCCTAGAGACATGAAATTTGGAGAGTGTATTCTTCGTGAAGAGTAGGTGTCCACTAAGAAAGGGTTTTTCGAAATTCTACCCCTGAGAGGGTGAAATGGGGAGATTTCGTTTGTATGAAAAATCTTATTCCTTGAGTTAATAAACTTGAAACTTGGCACGAATACTTATGTAAATAAATTATGAATTTGGGCTTTTTTTTTTTATAAACTACCCCCTAAAAGGGGATTGGGGGGTTTCAAAGTTTGTATGGAAGAATTTTAGCGCGCGGTCCGATATAATCGAAACTCAGTGTTTATACCTAAAATTGAAAGGAAAGAATAATGTATATCAGGGTTTTTCGAAAATGTACCCCTGACGGCCTGAAAAGGGGTAGTCAATTTTACAGGGGAGGATTTTACAGCGTGGCTTGATTAACTCGAAAATTGGTATAAATAATCTTTGAGTCAAGTTATGAACACATCCCAAATGATTTTTCAAAATTCCACCCCTGTGGGGGTGAAAAGCGGGGATACAGTTTATATGAAAAATCTTATTCGTTAGATTAATAATCTTGAAAATTAGCATGAATACTCGCCTAAGTAAGCAATAAAGTTTATCATTATTAGTTTTTCAAAACTACCCCTCAAAGGGGATATAGGGGTGTTAAAGTTTGTGTGGAAGAATTTGTACGCGCCGTCCGATTAACACGAAACTCAGTGTACTTAAGACAAAAATAAATAATAACACGTATGAGGGTTTTTCGAAAATCACCCCCTAACGGGGTGAAAAGGGGTAGTTAATTTTACAGGGGAGGATTATAACAAGTGGCTTGATTAATTATAAAATTGGTATAAATAAAATAATCTTTGAGTCAAGTAATGAATTTTTATGATTTTTTTTAAATTCCACCCCTGTGGGGGGAAAAGCGGGGATATAGTTTATATGAAAAATCTTATTAATTTAGTTAATAAACATGAAACTTGGCAACAATACTTGCCTAAGTAAGTAATAAAGGTTATCATTATAAGTTTTTCAAACTACCCCTCAAAGGGGGATATAGGGGTGTTGAAGTTTGTGTGGAAGAAATTGAATGCGCGATCCGATTAACTCGAAACTCAGTATTGATACTTTCGACAGAAAATAATTAATAATAAGTATGTAAAGTTGTCGCAAATTGACCCCTGATGGGGCAAAAAGGCGTAATTCGGTTTTTAGGGGAGGATTTGAACTTGAAACTGTATGTTACATTTTCACGCCTAAACCACTGAACTTCTGATTTGGCAAAGAGATAGATGACATCCTGGGGAAGCACATACTTTTTATCCTGGTAGCACGTTCCCGTGGGATAACTTCCGACATCCACGCGGGCGAAGCCGCGGGCAGAAGCTAGTACCAAATAATTTTCCATTCCAATTTAAAAGAACGCAATTCCCAGTATCGGTGTGTTATGCAATGACAGTTAATAAGGCTCAAGGGCAAACTTTTCGTGTTGCTGGAGTAGATCTCGGTGTCAGTTGTTTCTCGCATGGTCTTCCCGGGTTAGCAGTTCTAGAAATCTTTATGTTCACGTGCCGGACGGGTCAACTTTCAACATAGTTTACCCGGAAGCTTTGCGCTGAAGTATTTTCGTTCTATAGGTACATTTTTTTTTTTTTTCTGGATGGGAAATCATCAAATGACCCCTCCAGCTCTGGGTGGAGCGGAAGGGAGTGTCAGACTCTTACTGACTAAAACCCACCCGTGTTCCTTCCTTAGCCCTTTATGTTCCAGGGCAGCGGTAACCCTTTCGGACGATCCCGCTACCCCTTCTATAGGTACTTAAGCCTCATGTGAACGTGATCTGAACAATATTACCAATACCTACATTAACTTAATAACACACAAGGAGTTATACGCTGACGGAGTCGCGGGCACAGCTATTAACAATAATATTGTGCGGTTCCGTATTGCGATATTTTTCAACAGTATTGTAGATTGACATATTATATTTCCCTACTAAAATACGAAAGTTAATCTGTCTGTTACATCAAAACCACTGAACCGTGAGGAAGGACATAGGCTACTTTTTTTACGAAAAACGGCGGAAACGTGGACGAAGTCGCGAGCAACAGCTATAGGTACTATATAAAATTATATATTCTGTCTGTAGGTATGTTACAATTTCACGCCTAAATCACTGAACGGATTTCGATAAAATTGCCTGCCAGCAGATGCCAAAGAGATAGAGGGCATCCTGGGGAAGGACATACTTCTTATCCTTTCCGACATTCACGCGGGCGAAGCCGCGGGCAGAAGCTAGTACTTATAATAAATCTGTAGAGAGGTCAATTCTGTACATGAAATATATTTCCAAAATAACTATCAGGGGGTGATTAGGGATCGATACTGATGCCAAAAATGCAATCAGTAAAATTTTTGTCTGTCTGTCTGTCTGTCTGTCTGTCTGTATAACCGTTATAGAAACAAAAACTACTCGACGGATTTTAATGAAACTTGGTACAATTATTTTTCATACTCCTGAGCTGGTTATAGTATACTTTTCATCACGCTACAATCAATAGGAGCAGAGCAGTGAAGGGAAATGTTGGGAAAACGGGAGAAGTTACTCCATTTTTTACGCTTCCGTCGCGTGTGCAACCTTAATGGGTAAAGCTACACAGAAATCATGTATGACGGAAATCTTCTCCTTAAAATTATATAAAAAATATCCCACGACAGCATATGTCTATCTTTTATGGTTGACTCACGATAACACGTGTAACTCCCGATAGCTTAGCAGTTCCGTCTTTATTCCCAGAATTCCCATAATACCAAATAATTTTCCATTCCAATTTAAAAGAACGCAATTCCCAATATCGGTGTGTCATGCAATGACAGTTAATAAGGCTCAAGGGCAAACTTTTCGTGTTGCTGGAGTAGATCTCGGTGTCAGTTGTTTCTCGCATGGTCTTCCCGGGTTAGCAGTTCTAGAAATCTTTATGTTCACGTGCCGGACGGGTCAACTTTCAACATAGTTTACCCGGAAGCTTTGCGCTGAAGTATTTTCGTTCTATAGGTACATTTTTTTTTTTTTTCTGGATGGGAAATCATCAAATGACCCCTCCAGCTCTGGGTGGAGCGGAAGGGAGTGTCAGACTCTTACTGACTAAAACCCACCCGTGTTCCTTCCTTAGCCCTTTATGTTCCAGGGCAGCGGTAACCCTTTCGGACGATCCCGCTACCCCTTCTATAGGTACTTAAGCCTCATGTGAACGTGATCTGAACAATATTACCAATACCTACATTAACTTAATAACACACAAGGAGTTATACGCTGACGGAGTCGCGGGCACAGCTATTAACAATAATATTGTGCGGTTCCGTATTGCGATATTTTTCAACAGTATTGTAGATTGACATATTATATTTCCCTACTAAAATACGAAAGTTAATCTGTCTGTTACATCAAAACCACTGAACCGTGAGGAAGGACATAGGCTACTTTACTCCATTTTTTACACTTCCGTCGCGTGTGCAACCTTAATGGTTAAAGCTACACAGAAATCATGTATGACGGAAATCTTCTCCTTAAAATTATATAAAAAATATCCCACGACAGCATATGTCTATCTTTTATGGTTGACTCACAATAACACGTGTAACTCCCGATAGCTTAGCAGTTCGAAGCACTGACTAAAACCCACCCGTGTTCCTTCCTTAGCCCTTTATGTTCCAGGGCAGCGGTAACCCTTTCGGACGATCCCGCTACCTCTTCTATAGGTACTTAAGCCTCATGTGAACGTGATCTAAACAATATTACCAATACATTAACTGTAAAGGAGTTACACGCTGACGGAGTCGCGGGCACAGCTATTAACAATAATATTGTGCGGTTCCGTATTGCGATATTTTTCAACAGTATTGTAGATTGACATATTATATTTCCATACTAAAATACGAAAGTTAATCTGCCTGTTAGGTACATCAAAACCACTGAACCGTGAGGAAGGACATAGGCTACTTTTTTTACGAAAAACGGCGGAAACGTGGATGAAGTCGCGGGCAACAGCTATAGGTACTATATAAAATTATATATTCTGTCTGTAGGTATGTTACATTTTCACGCCTAAATCACTGAACGGATTTCGATAAAATTGCCTGCCAGCAGATGCCAAAGAGATAGATGGCATCCTGGGGAAGGACATACTTCTTATCCTTTCCGACATTCACGCGGGCGAAGCCGCGGGCAGAAGCTAGTACTAAATAAAACTCCTATTGCCTGCTATCCTGGTACAGGATAGCTGTACCTATTAGTGGTGTGTGTGTGTGTGTACGGAGGTGTGTGTGTGTGTGTGTGTATGTCTGTCTGTGGCATCGTAGCTCCCGAACGGATGAACTGATTTTAATTTTTAAATTGAACAGACAGCTGTGCTGCTGGGGAGTTTGTTGCGCCACTTCTTCTTCCCAGCGATAGCACTAGGAAGTGGAGAAGGGCGGGCGTTTTTGGGGGACTGTCTTTTGTAATTTGACGTTCAAAAAGTGCTGATTCTCAGCCTAATTTGAATAAATGACCAAATGGTGCTGTGTGAAATGTCCAGAGATATTATTATTATTATTAGTGTCCACTACTATTAAAAAATATTGTTCAAGAATTCAAGATTATTTTACATCCTAATAATAATTTCAACTAAACTCCGTAAATCGAATACACTAGAGGAAACTGATTACGTAATACAAATGAACAATTAAAAAATAATTTTTTTTTGGGGTGGGAAAATTATCAACTAACTAAGTACATCGTTATTTTTTTTAAATGAAACAAATTTAACGACAAATATGTTGATGACTAGTGATTGCTTATACTTGAGCCATTGATTTACTGCTGTCTAGTGACCGGTTTGATTGAAGCATTACATTGTGACATTGACCTAATGAGTTGTATTTTAAAACAAGAAAATCATAGCTGATGATTTTGATGTTGATGGCAAAAAGAAGATACTTCATACCTTTAAAAGTTTCTCTCTTTTACATTATTTCGTGGCCCTGTTTGCACACGGACTGAGAATATAAAACCCTTAATCATAGTATAAGTACGAATATGTGCTAAGCTTTCAAATGTAAGTTTCAGATACACATTCGTATTGGATACAACCGAGGGGAAGGGTTGTTATTCAATATGGATAAGGATGAAGAGCCCAGGTTTGAGGGCAGGAGTGAGCCCAGGTTTGAGGGCAGGAGTGAGCCCAGGTTTGAGGGCAGGAGTGAGCCCAGGTTAGAGGGCAAAGGAAGGGATATGGACGGCCAGGAGATGGAACGGGTTACTACCGGAATGGCGGCAAGGAAAGAAGGAAGGACACTGCGTCCATCTAGGAACCGGAAAAGGCGAAATATTAACACTGATTCGGACAGCTCGTCACGTGGTGGTGCAAGTAGCGAGAGGACACGGAAAAACAGAAGGAGGTCACGGGCAAGGAGAGGCGGCTCCAGGCGGAGGGAGCAAAGTAGCGACAGCTCGGATACCCGTGCGTCAACCCGAGCTTATAAGCCTAGACGGAACAGGAACAGGGAATCTGAAACAAACACATTGTTAGATACATTTTTGTCGAACTTAAGTAACGTCAAGAGTTCGGAGAAGCCCAAGCTATCATTTAATAGTAATGTTTTGCCGGATTTTGACCCCCTAAGTAAAGAGCAAACTATGTTAGTATGGATCACTAAAGTAGAAGAATGTGCGGAAATATACGGTTGGTCTGAAAAGGAAATAATTCACTACGCTCTTCCTAAACTTTCGGAGGTAGCAAAAACCTGATACCAAGGTTTACCTTCTCTTCTTTATACTTGGGGCAAATGGAAGAAAAAACTAATTGAATCATTCCCTTGTCGCGAGGACTACGCCGAACTCTCGACGGAAATGTTGGCTAAGCGCGTTAAGTACGGTTAATCATTGGAGTACTATTATTATGGGAAATTGAATTTATTATATAGATGTAAAATTTACGATAAACAAGCAGTCGATTGTGTCTTATACGGTGTAGATGATCGTGCTATTAGAGTAGGTACGCAAGCGGCTCAATTTAATGAACCGGAACAAATTTTAAAATATTTCCGAATGGTAAAAGTAGGTCAAAATAGAGAAGTGTATGAAGCTAATATCAGAAATAGAAACGATCGTAAAATGCAACATCTCAGGCACAGCCCCAGAATCCGAAGTCTGGTACGTTGAATTCTCACATACGGTGTTTTAATTGTGACGAACTTGGTCACCCCAGTTATATGTGCGATAAACCCTCCATTAAATGTTCAATATGTGACAGATTAGGTCATCAAGCTTCTAACTGTTATAGAAACAAGTTTAAAAATGATTCTTCTAAAAACGAAACCAAACCGAAAGATAACAATGAGAAACAGGTATAAGAGTTGACAATTGATGGATCTAATAATAAATACATTTTAGACATTAAAATTAATGGTAAAGCAGTAAAATGCCACATAGATTTAGGAAGCTAGTGTACGCTTATTACAATAAGCAAAGCCAACGACCTCTCCATGGACATTAAGTAACCTTGAGAGGGACTTGAGTCACTTCAAAAGTCGATGCAATTCCACAGTAACGAATATGAAGACGTAAAGAAGAAACTTGAAGTACAAAGGAATTGAAGAATTTTAATACTCTTGAAATCGAATTGGCTGAGATCAAGGAACAAAATAGGAAACTGAGATCTGATTTAAACGCAAACGAGCAAAGTGAAAGGCAATTGAATATTGAAATTGTTGGCATACCTGAACATAAAGAAGAAAACTTGAATGAAATTATCTTAAAGATAGGTAAACTTACTGATATAGACGTAACAAAGGATGATATTCTTCAAGTGAACAGAGTGACTGCGAAGTCTAAGATTCAGGGTAGGCCAAGAAATATAGTAGCGAAATTACGCACCCGTCAGCTGAAAGACAACATTATTTCTCAAGCACGTAAACGTCGCCTGTCAACCAAGGACCTGGAAGTTCAGGGCAAAAATGTTCCGGTCTATGTTAATAAGCACTTAACCGTATTTAATAAAAGTCTTGTAAAAAAGACGAAAGAGATGGCCAAAATTAAGGAATACCAGTTCACGTGGACAAAAAACTGCAAAATCCACGTGAGAAAAGCAGTTACTGTTCCTCCTATATTTATCATGGACGAAGAAGATCTGAAAAAAATCGTCTAACTTTTCGGGCAAGTCTTATGCTCACTGTTTATAATAATATTTTAATTAGTCAGTATGTTTTTGTTTGTAATTTTTTGCAGGATTGTTTACTTAATATTGATGAGAGCGGAGTTGGTTGTTTGTCATACGTTTATGCCGAATCTGTGTTTACTGTGCTCTGTGTTTTCTTCGAGCAATGTGCGGTAGGTGAAGCTCGTGCAAAGGAAACGCGCTTAGTGAGAGTGCGACGATTGAGGTACGCATCATATTTATACAATCTGGTTGCTCATGGGTTTGATTGTCACGGGAACGAAAATACGATGTTAGAAAGATTATTTAAATGGAATTTCAATGTCATAGCCATTCTTATAATTAAAAAAACGGTAATCAAATATGTATACATTATAGGATACATGGTTACATGTTATTGCCTTCGTTACAATTATATGGAACTACAGTGGAATCTTATGTTAGGCATTCTGCATACTGATACGAGTTACCTAAAATATAAAATCATTACTGCTCCTATAGTTGCACTGTCTCGGGACGCACCTACGCGTAGCGCATGTGTTTTACATGTTAGCTATCTTAAAACGTACTTTTATAACTTTTTAACAACTTACCCACATTATGTTGCAAGACTAATTTGTTTATTAAGTAACCCAAACATCTGTAGTAATTATTTGAAGAATAATCAAATTAATATCACTGTAAATTGTCGTGCGTTGGAGTTGGGCCAGTCCTCCCCGGGAGTCATGCCGTTTCAAGACTCGATTACCACCAATTATTATTATTCTACCCGCGAGTGGCTCGTTATGTTTGTTCAGTTTTTGTCTAATCGTCCGTTGTTTGTTATCTTTCCTGGATATACTTTCATTAGAAGAAACTTCTTACAATGAATCCACGTATCTTAAACGTTTACTATCAAAACTGCCGCGGCTTAAGGACTAAAACTACACAATTCCAACAAAACATGAGGTGTAATTGTTATGATATAATTATTATAACGGAAACATGGTTACACAGCCATTTTTTATGGGGAATTAAGTGACGATAGATATGACGTGTTTCGTAAAGACCGTGATTTAGGCGCGACTGGCAAATCCTCAGGCGGCGGTGTGATGATTCTCTCGCGACATGACCTGGGTGCGTGGTGCGTTGAGCAAGAGCAAAATGCGATTGCTACGGAATTTTTGAGCATAGTAATACTGTGGTAATACTGGCTCGCGCGCTTTCGGCGACAGCTGATCTTTGCATAAGCGTTGCCTACGTACCGCCGGATAATCATCGGATACCCTCGGATATCGTCTTGCAAGGTGTCGCGAAGGCACTTACTTACAGCAGTAATATATGTAATTGCTTACTTGTGGGCGATTTCAATCTTCCATGTATAAAATGTAATTTAAGTGGACCGACGTTTTTGAAACAAGGTGCCGTTGAGGTGCAGAACGTAGCCGCGCGCTTAATCAATGATTTGTCGTCTTTAGGAGTAACACAGTACAATACACTACCCAATCACAGGGGGCATACTCTAGAACTAGCTTTCTCCAACTTGCCTCTTAAAATAACTGAGTGTCTATCACCCCTTGTGAGGACTGACCTACCTCATCCAGTAATTACTATCGAAATATCTGACCTTGTAGTTTCTCCGCTCCGTGAGTTGTCCACTCCTAGACATAATTACCGCAAAGCTGACTTCGAACTTTTGAACAGTTATTTTTCTGAACTTGATTGGCGCTCAATTTTAGACAGCACATCAACAAGTGCTGCCGTGGAAACATTCTATGAAGTAATTCAAACAGGAGTTGATAAATATGTACCTTTTAATCGTAGGCCAGGATCACGTAAGTATCCTGTCTGGTATAGCAACTCTTTAATTAAAATTATTAAAGAAAAAAGCAAGGCACATTCGCGTTGGAAACGGTATGGTAACTTATTAGATTATGACGAATTTGCACTGTTACGAGATAGAGAGCGACAAGTCCATGATATTTGTTACAATAAACACTTGCAGGAAATGGAACGCAATTTGAAAAATTATCCTAAAATGTTTTGGACCTACATAAAACACATGCGTGGAGGCTCTAATTATCCGAAAATGTTATCTCACAATAACATCAATATTATTCTGAGGGTCGGGAAATTTGCGAGGCTTTCAATGACTTCTTCCACGACGTATTTGGTGAACCCTCTGACTATAGCCTCGCTAATTCATTTACAGCGGACGGGGATGATCACTGTCCTGACATAATTTCCAACTTACAGTTCACTTCGTCAACCGTGGAGAGGTCGTTGAGGGCCTTAGGCGTGGATAAGGGCCCTGGATGTGACGGTATACCCCCAGTCTTTTGGAAGAACTGTGCAAAATCTTTGGCAAATTGTGAAATAAAAGTTTCGGAAGTCGGTGGTAAAAAAATGAACAAAACAACCAAAATCACCGACTTCCAAAAGGATAAACTACATTAAACACACTTTGTAGTGGTTTTTGGAAGTCGGTTGTTGATTGCTGTATTTTGTTTTACACTAATTTCATGTTTTTGGTTCAAATCGCCGAGCGTCTTTCATAGGCGCTTATAACTGACGGTGCTTCACTTTGAATATAGTCTTACTATACTTTCTCTAAAAGGACGAACATCTGTCCGCATTTATTTCTGTCTCCAAAATTAATATTATAATTATAATGGAACAAAGTGTTTACAAGATGAAAAGCATCAACAATGAGCAAGAAGCTTGTCAGCTCGTGTCTCAAGAGTAGACCAGAGCGAACTGTGCCCGAACAGAAGCAGTCGTACAGTACAGTGATGGCGAGATGTTCAACTAAGGGTTACGACGACCGAGTTCCTGACGCGCACGCGTGCTCCGCTGTTGCTATTAATTAGTCATAACGAGCACAATCTAATTCGCCTCCCAATTACTCTACGAAGTAATAAAATATTGGCTGTTAGTGAAACTCTCCGATTAGATCCAGTTCGGCGAGAGAATTACGTGTGCCACAGCTCGTACACAGACATGAGGGACGACCGGTTCATTTTGTTATTTGTTATCTATTATATTGGTTTTGTATATTGCGGTTATCCACCGGTAAGCACGTTCACTCCATTTATCATAAGTATTATTCCTCCAGAACGAATGACAGCCCTGGCACCTGGCGGCCCCCCTCAGCAGTCTCAGCGGAGACAAGTTGTCGAAGCGGGAGACATTAATTAATATAAGTGTTACAAAGATACACGTTGAAATGTTGATCTGACGGCATGTGAGTGTTTCCGATGCACTACGGGCCACGGGAGCCACGGGGGCCACGGGGCCGTGAAATACTTACCAGTGATACCTACTACTTATTACATACTGTATACGCACGTGAAACATAACAGAAGTTAATAGACTACCCCCTGTTCACAACAGATGGGCGACGAGGTGCAGGCGGGCAGCGTGCTGCTTCCGGCGACCCGGCGCGGCCGCTACCTTGCCAACATCGTCAGGAGACAGGCAGTCGTAAGTATTTCACCGATTTATTAAAAAACGGGGTTTCCCTTCGGCAAAAATGACGAACAAACTTCCATCTTCTATTTGACCCCTTTAAGGGAAAGATTTAAACAAGTCTTTTACTAGCGCTTGTTTCGTTGAAGTACAACAAGTTTAGTCGGTGGACGGCATGTGTCGTCTGTCAGGTCATTTATCAACATGTACAAACACGTACTTACATAAATTTGCAATTTGCAGTTAAGAATATATTAAAAACATTTGTACCAAAAACAATAGAATCACAATTCCAGGATGTTGACACGGGTCTATTCAAACACTGCCAGATTGTAAACGTTTTCGACAGGAATAACATTATGCGTTTTGAGCGAGAATTACCATAAAATCAAAATCAAAAGTCATTTATCCAAATTAGGCTGAGAATCAGCACTTTTTGAACGTCAAAATCACAAAAGACAGTCCACCAAAAACGCCCGCCCTTCACCACTTCCTAGTGCTATCGCTGGGAAGAAGAAGTGGCGCAACAAACTCCCCAGCAGCACAGCTGTCTGTTCAATGAAAAAAAATACTTGATTGTATACAATACTAGGTGCGGTAATGTTCGGTAATTAACATTACTAAACAGAACATAAAATTAAATTATTTGCCATAATATGTCAGCTAGCCACGCCAATATACCAACAAATATAATAAAAACTATACGTACTCAAGCTAAAAAATTATTACTTAAAATGTAAATAAAAAAAATTACTACCTAGATAAAAGCCTCCAGGCATAAAAGGCGTGACAGCTTACATATTTATGCATTGCTGGGTTCTGTTCACATAGCCGTCACTTGAAGTCACAAAAAGATAAAGTAAGACTATCGAAGTAAAATAAATAAATAAGTTAATAACAATAACCAGCTGTCAGTAAGCTAATTCTGGAGAAAGAACATAAACATTGTCTTGCGTTAAACTAGGGTGACCAACTATTCTTATCGTCTAAGTAGTCGTTGATGGAATAGTATGCCTTTGAACAAAGGTTGGATTTTAGTTGAGCTTTAAACGCATTAAAAGGCAAGTCTAGAAAAGAAGAGGGTATCTTGTTATAAAACGTTTTACCAAGCCCAACAAATGAGTTATGAACCTTATGAAGCCGGTGAAAGGGGGCACGTAGTTTGTCCTTATTTCTAGTGTTAACACTATGAATATCACTATCTTTAGTGTACAAGTGTAAATTTTGCCTAATATTGTATAAAATGTTGGCAAGGATGAATTGTGATGCAACCGTGAGAATACCAATATCTTTAAAGAAATCTCTTAGAGAAACTCTGGCACCTAACTGGTAAATTGCTCGGACAGCTCGTTTTTGAAGGACAAATATATTTTGTATATCAGCTGCTTTGCCCCCCAGCAGAATACCGTAGGACATAACACTGTGAAAATAACTTAAATAGACTATACGAGATAATGTAACACATTTAGAAAAATAGCAAGACCGAAGTCGTTGCGTTGTTTGTCATACATACCTACATTTAAGATCCCTCCATATAATAATGTTTACGGACAACGGACATAGGAATACTGCTATCTAATGCCATCAATATTGAATGGCCTACCTACCGAAATATGTGAAGTAATAAGCAAGGATAATTTTGTAAAAAAGTATTAAAAAATCATTTCCTTGATTTGTAATTATAAGAATAGAACGTGTGGGTACATCTATGTAATGAATGCGCTGAGATGATGTGTCTAATACATCACGGTTAAACCCGCGATGGTTTGTGTGGTATATTTTTTTGTCATTAAATTTATATGTAACATGTTTTGAATAATAAAAAAAAATAATAAACATATCGCTATTTTCTGACGTTACGTACGACTTTTTATTAGGATTAATTGACATCGTTTGTGAGTGTTATATGTAAACCTCTGCATAACATTTCAGGACGGCACGGGCATCAAGTTCAATAAGGACGCTGACCGGGTAAGTCTGCGCTTTGAATCAGTATTGATAGCGACAGGCGCGGTCGCAGCCCAAGATTTTGGGGGGTCATCAAGTAGCAAGTTAGAAACTTAAGTTGGTAACGCAAGTAAATCATGCAGACTCTCGACAGCTTGAATGATTTTGGGGGGGTCATGACCCTCACGACCCCCTCGGACCGCGCCTGGCTAGCGACTTGCATAGCATATTATTATAATCTCTCTCCCTCGGGGATCTGTAAAAGGGCGTTTAGAAACCTGAAGGCCACAATCTCGTAATTTAAAACGTTTCAAAATCTAGTCGCAGTCTCATCTTGGCGAAAAACAAAAATACCTCTATTTTCCGAAATTAGAGGTATTTTGAACAGATTGAGACTGAGATCAGACTGTGAACGTTCTTAAAATTACGAGAATTGCCCCTCAGGTATTTGTTCTGAGACAGACAAGGCACTTCACTAACATCGCAAGAGTCAAAGTCCTGTATGACGCACTAGTCAGGAGTCATCTGGGCTGTCATATGGGCTCCGCACTGGGCTAAGTCCTCGGTAATGCTGGAACGCGGACAGAGCAAGTTCACGCGCCACTTGTACAAGAAACTATAATATGGGGTACTAGCTTCTGCCCGCGGCTTCGCCCGCGTGGATGTCGGAAGTTATCCCACGGGAACGTGCTACCAGGATAAAAAGTATGTGCTTCCCCAGGATGCCATCTATCTCTTTGCCAAATCAGAAGTTCAGTGGTTTAGGCGTGAAAATGTAACATACAGTTTCAAGTTCAAATCCTCCCCTGAAAACCAAATTACCCCTTTTTGCCCCGTCAGGGGTCAATTTTCGACCACTTTACATACTTATTACCTATTAATTATTTTCTGTCGAAAGTATCAATGTTGAGTTTCGAGTTAATCGGACCGCGCATTCAATTTCTTCCACTTAAACTTCTACACCCCTATATCCCCCTTTGAGGGGTAGTTTGAAAAACTTATAATGATAAACTTTATTACTTACTTAGGCAAGTATTGTTGCCAAGTTTCAAGTTTATTAACTAAATTAATAAGATTTTTCAGAAGGTGGTAGTGGTAGCCGTAAGGCTGATCCGGGGCTACCGCACGATCTCGCGCGAGGCGGCAAGCCTCCTTGCCGGACTGCCGCCATGGGATCTGGAGGCGATAGTCCTCGCGCGCCTGCATGATTGGCGCGCGGAGGCACTACGCCGGGGGGAAACTCTGCACCCGCGGCAAATCGCTGCGGAGCGGACGGACCTCCGGCGCGATCTCATGGCGGAATGGAAGGCGCGACTATCGCAACCCAGCGCAGGGCACGCCGCGATAGCGGCGATAAGACCCCTCTTTGAGGAGTGGCTAGAGAGGCGTCACGGCGTTCTCACGTACCGCCTGACGCAGGTCCTCTCCGGACACGGATGTTTCGGGAGGTTCCTGCACATTATCAGGCGGGAGGAGACGCCCGGGTGTCACCACTGCCAGGATCGCCCAGAGGACACGGTGGAGCACACGGTGGAGGTCTGCCCTGCTTGGGCGGAGCCCCGCCGTGTCCTCGTAGAGGCGATCGGCAACGGCGGCGACCTCTCGCGCCCGGCCCTGGTGCAAGCCATGGTCCGGGGCGAGAGAGAATGGGAGGCAGTCACCTCCTTCTGCGAAGCAGTCATGCTAGCGAAGGAGGTGGCGGGGAGGCTGACGGAAAGAACCTCACGCCTCAGCCGCCGCGGGAGACGCTCCGGGCGTCGGGAGCCGCGTGACGACTCCCGGCCACCGTAGGCGCGGGCCTGCGGGCGGTGAGTAATGGGTAGCTCACCGTCCGATCAGGACCAGGCCCGTGCCGGACGGCGCGTTGTGTTCCACGCGCGCCTCAAAGAGATGTCGGCAGAGGACGGGGCCCCGCAGGGCCGAAGCCTGCCGGGGCGGCGGGATTTTCCGAAAGGTTAACCGCTGCCCTGGAACAGAAAGGGCTAAGGACGGAACACGGGTGGGTTTAAGTCAGTAAAAGTCTGACACTCCCTTCCGCTCCACCCAGAGCGGGAGGGGTCATTTGATGATTTCCCATCCACAAAAAAAAAAAGGGGTGGAATTTAAAAAAAAACATAAAATTTCATAACTTGACTTAAAGATTATTTATACCAATTTTATAATTAATCAAGCCACTTATTATAATCCTCCCCTCTAAAATTAACTACCCCTTTTCACCCCGTTAGGGGTAGATTTTCGATAAACGTGTTATTATTTATTTTTAGTCTTAAGTACTCACAGTACACTGAGTTTCGAGTTAATCGGACCGCGCGTTCAAATTCTTCCACACAAACTTTAACACCCCTATATCCCATTTGAGGGGTAGTTTTGAAAAACTAATAATAATGAACTTTATTGCTTACTTAGGCGAGTATTCATGCCAATTTTCAAGATTATTAACCTAACGAATAAGATTTTTCATAATTATAAGGTAGACGGATGCAGATAACTTACGAGTCATCCACCGCGACTAAATAAACGTTATTTGTTTTTGGTATACTTGTTATTGTAGATAAGTGACGTGTGTTTAATCTATTAGCGGTGTTGTAGTTCATTTTGAAATGCAAGGAAATAAGTATTGAGATGAAAGCAGATATATTATCGCGCTGCGTAAAAGTGGACTTAAAATATATCACAGAAATTTGATGAAACCGGACTGAGTGTGAGTATTATGATTTAATTATTTTATCGATTGTTTTTCTAATTAAAGTATAACTGCTGATCCTTTTAGTTATTTTTTTAACGTTTTATATTTATCATAAAGCCTAAATAGAAGAAAAGAAAATTAAGAAAATAGAATAGAATACAACATTAAGTATAATAATAATAGATATAATATGTAACATTTCTATTTTCAAAATAATTTGGTTTCAAATTGGTAATATTCGTATTTTGCTAGTAGCCTAACAGTACTCTTTTTTTGTTTTAGAGAAATACCTACTGTGAGTCGGAGGGTCAAAAGATATCAGGAAAAGCCTTGCCAGTCGAAACTCGAAAGCGAAGTGGAAGGCCCCAGCTAGTCAGTGAATATGAAACAAGTGGTTTCATACCAACGAGATATTTTGCCGAATTATTCCACACATCTTTACGAACCGTTCGCCCATATTTGATTGAAAAACATAAACAAGACGTTCATTTTGCGATACAGCGATGGGAAGCACGGAATGAGAGATCTGATGAGCAGTTGAAGTAGCATTGCATGGAAATATGGGAACATTTAAGAGGAACAGATACATGTTTCAATATTGTTGGATTCATGCGCCAGCGTTTACTTGATAGCATTGACAATAATGGGGGTTGTACAAAGTATTAAGCTTGGCCGGTTTTTTATGTTAATATAGTGTAGATTCGAGCAGGCTATAGTTGTTTTTTTTATTTTATTTAGGGAGCTTCTCTTCTTCTTAGCGTGTCGATCGCAATCTATGTAAATGGACTCGGCCCAGAACTGGGCTACTTGTTGGGTGCCATCACCAGCGTCCATCAGTTCCTGTAACATGCAGCTGACCGGACAGGGAACTTAATAAAGTACTTAATATACGGGAATATTCCCAACTGCTTTAAAGCGTTCTTTAATCACACCTGTGCACAAGGGGGGGGACACAAACGATGTCAATAACTACCGCCCAATATCTGTCTTGCCATCAATTTCCAAAATTTTAGAAAAAATACTTAATAAAAGACTTGTGAACTACTTAAATAAATATAATATTCTCGCTAGTTCACAATATGGTTTTAGACAAGGGCGCTCGACACAGGATGCTGTTACAGCATTGACTACTGAAATCGTTAGAGAAGTAGACAAAGGGTATAAATGCATAACAGTATTCCTCGACCTTAAAAAAGCGTTTGACACCGTTTCTGTTCCCATCCTTGTGCAGAGGCTTGAAGCCATAGGATTAAGAGGTACGGCTCTTTCACTTTTCGACAGCTATCTTCGGGGAAGGAAACAACAGGTTAAGATAGAAAACTATTACAGTGAAGAAGAAAACGTTGTTTTTGGCGTCCCACAAGGGAGTGTGCTCGGCCCGACGCTGTTCCTGGTGTACATAAATGACCTATGTAACCTCGGGAATAGCGGTGGGAAGCTCTTCTCTTACGCAGACGATACAGCCATTGTCTTTTCTGGTCAATCGTGGGAGGTAGTGCACCAAAAAGCAGAATTTGGCCTAAGTATTATTGTAGACTGGTTAAAAGCTAACCTTCTAACGTTAAACGTCACAAAAACGAACTACATCTGCTTTTCTCCAAGTGCAAAAACTAAACCAGGTCCAGACTTTGACATAGCAATCCGCGAGAGTGTTTCGTGTCCTCCCTTAAACAGAAATTGTCAAAACCTGCAACGAGTCACCTCTACTAGATACTTAGGTGTTGTTATGGACGAGTGTTTATCGTGGCAGGCACAGATTGATGCTAATACATCTCGTGTTAGAAAATTGATGTGGATCTTCAAAACTCTTCGCTATGTGATGCCTCCGGACGTACTTGGTAAAATTTATGTTGCGCTTGCACAATCTGTTATAACATACTGCATTCCGGTTTGGGGAGGAGCCGCCAAAACTAAGTTACTTGAGCTTGAAAGAGCCCAGCGGTCACTTTTAAAAGTAATGTATTTTAAACCATACAAATATCCGACTAACAGCCTTTACAATATGTGTGGTTTGCTAACAGTAAGGCAGGTATATCTGTTAAACATGACTCTATACTTGCATAAATCTACACCACTTAACCCAGCAGACCAGGTTAAACGACGTAATAATATGGTGGCGCACTCATCGCGGGTTCGTACGGCTTTTGCTGAGCGTCAATATGTTGCTCAATCTGCCTTTGTCTACAATAAAATAAATTCAAAATTAAAATTCCATCCGGAGTCTCAACATAAGTGCAAGAAGATCATAACTGACTGGTTAAAAACATTAACGTACGAGGAGACTGAACAAATATTGATCAGACCATGCTAAAGAGGAATACATAAAAAAAAAAATAGACCACAGGCACAAATATGCACGCACAAACACACCCACACACACGCACACACAAAAACACGCGCGGGCGCGCGCACCCACACACACACACATACACACACAATTGAGCTATCTTGAACTTAGATATCACAGTTTTTAATTGGCATCCTGTTTTCTTTTCTTTTATATTTTTTATTTTTTGTTTATTAGTCTCCATTATGTTAATGTAAAATAGGGGAAGAAGCGAGTCGGCCCCAACACAAGTATTATTAATAACTTAATGGGGCCGCCTCGTAATATATTTATGTAATGATTTTGGAACAATAAACAATTTATTATTATTATTATTATTATTACTTTATTTTTTTTAGATGTTATTATAAGTAGGTACTACTAGTTTTTTACGTTTTTCATAGTTTTAAATTATTGTAAGTTAATTTTAAGAGCACGCTATCGCATTAGGTATACCATTTATACTGTAAATGTAATGATAGTAATTGTAAGGGAGATTTAATAAATAACAGGTATTACATAACAAGTTTTTTTTTTACTGCCTCGTTGGGCTAAGTCATCGTAAGCGTCGTAAGCGGTGAGCACAAGGTCCAGGGTTTGATTCCCAGATCGGGCAAAGTGTTATTGGGGTTTTTCCATCAGGAATTTCTTAGAAGCAGCCTTGAGTCTGGATTTGCGCCCGGTTGATGGTAATAAGCTCGACCCATATTACATGGGACTTAAACATACCTGGCGAAATGTAGGTGTTATTATAGGTACACCTCTGCCTGTCCCTTCGAGGATTACACGCGTAATGTTATGTTAATATTATGGGCATAGATATAAGTGGCGCGGTGTGCTCCTTGTGTCGCAGATGAACGCCGAGGCGAAGAAAAAGGTGGACGTGCTGTCGGAAGAGCTGCTGCCGTACATCATCGCGGAGCAGGAGCGGCGCACCACGCTGTACAAGCGCGTCATGACGGCTATCCAGAACGGCGAGAAGGGCGTCACCATCGCCGAGATACGCAACAAGCCGCCCGCCATCATACGCAAAGGTACTCGTACGTGCATTCGTTGCGTTCCACATTGTGTTAGCTGATAGGTTTTACAAAGACATGATCATGATCCATCATTTTCATTTTTGAAGAACTAACGATATGGTCCTGCATACAGATGCCCACCGCGTTATACTATACCGCAGCTTCTCGCTGTATGTCAAGCTCCCTTGTGACGCTACCAACGAAAATTGGAAGTGTAAAACCAAATGACATTAGATGTTGTGCGCAGCAGTGATGCCTGTTACTTAGATTACGTTAGTTGCATGGTACTATTAGGTATCTATTGTGTGCTTAGGTTGGTCGTTGAACGAACAATGGAGATAAGATTTAAAATCTGCTCCGCTTATGAAAATCCTTTGCCATACCATGCCGCGCCGTGCCGCCTGGCTTAGTTCAGTCTAATAGCAAAGTGAATCAAGCGCCAGAAAAAAAGCGACTCAGTTTGATGGTTCGCCACTCTGACAAAGCTTAGATTTTTGTCTAAAATGACAGCGCCTTAAATTAAGGGTGACATGACTTACGAATATTAAAAAAAAGAAATCGCTTGATTCACTGTCACATAACGCCGTGAGATTAAAATCTTGTTAAAACGTACCCGTTCGCTGTCGCAGGCCTGATGTACCGCTGCCCCACCAACCGCGCGCCGCGTGAACCCGACGGCTCCGGGGCCATCATGTGCGAGGACAACCTGGATCCCACGCCCATCATGTTCGAGTCCTGCCTCTCCGCAGAGGATAAGGAGCTCTATGTGGCAGACAATAAGTACTTCTTCTGCAACCGTAAGTTTATATTTAGCTGTGTTTTGTCAGTATGTCTGGTTCGTGCTTGGAATCTTGCAAGTGTTTGTAGGCATGTACTAAACAATTTAGAAAAAAAAAACGTAAAGCACACTTAAAAAACCTAGATAATCATTTATGTATTGGAAAAGCACATACGAGTACCAGGGAAGAATGGCACAAAAAGGCGGAGGCTTATAATCAGCAGTGGGAGGAACAAGGGTACCAATGATGATGATGATCATTGGAAAAGCCACTGCAAAGTGAAGCATTATTTTCCAAGTCGATTGTT
Source organism: Apamea crenata (assembly GCA_949629185.1). Lineage (NCBI taxonomy): Eukaryota > Metazoa > Arthropoda > Insecta > Lepidoptera > Noctuidae > Apamea > Apamea crenata. The sequence goes on along the minus strand of OX451379.1, from coordinate 11,169,310 downwards.
CGGGCTTTTTTTTTTTTTTTTTTTCTTTTTAAATGTTGCCCCACACTAGAAATTTCTCCTGTATCGTGGGTGCGTTTACAAACATTTAAACTCACATAAACACAGACAGCAAAATTTTTTTTTATTGTGAGCGATGCATACAGTCGGCAATGGCCGGACTTTCCAGTCCAGGGCATCCATTGACAATATCGTCATCATTCACCCAAAAGACTTCCTCTACTGGAAATAGGCCTCCCCAAGCATCACCACATCGACCTGCGGTCATGCGCCGTTTCCATGTAGCGCATAAGTTCTTAGCTTTATTTGTTCCACCACCCACTTTCAGTTTCTTTTTCGAGAGCCCCACAGTTTTTAGGGTTCCGTACCCAAAGGGTAAAAACAGGACCCTATTACTAAGACGTCGCTGTCTATCACCAGGCTGTATCTCAAGAACCGCGATAGCTAGACAGTTGAAATTTTCACAAATTATATATTTCTGTTGCCGCTATAAACAACAAATACTAAAAACAAAATATAGTAAATAATAGGGGTGAAAGTATGAAATTGCCGTTTTATTGTTAAGATACTTCGAATTGATATAGAACCTTCATGGTTTGAGATTTTTGAGTGAAACTTTTTTCACATGGTACCTATGAAGTTCTTCTTTTAAAAAATGTGCAACATTCGATTATCGACTTTCAGTTGTTTTTTTTTATTCAGCTTAGACAAGAAAGATGGATACTTCGAAAATTCGAGTTATTTTTGAATACGAGTTCCGATGCGGAACTAACGCGGCAGAAACAGCTCGCAATATCATTGTAGCGTTTGGAGAGGGGACTGCTAATGAACGCATCGTGCGATTTTGGTTTAAACGCTTTCGTGATGGAAACTTTGATTTGAAGAACGAACCACGTGGCAGACCACCCACACAGGTGAATAACAATGAATTGAAAGATATGGTGGAAGCCGATCCGAGCTAAACTAGTCAGGAATTAGCGGCGTGGTTTAACGTTACCTTACCAACAATATTGACTCACTTGCGTCAACACAATAAAATAAAAAAATATGAGAAATGGGTGCCTCATGATTTGAGAAACAGTTTTAACTCTATAGGAACTGCAATTAGAAACCATTCATCACCCTCCGTATTCGCCAGACCTTGCTCCAACGGACTACCATTTTTTTTCGTGATTTGGACAATTTTCTGCGTGATAAAAAGTTTTCTTCTCAGGAGGCAGTACAAAATGCTTTCACACAGTTTGTCGAATCTAGAACACGAGAGTTCTCAAAGCACTCAAGGCGAAGGCATAAATGACCTTCCTATTAGATGGCAGCAATGTATAGATAATAGTGGTAATTATTTTGATTAAATAAATATGTAAAATTAAAAAAAAAAACGAATTCAATGTTTCAGTACAAATCGGCAATTTCATACTTTAACCCCTAATATTTAAGGGGGGCTCCCATACAACAAACGCGATTTTTTTGTACCTACTATTGTTTACCTAGTCAATGGTACGGAACCCTTCGTGAGCGAGTCCGACTCGCACTTGGCCGGTTTTTTTAACCGACTTCTAAAAAATGGAGGAGGTTCTCAATTCAGATGTTTGTATTTTTTTTTGTTCGCGCATAACTGCGTTGCTTGCCAACCGATTTGAATTTTGTTTTTTTGATGGAAAGGTTATACTTTCCAAATGGTCCCATGAAAATACATTTTAAAAATGAATTTTATCGAAATCGGACATGCGGTTGAAGGGCCAAGATAATGTTGACTTGCGCCACTTCTTATGTGTGTTGCCTCACAGGTGTTGGTTGTATAAATCAAAGCAGAAGCACTAACTGAACTAGTTTATTTTTAACAACTTAATTTAGCGTTGCAATAAAAAAGGTAAACAAAGAAATAAATCAGCGAGGAAGCGCAAGCAAGCCAAGCAAAAATGAAGTGAAGCGATACATTGCTAGTCCGCGGTTTTTATACTAAAACTCACATACACCCTAAGGTTCACTTTTGCTAATTACTTTTGGGCGCCTGGCGTAAACAAAGGATCATACGATATGACGTATGCGGTGGCGTGATTCCTTGCCGAGCCGAGGTGTCACCGCTCATTAGCGGCAGCGGATGTCGTAGCGGTTTTGGTCGCTACACGGTTTTTCAAAAATTAACAAAAAAAGTGAAAAATATTTTTTTTTTTACTTACCGTCTATCGCGAATCTGAAACAGCTATTACTACGATTATATTTTAACGTGTGTAAGATAGAATATATAATTTGGTCTGATTCTTCTACTGCCCTACTACCCTAAAACTCGCCCCGTTGAGAACCTATGATCTAGCGAATTCTCACGACTGTTACTAAGTCGACAGTCCACACTGTTGGGGCCAACCCACGATGCACCATGCGGTGCATATCCAATCACTGATATAATGATTGCTTTAACTTGAATTAAACGGTGTTTAGGGCACAAGGTGGAAGGTCCCGACTTACCGCGGAACGGCACCAGCGTGATCGGCTGCGCGCCTTGCGAGCGCACCTCGCTGAACTACACCAGCCAGAAGTGCGCGCTCGAGGACACGGACGACGTGGTGGTGCACTACCGGTATTATCCCGACAGAGTGAGTACCTATCTCTACTTGCGAGCGAGTGCAAGCGCACTCGAGGACACGGACCACGTGGTGGTGCACTACCGGTATTATCCCGACAGAGTGAGTACCTATCTCTACTTGCGAGCGAGTGCAAGCGCACTCGAGGACACGGACCACGTGGTGGTGCACTACCGGTATTATCCCGACAGAGTGAGTACCTATCTCTCCTTGCGAGCGAGTGCAAGCGCACTCGAGGACACGGACCACGTGGTGGTGCACTACCGGTAATATCCCAACAGAGTGAGTACCTATAATATCTCTCCTTGCGAGCGAGTGCATGCGCACTCGAGCACACGGACCACGTCGTGGTGCACTACCGGTATTATCCCGACAGAGTGAGTACCTATCTCTCCTTGTGAGCAAGTGCAACTCGCTGAACTACACCAGCCAGAAGTGCGCACTTGAGGACACGGACCACGTGGTGGTGCACTATTTGTGAGGTGTCAATAGTGACAATCCCTACCATCACCCGATCTATTCTGCAAAAATCTCATCGTGGAAGCCAAGGTGAAGTGAGTTTGAAGTGAGCTGCAGTGCGATTCCGTAACCATCTTACCGTGAAAACTTAGGTGAAGTGAGCGTGGAGTGAGCTGTCATTCCAACTAATGCTACGGATTGAAACTATTGACAACTCACTTCACCTAACTTTTCACGGAAAGATTTTTACAGAATCGATCGGCTGCTACTAGTGTCAGTCCCAAGTATCAGTGGAATGACAGCTCATTTCACTTAAGTCTTCGCGGTGAGATTTGTACAGAATCTTAAAACAGATCGAGAGTTAAACATAACGTTACCTTTCTCACAGACGTACAAGTTTGTGTCCGAGCTGGACCCGGACCGTGAGGTGTGCGAGCACTGGAACCCCTGCCAGGTGGGCTACATCTTCAGCCTGCCCGGGCCCGACCAGGCCACGCCGGCCAGCGAACTGTGGCGTAAGTCAGTCTAAAACCTACATGATAATGGACAAAAAGCTCTTCCGGGAAACAATTACTCATCATCATCATCTGCCTAGCGTTTACGCAACTATGTCGGGGTCGGCTTCTAGTCTTACCGGGTGCAGCTGAATACCAGTATTTTACATGGAGCGACTGCCTATCTAACCTCCACAATCCAGGTACTGGGTAACACGATAGCCTTTGGCAAGACTGAGTGTCAGGCTTTAGGACTTCTGACTACCCGTAACGACAGTCAAAGATTTACAAATGCAAGCCGGGGCTTAACGTTTTAATGGATGGAAGAATGACTATCATACTACCAACCAACGTGGCTGTGTCCCGTGTGAAGGGTGTGGTGCCATCGCTCTGTATCCGGGATGGTATCGTGTCTGAGGTGTGAGACATTCTTTGGCAGGCGACCACTTGCTATCAGGTGGGCAGTTGGGCAGTTGACTTGTAACAAACCCCTTTCAGTTTTATTTGGCTGTCATGCATTCTGATTTAATTGGTTTATCTTTTAATAATTTCAGATGACTACTGTAAGTTGGTGAAAGTTCACATTACCTCTAAAAGGAAGTCCTTATTAATGCGAGTATCAATAGAAAAGCCGTATTTGTTCTATAAAAAGAGAATATTCTTAATTAGAATGATTAAATCAAGAAATGACAATAACCGATATTTTCTATTTGTAGCGGGAGGCAAGTATCCTTTTCAATATTTCAGCCTATAATGTCTAGAGTTTAAGCTTTGGGCTCGATCACACGTACCACAACGACCACAACGACCACAACCACACCACAACCACACCACAACCACACCACAACCACACCACAACCACACCACAACCAAACCACAACCACACCACAATCACACCACATCCACACCACAACCACACCACAAGGACAACACGTGTGTGCAAATTTTTATGAAAATGAATATTCTATTCACACGGACTACGTATGGGCGATACCGACGACATCAAGGCAACGTCGCAGCCACAACGCAACAGCCAGCGAAATCGCGCACTAGCGGCCGGCCACATTGCAAACAACGATCTGTCTATCTGCAAACACTATCCACACGTAATCATACCGCAACTACAAGCGACAACGCAACCACAACGCAGCTGCAAGAACCTGCAGCGACATTATCCACACGTAACCACACCGCAACTACAAGCGACAACATAACCACAACGCAGCTGCAAGCATCTGCAGCGACACTATCCACACGTAACCACACCGCAACTACAAGCGACAACGCAACCACAACGCAGCTGCAAGAACCTGCAGCGACATTATCCACACGTAACCACACCGCAACTACAAGCGACAACGTAACCACAACGCAGCTGCAAGCATCTGCAGCGACACTATCCACACGTAACCACACCGCAACTACAAGCGACAACGCAACCACAACGCAGCTGCAAGAACCTGCAGCGACATTATGCACACGTAACCACACCGCAACTACAAGCGACAACGTAACCACAACGCAGCTGCAAGCATCTGCAGCGACACTATCCACACGTAACCACACCGCAACTACAAGCGACAACGCAACCACAACGCAGCTGCAAGAACCTGCAGCGACATTATCCACACGTAACCACACCGCAACTACAAGCGACAACGTAACCACAACGCAGCTGCAAGCATCTGCAGCGACACTATCCACACGTAACCACACCGCAACTACAAGCGACAACGCAACCACAACGCAGCTGCAAGAACCTGCAGCGACATTATCCACACGTAACCACACCGCAACTACAAGCGACAACGTAACCACAACGCAGCTGCAAGCATCTGCAGCGACACTATCCACACGTAACCACACCGCAACTACAAGCGACAACGTAACCACAACGCAGCTGCAAGCATCTGCAGCGACACTATCCACACGTAACCACACCGCAACTACAAGCGACAACGCAACCACAACGCAGCTGCAAGAACCTGCAGCGACATTATCCACACGTAACCACACCGCAACTACAAGCGACAACGTAACCACAACGCAGCTGCAAGCATCTGCAGCGACACTATCCACACGTAACCACACCGCAACTACAAGCGACAACGCAACCACAACGCAGCTGCAAGAACCTGCAGCGACATTATCCACACGTAACCACACCGCAACTACAAGCGACAACGTAACCACAACGCAGCTGCAAGCATCTGCAGCGACACTATCCACACGTAACCACACCGCAACTACAAGCGACAACGCAACCACAACGCAGCTGCAAGAACCTGCAGCGACATTATCCACACGTAACCACACCGCAACTACAAGCGACAACGTAACCACAACGCAGCTGCAAGCATCTGCAGCGACACTATCCACACGTAACCACACCGCAACTACAAGCGACAACGCAACCACAACGCAGCTGCAAGAACCTGCAGCGACATTATCCACACGTAACCACACCGCAACTACAAGCGACAACGTAACCACAACGCAGCTGCAAGCATCTGCAGCGACACTATCCACACGTAACCACACCGCAACTACAAGCGACAACGTAACCACAACGCAGCTGCAAGCATCTGCAGCGACATTATCCACACGTAACCACACCGCAACTACAAGCGACAACGTAACCACAACGCAGCTGCAAGCATCTGCAGCGACACTATCCACACGTAACAACACCGCAACTACAAGCGACAACGCAACCACAACGCAGCTGCAAGAACCTGCAGCGACATTATGCACACGTAACCACACCGCAACTACAAGCGACAACGTAACCACAACGCAGCTGCAAGCATCTGCAGCGACACTATCCACACGTAACCACACCGCAACTACAAGCGACAACGCAACCACAACGCAGCTGCAAGAACCTGCAGCGACATTATCCACACGTAACCACACCGCAACTACAAGCGACAACGTAACCACAACGCAGCTGCAAGCATCTGCAGCGACACTATCCACACGTAACCACACCGCAACTACAAGCGACCACGCAACCACAACGCAGCTGCAGCGATACTATCCACACGTAAAGTCCATGGTTTGCCCACGTATGGTCGCTGCTATGTGGTGTGGCTGTAGTACGTTTGAAGTTCTAAACGGGCCCTTTGTGGTGCAACTTTTAAATTAGGCGAGGCAAATTCCACTATTACCTTCTTGATGACATGAATGACGATGAAGCTATAACATCTTCTATATATATAAAATTCAAAGTCCTGACTGACTGACTGACTGACTGAGACATCAACGCACAGCCTAAACCGCTGGTCCTAGAGACATGAAATTTGGAGGGTGTATTCTTCGTGAAGAGTAGGTATCCGCTAAGAAATGGTTTTTCGAAATTCCACCCCTAAGAGGGTGAAATGGGGGGATTTCGTTTGTATGAAAAATCTTATTCCTTGAGTTAATAAACTTGAAACTTGGCACGAATACTTATCTAAGTAAATTATGAAGTTGGCCATTTTCGGTTTTCATAAAGTACCCCCTAAAAGGGGATTGGGGGGTTTCAAAGTTTGTATGGAAGAATTTTAACGCGCGGTCCGATTTACTCGAAACTCAGTATTTATACCAAAAATTGAAAGTAAAGAATAATGTGTATCAGGGTTTTTTGTAACTCTACCCCTGACGGGCTGAAAAGGGGTAGTCAATTTTACAGGGGAGGATTTTACAGCGTGGCTTGATTAACTCGAAAATTGGTATAAATAATCTTTGAGTCAAGTTATGAACACATCCCAAAAGATTTTTCAAAAATCCACCCCTGTGGGGGTGAAAACCGGAGATACAATTTATATGAAAAATCTTATTCGTAAGGGTAATAAACTTGAAAATTGGCATGAATACTCGCCTAAGTAACCAATAAATTTTATCATTATAAGTTTTTCTAAACTACCCCTCAAAGGGGGATATAGGGGTGTTGAAGTTTTCGTGGAAGAATTTGAATGCGCGGTCCGATTTACTCGAAATTCAGTGTTTATACTTAAGACCTAAAATAAAGAATAATATGTATCAGGGTTTTTCGAAAATCTACCCCTAATGGGTTGAAAAGGGGTAGTCAATTTTACAGGGGAGGATTTTACTGCATGGCTTGATTAACTCGAAAATTAGTATAAATAATCTTTGAGACAAGTTATGAATACATCCCTAACGATTTTTTTAAACTCCACCCCTGTGGGGATGAAAAGCGGGGATACAGTTCATATGAAAAATCTTATTCATTTAGTTAATAAACTTGAAACTTGGCAAGAATGCTCGCCTAAGTAAATAATAAAGTTTATTATTATAAGTTTTTCCAAACTACTCCTCAAAGGGGGATATAGGGGTGTTAAAGTTTGTGTGGAAGTAATTGAATGCGCGGTCGAATTAACTTGAAACTCAGTATTAATACTTTTGACGGAAAATAATTAAGTAATAATCAGTATTTAAAGTTGTCGAAAATTGACCCCTGACGGGGCAAAAAGGGGTTATTCAATTTTTAAGGAGAGGACTTGAACTTGAAACTGTATGTTACATTTTCACACCTAAACCACTTCTGATTTGGCAAAGAGATAGATGGCATCCTGGGGAAGGACATACTTTTTATCCTGGTACACGTTCCCATGGAATAATTTCCGACATCCACGCGGGCGAAGCCGCGGGCAGAAGCTAGTGTTGTATAAACCGCGAGTTCGGCTTTGTGGGACTCGTGGGACTCGCGGGCACAGAGAGTTTTAAGTCACTCATGATGTTTTAAAATTCATTTGTCTTATTTTTCAGACACAGATGAAGGTAAAATAAAAATATTTCGTTCCGGTTCATTGGTTTTAGTGTTGTTATGAATAAATTATGTTATTTGTTTTAAATCATCTCTTTTGTCCGACAGAAATTTCAAGTGAGTAATTTGTTATTTTGTCAAGTTTTTTATAAGTCTGTCAAAAATTCTGTATTCATTTTTTACTAGTTTGTTTACGCATAAAATAACACTAGTACGGTTTTGTTGTTTTAGGGGAGGGTAAGATCATTTTTGTTTTTTAATACTTTTACGTACATACCTCGACGTTGCCCCGGATTGATGGGGTAGTACACACGGCTACACATGAAGCTATGCATTTCCAGTTTTAGCTGACCTCTCATTGTATAGGTTTTTCGTACAATCAGAAGTCAGTTACTGGTTATGTATAGCTTGATGTGTAGCCGTGCGCACCTTTGGGCCGAAGCCAAGTGCTACCCTGGAAATTGGTTAGATTATGATGAGATGATGGTGTGTTCGGATTTTGTGATGGTGAGTGTGTCTGTCTGATGGAGCTGTTTAGGTATTAAACCAGTTTTTCACAATGCTATAGGAACTACGGTGACATTGCTCAGCCGCCACATTCGGCTGATTACTTTTTCCAGGTCTGGGTCAGTGGGCTGTATATTTTGAGAGTTTTTCTGCGACAGTATTCTGTAGATTGTGTGTAAAAATTAGGAATGGCTATTTATTATTTATGATTTGTGCCGTTTTATAGTTTTTAGGGTACTAGAAAGCTATAATTTGGCGTGGATATACTCATGTTAATCACGCTGACAAAGTGGTATAATAAAATCATGAAAATATTTGTGTACTCGTAAAGTGGGGATGTTTTTTTTTCTCGTCTACCTCATAGTGTGGGTATTGTTAAATGGGTATTTCAAAAATATTGCGGGTTTGTCAAAAAAAAAATTCAATTAAGGGATCCGTTTGTGAAATAAAAGTGCTAATTTTTGTTAGAGTCAAGTGCCCCCCCCCCCCCCCCCCCCTCTGCCAGCTAACTAGTTGTTTTTGGATAGCTGAAAAAATTCACGGTAGTAGTATAATATACAGGGTTATTGGAAAGAAATAAAGAAATAGTATTTATTGCGACTCGTACAGGATCATAAACTAACTAAACACAGTTAAAAATAAAACAAAAAACACCAACAACCGCTTCAGAGGTGAATGAATGACGATATAGTACTCTTCATTATGAACAACTTTTGAACCAAAACCTGAAATCGCGAAAAAAAACATTAGCTGTTCCCTACATTTTGACGAGTTAACCGAACTTAAATGTGGGGAACGGCTGATTTTTATTATTATTATTACGGTATTGGGGCTCCTTTCAGCCCCTTGACCGAAGCTTAGGTCTCTCGGTCCCCAAAATTGGGGGGGGGACATTGCCCCCCTGCCGCAGGGTGCCATACGGTGGCCTGTTACCAGGCCCCTCATTTGGTTGGTGACTTGGCGTATGGCCCTGTTGAACGCGCGTGAGTTGCGCGCGTCCATGGGAGTGATTCCTATGTAGTTTTCTGTAGTCGCGTCACGAAGCCGAGTCACAACGTCACTTTCTTGGGGGAGACCCGGCGGGGGACGACCAGCGACAGAGGTGCCGACTCGACGCTCCTACAGAATATAGGTGTATTGCTCCCGCCTGTCCCGTTTCCAAAGCTAGCCGGTTTCGTTCCGAGCTAAAGAGCAGTCGTGTGTGTGTGAGCGGTAATGTGACTGTGACTGACTTTTTGCTCGTCGTGGTCATCTCTGCGCCTCCGAAGGGGGTGCGAGGAGTCGGTGTTGGGGCTCCTTTCGGCCCCTTGACCGAGGCCTGGGTCTCTCGGTCTATCCCGTCGTTGGGTTTCTCCCCCCTCCCGTGGGGGGGGGGACTCTTCGCATAAACCTATCACCCCAGGGGGTTTGCCTCCCCCTGGTGGTCGTTGGTGTGTGTCTGGATAGTGGCTGTAGGAGCGCCCGAAGTGCTTCTCGACGCCCGTGCGACCTGCTGGGTCCTGCTGGGTGAGATCCCTAGTTCCCTAGGGAAGGCACGGCAAGAGCCGATCTAGCCGGTGGTGCCGCGGGGTGCGGGGCGTGGTGTTGAGTATCGAGCGACTTATGGGTGTGTGTGCGTCTCTCGTCTGGTTTTCTGGGTGCTACAGCGAGTTTGGAGTAGTGAATGTGTGAGCGCCGCGCACGCAGCATATATTAACTTAGCCCGCTTTTTGCGCGGTGTCGTGTGGCGAGTGTGGAGTTCTATTGGATGAGCAGGCCGCGCTGACTTTTTGCCAAAAATGGCGCTATTTTTATACCCGGCGAAGCCGGCCTACGTTACCTTAAAGAAGCGGTGTATTTTGAGCCCTTTTGCTTGTTAATTTTATTCGAGCTGAAATCTGTCAAGCCCCTTTTTTATTTATATGTTCCTATTATTTTTTTACAATTGGTAGGGTTCCGTACCTTGAAAGGAAAAAACAGAACCCTTATAGGATAACTTTGTTGTCCGTCCGTCCGTCCGTCTGTCTGTCAAGACCCTTTTTCTCAGGAACGCGTGAAAGTATCAAGATGGAATTTATATCAAATACTCAGGTCTACTGACCCTTGGAGCTGTGAAAAAATCAGACTTCTAAACCAACGCAATCAAAAGATACAGCTTTATGCCGCAAATGTCCGCAAATTTTCGACACTCGCAAGGGAATCAAAACCCGTACTTCCCGTGAACTCAGAATCTTGAAATTTGGTACGAAGCAACGTCTTATAGCGCAGATAAAGGAAAAATTGCGAAAACCTAAATTTTTAGTTACATCATATAATAAAAATATTTTTAATAATTTTAAATTGTACGGAACCCTCGGAGCGCGAGTCCGACTCGCACTTGGCTGGTTTTTTTTGTTATATAATCTTCCTAACATAATTATTAAGCTAATTAAACCTTAATATAAAACTTAACTGTGAACAATAAAAAGTTTCTAGAACCAAAACTGTTACAAAAGTGAGTTGACACATTTTCACTATACAAAATCCCTTATAATTCCTAAACTAATGGTCCGATTTTTACAATTTAAACGGAAATATTCGTTTTATATCTCAAATTCAAATTCAAATTCTTTATTGCTCAACACAGTACATTATATACATTTCAAGATGTCAAGTTAATGCGCAGTCCACTGTGTTGCACCAATTCAGGCATGCAAAATTATCATTAAAATAAAATTATACTATGTCATAAATTCATAATAATACGTTATACACTTTCATAAATTCAAAATAATACCATAAGCAATGTCATAAATTCAATTCAATAAGTTCAGTATACAATTTCATAAATACAAATAAATAATTAAGTTATTTCATAAATTACAATTAAAAAGTAAGTAAATTCGGAGTATATAATGTCATAATCTCGACCTATCCGTTACAAAATTATCAAATACACTTATAAGAATCCTTTTAAAAACTGTCTTATTGGTTTGAAATACAAAAACTAATAACAAATCTGAGCTAGATACTAATTAGAAATATAAAAAACATGAAATAAATCTCTTTAAAAGTTTCTAATTACGTTTTTTGCGTAGCGGTCCCGCCACTACTTGCTCCCTGGTGCTTAGATAGGGTCTTGTCGCCGACACTAAGTCTTAAGTGTGTTTTGAAGTTTATCTATTGTACAGTCACGAGCACCAATATGTCAACACTTGGCAACTTTCAATTGCGATTTTTTCGTGAAATAATGAATGCAACGTAGAAATACGACACATTACATGAACCTATGGGTTCAAAAATGCTATATTCGTAAAAAACATATTATTTCATACAAAAATAAAGGAGTAAATCGCTTTTGAATAAAGCCGAGTGTATACATACTTTTGCTCGTGACTGTACAAAGACTCGCCAGAACCCCCACAGTCAAGCCACTACTACGGTTTTGTGGGGCTTAGTTTCAGTTTATATTATTTACTATGATGTGAACTTATAATAAATAATATTAACATGATTTTCATCTACAATATTTGTTTTTGGGATTTTATTCCAACTACGGAACCCTTCATTGTGCGTGGTCCGACACGCACCTGGCCGGTTTTTATTATAAGTAATGTAGATAACTGTCACATTATCTTTTGAAACAAATCATTGATTTTTTTAACATTTACAGAAATCGTACCTCGTAAGTGTTTTATAACATGAACTGTTTTGGTTTGTTGAATTCATTGACAGTCTTTATTGATGAATGTTATACTATTGTAGCTGTTCCGGGTACGTACCTTGCATTGTATTATTTTATAACGTCTTAGCAAAACACAAACATTAGGGGCGTTCAAGAGTTCTGTAAGCAGACCTTGGAGGTTATACCTAATTGTTTCAACTTTTTTTTCTAATAAAAAAGATGTAACGACGCAGTGGATCCAAAGCCTTTCATATAGTTCACAACAGTGTGTTTTATGTAGGGAAATACAATATTGAAACAAAATTTCAGAGGACGATAAGAATGAGACGACATTCCCGGCGCACAACTACGTGACGAGCACGCGCCGCGTCGTCATCCCGGGCGGCTACGAGTACCACGGGGTCGGCAAGTACATGCCCAACGGACTGCGGGTGAGCGAGCCTGACTGTGACTAGTGCTACGGCGATGACGGCAGAGCTTGTCTCGATGTGGCGCCAGCTGTATGAGAGAAAGAAAGAGAAGCTGTTGACAACTACGATAAACTATATTTATTTTTGTAAATTGGTTGAAAAAAACACATTTACACATCAAAATAAATTACGTTTTTAAACTACATAGATGAGTTCGGTGTTTTCTCACCGACTACTCTGAGAAGAAAGACCGAAACAAATTCAGAGGTCACAGTCTCTTATAAAGGCCAGACATAACCTTGGTCCGATCATGTGAGGAGCATGCATGTCAGGTGTCCGCGCCAACCCTAACGGAATGCTTGAGGAGTGAACACATCAAGTACCTAGTGCGTGACTGCTGACTCCTGCCCTTTTGAAAACTATCAGCCTGACACTCGGCGTCATGCGAGAACCGCGTAGCTCCAAGTAGTAGGTACCGGAATACTTTGGCTGGTTTTATTGTTAAGAGTTTCGGCAGCGCCGTTGGAGCGCGCGCGCTCGGAGATGTATGGGGTAGTAGTTGCATTTCAAAGTCGCACCGTTCAGCTAACCGCATTAACGTTCATATTGTACACAACTGTCTCACAGCAGCGGAACGCGCGGTACTAATCTCGTTTCACAGTGCACCGCTGTTCGAGCGCTCGCTATTCAGCGCGCTGCCCAGCGGCGCGTCTAGCGGCGTGACTATAAAACCGGCCTTAGCATGTGAATTATAATTTTCATTTACTTTTCAGACTCGCGTCAGTCGAAGGGACGGTGTAAGTAATTCAGTACCTACTTATAAATTAATTTATTAATATTTGAATTAACTACGAAAGTCAGTGTGCACCGACCATTCCAAACGAGGACATCCTCAAGCCAGAGGTGCTTACAGACAGGGGGACAGTTCAACTTACAGACAGGGGGACAGTTCAACTTACAGACAGGGGGACAGTTCAACTGTAAACCAAGTTTCAAAAATGTTAACAACATTTATAAGTATTAATTTTTGTTGGTGCGGGAAACATGTTTGAGAAAATACATGAGCCTCCGCGAGGAGCGGAGTTTCTTGCCCATCCTCCACTAAGAGACTACCTTTTGGAAGGGGCAGCTAGAATCAATTCCGTTTGCTTGTACATTTTGTACATTTGGACTTTGAAAGTGCTTAAGTTAAAATCATGTGCTTATTTCAATAAATGATTTGAGTTTGACTAGACATACTAAGTTGTAATTATTAAACATAATGTTTTCCATGTTATGTTCCAGGCTGTGGACGTAAGTTTCAGTCAAGTTTTTTTAAGAGCTGCCAAATATTATAAGCAATTTGACAACTTGCCTTTTCTACGGGGAAAAGAGAAAGATGTACGAGTATGTATATCGACGTCCCCACCGAATATAATGGTAGCCCGAAATGTCCAAGCTTACAGAAAAATAAAAAAACTGGCAAAGTGCGAGTCGGACTCGCGCACGAAGGGTTCCGTACGATTATCTATAAAAATCACATCTGTTGTATGGGAGTGAATATACAACTAAATATTCTGTGAATATTTCAACCTGTGGCCATTATTAATATCGAGCAAAAAACTGCAAAAAAATCACGTCTGTTGTATGGGAGCCCCACTTAAATATTTATTTTATTCTGTTGTTAGTATTTGTTGTTATAGCGGCAACCGAAATACATAATTTGTGATAACTTAAACTATCTAGCTATCGCGTTTCTTGAGATACAGGCTGGTGGGCAAAAATTGCGAAAACCTTAAATTTTTAGTTACATCATATAATAAAAATATTTTTAATAATTTTAAATTGTATGGAACCCTCGGTGCGCGAGTCCGACTCGCATTTGACCGGTTTTTTTTTTGTTTTATCGTGTTTTGATATCGATACTCCTCACGTCGGTGAAATTTAAAAAAAACTGATCTTTAAGCTGATGTTTTAAGTACTCACACAGTACTAACGGTCGTTAACCCCAAAAAAAAAATCTTCGGATCATGATATTTTATTTAAGTTCTAATCTTTACCTCAAAAAGAAAAACGAACCCTTATAAGATCACTTCGTTGTCCGTCTGTCTGTCTGTCGGTCAAGACCCTTTTTCCCAGGAACGCATGGAGTTATCAAGTTGAAATTAATATCAAATACTCAAAACTGTAATCCCTTGAAGCCGTGAAAAAATAAAACGTCTAAGTCAACGCAATAAAAATAAATATAATATCCCTGGACATTTCACACAGCACCATTTGTCCCAAGCTAAGCAACCTAATGCTTGTGTTATGGTAACGAGATGGCTGATAAACTACTTATATACATTTTTTTTTTTTTTGTAAATACATAAATATTATAGGTAGAAAAACACCCAGACTCGGAACAAATACATTTAGGTCATACAAATATTTGTTCCGTGCGGGAATCGAACCCGCGACACGCAGCGCAGCAGTCAATCGCTTAACCACTGCGCCAACCGTGCCGTCGAAAAAAAGATACGGGAGTTTATGTTCCGGAATCAAAACCTATAGTATAGGGTACTTCCTGTTGTCCTAAGCAATGTCATGTAGCACAAGTAAAGGAAAAAATCTGAAAACCATAAAATTGTAATTAAATTTTACATTAAAAAAACCCGTGGCCCAGCCGTCATGGCCGTGGCCGTAGTGACCCGTGTACAATAATGCCTTCAGGGTGTTGATGGGGCTGCTTCGCTTCTGTAGCGCATCAGGGATGTTTGCGGAATTGCATGTTGATTGCTTT
Organism: Apamea crenata; assembly: GCA_949629185.1. NCBI lineage: Eukaryota > Metazoa > Arthropoda > Insecta > Lepidoptera > Noctuidae > Apamea > Apamea crenata. Next base: position 11,153,689 of record OX451379.1, on the reverse strand, counting down.
TATTATTTATTTAGTTATAAGCTATTTCCATACGTACAAAGTACGGAACCCTCGGTGCGCGAGTCCGAAACGCTCATGACCGGTTTTTTTTTTAATCTTGTAAATTTCGGTATTTAAGTAAGTATATATTACGTTAGTGGTATATATTACGTTTTTAAAATAATCATTTGTAGTGACATCGACCAAAACCTGTTACCATTCAGTACATGGTTCTGGACATGATTTGCACTTTTGTTGGACACAGCTGTTTTTTTTTTAAATAATTATAATAATACTTTAAAAAAACGATTTTTACCCCCTTTTACCACGATTTTTTCAACCTGTTACCTGTAACAGGTTGTGCGCCGATGACCCTGGCGCCCTGTAGTCGATATTGGTAGCCTTAATGCAGCAGTATCATGGTTAGGTTAGGTTAGGTTAAAATATTGCCAGTTAATTTTTCAGCCAGTCTATCAATACTCATCATGACTGCGGAGTTTCGCTGGCTAATTTGATTTGACCATAATATTAGAACTTGCAATTGTAATAAATTATAATGTGTTTATTGCAGAACTTCGACAACATAGAGGTGATAACCGAAGTAGTCGGCTTCTATATCAAGATCACCATGATCTTCCGGCCGATGCGGCCCGAGGACGCCACCACCTACTACGTGCGCTTCGAAGAGATCGCCAGGAGGGGGAACTTCGTGCACATCCCTCTGGTCACCCTCAGTGAGTAGTGTGTTGTTCATGTGCCACTACATCGTACGGTCCAGCAAGCTATCGTCGTTTTACTATTGTTGATGAGAGACATCGAATGCGGCGGGTGACCCGTGACGGGCGTGCTCGTAACTCTGCGACTCTCCCCCCACTCGACTCGGCGATCCCCCTCTCTGTGTCCCCGCGCTGAGCTCGTATACCTATAGCGTATTTTCTATACAAAATTAATGTTCAATTACGAAAAAATTATTTGGAGTGGCGCTCCCCATACATGTGGCCGAGGGATGAAAAAATAATTGAATACATGTACGATACGCCACGCCAACAGCGTCGCGTTCGTAATTTAAGTATTAAATGAATATGTACTTTTTAAATAAAGAAAAAAAAATCTTGAAAGCGATATCTGAATATTTTGTTTTTGATTACTCGTATGCAATATTTATTTCCTTTAATAAACCATCTATATCTATCTATATATATAAAATTCAAAGTCCTGACTGACTGACTGACTGAGACATCAACGCACAGCCTAAACCGCTGGTCCCAGAGACATGAAATTTGGAGGGTGTATTCTTCGTGAAGAGTAGGTATCCATTAAGAAAGGGTTTTTCGAAATTTCACCCCTAAGAGGGTGAAATGGGGGGATTTTGTTTGTATGAAAAATCTTATTCCTTGAGTTAATAAACTTGAAACTTGGCACGAATACTTATCTAAGTAAATTATGAAGTTGGTCATTTTTTGTTTTTTTAAACTACCCCCTAAAAGGGGATTGGGAGGTCCGATTTAATCGAAACTCAGTATTTATACCTAAAATTGAAAGGAAAAAATAATGTGTAGCAGGGTTTTTCGAAAATCTACCCCTGACGGCCTGAAAAGGGGTAGTCAATTTTACAGGGGAGGATTTTACAGCGTGGCTTGATTAACTCGAAAATTGGTATAAATAATCATTGAGTCAAGTTATGAACACATCCCAAATGATTTTTCAAAATTCCACCCCTTTGGGGGTGAAAAGCGGGGATACAGTTTATATGAAAAACCTTAGTCGTTAGGTTAATAATCTTGGAAATTGGCATGAATACTCGCCTAAGTAAGCAATAAAGTTTATCATTATTAGTTTTTCAAAACTACCCCTCAAAGGGGATATGGGGGTGTTAAAGTTTGTGCGGAATAATTTGAATGCGCGGTCCGATTAACTCGAAACTCAGTATTGATACTTTTGACAGAAAATATTTAATAATAAGTATGTCAAGTTGTCAAAAATTGACCCCTGACGGGGCAAAAAGGGGTAATTTGGTTTTTAGGGGACGATTTGAACTTGAAACTGTATGTTACATTTTCACGCCTAAACCACTGAACGTCTGATTTGGCAAAGAGATAGATGGCATCCTGGGGAAGCACATACTTTTTATCCTGGTAGCACGTTCCCGTGGGATAACTTCCGACATCCACGCGGGCCAAGCCGCGGGCAGAAGCTAGTCCTTTCATATATCTTTACTATACAACATAGTTTCAATATTTCACATCTCCAAGGCGTCCCGCGACGGCTGACTTTTTATTGTTGATTACTTTACATCGTGTCTTCATGTTGCAGGCATGGGGCAGACGCGGCTCACCCCGCAGGTGCTGCAGGCACTGCCAGCACAGCACCTCAACACCACCAGCATCTACTTCACGTGCGCGCGCTGCGTGCTGCGCGGCATCATGCTGCGCGCTACCGACGGCTCCGTGAGCAACGTGGACGTGGACAAGTACCGGCTGCGCAAGTTCAACGATGAGTAAGTAATACTATAGCATCGACACTAATCTACGGCCAACACAAGCGAACGACACGCAGACGATGTACTCGTTCGCGATGATAAAATGAATAGTTCTTGTTTTTTGTATAGTATTCCGTAACTTGATGAGCTGTGTTAAACACAATATGCCATTCGGTTTAGGTGTCACATTCTGTGTTTATTAGCAGAAGGTAGTCTCGGGAGTCCCTTTCATACGGTGTGATCAAATCTCGCGCTAAACGTAGGAACAATATGCCGTTTCAATCGGTAATAGGTATATGACAATTTTATTCCTGTGCCTACTAGGTTATATAAATATTTTTCTTTTACAGTAAAGGAGCAGAGTTGAGTATTGCACATTATGGTTAACACATTCTTTTTTCATTAAAATAAATAAAAATAAAAATCTATGTTAGTCGAGGAGTAGGTAACAAATTAGGCACACAATATTAGAACTATAAAAAACTTTACCTCTGATATTGCATCACTGTCCAAATCACAATGATCTTTATTCTCATTCTAATAAGGTTGCTATTGGGTTACTGCTGACAGAGTAAAATAACTGTGAACGGAAACGGACTGTATAATCTGTACGTCTACATTAGAGTACGTCAGACGGAGTTCTACATATTAAACGCTACTAGGTTATTTTGGCGCGTGGCTACAATCGGAACTAACGCCGCCATCTTGTTTCGTCGATACAGTTTCTGTGACAATATCCCAAATGTTTACCAACGACGCCCCTTTTCAATGTCATTCAGGCGCCAAAATATCCGTGTAGCACTCCTTGTGGGCGAGAAACAAGAAACCTATATAGTATATAGGTACTACTTCCGTGGTCATAAACCATTGTTTCCTCGTAAGAATAAGGTACTTAATATGATGAATACAAGACCAGTAATGACGAACACATCTGTGTAGGCAATCGGTTATCGAGCTGGACTTCGAGCTGGTCACTCCGCGCGACTTCGGCGACTACTTCCTCATGATACAGAATGACGACGGCGGTGAGGAGCGGATCAAAGCATTCACTCTCGCAGGTACATGAATATGAGCGTAAACATACATAGACGCACGCCTACTTCCATGGAGTTAGGCAGACAATACAGAACGCCACCTGCTACGATCCTTACATCAAAAAAACCGGTCAAGTGCGTGTCGGGCCACGCGCAGTGTAGGGTTCCGTAGTTTTTGTAACAGCCAAGTGCGGGTCGTATTCGCTGACTGATAGTTTCGTACCATGCTCTAACTAAAAGTTAAACACGACTACCTACCTAATTTGACTTCCTATACAAATCCTCACCTGATCCAACAATTTTGCACGGGAAGTTTTAATTTTTTTTTTGAGATTTGGATAAAACTTGTCATAGCCGGTGTTTTGAATTTAAATACAGGACACAGAGCTACACTACTCACTCGTCACAAAAAAATAAAATTGAGGAATTCTATGGATATAGGAGTTGTTCGAAATTTTCGAGTCAAATACAATTGGTCGACTATTACTCGTAAACTTTTAAAGCCCACTTAAGTGTGATAGTTTTCCTTTAAACTTCGTTATATATAGGTACTACTGCCATGACATTGGAATTCCTAACTGCAACAGTTTAGTTGGTAGAGGGGGGGGGGGGGGGGGCACTTGACTCTAACGAAAATTGGTACTTTAAAGCGAAAATTGGTACTTTTTAAATAAGTCACGAACGGCTTACTTAATCAAAAAACGTCTTCCCAAACCCCTAATATTTTTGAAAGAACTATCCATCGATAACCCACACTATGGGAAAGACGAAAAAAAATAATATCATCCCCACTTTACATAGGGGGAGGTACCCTGAATAATTGTTTTTTTCAAAATTTTATTTTACCACTTTTTTGGTGTCATTTAACGTGTATACTCATGCCAAATTACAACTTTAAAACTAGTACTAATAGTTTTTGAGCTAATAATAATAATAATAATAATAATTCTTTATTTCGGATTACAGGATCCATAATGTGTTAGTATTGCCTTAACCTATTGTTAGTGAAAAAAATGAAATAAAAACAAAAGTAACGTCACAATCAAAAACAAAAAGAACAAAGAACAATCAATTTGGCACATGTACGTCTGTACGCACATGTCTCTCAGCCCAGTGCCTAATAAACGGCCCATCTATTAAACCGCGGACAGACAGACAGACAGACGGACATGGCGAAACTATATTGTTGACTACGGAACCCTAAAACCAACATCACCATTTACATCTTGGAATATTTTCTTTAATTTATAACCAATCAGAATTAACTAAGTACAGTAATACCTCGACTTGTACTTACCCGTTTTACGCGAATTCGGAGATACGTGGTTTTTCTTTTTGATCGCCGCACGTATCGCCTTCGCCACTCTGCCTTGTCAGTGTGCGGTTTACGACAAGTTCGATTGTGTTCCGCGTAGAATTGTTTGACGTACGCAGTGCACTTTATTGATTATCTTTAATTATGTCATCCAAAAGACCAAATAATGAGTCATTTCAACCTAAAAAGAAACGAAAACCACTGTCTAAAGTTGAACCCCGACTTACGCGAATTCGACTTACACTGTTATCGCTTGGTCCCACCTATCGCGTAAGTCCGGGGTATCTGTATACACAATCATGACCTACAACTACTTTGGAAAATGGGAATTTATTCATGGGGATGGTTCTTCTAGGTAGAACGTCACTTAAAGTTAGAACGCTGGCAGTAGTCGCATTCACGTACCTGCGGAAACCTCGGTACCTGCGGAAAATCCGGCGAAGCGTTGTGACATTCGTGCTGTCTTGAGGAGAGCTGCAGAGAAGGAGTACTTTGGTTTCCTAAGAAAGCGGTGAACGGTCACACAATAGAGAACAGCTGTTCAGAACATAGCGTTTTTTGACACATAATACTATGAAAGTAACTAATAGAGACTAGCCTCGCCGTATCTACAGCAGTAAATTGACGGGTGTTTCTCATAGCATACGCTGCTGAACTTCGCCGTCCTGCAAGGGATATTAAATGAGGACCCCATTGAAGCCTTGAGTCGAGCCCAGAAAAACTATTTTATCGGCGAATTCTAGTTTCTCTTGATTCAATACTATCTCACAATTACTACTTTTGACATTTGTGAAAGATTGTATTGGTGTTAAAATAATTGAGCATTACCTTGTCAAACATTTTGCTGAAGACCGGCAACATGTTTGTGTATAATTATTGGTGTCCCTACTGTCTCTGGATTAGAAAAGTGGAAAGCAAAGCACCTTTACTTACTTATCTAATGATTTTATTTTATTCTAGCGCCTGGTGAGTCGCTTTGAAGTACCTACACTAGTCATTGTTGCCACCTATTCAGTAATACCTCATTGAGTACAAAAGTAAAGATTAAGTAATATAAAGTGAAAACTAATAGAACTACGTTTACATTACAGATAACGGTAATGTTGATTTTATTAATGACATTAATTAAATACTATTCATAATGCTCAAAAATTCATGATGGGTATTTTAAGGTTTAAGTTTGAGACCTGTTAAAAAACTAAGTTATTTATTTCCTTGTAGATCATAGTAAGTATTAAATATTTATAACTTTTTAGGGTTCCGTACTCTTAAGGCACTGAAGCTAAGTGCTCAATAAAACGAAGAGAACGTTGATGCTGAACAATGCTTTTAATCCTGACCAACTACATACATTATTATACACCTCGTTCTAATTACCTTCAATAAGAATAAGAACAGAATCATATGCAGGCACTGGCCTGCATATGATTCTCTTAAGAGAAAGTAAGTAATGCAAAATGTGAGGTAGAAAGAAAGCGCTTAGAAATACGCTTGGCATCTGTTGCATGAAGTGCGTGATCCGAACACAAAGGTCACAGGCGCCGACAGACTATATTACTAATCCTACGCCGTCTGTCTGCCAGGCTGTATCTTTTAAACCACAATTACAGTAAGTGCTTAATTTACAAAACAATCAATAATGCACCATAATGCATATTAATATTATTACTTAATGTTTATGTAGCTCGTTGGAATTGTCACAGAACACCGTGTTACTAGCTCGGGCCCCTATCATAGCAAATAATAAAAAAATAACGGAAACTATATTAATAAGTTTTAGTGGAACATTTTCTCTATTAGGTGGTGCCGAACAGAAAGTTTCGTTTATATTATTTTATGTGTAATTGGAGCATTACTGAGTTATATGTGTGGTAGACTCCACAATGGAACTTTGCAGTTTACTGATTTTGAGCATATTATTGCGTTAATTTCGACGCGATTCGCCACAGCGGATTAAAAAAATGTTATTATCTTTTTGTGTAATGTGATTATGTTTTTTTTTAATCGGCTGCCAACATGCCGCGTCTCTCTGGCGTGTGTTTGGAGTACCAAAAACACACACCAGAGAGATGCGGCATGTTGTATACTAACTAAGCGTTGAAACTAAGTTCTTATTTTGTTCGTACAGATAACGGTAAGTACATTACCTAACAGTAGTCGCTTGGACAGACTGCTTCAGTAAGTACTGCAGCTGTACGTTAGTTTGAGATAAGGCGGGCCAATCGCACGTGATGTATTTCTAATAATATTTCTTTAAACACAAGCCACGTGCTCGATGTGATTCCCCATCGGCAAAAATGACGAACTTCCAATCAAACTTTCATCCCCTATAAATCCTTCCTTAGTGCTCAGCAGTGCGATTCTGTAACCATCTCACCGTGAAAATTTAGGTGAAGTGAGCGTGGAGTGAGCTGTCGTTCCAAATAATGCTAGGGATTGACACTACTGACAACTCACATCAAGCTCACTTCACTTGAGTTTTCACGGTGAGATTTTCACAGAATTGACCGGCAGTTTCTTAAGGAACTCCAATGCAAACTGTCATGCTTCTGCCACCCAGTGGTTTAGGTGGTGCGTTGCCTGTCAGTAAATTTAAGATTTTTAGTAGATTTTGGTGGTGATGGTATAGCGGTGTGTCCTATGACTATGACTGCATCCAAGCCTAATAAACGAATTGTTTCAAATGAACCCGCGCCTTGCGACTGTTGTGCTATACCAAACAACACGCGAACTATCTGCATTACGTGAGATTGTTGGTACAGTCCACCTCGTTATTGCTTTACCACTTTTAACACAAATTCTCAGTTAGTTACTTCACTAAGATTGAAACTGTCACGACGATTAACGATTTATGACATGCAAGAGGCGAGAGAAGTTTTAAAAGCTTCCTGTCTCCTGCTAAGTACACATCGTGGAATACAATAAATTATTGAGTTTGGAGAAGCTTATGGTAAAGCTATGTAACCCCTGCTACTCCGCAGCGATCCAGGTGAAGCAGCTGCGCGTGTCTGAGGGAGTGGGCTCGCACGTGGACCTGAGCATGACGTACACGTGCAACGACTGCGAGATCACGGACGTGCTGTGCCGTGGCGAGAGCGTGATCGCACAGGGCCGCGTCGCGCTCATCCCCACCTCCAAGAGCGTCAACATAAACTTTGTGGGGTGAGCACACCTGCACACATCGCCTGACGAGCCCTCACTCCCAAACTCTCGAGAGCCGCGAACGATAGATTTCCATGAGAGAGAGGGCACGCATTTGTATTTCCCTGAATGAAGAAACGCGTGGTTGACTACCTTGAAAGCAACTCGCTGCTATCGCTCAAGGCCTTTGGCACAGTCACCGTCCCTCTGTTGGTGAAGAAATTAGAGAACATTGGTGTAAGGAATGCACAATTAAAGTTTTTTCCGACTACCTCACCAACCGATTCCAGAGAGTTAAGGCGGACGAGTGGACTAGTAGTGATCTTTCCGTCGTGCACGGCGTCTTACAGGGTAGTATCCTTTCCTAACTTTTATCAATGATCTCTGTGAGCTCAAGATGCCCAGTGGAAGGATCATAACTTTCGCTGATGACACTGCACTTTTGTTTGAAGCCAACAACTGTCCTGAGGTACATAGCTGTCGAGAACTTAGTGTTATCGTGGCTGGCTAATAATAGACTTGCTCTCAATGTCGATCACAAATGACTCTCAGCCTGGTTACAAAAACAGCCTGGCGGCCTGGTGCTACGATGCCACGAAGCAGCTACTCATTGTTCCCTCGTAATATCTATTCGTAAATATTCGTAAGTCGAATTCGTATTCGAAATGTAAATTATTAAGGGTCTTCGGTCCCAATGTTTTTATGTATGTCTGTCATAAACTGTTAACTTTAGTTTTACGTTCCAAATATACTTTATTACTGAAAAGGTGGTTTCCTTACGATAACCTCCCTAATAATATAAGTCATAATTCATATTTAATTTCACAGCTTCGAAGATACAAATGCCTGCGTGTACATGGGGATATTCAAGATCGGCGACGCGACTTACAGAAAAATAGTAGCTATTCTTGAAAGTGAGTTTTAATTAAGATTTAAATTGTTCCAAAATGTAGCTTGTGTACTGAACAGGACATGTTGTCAATGTCACGTGGACGGTGTTTATGTGAACAACATCAACTACGCTGATGACATGGTGCTGCTGAGCCCATCTATCGGTGCATTGAGAAGGCTTCATAAAATTTGTGAAAGTTATGCAGTGGCTCACGGGCTCAAATACAATACCGATAAGGGTGAATGGTTGGTTTTACATCGGGTACGTTAACCTAAAACAGCTGCCTGAACTCTCACTCTCTGGGTCTCCTTTAGGTCGGGTTTCGAAGTTTAAGTATTTGGGTCACTGGGTCACTGACGACTTGAGATATAGACAGGAAGCGCAGGTCACTGGCTGTCCGTTGCAACATGCTGGCCCGCAGGTTTGCACGCTGTACTAACTCTGTTAAGATAACGCCACGACTGGCAGAAGGCCTTAAGCCTTCTGCCACTCGTTTTACACGTGCAGTCTGTGGACCAAGTATACCCAGCAGGCATACAGCGACCTGCGCGTACAGTACAATAACGCATTCAGGGTGCTCCTGGGGTTGTCGTGGCGGTGTAGTGGGGTTCGCCGTGATCATGCGGAAGTGTTGCGCTTCCATGATGGCACGCTTGCGCTCCTCCTCCAATGGCATCCTGAATGTGTTTTCAGACTGGTGGGACTCTCCCCTTTTACCTAGGTGCGTAGGAGTCTAGACACCCTTAATTTAAATTAATACTAACATTAGGCTAAGTTACACTAACGTTATATGGATTTTTGTCTGAAATAAAATATATGAATTTTATCGTGAAGTGCCCGCTTGGACAGAGGGATAATATTCCACCGTAGTATGTTAAGGCACATGCATCAGTCTTTTTAAAAAAGGTTTTATAGAGACGGAATGTGCATTTTTATGCTAATATTTTTATGTAATACTCAATTCATTTTAAATTTCAGATAACAGTAAGTTTAATTTTCAGTTTATGGTTCTTTCATCCCGGGATGGACATTGATTGATTGACTTCGTTCTCTCCGGCACATAGGCTTCGGATTTTCTCGTACAAGGGTCTAAAGTTCGGCATCCCATTTCAACCTTGAGGTGCTTTTTAAATATGCCCAAGTCCTTCTTAAGAGTTCAAGCTCACTTCAGTACCAATTGTCATCAAAACCGGCCTATTCCATAAAATCTCACCGTGATGACTTAGATGAAGTGAGCTGTCATTTCACCATGCTAGGGATTTACACTATTGACAGCTCACTATAAGGTAATTTTTTTCAGAATAGATCGGTTGTTCAGTTACAGACAGGGAGACTTTTCGACTTTTATAAGTCAGTAGCTATCCGGTACATGTCGCGTAACTGTCGACTGGTTAGTAGACGTACTCACGTAAGCAAAAAGCGTTATGCCCCCTCCTTGCGATTTTCTCTCTCTACATATATATACGAGTGTGTGAGCGCGTGCGCGTATTGCGTAAGGGGGCGCGTTGGGTTGGGGGTTGTGTTTCTCACAACATTCGTTGCGTTATTTAAGTTGTTAAGTAGACATAGTTTTCGAACATTTCATATGTTCGAAAACTATGTCTACTTAACAACGCAATGGATTAGCAATATCCTACATAATGATTCAGATTGTGATTGCAAGTGTCTTACGCAATTAGGGTGCGGGTAGGTTACCGGGTACGGGAAGTACAGGTATTAGGTATCTTTGAAAATATAAATAAAAATAATTTTATTATTTAATTTTTCAGCACCAGGTACTAATATTATGTTTTTCTACGTTGTTTGAAAAGTCTTTTTGAAAACCGGTCACATTCACTTGAGTTATACGCTCACAATACAATAAAATATTTAAAGTGTGTTATATGTATGCCTCTTTTGCTGACGACTAAATGAATGATGAACGTGGATTACCTTCATCATTGTATAGGTATAGTCAACTCGCATTAGCTACACTGCTACAAGGATCTTGAATGACGTTGACAGGGGTGAGGGGGGCGCTTCTCGTAAAAACTGGTGCAGTTGTTTTGTGAAATATATTGAAGAAGCAAGTTGATGGCCGGTTTAGTTCCGATCTGGGGCACGCACCAAGATCCTTAGGCTTGTACAGTGAAATGAAAACTCCACCCAGTTGAAAGTATCGAGCTGTCAAACTAGCCGGTAATGCTGGTAGACGGCTATATAGTTCTTCAAACAAAAATAGACCTTGGCGACGTACAATTGAGTGACTATCACAAAATATAATATGTTGGTGACGAAATCTGCCTATTATTAAATATAATCTGAAGAATACAAGTTGTACCTATTGCGCACAACTGCACTCGAACTTTTATTTAGTGTGCACGTAAGACGCCGCACACAACATGTTACTGTACCTACTCATGCCAAATCCTGAAAACGTACTCGTGAGTACTGAGGAATTGACGTGGTTTGGAAGTAAGGAATCGTTAAGTGGTCATAGTGAATTAGAGCCCAGTTAAGATATTCAATTTTATCTTGTAACTAGCTTGAAGCAACTTTCTTAATTTTTTTTCCGTAAGAATCTTCTACAAAGTATTAGAAAACTTAAAAAAAAGATGGATGAAATCGGTAAAATCGTTCTCAAGTTATGATGTGACCAAGGGAAATACTGATTCATTTTTATATACAGTGTGGCGATTAGGTTATCACATGAATTGAAACCACTTATGCTACATAACGTATATAAACATACACAATTAAAAGAATTAATAACAATTAATAATTTAGTTGTGGGACCTTTTTTTCGTTTCTGTATTTACCTAACAACATTAAACTTAATTTGTGTTTACTTAGTAACAAATAACATAAGGTTTGTGTTGAATTCTTGATACCATTGCCTCACGCGTGTCTAGTGACTTATTATCAAGGATGGTTTATTTCATGACAATTTTTACGCTAATTATTTTATTTGTTTTTTTTTGTATTTTATTAAAATTTGAGTTTTATTATTTTAACAGACTTTTAACAACTTGTAATGACCGCTATATTATTTAATGTGATAACCTAATCGCCACTCTGTATATACAATAAATATTAATCATTTAAAAAAAAAACAAACAAACAAAAAAAAACACCATTTGAAATAAAGTTTTTTTTTTTTTTTTAACCTAATTCTAAGATTTTATGTTGACCGATAACTTGTTTTAAGTTGGTTATGAATATTATGAAGAGGTACAGCTCGTTAGTTTCCATGTAGGCTATCAGATAAGGGTAATCTTCGAAATACTCACCTCACACCGATTTCAAAAAATATTTGACTGATAGAGAGCGACGCTATTGCAAAGCGCGGTAGGGTATGTTTTATGTTAAAACACGCGGACGAAGTCGCAGCACAGATTACTAAATAGTTACTTCGTGTCGCAGACAGATCCTAGTTAATAAAATAAATAAACAATGGCTTATGTTTCAGGTATTACCATTGACGGCGGGGCGATCCGCCTGTCACCGCCCGCGGAGGGCGCGCACATCGAGCACAAAGTGCACTACAAGTGCTCGTCGGAGTGCAGCCTCATCAAGGTATAGTCCCGAGCCCGCGGCTGCGCTCGCATGTGCTCGCTCAAGCGACAGTGACTTTGGGGAATGCACATGCTCGAAGTTGCACGGCGCGTTGCGCGGCACAAGGCACCGCGCGCGACTTCCAGAGCGACGGACGCAGAGAGCGCGTGTCGCTTGACGCAAGTCACATCGCTCTAGGCCGTGAAAGGGACCTTAAACCTAAAGGTATATACGAGGACGAATATCCTGCAATCATAATGTATTCCTGTTCCCAGGTCAACGTCAATGGCATCCCTCTGGAGACCACCACGCGCAGGTCGAATGTTGGCTCGGTGGCATACTACTTGGTACGTACAACGCTAACAGGTTCTTTTGGCGCGTGGCCAAACTCGGAACTAACGCCGCCATCTCGTTTCGTCAATAGCTACAATTTCTGTGACCATTTCCCAAATGTTTACCAACGACGCCCCTAGTTAATGTCATTCAGGCAATAGATCCTTGCAGCACTGTAGCACTTAGGTGGTGATGTTCACTATAACTAGGATTATGTAAATTAATTTAACAGCTTTTGTTAGATAAATCGATAAGTGAGAAAATAACTTTATTTCAGCCCGAAAACGCAGCGGTGACGATCGGCGTCACGGAGTACAGCTCTGCATACGAGGGCATGTTCCAAGGCGTGTTCATGATGGACGGGGACGAGATCACTAAAAATTTAATGGATATAGGGTATGTTGTATACAGGGCCGGGTTGGCCGCGTAGCAGATGCTTGATCCGGCACTAGTAGTATACAAGGTGATGGTGGCACGCTGGCTCGATCCGGCACTAGTAGTGTACATACAAAGTGTTGGTGCAACGCTGGCTCGATCCGGCACTAGTAGTGTACATACAAGGTGTTGGTGCAACGCTGGCTCGATCCGGCACTAGTAGTGTACATACAAGGTGTTGGTGCTATACTGGCTTGATCCGGCACTAGCAGTATACGAGGTGTTGGTGTCACGCTGGCTCGATCCGGCACTAGTAGTGTACATACAAGGTGTTGGTGCAACGCTGGCTCGATCCGGCACTAGTAGTGTACATACAAGGTGTTGGTGCAACGCTGGCTCGATCCGACACTAGTAGTGTACATACAAGGTGTTGGTGCAACGCTGGCTCGATCCGGCACTAGTAGTGTACATACAAGGTGTTGGTGCTATACTGGCTTGATCCGGCACTAGCAGTATACGAGGTGTTGGTGTCACACTGGCTCGATCCGGCACTAGTAGTGTACATACAAGGTGTTGGTGCAACGCTGGCTCGATCCGGCACTAGTAGTGTACATACAAGGTGTTGGTGCTATACTGGCTTGATCCGGCACTAGCAGTATACAAGGTGTTGGTGTCACGCTGGCTCGATCCGGCACTAGTAGTGTACATACAAGGTGTTGGTGCAACGCTGGCTCGATCCGGCACTAGTAGTGTACATACAAGGTGTTGGTGCTATACTGGCTTGATCCGGCACTAGCAGTATACAAGGTGTTGGTGTCACGCTGGCTCGATCCGGCACTAGTAGTGTACATACAAGGTGTAGGTGCCATGCTGGGTCGATCCAGCAATTGTAGTATACAAGGTGTAGGTGCCACGCTGGATTTATCCGGCACTAGTAGTATACAAGACTAGCTTCTGCCCGCGGCTTCGCCCGCGTGGATGTCGGAAGTTATCCCACGGGAACGTGCTACCAGGATAAAAAGTATGTGCTTCCCCAGGATGCCATCTATCTCTTTGCCAAATCAGAAGTTCAGTGGTCTAAGCGTGAAAATGTAGTTCAAGTTCAGTTTCAAGTTCAAATCCTCCCCTAAAAACCGAATTGCCCCTTTTTGCCCCGTCAGGGGTCAATTTTCGACAACTTTACATACTTATTATTAATTATTTTCTGTCGAAAGTATCAATACTGAGTTTCGAGTTAATCGGACCGCGCATTCAATTTCTTCCACACAAACTTCAACACCCCTATATCCCCCTTTGAGGGGTAGTTTGAAAAACTTATAATGATAAACTATATTACTTACTTTGGCAAGTATTGTTGCCAAGTTTCAAGTTTATTAAATAAATTAATAAGATTTTTCATATAAACTATATCCCCGCTTTTCACCCCCACAGGGGTGGAATTTTAAGAAAATCAAAATAATCATAACTTGACTCAAAGATTATTTATACCAATTTTATAATTAATCAAGCCACTTATTATAATCCTCCCCTGTAAAATTAACTACCCCTTTTCATCCCGTTAGGGGTAGATTTTCGAAAAACCCTCATACGTGTTGGTTATTATTTATTTTTAGTCTTAAGTACACACACAGTACACTGAGTTTCGAGTTAATCGGACCGCGCGTTCAAATTCTTCCACACAAACTCAAACTCAGTGTACTGTGTGTGTACTTAAGACTAAAAATAAATAATAACACGTATGAGGGTTTTTCGAAAATCTACCCCTAACGGGGTGAAAAGGGGTAGTCAATTTTACAGGGGAGGATTTTACAGCATGGCTTGATTAACTCGAAAATTGGTATAAATAATCTTAGAGTCAAGTTATGAATTTTTTTAAATTCCACCCCTGTGGGGGTGAAAAGCGGGGATACAGTTTATATGAAAAATCTTATTAATTTAGTTAATAAACTTGAAACTTGGCAACAATACTTGCCTAAGTAAGTAATAAAGTTTATCATTATAAGTTTATCAAACTATCCCTCAAAGGGGTGTAGAAGTTTGTGTGGAAGAAATTGAATGCGCGGTCCGATTAACTCGAAACTCAGTATTGATACTTTCGACAGAAAATAATTAATAATAAGTATGTAAAGTGGTCGAAAATTGACCCCTGACGGGGCAAAAAGGGGTAATTCGGTTTTTAGGGGAGGATTTGAACTTGAAACTGAACTTGAACTACATTTTCACGCTTAGACCACTGAACTTCTGATTTGGCAAAGAGATAGATGGCATCCTGGGGAAGCACATACTTTTATCCTAGTAGGACGTTCCCGTGGGATAATTTCCGACATCCACGCGGGCGAAGCCGCGGGCAGAAGCTAGTACTAGATAAAAATGCTTGGCTTAATGCTGGTCCTGCTCCACAGGCACTTGGGCTCACTGGTTGATCACAATTTCTATATTTTGGAGGAGATGCTTCCCCTTTTTATTTTTGTTGTTTTTTAGTGTTTCTGACATTATGAATTTAATGTTTATTTTATTCAATCAAGATTAATTTTGAATACCTACTTCAATATTAAATACCTCTTCCAGATTGGTAGTAACTTTTTATATATATTTTTTTTCTTATCTGCTATGAAAGTTGCAAACTATAGTTTTGTATAATTTAGAAGCATTTTTAATATTTTGTAAATGTAAGAACCATGGATTCGTTTTTTATGATATTTTGATGTTGACTTGAAAGAGCATGGCAGTTGAGAATATGTCATGCTCACTTAAATGTCTCACTGATGGTGGCGCGTGTGTTGGATCATTCGGTTCCCTACAAAATGGTTGAGCTGGGTGGTGCTGATCCACGCGTCATGTTCGTGAACGGGCGCCGTTGGTTGAGACTGGTCATCTCTTAACTGCCAGGGCTTATTTGTAATGTTATATTTTAAATTGTTTCTTTTTTTACATTGTTCTCACATATAGAAGCAATAAGAATAATGTACCCAGGATTTTGTAATAATATCTTGATTTAAAAGAGTGTCCGTGGAGTTTCTTGCCCGTTCTTCTCCATAGAGATCTACGTTTTTGGAATGGGCGACTAGCTTCAACTTTCTGACTAACTGACCGACTATTTAATTTTGACAATTCAAAAGTGCCTGTAAATGGTTTAATTGAAATAAATGATTTGAGTTTGAGTTTGAAACAAAAAATGCTTAACTTCATAATTTACTTAGATAAGTATTCGTGCCAAGTTTCAAGTTTATTAACTCAAGGAATAAGATTTTTCATACAAACAAAATCCCCCATTTCACCCTCTTAGTGGTGGAATTTCGAAAATCCCTTTCTTAGTGGATACCTACTCTTCACGAAGAATACACCCACCAAATTTCATGTCTCTAGGACCAGCGGTTTAGGCTGTGCGTTGATGTCTCAGTCAGTCAGTCAGTCAGTCAGTCAGGACTTTGAATTTTATATATATAGATAGATGTAGATGCCATGCTGGCTCGATCTGGCAATTGTAGTGTACAAGGTGTAGGTGCCACGCTGGATTGATCCGGCACTAGTAGTATACAAGGTGTAGGTGCCATGCTGGATTGATCCGGCACTAGTAGTACACAAGGTGTAGGTGCCACGCTGGATTGATCCGGCACTAGTAGTACACAAGGTGTAGTTAAAATAATGCAAAGCCTGAAAAGGGTTTTGAATTAAACATCATAAAAAACTTTTACATGGATCAACCCTGAAATTGCGATATAAAATCAGCTCTTTCATATTTTATGTTATGTGAAAGGCGCTGCGCTAAGATAGCTCGCGAAATTCAATTTTCCATACGTTTTTTTTGCAATTTGTTGGTCATTGTCAGGTTGTATGTTGATCAAAATATGATTGGCGATCATAACAATTATATTATGTATTTACTGAATCAATACAGCTCTTTTAGTTTTTAGAATTGGCCTCAGTGTCATAAAATTGTAGTAGGTATTTTGAACTTACAGAATTTTATCAATGATTTAAATTATTATACTTCTGTAAGTTCATCACAATCATCAGCCTGCAGCAGTCCATGTAAGTTCACATATTTTGTCGCGGGCTATGCTGGCTCTTTTGCCCTATAATAATATAATAATAAAAAGCCTTTATTCGCTGACCAAAACAATACAGTTTTAACTTATATAAATGAAATTTTAAATCTAGTTTCATAAAAACTATTACCTATTAACTATTTGATTAAGTAAGTTAATACATATTGTTCAGCAACCTGTTTGCTGGTCAGGTTGTCCTTCGACATAGGCGTCCCCTAGTTCCTTCCACTCATATCTGTCACGAGCTAATCTTCTCCAACATTTTGGTAAGTCATCTTCCCATCTCTTGATTTGACGTCCCTTTTGTCCTTTCCTTTCCTAGGATTCCATTCTATTACGGCTTTCGTTCATTTTTCTCTGATCGTTCTCATAATGCGATGAGTCCAGTTTCATTTAAGTTTATTTTTTTATTTTTAGTAAAACATCGCTAACTTTTATCCTTTTCCTTACTTCTGAGGTCGTCCACTACATACGCGTGTGTGTCCGTCACGTAGCTTTATGTTGCTTCGCTCCATATTGCGTTAGCAAACTTTAAGTTTTTGTTTGCTGTTTTCTCGTAACAGGCCAAGTTTGTCAAGCATAAGTGAGACTTGAGAGAGTGCACATGTTATAAAGTTTGCTTTTCACCGTCATTGGTATTGTTTCGTTTTTAACTACTTCTTTTAGCAACCATAGTAATGTTTCCAAGTTTTGCTTACTCTTTTATCAATTTCAAAATATATTAGCTGTCCCAAATATAATATATTCATCAACATTTTCGACAACGACTCTTTCGCCTTAAGTGAACATACATGTATGAAGCAAGTGATTTGCATGACTGGTGCAATGCGAGTACACCTCTGCGTCCTCCTTTGAGGACTCGGCGTGTGTGCTATGAAGTTGTTATTTATTGCAGATTACCGGCAAAGGAAGGAGAAAACACGGATGAGACAACGCCGTCGGCCGATTCCCTTAAACATCAGCCTGACACGGAACCAGAGGCAGAGGCGGAACAGGATTCTACTACGGAACCGGCGCCAGAGGAGGAGGAACCAACGACAGAGGGGGAACCAGCGGCAGAGGGGGAACCAACGACAGAGGGGGAACCAGCAGCAGAGGGGGAACCAGCAGCAGAGGGGGAAGCAGAGGCTGAGGGGGAACCGGAGGCCGAGGAGGAGCCGCCGGCAGAGAGGCGCAGGAAACAACAGCCTCCAACTGGCACTCGCCGCAGTGGAGGAACAACGGAACAATGTAATGGAATGACGAGCATTTTATACTTTATTATTTCATGAAACGGAATCGTTTGTCTTGGCATGTGATGAAGCGGGATGAAGCGCATGAATCTGCAAGAGTGATGAATGTAAATGTTGATGGATGGAGAGGGAGAGGAAGACCAAAGAAAATGGATTGTGTGTTGGTTGATGTGAAAGATGAAGGAGTAAAAGAGACAGCTGACAGGCTATACTGATTCAGAGCAGTGGATGCCCACCAGGGTGGGTGGAAACGGGCCCGACTAACGTGCAATTGATTTTATCACCACTACTCTCAAAACGGTTCTCTCAAAAGAGTGTCCGTGGAGTTTCTTGCCCGTTCTTCTCCATAGGTACCTAGTACGCTTTGGAATGGGCAACCAGCTTCATCTTTCTAAATGACAATTCAAAAGTGTAATTTCAATTACACTTTTGAATATTATTGTAATATAAATGCTTTTGATTTTGAGTTTGGGTGAAGGAAAACCTCGTGAGGAAACCAACATGTCCTAGAACCAACAATTCGAAGACATTGATATCCACATACAAACTGCACTGGGCCCGCGGGGCGGGGTGGCCCCTCCCTCTCAGAGAAAGGAAGCCTGTGTCCCAGCAGTGGGAATATTATAGGCTGATTATACTTACCAATCAACTCGGCCTATCGCAGTCCACTGCTGAACATAGGCCTCTTTCAGGCTGCGCCACAACACCTTGTCTTCGGCTTTCCGCATCCAGGTTGTCGGTCCATCTAGCTGGCGGTCGACTAACACTACGCCTGCTTATACGCGAGTGGAGTGGAGACCACTCCAGGACTCATCTGGTCCACCGGCCATAGGTCCTTCGACAAACACTGATAGCCCACTCCCACTTCAGCTTACTTGCTCTGCAAGCTATGTCGATAACTCCGGGTATTCTTACGCTTATGGTTACTGCCTAATTCCATGATATCTTTTGTACTTGCCAGCTTGTGCGGTGAATATCCTCCGCGACGCGGTGCCCGCGGGACACGCCTACAAACAGAAGACGGTCGGCTACAAATGCCCGGGCGGCCAGCTCGTCGCCGTCAGCTGTCGCGGACAGCACATCACCGCGGGACTCGCTATATCGACCAATGACACTGTCAATATTGATTTCGATCAGTGAGTGCACTTATAGAACTATGATATTTGGAGGTGGAGGCACAGGGTAGAAGGTTCCTGAAAACCAGTATCAATCAAAAGTCATTTATTTGAATTAGGCTGAGAATCAGCACTTTTTGTACGTCAAAATTACATAAGACACCAAAACACCCGCCCTTCACCACTAGTTTACCTGGGAAGAAGTGGCGCAACAAACTCCCCAGCAGCAGCTGACGGTGTCGCGATGCAGGATTCTGGGATGACAGTATATTAATCTTAAGAATTATTTTGTCACAGCTTTGAGGACACTAATGCTTGCGTATATATGGGAATCTTCAAAATCGGCCAAACCGAATACAGAAAAACATTAGCTGTAATTGAAAGTAAGTTACAATAATATGGAAGCGTGTTTCATGTCGTGTACCTGCCTCAAATAATTAATATTCGTTTTACGTTTCATTTCAGATAGCTGTAAGTTATTATAGTCTACTGCAGCACTTCCTCGTTTATACATTTGTTCGGCACGCGCGACGCTCGCTCAATGCGCGAAATATTCTGAACCCAATGAACGCGGAACCCTAAAATGTTTACGATGCCGGTTTTGTGATTAGATTACAGAGCTGTGTTAGGGGCGTTGGCACAACGAGTTTTAAAGTTAATTTGATTAATTTATTAATTTTATTTAATATTCTTTCAGCACCAAGTATGTTCCTTAAATTTGATTTATTTTAAATTTACCTCTTCTCTGATTGGTTACTTTATGTGTGTGTTATCTTGCAGTGATCAACGTGACAGTGAGCGCTGTGGTGCCGCCTCCTCCCTCGGGAGAGCTCAAGCACAAAGTAGTGTACACCTGCAACGTTGCCAAGTGTGACCCCGCTATGGTAAGATGCGTAACAGACGTACCACATTATCCGTGACGTAATCGTACCGTACCCACGTGTGTATAGTCGACCTCGTAATTGGTTGACCACCCTAAGGTTAAATGTCAACTGCACTTCATAAAACAGACAAGGTTGTTTTTTTTTTATTTAAATACCAATGTTACAGTTAGTTTCATTCTCAGGGCCCGATCACACGACCACAACATACATACCAGAACCACGACACGTAGACGGGAGTTAATTTGTATAGAAATTAATCCTTTATTAACACGGTTCACATTTGGTCGCATGGGCGATACCGACCAAGGTCGTCGCGTCACCAGCGAGACCACGCACCAGCGGCCGGCCACATTGCAAGTTACACAACGTTGCGTCGACGCGACGACACTGTGCGCACGAGTCCCGCCTGCATGAGTTCCTTGAGTCAAGTCGTGCTTAATAATATAATTATAAGTGTTTCATAAACCTCCCAATCCACAGTAGGCCCGCGTGGTGGATTATGGCCCGCACCCTCTCACAGAGAGAAGGCCTGTGTTCCAGCAGTGGGAACGTTATAGGCTGATTATTTAATAATTGTTTATTAAAATAATGTTGCTTCCTATTCCTAATTCGTAGATTTACATCAACGACAAAACCCTGAAGAGTGACGACAAATCTCGCTCCTACTCCTACAAGTCAGAGGTACGTAACACTTAGGAACTATAATTAGGGTTCCGTAGTCAAGCATAGAACACAATTCAAAAATGTGGCTGATGGCTCCTACACCAAACATGAAAGCGGTGGATACATTATAATTATAGACGTTAACATACAACTTTCAGTACCTACAAGGATCTCTTCATAGGAGAAGGGTAAAAATCTCGTGTGACGACTCCCGGCCACCGTAGGCGCGGGCCTGCGGGCGGTGAGTAATGGGTAGCTCACCGTCCGATCAGGACCAGGCCCGTGCCGCACGGCGCGTTGTGTTCCACGCGCGTCTCAAAGAGATGTCAGCAGAGGACGGGGCCCCACAGGGCCGAAGCCTGCCGGGGCGGTGGGATTTTCCGAAAGGTTAACCGCTGCCCTGGAACAGAAAGGGCTAAGGAAGGAACACGGGTGGGTTTTAGTCAGTAAAAGTCTGACACTCCCTTCCGCTCCACCCAGAGCGGGAGGGGTCATTTGATGATTTCCCATCCACAAAAAAAAAAAAAAAAAAAAAGGGTAAAAATCTGAACTAACGCCGCCATCTTTTATTTCCAACACTACACAGGACCAACAACACCCCCTTTTAATGCCATCCAGGCACCAGGATCCTTGTGATCCTCGTAGCGCTGTAATCTGTTCTTTTTAGGCATTTTTTTTATTTTTATGTGTAGATGGTGAAAGGGAATGATAAAGAAGTCATGACGGTTACTATCAACTTCGCAATAAAGCCGTTCACCAAAGAGTACGAGGGCGTGTACCAGCTCGTGGTGACTAACGGCACGGAGAGGGTCACCAAGAACATCATGGAGATAGGGTGCGTATCAGCTTCCTCAGGGTACCGGGACGAGACTTACGCTTCGATTAGCACAATCAGTACATGTCATGCACTGACAAGTATCCCTGTAATAGTAAATATTATACAGGGTCAAATTAAATTAGCTAGCGGAACTCCGCATGTGATAGGTTTCAATAACAAAACATGACCAACAGGGGAAAAAATGATATTTTATCTAGGATCAAACCGTAGGTAGGTGTCCTTTTACAAAACCCAAAAATAAAAAAATAAAAATAACTTTTGTAATAATTTTTAAAATAAGTATCAGTTTAAAAGTCAGGTTTCTTATGTAAACGTCACATACGTAGTGAGTTTCGATATCTACCGACCTGATACTTACTCATGTCTCAACTCACATTTTAAGTAACTCAACTAATAGCGATCGTTGACCCCGTGTTTAGATATCGGTACTCATCACGTCTGCAGAGTTTCGCTAGCTAATTTGAACCTGTATAGTGCAAGTATCTTGTCAGTGATTGTTGGTGTGATTTTGACAGATTGAAGCGAAATTATACTTCCTTAAGTTGTGGCCAACGTACTTATGTCTGCCACCGCAGTGTTGCTGTCTTTCTGTCTGGCGGGTGTGGGCTTGTGGGCTGTGGGCCGTGGGCGTGGCGTGACGTTACATAAAGGTCGCTCAGTCGTAAAATCAGGAATAAATATTACCTGAAAATAACTGGAGTTAACAAGATAGCTTGCAGAGTAATCAAGCTGTAGTGGCAGTGGGCTGGCCATGTCTGTCAAAGGTTCGATGGAGCAGACGAGTCCTGGAGTAGAGACCGCCTTTCGGCAAACGTAGTGTGGGAAGCCCCCCAACGATGATGAACTGACGACCTTGAGAAGGTGGGTGGGGCAGATTGGATGCGGACAGCGGAGGACAGGGTGTTGTGGCGGCATTTGGGTGAGATCTGTGTCCAGCAGTGGACTGTGATAGGCTAAGTTAATTTGACATAAAGTTCGACCGTTTCGTTAGTCGATCTGGCTGTCGTTTAGCCCTGGGTTCGATGACCGGGTCGGGCAGTAAATCACGCAGTATTGTATACCTCTGTGGCCCTGCCTACTCCTTGGCGGAATACATGGGTGATGTTATGTGTGTGTCATAAAGTTTTATTTGTTCCAGAGCGTTGGCTTAATGAAGAGGTGCTGGTACCACATGTCCAATGTCTAATATAATATATAGATAAGGACGTACCTATACATTCTGTGAGACGATGGACAAACGCGAGCTAACATTAAAAAGAAAATGAATATAATACGAAGATAAGACACTGTATCATCAATCAATCAAAGAGAAAAATGTACATTTTACATAATACAACTTAAGTTAATATTATCTAGAGTTTTTCTTTGAACAAGTACAGGCCGGAACACTGCGATGGTTACATAAGTTGTAAGTAGCTGCCTCCCTAGATTTTCCTTTCTTCTTTCTTGATGATGTTTCTGTGAAGAAGCTATGAAGAGGTGAGTTCAATGGAGAAGGAAACGGACAACTCTGGGCACGACTGTCGCTAGCATCGGTGGACTCACGGAATAATAGGTCCGCCGGTGAATTGTTTATTTTGTTGTCGCTAGTGGCGTATAAAAATACTGAACTGTATAATTTTTAATTCACGGTTAACAGGCTCCTTACGATCCGTTTTTTAAATAAACACAAAGAACTACATACGAGTAGTAGGAATGATAATAATCTGATTGTCTTTGAAAATATACTGTTTAACAAAAATATTCATCCTTGGAATTTTTGATAATTCTTTTTTTACGACTTATTCACCAACATATCGAGGTCACCACCCATAATGACTACCTTCCTTGTAGGCAACCATTTTTTCAACGTAGGACTCCCCCGAGCGGCCGGGCGCGGGGCGGCGCGGCGGCGGCCGTGCACGTTGGGTGCGAATTTGAAGTGTTTTCCTTTACCTATACTTTTTGTTATTTCACAGAATGTGACCAGATTATATTTAAAATTTATGTTTTTTTATTTATCACAAACACTACTAACATTACAGGGAATTCCTAATGCCGCATTAGGAATTCCCTGTAATATTAGTAGTGTTTGTGATAAATAAAAAAACATAAATTGTTTAATTAAGGACCACACTAACGCATTAGTAATGCGTTAGCGTGGTCCTTTAATTAAACAATCTTATTTATAACTATTTTAAATAACATAACACATACAATATTGTTTTTGTGAAATCATTCAGCGCATACCTTTTCTACCCGCTCAATTGATGTGCCCTCTAGCATGTACTTGTGATGATGTGGTGCTCTCATTCTGCTGAAAGTTATGACTGAGCATTTTTTAACGTTAAACTGCAGTTTATTTTTCCTACTCCACTCAGCTACAGAGTCTATATCCAGCTGCAATCGTGCACAGTCACTTTTATCTTTAGTGGCCATGAGTAACTTAAGATCATCCGCGAACAATAGACAAGTGGCAACCCTGACAGCCTCAGGCAGGTCATTTATCATAACAATAAAGCTCAGCGGACCCAAATTACTGCCCTGGCTTACTCCTGATCTAGTAGAATAAGGCTCAGATTTACAACCAGCATATTCTACGAACTGCCGTCGATCCCTCATATAGTTAGCAAAGAACTGAAGCAACTTAGTAGTACATCCGATTGCTGCCAGCTTTTCCAATAATATGTCATTATCAACCAAATCGAAATTTTTTTTAAAGTCAAAGTAGGCAGCGTCGACTTGTACTCCAGCATCAATATTTGGGACCACGTACGTCATACAGTTCAGTAAATTGCGGTTGTGCTACACGCCGGTCAAAATCCGTGCTGGGCGTCCGATAGTGAACTGGACACTTAGTCTAATATGCACCTTTTTATGGTCGACTCAAAAACTTTTGCTGGAGTTTACCAGATTGCCACCGGCCAATAGCCACTCACGTCTGAGTCCATCCCACCCTTCGGTATTGGGATCACGCGCATGATTTTCCAACTCTCAGGAAAACACGAGAACTCAATGCACATATTTTATAGGTGTAAGAGTGGCTTTGCTAATACAGCGCGGCAATCCCTAAATACAAAAGCAGGAATTCCGTCTGGAACCGCTGACCGTTTAGGTTTTTTCAATCAATCAGTTTATTTGTGAAACATAGGTGTTTACATAGGTGTTTACATAAATAGGTGCGCTATGTTTTGTCATATTAATAAGACATACAAAATAAGTGATTCATTAGCTGTCATTACATTATGTGACATGAACAGAAAAGAGAGAAAAGAAAAGAACATCAAATACAATAAAATCAATAAATAGTCATAATAATTATTATCAAAGGGTTAATAAAATCCATTTAATTCAGGTTCTCCCATATTACAATCAAGTCACGAAACACGAGATATATACCATCACAATATAAAAATAATTCCAAAAAAACTTTTTCGCATCAATGCGGTCTTACATTTTTGATGACATAGTTTATTTACATATTGGGCACGTAATGGAGTTTTTCTAGTGGAAGTATTTTTTTCAAATAATTGTGTGTTTCTTTTCACAAACAACGCAGTTTCCAAAATGTATAATGCTGGAAGGGTCAATATTTTTAAAGACTTAAAATAGGGTCTATAGCTATCCGTTGTTTTTATATTACACATTGCTCTGACACATAATATTTTCTGCATCCTAAATATAAGCTCACGGTCAGTCGACTGCCCCCAACAAATTACGCCATATCGCAACACAGAAGCTACAAGTCCATGGTATGCAACCAGGTTTAAGTCGAGTAAGTGCATCCGTTACTTGAATCAATGCTCGGCGACCAATGTGAACACGCGAGCTGTTACCGCCGCTTGAGACTACCGCTAGTTTTACGTCAAGACGCGGCTGCTGACTATTGTAGACAGAATAAAAATATTGAGCGAACTCTGTAGCACACTCCGAATCAGATAAAATATTGCCGTCTTTAATGATATTTTTACGGTTACCGGTTGCTTTTTAGGGTTCCGTAGCCAAATGGCTAAAACGGAACCCTTATGGATTCGTCATGTCTGTCTGTCTGTCTGTGTCTGTAAAAAAAATATATGATGTACATTACCATGTAAACTTCCTCCAAAAATTGGTTTGAACGAGATCTAGTAGGTAGTTTTTTTTTAATACGTCATAAATCGTAAATTGTAATTGTACGGAACCCTCGGTGCGCGAGTTCGACTCGCACTTGGCCGGTTTTTTTCTAATATAATGAATAATTTCACTAGTATACCACTCCGGGTACAACCTATACCTAGAATTTGCACATATTTTCGTTTTCCTTGGAACACAACTATCAATTGTGTTACTTATCTATTCTATCTATCTATATATATAAAATTCAAAGTCCTGACTGACTGACTGACTGAGACATCAACGCACAGCCTAAACCGCTGGTCCTAGAGACATGAAATTTGGAGGGTGTATTCTTCGTGAAGAGTAGGTATCCACTAAGAAAGGGTTTTTCGAAATTCCACCCCTAAGAGGGTGAAATGGGGAGATTTTGTTTGTATGAAAAATCTTATTCCTTGAGTTAATAAACTTGAAACTTGGCACGAATACTTATCTAAGTAAATTATGAAGTTTGGCATTTTTGTTTTTATAAACTACCCCCTAAAAGGGGATTGGGGGGTTTCAAAGTTTGTATGGAAGAATTTTAGCGCGCGGTCCGATTTAATCGAAACTCAGTATTTATACCTAAAATTGAAAGGAAAGAATAATGTGTGTCAGGGTTTTTCGAAAATCTACCCCTGACGGCCTGAAAAGGGGTAGTCAATTTTACAGGGTAGGATTTTACAGCGTGACTTGATTAACTCGAAAATTAGTATAAATAATCTTTGAGTCAAGTTATGAACACATCAAAAAATAATTTTTCAAAATTCCACCCCTGTGGGGGTGAAAGCGGGGATACAGTTTATATGAAAAATCTTATTCATTAGGCTAATAATCTTGAAAATTGGCATGAATACTCGCCTAAGTAAGCAATAAAGTTTATCATTATTAGTTTTTCAAAACTACCCCTCAAAGGGGATATAGGGGTGTTAAAGTTTGCGTGGAAGAATTTGAACGCGCGGTCCGATTAACTCGAAAGTCAGTGTACTGTGTGTGTACTTAAGACTAAAAATAAATAATAACACGTATGTGGGTTTTTAGAAAATCTACCCCTAACGGGGTGAAAAGGGGTATAAGTTAATTTTACAGGGGAGGATTATAATAAGTGGCTTAATTAATTATAAAATTGATTAATAATCTTTGAGTCAAGTTATGAATTTTTATGATTTTTTTTAAATTCCACCCCTGGGAGGGTGAAAAGCGGGGATACAGTTTATATGAAAAATCTTATTAATTTAGTTAATAAACTTGAAACTTGGCAACAATACTTGCCTAAGTAAGTAATAAAGTTTATCATTATAAGTTTTTCAAACTACCCCTCAAAGGGGGATATAGGGGTGTTAAAATTTGTGTGGAAGAAATCGAATGCGCGGTCCGATTAACTCGAAACTCAGTATTGATACTTTCGACAGAAAATAATTAATTATTATAAGTATGTAAAGTTGTCGAAAATTGACCCCTGGCGGGGCAAAAGGGGTAATTCGGTTCTTAGGGGAGGATTTGAACTTGAAACTGTATGTTACATTTTCACGCCTAAACCACTGAACTTCTGATTTGGCAAAGAGATAGATGGCATCCTGGGGAAGCACATACTTTTTATCCTGGTAGCACGTTCCCGTGGGATAACTTCCGACATCCACGCGGGCGAAGCCGCGGGCAGAAGCTAGTAATATATATAGGTTTGACATCTTAGCAAAAGTTATTCAGTCTGATGAGCATTTTCTGCTGCGAGAATAAAACTCGAGGATTGGAACATCTGATGTGGAACTCTAAGAGCACAGCTAAACCATAACATATATAAGATTGACATCTTTGCAAAAGTTGTTCAGTCTGATGAGTATTTTCTGCTGAGAGAATAAAATTCGAAGATTGAAACATCTGATGTGGAACTCGGAGAGCACAGCTAAACTATGGCATATACAGACATGACATTTTAGCAAAATTTGTTTGGTCTGATGAGTAATTTTCGCCGAGATAATAAAAATCAAGGATCAGGAACATTTGATGTGGAAATCACTTTATACTAATACTAGCTTCTGCCCGCGGCTTCGCCCGCGTGGATGTCGGAAGTTATCCCACGGGAACGTGCTACCAGGATAAAAAGTATGTGCTTCCCCAGGATGCCATCTATCTCTTTGCCAAATCAGAAGTTCAGTGGTTTAGGCGTGAAAATGTAACATACAGTTTCAAGTTCAAATCCTCCCCTAAGAACCGAATTACCCCTTTTGCCCCGCCAGGGGTCAATTTTCGACAACTTTACATACTTATAATAATTAATTATTTTCTGTCGAAAGTATCAATACTGAGTTTCGAGTTAATCGGACCGCGCATTCGATTTCTTCCACACAAATTTTAACACCCCTATATCCCCCTTTGAGGGGTAGTTTGAAAAACTTATAATGATAAACTTTATTACTTACTTAGGCAAGTATTGTTGCCAAGTTTCAAGTTTATTAACTAAATTAATAAGATTTTTCATATAAACTGTATCCCCGCTTTTCACCCTCCCAGGGGTGGAATTTAAAAAAAATCATAAAAATTCATAACTTGACTCAAAGATTATTAATCAATTTTATAATTAATCAAGCCACTTATTATAATCCTCCCCTGTAAAATTAACTTATACCCCTTTTCACCCCGTTAGGGGTAGATTTTCGAAAAACCCACATACGTGTTATTATTTATTTTTAGTCTTAAGTACACACACAGTACACTGACTTTCGAGTTAATCGGACCGCGCGTTCAAATTCTTCCACGCAAACTTTAACACCCCTATATCCCCTTTGAGGGGTAGTTTTGAAAAACTAATAATGATAAACTTTATTGCTTACTTAGGCGAGTATTCATGCCAATTTTCAAGATTATTAGCCTAATGAATAAGATTTTTCATATAAACTGTATCCCCGCTTTCACCCCCACAGGGGTGGAATTTTGAAAAATTATTTTTTGATGTGTTCATAACTTGACTCAAAGATTATTTATACTAATTTTCGAGTTAATCAAGTCACGCTGTAAAATCCTACCCTGTAAAATTGACTACCCCTTTTCAGGCCGTCAGGGGTAGATTTTCGAAAAACCCTGACACACATTATTCTTTCCTTTCAATTTTAGGTATAAATACTGAGTTTCGATTAAATCGGACCGCGCGCTAAAATTCTTCCATACAAACTTTGAAACCCCCCAATCCCCTTTTAGGGGGTAGTTTATAAAAACAAAAATGCCAAACTTCATAATTTACTTAGATAAGTATTCGTGCCAAGTTTCAAGTTTATTAACTCAAGGAATAAGATTTTTCATACAAACAAAATCTCCCCATTTCACCCTCTTAGGGGTGGAATTTCGAAAAACCCTTTCTTAGTGGATACCTACTCTTCACGAAGAATACACCCTCCAAATTTCATGTCTCTAGGACCAGCGGTTTAGGCTGTGCGTTGATGTCTCAGTCAGTCAGTCAGTCAGTCAGTCAGGACTTTGAATTTTATATATATAGATAACTAGGGCAGATGAGATTAACGCCTCATTAAAACATTCGTATCTATGGCCTTACTTTTTTTAACAATAAATATGAGAGCCCAGCTTGGTGGTAATTCACATGCCCAAGAGTTTTCAGAAACATTATTAAAAGTTGGAGAAAGTCTCCTTCCTGCACAGGTCTGGTGACTGTTCCTGATATACTTGGAAAAGTTGTTGCCTCCGAAGAGGAACTTATACAATCAGTATTTGGGGACATTCAGAGCATAAGTAACCAGAAAAAATCGTGGTTATGTGAACGCGCCATATCGACCCTAAAAAACGAACAAGTTGCATCAATAAATGAAAAAAAATTGGGGGAAATTATTGGAGATGAAGTCGTTTACACTTCTTTTGATAACGTAGACGATCAGGACGACGTCACCAATTACCCAGTTGAGTTCCTCAATTCACTCACAGCGATGAGTGGTCTCCCTGCTCATAAAATAAGACTCAAAGTTGGTGTTGCTCAAATGCGGAAAAACCAACAATATAGTTTATAAAGATTAAAAAAAAATAGTAATGTTAACTAATTGATATTAATTTCGCTTTATAATTTCGGAATGAAAATAATTCTAACTTTATATTTTAATGAAGTTATAACCTACCCAGTCTACAACACTCAATCTAAGTTATACCAAACTTAATTGAAATCCTCCATCGGTTTTGATTGATTTATTGGCTGACATATCAACGCACATTTCAAACTCTTACCGAAATTCCTATCGGAATGAGAAAGGGGCTGGATTCGCGTACGAAGTCGCGGGCAGAAGCTAGTTGTATTATAAAAATATTGAACCGCCGCCTCTGGGTCATGTATGTCATACATCGAACCCCAATCGGTAGATAATAGCATCGAGTATAATAAAGCATAGGCGGAGTGGTAGCCATTGAACCACCAAAAGTTTGAAGAGCTCTAACGCACTCGTTTTTAAAGTCTAAGAAAATATTTTTATCTCAGAAGATAGGTTATTTAATAAGCTGCCAAATTGTGTTTAAAAAAATGGGAAATATCTGCTATTGCCTAATTTATACAGGTTTTTTTAAAACTAGAGAAATGGTTCATACCGTACTCCTAAGGGTACACAATGGGGTGGTATTAAATGAACCAGGTGGTACACAATGAATCACGTTATTATAAAAACTGGTAATTGTTGGTTTTAAATGGAAAATAAATACAACATTTATAAGTTTCCATATTTATTAAGTTTCGGGTTATATAAAAACCACACAATCAGTCTTAAAACTTAATTTCTAACAATAATTTTAAACTTTTAAAAAGTTTTGTGACGCATAAACTCTACAGAAAAAAGAAAAAACCGGCCAAGTGCGAGTCAGACTCACGCACCGAGGGTTCCGTACAAACCTGTAGGTATATAAGTAAAAGTTATGGTATTTTTTTTTTTTGTTAATCGCATAACAACGTTTGCTGGGTCAGCAAGTCTAATATATAAAATTCTCGTGTTGCGGTGTTTGTTTCCAAACTCCTCCGAAACGGCTGAACCGATTTGCATGAAATTTTGTGTACATATCGGGTAGGTCTGAGAATCGGCCAACATCTGTTTTTTTTTTTAATCGCTGAACAACGTTTGCTGGGTCAGCTAGTAAGTTTATGATTATTAAAAAAAATATACTATGTATTGTAACTAAAAATTTAAGATTTTCGGAATTTTTCCTATATGTGTACTTTATAACGTTGCTTCATGCCAAATTTCAAGATTCCAGGTCGTCTGGAAGTATCCTTTAGGTTTTGATTCCCTTGCGAGTAGTTGCGAGTTTCAAAATATGCGGCTTTAATTGCTGTATCTTTTGATTGCGTTGACGTAGAAGTTTGATTTTGTTACAGCTTAAAGATATTATAGACTTGAGTATTTGTTAAGAATTTCAATATAATACCACTACGCGTTCATGAGTAAAGGGGTAATAAGTTTAAAATTATTAAAAATATTTTTATTATATGATGTAACTAAAAATTTATGCTTTTCGCAATTTTTCCTTTATCTGTGTTATAAGACGTTGCTTCGTACCAAATTTCAAGATTCTGAGTTCACGGGAAGTACCCTGTAGGTTTTGATTCCCTTGCGAGTGTCGAAAATTTGCGGCATAAACGGGAGTATCTTTTGATCGCGTTGACTTAGAAGTTTGATTTTTTCACAGCTCCAAGAGACCATAGACTTGAGTATTTGATATGAATTTCAGCTTGATACCTCCACGCGTTCCTGAGAAAAAAGGTCTTGACAGACAGACAGACAGACAGACAGACAGACGGACAACAAAGTGATCCTATAAGGGTTCCGTTTTTACCTTTTGAGGTACGGAACCCTAAAAACAGTTTGTACTTGCTTATTAATATTAATATGAGCATTTATAAAATCACCTATGTTTTTATCACAATCAGTCTTAATTTTTTTTTTGTCTAAATCACAAATTGTACTTAGCACTAAGTAAAAATAGGCACAATCAGTTCGGTCGTTCTCAGTCATAGTATGTTCACGAGAATAGAATAGAATAGAATAGAATTTATTTATTTGTAAGAATGTAGTTTTACATCGTATGGTGTTAAATTTTAGTTTTAGTTCTATACATTCTACCATAGCATATGGTGTACAAATATTAAAATGTCATTTTATATAATGAAGTACAATTAATTATAGGATTTAATGATTAAAAATATGTCCAATATGAATTATTATAATTAGTTAGTGGTTAATGTAAAATCAATGTCGAAATTAAGTAGGTACATGTCATCTTGGATTTTTACAATATTCCATATATTCACCAATGTCATAAAAACAATTATCCAGTAACCAACTTGTCAGCTTTTTCTTGAACATGGGGATAGGAAGTTCCTTAAATGAGTTTGGTAACTTGTTATACACCTGAATGGCATTAACATATACATTCCTCTTAAATATTTGCAATCTACATTGAGGTACATTTAGTTCGTGTTTGTATTTATTTCGAACAGAAGCCTTTTTGTGGCTTACTTCTGATTGCATGCGAAAGTAGTGCGGATTTTGCTTTACTAGCATACATAGTTCCTTGATGTACATGCAGGGTAACGGTAAAATGTGAAATTTTTTAAATAAAGGTTTGCAGCTGTCCATAAACCAAACGCCAGATATTGCCCTAACACACTTCTTTTGTACTCGAAATGTCCTTAGAACTTCAACTGAATTGCCCCATAGTATCAGACCATATGACAGCACAGAGGCTACGTATCCGTAATATGCAGTGACTGCTGCGGCTACTGACACTGTCGATCGAAGACGTTTTATTGCGTATACGAATTTGTCTAGCTTATCGCATACGTAATTGATGTGTGATTTCCAATTGCAGTTTTGATCCACTATTATGCCCAAGAATTTTGTGTTTACTACTTGTTCTAAGATAGTGTCGTCATATTTTATACTAAGACTCTGAAAGTTTGATTTATAAGTTTGAAATTGAATTATTTTTGTTTTATTTATATTGATTTTTAAATTATTGTTATTAAGCCAAATTATTATGTCTTTGATTGCTTCATTAATTTCCTGTTCCAACTTATTTTTGTCCTTACATTTTATTATTAGTGTCGTATCGTCAGCAAATAAGATTGAAGAGAGATCAACATAACAAGTTTCTAAGCGTAAAAATCAACATAGCGATACAAAAATAACCTAAAATGTCTTCTAAAATACTAATTGCCCATAAAAGAGATCAAAATCAAAAATCTTATAGATATGACATTAATATCTTAAGTTTAGTAAGGACATATCGATATCCAATAAATATTCCTGTATGCTGTCTTCTTGTTGGTCAGTAAAAATTTGACTTGCATCATAATGGGGCTCTAGTCGGCACGACGGATTGTTCTTGTATTTTGTGATGTATCTTCGCAGTGTTGGATAGGGAAGGTTGCTATCTTTGGCTGCTTTTCGAATGCTTAGTCCCGACAAGTGTTTTTCTATACCTCTTTGTATAGCTTCCCCGGTGTGATACCCTTTTTTACGAGCTTCCCTCCCTACCGTGTTTCGTCCCATGCTGAAATAGACAAATAGTGATTAATAAATTATACTCACATTAACACTTAGAGGTTGACTGGAATAACACTCCCACCTGTTTATATAGCATTATACAAAGCACTTAGATGTGGTACACAATGAACCTTGGTTCATTGCTTACCCAGGATAAATGGCTCACAGCGTACCCATCTCCTCTCAAACAATGTTAGGTTATGTTTTATACCAAAAACGTTGAGAATTAATTCCAAAAAATAGTCTCAAACATGCCTAAAGACCTACATTACACATACAATTCACACATAGTTAAATAAGAGTTAGATTATTAAAGTAACTACAAAAAGAAACTCACGTTTTTTTCGTCGTTTTTGCTTGAGTAAACACAAGGACGCGGCTCACGCGTACGTATGTCGCGACAAGCGCGCGGCGACTAGACCAAACTTCGCGACGTGGCAAGCGAGTCTCGACACGTTTTTTGCGCGAGCTGGCAACGTTGCGTATGGCCGGTAGGTACTATGGTTCATACTGTACACGCGGTTCATTGGCTACCACCCTACCTAATCGGCTTTGGCAAAACTCCACTGTGGCCACAAGTCATTTGATTTTGTCACTGCATGGTCATGCATGCAGCATGGTGCATGGTGGTAAGACCTATCCAACGATATCCCACATTATGGGCAGGACAAAAAAAAAATGATCATCCCCACTTTACATGTAGGGGAGGTACCCTGAATAATTGTATTTTTCGAAATTTTATTTTACCAATTTTTTGGCGGTATTAACGTGTATACTCATGCTAAATCACAACTTTCTCGTACCAACAGTTTTTGAGCTAAACCGCGGACAGACAGACAGTCGGACATGGCGAAACTATAAGGGTTCCTTGTTGACTACGGAACCCTAAAAATTAATCCATATTTTCCTTGTTCACGCCATAACTTGAGAATGAGTTTACCAATTTCAACCATCTTTTTTTTTAAGGTTTCTAATACTTTGTAGAAGGTTCTTACGAAAAAAAAATTAAGAAAGTTGCGCAGAAAATTATAAAATTTAAGTATTACGCTTTTACGCTAAAACTGCTGAACGGATTTAGATGAAATTTGACACATGGGTAGACCATGATCTGGAGAAGGACATAGGCTACTTTTCATCCTGGATCGCAGACAAAGTCGCGGGCAACAGCTAGTATTTTCTAAATTCTATGAAATGCGGCAGCACCAGCATACCATTTAAAAGCGCCACCTGTACAATTACATTCACGTTTTCAAAGTTCACTGGCGGCTCATTTAGTTACTATTATTGTCACTAGATGGCGATAATCAAACTTGAAGCTAATTAATTTGTTATTAGTGTTTTTGTGTGGATTCATGGAGGTCTTTGTTATTTACATAATTAAAAAAAACTAATTTCACGGATGGATGAATGTACTCTGCCCTGGGTGTAGATGTCTCTCAGAAACTTATCGATTAAAACCACATGGTCCACATGGTGTTCTTCCAACATCCTCTGGCCCGGGCTGGAGCGCTCTCGCATTCTTCTCACTTCCAGGGCAGGTATCGGTTTGCCTGAAATTCAAGTCGACCCCGTCACCCACTGCGGCAATCACCCTTTGTGTCTTGACATGGCTACGAGCCCGCCTTTATAGCAAAACTATTGATACGCTTTGATAAAATCTGAAAAATATTTGTACCTAAGTAGAGCCTTTTTATCCCGGAAAATAAGACGTAATTCGGGCACAGCTAGGACAATGAAGTTTGTGCGTATCAGACAAAGTGATAGTATCGTATAACATAGTATCAATCTATTTAGATTCAGCGAGTGGACTGTAGGACGAGTAACAATATTGACGACCACAGAATACAGAACAGGGCCTTCGAGCCGTTGACCTGGCGATCTTTTACATAACATCTAGCTAAAAATATGCATCGGCCTAGCCTTTTTCAAACTATAGGTAAAACAAACAGTTCTGCAGGTTCTACTTTAAAGAAATGCTCTACTCCTACACCGTAGGTAGGCTCCAGGAATTTGGAATTAGAAAATCCCGAAAGAACTATTCGAAAGGCTCATCAAATATCTTTGTTCCGTGCAAGAATCGAACCCGCAACCAATGGTGCAGTAAATAATCCAAACTCACTCACCAAAGACTTACTTACTTACACAATGAACGGAGAGACGGAGAGCTGCCGTTAAACTAGTTCTAAAGAAACTTATGAAATGGCTCTACAATAATGTATTCTACAATTTAGGTGTATTCTTAAATTATAAGCAAAGTTCCAAATATTATTATGTAAGTTGTGTAGGTAAAGTCTTTTTTCAGTATTTTTTTACCTCAGTAGGCAGTAATAATTGAAATTCAGGGAGTCCAATTATTTCTTATCTACTTCTAGTGAAAGGCCTTATTTTGTAAATATTTATGTAAATCAATTATTTCATTAAACAATTTCAATTTCAAATGTTGTATGCATGCTGAAATAAGTAAGCAACGTAATCGTACTCGTATGTGGAGCTATTTATATTTAAGATGTTGCAAGTATCATATTTTAAGCAAAATCAAAGATATTCTATGCACGTATACTTATTTTATTGACATCGAAACAAAACCACACTGTATAGATGTGGTGTACTTAGGTGCTAACATTTATTTTCAAGGTTGTTAATATTTGACCGATGATGTATTGGCATATAAATTGCCTATTGCAGTATGGACGGAAGAAGAACATCCTGTTGTCAAGTGGCGTTTAGCATAATCGGGCGGGCCTATAATGTTCCCACTGCTGGGACACAGGCCTCCTCTCTGTGCGAGGGAGTGGGCGGTCATCCACCACGCGGACACATAGCGGGTTGGTGGACGTCACAAAAAAATCTGCCTGCCTTTTGCCAGCTATGTTGGGGTTGGCTGTCTGTTTTCCATGGAGCAGCCGCCTACCTCCACAACCCACGCAGTTACTGGGTAACGCGATAGCCCTTGATAAGACTGGTTATCAGACTTTTGGGCTTCTGACTAACCGAAACGACTCTCAAAGGTGAAAGGAAGGAGGAAGGGAGATGAATGATAACCGGGACTATAATGGATGGTCACCCCTCCACCAACCGACCGCGGTAAATGTAGATCGGCCCATTAAAAATAGATATGACTAAAACGAACATAATACAATTTCGGACATACAATTCAAACATAAATAAAATAGACATTCATTATAAAGATTCTCACTTGACCACTGTTGATAATTGTGTATTCTTGGGTATAACAGTCGATAAAAATTGCATTTGGAAAACACACATAGATAAAATTCTTGCAAAAATTGATCGTTTTATATATATGTTAAAAATAATTAGACAAACAGTAAACTGTGATACTGCAATGCTAGCTTACCTTGGTTATGTATCATCCGTACTTAGACACGGCATTGTAATATGGGGTAACTCAGTAGATTTTGACAGAGTTTTTAAAGCTCAAAAAAAATGTATCCGAGCAATTTGTGGAGCTCAATTTTTAGACATACATCTCCTAATAATGCTATGCATTATCGAAGAGTCGCATCTCCCAGCTATGATTTTCAGGATGGAATTGGGGCTCGCCCGCACTCTGCAGAGCAATGAGGCAGACTTCTGTCTAATGATGGCATGGAAGCCATAAACGTGACTCAGCGCGAACATAGCAGATGCACTGCAGAAACGAGGCAACCCCAACAGCATCCTGAAACCATTATTATATTACACTCGCAGGGCGCTGATGGCCCGCTGGGTATAATTAGTCCAAAGGCTGCACGTGTAGAACACTTGGCAGTAAGCTACATTAGCTTATATTAGCTGCAGTAGCTTATTATTTACAATCATAAATTAGTAATTAATCCAAATAGTTTTCAAGACTTACCGCTGACCAAGTTTAAAAAAATACTTTTCAAACTATTCATATTTAAAAGATATTATACCATTAAGGACTATCTAGAAGACAAATCGATAGAATCTGTAAGTTACATTAATTGACATCGCTGAGTGTGAATACATTTGACGGCACGATTGGCGCAGTGGTTAAGCGATTGACTGCTGCGCTGCGTGTCGCTGGTTCGATTCCCGCACGGAACAAATATTTGTATGACCTACATGTATTTGTTCCGAGTCTGGGTGTTTTTCTACCTATAATATGTATGTATTTACAAAAAAAAAAAAATGTATGTAAGTAGTTTATCAGCCATCTTGTTACCATAACACAAGCATTAGGTTGCTTAGCTTGGGACAAATGGTGCTGTGTGAAATGTCCAGGGATATTATTATTATTTGCACGCCATGTTATGGCAGGATATGCTGAAACAAGATTTTTGTAACACCTCATGTACCATATGCAAATAAATATTTTGATTTGATTTGCGGCTGTTGTCATCGAGCCCGGCCAACCAATGACACTAATATTCTAGCTAGGTTTATGTAAATGACTATAAAGGTACAGTTATCTTATAAATAGCAGGTCGAAGTTCGCATAAGTTAGACTTTCTACAATGATTGATGGTAATTATTTCAGTAAATGCGCATGTCTCGGTTACATATGAACAATCATTGTAATGTGTAATCATTGTAACAATGTACAACACATTGGCCCCGATACTGATAATATAATCGACGAAAGTTTTCTACGCTAGATGGTCTTGAATCATATTGTGCAGAATGCACGTAGTATGCGCGTCGTCGTCGTCGCCGCCACCCTGTATATTTATTACTGGCTCCTGCCCGCGACTACGTGCGCGTAAAATTTCTGGTTCCCCGACCCACCCCGTCGCATCGCAACGCCTGGCCGCGCTGATACTTTGTTTTCGCTTAACCGCATTTTTCTCGGCTCCTAAGAAAGGTAGCGTGATGTTAAATAGCCTATAGCCTTTCTCAAGAATTGGGCTATCAATTAAAACATTTTTTTTTTTAAATCCGGCTTGTGGTTCCATTGGGCTATCAATTAAAACATTTTTTTTTTTAAATCCGGCTTGTGGTTCCATCGATTAGCGCGTTCAAACAAACAAACTC
Source organism: Apamea crenata (assembly GCA_949629185.1). Classification (NCBI taxonomy): domain Eukaryota; kingdom Metazoa; phylum Arthropoda; class Insecta; order Lepidoptera; family Noctuidae; genus Apamea; species Apamea crenata. Next base: position 11,115,192 of record OX451379.1, on the reverse strand, counting down.
TTCAGCTTTATTATTAGAATAGATATAGATAGATTCCATTCTTTTCTTTCAGGTAGAACAAGAAAGAGACAGAAGTAATAATATTTGAGCTTTCAAATTAGTTTGAATTGACGAAAACTGCTAAAACATCGTGAGGAAACCTGGACATACAACTTAGACTGAAATCGTGAACACGCAGTAACAGGTGATCAATGTTCGTTCAATCTCTGTATGAGAAGTCTTGCACTGTAGTGAGATAGAATAGCCGCTCTTTATTATGTAGGTACACCATATAAATTAAAGAACATAAGTATATACATTTTACAGAGGATGACACATTGGGCGGTCTTACCGCTAAGAGCGATTTTTTAAAGGCAACCCTTGGATTTGAGACAGCTTCAGATGTGCTTGCTTATAGTTCTATGTACCCACCATTAAAGGTACATTAATAAAAGACCACTCCTATTTACGTACTTTACAACATCACAGTAATAAAAATGCCTTCACGGCACTTCGACAATGTGCTCACATTTGTGCCGATCATAGGAGATACCGTTACTTTGGTTCGGTGATAGGTATCTACTTGAAAATACATTCAACAATCGTCCTCATGGGCCTCGGGCTTGATACTCATAAACATAATCAGCCTATAATGTTCCCACTGCTGGGACACAAGCCTCCTGTGAGGGAGAGTGGACTTCACCACGCGGGTACGGTGCGGGTCGGTGGATACTAGGTACGCAAGCAAAGCTAGGTGCGCAACCCACACATAAACCTGTAATCCCCGAAGGTTTAGGCAGAGGTGCGAGGTGGCCAGGATACCACATTGTGCAAAATACTCACTTTTTATTGTATGAGTAATTATGTTTTTTTTGGGAGGTCAACGACCACTACTGTTGTTACTTGAAGTATGAGTGGAGAAAAATTACTCTTTTCTTATGTTTTATAGTGATTAGATATCGAAACCCCACGTCTGATATGTTTACACAAAAAAAAAACAGATTCACTACGACAATGATTATTTTGTAAGTAATGAATTCAGTTGATTCAGGCCCATATACTGTGTCATGTTTACAGAATAATATTCTATGACAAATGAAGACGCCGGTCGCACATAACTCTTGTCGAACTGCATAAATATCTTACTAGTTACTGTTTCTATTTTAAATAAGTCCAGATGTATTTTTCTGAACGCGTGACTGGAGTCGCAAGTTTGATATTATAATGTCGGGATTACATTAAAAGAGTTTTTTGTTACCTCCACTAGACCGAGTGACTTTGTAATCCTACTATCCTACTAATATTATAAACGCGAAAGTTTGTATGGATGTATGGATGTTTGTTACTCTTTCACGCAAAAACTGCTGAACGGATTAGGATGAAATTTGGCACACAGATACTTTATAACCAGGATTAACACATAGGATACTTTCTATCCCGATATTCCCACGGGATCGAAACTTATGCGGGTGAAACCGCGGGGCGCAGCTAGTGTAGTTATATTTATGAAATGCTAACAGCACCCACGGGTCGAACGATCGCAGTTGACAGTCGTTTCGGGTCATCAAAAACCCAAAAGTCTGGCAACCAGTCTTACCAAGGGGTATCGTGTTACCCAGTAACCGGGTTGTGGGGATCAGATAGGCAGTCGCTCCATGTAAAATATTGGCAGTCAGCAGATTTTAACTACTATTTAGAAATTTAAAAAAAGTCAGATAGTCAGTCGCTCCATTTAATGTGGAGCGACAGTCTATCTGACTTCCACGGTCGGGTGCGGTTCGGGGATTCGTTCCTGACGGGGGCGTCAGGAACGAATCTCCTTACGCAATACTCGCAAAACAACACCCATGAAGAAAATTTTTGCAGCCGCCTTTTTGGATTTTCATTTTGACCTCAAAATCGGCTTTGGCACCTTCAAAAACCATGAAAAAGATAGAAAGTCGCATGGAGCATAACGCTTGTTCGTTACGTGACGTTTTCCACCAGTTTACTGGTACCGCAAGCCGCGTTAAAGAACTTCGTTCCAAAAACATCAATAACTCATAATAGTGGTTGCCTGGAGGCCTGCGATTAACAGTGGACATACCAAACAACGTACCACCGATACATTATACACTATTACTATAATTATATATTTAGTATTTATTTTATTCTAAACACGCTGAAAAGTGGAGTTATGTGTAGAGTACGCGATGGTAATTCACACGGGGTCAGGAACCTTCGTGATAGACGAACAACCTGTGGAGTCGACATGCACGAAATAATTTATGGCGAAGGAAATGACACACATTTAACAAAACGCATTTTTTTTTTTTTAATAATACAATAGCGACCCGCTCGTGCTGCACGGTTTCTACAAAATGACCTTCCGCAACAAATTCTGTAAATGAAGGTGAGAACTACATCAAAATCCGTTGCGTATAGTTTAGAAGAACAACGCAGACAGACACGTGAAGCGACTTTAATTTATAATATTTATAGATAATTAACGATGAATTCATTTCTATAAGATATTTATTTCCATAGGTAGGTACATACAACAATATTTGACACTACAGAAATTAAACAATATTATAAATAATAGCTTCTTTCCGCGGATATCCCGCGTGGATATTGGAAATTATCCCTCGGGACCGTGCTACCGGGACCAAAAGTAGCCTATGTCCTTCCCCAGGATGTCATCTATGTATATCATTGCCTAATTTAATCGAAATCCGTTCAGTGGTTTAGGCGTAAAAAAATAAACAACAAACACAGGCATAGTTAATTTCGAATTTATTATATTTATAATTTTTTGGACACAAGCGGTACACATTTGTACCAGCTCATCCCTGAATACAAATAAATTCGAAAATGGTTAGTGGTCGTCAGCTCCACCTATGGACATCTGCAATACCTAGCCATCCCACAGACAAAGCTGGAACGTCTGATATACCTGTAACTACACCAGCACCCACACCGAAACACAGCAACGTTGCTTGGTCTTGCTGTAGGACAACAATCAGCCTACAAAGTTCCCACTCCTAGGACACAGGCTTTTTCTCTATGAGAGGGAGAGGGCCAGGCGCGCCCAGTCGGATTGGTACATGTCACATGTCTTTGAATTTTTGGTTGTAAGATCGTACCGATTTCCTCACGGTACCGTTTTGAGAGCAGTGGCACAATACTGCCTAGTATTTATACTAAGCTCTAGGGCAGCCATGTCTTCACTCAGATACTTTTCACATCGCCCAAAAAATTAAACAAGTGACGACTCCACCATTGTTCTAAATAGATTACATCAGTACGAAATGACTCATCGTTTTAGGGGTCTTGGCTCCTTAGATCTAGACGTTAGATTTAGGATGAAACGTGTCTAGATTTTTGGCTGAAGACGGGAAAAAGAAAGATGTGAATTTTGAACTTTTTAGATCTCTAGATTTCTTGAGAAGTCTGCTGTATACTTTTATAACCTGTATTTTTGGGTTGCCTAGCCTATTCCCAACTATAATATTGGGGTCGCCTTCCATTCTAACCGGACGCAGCTGTGTACCAGTATTTTACATGGAGCGACTGCCTATCTGACCTCCACAACCCAGTTACTTCATACACAGATGATGGCTGAACGTTTTTTTTCAGGTACAATCTGCAGTTTACCTGACCCAGGAACCCAGGACCTCATGCTCAGCAGTCGCGCTTGCGACCACTAGGCCAACGACGCAGTCTGACTGACTGGATTGATCTAGGTGCACCTTAAGCGTTATACGTCCCACGGTAACAATAGGTATTATGTGAAGTAAAACATTGAATAGTTTGTCTATGGTCTGAACCCCTCAACATTCATTGAACAATCGTAGTGACTGGTGCTCTTTACTTCTGAAGTGAGAGAAAGGAGTTTTTCTCCATAGAGGTCAGGTAACATTCTTTTTAGTTTATTCATCTTCTTGACATCATCAGTCCCCCCTACAACCCGGCCCTCCTGCTCTTCTCCCAATTATTTTGTGGTCGGCGCGGCTTGTCATCTTCCTCCATACTTCTCTATGAGTCGTCGTCACAGTAGTCACGCCCTTTCTAGCCATCATCACTCATCCCACTCATCCATGGTTCGTCAGTTTATCCATCGTTTCTTTGGTTTTCCCCTACTCTTATAGCCACTTTCATACTCAAAACTTTCTTGATTTCTTTGTCTGTTTTTTTAATTTTGTTCATTTTATATTCATCCATTCCATAATTATATTTAATATTTTCGCAAAATAAAAATAAGAAGCCAGAATCAGGAAGTATAGGGTCCAAGCTGCCGGTGCAGCGGTGGTGAGGGCTCTAGAGAGAGGAACCTCCTCACTATGTATGTGTGTCGTGTCCAGGGAGTTCTGCTTTCTGAATCAAGCCCTCGACCCCGCCGCGCAATAAAAGCCTCCTCAGGTGTCAGAAGCGCTCCGCTATTACGAGTAGGCCATTGACCATACAGACTATTAGGACAAAGATTGCATTTTTGTTACTCTTCCTAAAAAGAAAGTTGTACACGGGCGAAACGTACTTACTGACTAAACCACATTTCAAAAATGATTAATTCGTTAAAATATTCCTAGCACGAATCGCCAAAAAGCCCAAAATTCTCTGTAGGGTAAGAACCTACAGACCCCGATACAGAAAACAATAAAAGAAATCCCGTAAATTTTGCTAAAATAAGTAATTTTCGTATGCGGCGCACGCGCAGGCGGCCGCGATTTTTTTGCGTCGACACTTCTAACAGTACTGTCAACTGTTCACTTAATTTATCACCCTCACGATATCTGGATTAAGCCTTCTACGGTAAATAATGCGCATTAGAATTTTTGAGAAATATTTTTCGTAGTTTTTTCACAAAAATATTTTTCACGGAGTGACTATTTATGACTGCAAGATTTTAGTGTTTCCCCGGCTATGTAGACCGCAGGGTTTTCCTTTCTACTAATAATAGCAAACTGAGATCACCTATGTAGGTGATAATATGATTTTTCTTAGTGGAGCTAAATTTTTTGCTGAAACACCATCCTAACTGCGCCCCGCGGTTTCGATCCCGTGGGAATATTGGGATAAAAAGTACCCTATATCTTAATCCTGGTTATAAACCATCTGTATGCCAAATTTCATCCAAATCCGGTCTGTAATTTTTGCGGGAAAGAGTAACAAACATCCATCCATCCATCCATACAAACTTTCATGTCTATAATATTAGTAGGAAGTAGGATTATAATGCGAAAGTGAGTTTGTTTGTTTGTAACGCTTTCACGCAAAAACAGCTGAAAGGATTTGGATGCATTTTATTTGAGAATTACGTAGACTACTTTTCATCAAGAGCAGTGGTGGCCCAGTCGTAACGGCCGCGACTTACCGAGTTGTAGGTCGTAGGTTCGAACCCAGCCAAGCGCTTTACTTTCTGTAAATGATTTCATCACCACTGCTCTCAAAACGGTGCAGGAAACCATCGTGAGGAAACCGACATGTCCAAAGTTCGAAGACATGTGACATCTACCAACCCGCACTGGGCCCGCGTGGTGGATTACGGCCCACTCCTTCTCACAAAGAGGAGCTATGGGCCTATGGATGACAGTGTGTGACCTATTTGGCTTGGAACTACAAAATACTCGTAGTTATAATTTGTATCTTTTTACGTTAATTATCTATATGTAAAGGACTACTTCAAAAGTTCAGTAGTTGTAAGCACAGCCGTCAAGTGTGAAAATCCGGGTTTGATTCCCAGTTCAAGCACGTGCTACCCGTCTATCGCATTTTCTCAGAAAAGTCTGCCATTCAAGGCCGTGTTTTTCGTTCCTTACAACAGCTTTGTTGCGTCTAAAAACAATTTAATTTGAATAAACCTGATCTTTCTTAAGAAAAAATCCACGTGTGGATGAATGGAACCATCACGTTGTAGTCAGAAAATTACCAAAAGTTACCGTTTTAAGTCCTCGAAAAAGGACCTTGATGACCTATACTATCGTGAGATTATCGATAACAAAATACCATAGATTACGTGCAGGCCTCCATAGAATGTAGTCGATGGTCAATGGTTTATGCTCATCGTTTGGCGATGTTTTTTGTTGGCACATTGTGTTTTCATGTCACATATCTCTGAGACTGCCAAAGCCAAGATCAACTAAATAGGGTTGGCAGAAAAAGAAAATGTTTGTTGAGTACCTATTTTAATTTGATTTTTATGATTAGTTAGCAGTAAAATTAAATTAATAAACGTTGAAAGTTTGAATAAAGAAGAGGGTGGAGAAAAAGGAGTTTATTTAATCAAATAAACTCCTGTTAATCGTTATCGTGACGTCACAAAAGCTTAGAGTAATAATAATGACAAAGTGTTTTGGGTTCAAGTTTCAGTTGACAGACGAAATGGTTTTCTGTACTTATTTAATAATTTAAAAATTATGATATTTCAGTGACTTTTTTATTTCAGTTAATAGTAAGTTTAGTGGGATATGCGCGTCTAAAGTTCGCAAAAAAGAATGTAGAATGGGTTGATAGAACTTAATAAGCACTTTCAATGGAAATTGTTTTGAAGAATATACGTCGTGTAGTTTTTGAGATATAGAATAGTTTCGGTTACAACAGCAGATATAAGTATGCGTTTCATTTTCTTTGAGAAATACCTAAAATACTATGAACTACGAACTTATTTTTGCTGTAGATAAAATCTAAAGACTTCGGAACCCTTCACTACACGTGGTAAAAAAGTTTTTTTTTTTCAAAATTTCGCCCACATTTTTTTGCTGACTGTACAACATGATTGCGAATTCCTCGGCTGAGGTACACTCCCGACGTTTATAAAAGACGTCCACATCACCTGCATTGTCCATAGAGGCGTATTCTCGAGACAATCCGGTTGTCCCACTAGTACCGAAGAAGAATTGCTAGTAGTTCAAGTACTTACTAAGTGAAGACAGTGTTTTCTGAAAGTGTCGGTGAAAGAAATAAAAAATATTTTGAAAAAAAAAAGTAAGTAGGTACCTACTTTATTTTTGGTGCAATTTTTTTGTGTGTGCTACTGGAAAGTTTGTTGCGCCAGTTCTTCTCCTCAGCTAAAGCACTAGGAAGTGGTGAAGGGCGGACGTTTTGGGGGACTGTCTTATGTAATTTTGACGTTCAAAACAGCTGATTCTCAGTCTAGTTTGAATAAATGACTTAAGATTTCATTTTGATTTCATTTTAATGCGACTTCAAAAGAATGGTTATTGACATACAAGTATTCACATAATTGTCATAACTAGTCTTCTGTAAAAAAACAACCCTTTAGGGTTTAAAAGTATCGATTTTATATCTTAGAAAACGTGGGTTAAAAACATTTTCTCAATATGGAAACGAACCTGGGACACGACAAGCTCTTAGTGACTGCGCCTATAACTGTACTATCACATACTTAGAACATATTGAGTGTACTGCTGATAATCACAATGGCGGATGTGACGGTCTCTGATGGTAGTTTGATAAAAAACAATGTTCAAGGGTTCGATACTGCCGACCCGCAATGAACAAGCTCGTTCGTTCTCTGTAAGAAAAGAGGCCCTTGAAAATTTGCTAACTGATATTTTTTTTCATAATAATAGGGTTTAAAGTATGAAATTGCCGTTTTATTGTAATAGGTACTTCGAATTGACATAGAACCTTCATGGTTTGAGATTTTTGAGTGAAACTTTTTTCACATGGTACCTATAAAGTTCTTCTTTTAAAAAATGCAACATTCAAATAAAAAGGAAATGGTAACTGTTTGGTGGTCTCAGCATGGTGTTATATATTCACTATAGCTTTCTCCGATCTGGTCAAGCAATAACGGCAGATGTCTACTGTGCCGAATTCCGAACAATGATAGCAAAACTAGCAGAGAAACAGCCCCGACTCATGAATCGATCTCCAGCATTATTGCTTCATGATAACACGAGACCTCATACAGCACGAGAAACCGTTTTAGCTCTACAGGAACTGCAATTAGAAACCATTCGTCACCCTCCGTATTCGCCAGACCTTGCTCCAACGGACTACTATTTTTTTTTCGTGATTTGGACAATTTTCTACGTGATACAAAGTTTTCTTCTCAGGAGGCAGTACAAAATGCTTTCACACAGTTTGTCGAATCTAGAATCACGAGGGTTCTATCGCAAAGGCATAAATGACCTTCCTATTAGATGGCAGCAATGTATAGATAATAATGGTAATTATTTTGATTAAAAAAATATGTTAGTAAATAAAAAAAAAACGAATTACAATTTTTCAGTACAAAACGGCAATTTCATACTTTAACCCCTAAATATATTGATTGAAACCAGTGGTGGCCCAGTGGTAACGGCCGCAACTTGTGGTCGTAAATAAAGTGAAACCTTTTGAACGTGTTACGGATCACATAAGATTTGACCGCGACCGCGCTGGTTCAATATGATGATAGGAGCACTGGTGGGGTCTCTTGGGCTTCATATTTCTAACAGACCGACTTTTTTGACAATTTAAAAGTGCCTGTAAATAGTTTATTTAAAATAAAATGCTTTGAGTTTGAGTCTAGGCTTTCAGGTCCGCCCAAATCTGTGTAGTTCTTCCAAAATATCAATCCGGAAAAACTCTGATTTTTCCTGAGTATAGGGGACGAGCCTATTGCTGTCAGCTCAATAACTTTGCAGCCAAACATGTTATTTTCAACTTGTAAATTACATAAATTATTTTCTTTTACAGCAAAACCAACATGGCGTCATTGCGGGCTAGACATCTGCTAGTATTGCTCCTGGTGACGTTTGTGAAGGCTGACCGTTTCAAGAAAACAGAACCTGCTGACAGTTCCATAGTTAAAGCTTTGAGGGTTTGTAAACAAAGTTTTTATAAGCGTAATGACTCAACAACATAACTGCCTTGTTGATGTTAGTGGTCGTAAGCTGACTGACTGCTTAGGGGAGGCTGATGTCCAGCAGTGGACGTCTTTCGGTTGAAATGATGATGAATGATGAAGCGAGACTGCGAAGAGTGGGGTTCTGGACTGGATTTTGAATTGTATTCTCCGGGTCATAAAGAGCTATTACAGTTTTCCTTGGTGATATTCGGAGTCTGGATTTGTGCTCAGTTTATGGCGAGTTCAATAGCCACCCTCCTCCTATACAGGATGGCATTCAGTAAGTGGTTCTGAGCCCCCCAGGCTGGAAAATGTCCATTGGTTATTTTTTTTTAAATTGCTGTTTCGCAGAACAGTGCAATACCTACGCGGCCAAATATATGAAACAGCTGTTTTTCTTTAATAACCGAAACGTAATATATCACTATAATACTTCTACTCTATGGTGTCTAGAATCATAAATTATGCTGAATTCATGGTTTCAATTTGCGCGCCGTTGTCCCTGCCACCCTGTAAAACATGATATAATATATATCCCTTGACATTTCACACAGCATCATTTGTCCCAAGCTAAGCAACCTAATGCTTGGTAACAAGATGGCTGATAAACTACTTATATACATTTTTTTTTTTTATATAAATACATACATATTATAGATAGAAAAACACCCAGACTCGGAACAAATACATGTAGGTCATACAAATATTTGTTCCGTGCGGGAATCGAACCCGCGACACGCAGCGCAGCAGTCAATCGCTCAACCACTGCGCCAACCGTGCCGTGAACATGGGACTTAAGTTCTGTGTAGTGAAATGAGGCTGTACTATATACCTCCGGCTAGCCTTTAGGGTTGAGTTAAATTGAAGATTCGACAAATAAAACCGGAAAAATAATAAAATGTTGTGTTTTCAGGAAGTCTCAAATACAACGCAAGCCACAGACACATTAAATCTGCCAGCCAACGCGACTTCCATCCGGGAGAACATCACCGACACCTTCAGGTACGTGCCTTCATTAAGCGGTACTAGTATGAACTCCTTACCCTCTCACATAGAACAGAGATAGGCCTTCGTAGCAAGTTCAGCAACATAACTGTTTTTTTTTGAAGATATTCGTTGTGAAAGCAATCAAAATAATCATGTCTCCTATGTATTTGCTTGTTAACACAATCATGTAAACTCAGATTATTTCAGTGTCATAAATCAATATCTTTAGATTAAACTAGTGTCCATAGTTGCGTAACACTATAAATCTCTGAATGTGAATCATTTTGAAAATATTGCTAATCCATTGCTTGAAAAATTAGTCAGCTCAACTACATAAATAACACAATGCATGTTGTTGAAATGTCAAAATTAAAGCCGTTGATACTGAACGCAATCACCAGCAGGATAAATGCTGTTAAAGTGAACAAAAATATAATCAGAACACTGGTGTGAGTGTAATTAGTTTATTTGAAAATAAATGCTTTGCTTCCCACCGTCGCGCGTCGGAGCGAATAGCCAATCTTCAGAACCCATAGAACACTTTTCTTATTAAACTTTGCTTTTGCTTCGTACGATGACATCGTAAAATGAACTTATCAGTGGCTCTTCCAACCTTGATACTTATTCCTTAATCAATATATACGCATACGTGACATTCCCGTATCGCAGACGACCGGAGGGAGGATGATGTCGTACCATTAGAAGATAATGCTAGCTCTTAATGAAACAGGCACTAATTTAGAACTACTAAATCTAAGCCTACTTTTTGTTTACAGCTGTGAAAACCGCACCTACGGCTACTACGCAGACGTCGACAATGATTGTCAAGTGTTCCATGTCTGCTTACCCTCGCAGACACCTTCAGGTCGCAATGTTACTTACCGCTGGAGCTTCATCTGCCCCAATGAGACGATCTTCAATCAGGTACGATAATATGATTGAATCGGTACTTAATGTGGTGATTGATTCAATTGCTAATTGGTTGATTGATTCAATTAAAAATAAATCGCTTAAAATAATACTGGTCTGGTAGTAGACTTAAATGCAGGGTTATTTTAAATTGGCTAGCTAAACTGTGCAGACGCGATGGGACTCGATATCTAGACATGATAAAACCAAATACAAATTAATTTGTTTTTTTTTTTTGTGGGATCATCGACTGCAATCATTGTAGTCACTTGAAACATCAGTTTTTATGTGTAAACTGTACCTACAGACGTAATGGGTATCGATATTTTAACACTATAGAACATAAGAAAACAGTTTTTCACAACTCATACTTCAAGTAACAACACTAACAGCGGTCATTGAAATCTTTTTATTTTATCGTGTTAAGATACTCGTATCGATACCCATCGCCTCTGCGGAGTTTAGCTAGCTAATTTTAAATTAAAAACCGGCCAAGTGAGATTCGGACTCGCGCACCGAGGGTTCCGTACAATTTAAAATTATTAAAAATATTTTTATTATATGATGTAACTATTAATTTACGGTTTTCGCAATTTTTCCTTTATCTGTGCTATAAGTCGTTGCTTCGTACCAAATTTCAAGATTCTGAGTCGAAAATTTTCGGAAATTTGCGGCATAAACGGCTGTATCTTTTGATTGCGTTGGCTTAGAAGTTTGATTTTTCACAACTCCAAGGGTCAAAGACTTGAGAGACTTGAGTATTTGATATAAATTCCAGCTTGATACCTCCACGCGTTCCTGAGAAAAAGGGCCTTGACAGACAGACAGACAGACGGACGGACGGACGGACAACAAAGTGATCCTATAGGGGTTCCGTTTTTTCCTTTCGAGGTACTTTGGCCTTTAGTGCAGAGTTAAGAGGAAACGAGGTCAAGTAGTCGTTGGCGTTCGGCCATACTAACGTATTCCCTGGTTGATACATGAGCAAATATTTTTGTCGGTATACCTAATATACAATGCCCATGCCGAGATTTGTTCTATGGCGTACTTTTAATAATTTTAAACCAAAAATACAAACACGGTCGTGGTAGATATTAAGATTCTATCATAAACAAATATTTCTCTAGTGTCATTCATTATCCAGGGAGAAATCATGGTAATACATTTGAATGGAATAAACGTGACCACGCTTCGATTTCTTGCCCTCAGCAAACATTAAAAATGTTGACACTAACTGATATAATTATATTGATTGATTCACTAACCCGAACGATTGATTCAATTGCAGGAAGTCCTAACGTGCACAAGAGTAGCAGACGCAATCGACTGCAAAGATTCACCAGACTTCTATCACTTGAACATGGAAATAGGCAAAGAATCGAACAAAACCGAAAAAGTAAAGGATAAAAAAGATAACCGAAAGATACAGAAAAGAAAGCAAGAGAAGAGAAAAGAGAACATTGTTATGGCAAACGTGGTCAGAAACAATGTGAAGGATGAGATGTATGGGCATCCAGAACCCATTGAGTTGACCAAGAAGGGAGAAAACAGTCCAGTTCTTATTGAAGCAGTCATAGAGAGTGTAGACTCTGAAGTTGAAGATGTAGAAATGGAACAAAAAAGAGAAGAAGAGATGGACAGAATAGTTATGGAGAGGAATATGAGAAACGCGAGGCAAATGAGTCGAGGCATGTTCAGGTTTAAGGGAGATGTTTAGTGATTGAGTCAATGAATTTGCTGTTTGATTCCAATATATTTGCTGATTGATTCAAGTTTTGAGATTGTGTTTTTTTCAGATTGGTTTTTGGCCTATCGATAATTTTATAAAAGTCTGAGTTTATATCAAAATTCTAGATGATAAATATTTTTTTACAGATTTTAGATATAAAGTTACTTTTTAAAGAATTGTGTAAAAAATGTGTTGATGGTCCAAAAATCGACGAAATATTTTGAAATTAAAAGCGAAACTTAGGGATAAGGTAGAATGCCTTATGCCTAAGTTTCACAGTGGCCAACCAAGTATAATCTAAGTTGCAATAAGCTAGTTTTAAGTTAGTGTAAATAGAGACTTGAATTTTGAAGAATAAATAAATGAAAATGTTCATTTGTAATACTTGATTTTTTTCCCTTAATTTTACTTATATTTATACTATGTTAAAAAAGAAATAATAATTATACACATTACGATATGCATACAACGGATGTAAACTTATACGAAAGAAATCTTAATAACGGCTAAAATAGGTCATTTTAATCACTCAATTTCTCATAGATCTGTGAGTTACAAGTTAACAAACCGTCATTACTCCTGAGTTACTCGTATGCTTCCAATGTGGGTCACGCTTAAGCAGGCAGTCTGTTCAGTCATTGTTTCAATATTTAGTTCGTTTTGATTTTATGATATAGGTTTGTAAGTATTTTTTAATAGCTAATAATTTTGATTTGCCTCTGCATTTGTGTCCGGTCGGTGGCAATAGACTTGCCCCTGATTATGATGATATTCTTATAGATGGCGGTGACCACTTACCATCAGGTAGGCCACCTGCTTTTTGACCACTCAATTACGACCCTAAGAAACTAAGAAGATGAAATTCATACATTAACCAGTGTTATGATTAATAATTTCTTGTAAGACCCAGTTCACATAAACGTCTTTGTTTGATAAGCTATAAGTCCCAACAGACCGATTTATAGCTCGCGATGAAAATCACTCGTGCATATCAGGCTTTAATCTCAATTCGGTTGATAAGAAAATCTTATTATTTATATTTTACTTAGCTGACTAGGTTTTGACCAAAGAAGGTGAGCTGTTGCACAGAGCCGTCAGAGCTGCGAAATTTGGACAGATAATTGAACCTTTTTTGAAGCTTGCGCTGACTCGTGTGAAGTTACTAACACTAAACGATTATTCGATGCGAACATGATGCAGGTGATATCTGCAAGATCTTCCTGAGAAATTCCTTAATCACCAGAGTAAGGTAGACGGTGAAAATCAAAACTCGATTAAAATTCGACACAACAGCACAAGTGCACACAAACTAAAATAATCAATGATTAGCATTTACAGTAATTGAATTAGCGTAACTTCTCAATTAAAATATTGTAATGAATGGTTGACTTTCTGCAGTAGAACTAGGTTTCTTACGATTGGTCACCGCCATAAATCCAAATGAATTAAAAATCAACATGGCCGCGAGCAAGCTGTGTGTCGTTGGAAAAAGTAATTAATTCTTATCATCTACCCAATTAACATTTCTACGGTTGATTTCAATCAAATAGCTGGCTTCTTAATCGTGAATTAGTATCGAGTAGAAATTACCTAGATTTAAAACAACAAAAAAAATGTTATGAAAAAAATGCTGCTGGTATTCTTAATTTTATTCACGAAAGTTCTGGCTGATAGTGAAGAAGATAAATATGTTGATCTATTACCAGATGAAGAGAAACAGCAGTTTTTAGAAAAGGTAGCGAGGAGAATACTTAAAGATGTCGAAAGCCGGGAGAATGTTCAGGACGCTCAGAGTGGAGAACTTTCGGATGAACAGTTGAAACAACATACTGAATATGTCAAAGCCGTTTTAAAAGAAGAACAACAAAATATAAGAAGAAATAAAGGTGACAATGTTAAAGACACAGAAGGAAAACCAGATTCTGATGAAAAAGAGACTTTAGGTGTAAAACCTTTGGGAACTGAAAAACTGTCTTTACCTGATTTGACTCTACGGGAAGAAAGAAGGGACATTGCTTCCGATGATAAAAATAACATTACAATTGAAATGGTTACCGACAATGCACCTATTATAAAAAGATCAGTACAAGAGGATGATGCCAAAAAAAGTTATGAGAGCGACGAAACGACTTCTGAAACATTGTACAGAGTAACAAAAAACAACGTCACGTCTGAAGAATCTAATGAAGTAGAAGCTACAAATGAAAAAGTTGAAAACGATAACGTTGCAACTGAAGCAAAAGTCTTATCTGTGAAAAGTTCGAAAGTAAATGGATCTACACCCACAGAAGATGAGAATGATGAATCGGAATCAGTGTATAGTAACCAAAGCGTTTCTAGTGAAAGCGGTGCACATAACGTATCAGTAAAAGGTATAAATGAACCATTGTCACGTAGATCAAACAGCAATGACAGCATATTAGCGGGAAATACAACAAAAAGTAATACTACAACTTCTAAAGTGATGGGTGTGAAATCTACTGAAAATAAATCAGATGAGTACAGTAATGTTTCGACTGCTAATAACGAGTTTACGACACCAACATATCCTTTTGAGAGTAGTTCTATAAAATATACTACCACTGAGAGTACTACCTCTGTTATTCCACTATCAACAACGACAATAACGACAAACAGCAATATAGATTCTGAGCCAGTACAAAAATCTACAAATTACACTAAAAAATATACTGAAAACGAGGTTGGCACAACAATAAAGAGTACTCAATCAAGCACATTTACTGATGAAGAAACAACGGAATCCGTTCCAGCAACAACGGAGTTCGTCCTAGAAACAACGACTGACCCCGCAATTTTGACGACAGAAGCTATGACAGAATCCACTACTGTTCTCGTGACTACTGAACACACTAGTACTCCTGTCGTTACGACAAAAGATACCAAGGTCGTAGTCGAGGATTTCACATCAGCACCACCTATAACAACCAGTATACAATCTACAACATTAAAACCCCGTAAAACGACGAAAAAAAAGAAAAAGCCAGTTTTCAAACAACGTGCATTATCAGAAGAATTAACAACCGTGGCTCTAGGATCTGATGAAGAGTCTATAGAAGCAACAACGAAGAAAATAATCAAGCATAAATTAGTTGTGTATAAACCCCAAAAATATATCGTAGGCCCAAAAGCGAAGAAAATTGCAGAAGCAGAAAAAGATAGCATTCAGAATAAAAACTTCATTGAATTGGAAAAACATTATTATGATAATAATTATAACGTTAAAGTAAAAAAGCAGTACCATGTATTTGAAATCCGTAAGTAATTGACATTTTAATGGATAGATTTTGCTTTATTTTACACGTTTGGGTTAGCTTTGTCTTAAAGTGAGATGTGGAGGTAAAACATCAGCACAAATTTCGTCAGTTCTTTTGTACTCCATGTTTCGAGGAGCCAGCCTAATGCTATTATACGGGTTGAAAATGATACATAACCTGACCTGGGAACAGAAGCCAGGACCTGCCGTTTAGTAGTGGTATTTGTGGCCATTAGACTGAGGAGTTTTTGGATTTTTTCCTTTACTTGTGCTACATGACATTGCTTCTTGCCAAATTTCATGATTTTAACTCAATGGGAAGTACCCTATAGGTTTTGATGCCCTTGCGAATGTCAAAATATGCGGCACAAACAAAAACGCCCGTATCTTTTGATTGCGTTGACTTAGAAGTTTGATTTTCCACTGCTTTAAGGGATTGCAGCCCTGAGTATTTGATATTAATTTCAACTTGATAACTCTACGTGTTCCTGAGAAAAAGGGTCTTGACATATGGACAGACAGACGGACAACGAAGTGATCTTAGTTCCGTTTTTTTTAGAGTCATTATTATATTCTAATCTCTTTACAGCCCCTGATAAATCACCTTTCATCAAAAATGAAGAACCCCTAGCCGACCAGCCATACTACGTCCCTATATACAACTATTCACCAAACAATGCTTACTTCAATCCAAAAAATCGTCTAGGACCAAACGCTGGAGACTCCAGTGAGGCAAATAATGCCATCTTCAATGATGATGATGATGGCATAGACCAATTAGATAAAACAGAAACACTGAATTTTAAAATGGAGTACGATAGAACGTTCGATAGTAAAAGAAAAAAGTTTGGCAGCAAGCAGAAACTATCCCATAATATACATAAACAACTACCGCAGAACAACGAACATATACCAAGAGGCAAAATAAGACCTGAAGATTATTTAGATTCCGATTATTATTTCGGAAGAGTCAGAAAGGAATTGGCGAGAAGAATCAATAGGGAGAATTTAGGTAAATTCCCTAATTCCGATGAGACTGATCACCCAGCGCGTAGCATTCAAGAAGGAAGTTTCAAAGACCATGTTAGAGCAGTCAGGAATATACTCTTTCATCAAAAATCTTTTGGACTGCTAGATAAAGATAAGTATGGTAAGGACGTTGCCAATGAACTAAGAATGGGCCGCATGAGAAGCAAAGCCAAACACGTTCTACGCAAGGGTCCAAATGAAGATCCTGATGATAAAGATAAACATAATAACATCGCTATTGACTACGATTTCGGTAGAGACCAACCAACGATTGAATCGGGTATAAATCAAGATGGAATAAACATTAAACATGTACAAAAGGTGGGCTATTTAAAACAAAAGAACAGTACGAAAGAATTATATGTGATGGATGACTTTTTCAAAGCAAATGTAGAGAAATATATCAAGGAAAACGGTTTTACCCCAGCGCCACAGCTTCCATATCAAACTACTACAACCAATTTAGATCAAGGAGTTGAAATAATCACTTATTTAAGGGACAGTGACGGAAGTCATAAGTCGGGTAATGACAATGAAACTAGTGTTGTCAAAAGAGATGAAAGCAACAATGAAGAAATCACAAACGCTACACAAACTCAAGCTGATATTCCTAATAAAAACAATACTAAAGAAAAAACTCTAGATGTTAAATTAAATCTCAGACGGAATGACGTCATTAAAGTCAGCGTATATCTACAAGTATTGAAGGATATGGTAACTCTTGATAATAAAGCTCTCGTGCAATATGACTGGCTGGGTACCACGGTCGATATACAGGCGGCATTACAAAAGTTGTTCGAGTTAACGTAAGTAAATATTTTAAAGTGTCTTAAGCTTTCTACATATCGACGAACCCCTTGGTGTTGCAGGTCGTCATCACTATCCATCAGATGAGTTGCAATAAGGCGTACAACGATGATATATCTTATCTTCTTTTTCATACCCTTTAAATTAGAACATAACAAAGCTGGTATATTGGAGAAAGTGCAAATTCGACCGTCCACTGCTACGCAGGTACATCGCGGGTTAACCTAAGAGGTTGTTTGGTGCTTAACCTGGCCCGCTTAACCTAGTCCTGTTGATGCGTTAATTATTTATATATTAAGGCATTAACAGGATTGCTCGGTTAATAAATGAAGTCCTTAAAGCGACTACTTGCTAAAGGCGTCCCCCTGTGGGGTACGGATCTCGGCTTTGAGCGTCACTGGGGGAGGGCAACAAGGTACAGGCCAGATCAGATCATACAGTTCATTTGTTTGCTAGCTCCACACTTGTGCGTAGCGTGGCCGTGGGCTGCAGTGGAAGGTACCTACCGCCTACATTTTCAAACAAAGCAAAGCTATACGCTTGCGTAGCGCTGTGCAGCGCCGCCTTAATACAGTGAACATCCTTCCCCGGACGAACGCTTTCATGAAGACTATACATAATTTAGATTGCACCGCTGCATCACATGTCTTCCTCCTTTTCAAAGATCTGATTCATACACATTTCAGTGCCCTAGTAGCAAACGAACAAAATGTCCACCCAGCAGACATGGAAATCTTAAAATACGTACTCTTCCTACACAAACTAGCTATTGAGATTTTTGAAGCCAACGATTTTGGAGCTCAACTGAGGAAGAAGTTAGTTCTACCTAGAAACAAGAAGAAACTAAAACGTCACCTGGTGAAGGATAAGGAGTTCATAAATAAGGTCTGGCTGTATCTGAGGAAACAAGTTCCACAGGTCAATGAGTACGGATCTTTGAAACATTTGAATACATTATTGATAGGTGTCGAAGATGGTTTGTATGATGTAAGTATTTAATATTTTAAGATAATAATCATCTGCTTAGCTTTTTCCCAACTAAGTTGGGGTTGGCATGAAAAAAGAGACGTAGTGCCAATCGCAAATAAATTGAGATAAAGGCAAGAGGATACTGATGATGATGACAGGCCAATTATTGACGAAGAATTATTGAGTCGAGTTTCCTCACGATGTTTTCCTTCACCGTTATGAGAGCAGTGGTGATGAAATTATTCACGCAATGTAAAGCACCTGGCTGGGTTCGAATCAGCGACACAGAACTCATAAGGCGGGCCGTTAACTAGGCCACCACTGCACTTAATGGTCAATGTTGTTCGCGTCCGTAGGCTTCGACTCTAGATACCCTACACGTGACCCCTGGGTAGTGCTAAAGAACAACCAATTTGCGGTGGTAGGTTCCACAAGGGACCGCCTGGCTCGCGACCACCCTCCCGCCGGAGTTCGGCGCCAAGCAGCTTGCTGCGTTCCGCCGATGAGCGGGAGTGCCAGTGCCTTTGGGGAAGAAGAACGAAGTTTGTTGCGCAGCTCTTGGCCGGTCTTGGCCTCCAAGCAACGCTGTGCCGGGTAACTCATTCTGAAGGGTAGCGGGATCCGAAGCACGGTCTTAGCCGTTGGCCGACCGCAGGTAGTAGGGGGCCCAAGTAGTGCACCAGCCACGTGCAAAAGGCTGCCCCGCCAACTAGCGAAAAATCCTG
Organism: Apamea crenata; assembly: GCA_949629185.1. NCBI lineage: Eukaryota > Metazoa > Arthropoda > Insecta > Lepidoptera > Noctuidae > Apamea > Apamea crenata. The sequence continues at coordinate 11,095,948 of OX451379.1, read as the reverse complement.
GGATTGCTCCACCGTGCCAGTTGGCGACTGGAAGGCAGGACCCGGTGGCGATTTCAGGGGGGTTCGGGCGTCCCCGCAGTCTCCAAATGAGTTCCCCATAAGTCAGCTGAGCTTAAGAGGTCCATAAGGACAAAAGAGTAGCGCCTGGAATTTGTTCAATTCCCCACCACACTCCCACCATGAATCGAAGTACAAAAAGAAAAAAGGTTTCTCAACGGCTGCACTTCCTGCCAGTCAAAGTGCACCTCACGAACATCCGAGGGTTGCACTCAAACATCGACCCGGTCCACCACCATCTTGAGACCGAGAAGCCGCACCTGCTCTTTTTAACGGAGACGCAGATAGCAACTCCGTCGGACGTGTCGTACCTCAACTACCCGGGCTACTCTCTTGAGCATAAGTTTAAGAAGCGGGCCGGGGTCTGTGTGTACGTTCACGATGATATTTGCTGTCGGCGTCTCCGTTGCTTTGAAGATTCTGGGTTTTCCGTGTTGTGGCTTTTGGTGGACACTGGAATAGATAAAATTGTCTATGCTAGCGTCTACCGGTCACACAGCGGTGATCAGGAGACGACCAGGCTCTTAGACTACCTCACCGAGACGGCAGATCTGGCCCAAACGAGGTACCCGTCAGCGGAACTTGTTTTTCTGGGGGACTTCAATGCTCACCATTGCGAGTGGCTGTTCCCATACCAGAAAACTGACCACGCTGGTAGAGAGGCGCGCAAGCTTGCGATATCGCTAGATCTCACCCAGCTGGTGAATCAAGCAACACGGGTACCTGACGTTGACGGACAAACACCCAATTGCCTAGACCTGCTTCTGACAACAGATCCGGACAGGCATTCAGTATCGGTCTCAGCCCCGCTGGGATCATCTGATCACTGTCTGGTGAAATCCGTATCGATCTGCTCTCCTCCTGATGATAGCCCTAGAGGCACGAGGCGAATATGGCGTTACGAGTCGGCAGACTGAGATGCGGCACTTCTTTGCGTCTTATCCTTGGCAGCGGGTATGCTTCTCGTCTGATGAGCCCTCCAGCTCCGCGGATGCGGTCGCTGACGTGATCCGGCAGGGAATGGAATACTTTATCCCATTCTCCGACATTCCGCTCGGTCATAAAGCCCGACCTTGGTACAATGCGGACTGTGCTCGGGCCGATGCCCGAAAGGAGTCTGCCTACCAAGCCTGGGTACAAGCTCGCGACCTTAGACTCCGGGCTCGGAGGGTTCGAGCTAAGAAGAGAGCCTTTAACTCTGCTGCCAAGTCTTGCAAAAAGGTTCTCCGAAGGGCACGTTTCGACCATGTCAGTCGCATAGGGACCAGGCTTGCATCCTACCCTTCGGGTAGTAAGCAGTTCTGGTCCTTGTCCAAATCGGTCGAAACCAACTTCTGCCGTCCCAAGCTGCCTCCTATGCAGAAACCTGATGGTTCACTGGCTCACTCTGCTACTGAAAAGGCAAATTTATTTGCTTTCCTATTTGCGGAGAACTCGCGTCTAGACACTGGCTCCAAGCACCCTCCAACTCTGCCTCGATGTGATTCTTCCATGCCGGAGATCACAGTGCATAACAAAGAGGTTCGAAAGGTGCTTCAGTGTCTGGATGTGGGCAAGGCTAGTGGGCCTGATGGCATTCCTGCGAGAGTGCTGAGGTGTTGTGCGCCTGAGTTGTCTCCTGTACTGACTCGCCTCTACCGCCTCTCTCTGAAAACTCGAACTGTCCCCATATGCTGGAAGCTTGCAAATGTGCAACCAGTACCCAAGAAGGGTAGTCGTGCCGATCCCTGCAACTACCGACCGATCGCCATTACCTCCATTCTCTCCAAAGTAATGGAAAAGGTTATTAACAGCAAGCTGCTGACATATCTTGAGCAGAATGATCTCCTGAGTGACAGCCAATATGGCTTTCGCCGCGGGCGCTCCACTGGGGATCTTCTGGTGTATGTCACACATTGCTGGGGCGAGGCCATCGAGAAACACGGCGAGGCTCTGGCCGTGTCTCTTGATATCTCGAAGGCCTTCGACAGGGTTTGGCACGCAAGTCTGCTGAGCAAGCTTCCAGCCTATGGAATCCCAGCTGGCTTTTGTTGCTGGATATCTGACTTCCTGAGTAAACGGTCAATCAGAGTAGTCATTGACGGCTGCTCCTCTGACCTCATGGCGATTGATGCTGGCGTTCCTCAGGGGTCTGTTCTCTCTGCGACTCTTTTCCTGCTGCACATCAATGACCTACTGATACCAGGTATTGTTGGGTATGCAGATGACAGCACCGTCGTAGAGAGATATCTGTCCAGCGCAAGGGCTGGAGGGGAAGAAGTCAGTTCGTTAAGAGAGGCCCTGGTGGACCGAATGAATGCGACCTTAAGTCTTGTCTCCCAGTGGGGTGACAACAATCTGGTCAGTTTCAACACCACCAAAACACAGGCTTGTCTGTTTAGCGCGAAAAGGAGCCCTTTTGATCTGGCTCCTACTTTCCGGGGTGCAGCTGTACCTGTGACGGACAGCCTCGAGCTTCTAGGCATGAAATTGACAGCAAATCTCAATTTCGGCGAAAACATTGAGTCTAAAGCACAAACGGCGGCCAAAAAGCTGGGCATCCTGAACAAGGTTAAGCGGTACTTCACACCGGGTCAGCTTTTAACCCTTTACAAAGCACAAGTCCGATCGTGTATGGAGTACTGCAGTCACCTGTGGGATGGGTCAGCTAAATACCAACTTGCCACTTTAGACTCAGTCGAGCGCAGAGCTAAGAGACTCATTGGCGATAAAAAGCTGGTGGAGGCAAAACTTCACAGTTTGGCTCACCGGCGAAGTGTTGCCTGTCTGTCCGTCTTCTACAGACTGTACCTCGGGGAGTGTGCTCAAGAGCTACATGAGCTCATCCCGCCTTCACCTTTTTACCATCGAGAGTCCAGACGCACTCCGGGATACCACCCCTATTTGGTTAATATACCCTATATACGCACTAAGCGCTTCTCATCATCTTTTCTGATGCGCACAGCAAAGGAGTGGAATTGTCTGCCTGCGTCTGCATTCCCGAGTTCATACAACCCTAATCTCTTCAGGGCGAGAGTGAATAGGCTTCTTCTGGGCAAGCTCGTTCCACCGTAGATCTCATCCCTGCCTCTGGGCTGGATTGAGGTCAAGAGTGAGCCCATTGTCAATAAAAAAAAAAAAAAAAAAAAAAAAAAAAACTTAAAACTTCATCTCGACAAAATTATAATAACAACGAATTTTTTGCAGCTACACGATGCAATTAAAAACATAGCGAAAATAACAAAATATAAGAACCAGCATTGGTACCAGAACTTGAAAGATTTATACATAACCACAGACGAGAAACACCTCTTAGAGTTATTACTACATATGACATCATTACGACTCTTTAGTTTGATAGAAGAAAGTGCCAAGAACGGTTTAGAAGATGACTACATCCAATATATGAAGAAGCACAGGGAGCACTCGAAGAGAACTTTGGAAGAGATGATGTTTGTGATGGAGATTTTGGAGGAATATAATAAATTTGTAGAATAGAATGTTGTTTTTTTTAGCGTTCGTACTGTAATATCTAAGCATCTATATCTACATAATAAACATAAGCATAATCAGCCTATAATGTTCCCACTGCTGGGACACAGGCCACACAGGCGGGCAGTAATCCACCACGCGGGCCCAGTGCGGGTTGATGGATGTCACATGTCTTGGAATGTTTGGTTCTAGGACATGCTGGTTTTCTCACGATGTTTTCCTTCACAGGTTTGGGAGTAGTGGGCAGATAATGAAAACAAAGTAAAGTGACTGCTGATGGCCTCGACCATCATCATCCTAGATCATAGATATTTCTTTATTATAATACGTAAGTTTGATGTCAATGAATTTTACACACAGCTTTATGTGTAAAATTCATTTATATTAAACTTACGGAAACATTCGTTGTGTAGTTTAAAAGGACAAGGCGATCACACAGACAGACACGCAAAGTGACTTTAATCTATACTAATACTAGCTGACCCGGCAAACGTTGTTTTGCCATATATTATTATTTCTAGCTGCCCTACCCCCTACCCTACCCTACTCCTAACCTACTCCTACACTACTCCTACACTACTGCTACCCTACCCTACTCCTACTCTACTCCTACCCTACAGCTAGAAATAATTTATATGGCAAAACAACGTTTGCCGGGTCAGCTAGTATATTATAAAGAGAAAAGATTTGTATTTTTGTGTGTGTGTATGTTTGTAATGAACAAACTCAAAAACTACTGAGCCGATTTCAAAAATTATTTCGCTATTGGAAAGCTACCTTCACCTTGAGTGACATAAGCTATATTTATTGCTAGAAAAAATTAGGGATTCTTACTAAAACTTAAGTTACGTAAACCAAGGTGTAAAAAAAGGGCCCTAAAACGTCTTTCGTCGCATGCCCTGCGGAAACTATTGATGATAGAACAAAAGTAATTTTACTAAAAATAGAAAAAAAACAAATAAAATAATTAGCGTAAAAATTGTCATGAAATAAACCATCCTTGATGATAAGTCACTAAACACGCGTGAGGCAATGGTATCAAGAATTCAACACAAACTTTATGCTATTGTTACTAAGTAAACACAAATTAAGTTTAATGTTGTTAGGCAAATACTGAAACGAAAAAAGGTCCCACGACTAAAATGTTAATTATTATTATTCTTCTTTAAATTGAACAGACAGCTGTGCTGCTGGGGAGTTTGTTGCGCCACTTCTTCTTCCCAGCGATAGCACTAGGAAGTGTTGAAGGGCGGGCGTTTTTGGGGGACTGTCTTTTGTAATTTTGACGTTCAAAAAGTGCTGATTCTCAGCCTAATTTGAATAAACGACTTTTGATTTTGATTTTAATTGTGTATGTTTAATATACGTTATGTAGAATACGGGGTGTCAATTCATGTGATAACCTAATCGCCACACTGTAGATTACTTTTTGAATTGTTATTACGAATTTAATAAGTCATAGAAATAGAAAAAATAAACGCTGTCGCGTTGTGCATGTTATTCATACCTTTTTATTAATCCTTATCCAAATAAATCATTTTTTATTCAAAATTGTTTCGATACCTGTAAATTATGCAAAATAAAACTATATTTATGATCATTGTAGTTAGTTATTTACGGTCACAATACACCAAAACGTCAATGAACTTTTAAATAATTGAGACCTTATAAAATACTGATTATGTAGAAGGTTGGATGCGTATATTTAGTAGAATTTTCTACTCAATATCTGTGTTATTGTTATCCAATTTGATCAACTGCTTTAGTAGCTTCGTACATATATCTATATACAATATAAAAGAAAGTTACACTATTTATAACTCAAGAACGGCTGAACCGATTTGGCTCAAAATTGGTGGGGTAGCTTAGAACCAGGAGACGGATATAGGGGACTTTTGATTATTTTTTTATTTAATACTTTTATTTACTTATAGGAGTAGGGTAGGAGTAGTGTAGGAGTAGGTTGGGAGAAGGGTAGGAGTAGTGTAGGAGTAGGGTAGGGGGTAGGTCACCACGCGAACGAAGTAGCGCCGGGCAGCTAGTTTATAATATGTATACATTAAGAAATCTCGATGTCTTGCCAAGTCGTAAAAAAGAGTCGTCAGTAACCTATACATATAAAAAGCAGCATCCAAATTGCTTCAGTAGTTTTCGAGAAAGCCGCAGACATACAAACATACTCGTAGAAGTCGAATACAGAACAGCCTATTTTAAATAGTTAATAATAATAAACGAGTTTTCACAACAAACTTTATTGAAAAACAATTCCTAAACTTAGATTATAACTATACTAAAATCACATAATTATTATTTTGGTATACAAAACTTTTACATACTAAAATATTTTATCAAAACTTTTGAGGTAACATTACAATTGGAAATAAGTAGTTAAGTAGTACTTATGGTACTCTATTTTCACTTACATGATTACATTGCTTATGTATGATCCCAAAAAAACATGCGAGGAACCCATAAAAAATAATACATCGAACCAAAAGATGATTTCAGTAACATTTAAATTTCGGTGTAAAAAGCACCTTGGAATGTTGTACATACATACTGCTATGACAATACAAATATATAGAGGGTATTCTACAACCTTTATTACTAGAGTTACTTGGTCACAAAACCAAGTCTTCCGAAAATTTTATGAGCCTTTTGTTTCTTAAAACCAGCGTTTCTACGTTAAATCAAAATCAGGAAAATGAAACGCCTAAAAAATGAAGGACGAGCGACTTTTAGGACTGTCTTAATATGGAATATTGACGTTTAAAAACTTGCTGGTTTTCTGCCTAGTTGAAATAAATGACTTTTGATTTAGATTCAATAGATTTCTGAAGCGGATCTAAGACGTTTCACTTTTTGTTCATTGTTGCCTTTCATTAGTGCACTCGAATTGAAACTTTTGAAAACAGAATAAATCAAAAGTGAAAAATGAATTTAATAGTGATTTATTTTAGCACTGTCACTTGCCTACGAAATGATCGACAAATTAAATGAAAAGAGCAGATGAAAGCATAATCAGCCTATAATGTTCCCACTGCTGGCACTCAGGCCTCCTCTCGGTGAGAGGAAGTGGGCTGTAATCAACCACGCGGGACAAGTGCGGGTTGGTAGATGTCACACGTCTTCAAATTTTTGGTTCTAGGACAAACCGGTTTCTTCACGATGTTTTCCTTCACCGTTGGATGAACGTTGATTACTATGTCATTATTTAAAAATGAACGAAGCGTCTGATATCAGCGTTATGTACAAATGGCATTGTTCTTTCTCTAGATTTTCATTGTGTTCTGGCTCGGATTAAATTGTTTAAGGCCAACTACATAACATTAGGCATATAATGCAAGAATTTTCTGGAGTTCTAGTACCTATTCCTCCATGTAAAATACTGGTATTCAGCTACATCCGGTTAGACTGTAAGCTGACCGTAACATGATTGGGACAAGGCAGGCAGATTTTAGTATTGTTCCTTTATTTGTAGCCTCTTGCGTGCAAACTGTACATAGTGTTTTTATATATTAATTTATCAATATATTAATTTAACTAAAATACTTAATTATTGGAATGGTTATTATTATCTTGTTAACTGAAATGGGGATAAAAGAAAACCTCAGCACTTGTTCTTATAGAGATCAAAAAAGTATTTTAATAAGTTAAATAAATGACTTCTCAATAGAGAACACAGTTTTTTGACATACAGCTTTCATAAGAGTCGTTGTACACGGCACGGTTTCTTTATGCGGGTTTTACACAGGTGACTAAAAAAATCGGCTGTCTAATCTAAACGGCTATTCGGTTAGGTCGCAGATGACTAAAATCGCAAATTCCAAAGTAGAGTTGGTTTCGACTTTTGCCGTGCGGCGACAGGTCGCTTGCGGTAGGTGACTAAAATCGACTGTGAAAATGCTCAGTCGCAGGCGATCGCCCGCCGCATGAAGGTCGAAATTTTGATGCAAAATGAACTAGTCACCTGTGATTTTATCGAGCCGTGTAAATGGGGTGGCAATTCGACTATTGAGGCGATTTGGTAAATCGACCTAGTGTAAATCTCGCAGGTAGCGCGCGCTGGCTGCACCGCAGAACAATCGTGTGAACTTTTATATGACACGGTAGACAACCGGTTGTATGATATACGGGGGCGACGAGGTGCCGTAGTGCCGCCGTGTCGTCAAGAAGCTTCCATAGTGATCCATACAATACCGACGACCGTGCCACTGCCGTGCGACACTGCCACGAAAAACTACGGTTTATTCGCCGTGTGTAGCGAATAAACCGTAGTTTTTCGTGGCAGTGTTTTATGTACAACGGGTATAACTTTATCTTGTAGTTTTCTTAAAGCACCTAACCATTATTTTCTTTTCCTTCCAAAAGTTTTCTTTTACCCCCAAATGCGCAACTGTGTCACTTAAAAAGCTATGTGTGTACCGCAAACTCACTAGGCAACCAATAATCTTTTACTTAGCGTGTCGATAGCATTATGGCAATCTAAATGGACTCGACAAAGATTTCGGCGTGTTTGGCGCCGTCACTACCGTCCATCACTTCCTGTAACGTGCGGCTGACACGTAGAACATGATACAAGTGTCCCATCGTTTGTGGAACAGCACCATATTTACACTCCAAGGCGGAGTCGTCTATAAATCTCCACCTGAACAAGGTTTTCCAACCAATTATTTTAACCAATAGGCCGTAGAAGGTTAAGTCTTCCATATCTTTGATCTATATCTTTCTTTGGTATCTGCTCGTAAAACATAGTTATAGTCTTGGTGGTGTCAGGGCAAATTGGGCCATTATCTCTACCAATTATGTAGGAGTTTATAACAGCACCTGAATTTTAAAATTCATTAAAAAAGTTCGGAAAGCACGTTAAACCGTTGGTCGCGACTATCATTGTAGATCTTTGGTAGTCGTTACGAGTAGTCAGAAGCCCGAAAGTCTGACAACCAGACTTACCAAGGGGTATCGTATTACCCAGTAATTGGGTTGTGGAGGTCAGATAGGCAGTCGCTACATGGAAAATACTGGTATTCAGCTGCACCAGGTTAGACTGGAAGCCGACCCAAGTTGGGAAGAGGCTATATATGCAGTTAGATTGATAAAGAAAACGTTCGGCTCTGTAAAGTGACGTCTCACTCAAACCTGTGTGCCTGTCTCTTTCTTGTCCATATTTACGCCCGAGTGATGTACGAGTACTTTATGAGTTGCCTAGTGAATACAGCGGTGGAACTATCTAGCACTAATCACGCCTCAGTTTCCAATTCCGCTTCTATCTCTTCAGGAGTTCGCAGGTCTATCGCGAACCTCTTCTTCGTAGGTACTTCGTCGTACTCTGGAAGGAGACATAATTAAGATTTATTAAGATACGAAACGTTTTTGTTAATACAGGTACTAAAGGTACAAAAGATATGGCGGGCTCATACAGTGCTACTAATTCACACAGCGTTAACTCGTTAGAGGCAATACCCGTAATTTTAAGAATATTCACACTCTAATCTCAGTCTCAATCTGTCAAAAATACCTTTAATTCCCCGACATTTTTGTAGTCTTTGTCACTAGTTCTGTTGTCACTGAGATTAGATTGCGCCTTGCGAATAGATTTTAAACGTTTTTAATTACGTTAGTCTTTCTTTTAATTATCTTGCTATTTTTGCTTTCTCCTGTCTGCTACTGAAGGAAACAAGTTAGGGAAAGTTAATGGTATAGAGATTTAAGGAATTCAAAGGTCTCATTAAGAAGAGCTCTAGACAGCGCAACTTACAAAAACTCAAGTCAAGAAGAGTATTAAGAACCTAATAATACGTCCCCTATATCCTCCTCTCCTATATCTACTATTTTATTTATTTATTACCTTAATTAAAACGGTTTAAAACCAATTACAGCAATTAAAGATACAATTTGTATATACACGAACACAAGATGAAATAAAAGATAAAAGTACACAAAAGATGAAATATAAAATCATCAAGTAAAACAACACTTTTATAAATCCCTTTCAAAGTACTTCTGACATGCCGACAAAATCTTCGTCCATTCGTCCGCAAACATATCGTTTACTATCCTCTATCTAAAAAGGTACCTACCTACTCCAGGTAGACACGTCAAATTCTCGAAATAGATTAAATCTCAGAAATGTAGAAACAGAACAAGCGAAAGGAAAACAATTAGAAAACTAATAAGACCACAATAGTTCCTAGCGCTACCCAATAGTTTTCGGAAGAAAAGAAAAATAAGAAGCTACGAGTACGACATATTTAGTTACTTCCTTTTACAAACTTTTACAAAGAACAGAAATGTGACAACACATCTAGAAGAATGAATACATCCTCTACCAAACACCTCAGAAAAGATTGAGAAACACAATCCAGAAGACCCAGCAGTAACCCAGTAACCCTGGATAGCTGATTTACTTGGAACTGGTTCCGTTAGGAGAAGAGTCACCCTGTCACCTTCCTGTGTAGGATGTGCCAGGGTGAGGGCCAGCTTTCACCTGTGAAGCATCATAGCGATTACTAGGCGAAGTGGTTTCTATCGTCATAAGAAAATTGGTGACTACGAAGATCATAGTGTAATCATCTTTTTCGTTTGAAGTGTTCCACTTAAACTAATATTTTAAAGAAGTAACATTTGTGATTTTGTATGTACCTAGGGGCTAATCTTCGGAACTACCTACTGATCGAATTCCGAAGATTCTTTCATTAATGGAAAGCTACAGTATTGCCGACTGTCAATAGCATATATTTTATGTGAAAACAAAAAAAAAATGCTAGTGACATAAAAAATCTTTTAATTGTCCTTGATTCAGATCAATTACAAAATGTATGAAAACACATATATGTACTACTGAACATTGACTGCCTGTTAGTTAGCTTAACGGAACTCATAAATACAAGTAAACAGATGAAATATCTTACAATACGGAAATTCTGCCAAGACTATCACACAGTACCTACACTGTATATCAGGTTACATATACTCTAGGCCTAGTATGAGAACGAAATCGTGATCAACAGCTGGTAAAAAGTAAAGATACAATAATAACGCTGAACTGACCTGCGCTGGCCTGCATTGCCTTGACTCTTCTGGAATAATCCTGGAAGGCAGCAGCTAAGCTGTATGTTAGGCGTCTCGCAGCATTTCTGAAACGTTGCAATAGCATAGCTGTAAACTGGGAGTCTTTAAGTCTCGAGTGAACAGGTTACTTCTAGGCAAGTGAGCTCCTTCGTCGACCACAAACAAACATGATAGTCAAACATGATCAAGGTATCTGCTGACAAATCTCATATTAGAAATTGTAATTAGCATACGCTTAATCAGCCTATAATGTTCCCACTGCTGGGACTCGGTTCTTCTCTCTGTAAGAAGGAGGTCATAATCTACCACGCGGGCCCAGTGCGGGTTGGTGGAGGTCACATGTTTTCAAATTTTTGGTTCTAAGACATTTCAGCCGGTTTCCTAAAAATGTTTTCATTTACCGTCTTGAGAGCAATAAGTGAATGACTGACTGGGTTCGAACCCACGACCTACAACTCGTAAGTCCCCCAGTGGTAACCCCACTAGAACCCCTACTGGGGTTACCACTGGGCCACCACCGCCCTCCGCTCAGTTCAATCATCATAAAATTAGTAATGTACCACCTATTTGTAGTACAGGCTAGTCATATGTATAGGCTGGTATGAGATTTGACAACAGATTAAATTCCCAGTCTTTCACAAACCCAGGTTTAATCAAATGAAAATAAATGAGACATAGCTTTGTAATCTTAAGATTTGTTATCAAAACCCAGTTTTAACTCGACAAACAAATAGTTTTTCGCAATTTTTATTTCGTTTATCAATAGTTCCGTTGACCCGAATCTTCTAACAGATATTGAATCTGAAGTATTTGATATGAGATATGACGACATTCTTAGATAGATAGTTTGACATTTTGTACTATTTGGATATGTCGACTTTTTTCTGTCTGGGAATTACGCAATAGGTGAGGTTAGGCAACTTACAGTCAACTAGATTAAAATAATAATTTGTACGAACATCATAAATTAGCTTCAAACTTGTATTTCCTGTATAGTGTATTATGTAGCCGAATAGAAATTGATATAAAGTCAGCTAACATGCAACTATTTCAAAATCAAAATATTTTATTTCACATAAACCTACATTCCGTTCACTTGTGCAACGTCAGAAGCTAGGTGCACGGTTCCAATTTACTCTTGGGACCGCTACACCAACAAGGCAGTCAAACTAAAGATCTGCTTAGTAACTGTGTTGGAATCATGTTCCAGTGTAATGGATGGGGCGATGCGGTGGAATACCAGTATACCAAGCAATTATAACACGATTGGGCTTCTAACTCCCCATAACGACTGTCAAAGATCTACAAATGACAGCCGGGACCGGCGGCTTTTAACGTGCTTTCCAAGGTACGGAAGGGTCTCGAATCTCTATATGTGAAGAGCGGGCGTTTTGGGGACTGTCTTTTGTAATTTTGGCGCTTGAAAAGTGCTTATTGTCAGCCTACTTTGAATAAATGACTTTTGATTTTGAACGGATGGTCCGAAAGGATGAACCCATCCTCGAACCGACCGTGGCAAATAATCGTATTACTAAATATAAGCTTCTTAATAAACAGTTAAACTAACCGGTTTTCGGGACTGGTTGTCAACCGTTATAATTAAAGTAATAAAATAAAAGAGATCCTCACCTGGACTCACAAACAAAACCATGACACTCAAAGGGATTCAATCCCTTCACATCAGCATTGTCTTTGACTATGATCATGGAGAAGACCCTCGTGTACACCAGGTCCTGCACCCCATAAGAGATAGACTCGATGTTGAAGAACACGGTCATGTGCTCAAACTCGTCCGTTTTTGTGCCGTGGTCTAGTGTCTCCAGGTGCACGCCGTCTAGTGCTATCTTTAGCTTCACTATCGGTAGGATTTGACCTGGAAAGATAGAAAATGGTAAATTATAATTTGGGTATAGAAAATGGAATGAGATCAACGTCCAAAGAGCAACAAGTATCGAAGAAATCATGGGTATTTAAAATCAGTGCTAATCATAATCCTCTTCTCGTACAGAGAAGGAACGACCATTACCACCACGCTTGCTTACCCACAAAGGTAGAAGGATGAAGTCTTGTTTTACAGACAATTATTTCCTTTACAGGCATTTTAAAAAAGAACTGCACACCACACTACCCGAATTGCGATCAATCACAATCTGAATCATTTTGAAGGATAATATTGCTATTCCATTGCTTCATATGTTCGAAAAAATTGTCTGTTCAACAACGTAAATAACCCAATGAATGTTGTTGAGCTTTCAAAATGAAAGACATTGCTTACTGTTAGTGTGTTACGCAATTACTACGCCGGTTTTGAACCGATTTTTTGTTACTTTAAAAAAGTTTTATCCGTTTTTGGGCCACTGTAACTCCAGCATCAACTTATGGGCCTTAGTTCAACAATACAAGTATCTAGGGTGAAATGACGATGGTGGCAGGACACGTACCTGGAGGTAGCGCCTTCGCAGCAGACACCATCAAGTCGACAGGCCTCCTCGTGTGTTTGATCCCCCACAGTCCTCGCGCATCGCTCTGTCCTAAGTACTTAACCTGGAATCAAGGAGAATGTTTATGTTAGTTAGTGATGAAACTGATGATAATTCTTATTACTTACCCGTTCCTGCTGCGTATGATTTTAAGAAGTTTTAAGTTTAATATATACGTGGGCACACATACTGACACGAAGAGCGACTTTAATTTATCTAATAAATAAAATTCTCGTGTCGCAATGTTTGTTACCAAACTCCTCCGAAACGGCTGGACCGATTTGTATGAAATTTTGTGTGTCTGAAAACTTTACACTTTGTTCCTTATACCTCTATAGGACGATTACAAGCTACCAAAAGACTGTTTGGACTGACCGAAAGAAACAGTACCAACATCATCCTTGTTACCACTAATAACAAACCAAGGGGAACGGTTACCTTTCAGACCAAGGTACCTTCGGCTGATGATCTATTAGCAACCGTAACACGATGTAAGAAGGTCCAAAAAGAAAGCAATTTTGAAGACGTGATTGATTAAGTATCTAATGAAAGTGAAATCGTCACCATATTTGAGCATGTTACTCAATGTTGTCATAGCAGAGTCAAATAAATTGTCTTCGGTAACAGAACCAGTATAAATGGCCTGTGATTGTTCAGAGTCTACCACTGGGCCACCACTGCTCTAATATCGTTGAATTCGACCTATCGCAAGTCAAAGACCTCTTCTGGAACAGACCCAGCATTGATCACCACGCTTCTCACTGCATGTCAGTGAACTTAGACCTTATGTATAGGCATAATCAGCTTATAATGTTCCCACTGCTAGGCCACAGGCCTCCATTCTGTGAGAGAGTGTGCCGTAATCCACCATGATGCCCAGTGCGGGTAGGCGGATGTCTCAGGTCTTCGAATGTTCGCTTCTAGGACATGCCGGTTTACTCACGATGTTTTCCTTTACCTCTTTGAGAGCAGTGGTGATGAAATAATTTACACAAAGTATAGCGCCTGTCAAGGTTCGACCCCAAACCTACACCTCGTAAGTCACCACATTATATACTAAGTGAGTAGCTAGGTTTTCAATAGAAGTCCTTGTGCTTATAAAGCAGATCCTCAAATAGGGGCCACGACATACAATAATAACAAAAGTATCAACACCACCTAGCTACACTACGCTATCTGAAGTACCAAATCAGTTGCATTGCGCTATAAATCGTCTCAATTAGAGCGGGCGCCATATTGTTGCCGGCGGATGTGACGTCACAATGTGTAGTATGTAGCTTATGCATAATGATTAGCGGTGAATTAGTCTGTACGAGTATGTACTTAGGTAGGTGTGTTACGGTATTATGACTCTGGTATGGGTTTACCCAACTGTGTTGTAGGTTCCAGTCTAGGCAGATTTTTATCATCATTTGCCCATTATAATCAGCCTATAATCTTATACATAGGCCTTCTTTCTGTGAGAGAAGTCATCTGCCTAGCCTTTCTCCAACTATTTTGGGGTCGGTTTCCTGTCTGACCCGATGCAGCTGAATACCTGTATTTTACATGGACCGACTGCCAATCTGACCTCCACAATCAGAGGAGAGATGTGGAGGTCAGATTGGCAGTCTTGAAAGTCTGACAGACTTTCGGGCATCAAACTCCAACTCAATTTTATTATACTCCTGGTAAGTATATGTTACATTTGCGCATACTATAAATTTTAATCTGAATAATTTTTGGGATATTGCTAATCCATTACTTCATATTATGTTCGAAAAATTTGTCACGTCAACAACATAAATAACGTAATGGATGTTCATGAACTGTCAAAATGAAATTCATTGCTACTGATAGTCTGTTAAGCAACTACCCCGCTGACATGTGACCTGTAAGGGCACTGCAAATAATTACTAAGCATCAAAATTAAAATGACTTTACATTCATTTTAAGATTATTAAAAATAAAATACTTGGGTATAATAACAATCTTGCTCAGTGTGTGGCCGACCCAGTTCTAGAAAATGACCATGTCACGTTGTACTGAGATCGGTCTATCATTACTGACAGGGCTATTGTCGCCAATAAGGCTGAATATAGTGGTGTTAGATCGATTAGCGCGCCGCACAATGATTGTCGATGTTACCATTCCACATGACGGGAACCTCGTGAAAGCTGAGAAAGAAAAACAAATCAAATATCTTAACTTAGCACACGAGGTTGTTGCCATGTGGAATGTGAGCTCGACTGACATTGTGCCGTTGTCGTATCGGCCAATGGCCTGATGGTCGAAAGCCTCGATCAACATCTCTCGAGGCTCTCGTTAGGCGGTTGGTTCAAGGGCATAATTCAGAAGGCAGTACTCCTCGATACGGCTCGCATTCTGAAGAGGTTACCGTCTCTGGAGCCCTACCCACTGGTACATTGTGAAGAGGTTCCTGTCTCTGGAAACCTAACCACCGGTACATTGTGAAGAGGTTCCTGTCTCTGGAGCCCTAACCATCGGTATATGGAGCCTGCTTCCAAAATCCGCGGACTACTATAATTATGTAATAATTTTTAATGTTTTTCTATAAAAAATATTTAAAAATATATTTAATAAGTAAGAAAATAAATAAATGAGAATAATCTTGTTCTAACGTTCGGTCGCGATGCGATGACAGCTAGTTAAAATGCCATTTCTCGTGTGTCGCATACAAAATGCAATTTATGATGTCACTGGTGTCAATAGATTTGACCCCAGGATCACAATAGCCCCCTATTTAGTGTAGCTTATGTTTCGTTGTGTCATCCTACAGCTGCACCTGCCTGGGTAACTATGTACCTACTTACTAACTAGTGCACTTTTGCTTCTACCCTGTTTGTATAGTCAACCGAGAATCTGTGGTATCAATTCGACACTGACAGCACCTTTATGAAGTAGCAGTAAGGGCGATTTTCGTAGTGCTGCTAAGCTGAAAGATGTCACCTATGAAGAACGCGTTGGCGGGGGCTGGCGTGACTTGTCGTGCGGTGTTCCGCTGAGCTCGGTCCTGGGCCCACTCCTGTGGCGCATCGGGTACGGAGGATGACGATGATAACTTACTTGAAATGACATCGGCAGTTCTTCAGCGCCGACCGGTCCTTCCTTTTTTTCTTCTTTTTCAGACATATTTTGTTTCTTTTACATTACTTGTTCAGTCTTGAATATTTAGATCTTCACAATCTTTTATTTTCATTTCATTTTTATCTGTAAAGAAAGAAAACATGATTTAAATTATCTTTTATATTTTTTATGGAGCTCGAGGATAACAGCCGCACGTGTCGATCGAAGGTTAAGCTACGCTTGCCGCGGCGGTTCGTGGATGGGTGACCATCCGTAACATATCGTGACCCCTCCGTGCCTCGGAAAGCACGTTAAGCCGTTGGTTTCCTCTGTCTTTCGCAGATCTTTGACAGTCGTTACGGGTAGTAGAAGCCAAAAGTCTGACAACCAGTCGTACGAAGGGGTATCGTATTACCCAGTAACTAGATTGTGGAAGTCACTCCATATAAAATTCTGGTATTCAGCTGCATGCAGCAGTCAATGCTCGTTCCTTATCTGCTTGGGCTTTTACTTTGACGAGTGCACTCACACCTGTAAGTGCCACTCTTAATTTATTATTATAGTTTAAGTCTAAACCTATGTTTAGTCCGTTACGGAGTATGTTTCAACACGTTTTCTTTACTGAACCTCACTGATAAGCATAACCTTAAGACTGTCAGTGTAATGTTTGTGTAACTCATTACATATCTATGTACTTAATTATAAACGTATGTCTTTACTTCTTCCGTGTAAGTGATCACGGTGATTCCCATATAATTTTAGTATTATTACATCATCACCTTCCTGCCTTCATCCCAACGTATCTCTGGTCGACGCAGCATATATCTTATTCTTCCATACGTCTCTATCAGTCGTCATCTCAGTAGTCACCTCCTTTCTAGCCACATCATCTTTCACACCCATCCATCATCGTTTTTACTCTTTCATTCACACACTTTATATACTGCGTGTCCCTCATTCCTCTACGTCACATGCCATATATGTTCAGTTCCTTAAGTTCCGAGTTGAGCTACACAATTACTGAGAAATGCGTGCACTGACTAGACAAGACCATTAAAATAATCTGTGTTGTTCTTTCCTCAAAAGACCATTTCAGACACCAATATACATATGTACATGGTCTTCATAATATATATAAAGATTATTATTATTATATGATCTGACCAAGATTATGTCTGAACTTAAAAGAGACTGTGACCACCTCTGAGTTTGTTTCGGACTTTCTTCTATATCTTTATCTAGTTTTAAAAATATAATTGACGTCTAAAAGTGTTTGTTCAATCTTCTTACAGAAATATAATCATATATACTATTTTCTCTATCAGCCGTCATCTATTATCTAAATGGTCACCCCAGTTCTAGCCATATCATCTTTTACAAAATTTATTTTTTATGTTTTATCGTTTATTTGGTCTTTCTAAGCTATTTTTAGTTTTACAGCAGTACCTACATAATATTAAAGCGAGGAAAATTAATTGTTAAGGAAATCGACAACCAACTTAATTTGTTCGTCTTCATGCTTTGACAGTTATGTGAAATGGCTTTAACACGGTAAATTTACGTAGGATCTCAATAATAAGCCCTAAATGCCAACATGAAAACTTCTACATTAAATTTAGTGTCCGTGTTTACTAACATCGTCGTAAGTTTTACTAACAATCTTGTTGAGTCTTTGTAACTTGATTAAAGAAAATTATATTCTATTCTAAAAAAATCTCTATGAACTCTAAAACTGTTTACAAGCTTGAATAAACGAACAAATAAACAACCAAACATGTGTATACGCAGTCTTCATTTACACCTGTCGTTTATTTTGTAACGGTCGAAACAGCTGATCCCCCTAATTTTAAACCCTCTGTTCTAAACAGGTGCGTATACGCAAAAAGTTTTGATTACCATCTGTTTAAGGGTGTTTTAAGACCACCACACCGGAAGACCAAGGAAGCGATGGATGGATTGTGTGAAAGATAATATATTATGGTTATGATATATAATACGGGTGACTACTGAGATGATGACTATGGACGAATTCACCAATGAAACCAAACGCGATCAGCACATCTAAACTGCGTTCTTTCACTAGTGAAATATTAATAAAGAGGTAGGTATTGTAAGAAATATACAAGAAATAAATTGGGATAAGAGTAGGATGATGATGATGATGGTCGTGGCGGTTGGCTAATGGATCTTATGGGTGTTTGAGGTTTAAAATCTAGAGTTAACTATGTATTTTTTTTTAAATTACTATCCCATTTTAGTTTCAGCTTTGTAAGTTAGAGTTCTTCCTCTGTGTGAGAAGAGGCACACTAAAAATTAAACCACCGAAAAACCTGAAAAGCAAAAAATAATAAACCTTTTTTATTTAAACTAAATAACTAAGTGGCTAAACTAATGTAAGTATACCTAAGTAATTTTGAGTCAGTGCTGGTTGGTAGACGGCACATGCCCTCGATTTTTTGGACAGTGCTGGTTGGTAGACGGCACATGCCTTCGATTTATTGGTTCTAGGACATGCCGGTTTCCTCACGATGTTTTCCTTCACCGTTTTGAGAGCAGTGGTGATGAAATTATTTACACAAAGTAAAGTGCCTGTCTGGTTTCGAACCTTCGACCTAAAACTCGTAAGTCGGGGTTGTTACTATTGGTACCGAGTAACTACGAAGTACTTGTGCAAAGTAATCATCATTTACGTTTAATTACGAACGTTTCAGCAAATAATCCGCACTTGTGTAAACGTATTGTTCACTGTGAGTACTAGCTGCAATGTTTCACGTGACCTTGGATGGCAGATACTACGTTTTCATAATAACAGTATTAATACATCATTGTTAGTGCGTATTTGGAGGATCGTAACTGACCTCTGTTTCTCAAAAACATTAATTATCACATTAATGAACTTAATTTATCTTAATTAATGAGTGGCTTGTTGGTTAAGTTGCTGAAAGCGCCACTGTTGGGCATGGGGTGCTGAGTTCGATCCCCTATTCAAGTAAAGTGTTATTGTTTTTTACCAACGTGTACCCGGGTATGGCAAAAGGTTCGCCCCATATTACACGGGACATACGTAATTCTAGTTAGTGAAATGTAGCCGTGTACCTACTTAATACACGTGCATGAGGAAGACCGAGAAGAATATAAATTGGCCAACTGAAGAGCAAATGTAGAGACGTCGGGGTTTATTTACGAGTATAAGTTACATTACTTAAAGTTAAAAACTTTTTACAAAAAAATTTAACCGCCGAAAAAACTGAAAAGCAAAAAATAAACCTTTTTTATTTAACCTTAATAACTAAGTTCGTAAACTAATGTAAGTATACCTAAGTAATTTTGAGTCGGCGCCAAACAATCAATAAACAAAGATCACTAAATTGCCTTTTTAAACGGCGCCGAAGAAGTTTTTATTTTATAATTTTTTGTGGCTATAATCTACTAATTGTTTGCCAAAGGGTCGGCATATGTGGCACTGAGTAGAGTAATAATACACAACTCAGCATTCAAATCTGTGAGTAAACAATAAATCACCCCTATTTTCCCACCCTTAGGGTTGGAATTTTTCTTTCAAATTTATATGGGACCAACTTTGGGGTATACCCTTTCCAATAAAAAAAGAATTATCAAAATCGGACTACTTTGTAAAAAGTTACGCGTGGTCATACATACAAAAAAATATATATACGCGTCGGATTGAGAACCTCCTCCGTTTTTTTTCGTCGGTTAAAAAGACGTTTAAATGTCAAAAATGTGTGGTTAAAAAGTTGCTAATAATTACTTAACTTAAGCAATGTTTATAAATAAACTCCTTAATATAAGAAGCTAAAATTATAGCATTGGATATTACTACACAGAAAAAGTGGATTGATGGTACGATTGAAAGGCGATCATAGCAGGTTCGAAAAGATATAATGGAAGGCTATTAAAATGTACTTTTATTTATTACTCATCTAACATCAACCACGTAAAATTCGACTCTCGAACCGGAAATGAAAGCGTGGCATAAAATAAAATAATAAAAATAGATTGAATGCGGTCACCCATCCGAAACTTATGTGTAGCCAACATGCCAAGGTTACACCGTACTGTTGTGGCTGCAGGAAAACAAACGCAGGAAATGCAGAGTCAAATTAAATTAGCTAGCGAAACTGATGATTTTTTTTGTAGGGTTGGTATATTCCAAATAATAACAATATCAGCGGTCGTTGACCCAAAAAAGACATCGAAAAGCTAAGCATAGCACAATCAACCTATATTCCCACTGCTGGGACACAAGCCTCCTCTCTGTTATAGGGAGCGGGCGTAATCCACCACGCGGTCCCAGTGCAGGTTGGTGGATGTCACATGTCTTCCAATTATTGATTCTAGGACATGCCGGTTTCCTCACGATGTTTTCCTTCACTGTTTGGATGTCACATGATTTGCGATAAATCTATAAAGGAATAGGATTGTTATTTTTGCCGTACTGAAAACAGAAGTCGGTAAGTCTGTTGCACTGCAGGTTATAAGCCTCTTCTCATACAGGGAAGAGCGAGAAATGATGACTACGCTTTTGGACCGTTGAATCCTGGTTTCCCTAAGATCACCCCGATCTAATTCTGTAAAAATCTCGCCTTGAAAACTTTGGTGAAGTAAGCTTGAAGTCAAAGTCAAATCATTTATTTCAAACAGGCACATAAAAGGCACTTTTGGAAGTTAAAATTTAAATAAAAAGAAATTGGTTCTAGTCTCCCCTTCCAAAGGAAATTTCGTATGGAGAAGAATGGGCAAGAAACTCCACCGTTACTCTTTTAAAATGATTTATTTATTTTATTTATTTATTTCACACCAATAAGTACAACATCTTACAGTAGGTATTCCAAGACGATGCTATACACACTTAATAAAACTATCTATAAACTATACAAACATAAAATTCAACCATAAAAATTTAATAATATCTAACAATTACAATATTATGCCGCCTTCAATGCAATGATGTTCAAGTGAGCTGTCATTCCACCTGCTAGTGATTGACAGCTCACTTCACTTAAGTTTCTTCAGGTTTCAGCTGGTTTACTCAAGATATTTTTCTAAAAAATCTGTGATATTTCAGACTAACTTTAGAATGTCTAAAACCAAAATATTGACGTTATGCAAAGTGTATTTTTGCGTCATCGCCTGACATTTTAGTTGATTGCCAACCTTGCGGAGGATCGATCGCCACTATCACATCATAAATATTCATTATCTTTTATTAATCATGATTGTGTTGGCTACGGACTGTGTACGTTACCAAAAATAGAAATAAAAAAGAGATAATTAATCTTAAAAAAAAATTAGCATGCAGATTGAAAAATGTTGCAGATATTATGAAAGTTTTATCTTGTAGGAAGATCTATTGACCATCTCATTGGCCTTGTAGTTCTAAGTGCGACAGTGTTCGCCCTGAGTTCGATCTCTAGATCAGGTAAACTTTTGGGTAATTTCTTTATGAATTTCTCAGTAGTAGGTTGTTGGTTAGAAACTAGGTCGGTGGTTTAGGGACATAAATGGGCTCACTCGGTCAGTCTCACAAGGAAATTATCTGGTGAAATGTGGGTGTACACCCTTACCCCACAGTATAAATATTCAAATTCAAATTCATTTATTTCGTGAACACAGGGTACATACAGAAGGTGTTATCTATACTTATAATAAATCTGTAGAGAGGTCAATTCTGTACATTAAATATATTTCCAAAATAACTATCAGGGGGTGATTAGGGATCGATACTGATGCCAAAAATGCAATCAATAAAATTTTTGTCTGTCTGTCTGTCTGTCTGTCTGTCTGTCTGTCTGTATAACCGTTATAGAAACAAAAACTACTCGACGGATTTTAATGAAACTTGGTACAATTATTTTTCATACTCCTGAGCTGGTTATAGTATACTTTTCATCACGCTACAATCAATAGGAGCAGAGCAGTGAAGGGAAATGTTGGGAAAACGGGAGAAGTTACTCCATTTTTTACGCTTCCGTCGCGTGTGCAACCTTAATGGTTAAAGCTACACAGAAATCATGTATGACGGAAATGTTCTCCTTAAAATTATATAAAAAATATCCCACGTCAGCATATGTCTATCTTTTATGGTTGACTCACAATAACACGTGTAACTCCCGATAGCTTAGCAGTTCGAAGCTTTCTGATTATATTTGTCTACTCTTACATTTATAACACTCTCAGTCATTCTTAATTAAAAAAGTTAACATTATTAACTATTCCATAAAAAAGAATCATAGAAATCGGTATAGAAACACCAAAGTTATACATGAAATACGCTAATAATAAGCCATCGCGCGTGAATACTGAATCACGCTCGACGCGTCTCGCGCCTCGCGGCCGAAGGTATAAACTTCCTTCTCATGAAATTTGTTTAAAAATTGGCATTCCGATTATTCTGCTCCGAAATTTAAGACCACCACAACTTTGCAATGGAACTCGGCTAAAAGTAACCCAGTTGCAACAAAATATAATCGAGGCTCAAATTTTAACAGGTTACTTGCGGTGCAGGAAAAACCGTCTTTATTCCCAGAATTCCCACAATACCAAATAATTTTCCATTCCAATTTAAAAGAACGCAATTCCCAGTATCGGTGTGTTATGCAATGACAGTTAATAAGGCTCAAGGGCAAACTTTTCGTGTTGCTGGAGTAGATCTCGGTGTCAGTTGTTTCTCGCATGGTCAATTGTACGTCGCTCTTTCCCGGGTTAGCAGTTCTAGAAATCTTTATGTTCACGTGCCGGACGGGTCAACTTTCAATATAGTTTACCCGGAAGCTTTGCGCTGAAGTATTTTCGTTCTATAGGTACATTTTTTTTTTTTTTTTTTCTGGATGGGAAATCATCAAATGACCCCTCCAGCTCTGGGTGGAGCGGAAGGGAGTGTCAGACTCTTACTGACTAAAACCCACCCGTGTTCCTTCCTTAGCCCTTTATGTTCCAGGGCAGCGGTAACCCTTTCGGACGATCCCGCTACCCCTTCTATAGGTACTTAAGCCTCATGTGAACGTGATCTAAACAATATTACCAATACATTAACTTAATAACACACAAGGAGTTACACGCTGACGGAGTCGCGGGCACAGCTATTAACAATAATATTGTGCGGTTCCGTATTGCGATATTTTTCAACAGTATTGTAGATTGACATATTATATTTCCCTACTAAAATACGAAAGTTAATCTGTCTGTTACATCAAAACCACTGAACCGTGAGGAAGGACATAGGCTACTTTTTTTTAAGAAAAACGGCGGAAACGTGGACGGAGTCGCGGGCAACAGCTATAGGTACTATATAAAATTATATATTCTGTCTGTAGGTATATGTTACATTTTCACGCCTAAATCACTGAACGGATTTCGATAAAATTGCCTGCCAGCAGATGCCAAAGAGATAGATGGCATCCTGGGGAAGGACATACTTCTTATCCTTTCCGACATTCACGCGGGCGAAGCCGCGGGCAGAAGCTAGTAATACATAAGATCCGAGCTGTGCCCCGCCAAAAGGCATACAAAATATATAAGGTTCCTTAATACTACAATAATCAAAATTAATAAAATTATTTAGTACTAGCTTCTGCCCGCGGCTTCGCCCGCGTGAATGTCGGAAAGGATAAGAAGTATGTCCTTCCCCAGGATGCCATCTATCTCTTTGGCATCTGCTGGCAGGCAATTTTATCGAAATCTGTTCAGTGATTTAGGCGTGAAAATGTAACATACCTACAGACAGAATATATAATTTTATATAGTACCTATAGCTATTGCCCGCGACTTCGGCCACGTTTCCGCCGTTTTTCGTAAAAAAAAGTAGCCTATATCCTTCCTCACGGTTCAGTGGTTTTGATGTAACAGACAGATTAACTTTCGTATTTTAGTAGGGAAATATAATATGTCAATCTACAATACTGTTGAAAAATATCGCAATACGGAACCGCACAATATTATTGTTAATAGCTGTGCCCGTGACTCCGTCAGCGTGTAACTCCTTGTGTGTTATTAAGTTAATGTAGGTATTGGTAATATTGTTTAGATCACGTTCACATGAGGCTTAAGTACCTATAGAAGGGGTAGCGGGATCGTCCGAAAGGGTTACCGCTGCCCTGGAACATAAAGGGCTAAGGAAGGAACACAGGTGGGTTTTAGTCAGTAAGAGTCTGACACTCCCTTCCGCTCCACCCAGAGCTGGAGGGGTCATTTGATGATTTCCCATCCAGAAAAAAAAAAAAAAAATATACCTATAGAACGAAAATACTTCAGCGCAAAGCTTCCGGGTAAACTATGTTGAAAGTAGACCCGTCCGGCACGTGAACATAAAGATCTAGAACTGCTAACCCGGGAAAGAGCGACGTACAATTGACCATGCGAGAAACAACTGCCACCGAGATCTACTCCAGCAACACGAAAAGTTTGCCCTTGAGCCTTATTAACTGTCATTGCATAACACACCGATACTGGGAATTGCGTTCTTTTAAATTGGAATGGAAAATTATTTGGTATTATGGGAATTCTGGGAATAAAGACGGTTTCTCCTGCACCGCAACCTGTTAAAATTTGAGCCTCGATTATATTTTGTTGCAACTGGGTTACTTTTAGCCGAGTTCCATTGCAAAGTTGTGGTGGTCCTAAATTTCCGAGCAGAATAATCGGAATGCCAATTTTTAAACAAATTTCATGAGAAAGAATTTAAAAATTCTATCGGGTAATTAGTGGCTTCTAGTTCATCGACCATTCTATTTATTGAACTATAAACTTTGCTTTCCCCCTGTATATTCGACAGTATTTTGCGTCGAGCGTGATTCAGTATTCACGCGCGATGGCTTATTATTAGCGTATTTCATGTATAACTTTGGTGTTTCTATACCGATTTCTATGATTCTTTTTTATGGAATAGTTAATAATGTTAACTTTTTTAATTAAGAATGACTGAGAGTGTTATAAATGTAAGAGTAGACAAATATAATCAGAAAGCTTCGAACTGCTAAGCTATCGGGAGTTACACGTGTTATTGTGAGTCAACCATAAAAGATAGACATATGCTGTCGTGGGATATTTTTTATATAATTTTAAGGAGAATATTTCCGTCATACATGATTTCTGTGTAGCTTTAACCATTAAGGTTGCACAGGCGACGGAAGCGTAAAAAATGGAGTAACTTCTCCCGTTTTCCCAACATTTCCCTTCACTGCTCTGCTCCTATTGATAGTAGCGTGATGAAAAGTATACTATAACCAGCTCAGGAGTATGAAAAATAATTGTACCAAGTTTCATTAAAATCTGTCGAGTAGTTTTTGTTTCTATAACGGTTATACAGACAGACAGACAGACAGACAGACAGACAGACAGACAGACAGACAAAAATTTTACTAATTGCATTTTTGGCATCAGTATCGATCCCTAATCACCCCCTGATAGTTATTTTGGAAATATATTTCATGTACAGAATTGACCTCTCTACAGATTTATTATAAGTATAGATGTCATAACTTGAAAACAGATTGAATTTAGTTATTATAAATTAAAATTTGTCATTTAATTATTCGTCAAAAGAATGCCTTGCTATTTAACAATGTCAACATATTTCTTTTAAATTCGTTAATGTTAATACTTGATATAACTTGTCCTGGCAACTTATTATATAGTTTACATACCTAACTGTGGATGAGACTCTGATCTTCTCTCTGTGAGAGGGAGTAGGTAGTCCCCTAATCTTTCACGAGAGCCCAGAGCGTGTTGATAGCTATCTATATTTATACCAATTAAGTAGCCAAATATGTAAATAAATACAATGGTAGGTTGTGACTAATATCTTTTAATCGAGCACAGAATATGATGAATGGATGATTGTCCAAACCGAAACCTGAGCAATTTCTTTTATCAATATTGTATTTGTTATTAAGTAATTAGTGAAGAGATAAATATCAAGATCGCTTGTGTTCGTGTAGTTCAAAGATATTTCTCGGTCTTGATAGGTATCATTTGTTTCAAAGTCAAAAATATTTTGACTTTGACATTTGTTTATCATGTTGGATAGATGGGCTGTGCGTCGGGGGGTTCCGGTGAGGAATTGGGCACCCAGTTTCATCTTGAACGGAGTTATGTTTATGCAACTAAGAACGTAGGGTATCACAGACTGACTGCGCCTTGTATTTGTAAACAGTAAAGAGTGAGCTACTCCGTCTCCCTGTGGGTATCGTAAGGGTCTGTGCCCGCTGGCGACACGTCATGGCAAGGGATTTTTACATGACGAATAGAAATATAACTTACTAGCGGACCCGACAGACGTCGTCCTGCCCGACCGGGTCCAATTGTGTTTTCAAACCATCCAGAAACCCATTGAAATATACACACAAAATTTCATCCAAATCGCTCCAGCCGTTTAGGAGGAGTTAGGTGAAAAACACACGTACAGAAGAATATATATTAAGACTAGCTTCTGCCCGCGACTCCGTCTGCGTAAAATGTCGGCCCCGAGCCACCCCGTCGTCACATCCTATCGCCCGCCTGCGCTATTACTTCGTTTTCTAACTTTTTGCTTTTTGCTCGGCACCTAAGGTTCGTAGCGTGATGGCTGCCTATCTGACCTCCATAATCCAGTTACTGGGTAACGAGTTACCTCTTGGTAAGACTGGTTGTTTGACTTTCAGGGTTCTGAATACCCGTTACGTCTTTGAAAGATCTATGAATGACAGCTGAGACCGTGATTTCTTCGATAAGGAGGGGTATCGGGTTATGTATCTACTCTCGTTAAATATACTAACCTAATGAAAAACTACACAAAGCTTGGTCTACACTATTCTCGTCAAGTACATTGGACAGTTTCATGTTATTCATATCCTCGAGTGATAACATTATCAAAACTGATAACAGATAAGATTGCAGAACTCGGTAAAATTGTTTTATTAAATTGAAGCTCATTTTTAGCTTGTGAAGATATTTTCTATACTACACCAAGAGAAAGAACGAGCATTGATCACTACGCTTGCTCACTGCATATTGGCGATTTATTAAAGTCCAGCGCAGTAATTACGTAACTCACAAACAGTAGCAATGGTTTACATTTTGACGGTTCAACAACATTCATTGCGTTATTTACGTTGTTGAGCAGACAAATTTTTCGAACATATGAAGCAATGGAATAGCAATATCCTTCAAAATGGTCCAGATTGTGATTAAGAATGTTTTCCGTAATTAGGGTGCTGGTTCCATCACGTTATTTTAATTCAACGTCAGTAAGTTAATGATGTCTAAACTTAACATAAAAAGTATTATGATATTGCCAAATTCACATTGGTAGTTATGTCCTAGAACCAAAAACTCGATGACATGTAACATCTACCAACCCGCACTGAGCCAGCTGAGAGGGCTCAGTGTGGGTACGGGTACGGCCTATTTCCTCTCACAGAGAAAAAACCTGTGTCCCAGCAGTGGGGACGTTACAGGCTGGTTATGCATTTTTACTTGCTTGTTATTTCGGAGATCCTGAGTTTAAACTAATCACATACGACAAAAAAATGCTGTGTGACCTATTGTCGTGGACATGTACTGCGGATAAATGAGGTACATTGCACAAGAAAAGTGTTCTGTATGAATGTGGATGGTTATAAGAGTAGCTGAAGACCAAAAAAACCGGCCAAGTGCGAGTCGGACTCGCGCACCGACGGTTCTGTACAATTTAAAATTATTAAAAATATTTTTAATATTATGTAACTAAAAATTTACGGTTTTCGCAATTTTTCCTTTATCTGTGCTATAAGAAGTTGCTTCGTACCAAATTTCAAGATTTTGAGTTCACCGAAACTCGAAAGTACCCTGTAGGTTTTGATTCCCTTGCGAGTGTCGAAAATTTGCGGAAATTTGCGGCACAAACGGCTGTATCTTTTGATTGCGTTGGCTTAGAAGTTTTATTTTTTCACAGCTCCAAGTGTCAGTAAACCTGAGTATTTGATATAAATTCCAGTTTGATACCTCTACGCATTCCTGAGAAAAGGGGTCTTGACAGACAGACGGACGGACGGACAACAAAGTGATCCTATAAGGGTTCCATTTTTTCCTTTTGAGGTACGGAACCCTAAAAAAAGATGATATGGCTAGAAAGGGGGTGACTACTGAGATGACGACTGATATAGAAGTATGGAAAAAGATGACATGCTGGACCGACCACGAATAAATGGGGATGAGGGCAGGAAGACGATGATACTGTAACAATTAGGATCAAACTAGCGATTTCCTGCACATTTTATGATTATTTTGATCGTAAATTGATGCTTATAACCATGATGTAATAGTAAATAATAAACCCAACAGGTAGGTATCGCCGCGGTCATCAAGGATTGTATGCAGTGATTATGTCATAGGCGATGACCTACTGATAACATAACATATCATCACGACTATATTCCCCGAAGGGGTAAGCACAAGTTTATGGAACACCCGCATCATCAGCTTAGTCTTTTTCTAACTATGTTGGGGTCAGCTTCCAGTCTAGCTGGATGCAGCTGAATACCAGTATTTTATATAGAGCGACTGCCTATCTGACCTTTTCAACCCAGTTACTGGGTAACACGATACTTAAGACTTTTACTGGTGCCATATTATGACGTTTAATGCCATCGTGATTCTAGTTTGAGAAAAAGATGGAGGTATACATGACCGATAGCACCATCCCTTTTAAGGAATGAAATCATAATGGCATTAATAGTGTTCATAATACGGCGCGGGACTCCATGCTCCACAGAGTAGCGCTTGTCCACGATATACCAACGAGGCATCAACCACACTTTCAATCACAATCATCATCATCATCTTTCATTTTGAAGTATATTGCTAATCCATTGCTTCATATGTTTGAAAAATTTGTCTGCTCAACAACGGAAATAACGCAATGTATGTTGTTGAACTGTCAAATTGCTACTGTTAGCGTTTTACGCAATTACACCGCTGGTGGTGATTGATACTTCTAAAGTATATATAGGTATAGATCAAGGCATATCTGGGAAGTATCAGTCGATAAAATATTCAAGTGGTTTGTTATTACCTATATCTATAAATATGTTTTTCCAGTGAGTCACCAAATTAGACACGTGTTTTCCACTAGTTGATTTCCACAACTTAGTTTGCAAACCAAATTCTTGTTCTCCTCTCATTACTATGATCTTCGTAACTGGGTTGTGGAGGTCAGATAGGCAGTCGCTCCATGTAAAAATACTGGTACTCGGATGCATCTGGTTAGACTTGAAGCTGACCCCAAAATGTTGAGAAAAGGCTAGGTTGATTGATTGATCTGCATGAACTCAGATAGGAGACTTTAATAAGTTTAAGAGTTCATGCTTTAATAACAATATAAGGCAGTCATCTCTCTATGACAAGTCACACGTAGGTCATCTTCATCCTCCTGTCCTTATCCTAATGTATTCGTGGTCGGCGCAACATGTCTTTCTTCCATACTACTATTAGTCGTCAACTCAGTAGTAGAAAGGGGGTGCCCTTTCTAACCATATCATCATTCACACAGTTCATCCATCGTTTCCTTGGTTTTCCCCTACTCTTATAGCGATCGACATTCATACTCAAAACTAAAGGTACTGTCAGGGAAAATTGCCGTGTTATAATTGGTAGCCATTCCATACAACTGTCAAAGAATGACAGGTGTGATTTGAAGTTACGGACAATTTAAGTTGGTGGTCAATTTAGCTAAACAATAAAATCCCTGACTTTACTTAGTAGGGGTCGACCTCTTAATGTGACCAGTTATCATCACTAGTAAAGTGTGGCTGTAGGTACCTCTACCTACCTCTGACATACGGAACACAGGCGTGATGTTATGTTATGTAGGTATTCATAGTTAATGACATTTTAAGTATTTGATATGTTATTATAAGTGCTTAAGTATGTAGTTTTTCTACGACTCATCTTCTGTATTATGTAGGTACTAGGTATGTTCGTTCTTTATACTATGTATTATGTTTTTGACGGTCGTAATAAATTATACCTAAGCCGATCATTAACTTTAGTAGATACAGAGATATCTAAAATTCTATTAATATAGTTAAACTGCGTTAATTTTCCTCTTTACCTAGTGTTAAATATATCTACGATAACAAGTTATCACCCGACATAGACTGCTACAACATTAACAATGATAAATCCAATAGAAAAATTAGTTATCACGATATTATACAGTATTACACTTTATCTTATCTTCGTCACACGAAAAATAACAATAACAAACTACTTACTTGCAAGAACAATCACTTATACACTGAGTTGTTATGAAAAAATCATCCAAAAATCACAATTTTCCCAAAATCTTTTGGCACTTTACCGAAGCAACACCGTTTTTAAAAAAAGAAAAAAAAAACACAAAATGGCCGCTGCGCGCGACGTCCAACTCACGAATGAATAACAAATTCAGTTTTCAAAATCGGAACGCAGTTGACCAATTTTTGTTGACCTGTAAACTTCTATGCGTTTCACCTTTGTACTTCGATTTTTAAACCAATCTGAGGGACGAGGGAGGTCTAGTTACATTGGCTTTAATGCCTGTCCCTACCAGACCGTAAAAACGATTGAGGTGTAAAAAATTAAGCCTTATTACAATGAATTATCGCTGTTTTTAGCTTTATTGGACTGCAAATATAAGTTGGTAGATTACTCATATGGTAAGGTAAAGTAGTGATAAGATATACAGCATGATACTAAAATAATTTATAATATTCAAAATCCATTGCGGGATTTCGATCAGAAAATAGACAATGCGGGCAAAGTGGTTATTTTTTGGGAAATGTATGAATGTAATAATTTAACAACACTGCACAATGGTCTATATTCTATAATATAATCAATGACCATTGCTCTAAACCACATTTTTACGTTGCTAAAGAGAAATTATACTTTTGTAACGATTAATTTTGGAAAAATAAATAAAACTAGTCTATTCTTGTGGTTTAAATAGACTAATATTGATGATTTTAAGTAAATGATAATTAAACAGGAATTGGGTCATGAAACAGTACCTACACTAAGGCGGCGCTAAAATAATTAAATTGCGCAGTTTTGTGTAATTTATAGGAAAATGTAACAAAATTTGTATAATATAGTTCGTAAATAAGGCAAACACAGAGGGATATCCATTTATCTCCAGTACCGACAGACGATTTATTCCAGTAATCCAATTTATTTTCTACAAAGGAAATGCTCTAAATTCCAATCTAAATTGGATTCTCAAGGGACGGTGATACGTGCGACCTTATTACAAATGGCTGGGGAGAAAATGCTGACATTTTCACTTAGATTATTGACCTATTTTGAGTCTATATACTAAGGGCAGTTGTAAGGTATTTTTTCAAAATTACAATTTTCTTTTAGTAACGTACTACTTAACTTATGAAACAATATTTATGTTTCTTATTAAGTATTAAAATTTTAATTAAATAATGTAATTTAATCTAAGAGAAAAGGTTAAATATTTTGTATGTTACGCTTTCACGCTAAAACGGCTGATCGGATTTAGATAGAATTGGGCACATGGGTAGACCATGATCTGCATTAGGGTCATAGGATACTTTTTATCCCGATATTCTCACGGCATCGAGACTTGTATGGGTGAAACCGTGGAGCGTACCTAGTAAGTAAAAAAGACTCAATATGATAGTAACAATAATTTATTATTCTTAAGTATGTTATTAACCTTATTCTACACACTTAATTAACATTACGCTACTTTGTCATCGAATGCTCACAGTAGTAATTTTAAGGAACTATTTCCATTATGCTCTAATTACTTCAGGTAAGTTTTAAATACTAGAAGTAATATATGATTCAAGATAACACATGAATCTTCATGTACCGCGACTAAAATCATTGTGATTAATACTATTCTGCTATTGTCCCACAAAACAAAAGACGTCTTACACAAAACGAACGATCAATGATCACCACGGTTGCTCAAATGCTCACAATGACATAAAATATCAACAATAAGTGAGAATAATATACAACGTACTGTATAACCACATTCGTATACACCTGTTGAACTCATCGTATGTGTGTGTGTGGTTGTTTGTGTGTGTGAGTACGTGTGTAACATACGGATATTGTGTGGGAGAGGTGATGCGTGGTTATGCACGGTAAGTGGCTCTAGTTAGTGGTCAATTGGTGGTTATTTTTATGTGTCATACATAAATAATAGTTATGTCTAGTTGGGATAAATAGTAAGAGTGAGGAGTCAGCACACTAATTACGTAACACACTATCAATCTGAATCTGAATCATTTTCAATCATATGTTCAAAAACTTTGTCTGCTCAACAACGTAAATTACGCAATATATGTTGTTGACTTGTCAAAATAAAAGCCATTGTTACTGATAGTATGTTACGAAATTACCCCGCTAGTCCGGCTAATATAGTACCTAAGGTAGAGGAGTCAGGTTTTTCTTTTAATAATTTATTTTATACAGGGTAAAATTAAATTAACCCTATCTTTTTTATAATATTTAACTAGAAAGTTTTCAATAAATGATAAATGATTTTATTTTGTAAGTAGGTTTGTACATACAAACACTTTTACACGTCAATCATATTTTAAAACTAGATGAGGTCGGCGTTTCCTATCTGACTACTCTGAGAAGAAAGGCCGAAACAAACTCAGAGGTCACAGTCTCTTTTAAAGTCCAGACATAATCTTGGTCAGATCATATGAAGACCATGCAGGTCGATGTCTGAGATGGTCTTTTGAGGAAAGAACCACACAGATTGAGAGGACCTGTCCAGCCAGTGCACGCATTTGTCAGAAATCGTGCAGCTCAAATATAAAAATAACAAAAACATAACCCTGTCTTTGATGTCACAAAGTTGGATATAAAGGTAAGTGTTTGGACATGACAGACATTCCCTTTGTGCAAAACTGCAATTTTTGCATAATAATTTGTAATAGCTTATAGAAAGACAATTATCTCAATCGAACCATTATTTTGTTTGTATATTGTTATTAAAAGTTAATATTGTATTAGCCCATTATTCTTTAGTCCCTAATAGCACTGAAGCCTACTTCCCAAGTTCCCACAACCGACTCTCAGCTGCGTGACGTGAATACTTAACGCAAACAATTTGAAATGAGAATTATACCGTTGTACGCTCGTAGTACTACGGATGTCCCTCAGATGTTATTTAATTATACCTACTATTGGCATAGGTTTCGTAGCAGTAGCCTGTTGCCTTTTATGTGCAGTTAAGGACAGCCGCCGACAGTGTGGTTTTAACCAGAGGTGCTCGAATTTTAGGGCACTTTTCTGCTTTTCGCAGACAAAGACATGGAATCATCACGAATTCCAGGGACGGACTTCTGAATTCTCAGGTTTTGCATCAGAAAATCAGAATCATTTTTATACAGAATAGTGGTCGTCTCAGTTTAGACATAATAAGTCGAGCCCTTTTGTATGATTTTCTATTTACTACTAGCTACTTAACATTTTTCGCTTATTTTTCTGAACTTAATGATATCATATTGTCTACGGTACTATAATAGTCACAAATAAATAACAAGCAGAAAGTTTAAAAAGACCAGAAGGCCAATTCTCGTAACTTAAAACAATCAAAATCTAGTCGCAGTATCTCGGCTACAAATAAATGTCAAAAACTTGTCATAATGTAGGGAAATTAGACGTATTTTTGACAGATTGACACTGAGATCAGACTGTGAACGTTCTTAAAATAACGAGAATTGCCCCTCTGCTTTATAAGTACAGAAAGACAAACCGTATTTTCACCATGGTATCATCACGTCATATAGCTCATCAGCCAAGTAGAGCCACCTGTCCCCCGTACGACCCACACCGGTAGACGCTGCACGCATGGCGAGCCACACACTTGTGATGTACTCGCACGGTTCACGACACACTATATGGTTCAGTGGCTAGTGCCCGTCTGACACGGGTTCGATGTCCGCCTGTTTAACTTTAGAGGCTTTTTAAGTAAAACATTTTATCTTTTTACCCGACTGCAGGACAGCAAAGACATTTTAGTTATTTTTATTTTATTGGGACATAAACACAGAGACATAAAACACGTTACAATTATTATAGTAAATAATAAACTAGGGCAATAGAGTTAAACATGTAACCCACACCAATGTCCGCGGAATAATCTGTTATGGAGAAATAAAACAAAACCACGAATCATCTACTGGAGGCGATTTAGTTTAGGAAGAATTTATAATTATTGTCATTGTGCAAGCAATTGAATAGCTATTCTTTTAAATTTTGTTTGAGATAGTGAAAATATATCAAGATCGAAAAAGTGTGCGTTATATATTTCTAAGAGACGACAGAGGGGTGCCCTTGCGCCTGCATTGGTTCTGCAATTTACAGTGTGGAACAGCCGGGGCACGCGCGCCTCTCGCCGTAATACAGTTCTGGGTACAATATAGCAAAGTTTGATGGTGATATCCAGAGCAGTCAAAGTTGTTATTACATATGCTATGCAGCAACACAGACATTTATGTGGTATGTTTTTCACTCGAAATTATGTATCTAACGGCTGGATAATTTTAACACACGAGCGGAGGTTTAGGGAGTAATAGGGTCCCGTAGGCACCCTATTACTTAGTACGGAACCCTAAAAAACCAGTCCCTTGGATACCACACCATTGCGCATCTACTAACAAACACGGTCGGACAACGATCCCGCATCAGGCAGCCCGCTAATCACTGAACCATACCAAACGAATTAACAAGATACAACCCCTATAGCTCACCCTCTATGAGAAAACAGCGACATTTATAAAACCACCCGCCGTAACCTCTTTAAGATCAGCCGGGCATCGAACCCAAGCAAGACGCAAAGTTTATCATTGAATCATAGTGTTCACTTTCATACAAAATTTTATTACCTTCAGCCTACGTGGCACGGGCGATTTTTTAATTGTGTAACACACTATCAGTAGAAATGGCTTTCATTTTGATAGCTCAACAACATTCATTGCGTTATTTACATTGATCAGAGAAATTTTTCGATCATATGAAGCAATGGATTAGCAATATCCTTCAAAATTATTCAGATTGTGATTGATAGTGTGTTACGCAAGTAGGGTGCAGGTAAAATTAGTATCCCTCCGATGCCAGCAGTACCACCACCAAACACCGCAGGCGCCTGAGAGTATGGTCTCTGTGAACAGCGAGATTCATTCATGAAGAAATTCACAAATACTTATTGGCAATATTTATCATTCTAGTTTGTCGGAAAACAAGACTATGTCGTGAGCTAATCGATTTGTCTGCACTCTTATGATTAGTAGCCGGAAATCCGGATAGAGGCGCTAAGTGCCATGTTTTGTGTGAAATACTGGTATAGTGTGACTAAGTTATGTAAAACTAAGTTAGTTCAACGGTAACAGTATACAAAATAGCCTCTACAATATTCATGTCCCGGCTCCCTGGGCAATCTCAACTCAAACTTGCTGATTGAACTATCCTTACGTCGTTCATGCTGATACGAGGGAAGAAAATGATATTATATTATAGCATCAGTCAGATTATATTAATGGTAGAAACGGCACCGGTGGGACAATGAAACAATCAAACGCCTGACGTTATTCTCATAGCTTAATCGTCGCATATATGTAACTCTGCTATTACCAATTCACGTCAACTTTTTATCGGGTTAGCTAGATTTCTACCGAACTTAACGTTTACTATACTAAAGTAAATTAACGACAATATGCAATTTATTTATTTATATAACAATTGATTGCTGCACTTACAGTAGACACCAAAGCGCGTATGTATTCCAGTGTATTCGTGAAAGAAAGGCCGCGGCTTGGCCTCAGGTGGTTCTTAGGCTAATTCCAAACCAATACAAATCTACGTAGCTAGAATGTCTTATTTAGTTCACCCAACTTAACTGAAGTACTGAAGGTAAGAAGTTTTGAATAATGTTAACTGTTTAAGGGCGAATTTCACCAAACTTTTATATCTCTGTCAATCAGTCATAACTGTAATCCTGAGAATAAATATAGGATAATGCTCAAAAAAAACCCAGGCCCCGGCGAAAACGGTACATATCTCAAATTCTTAGTATAAAATAGTAGTTTCATACTAAAAAAAAATATAACCAAAAATTCGTTTTTAAACGTAATATTTTGCTAATCCTTTTTTCGTGAAAGTAATTTTTAAATAGAATTATTTAAAGAATTATGTATATACATATATTTTAACATACTACGCTAACCATTATAATATTCTCAGTGGTTGTTGCAAGGCGGAGAGGCACTTGAAGTATATAGACATCCGATGCTCGTAACAATTAATGGCGAAAGCGGTCCCGGATACACTCTGGAAGATGTAATCATAGACTTAGAGAACCAATAATGTGTATAATAATAAAATAATTTCATTTGCCTACTCTTGTTTTTTATTAAGTTTACCCTAACATTGCACAAAATGTAGATGGCGTTGTCAAAATAGATGCCTAAATGTCATTTAAAGAATAAGAGTAAAGAAAGAAATAATACAAAAAAAAAACACATTTTTGAAGCTCCTTACATAAAACAACTAGCAATTTATGACATTAAAAAAAAGATTTTGGTAATGCCCCCTACTGAATATTATGTCACATATAAATACTTAAAATCTGAGATACATTTCATTTACGCGCCGGGCCTGGGTTTTTTCCCCATACATTGTGAGCATTGTCCTTTTGAATTTTTGACAGTTTTTCCATACTAGAACTATCAGACGTCAATTTTATTCCGCGGATAAAAGACACCCGACTTGGGTAAAATAAGCCCTGAGTAGGCAAATCTTTTTAAGTTTTTAAATGTCAACTACACTGACAACTGACACACAGTGTTTGAAAACATCGTGAGAACAAATTGTCTGAAATCGCAACGCGCAGTGAGCAAGCGTGGTGATCAATACTCGTTCCTTCTCTGTATGAGAAGAGGCCTTTGCCCTACAGTGGGACAGTGACTGTCAGCTAATATTACCTAATTATAATGCGCCCATTCTTGTAATAACAACTGCATTAATATCGAAATTGCGTGATAAATTATGTAACATTTGCACATACATGTCATATTGACACTTTTGACAACTTCAAATCAACCGATTAGCACCAACTCTTCCTTTAGAAAAACAGCATTGATAACAGTCGTTGGAAATTGTTAACAGCTAACTTTCACGATATTAATAGTTGATATTTTTTATCACGATTGATACAATTTTTTCCTGTGTTATCGTTTATGTATGATATGATATTAAACGGCAAAAAATGAACAGTTTAAAGTTTTATCACGCCATTTACGGCAGGGGTGGGC
This sequence comes from Apamea crenata, assembly GCA_949629185.1. Taxonomy (NCBI): domain Eukaryota; kingdom Metazoa; phylum Arthropoda; class Insecta; order Lepidoptera; family Noctuidae; genus Apamea; species Apamea crenata. The sequence continues at coordinate 11,058,480 of OX451379.1, read as the reverse complement.
GTTTAAAGATGGACGGTATTTAATTAGGTAGTTTTCACTTAGATAAATTTTCAGTTAATATAGGTTATGAGATTTCCGTCAAACTAGAGGTACCTACCTTTTTTATTTAATTTACCATTTATGTACACACTTATTTAAACAGAAAAGAAAAGAAAACAGAACAGATCAATAGGTTTTATCATGGTAGAACAGTCATTCATGCAATGTTCTCTCTTCAATCTCCAGGATGGTGTCAATAATACCTACTCCCAAATCGAAACGTCATCTTCTCGATGTGTCTTTTTGACCGTGTTACAGGTTTTCAGTTAAAATTCTGACAAACTATACATACGCACTAAGCGCTTCTCATCATCTTTTCTGATGCGCACAGCAAAGGAGTGGAATTGTCTGCCTGCGTCTGCATTCCCGAGTTCATACAACCCTAATCTCTTCAGGGCGAGAGTGAATAGGCTTCTTCTGGGCAAGCTCGTTCCACCGTAGATCTCCTCCCTGCCCTGGGCTGGATTGAGGTCAAGAGTGAGCCCATTGTCAATTAAAAAAAAAAATATAAGTTTGTCGTGATACCCAACACCACATTAGATAGCGGAAGGTAGATGTTAGGTACTCTGTGTAAAAACAAAACCAGCACCCAAATTGCGTCAATATAAATCTTAATGTGAATAATTTTAAAAGATATTGCTAATTCATCGCTTCTATGTCGTCTAGCCGTACAACAAACACATATACGCAGCTTAACATCCATTAATTATCTATCTATATCTATCTATATATATAAAATTCAAAGTCCTGACTGACTGACTGACTGACTGACTGACTGAGACATCAACGCACAGCCTAAACCGCTGGTCCTAGAGACATGAAATTTAGAGGGTGTATTATTTGTGAAGAGTAGGTATCCACTAAGAAAGGGTTTTTCGAAATTCCACCCCTAAAAGGGTGAAATGGGGGGATTTTGTTTGTATGAAAAATCTTATTCCTTGAGTTAATAAACTTGAAACTTGGCACGAATACTTATCTAAGTAAATTATGAAATTGGGCATTTTTTGTTTTTATAAACTACCCCCTAAAAGGGGATTGGGGGCTTTCAAAGTTTGTATGGAAGAATTTTAGCGCGCGGTCCGATTTAATCGAAACTCAGTATTTATACCTAAAATTGAAAGGAAAGAATAATGTGTATCAGGGTTTTTCGAAAATCTACCCCTAACGGGGTGAAAAGTGGTAGTTAATTTTACAGGGGAGGATTATAATAAGTGGCTTGATTAATTATAAAATTGGTATAAATAAACTTTGAGTCAAGTTATTTTTTAAATTTCATTTTTTGAATTTTATAAAATTCCACCCCTGTTGGGGTGAAAAGCGGGGATACAGTTTATATGAAAAATCTTATTAATTAAGTTAATAAACTTGAAACTTGGCAACAATACTTGCCTAAGTAATAAAGTTTTTCAAACTACCCCTCAAAGGGGGATATAGGGGTGTTGAAGTTTGTGTGGAAGAAATTGAATGCGCGGTCCGATTAACTCGAAACTCATTATTGATACTTTCGACAGAAAATAATTAATAATAAGTATGTAAAGTTGTCGAAAATTGACCCCCCACCGGGCAAAAAGGGGTAATTCGGTTTTTAGGGGAGGATTTGAGCTTGAAACTGTATGTTACATTTTCACGCCTAAACCACTGAACTTCTGATTTGGCTAAGAGATAGATGGCATCCTGGGGAAGCACGTACTTTTTATCCTGGTATCACGTTCCCGTGGGATAACTTCCGACATCCACGCGGGCGAAGCCGCGGGCAGAAGCTAGTATTCTATGTAAAAGCTCTATCGATTGTGTTTTAATCCTTCGTAAAAAAGATTGTGCATGCCTACTTTTTGGCCTTTGTTTTTAATACTTGTTATGCATACTATACTTTTTGCAATTTTGTCTAAATCTACGTTGTGGCGTCTACAACAATACTCTTTTTCTAACTGTGAAGGCTTGTGAATGGCTTGTCGTCTACTGCGACGCTTACACACTCCTTTGCCTAGTTTACGTTCATATGTAGTAAGTACATCAGAGGGACAATTCCCGTAATTAATAACGTTCAAAATCTAATCGCAATCTCATCTCAGCGACAATCAATGTCAAAAACTTGTCAAAAATGTAGAAAAATTAGAGGTATTTTTGACAGATTTTGACTAAAATCACACTTTGAACGTTTTAAGAATTACGAGAATTGCCCCTCTGGTCATACACGCACGCCGGCGCCGGTTGCGAGTACTACTCACCTAACCTTTCTGAAGAACATGACCGTGAGGTCACTATACCTATCTCCTTCTGGGCGTCCCCTCCCGGCGATTCCACTCACATCTGCCTAGTCTTTGTTAGTTGCGCTTCATTCATCCTCTCAACATGACCTAACCATCTAAGCATACCTACACTTTGTTTTTGTTGTTATCTACGAGGGTGGTAAAGACATCGAAGCGCAACCTGTTACCAGTACTTGATTCTGAACCGTTCTGCGTCGAAATATTTCGATAACCGACAAAATAATATTATGTCTACACTGGAGGCTCTAGAATCGCGTGCTGAATTCATGGTTTGAGTTTGCGCGTCGATGTCCCTGCAGGGTGGCAGTGTCGTTAACTTTAAGCAACCCAAGCAATAATTAGCTTATAATGCACCACCACCACTGTATGGAAACAGGCCTCTTCTCTGTGAGAGGGAGTGGGCCGTATTCTACCACGCGGGCCCAGTGCGGATTGGTAGATGTCACATGTCTTCGTATTTTTGGTTCTAGGACATCACGATCTTTTCCTTCACCGTTTTGAGAGCAGTGGGGATGAAATAATTTACTCAAAGTAAAGCGCCTGTCTCTGTTCGAACCTACGACCCACAACGCTTAAGTCGTGGCCGTTACCACTGGGCCACCACTGCTGTCAACAATTTAATGCTGTCAGCAGGATGCTCCTGACTGGTTATAAAAACATACTACGAACCAACGTGTGTCTGACCATGAGTCATGCTCATGCCCCCTTACGTGCTGTTAACAGTAGTAACACGACAATAAAACAGTTGACAATCACGAGAGCGGACTGTCCCTCGCATGTCGGCAGTCGTACTTAATGAAATAATTGATTGTGTTCTGTTTTATAACTTTTTGTTTTCCGATGAGCCACGTGGTGGTCATTATTGTCAGTGGACGCGTGACTTGGTATTTCATTTCATTTAGGGGTCCTTAGGAATTAAGAATACGTTTTTTTTACGGTAGAGACAGTTAGGTATCTAAATATAAAAAAATGAAATACTGTTCGTTGGTAAGCGCATCACTTCAGAAAGGCTAGTAAAGTCGTCTGTTTGTTTCGGCTCATCTCCAAAACGGCTGGACTGATTTTGACGGGACTTTCACTAGCAGATTTTTTATTATTTCAGCTGACGTTATAAGGAGTACCATAGCTAGCTAGGCCATAATATTTTAGAAAAAAAAATAGGGTTTCGCGCAAAAAACTTAAAACCATGAAATCCAATTTGATTTGTGACTTGCACGCGAACGAAGTCGCGGGCACAGCTTATTAGTAAAGCTATGGATATGGATTCAATGATTATGATGGATGGATGACACATTAATGGTAGATACGGAACCGAGAAAAATGGATCACTTGTACACGTGAAAGAAATTCTAAATAAATACTCTAAAAAACACATTCCCATGATTATAATTTATTAATGCTCATGATTATCTTACTCTTTAATGAGAGCAATTATAAATAATCATAATTAACTGGATTGTATTGTTCTAGCTTCAACTGTCAACTATTCATGTGCACTCTTCTGTCTGGTTTTTTTTTACCATTTCTTAAGTATACTAAAGAGATTATAAGTAAAAAAAAACGGGTTGCACTCCGGGAGTGCAGGCAGAAGTGAAAACTTGAATATTAACGTTGTGCATTTTTGATATTTTGGTATGCGGTCTACTCTCCCTCAGTCTTACGAATTTTCGATCAGGTCACGTGTCCTGACGCGGCGTTAATATTTTTTACCCATCACAACAAAAGTGCAAAACAAGAAGAAGAAAAGAAGTTTTCACTTCAAAAATTGTAGGTATGTAGAAAAGATCCGTTAACACAGCCACTGAAGAGTAACACAATGACATGACAAAAACCAAGAAAAATAAGATTATTTAAAAGTTAAAAGTCACAAATTATGTGAATTGCATTTAACATAAAACTGCCAGTGATCAATTACATTAGCTAACGTATTACCTATAATCTAGAAATCGTTTCTTTTGGTCTTCTCCTACTATTAAAGCCATCGAACAACACCACACATACTATTTTGGTCAGATTATGGTAATCTGACCGATAGTATGTGTGGACTTTAAAAGGGACCTCTGGGTTTGTTTCGGCCTTTCTTCTCAGAGTAGTCAGATAGGAAACATAGGGATCCATCCTCGTATAGTTTTTAAAATATGATTGACGTGTAAAAGTGTTTGTGCAAACCTTCTTACAGAAAATAAATCATTTATCATTTTAGAAATTCTTACTCAATACTTTTTTAGTCAGTAAAAGTCTGACACTCCCTTCCGCTCCACCCAGAGCGGGAGGGGTCATTTGATGATTTCCCATCCATAAAAAAAAAAAAAAAATACTTTCCTCACGACATTTTCCTCATAATTGTACCTACCACTATGCACACAAATTCGCAGAACATCTTCCACTCCAGTCAACATTCATTCATTAGAAAAGAGCTGTGTTTATGACAACACACTAGTAGTGATAACTTATTACGACTGGAGCCGAGTATGCACGATTCAGCGCCGAGTAGCATCACCAACCGACTGGAGCCGGGTATACCCGATTCAGCATCACAATCCTTGGGAAATTCTCAAGGAGGGTTGGTGTCACGCTGGCGGCCGACTGTTAAACTTTGCCAAAACCTTAAGCAACATGAGAGGAAATCATTTACCCAACTCATCAGTCTCCCTAATCGCCAGAGCGGAGTGTCACAATAATCACCATTACACTTGATTACAGTGGCGATATATATATAAACCGAAGTGGTTATTAGTGGGTCAGCAGCGAGCGAGGCGCTGACGCAAGAGCGCGGGAAACTGTCGATGTGTACGTATTGCGTACGTACGTGTGGCGGTACCTTTGGGAGGAGTTGAGGGATCTTGATACTTTAGGGTTAGTGGAGAAAATCAATTCTAGTTCTTCTTCTTTTTGAGTCGATGGTAAAAGTAAAAAATATTGTATCATGTTAGATGAGTTGGGCTTAATGGGCATTCAGCTGCATCCGATTAGACTGGAAGCATATCTCAATATACTTGGAAAAAGGCTGATGATGAGATGAGTTGGGCCCAGTAGGTGGCAAGAACAATGCGGCATTAGTGGCGTTTTTAAAAGGTTCTCAGAAGTGCAGGTGTGTGGACATTTTGGACACTCCAACTTACAAAACTGAGTACCAACAGAGACCGTCGCGTGTTTGTGAGTGCCAACAAACACAAAAAATAAACAAAAACAGCCAATCTTTTGCAGAAACTTCTTGTGCTACATATATTAACGGCTGCGTAATTGATTGATTGAATTTCAGTATCAGTACTTGGTCGTAAGAATAAACAGAGCTTTTTTATCAAGGGCATTTTTAGGTGTTTACGCTAATTCTTTGTTTAATTAAAGACATTGCCCTCATCACTTACTTTATAAGATGTCGACGTTTAATTGTTTGTTTAATTATAGGTATACTTAACTGTACTTGATCCCCAAAAACAGTAATTGATCCCCAAATAAGATCAAGTATCAAGACTTTTCGTCACCCACTCGATTATAGTTTGTTTTGCAAACAAATTGTTATGGGAACGATGATAAAAGCTGCGCTTGCGATGTTCTCGCAGTGACCTTGTACCTGCGACATCACGCTATGCAATTGAGTGTGAGCAGAGTAAGAGGTAGTAATACAATTATCCATTATGTAGGTATGTTATTTTTATTTGGGAATATGCGTTTAGCGTCGGAATTATTTTTAGAAAAGTTGGCTTCATTATTTACTTTGGTCAATTTTCACATGCCGTCCTCGTCTGCCTAGCCTTTTCCCAACTATGTTGGGGTGCGCTTCCGGTCTAACGGGATGCAACTGAATACCAGCATGTTACATGGAGCTGATTATTTGACCTCCACAGCCCGGTTACTGGGTAACACGATACCCTTCTCCTTGACGCTTGAACTGTTCAATAGGAACCTTCCTTTCTTTTTAGTATTATAATAATATGGTATACAACAAAGTATTTAAATAAACTAGCTTTTCCCCGCCACTTCGTTTGCGTGAAATTGTTTGTTTCCCCGCCCCACTCCGTCGCTTCGCATCGCCTGCTCGCGCTATCACTTCATTTTCTTTCTTTCTGACTTTTTTTCTTTTTGCTCGGCTCTCAAGAGTCATGATAACCTATAGCCTTCCTCAAGAGTTAGGCTATCAAAGGCAAAAATATTTTTTTTTTAATCCTACTGGTTGGCTTTTGCAATTTTCCTTAAAGATATTTTTATAAAACCAACCCCACATTTCTCGAGAACATGCTCATATTCTGTATGAAGCAATGCGCACATACCTATCTACTATCATCTCAAGGCCAAACGCGCAATTTTCGCGCTTCACATATTTCGGGCGCATCGTGTGACATTCTCCGGTCAAACTGGGCATTGTCCTTTAAAGAGAACGTCTGACTACCGAGACAGACATTCACTACAATTACTGACATTTAGAGCAATTTGCTTTAAATACTGGGTCAAATACTAGGGCCAGCTAGATATGTGGATGGACCAGCAGCATCCTAATGACAACATACTGCTATCAAAGCTTTTATAAGTGACGAATTTGCAATACGCCCTAGGTCATAGGTATATACCTAGTGACCTTATTGGAGATGTTCTTCAGAAAGGTCAGGTGCATAGTACTCGCAACCGGCGTGCGTGTGTGACCAGATGGGCATTTCTCGTAATTTTAACGTTCACAGTCAAACTCAATCTGATCTCAGTCTCAATCTGTCAAAAATACCTCTAATTTCCCTACATTTTGACAAGTTTTTGACATTTCTTTGTCGCCGAGATGCCACTGCGACTAGATTTTGAACGTTTTAAATTACGAGAATTGGCATTCAGATGTATGGATGGAGGAAGATGCAGGACACGGAAGGAGGATCGTAGCAGGTGGCTTCCGGCCGGTCTATTCTGAAAAATCTCACCGTCAAAACTTAGGTGAAGTAGACTTAGTGTCATTTCACCTGATGGGGATAGACACTATTGACAGCTCACTTCACCTGAGTGTTCACATATAGATTTTCACAGAAAGAACTGAGGAATTCTTGATGGAGAAACCCAATATCACCTTGCCCGACCTGGGAATCGAACCCAGGACAATGCTCAGTAGCAGCGCCTGTAACCACTAGACCAATATTTCACTAATTAAAAAGAATTGTTCCTTTTTTCTGTGGGGAAATACTCATGGAACCCTCACATATCTAACTACATATACTCCGTTACCCTAAAAAAAACAATGTAGACAAGTCAGTGTGTATTGAGGTAAAATCGAATGCTTAGATTTTTTCCTTACTTTTTAGTCGTGTTTACTGAGACCATATAAAGGTATTCATGAATAGTGAATACTGCAATTTATTGTAAAACAAGTGATTCTTGTTTATTGAGCACAGGCACGATATGTAGGCTAGACAAGCATGTGATTTGATACAGGAATAGAAGGAACTCTTTAAAGAAATGAAAGGTTGTGAATGCACTGGATTTTATGGAGTAAGTTGTGAACGCGACTATTTAATTAACATGTTAAGATTTCTGTCAGAACCTTAGATATTGCCTACAAGCAAATTATCCGATGTTACAAGTTTACGAACAGGCCATGCCATTTAAAACTAACAAAGGCGGAACCCTTTGTTAGTTTTAAATGCTCCTTTTTAGGGTTCCGTACCTCGAAAGGAAAAAACGGAACCCTCATAGGATCACTTTGTTGTTCGTCCGTCCGTCTGTCTGTCAATACCCCTTTTCTGAGGAACGCGTGGCGGTATAAAGCTGGAATTTATATCAAATACTCAAGTCTACTGATCCTTGGAGTTGTGAAAAATCAAACTTCTAAGCCAACGCAATCAAAAGATACAGCCGTTTATGCCGCAAATTTCCGCAAATTTTCGACACTGGCAAGGGAATCAAAACCTACAGGGTACTTCCCGTGAACTCAGAATCTTGAAATTTGGTACGAAGCAACGTCTTATAGCACAGATAAAGGAAAAATTGCGAAAACCGTAAATTTTTAGTTACATCATATAATTAAAATATTTTTAATAATTTTAAATTGTACGGAACTCTCGGTGCGTGAGTCCGACTCGCACTTGGCCGGTTTTTTACTGTTTATATTTCCTGTGTGTCCCAATACATTTTTTTTTCTTTGATAGCAAGTGGTTACCGCCACCTACAGGCAGCATAAACGTAATCAGCCTATAACGTTCCCACTGCTGGGACACAGGCCTCCTCTCTGTGAGAGGGAGTGGGTTGTGATCCTCCACGCGGGCTCAGTGCGGGTTGGTATATGTCACATGTCTTTAAATGTCTGGTTCTAGGACATGCCGGTTTCCTCGATGTTTACCTACATCGTTTTGAGAACAGTGATGACCCAGTGGTATCGGCTCCGACTTACGAGTTGTAGGTCGTGAGTTCGAACCCAGCCTGGAACCAAAAAAAAACGGGTTGCACTCCGGGAGTGCCGGCAGAAGTGAAAACTTGAATATTATCATTGTGCATTTTTGATATTTTGGAATGCGGTCTACTCTCCCTCCATCTTAGGAATTTTCGATCTAGTCACGTGTCCTGACGCGAGCTCCGTCTTACGAATTTTCGATCAGGTCACGTGCCCTGACGCGAGTTTAACATTTTTTACCCATCACAACATAAGTGCACAACGCCGCTAAAGAAGTTTTCACTTCAAAAATTATAAAGACACGAGACATCCAGCAAACCGCACTGGGCCCGCGTGGAGAAAATGGTCCACTCCCTCTCACAGAGAGAACCTTAAAGGCTGATTATGCTATGTACGTAGGTACACGTAGGTACTATTATTATTTCTTGAAGACATTGTTAGCAAATAATAAACGATTGTTACAGAAACTAATAAATATTTCGTGATGTTCAAATGGTCATGCGCACCATTAGGAGCCATCGTTACAAATTGTTGCCAAAGGTCACAACGTTATAATTATATGTTGAACTTAAAAAATAGATAATATCGCCATTGTGGGAATGTTCTGTCCTAATAATAGGTTTTAACCGACTTTAAAAGAGGATGTTCTCAATTCGATTGTATTTTGCTACGATGGTATAGTGATTGCAAGTGGGCTGCTGAGCGTGGGAATCTGGGTTCGGAACCCAGGTCGGGCAAAATGCTATTGGAGTTTTCATCACGAAATTCTTAGTAGCAGGCTGGATTGGTGCCCCGTCGATGGCAATAGGCTCGCGATCTATTACATGGAACTTTAACATAACTGACGAAGTGTAGGAGTACTATAGGTACACCTCTGTCTAACCCTTCGGGGATTACAGGCGTGATGTTATTTATGTGTATGTGTAAAACAAAGTTCTATAAATCTATGAAATTCTGCACAGATTCAGAGTGTAACCAGGCATGTCCATGTCCAACTATATAAAAATGTAAAAGACAAAATAATCTAATCCGCACTGTATGAGCTCCTAGACATGTACCAAATCGCAAAAAGAGAACATTCTTAATAAATTAATTGTGATTAGCAACAAGTTATTACGCATTCCCATATAAGTGTGGTAACTAAGAGCATAGACAATTTAATAATGTTTTTACAGAGTTGCACAGGCCGCGGTGACCGGCTGCCGTGGGAAGTGTGGGCGACTAGTGTGGATGAGACGGCTTTGATTTTTGTTATTGTTTCGTTTTTTTCAAACCCTCTCCACTGAAAAACCAATGACAATAAAACACATCCCATACGATTATTTTTTATCCCTTATTGTCTGTCTTTTTTAATGTCACTTCCGGTCAAATAATTTCTTTCGAAAAAAAAAATGAATTTACTCGTTGGTCTATTTGTTGGATGCTAGCTGAGCGTTTCTCAACCTCCAGGTTGAGAAACATGTTCATGTGTCTTTCTTCTGTGTGTGTGTGTGTATGATGTGTCTAATTTCTACTGACAATAGCAGCCTGGAGTGGGAATTTGTGTTCGGTTGATAGGCTCGCCACAAATTTTATAGGATTTTTTAAATGATAAATTACTTTATTTCTATAAGTAGGTTTATACAAACGCTTTTGCACGTCAATCATATTTTTAAATCGAGATGAGTTCAGCGTTTTCTATCGGACTACTTTGAGAAGAAAGGCCGAAACCAACTCAGAGGTCACAAGTCTCTTGACCATAACTGGCGAAATGTGGGTGCAATATGTCCTGCCAACCCTCTAATCCTTTGGAGAATACAGGCATGTTATGAATATGAATACCACTTCCATGTATTGATTCAGAAAACAGAAGTATATTATTATGAACATGACAACTTGTGATAAACTTTAACAACCAAATTACGTATTTTTGTTAACTCACAACGTAATATGACATTATGAGAAAGTGATGCTCGGAGTGTGAATGACCGGTTCATAGTTTTGGACGTTAAGACGTAATATTATAATAAATATTATGTCAGTTATGTTTGTCTATCTTTGGAAGTAACACTTATAAGTTACAAGTGTTAGAACGTGGCGCGTGGCGCTCGTTAAATAATATTGGTAGAATTAGGGCAAACAAAAATAAAAACTGGTTTTTCCTTCGAGGGAATTTTACGGTAAGTCCGCTTAAAGGGTGTCAAAAAGTGACTGAAACTTTTAAAACATATAAGTAGGTAAGTATTATTTACATATTTTAATAGCTAACATTCTTAAAATAATAATGTCCAAGTATGTAACAAAGGAAAATAATCATAGGGCATAAAAAATTCGTGCTCATCGTTGTCAACAGGAAAAGTGCCCAAAAAGCTGAGCATGACCACATTGTATGGCGATGCTGATTCCTCTTAAGGTCATTATTTTAATATAAAAAAATATTATAATTTATTATACATTTTTAATCCTTGTATCCTGACATCCTGAACAACCTTTTCAGCCCATATACCATCACATACAGGAGCGTCGCATCCACACAAATCGAACGCTGTATATAAAACAGAGCGGCGCAGGCGCGCACATTTCAGTGCAGTTCAGTGATCACCGCAGTGTACAGTGATATAGTGTCCATCGGTATGTAGTGCTTGTTTATGTATATGTTCAATACTTGTAAGGGTAAATGTAACAGCCGTATGTCAGGTAGGTATAGGTAGTTGTAAAAGCAAATACCCTTTGTAGTCGGGTAAAAAGGGAAAAAATATATCGCTCCTTGACATAGTATTTTTTTAAATTATTTGTACTTAGAATTATTTAACTTTAAATAAATTAATTTAAATTAATAAATAAATGTAGGTTAAAAACTGAAAAACATTTTCACGGTCTTCAGTGTCCACCCTGTTATTAAATTGTATGTGAAAAATGGACGATCTCGATTTTTTTATAGAAACTGAATTTCAGGATTTTTGCCATTTAACCCGGGAATCGAACCCTTTAATTTTGAACATATTTTCAATGTCGCACTGCTTTGCCTGTGATATCCCATTCTACAAATGTTTTTGAAGCAGAAAAAAAAGGGAATGAAAAATGTAATTTATATTTTAGTTAGGATTTAACTCAGATTTTTAATTAAGCTAGACCAAAATGACAGCTACTAAATAATGTCATGTTGACAAAAAGGTTCCATTAGATCCGGTTGTTACTATAATAAACAATTGCAAATTCCAAAAACTCAACATTTTATGTAAATAATTCAGGAGTTACTTATTAAAACCAGCAGGCCAATTCTCGTAATTTAAAACGATCAAAATCTAGTCGCAGTCTCATCTCGGCGACAAAAAAATGTCAAAATGTAGGGAAATTTGACGCATTTTTGACAGATTGAGACTGAGATCAGACTGTGAACGCGTTCTTAAAATTACGAGAATTGCCCCTCTGGACATCGTTTTAAAAACTCACGGATAATAATTATTTCAGGATGAGCTAAGTATGTTAATTGCAACGCCTACACATTTTGTTTGCCTCGTTGGTGTAGTGGTCGCAAGCGCTACTACTGAGCATGAGGTCCTCGGTTCGATTCCCAGATCGGGTTGGGCAAATCATTATTGGGTTTTGCCTTCAGGATTTTTTTAGTGGCAGCGCGGAGTCTGGAGTTGGACCCAATCGATGGCAGAAAACTCGCCCCCTAGGCGATTTAGGCTCGGGTGTATTACAGGTGCACCTCTGCATGTAATAGGGTCGAGTATATTGCCATCAACATAATCACAAATCCCGACTCCGGCCTGCTACTTAGAAATTCCTGATGAAAAAACCCAATAACACTTTGCCCGACCTGGGAATCTAACCCAGGACCTCACACTCAGCAGTAGCGCTTGCGACCCATAACCAACGACGCAGTCTGACAAACCTCAGCTTGTTGAATAGTGTTGCTGTGCTTGTGTTAAGGAAAGCATCACAACCGGGTCACCACGATTAACATGATGTTATTTCACTATCTTTCTTTATTTTGGGAAAGGAAACTTTCATCAGCGGCCTTGAGACAATAGCGAGTAATTATACAAAGTACTATCTCTCACTTAACTACTCACTCAAAGGTGTAGCCAGAATTATTTGGTTTTAATTCAACTGGGTACATACGTGCATCGGTTTTTCATCATCAGACTCCTGCCCTTATCCCAATTTATTTGAGGTCGACGCAACATCTCTTTTTCTTCCACACTTCTCTATTAGTAGTTATCTCGGTAGTCACCCCCTTTCTAGCCTTATCATCATTCACACAGTCAATCCATCGATCGTTTATTTATTCTTCCCCTGCTGTTTATAGCCATCGACAACGGTTTTTAAATATCTGTCAAAATATCCACCTTGAGTGATGATCCTTAGAGACATAATCTCATAATTTTCAACCTGAAATCACCCACTTACCACCCCCCTGCCCCCTGGGTCCAAACCTCCCCTTTCTTCTGCTATACTTCCCAGTTCTGTACGTCTCTCATCCAGGTGTTTCCCGCGACTTTGACGATATCGTCAACCCAGCACGCTGTTGGACCTGGTTTCTTTGGTCGGAACTTAGCCAGTCTATCTAATTGGAAAATCTATTTACCATCAAATGCACTACCACTGCGGTCATCGGTCATGTGGCATGGAAGGCATTTAACTTATTATTGATCGAAGCATTTAAGTGGGTATAGAATACGAAAACATGTCCGCTATTATTGCATTCTAAGAAGTGACTGATCTTTTGGATGATACAGCATTCTAGTTTTTGGCTCGTCAGATAGTTTTGGTGTTCCTTCGATGTCAGACATATTTGTGCTCATCATCTGCCTAGCCTTTTCCCAGCTCTACGTTAGGGTCGGCTTCCAGTCTAACTGGATGCAGCTGGATACCAGTATTTAACATGGAGCGACTGCCTATCTGACCACCACAACCCAGTTACTGCGTAATAAGATACCGTTTGGTCATACTGGTTGTCGGGCTTTTGGGCTTCTGACGACCCGTAATGACTGTCAAAGATCCACGAATGACAGCCAGGACCAATGGCTTAACATGCTTTCCGAGCCACGTAGGGGTATTGGTACTCGTATGTAAAGATGATCACCCATCCACGGAACAACCGCAACTGGCGTAGCTTAAGCTGATCGATCGACCCGTGCGGCTGTTATTACTTATCCACGAATCTCATCGTCAGACATATTTGCTGCCACCTGTATATGCCTTTCACCAATAATCACATATTATTGGCCGTCATCGTGACGACCGATAGGAATAGAATCAGCTAACTGCCAGTTCGAACTGGCAATTTTTCTGTCTCACTTTTCTGGCAATATTTCGAACATTTCCCTCAGTGAATCTCCAAGAACACCTCACTGCACAGCTAACTAAACATTACTATAACAAATCAAAGTATTAGACCTCTCAACTTTCATTTTCACTGCAGGCATTTGTGCAAAATAACCGTGACTTTGATATAAACAAAGATGGGCAAATATTACCTCACACGATTCAACGTCGTCATGAGCAGGCCCACTGGTGGATTAAGCAGGGTGCGGGGCTGCAGGGGTAGTCCACCCTGGGCTCCTGGTCTTGGTAGTGGAAGACGCGAGTTTACATATATGTATGGATAAATCCGAAATCTCGTTGAACTATGTCACATAACATAGATGTCCCCGCACTACAGAAATTGACTAGAGATTTTCAAAAGTGATGATGGTGTACATACCTGGTAATATTAAGAATAATCTTTTTTTTATTGCATTAAAAGAATTAGTGTGATAGACGAACTGCAGCGCAGCATCCAACAGATCAGTTACTGCGCCAAACGTCTCGTAAATTACAATATCTAAGATCTAGATTTTCCAGATGGCCACGATCTAGACGGCGGCAACCTCTCCACCTTCGGGAGCAGGCAACCGTGAACAATAGAAATGACCTTAGGACGTTATCCTAAGGCTAGTGCAGTTGTTCAGGTTAGGTTAGTCTTTGCCAACGTTGGTCCTTGTAAAATCCCAGAATATATTCTATACCATTGGCGTGTAAAGTAGCGAAGAGTTGTAGGTCGTAAGTTCGAACTTAGGCAGGCACTTTACTCATACACAACTGATCTCAAAATGGCGAAGGAAAACATCTCGTGGAAACCCGTTTGCCCTAGCTAGAACCAAAAATTCGAATACATGTAACGTCTACCAACCCGCACTGTGTCCGCGTGGTGGATTATCGCCCAATCCCTCTCACAGAGAGGGGGCCTGTGTCCCAGCAGTGGGAACATTATAGGCTGATTATGCTTCTTGAGCTTGTCCAGGCATGATATACTACCGGTTACCTTCTTGACAAAATCCCTTAAAGTCGCCTCATATGACACTCATTATTTGCACCCGGTAGCCTAGTTATTACCAACAAAGATACCTAATCAATACTAACATTGTAAATCCATTAACTGTATCGATAAAGCCATCAAACACTTGACAAATTATCGACAAAAACGACACTTGTACACAGCACACCTTTTTCAAGCACTTTTTAAATAATGACAATTTATTGAAAACACTTGAACATGCGATCACAGTAACAGCTGAATAGTTATCGACTCGAGTGGTTCATGAAATGAGTCGGCATTAGAAAGTTCAGGAACAAGGTACCATCACGCTATTGTTAGGAACGTGATGTGTAGATGTATGATAAGTTAGTTGCACGTAGGTTCGCTGAAAGGGGATTTTTGTAAGGAAATTTATGCCAGTTCCAGCTTTAAAATAAGGCCCATTGAAAGTCATTAATCTAGTGCAAAGTTATTAATTACTTTAGTTGACTTTCGTACATGAGCCTAATTCACGATGACTACTCAATGATTCCTTACTACGATACCACGTCAATTTCTTAGCTACTCCCGCCAATCTCGCGTTCATTTCGCGCGGTTTCGTTCATTGTATCATAGAAAATACGGGGTTTTTTTTAATGGGTATCTTACCCATTAAAAAAAACTGTTACTGTTTACCAAAAGGCACCTAATTCATAATAGATGTCATTTCAATTACTAAAATATCTAACCGGTCCGTCGATGTGAAAAGTGTTCTTAGAACTTACTTCAAAAAAGTAATAAAAATGCAGATTTTAGGTAAATATTATTTTTGTGGCAATCAATGCTCAATTTTCTTTGTATGAGGAACAGGGTGTAAAGTTCACTCATCCTCCATAGAAGAGGAAAGATCCTCCGACCAGACGGTTTGTGTCTGAACCTTTGAACTGCAGTAGGACCCTCACTAGCACTTTTTAATTGTGTAGAAAAGGTAATTAGACCCAGTCTCCTATTAATAGTATCTCGAGTTATCTAAGAGACCCATCAAGTATATACCATGACCTGAAAACTGAAAATTAACTGCCCGTATCGTCATTTCCTCACTTATAACCATAGAATTAGGTACATACTATGCTAATAATTAGAAATTATAATTTAATTTACATAATTACGACCCAAGATGTAATTTTATTAAGATGGATTAGGTAAAGAAAATGGCGGAAGGTAAAATGGCGTTACACGTAGTCCAAAGCCTGAAAGTCTGAGAAATGCTCCAAACTTAGAATGACTGAGATATTTTCCAATACGAGTTATTTCTTCCGTGTGTCAGGAGTGTCTTATCTTGCTCAATGACTGTTATTCAATGCTTATATTCGGTTTAACCATTGGGAAATTTTTGGAAGCTGCTAGGTCTGGATTTAATAAGCTCGCCCCATATTACATAGGACTTAAACGTAACATTCATGGGTGCCAATCAATCAATCATAATATTGTATTTCACATAAACCTACATGGAACCTTATGAAACGTCTGAAGCTAGGTGCACAGTTCCAATTGGTCGTTTTCTATGGAGAAGAGCCGAAAAGAAACTCCACAGTTACTCTTTTAAAAATAGTTGGCTTTTACAATGTTATCAAATTAAAGTGTTAATGGGTATGGGAGGACAGTGTAGGCCTGTTAACAAGTACCAGGTACTTAATGCTCACTTCAGCTACACCTTCAGTAAAAACAGGCGTTATGCTATGTTACAAATCAATTGTGCCATCTTTCCCTACCTCATGTGCCCATTCCATATATTTCCTGCAATCCTTTCTAATGATGAGAACAAATGAGAGATGAAAGGGCTCTTCTTGTCCACTTATCGGATTCGTCATGATGTCGCCATGTCCTGGGAACGATGGCAGATAGTCTACACTATCTCGATCTGAAGCAGGAATGTTTTTATCACACACGTACTTGAGTCTCTCCGCGGATTTGTTCGTGTGGGACAACTGTCACGAATTCTGTTTGATGTTTTGGACACTCAAATTCTCAAAGGATACAAAGGTCTGTCTCCCGCAACATACTATTAAATAGCTGGCCTGTATTCCCCCATATACAACAGCACATATTATAAACAACACGTCATACTGACGTCACGCAAATCCTGCATCTCGCAAGCAGAGTTTACCGCGCAATTAGCATAAATACAAACTTCCCAACGTCAATCGTTGGGCAGTTGCCCCCAGACACAACACCCGTCTGGTCGGAGGATCCTCCCGTAATTTTGCGTCGGTTATAAAAAAAAAATCTTCTGTTTCAATAGAAAAGTGCAATACCTACGCGATCAAAACGTATGGAACAGCATTATTTTTTTTTAATAACCGACGAATTATTGCGACGCTATGGGGTCTAAACTCATGTACTGAATCCATGGTTACAGTTTGCGCGTCGATGTCCCTGCCACCCTGTATAGGGGAATATACTTGGCCAACACTGCTCATATGAACAGTGGTCGAAACTATATAATACAACTATATAACACACTCGAAACTATGTATATGATTGGCCAAAACTAAAGAAAAGAAATATAATAGGTTGCCTCAAAGTTCACCTGCATAATCAGTCTATAATGTTCTCACTGCTGCTCCTCTCTGTGTGTGGGCAGTAACCTACCACGCTGGCACAGTGCGGGTTGGTAGATGTCACATATATTCATATTTTTGGTTTTAGAACATATCCTAAGTATATCCATTCGTATCCTCATGATGTTTTCCTTCACTGTTTTGAGAGCAGTGGTAATGAAATAATTTACACAAAGTAAAGCGCCTGCCAGGGTTCGAACCTGCGAACTCGTAAGTCGCAGCCGTTACCACTGGGCCACCACAGCGTTCTCACGACTTAATAATAGTTTGATAAATTTCAAGGGCTTCCATCTCTGCCGATGCCGAAACAAATGAGCTAAAGCCCACAATTTCGTGTTCTTCGCCATTAACTATAAGCCCATTGTGAGTGGCATGATGCGAAAACTTTTGGAACACAATTACAAAACCGAATTGTTTACGTTGAAACAAGATGGTTGCAATATTTTAGCTCTGTGAGAATATTTTGAAATGCTAAACATTGTAATTTTATCTCGGTAGACATCTTCGGGGGTGGTTGAAAGAATGGTGCTATGGTGTGGGTAATTTGTTATGTATCATTGTAGCCATTATGAACTTGTTAGCAAGAGGATTGTAGGTTTTTGCAATTGTCGTAGAACAGTTTGTGGAGGTACTGTAATTATAACGATCTCCTCCTGAAAGAATTTCGGTCACGCTGGCCTATCTCATCGGAGATTAACCAGGTACGCAGATATTACGCTGGGGAGTTCGTTGTGCTACTTCTCCTTCCCAGCGAAAGCACTCAGTCACTCAATCAGGCGCAAGACCAACGGTCCTTTCCGATGCACGGAGGGGTTTCGGTTTATGGCCCTCGGACCGACTTCTGCAAGCGTTAATTTTTAACCTTAATCGATCGACTCATGCGGCTTTTGCTTAGCCACCAGCCCCCCACAATAGGCTCTACTACTTTTAGATATATCTTATCCTAGGTACCGGCTGGTTTCGTGGTACCGGGTAATTGGGTTGTAGCAGTCAGATAGGTAGTCGCTCCATATAAAATACTGTTATACAGTTACATCCGGTTAGACTGGAAACCGACTCCAACACAGTCGGGAGGCTCGGCAGATTGTTTTTTTTGGTACTTACCAGCTGTTTTATCCAGCAATCAAACTAATGACCCTTAAAGTTTTTCTATCCCTTTCTCTCATTATAGCAGCATTATTGTACTTAGAACAAGATAGATTTACATAGAAAAACACCTAGCAACTCTGCCTACTGCCTACCCCATGTCATGAGAAACAATACCACTATATTAGCAACGATTGCCCAACTCAGGAAAGGAGCCCGCAACCACAAGTTGGCTAACGCGATGGATCATGTAACAACGTTGTGTGTCTCCTTGTGAGACATTAATTAGAATACATTTGGATCTGTCGCAGATTTGTACTAGTTAATGTAGAATTAATGGTGGGTTTTCAAGTGTCTTCTTTGGTGAAGAAAAATAATTACGTTAGAACTATGTCATTTTGAGATTTTTGGCAGTTTTTTACGGGTAGACGGAGAGACGGGGTGACTGAAAGTCTTGGAACCAGTTTGGTAACCCATTAACTGAGTTGTGGAAGTCAGATAAGCGGTCCGTATAAAATACTGATAAAAAGCTACATCCGGTTTGACTGGAAGCCGACCCCAATATAGTTGAGAAAAAGCAGGCAGATGATGAAAACAGCTCATCGTAAAAGTGCTTATGAGGGGCAGTTTTCTGCTCCAAGTGTGTTGCTAGCTGTGATCAGGCATACAGTCGGGTTATACAGTCAGGAGACATTCCCAGGCTTACGAGTATTTACAAAATCCGGTGGTTTTGGTTTTAGATTTTGTCGTGCAAATAGGTAAAGGTATAGATTTATGTACAGTTGATGGTGACACGCCGGGAGAGGACGCCTAGCAGGACATAAATGGTGACCTTATTAGTGATGTTCTTCAGAAAGGTCAGGTAGTTTCTGCCCACCCCCATGGGACGATGGCGTGAGTTTATGTATATATATGGGTTGATAGTGATACGGTACACGCGATCATTGAGATGATGATATTTCCTTGTTCATTATTTTCGTTCGGATCAAACAAAGACAGAATTTAATCAAACACCAAGTTATATACCAATAATTTCACACACTTTTTGACAATTAAAACCACGAACAGAATTATGAGTGACACCTGCAAAGTCAATTATAAAGTCGGAACAATACGTCTAACAAATCACACAGACGCACAAAAAGCCGTATGTATGTGGAAGTTAGAAAAACCGTATTGCTTATAATTGTAATGATATTGCGTTTTTGTGTGCGTGGGAAAGTATGTGGCGCTTGCGACTGGATAGTGGTAGGAAATGAAGGTGGCGGGTTTGATTCCTGGGTTAGGTAAAAGTGTTGTAGTGAGTTGTATTTGTAAATTAGTGGTTTGTAGAATCCAAAACCAAGTGTAGTAACCTGAACTCACTGTGACTTGTACGCACGGCTACACATCAAGGTATACATAACCAGTATAAGTTGATTTCTGTTTGTAAGAAAAACCTATACACTGCGAGGTTAGCTAACACTGGAAATGCATAGCTTGATGTGTAGCCGTGTGTATAATGCCCTACCGTAACTTATATTTTGCGAATGTAAGTTTGTTAAGCTTACACGGATAAACGGCTGAACCGATTTTGATGAAACTTAGTATGGGGGGGATGCTTTGAGCCCCAGGGAAAGACACTGAATACATTAAAGCCTACTTACAAAATAAAATAATTTATCATTGGCTACTTTTATTTTCAAACCACGTGGGCGAAGCCGCCGGTGGAAGCTAGTATGCTTATTTATCTATCTACCATGACATAGACACCAGAGTGAAAAACGTCATGAACATAATCGTCAACACGCAGTGAGTGACCGTGTGCGATCATGTTCGTTCCTTCTCTGTGAGACAATGCCTGTGGCATGCAGTGGGACACTTACATCATCATTTCCCTGCCTTTTCCCAACTATGCTGGGGCCAGCTTCCAGTCTAACCGGATGCAGCCGAATACCAGTATTTTACATGGAGCGACCGTCTATCTGACCGGCACAACCCAGTTACTGGGTAATACGATACCCCTTGATAAGACTGGTTGTCAGACTTTCGGGCTTCTGACTACTTGTAACGACTGTCAAAGATCCACGAATTACAGCCGGGACCAACAGCTTAACGTGCTTTCTGAGGCACGGAGGGATCGTGGTATGTAAAACTGGTCACCCATCCACAGACCAACCGCGGCAAGCGCAGCTTAACCTGATCGATTGACCTGTGCGGCTGTTATAATTTAGCCACGCGCCCCTCGCCTAGCCTAGACTTAGTGGGACAATTACATACAGCTTCATTTATTATTTGCCAACATATAGTTTACCTACTACATAATGGCTTCATCCCATAAAATCCCAGCCTTCTTAAACTGAAAGGCAGAGGAATTTACTCTTCATTTAAAACTGAAATGATAATTAAGTTACGTAATTAAATTAGCTCCAGACACGAAAACCATTAAATGGGATTACAATTGCAAAAATTAAATTGTGCAAACTTAATTTTATGGAGTAGTCGTCCTTACATTTTGAAATACAAGCCTTTCGTTTGGACCTCCTTGTGAAACAGTAACAGGCACACGAGGCATTTTTCAGCTCTAACTCTGGGAAGACAGACATTCTAAGGCGGCGGTGACTACTTGCTTACCACCAGGTGGGAGGACGCGACTTTATTGCCATGTTATAACACAGAATAACTAATCATAATAAAGTTGGTTGGACTGCGCTAATCTCTGGAACTCCCAGTCGGATTTGAAAAAATATTTTTGCTTTTGATAGCCTAAGTCTTAAGGAAGGTTATAACATCAAGCTATTACTCTTAGGAACCGACCGAAAAGAAAAAAGTCAGAAAGTACGCTAAGCGAAAACGAAGTGATAGTGCGGGCAGGTGATGCGATGCGATGGGGTGGGGCGGGGGAACCAGCAGTTTCACGCGGACAAAGTCGCGGTCAAGCTAGTAACTTATAAAAAACCGGCCAAGTGCGAGTCGGCCTCACGCACCGAGGGTTCCGTACAATTTAAAATTATTAAAAATATTTTTATTATATGATGTACTTAACTAAAAATATACGGTTTTCGCAATTTTACCTTTATCTGTACATTGCTTCGTACCAAATTTCAAGATTCTGAGTTCACGGGAATTACCCTGTAGGTTTTGATTCCCTTGCGAGTGTCGGAAATTCGCGGAAATTTGCGGCATAAACGGCTGTATCTTTTGATTGCGTTGGATTAGAAGTATGATTTTTTCACAGCTCCAAGGGTCAGTAGACTTGAGTATTTGATATAAATTCCAGCTTTATACCTCCACGCGTTCCTGAGAAAAAGGATCTTGACAGACAGACAGACGGACGGACGGACGGACGGATAACAAAGTGATCCTATAAGGGTTCCATTTTTTCCTTTCGAGGTACGGAACCCTAAAAACATCTTAAATTGTGTCCGTTAAACAAACAGAGCCAATTTAAGACTCACAATCAATACTCTTTGATACCGGCGCGGTTGAAAAGGTACCCTTAAAAAGTTATTTTTTTACTTTGATGGTTAACATACATAGGCGCTATAAAAATTAAAATATGTTGGAAGAACAAAATTATATCTTCCTTGTAACATTTTTTTTACTGAAATTGCGCAATTACCTACACGAACTTGACCGGGTTTACAACACTGCTGACCCCCACAATCATTAAAAATTGTATCATCAAATGAAAATGAAAAGTGTGTCACAGTGTAGGTCAGTGATTGACCTTGTTGGGGCAACAATCATATTGTTTTAGCAACAAGATAGCATCTCTCCCACATTGTTAGTAAAACAAGTTTTACAAGCATTAAGTGTTATCTCTTTATGAACGTTCAAAAGGTGTGTTCAAAAATGCATTAAAATCGAAATAAATAAGTATGTTAATTTATAATAGGCATGAGAAACAAAGGGTCCCGAGGCTAAATACCCACGCCGGTGGATCGATCACCTTTTCCCAACTTTGTTGGGGTTGGCTTCCAGTCTAACCAGGTGCAGCTGAGTACCAGAATTTTACATGGGGCGACTGCCTATCTTACCTTCACAACCCAGTTACTGAGTAATACGATACCCCTTGGTAAGACTGGTTATCAGACTTTCGGGCTTCTGACGACCCGTAACGACTGTCAAAAATCTACGAAAGACAGCCGGAACCAACGGGTTAACGTGCTTTCCGAGGCACAGAAGGGCTTGGTATGTAAAGATGGTCACCCGTCCACGGACCAACCGCGGCAAGCGTAGCTTAACCCGATCGACCCGTGCGGCTGTTGTTACTTAGCCACAAGCCATAACCTTCATCCACATACCTTGTAAGCTATTGTTAACAATTTGTTAACCTAAGCTAGGTGTCTGCCTACCCCACCTTTATAACAGCGTATAGATTTACAGCTAAAACCGCAGCCAATACCAATAAACAATTATATGTATGTGAATGAAAGGAAAAACTGCGACAATGTCGATGTCGTTACCAACCAGTCGAAGAAACGTAAATATTTGATTACAATTGTAATTACTTTGCCATTACACATTGTAGGCAGTTGTTATGCAAAATTACTTTTTGTGAAACTGTACTGGAAACTGTGAAACTGTCTAGGTATGCAGAAAGGATACTTGAAATATCAGCTTATTACAGTTCCAATGTAGTATGAAAACCTCTTCTCATACAGAGTAGAAAAGAGCATCGTTTTTCTAACTAAAACTGTGCTGCTGGGGAGTTGGTTGCGCCACTTCTTCTTCCCAGCTAAAGCGCTAGGAAGTGGTGAAGGGTGCCGGGAGACGGTCTTATGTAATTTTGACGTTCAAAAAGTACTGGTTCTCAGCCTAATTTATATAAATTAGTTTTGATTTTCATCACCACGCTTGCTAGTGAGCAAGCGTGGTGATGAAAATCAAAACTAATTACCGAACCCACAGTGGTGGGTTTTGGTTTTCAGATAATTAACACCCGGTTTTGAATTGAGAATTTGAAGTGTTAAACTCTACTTTAGCATTTAATTAAAGTGAAAGCCCGCGAAATTCCGAAAAATACCTTATGAAAAAACCCAATATACATTACTTGATACGGACATCGAACCCAGGACCGCATGCTAAATAGTCGGACTTACGAAGCAGATTAATAAGGTTTAATATTGATTAATTATGTCTTTCTCTTGTTTCAGGTTTCAGCAACCCACACAGATAGGGTACCGCAGCGATAATGACACAACAAAAACGACTGTGCGGAATCAGTCTGGGTTCCGTTGGAGTTCTAACAGTATTATTTTATTTGATTGACCGGTCATTAGCAGTGAGTAATTTACAGTTATAATTATTTTATAGCATTTAAGAAAAAATGTGCAACAATAAATAAAAAAAAATGGCTGATTATGTGGAACGAAAACCAATACAATAATTAGCTAACAAATTTTCAAACGCACGTAAACTGCTGTGGTCAGAAAAAAATAGAAAGACAATATTTTATTGTCCAGGTAATGCGGTGAGCAGGTTCACTGGTTAACAGCAAGTTGAGACATGAGTAGCTTAAATTACCTGTAGGTAATACATTAAGCTAAAAGCAGCAGCAGCACCAGCATCAGTTTTTAAGCTAAATAATATGTACAGCTACAGCTAGGTTAAAATATATTATTTACCAGTGAGCCCCCAACTAGACAGTCAGTCTGTATCTTGGGGCTCGGTTTTTTAGGTTTTTGGAGGTATGAGGAACAGGGTGTAAAGTTCACTCAACCTCCATTGAAAAGTGAGGATCCTCCGACCAGACGGGTGTTATGACTGGCGGGCAATTGCCCAACGATTGATATTGGGAAATTGTATCTATGCTAATTGCGCGGTAAACTCTACTTGCGAGATGCAGGATTTGCGTGACGTCAGTATGACGCGTTGTTCGCATGTGGCGTTTGTAGATACCGCTACAGGTTCACTGAATTTTCAACTCAGCCAATAGCCACATGACTTGTGTTTATTATAATTTGACGCGTCGATGATTTTCTTTCCAGAAGGTCTAGTTTCTGAGTCCGTCAACAAAAATACGGGCCCGTCCGAAAGTTGTTGATCTGTCAAAGCTAGTATCAAATTACATTTTTTGACAGGCAGAAACACATCTCGAGTAGGAAGAACTGTCCAATCGTGTTGTCCATCATTATTAGTTCGAGCCCCAAACTAATCTCATGTCCGTTGATGATACGGAGTAATAGAGGTCACTTCAGTAGAAACTAAGGATTTAGTGCTTAGAGAGTAGAAACCGGGTGCAAGACAAAGGTGAAAAAGCAAGATGTGTTATTGAACCATTCTGGATAATTGAATTACCTAATTTAGAACCTAGCAACTAGGTACGGTGAAGGAAAACATCGTGAGGAAACCGACAAGTTCTAGACCCAAAAACTCGAATACATGTGACATTTACCAACCCGCACTGGGCTCGCGTGGTAGATTACGGCCCGCTCCCTCTCACAGAGAGGAGGCCTGTGTCCCAGCAGTGGGAACGTTATAGGCTGATTACGCAACTAGGTACAACAACACTTACAGCTAGATAATATAACAATTACTAGATTAGCATCAAAAAACTATAATTGACTCTTAAGGAGCTTATTAAATTGTCATTATTATATAACTAAATTAGTATTAAACAATGCAATAATTACTACTACTGTCGCTAAACTGATGGGCTGTCAAAATTAACACGAGATGACTTTTAAGCCTGTTAAAGGTGGAAACTTGTAAGTGGCCATCTTCTAGTAACGTAAATGCAAGGCATGAACTAGCTGTACGTTATCTTAAAATTTATAAGAAACTAGCTTCTGCCCGCGACTCCGTCCGCGTGAGATTTCTTGTTCCCCCGCCCCAACCCATCGCATCGCATCACCTGCCCGCACTATAACTCCGTTTTCGTTTAGTTTCTGTTTTTTCTTTCTTTTTGCAGGGCTCCTAAGGGTGTTAAAAAGCCCAGTGTTTTTGAACATTTTCATGGCGTGGCCCCAGTGCGGAAAATATTTCGCGACCCCCTTCCCTCCGCTGCTTCTAACTTGGAATTCAAATCTGTCACTTTGGGTACCTTTTGGTTGAACAGAAAAATTGAATTCCCACAATCAACCACTGAAGCTTTGAAGTGTTTGATTCCATTTGGAACCTCCCATAATTTTAAAGAAACGGCGGTCCCATTAAAGAGGCTTGGCGACCCCCTAGGGCGTCGCGACTCAAGTTGAAAAACACTGAAATAGCCTATAGCCTTCCTCTAGCTTATATTTTGACAAAATGAGCCATCGTTGTTGGTGGGTTTTAGACTATATGACGTCAGATAAATTCCAATTTGGCGGCTTCGAGCAGATGCTTAATGATACTGAAAAAAAAAATAAAATTAATAATATCCTGTTTGGTATCCAGCAAGGTCTGTTTAGCTTAAGTGTGACGCCGGTTATAATCATAGAAACCGATGTTATCTTCAATTTGTCTGTCTGTGATGTCTTGTTATTAGTTGGCCTTTAGTCGTAGTTGGCTTTTAGTTTTTAACTTTGAGTAGAGAATGAGTTTAGTTCACGTTTCTCCACTGCTTCAAGGCTCCCACAGACAGGCGCGACGCGACTCCGGTAGAACAATGTCCATGAAGTTTTCATAGAAATTGTCCCACCAGAGTGGCGCGTCTCGCCTGTCTGCGCGAGCCCTAAGTCTTTCCTTTTCGTAAAGTGTGACAAGTTTTTATAAGTCCCTTCAGTTTAACTAATTAAACGTTTTGGCTAAACTGTTTTTAAGTATAATATCTCTGATTTCAAATTAATTTTCTTCCAATGATTTCATTACTGCTGGTTCTTTAACTACACTGAATGCTGGCCTACATTTGTGTCACTAGCCAATAAAATGATGAATGCATTCTGCGAACAATAAAACCTAAGTCTTCACTATTCATCAATGCCTGTATATGGACTTAGTAAACACGATTATAAAAGCTAAGTATTCGATTATACCTCAATACACGTTAACCTGCTTCCCTGGATTGGAGTTTTTTTCTAGGGTTCCGTGGTAAAATGTTGTAAATTAGGTTTCGTTAGTAACCTGTCATAATTCTGATTTTTCCAAATGTTTGTCACAGAAATAAGTGTATATTTTGTTAATTTCACGATATTTTTTCGGAGATCTGAAGAGAAAAAGTTTTTTTAAATATTTTTTCTTGTAAAAGATTTTTAATTTTTGTATTTCAGTGATAATGTATGTGACCGAGTTACTAATTGATTTAAAAACCGTTTTTATACTTTTAAAAAGTATAAATAAAAATGAAATGTTGTTTGTTGGTAAGTGCATCACTTGAGAATGGCTGGACCGATTTGGATTTTTTTTTTTTTTGTGGATTGGAAATCATCAAATGACCCCTCCCGCTCTGGGTGGAGCGGAAGGGAGTGTCAGACTTTTACTGACTAAAACCCACCCGTGTTCCGTCCTTAGCCCTTTCTGTTCCAGGGCAGCGGTTAACCTTTCGGAAAATCCCGCCGCCCCGGCAGGCTTCGGCCCTGTGGGGCCCCGTCCTCTGCTGACATCTCTTTGAGGCGCGCGTGGAACACAACACGCCGTCCGGCACGGGCCTGGTCCTGATCGGACGGTGAGCTACCCATTACTCACCGCCCGCAGGCGCGCGCCTACGGTGGCCGGGAGTCGTCACGCGGCTCCCGACGCCCGGAGCGTCTCCCGCGGCGGCTGAGGCGTGAGGTTCTCTCCCTCAGCCTCCCCACCACCTCCTTCGCTAGCATGACTGCTTCGCAGAAGGAGGTGACTGCCTCCCACTCCCTCTCGCCCCGGACCATGGCTTGCACCAGGGCCGGACGCGAGAGGTCGCCGCCGTTGCCGATCGCCTCTACGAGGACACGGCGGGGCTCCGCCCAAGCAGGGCAGACCTCCACCGTGTGCTCCACCGTGTCCTCTGGGCGATCCTGGCAGTGATGACACCCGGGCGTCTCCTCCCGCCTGATGATGTGCAGGAACCTCCCGAAACATCCGTGTCCGGAGAGGACCTGCGTCAGGCGGTACGTGAGAACGCCGTGACGCCTCTCTAGCCACTCCTCAAAGAGGGGTCTTATCGCCACTATCGTGGCGTGCCCTGCGCTGGGTTGCGATAGTCGCGCCTTCCATTCCGCCATGAGATCGCGCCGGAGGTCCGTCCGCTCCGCAGCGATTTGCCGCGGGTGCAGAGTTTCCCCCCGGCATAGTGCCTCCGCGCGCCAGTCATGCAGGCGCGCGAGGACTATCGCCTCCAGATCCCATGGCGGGGACCGATTTGGATGCGTATTGTTTTAAAATGTTCTTAATAGTCCGAACTTAAAAAAAAAGAGGTTTTAATTGGAAAAGTTTCAGAAAACTGAACGTCCCTTTTTCTATAGTATTTTTGTATGAACTCAAATACGTCTACAGGACAACGTATGTCGGGGCAGCTAGTTTCAAATAAAAATGTATGAAATACCTTTGACTAAAAATCTAGACATTTTATGTAAATCAAAACCAAACTATGACCACCTACGGCACCCACCCTACATGCTCGGTCTATAATTTTAATTATTTCCCTACTACAACGTAACGACAAAACTGTTACGACATAAGTTTTTCCCTCCTTCCCAAAACTATGTGGAAATGAAGTACTTCATTAAATCGCATGTCACACGACAGAACGCGACACAACACGACAAAAAGTCGTGGCGTGTGTAAGAATCACGCGACACGTCGTATGATTCAAAGCTTTGACTAACTAAGCAGGTATAATTAGTTAGTAATTATTGTATCTATTATTGTTTAATTAACCTGTCATTAGGTAGATTATCTACTAGGAAAATCAGATTAGAGGGTTTTTTATTTAATACACATGTCGCATTTTTATTGTTTAATTGTAGTTTTTTTGTGTCGTGTTCGTCGTGAAAGGTGAGGAGGATTATGTTAAGAAGATAGGCAGTAGTCCTCCTGTCTTATAATCATCTGCCTAGCCTTTTCCCCACTATGCTGAGGTAGACTTCCAGACTAACGGGATACAGCTGAATACCAACATTTTACATAGAGCGACTGCCCATCTGAATTCCACAACCCAGTTGGACCACAACTGGTGAATATTTATTGCCAATGTAAATAAACATGGAGTAATAGACAGGAGCACTCTGGGGGCTCGTGGCTACATGATAACAGCCGCATGAGTCGATCGGCAGTTAAGCTGCGCTTGCCGAGGTTGGTTCGTAGATGGGTGTCCACCCATTACCTACTCGTACATATCGAGACCCCTCTATACCTCGAAAAGCACCTTAAGCCGTTGATCCGAGCTGTCATTCATAGATCTTTGACAGTCGTTACGGGTAGTCAAAAGCCCAAACATTCTGATAACCAGTCTTACTAAGGGATATCGTGTTACCCAGTAACTGGGTTGTGGAGGTTAGATAGGCAGTCGCTCCATGTAATATACTGGTATTCAGCTGTAGCGCAGAACTATTTGCAAAGGTTTTTCCGTACATGTGTCCGCAACTTCCCGCACATTCGTGTGTATATTGTAATTACTGTACGTCTGTATCACTATTACTGCGGTGCACTTTCTTTCCTTATACTCTGTTAATTCAAGCGGCGCATACGCGAATAAATTTCGGCTCGGCTTTATTCAAAAGCGATTTACTCCTTTATTTTTAATTGAAATTTTATGTTGTTACGAACATAGAATTTTCGATCCCAAAATTTTATGTAATGTACCGTATTTCAACGTTGCATTCGTTATTTCACGAAAAAATTGCAGTTGAAAGTAGCCAAGTGTCGACATATTGGTGTTCGTGACTGTACATATGTAGGTACCTATATCTGTTCATTCAACTTCACCATTTGTGATCTATGTAATTTGGGCGAGACTTGCCATTATCTGGTCATAAATCTAATATAATGTGGTCAAAACTTTGGCAGACCTGGGGATGAGACCCAGGAACCCCTGGTTCAGCAGTCGCGTTTGTGACCACTAGATCAGCGAGACAGTTCCTATCATTTTGTTGCCTATCATCATCAGTCTATAGCAGCTCACTGCTAAACATTGGTTTCTCAAATTGCACGCCATTCAACCCGATCGTCGCCAACTGCCACCGTGCCAAAATCGTTGGTCCACATAGCCTAAGGGCTTCCTAGTGCAACCTATGGCACTCGGCAATAGTGTAGGTTTTTATCAATGAATTAATTTTGGTCACTACTTTCAGAGATAACCTCTTACAAACAATTTTACCTTTGAATGATACGAGTATAAGTTTGGATAATTAATTTCATTTGTTTCTATTTTCAGTCGCTGGACGGCTACATACCTGGAGAAGACTACCCGGTATTCACAGAGGTACCTAAAGGATTGTCATTTACATGCGATGACAAAATACCCGGGTACTATGCTGACCCTGAAACTATGTGCCAAGTAAGTACAGTTCTTTATCTCGTGTTGACACGAGTTGACTGACATCTCGTATCGTGGTAAAAGACTTGTCAGTTGTCAAGCCATCGTATTGCGTTCGTTAGCAAATAAAAAAGGAGTTATTGTTACAATACAAATAATTATAATATCTAGCGCCTAACCAAAATGCTTATGCAATGTGTTTTGTAGTTTAAAATGTTTGCTATAAAGAAAGGATCTCTCTCAAACCTATTAGTTAGTGATCTTGATATAGGTCCTCTTATTTTTTCGAGTCCATTGTATGTCATTGTGGATTAGGTGGCCACGGTAAGAGCAGCAACACTTATGTAATATACATATATGAGTGCGTTGTTGTCCATCAAATCATGACTCGCTTGCGGGAATGTCCAAAGTATCCATCCATACACCTGCACCTTTGAGGATGTAATGAACGCTACTTACGCTGCTATCTGAATTCGATTAAGAAATATTATTTTTTAAAGATCTGAATTATCAATTCATCTTTCTTAAATAAAACACTAAACACTGAGTAGAGAGAGGGGGAAGCGTCTGTCCGAAATACGACTAGCGCTGTGGGTTAGAGTGAGAGAGGAAGAGCCTGCAAATGGCTGCCGTATGCGTGAGAGAAAGGGAAGCCAGGCAGACTGACGCCGTAACGCATTACGTTACGAAGCGGTTTACCCTCCCATAAGAAGTTATCACTTCAAGAACATGGCCATAAATTATCTTTTAGATCATTACGCCTACTCAAATAATCATAGCACCATGTCTCTTTCTTACAGGTTTGGCACTGGTGTGTCCCTAGTATCGGAGGCAACCTGATGTACTCCTTCGTTTGCGGAGCTGGCACCGTCTTCAACCAGAGGACCAGGGTCTGTGACTGGTTCTTCAAGGTAATCCAAATCGTCACACTGACCTAAGATTAAACGTAACAGCGTGACCTCTTAGGAAACTTTCACTAAATTATCCGAAATTGCTAACACGGCGTGAGCCGGCGTGTGCGTCACCATGTATCTAAACGTGCAAATAGCTAATAGACCAAATAAACAGTTGATTGTTTATCATACATGTCACAAGAATATTTTACAGTATGTTTTTTGAATGATTCCTGAAATATTGCAATTTTATCCTGAAACAACTAAGTCCTATAAAGTTTTGGATATGAACAGCGAAATTTAGCAACTTAAATAATTAAATACTTCTCTTGAAGTAATGCAATTCTTGTGCCATAATAGATAATTATTATAATAATTTGTTTTCTGTTTCCAGGTG
Source organism: Apamea crenata (assembly GCA_949629185.1). Lineage (NCBI taxonomy): Eukaryota > Metazoa > Arthropoda > Insecta > Lepidoptera > Noctuidae > Apamea > Apamea crenata. Next base: position 11,027,192 of record OX451379.1, on the reverse strand, counting down.
GATTGTCCAAACGCTCCGGCGTACTACGGGATCAATGAGGACCTGTACAAGGACGAGGCCGGCAACTTCATTAACGGGAAAAAGTAGATCTTATCACTATAGAGATGTACCGATTAAATAGGGACAGTCGACTGAATTAGTCATTATCGACTATTTTGTGACAATATATTTTTACCCGACTACGGAAAAAAGGAAGGGTTTCTAATGAAATGTTTGAGTCTAGTTCGATTTTTACAAATTCGAACAAGACAAAAAAAAAAAAAACATTTATTTCAGGTTCTCCCATATACAAAAAAGAAGAAACAAAGAAGAAGCAAAGAAGTAGCTAGATAGGCTGTTGCTATTTTTAGATTAGCCTGTCAAGTGTGTCTAGGTTTTGTCAAAATGTTATTTTCATAGTTCCAAATTGTAGGTTCTATATCAACACCAAACACATTCCTAAGGGTTTTGATTCTCATGTAACTTAGTTTGATATCAAGAGACCCAATCATTTTAAACCATAGCTTCGACTTTTTTTAATGCTCGGTTCCTATAAACAATAATGAATCATTTTTTTGTTGCCAAACTGGGCATATAAATAGATTCGTTAGCTAATTTTACCTGTTATAACTACTTCTATGTACATGGGAGGGTCTACTATGTAAAGCTATGAGGTCTTTGCTTCTTTATTGGTATTCATCCAAGAGTTTTAATTTTAACTAATAACGTCTGTAAATTATAGGGATCGTCCATTAGTCGATTCTGTAACTATAGTCGGTACATCTCTAACGTTTAGGTTACTGAAATATAACAAATTAGAGATTATTCTCAATTCTAAGTACAAGTAATTTAAGTGCAAAACGTCATAAGTACAATATTTGATAGTATTTTTATATTTTTTTACAAATTAATTTATTAGCGAAATTGTAATTGGAGTTTATAATTTACTAATCAGTATAAAATTAAGTTCTTCAACTGTTTTAACCAACATTAACATAATATTGTGATCGATTTGAAATTATAAATGTGATACATATTTTACTTAATTTTAGTCTTAATTAAACTTAACTTTCTTTTTGATAGTTACCAATTTGAAACAGAAGTTACCGTAGTTTTATAAAATGTTTAAATTTAAATTAACCATTACTAAACACCTAGAGAGGTAAAAATAAACTAATTTCACGTTCAATTAAAAGTATTTTGTCAAGACATCCACCCGCTTTCTTTAGTTTTTTTTTTTTCAAATTAATTAACTAGCATACTTTCTAGCAGATAATTTTCTTTAGCTTTAAATAACACCCTGAAGAATATACGGAAATTAGTTTATTTTATTAAGGTGGCTACAGACTACCTATTCTATTGTCGATGCCATCGAAAGACGACATTTTGAAGATTGGCAAAAGTGTCAAATTGAAATGTCTATAGGCACCCTTACACCATTTTTTCCATGTATTTATAGTTAACCAAAATTCTACAATTTCCAGGGGTAATTCATACAACAATTTGTATGACAGACGACGATTCTCAGCCCGACGCAAACGACACGAGTACGCGATGAGACAATCAGGCCAGACTGACAGTCCCGACATCCAAGACAGGAGTGACAAACTTGAAGTGACAGACTTGACACCTTCAGGCAAAACTGACAGTCAAGACATTAAAGCTAGGAGCGACAGAGTCGAAGTAGGGAGTAGAAGGAAACGAGCGAGGAAGTTTAAAAGTCATAAAAAACAGGCTAGTGACAAACATGACGTGACAAAATCAAGCTAGAGTTACTGGCGATATTGACTGACGATTGGCAGAAATGAGAGAGTTAGTTATGTAATAAGGACTTCATATCTTGCTTGTAATGAATGCATGAGAGTGACTCCCGATTTCTGACGGTCTTTTCAATTATTCTGCTGTTAAATCTCACCATAAATTAGTAATCACATCAGTTACGTGTATATGAGATTTGACTGCAGATTTACTGAACAGAGCGTTGATCAGGCTTTCAGAGATATAGGGGACTGAAGTAAAAAGGTATTAATGAAATGATAGTCGACTGTTGACAAAATAGAACTCAAAATTATCGAGACGAAATTGACTGACACAATATTAGAAAAATATAATATGAAAAGTTTTAGTTATGAAAAAAAAATCGAATACCTACTGACTGACGAGCTTCAGTATTTTGTACTGAAACAAAATCCGATTTATCTTATACTAAGGGATTAGTCTGACAATCACTGACAACAATTATTATAAATTCAAATTGAGGATAATTTTGTGGATTTTTTTAAAGTAAAAAAGTGTAAAGTGTAAAGTTAAAATGCTTAAAAATATGTACAATTGGTTAAAAATTCTACGAATTAATAATTTTTCAATTTACAAAACTACCTATACCAGGTTAGGTATAGGTAATTTTAGACGATTTTTGGGCCAGTTACATTAATAATTTAATTTTTAATGTAATAAATAAAATATAATTCATTTAAAATTTTCGTCTGTGTACATACTAACTAAGTTTTATTATTGTAAAATACAGGGTGGCACCATCGACGCCTGTTACCGATTCAGTACATGATTTTGAAACTCCATGCACTGAAATGAATAAAAAAATCACTTTTCTATGAAAGAGCAGATTTTTTTTTGATAATCGACGAATAATCAACTATTCTGCGCATGTGCAAGGAGGTGCTCATGTGCTAGGGGGTGCGCATGTGCTGAACTCATGTAGTATAGTTTGCGCGTCGATGCCAGCCTGTATAATGCCTACATAAGTACCTAAACTAAACAATCTAATAATATTGGTTATTAAAATAAAATGTGGCAGTTAATTTTAAAATCATAAAATGTTTTTTGCCATAAAAATCATTATTAATTCTAAATCTAGTACTTTAATGTAAATAAAAATATTGTAACTATATTTTTGTACCTAATTATAAATTAATTAATGGAAATGTTTTTACTTTAATCAAGTTCCGTTTCCCAAATCATCCTATATTTATATGTCCTATATTTAAATTAAGCAAATCGAATGCCAATTGAATGAACATTTCTCTTAATTTCTATCAAACTTCTGCTACCTAAGTAGGTAACTTATCTGAGTACAGATACATCAGGATCATACAGAGTGGATTTTTGAGATGGGGTAGTAAGACTACAGGAAACAGTTCTAAGGACAGTCCTTAACTTTTTGAGTAATTTGGCTCTGCATTCACAGATTTTATAAACAAAAGTACAGACAGCAAGAAAATAAGCAATTTTCACATATTTTTTTAGTAGTTGGTCGTAGTTGGTCTTGCTCTTGACCTCGGTACGATGAAATGATACCTAACACAAAACTTATGATACTAAGGGAACTCTAGCCATTCATAACCTGGGGGTCTACTGCCTAAGCATGAAGTAGGTCAAAGTTCCGGGCATTTCCTACTCCGTATCACTTACAGACGTGAGTTTGTTGCGCCACTTCTTCTCCCCAGCTAAAGCACTAGGAAGTGGTGAAGGGCGGTCGTTTTGGGGGACTGTCTTATGTGGTTTTGACGTTCAAAAAGTGCTGATTCTCAACCTACATAGTTTGAATAAACTCTGCCGTCACTCATGATTTTCACTTTGATTTTATGATTAGTTCGGGGCTCGAGCTAAGATTGAGTGAAACACGATTGGACAGTTGTTCGTACTCAAAGGAAAATTCCGGTTTCCTCACGATGATTTCCTTCATCGTTTTGAGCGGAGTGGTGATGAAATTATTAACATAAAGTAAAGAACCCAGGCAGGCGCCTAGGTTCGAATCCACGACCTACGACGCGAAAGTTGGGGCGGCCGAAATAGTACAATGATAACGACCATTGGACTTTTTCGGCTTTAAGTCTTAGATCATTTAAGAGCTGCAAATACAGAAAGATGAAAGGGTGCATTTAGATGCCTAAGTACTGACCTATGATGTGCTCACCCGGAGCAGTGAGCCCCGCTACCATCTCGCTGACTGGCTAAAAGCTGTATCATGGCATGAACCATCCATATTTCTATACTAACAATTATACAAGGCAAAATTTCGGCCACGGCGACCAGTCTCAACGGCCTTCAGCGCGGGAAATATTATAATGCACAAGTGTGTGCGCAGACACAGGTGCACTCACTCTTCACTCACACTCATAGTCCGATGGGACGGCAATGCAACAAGACCGGAGAGAGATCGGGCATGGGACCAACGGCTTAACGTGCTTTCAGTTCATTTACGCTAAAATGGCTCAAAATATTTAGATGAAATAAGGCACCCGGGTAGACCATGATCTAGGTTAGGACATAGGATACTTTTAATCCCGATATTCCCACGGGGACTTAGAAACCGCGGGGCGCAGCTAGTATATTATAAATGAGAAAGTAACACCGTCTGGTGGTATTTCTGTCTGTATAACCTATCGTTATAAAATGCAAATAGGTAGCGTAGGACCTGGAGAAGGACAAAGGCTACTTTTCGTATGATAATATACAAACTTCACCTGGACGAAGTCGCGGGCAACATCAGTTTTTATACAGGGTGGCATACATCGACGTGCAAACTTTGTTTTATTGCAAAATGGGTGAGCTGTACACCTCGAGGTCGCCTGGTGGAAAGCGATGCACGAAACTGAAACCATGAATTCAGCACATGATTCTGGAGTTCTGGACTCCCTAGCGCAGACACTCTTCGTCGGTTTTCACAAAAAAAATCTGCTGTTTCATAGAAAAGTGCAATACGCGGTCAAAGTGTATGAAAAAGCAAATATATTTTTTTAAGAACTGACGTAAAATTTGAACGCACGTTTTTCAGAATCATGAATTGAACCCATGGTATCAGGTTCCGCGTCGATGTCCGTGCCACCCTGTATACTTCGTGCCGGTACGAGAGCAGTCATTTAAAATACAGATGCGACATTTCAATAGGTATACAACTAGTATCTTCAAGCCTAGCCTTGACGGGATATGCAGAGAGCGGCGCGAAGCTCTTTAATATTAATGTTGCATTCTAGACACACACACATACGTCTACATAGTACAGTTATATTGCATTGTGTGCAATGTTGTTAGGGTGAGGGTACAGTGAGGTCAGGTGCAGTTACGGCTTTGAGTCACAAGGCCTGGCCTGTGTTCTAGAATGATCCCCAAATTATTAATCTTGATTCTCAACCTGTGCTTAACGCGATCGTTACTTTCTGAAGTATTATTTTACTTTAATTTTTGTGAAAGTGAGGACTCATTATGTGCCTAGCCTTTTCCCAACTATATTGGGGTCAGCTTCCAGTCTAACCGGATGCAGCTGAATACCAGTATTTTACGTGGAGCGACTGCCTATCTGACCTCCACAACCCAATTACCCGGTAATACGATACCCCTTGGTAAGACTGGTTGTCAGATTTTCGGCTTCTGATGACCAGTAACGACTGTCAACGATCCACGAATGATAGCCGGGATCAACGGCTTAACGTGCTTTCCGAGACCCGGAGGGGTCTTGAGTTGCGTTGATGTTGGTCTGGCAGGTTTGAGTACTTTACGCGGCCTACCCAAATGTATTTCTTTGATATTGTTCGTAGAGTCTTTGAGCTCGAGTTTTGAGTTGAGGTATACGATTGCTGACAAATGCGTGCACTGACTGGACTGGTCCACTCAATCTGTGCGGTTCTGTCCTCAAAGGACCATTACAGACATCAATCTACATGGTCTTCACATGATCTGACCAAGATTATGTCTGGACTTTAAAGGAAACTGTAACCTCTGAGTTTGTTTCGGCCTTTCTTCTCAGAGTAGTCAGATAGGAAACGCCGACCTCATCTAGTTTAAAAAAATATGATTGACGTGTAAAAGTTTTTGGAGAATCCCACTTACAGAAATAAAATAATTTATCAAGTAGGCGTACTTTACTTTGTGTAAACTATTTCATCACGGCTGCTCTCAAATCAGCGAAGGAAAATATCGCGGAATTTTTCTCACTTTTAGCATTTTTATAGTCAGTCGTCATTTGTAAACGAAAGGTCCGATTCGAATAATTTAAAGAGGAATTCACATATGCATACATAATCAACCTTGGTTGTGAAACTATTAAGTTGGTTAAGGATTAATATCATGATACAAATGTCATCAGCTTTCGGTTCTATGTACACGTGTTTTGATTGAATAATTTGAGCAAAAAACGGCTATTGTCACTTAAATAGCCTTGCAGACTTTTTTGAATAATGAGTACCTACTATAAACATGTAGTTGATATATTATTTTATGTAAGTATCATCAATAGTTCTGTAGTGCACGCTATATTAAGACTTTTATAGGCAAATTGATACCTTGGAAAATCAGTTTAGTGTTGTTTGAGTTTATCTATTACAAACAAAAAAAACAATATTCTTCATTAGAATATTAGTTTAGATACCTATAGATAAAAATGTAATTTTCAACCTAGCTTAAAGTTTATTCAAATTAATATTTCTGATTCTTGTTATTTCAAGTTAAACAAATATCAACTTTATTATAAAAAGTTAAAACAATGTTTCAAGTTGTAGCGTAAACTTAACTTTATTGTGTAGGATTTAAAGTTCATTTTCCAACTACTCATATTTGTTTACATGTTTGGAAACTAATTCGCGAACGCAGATTAAAAAAAATAGTTTTATCAACGCGATTTAAGAATTGAATTTCAACCGCGTTTTTTACATTGTCTTCATTTACGAGGGCAACACTAGGTATATTCAGTTGCTGCTGAAAATTCTTCATGGACACAGGGCCCCCAAACGTCGCGCCCGCCGCCACTTCGACCGGTCCCGTGCTGATGACGTCTTTTGGCTGAAACAATCATGATGAGCAGTAAGAGCAGAGAGCAGTGGTGGCCCAGTGGAAGCGGCCGCGACTAACGAGTAAAGCGCCTGCGCACCAGCGTACTTTACTTTGTTTTAATTATTTCATGACCACAGCTATTAAAACGGTGAAAGGAAACATCTTGAGGAAACCGGCATGTCCTAGATCCAAAAATTCGAAGACATGTGACATCTACCAACCCGTACTGGCCCCGCTTGGTCGATAACGGCCCGCTCCCTCTCACAGAGAGGAGGCCTGTGTCCCAGCAGTGGGAATTGAATCATAATCATGATGATGAAATCTAGATGATGATTTCTCATGGAGTGCTATTACCTGACTTTTAGAATCCAAATGCTGCCCAAATAGATAACTCACCTTTTCAAAGAGAAACAAAGAACATAGGTTTATTGACATAAATATTATAAGTAAAACTTAATAGTAATTAAAAAAAAACTTATAAGAGTAGAGGACGGAGGGATCTTGGTATGTGAAGATGGTCACCTATCCACGGACCAACTGTTGCAAGCGTAGCTTAATCTGATATATATCGACCCATGCGGCTACCATTGCTTAGCCACAAGCCCCTCCTACGATGACGTCTAATAGAGAAGTAGGGAGGAAAAAGAGATGTTGCGCTGACCACAAATGAATAAGAAGGAGGAGGCAGGAGAATGATGATTATGCCAAAAGGGCCTCAGCTCAGCATGAGGACCTTTGTACACACACGTTTTTCTTGCCGTGAAAAACTACGGTTTATTCGCCGTGAGTAGGCACGGTCGTCAGTGTTGTATGGATCACTATGGAAGCTTGTTGACAAACACATTTGTTTTACGGCACGTTTCATACGCCGTACCGTAATGAAACCGTTCCGTGCAGAAAGGGCCTAACAGTAAGAGACTACCTATTGTAAAAGTAAGGGCAGTGGCGTCTATCTGCTGCCTGTCTACAACGAATTATGATCACTACCAATATTCTGAAGGCCATTTCTCGTCATTTAAAACGTTCAAAATCGAGTCCCACTCTCAAATCAGCGACAATCAAGGTCAAAAACTTTTCAAAAATTTAGGGCAATTAGAGATATTTTTGACAGATTTAGACTAGAGCAGACTGAGAACGGTCTTAAAATTATGAGAATTGCCTCTCTGGTATTGAAACAAGGTGCATCATGAAGTCACAGTTCACTACTTTATTTTTAGCAGCAAATTATCTCAGCAAAAACGCCTACATAAAAAAACGCAAATGTTTTTCTAACCAGTGTAGCCTAGCCTTAACCACTGTCACTTTACCCAACTTGGAGGGGCGATGAGGCAGTAAGCTTCATACCTTGGCCACAAACAGACGTGGCGCAAAAACAAAAACAAAAAAAGTGTTTTCTAAATTCAAACATCAGTGATAGTGCAGTGAAAAAATTAGTGCTATTTTCGAACGCAGATTACGGTAAAAATTTCACGTTTTTTTAAACGTTATGTAATAGCCGCTATATTATAGTTATTTTGGTAACGTAATATCCGAAACTTGTTTTGTAATCGGAACGCGGTTTCGTGTGTATATTCACGCTTTGCTCGTGATGTATGGGCAGAGAATAAATTATTATATTTTTGTCATATTTTTACATATTTTATTGCTCTCTGTTATTTTTCTCTCTACGAATTAGACGGTCTTTATCGGTTGAAACTAAGATTTATATTTCCTAAATTTATAATTAAGGATGTAGTCTTCATAAATAAGCATAGCAGACACTTTAATTCTACGTCGAATGCGTCAAATTGGCTTGAAAGTCAGTTTGGTCATAAAAAGTTGCCATATTGTTGAGTAAAAGCATTCGTTTATGGATACAGATATATACATATAATAATTATATGTATCGCACTAGAATTAACAACAAAGGAAATTTGTAGGTTTTCTGCTGCCCAGCAGTGGAACAATACAGGTTGAAAAATAACACTAAAATTGCCTTCCGTTTGAAAAAGGTCTGAATCCAGCTATACACAAAAATAGGAACGAGTTGCTTCGGTGAAAGATTCTTTAAATATTTTATTCCTCTAATTTTTATTACAAGTTGTATTCTCAATTTCAGTAATAATAAACACCATTTTTATATGCAAAAACTAATAATTATTACCTTCTTAGTCAAAAACTAGGCTATTTATACTTATTTAATTGAACTCCCTACGAAGTATTACGAATAAGTACATTGCACTTTTTATTTAAAAGATGCATAGGTAAAACTAAGGGTTTATCACAAACTTCTAGAAACTTCTTAAAACTTCTCTCTTCTGAAGGTAAAGCAAAAGGAGTAAGCAAGGATCGTAGTAGGTGGCGTTCTGTACTTACTACCTACCCCTATGGGAAGTTTATGTATGTATAATCTAGATAGAAGGAAATCTTTCTTTCAAACTATTTTCTCGTTTTCTAAACAGTGCACTCGTTACATCAGACACTTAGTATTCGAAACAGGGTAGGCAGAAAGAATACTAATACACTTAGTATTGCGAACTAAAGCCTCGCACTCACTGAGCAACTATTGAGCAACTATTGGGCAACTGCCTGCAACCTGTTTTACAATATTGCCTAATATTATCGTCGATTTTGACATATTTGCTATTATTAACTTGTTAGTTGCACTACGATAGTCACCCTTACTGCTACGACATAAAGGCGCTGTCTAAGACTGATGTGCGTCTGATGCTTATTTCTAACAACCAGTCTTACCAAAGGGTATCGTGTTACACAGTAACTGGGTTGTGCAGGTCAGATAGGCAGTCACTCCATGTAAAATACTCGTATTCAGGTGCAGCCGGTTAGACTGGACAACAACATTGTAGAAAGAAGGTCAGGCAGATGACAATGGCAATGCTTATTTCTGCTATTCAGTGTAATTATAGGCACATGAGACATTTCAGTTTGGTCTCTGGGAAGGCAAAGCACCTGTGTTACTTCTGGTATTGCAGAAGTCCATAGTCAGCGGGGACCACATACCATCAGGTAGTGCTCTACCTGATGGTATGTGGTCCCCGCTGTCCCTGCTTGCTGCAATCCAATACCATAAATATCGTCTATTTATTTCATTCAGCTGTTAAAAAGGTTTTTGTCAACATATTCCTCAGTGATTCACACACAAAATTGTTTTAGGCTTGCGCCCCGCCCCGTCTATGCAAGGACAAAAACTCAAGATTTCATAACTCTGTTTAAGTTTAATATGAATATCTTATTTACATAAACTTTCCGGAATAAATTATCTAAATGATGGTAAAAACCACACCAAAAACCGATTTAATTGTATACTAATATTAGAATAGATACTTATTATAGTAGCATGTGGCAACTTTGAGTCGCTCAGTGTGAATAAATCCTTATATTCAACTCGTCAATAAGTTGTCACCTTGATTTCTTGAGGAAGTGGGATTGGAGACGTGGAGACTGTCACCTTCGAGTGAGAAATGTTACCTTACACAACGTTGTGTTAGCAAGCTGTTATATTTCCTTTTAAAAATGTGCACTGGAGTTTATTATATTTATTTCTTTATAGTGAAGGTTACATATTAGCTCACATAACATAACACGACGCATGTAATCCCCAAAGATGTGTGATGTGTGTAGATCCAGACTCCGGGCTGCTACTGAGAAATTTCAGATAAAAAATCTCAATAACGCTTTGCCCGACCTGGGAATAAAAACCAGGACCTCACGCTCAGCAGTAGCGCTTACGACCATGAGACGAGGCAGGCCACTCATACGAAAAGAAATGAATTATTCATCGTAGATAATTATGACAGCCATTGTCCACGAAAGCGATTTTAGTAATTAAATCAAGGTTTACTCACAACGTTTCTGTGCAAATCAAATAAACTCGCTAAACAAACATTTCGAACTCCTTTTTCCATTACAAGTGGAGTGTAGCAACACTGTGCAACGCGCACAAAACATTTAGTAACAATAAATAAGTTGTTGCCACACAGAATGAAGTTTAGAATGCAATTTGACAAGTATTTAAAAGAAACGCTTTTGAAATTAGACATTTATCCTTGGTTTCAGAGCATAATATTTAATACACTAATATTATACTAATATACATAATGTTACCAAGAGTGTATATACCCACGTTTCGCTTTTAATTTTTAGCATAATCAGCCTATACTATTCGCACTACTGGGACACAAGCTTCCCCTCTGTAAGAGCGAACGGGCCGTAATCCACTACGTGGCCCAGTGCAGGTTGGTGGATGACCCTGTTCCAGCTCAGTGTTTTTGTAGATTTCCAATGTCTTTGTAGCATATTAGATTTATTTATTTATTCATTTATTTCAGGCGACGCAGGCCCATAGATAAATACCTTAACTTTATGCCAGGCAATATGTTCTCCTGTCATTACATGGGAGTTTTAAACATTAAACAACAGTGGCCCAGTGGTATCAGCCCCGACTTACGACTGGCAGGTCGCGGATTCAAACCCATGCACTTTACTTTGTGTTTATAATTTTATCACCAACGTTCTAAAAACGGTGAAGGAAAAAAATGTAAGACGTGTGATATCTACCAACCCGCACTGGAAAAATTGGCTGATTATGCAACAGTTCAGCAAACCCCAAGGCGCCTGCTGCCCACAGGCGACTGTCACCATTTTCCACCAGACTGTTGACCTCTTTACTTTGACTTCCATAAATCTAATTCAACCAATAAACGTCTAGTGTAAACCTTAACTTAATAAGCCGATGGTTGTTGCTCAACCCACGAGCTGTTGGATAACCAATCCGTGTTGACATCGGTTGACAGGCGCCAACCACTCACTGTGTGACTGTGGTGACATCGGAATGTATAGCTAGTGCTCAGGTCAAATATAGCTTAGTGGTTTAGTGGTCGATAGCACGCCAGCTGAACATGTGGTCCAAGGTTCGATAGCCGGGTCGGGCAAAGTGATACTTACTGCGTGTTTACAATTAGGAACCTATTGGAGTTTGTATTATTGCGCCCGGTAAATGCCACCTTAATACATGGAACTAACCGGGAATATGTGGGATACCGGCAACCGTTCATGGTATCGAATTGAAAGCGCTTTTATTTCGTAGCAGTAAGGTCGCTTTTTGTATTTAAAGTATTACCACTGACGAACAGCTGTCCATACTATACACATCTCTGCCTACCTTTTCGGAGAATTCAGGCTTGATATTGTGTTATATTATTTTACACGATTTCCATTACTGAATATAGCCTTATTTATAATCGGCCTATAATGTTCCCACTGCTGGGACAGAAACCAACTCTCTGTGAGATGGAGTGGGTCTTAATCTACCACGCGGGCCCATTACGGATTGGTAGATGGCACACATCTGTGAATTTTTGGTTCTAGGACATGCCGGTTTCCTCACGATATTTTCCTACACTGTTTTGAGAGCAGTGGTGATGAAATAAGTAAAGTGCCTACCTTCGATCCACGAGTCATAAGTCCAGTCTGTGTCCAATGAGCTAACATAATATTATTAAAAAAAAATAACTTTGTATTATTTGATTGCTGAATATAGGCTTCTTAACACAAAGTTAAACTAACCGGTCTTCGTGTGTAAGCACCAGTTGTTCCAGCGTACATGCAGTATGTGTAATATGCAATCATATACACAAGGATTTCCTGCTCGGTGCGTTTCATTATACGAACACACAAATCAAATTAGTGAACAGTAATAGTTCGATCGTGTGGGTACTCCTCGCTACTTATAGTGGCAGGAAAGTAAATGGCTTCATACAGAGAAGGGACGAGCATTGATAACCACGCTGAAATCTGACATTGCTAACACGTAGTAGGTGCGTGTTAGCAATGTCAGATTTCAGAAAAATAAAAGTAATTTTTTACGATTTTTACCACAGAGCATTCAGAACATTCCAGAAATAAGTAAATATAACACGGTAACTGTGTTACCCAGGGTGTATTACGCCCATGTTTCGATTTTCAACCGGTACTGGGCCCGCCTGGTAGATGACTACCCTCTCACCGAGAGGAAGCCTATGTCCTAGCAGTTGGAACATTATAGGCTGATTTATGTTCAGTAAAATATGGGAACAGAAAATTCAATCCTCTTCTTATATGGAGAGGGCTTGATCACCTTACTAGCTCACTCCATGTTGCAACTTTGTGACCACATGGTGGTTTATCTAGAGCACCTATAAATCTAAGACTTATTGCTAAATATGTAAGTAAGAGGTGCCCACCGCCGGCAGGAGTCAGCTAAGTGTAGATAATATATAATAGTAATGGTGCTCCAATTTATAGAATGTTTGCTTCCTTGTGAGAGCTAGTGATGCGATTAGTTGAGGTCGATTAAATGTCGACTGACTATTATTTTGTTGGTACGAGAGAGATTGGTTCTCTGCGATTGGTACGCCGCTTTGTTCAGGTACCTTTGTATTTTAAACCCCCGACGCAAAAACGACGGGGTGTTATAAGTTTGACGTGTCTGTGTGTGTTAATTTTTTGATTATATGTTGTTCCGTCGGGGGACCGCTGCTATTTTAAACTTTGACAGAACGTTAGGCTAATAATTAGAGCGGTCCCCCGACGGGATAACATTTAATCAAAAAATTTCATACGTACTTACGTAGCGTCATAATTTCAAGGTTATTTTTTTCTTTTTATAGGGTTTCACGTGTATACCGTTTTTGTTCTATTTGTGGCTATTTTTTCAATTGTTTTTTTTATATTGTTTTAGGCTTTTTACATTCATACTATTTTTATTATTATTTTGAGTCGGGGGTTTTTTAAATTTTTAATTTAATTTTACTTAGTAAGTTAATAACATTCATCAAATCAAATAATTTATTTGCATAACACAGGTTCAGAGGATGTTACAAAAGGTTCATAAGATACACTGTGACCACCATAACCATGACCATGGCCATGATAACCATGTGAGGTGTGCAAATATATTAGAAACATTATGACACAATTATTCTTATTCAGTTTTCTTATTAAATTACATTGTCATTGAAAATATAGATAGACAGTCAATTTCTTCACACATTAAACTAAATTTGAACTCATAAATTATAACAGTAATGTCAAGGAAATTAATTAGTAATTATTAATTAAGCATTGTCATACACCACGGATAAAAAATAACTGAAATGGTAAACATGAACATTTATTATGAGTCTTAAGGCGTCGAATGTTTGTTAATTCCTTCTTTGTATGAGAGGCTGCTGTTCTGTAGTAGAAACATAATAGGCTAACAGTAATTATTAATGGACTAGCTGCGCCCCGCGGTTTCACCCGCATAAGTTTCGATCCCGTGGGAATATCGGGATAAAATGTATCCTATGTGTTAATCCTGGTTATAAACCAACTGTGTGCCAAATTTCATAAAAATCCGTTCAGTAGTTTTCGCGTGAAAGAGTAACAAACATCCATCCATTCATACAAACTTTCACGTTTAAAATATTAGTAGGAAGTGATCTTTACATATTAGACGTTGTTAGAGATTAGTTTGACACTACCCGATCACATACATTTTAGGTCAAATTACAACAAGTTTACATATTTTTAAACATAGAAAACATGCTACAAAATAATTTATACAAGGTGTAGGTATAACCAAATCAGAAAAAAAAATGTTACAGATGATAGTTACCAATAAAAAAAACGTTACAACGTCAAATATTAAACAATCGATAACGCTGCTTTCACCGCAACGAACGAAGCGTGAAGTTTATCTAATTTATCAATCAACAAGTTTACTGTTTTTAAATCGATTATAACATCCCTTTGGTAAATACCGCGTCGAAGTTAATTACAATCGTGTCTCATCCTTGACGTCGAATTGTGTACAATGTTAAATGCAACATCTACACCTTTACTAAAAATAAAGCTGAACAGTTTGTTTGTTTAAACGCGCTAATCTCTAGAACTACCAGTAAGATTTGAAAAAACATATTTTTTCATTTTTTTTTTCTTGATAGCCCAATTGTCGAGGAAAGTTATAGGCTATATAACTTCACGGAAGGAAGAACCGAGCAAAAAGAAAAAAGTCAGAAATAACACTAAGCAAAAATTAAGTAATATTACGGGATGGTGTCCGTAAGAACCTTCTACAAAGTATTAGAAAACTTTAAAAAAAATTGGATGAAATCGGTAAAGTCGTTCTCAAGTTATGGCGTGACCAAGGGAAATGGGGATTCATTTTTATATATTTATATAGATATTAAATGCAACTGCAATCTATTCTATAAACTGTGTCGTTAGTATGTATGTAAGTAAATGTTAGATACTCTTATACTTTTGTGATAACTATAAACTTTTAAAGAGGCAAATCAAATCAAATGTCATTTATTCAAATTAGGCTGAGAATCAGCACTTTTTGAATATCAGAATTACTTAAGACTGCCCCCCAAAATGCCCGCTGTTCACCACTTCCTAGTTCTTTAGCTGGGAAGAAAATGGCACACCAAACTCCCCAGCAGCACAGCTGTCTATTCAGTTAGAAGAACTTGATTATATACAATAGTAGATATGCAAAGTGATTAACATTACGAAACACAGAACATTAAATTAAATTATTTGCCATATCTCAGCTCGCTAAGCCAATATACCAAGAAAATGAAGTAGGTACAAACTATAATCTGTTGTAACACAGAAACTATGTAACTCGCTTAAATTATTCATAACAAATGGTGATTTAAAATATTCATTTATCATTTATAAAGTCTAGAAATAAAAACATGACAGACATGTAAAGAAACTTCGTCTCTATTTTGGGCTCAGAAGTAGATAACTAACGTCTAAAACTGCATACCGAAAGTGTTTTTAGAAAGAAGAAAAAACAAATACAAACTCTATAAATCATCAATCGTTACTGAATTAATTAATCACAAAATAACCAAAAACAAACACTGAAATATAAACTATCGATACTTCTTTCCCCTCCCTAGCAAGGACTTACCGCTTGCCACAGACATTACACAAGTGTTGCGACGCTTACGCAACCGAAGTATTATCGATAACTCGTTTTATATCAGCAGCGGTTTTTTGTCTGTCTGTCAATATCTCAGGTATTCAGGTTGGTCTGTATTGCCTCAAAAATCGTGAGTTCGGGTCACGATCTGAACTAGTTTTTTGATAAGATTTTTGTGAGGAAAGCAGGTTTTAGTTAATTTAGATTTTAATTTTTGTGGTGACAATTTAAGAGACCTTGGCTGAAGTAAAATTGTTTAATAGGTTTTTTGTGTAATAAATAGTTGTTAGAACTAGTTCAAACGGAACTTATTGACTAATAAATCTCTATTTAAAACTGGTTGGAGTTGAGTTTAATTCAATTAAATAATAAAAATGTATGGATGGTAATCAATGCTCGTACCTTCTCAGTCTGAGAAGAGGCTTTTGACCTGGAATGGGACAGTATTAAGCTATTATTTAAATGTTATATAAAAGCTTGTATGATTGACAATCATATTAGATATCAATCAACATTACGTTAGAATTTTAAAATAATAAGTTATAACTAATATTGTACATAGAACATTAAAACATTCAATGAAGGCTTTTTCTCCATATAAAAGACATCAACGCGCATAATGCCTAAAGGGCATCGAAATAAAATGGTTTAAAAATCTTATTCTTTAATTATTATTTTTCTAATGATTATTATTCTTTGTTGTTGTTATAAATTAAATTCATTGCTGTAAATTAATGAGGCGAACTAAATCATATTGTAAATTTTTCGAGATCGAAATCGAATTAGATTGGAACATTTTTAAATACGAGAATTGGCCTTGAGGGATAATATGTACGCTATAAATCTACATTTACTTATAGATACTTAATGATCCACTAACTTTAATTAACGTCTAAGAGTGTGGCAGTAAGAAAAATAATATAAATAAATAATCATATTTGTCTTATAAATTGTGCTCTTAGTATTTTTCCACACACAGCACGAAACATCTAGTATTTAATATAATTGGACTATAAACCAACAGATTTCTAAATGTTAAGACTTTATTAATGGCGCTATTCATTTGTATTTATTTATTTACGCGATGGTCTTAGTTATTTGTTGAGATTTGTTGCTATTTCAGAATATTGGCATGAAACCACGAGGTCCTCGTGGGTAACGGTTATTACGTTAGCCACATGGGTTGATCAAAGGTTATGCTACGCTTATTGGGGTCAATCTATGCATAGTTGCCAATAATTACATACCGAGATCCATCCGTGCTTTGGGAAGCAAGTCAAGCCGTTGGTTCCTTCTGTCATTCGTAGATGTCCGTACAGGTAGTCAAAAGCCTGAAAGTCTGACAAGCAGTCTTGCCAAGGGGTATCGTGTTACCGAGAGGTCATATAGGCTGTCGCTCCATGTAAAATACTGGTATTCAGCTGCATCCGGTTAGACTGGAAGCCAACCCCAACATAGTTGGAAAATGCAGGCAGATGGTGATAGAATTATGTTTAGTGGTTAAAAGATGGACTGTGTAGTCGTGGTATAGTGAGAAATAAGTGCATTTAAAGCCTGACCAACTAACCGCTAAGTGTGGAGTCCCGAGTTATATGGGTTGATAACCAGTTTTTAACACCATTGGTCAATCCTTACTGTGGATAACACTGTCATATTTTGGTCACACTTTAAGTGTGTGGCCATTAGTATAATGGGTACAAAAAGGGACACCAAGTATGAGGTCTTAAGTTGGATTCCTGTGTCAATCAGAAAGTAAGTTTTATTTTACTAGTTGAAAATTCTTAGAAGCATACTAGATTCATATCCAAAAATCGCTAAGTACGCTACTTAATACCATCTTGAGCAAGATATGGCGATTCACTAGCACTCCCACGCAGTCATCTTCGTACCATTTCAAAGTAATAAAAATAGATCTTTTTCAATAAAAAGTACCAATTTAACAACAAAAACGCGCATCCGTTTAGCTAATTTATTTAAATTCGATTTTGTATTAAATACATAATAAAGCCTTATATGGTCTGACGTGAATTAGATAGTCATTTTGGTGATTCAAAATGGATGCCACTAAAAACTCGAAGTAGTTAACATTTGGAATTTGGAAGGACATCCTCTGTCCAAATTAGATGTTATTATATGTGGGTGGTAGTTATTATGTCTGTTTATAGGCAATTTAATTAAATGTAGGTCACATTTGTATTTTAGTAGCTTTTTTCGTTTTTGAAAACAATTCTAATGAATAAATTAATTGATTGATTGAGTTTGTTCTCCTAATCTCGTTTTGTTACTTAAAGCATTAGTTCTTGTTATTTCGTTCAATCAATTACAACTGTAACATGAGATTGTTTCCACTCCTGGGACACAGGTTTCTCGTCGGTGAGAGGAAATGGGCCGTAATCTACCACGCGGGCCCAGTGCGGGTTGGTAGATGTCGCATATATTTGATTATTTTTTCTAGTACAAGCCGGTTTCCATAAGACCAGTGATAATAAAATAATTTACACAAAGTAAAGCGCCTGCCTGGGTTCGAACCTGCGACCTACAACTCGTAAGTCACGGTCGTTACCACTGGGCCATCACTAGGCTGATTATGTGAGTACAGCAGTCCTATATTTGTGTGTGAGATTTATGTCAATACATGCTTCGATACAAGAGAAAATTCCAAGTAAAGAGCAACGTTTTTTGTTAAAAATATGACATCGTTTAGCGATCGCTTTGCCTACAAATGACATGTGATTGCGCCATTGCACTAACCGCCTGAGTAGATGTGTAGGCTGTGAGAACATACGTTGACAACAAAGCATGTGCAAATGTGGAATTGCTAAATAACTACATGAGTTCATGACATGATTTTGTTCATGACATGAAAAATTCGTAATTTAACTGATATAGAGACAGCCCGTTTAGTGTACTTTAGCTATTTTCATAGTGTAATGTCGTACGGTATTCTATTGTGGGGAAATGCCGCTGATATTCAGACTATCTTTGTTTTGCAGAAGCGAGCTGTTCGATCAATTTATAAATTAAGTCCGAGACACTCGCTCAGAGACAAATTTAAAGAGATTAATGTTATGACTGTGCCTTCTCAGTATATTTATGAAAATCTTTTATATGCCCATAAAAATATAAAATTGTTTAAAAAATACAGTGATATCCATGATATAAATACTAGGAACAAACACAAATTTGTTGTACCTATAACAATTCAAATCATTCATTAAACGTAAGTTGTGCCAGAAAGCCTTTTATACCGTTAAGGATTATATCGAGGACAAAAAGGCTTGGGATTAAGGTGCTTCCAATTTTTTACATATTTAATGTTTTTATTTATATTTTTTTTTCTGTCTTGTTGTTGTTTTTTTTTTTGTTTTATTATATACACTTTGACATTAATGGATTTTATATATACTATGACATTTGCTTACTTTGTAAAGTATTCTATTATTTTAATTATTGTGAATGTGAAGACTATGTGGGTCATTTTATTTATATTATTTTTAATTTTTCTCTCTGTTCTGTTAGTTTTTGTCATGGTCTGGCAGTTTGAGTAATTAATGTGGCCTACCCAAATGTCCTTTCTTTGGTATTGTTCGTCGAATCGTCGAGCTCCTTAAGTTTTGAGTTGAGCTGCACGATTTCTGACAAATGCGTGCACTGGCTGGACAGGTCCTCTCAATCTGTGTGGTTCTTTCCTCAAAAGACCATCTCAGACATCGACCTGCATGGTCTTCATATGATCTGACCAAGATTATGTCTGGACTTTAAAAGAGACTGTGACCTCTGAGTTTGTTTCGGCCTTTCTTCTCAGAGTACTCAGATAGGAAACGCCGACCTCATCTAGTTTTAAAATATGATTGACGTGTAAAAGTGTTTGTACAAACCTACTTACAAAAATAAAATCATTTATCATTTATCATTTATCATGCTTCTATAAGCAGCATCACATAACATCGCGCCTGTAACCCCCGAAGGGTAAGGCAGAGGTGTAACTATAGTGCCTACACATATCACCAGTTATGTTAAAGTCCCATGTAATAGGGACGAGCCTATTGCCTCAACCGGGCACAAATCTAGACTCCGGGCTGCTACTGAGAAATTCCAGATAGAAAAACCTAATGACACTTTGCCCGACCCGGGAATCGAACCCAGGACTTCGTGCTCAGTAGTAGCGCTTGCGACAACTAGACCAACGAGGCTGTTTACAAGCAAATTACTTAAATATACAACAATGATTTCTGTTTATCCCAAACCTGAAACGGGATCATTATGAAAAACTTTTTTTTACTACCTACATTCCATTGATTTATGTCAACACAAATGTATGGAACACTCAATTTTCTTTAGAGTTACATGAAAGATCAAAATAGCATCTAACATGCAAGATGCTAAAAGCTGCTATCATCATGCTGTTTGGCTAATATTTTTACCACGGCCTGAGCTTCCCATGTTAGCTCGCTAGATCGTGCCAATTATTTTATTCTTCTTCATAGAGAACGCCCAGTGGTCAAAGTCTCGCTCTCATGCAGAACGTTGTAGGTTCAAATCCAGGAATGTGACGTTTTCAATTCAAAAGTACTCTCTGAGTTTATGTTAGACATTACTGACATCGGTGAATAGAAAACATCATAAGGAAACCGTAAAGACTTACGGTAGACTTACGGGATTACAGACGTAATCGTCAGCCAGTCTTGAGCAAGCGTACTGATCAATGCTCATGCCTTCACCATATATGATGATATGATATGATAAAAACATGATAAGAGACCCATGCCCAGCGGTGGGACAATAATAGGCTGGTGTTATTATATTATATTCTTATAGAAAATTACCTTTCGGGGGTAATTCCATTAGTTTTTCCTGTGTCATCCAAAAGCGCTTATGAATTAATGTTCTAATTGAAATAAATGACAAGACTTTGACAATACGAACAAGGTACCTGGATAGCATACGAACAAACAGTACGTTGCACATCGGCTGCACTCGGGTGTTCCCAGATCAATGACCGTTCATCGACCCCATATATTCATAACGAAGTTTACGTCAATTTCTTTCCATTGCTCATAAAAAACTCAACACAAATGCATTGTAAGATATTGTTATGTCTTTTTGAGCTAGCTTATAACGAATATAACTACAGTTGTCAAAAACTAGGTAGTTGTCTAGCGTCCATTGCCAGAGGTAATAGACATAATAAGACGACATAAAAGCCGATCCCAACATAGTTGGGAAAAGGATAGGCCGATGATATTTAAAACTTGGGTCGGCTTCCAGTCTAACTGGATGCCACCGAGGTGATGCCCTAAGCCTGAGACTGTGTCTACTTTGGCTGAATACCAGTATTTTACATGGAGCACTGCATATCTGAGCTCCCAACCCAGTTACTGAGTGTTTTTGAGGCGGCATCTACATCGCCACATGCGATGAACGCGTCACACTGACATCACGCAAAATCATGCATCGCGCAAGCAGAGTTTACCGCGCAACTAGCATATATACAACGTCCCGACATTAATCGCCGGGCAGTTGCCCACCAGACACAACACGCCCTGGTCAGAGGATCCTCCCTTTTCTATAGATGATGAGTGAACTTTACACCCTGTTCCATATGCCTCTATACTTTCACCATGAACCTGCAGAAATCGAGTGCCTTTTCCTTTGTCGTACCTATTGGCAAGAACGATATGAGAACAGCTCATGCAACTCGTTGAGGATTCAGTATCCACGACTGTTACATGTTTTAGTTACAACGAAGTTAATTTTATACTGCCTGGCTCGTCATCACCGTCCTCCCATACCTGTTAGCACTATAATTTAAAAACATTGTAAATGTCAATTATTTTTAAAAGAGTAACCGTGAAGTTTCTTGCCGCTTCTTCATAGGAAACGACCAATTCAAACGGTGCACCTAGCTTCTGACGTTTCACAAGTACCCATATCTTCTCTATAATATAAAAATTAATCGCTGAATGTTGCTAAGCGCAAATCTCGAGAACAGCTGAACCGATTTTGCTAATTCTTTTTTTTTAGAATATTCCTTGAAGTACGAGGATGGTTCTTACTTATTTATTTATTTATTTAAGGAAAAAAACAAACAGAACAAACAACGCGAAAAAAAATCAGCTGTTCCCAGCTCTGATTTTTGTTTCGCGATTTCGGGTTTGGTCCCATAGTAAAAGTTGTTCCTAATGATGAGTACAATGACCCCCCAGAATTATGGGAGATAAAAAAAACACGTTGTATACACGTTATATACCTCTGCCAACCCCTTTCGGAAATACAGTCGTGATGTTACGTTATGTTTCTATTGTATCCCAGTTTATTTAGACCTACATTTGCTTATTGTTTTACTTTTATCAAAGCTCAATGTAAAATGGTCTCGTATGCACTATTTACTTTCACTATTCTGTAACTATGTTTTTGCTGCAGCTTTGCTCGCGTTTTGTAATAGTATGTATTACTATAGATGTGTGTTTGCAATGATATAAGCATGGGTACTCATTGCAATGGTGCAATGGTTGTTAGAGTGGGTATTGAATGTGGGGTTCTGAATTAGATTCTCAGGTGGTGTTTGTTCTCTGCTAGGTAGGTTCTCTCGGTAACGGTGCCTTCTTCCATGTGCAGATGGTGACCACCGGGGAGGTTTTACCGAGGTAAAAATCCCCCCCTCCCCCCGGTCTTATCCCCAAAGCTCGAGCACCTTCTAAAGGTTTCCCCTAAACGATAAAAAAAAGTACTGAGCCAGACATTGGTTCTAAAGAAACTAGTTAATTTAAAATATTTGTGGCATATTTCTGAAGGTGGGTTGTAATAATATTTATCTTCCTTTACCTACATCGCTGCAGGGCAAAGGCCTTTTCTCATACTAAGAAGAAACGAGTATGACATCGGAAATCGGTTAGAGCCAGTCAAAAAACTTTTATAAAACAATTTCTCTTTTTTTTTTTTAAACGTTGCCCCACACTAGGAATTTCTCCTGTGTCGTGGGTGTGTTTACAGACATATAAACTCACATACAGAAACAGCCAGACCCGGAACAACTAATTGTAGGTCATACAAATATTTGTTCTGTGCGGGAATCGAACCCGCGACACCGTCGTAGCAGTCAATCGCCTAACCACTGCGCCAACCGTGCCGTCAAATCTCAACAATCTCAAGTCAATTTGTCGCATCATCAGGTTTTAAACTGCAAAATACATCGGAATCTAGACAAATTGCATCATTTAGTCCGCATTTATTTTCGTAAACACTAACAAATAAATAAGTAATGAGACTGAGTTTGATTAAAATATGTAGCCAAGGAAATATCTATAGTTCACTGGCCTAGTTCTACAATCTATAAATATTATAAACGCGAAAGTTTGTGAGGACGGGTGGATGGATTAATGTTTGTTACTATTTCACGCAAAAACTACTGCACAGATTGGGATGAAGTTTGGCACACAGATAGTTTATAACCAGGATTAACACATATGATACTTTTATCCCGATATTCCCACGGGATCGAAACTTATGGGGGTGAAACCGCGTGGTGCTAGTAGTTATTTATAAGCCAACGGAATCCTATATGTTTTAGGAACCAAATCTTTTCATTATTATTATGTAACTAGATAATATTCACCCATCATTGAACTGACCGCGGAAAGTGCAGCTTAACTTGATGCCAGCAGCAAATAGAATCATCCTCTTGGCTGTAATTTAGTCAAGAACTTACGAGCGCACAATATTACACCTATTCCCTTGGGAGATCAGTACTGAATGAAATCATTATTATTTATTGGCATGTCCCCTACATAATAATTAAACGCGTAATGACTATTGCTTCACAACTGTTACTAATCTTGACCTTGAGGTATGACCACACACTGGTCGCGATCTAGTTACCCCTTTTAAAATTAACTGTTCGTGTAGCAATACTCCGAACGACTGCCTCGTTGGTATAGTGGTCGCAAGCACAGCTGCTGTACTTGTGATCTTTGGTTTGATCCCCGGTTCAACTGTAGTCTATACATGCATATGTACATGCAAATAAATAAAATTGAAGTGTTTGTTTGTAATGTCAAAACAACTGCTTTTTCCTAAATGCATATGAAAGTATATGTAAAAAAACTTTTTATAATTTTTTTTATAATATGTCTGTCTATTTTTTCCGGCTAATGTCCGGAACGGCTGAACCATTTCCGATGAACTATGAAATAAGAACGAATAGTATAGTCGTTTAGTATGGGTATATTTTGAACCCTGAGTAAGGACAAACGACTTTTTATCGCCATACCACGCGGGTGGAAGCTAGTTGGGTATAATCTCTCAATAGCTGCCCGTACACCATCACCATCCTCCTGCCCTTATCCCAATTTATTTGGGGTCGACGCAACATGTCTTTTCCTTCTATACTTCTCTATTAGTCGTCATCTCAGTAGTTGCTGCCCTTCCGACCATATAATCGCCCCTATTACATAGGACTTAAACATAACTGGCGAACTGTAATTTATCTATTACATACTCCTTTGATTTCTTTAATAAAACATGGACACTAAGCCCATGTTTTCTTGCTGTGAAATTGTCATCACGCAGTGCGCAAGCGTTGTGATCAATGATCATTCCCCATGGGAAAAAGGTGTCAGTTTATGTATGTTAAACTAATTAATAGGTACCTTAATCAAGTAGTTAACAACCTAATAAAAGAAGTACTTAATAAAATGAAGTATTTGTTTAATTGGGGTGATAACCACAATACTTGTTACCAACTGACCATAACGTCGTCTTTATAATTGCATAGTAACATCTGCTTGCCTTGATGCTGTATAAAAAAATTCTGCACGCGTGGCAATAGCATGATCAACAGCCAGATGGGTGGACGACTTAGAGAAGGTCGTCACAGACCAGGGAAGCATGGCACAAAATATAAAAGACCTATACTTGGTAGTGGGTGGAACAAGGCTGCCAAAGATGATGATGATCATATTACTATCATACCTAAAAATAACTAAATCCTCTATCAAAACCCCAGCAACACAATACTCAAGTCGAAATGACTTAACCAAAATTCGTTTTACCATTGCGTTCAACTTTCTCTTCGTCGCTTACGCAAAACTAAGTCGGTTGGTTCGCTCCTGGCATTACAATGTGCGCTGGCGTCGCTTGCATACGCGATCAAATTAGATCACTTTGTGACGACATTTTTGCCATAAATTAGCAAGTATTTAGGACTAGGAAGTGTCGGAAGTACTGCTTTCTGAAGGTTATTTTCAAGGTCGTTCTGTTGGGCTGATCGACAGTCGTAAAAATGCGACTGAGAGAGATTAGATGTGGCAGGAGGAGAATCGGTTGCTGTGGTGCAACTTGGGAGAGGTTAATTCTCAGTAGTGAACTGGGATAGGCTATGTAGATTGATTGATAATCATGTGTATTAGGTAATACAAACGTGTAACTGTCCCGCTGCAGGACAGTCAACCTATAATGTTCCTACTGCTGGGACACAGGCCTCCTCTCTGTGAGAGGGAGAGGGGTCGTAATCCACCACGTGCTGGACAAATACCTGTAGGTACTAACTCTAAGAAGGAATAAGAATTCATTCTTCTTCATACGAAAGTACCTTTTGGATGAGGCACTTAAAATCAATAAAATCTATTTTCTTGAAAATGTTGATGTTCAAAAGTGTTTTTTTATGGCTTACTGAAATAAATGTCAACTGAATGACTACTGATGTTGGGCCTCCTCTGCCCTTCGGAGAATATAGGCGTGATGGTATGTCTTGTGTTTTTGCGAATTATTTCAAGGTCACAAGTTTGACTTACAATTGACCACTACACGTTCTTGCCGATTTCAGAACATTAATAGAAGCCCCAGTTTCTGGGCTACCGTACCTTATTTTACCAAATAAATCTGTGCCGTTCCTATGGCTAAATTAGGACCAGTCTTTGTATAGCTGTATTCAAGTAAAACTGCTCCTAGTCGCCATGGGTCAGTAGATCTGCTGACACACCTAATGTTACTGGTGTAATATTATAGGTTAACCGAAATAACAACAAAAAATCATACAAATTGACTTGAAAGACCACGATGGCTTCTAGCAAGACCTATAATTAAGAAATAGACACAACCTTATTCTAGAAACACATATCACTGAGCACTAAAAACTGGTATACTGCAAAACAGCTGATTATGACAGTTCGATACAACATGACATATAACACTAACCTATTTATTATCTCTTAAAGTGTTGCAACCTGTCAAAGTTGCCATCTAGATCGGTTGATGGCTGGCTCTCTATCACGAAAGGTTTTTTAGTGACGTTAGAAATGTAGGTGGCAGTTTTCATGTCTCGAGTTGATAGGTTACATTAAATATAGGACTATAGACTAAAAAGTTAGGTTTCAAAGTCCTACAGGGTCCATCATCATAATCAGCCTATAATGTTCAACTTTTGGGACACAGGCCTACTCTCCTGTGAGGGAGCGGGTGTTATCATCACGCGGGCCCAGTGCGGCTTGGTAGACGTCACACATCTTTGAATATTTGGTTCTAGGACATGCCGGTTTCCTCACGATGTTTTCCTTCACCGTTTTGAGAGCAATGGTGAAGAAATTAATTACACAAAGTAAAGTGCCTGTCCGGGTTCGGACCAATACCACGGGGCCACCACTGCTCAGGGTCAGGGTCAATAATAATCTCATTTTTTTTATGTTACCATCAACTACAAATTGTGGAAACTGCTGTGAAAACATCGTCAGGAAACTGTCCTAGAACCAAAAATTCGAAGACATCTGCCAACCAGCACTTGGCCCGGGTTGTAAATTAAGGCCCACCCCCTGTTACAGCGAAGAGGTCTGTACGTCAGAAGTGGAAACATTTTAGGCTGACTATGCTTGCAAATTTTCACCAAAACAATTGAATCTAACTCAACACTATCTGTGAAGGAACCAAGTTAGATTACATAGTATTATGTCCCTCGCGACTCGGATCTTGTAATTAAGTGATGTATTCTATTGTGCATTGTTTATAGATGAAAGTGCTATACGTATGTACGTACGTGTGGCTCACGACATTCCTAATTAAGGTTATTGACGGCTGTGCGGCTGGAAACAATACTGGGTTTCTTAAGGCCGTGGTCTGATAGATGGTACTTACGTAGCTGTCAAAATCAGAATATCATATTATGTTTAGTCTCTTGAGTGTCGTCTAAGCAATGATATTAAAATTCGATTTATCAATCGATCAATCTGCCCAACCTTTTCTCAACTATGTTGGGGTCGGCTTCCAGTCTTACTGGATGCAGCTGAATACCAGTATTTTAGATGGAGCGACTGTCTATTTGAAAAACAACACAGATACACAACACAAGAACAGATAGGAAAAACAAAACTCAATTCTGCAGGCCACAGCAGGTAAATGTAAAGTTCCTATTCATTGCTTATGACCCTATGTGGTATTACTCTGGAGGCCTATCTTCGGTAGTGAGTAGTGACCCTATATTCGGCATCTGGCCGTGGTTGGGGTTAACCATAAACCCGGCAGAGCTCCTATCTCCGGCCAAGTGCCAATGGCCAGCACATTATCTTAGTCCGGCGACCTTAGTCATGCTAAAGTGTCAGATTACCTCACAATTGCACGTAATAAGTACTTTCTATAGATAAAAATTACGCGTGTGTTAGAAAGGCGTTCAGCTCGCTGCTCATGAGGTCAATGCCTATACTAACTGTCATAATGTTAAACAATTAAGCGGTTAATTTGAAAATGGAATGGCGGCCATCTTTGTTTTGTTTGTGACAATTTAATCATGTTTCGTGTTGTTAACAGTTGTATTGTTATGTTTCACAATATAGCATAACGTCACGCCTGTATTACTCCAAAGGGGTTGGCAGAGGTGTACTTCTTGTGTACACAAATGTAATAGAAGGCGAGTCTCTTGTTACCAACCGGGCACAAATCTAGACTCGGCACTGACAGATTTCAGATAGAAAAACCATATAACACTTTACCCGATCCGAGAATCGAACCCAGGACTTCATGCTTAGCAGAAGCGCTTGCGACCAACGAAGCAGTCCCACTGCTGCTACCTTAGACTGCGAAAACTATATTTCCTCACGCAAATACACAATAGTCCTGACCAATTATAATCTAATTTACGTCTATTTTAAATAATCGCGAAAGTTTTTTCCTAAGTTTTCACCTGCCTGTAGGTAACGCTCCGATTGGCTCGAAGAAATAGTTCGGACACGCGATTGGCCTATTCATTATTCTTTAGTAAGTAAAACCCGTCATCTTCTATTTATTGAACATATCGTGGTATCGTGTTACCCAGTAACTGGGCTGTAGAAGTCAGATAGGCAGTCGCTCCATGTAAAATATGTACTGGTATTAAGCTGCATCCGGTTAGACTGGATGCCGACCCCAACATAATTGCAAAAAGGCTAGGCAGATGATGAATTAGGAATGGAACAAGACCACCCCATAGGTGCTACTAACTATAAGGGTATATTTGATTTGCCAAGGGATTGTATGAAAGAAGATTTGGCTAGAGAGGGGGTGACTACTGGGATGACGACTGATAGAGATGTGTGGAGAAAGACATGCTGCGCCGACTAGTAATACATTAAGTAAGGCAGGGTTAAGGGTAGGAGAATGATGACAAAGACATATTGATATCTGACCAAGATTATGTCTGGACTATAGAGACTTTGATCCTTGAGTTTGTTTCGCCATTTCTTCTCAGGGGTACTCAGATAGGAAAAGTTAACTCCATCTAACTTATTTTTAGGGTTCCGTACCTTGAAAGGAAAAATCGGAACCTTATAGGATCACTTTGTTGTTCATCCGTCCGTCTGTCTGTCAAGACCCTTTTTCTCAGGAACGCGTGGAGGTATGAAGCTGGAATTTATATCAAATACTCAAGTCTGCTGACCCTTCGAGCTGAGAAAAATCAAATTTCTAAGCCAACGCAATCAAAAGATACAGCCGTTTATGCCGCAAATTTCTAAAAATTGCGAAGACCGTTTTAGTTACATCATATAATATTTTTTTTTTAATAATTTTAAATTGTAGGGAACCCTCGGTGCGCGAGTCTGACTCACACTTGGCCGGTTTTTTATAATATGACGTGTAAAAGTGATTTAGATATCCTATTTACAGATAAAACTACTTCATTTCATTTGTTTTGTGAAACGAGGTAAAATAAAATGGATGGCTTATTTGAAGGAAGTTGGAGAGGCTTGAGAGTTTGACATTTAGAGGTCGATGTTAAAATAAACATATTCTCTAACAAACAAGTTTATTGACTGCATGAAATCAAATTGATCAAACATTACAACATTGCATTCTTATTGGTTAATTTTAGCAACTTGCCTACAAATTCTATTTGCTAACTAAATTGCTAAACTGGAAAAGATGCGGTATTTAAATAAATGTTTTGTTCAGTTTATTGCATTTCTATCTTAAGTTTAATTTGCCGACTATCATGTCAGTTAATGAACCATTCACTGAATATCACGGCAGTTAGTGAACCATTAACTGTTTACCCTCGCAGTTAATGTACCTTTAGTAGGCTACCAGGTCAGGCAAAGTAACACTGATAAATCAAATCAAAAGTCATTTATTCAAATTAGGCTGAAAATCAGCACTTTTCGAACGTCAAAGTTACAAAAGACAGTCCCCCAAAACGCCCGCCTTATAAGCTACCATGTCAGTTAGTGTACCATTAACTGCCTGTCCCCACAGTTAATGAATCATTAACTGACTATTCTAATGAACAAATAACTGACTATTGCGAGGGTTAATTAACCATTAACTGACTATTGCGAGGGTTAATTAACCATTAACTGACTATTGCGACAGTTAATGGACTATTAACTAAACTTCTGAAAGATGCAGAACGCAGTGAGCAAACGTAGTGAGCAATGCTCCTTCCTTCTCTGTATGAGAAGAGGCCGTTGTCCTGCAGTGGTGAATATTATTACTATTCATAACATCACGCCTTGTGTCACTAAAGGGTTGAGCAAAGGTGTACCTATAGCACACTCCTATTTCGCCAGTTATGTTTAAGTCCCATGTAATAGGGGGTGAAATAACCTGGATGAGGTTGGCACAGGAGCGTGGGGATTGAGGCCTGTGCCCAGCAGTGAGCGAAGTCGGGCTGTCGATGATGATGGCCTATTACATTTTCTACATTCCACTAAGATATAATGTTAACAATATAATTATTACATCAACAGCGGAGAAAGGCAATTGTGTACATAATTAAAATGCGAGATTATATCAAATGAAAAGTATTCCTTATGTAACAATTCAAGAAACTCCGAATCGCATAGTTTATGACCCGTCACTAGTCGTTAAGTTATTGAAATGATATGATTACTAGTTTAAATGAGAGTTAGTACCGATAATCACACGATCTGTTTGTCTGTCCAGCATAAATTAGAGAATTTGTAATTATATAGGCAGTCTAGGTAGCCTCGTGAAAGAGCCCGTCTGGGAAAGTGTGCTCTGATCCAAAAGTATTGATGAAAGTGTAAACAAACCCTGTTCTAGTTATTTTCTTACGCAATCACTCTCTAAAGGGAATTTTAACACATTTATCTGTTTCATTTTTTTTCTAACAATTAAGTATTATTTGAACAACTTTGTTAAATTGTATTTGAAGAATCCACCACGAAAGTTGAAATTTAAAAAAATATATACGCTTCTAATTGTGTTCTCGTAACTGTACTCCAGTTACTGAGTAACATGATACCCCTTGGTAAGACACCAGTCTCATCTGCCAAGCCCGTTTCCAACTATGTTGGGGTCGGGTTCAAGTCTAACCATATACAAGAATTTACATGGAGCGACCGCCTATCTGACCTCCACAACCCAGTCACTGGGTAATACGATACCCCCTTTGTAAGAGTGGTTGGCAGACTTTCGGGCTTCTAACTGCCAGTAACGATAATCATTATCAAAGATCTACGAATGACGGCCAGGACCGGTTTAACGTGATTTTCATGCACGGATTAATACCGAGACCCCTGTCTCGGTATTAAATGGACGGGCACCCATCCTACCCATATCAATAAGCATTAGTAAGTAGTGCTAATCGTCTGGAAAACTAAATATTTAGCCTCACATTACGTACTTCCGGTGGAAATCGGAAAAAATCGCGCGAACTATGAAGGAAATGATTTTTTTGAGGAAGGAAATAGTGTTAATTGCATGCATCGACTTGGTTCTGTTAGAGGAAGCTTTGTTTCACGCGATATCGCCCTCGTATTGAGTGGTGGCGGTTCGGATCCGGGCGTGCAATTATTTCTATGATTGTGTGCAAAAATGTCAGTTATTAAAATAATTGTGTCGCGTTAGTAGGTACTAACTTTTATCGTGATTTATGGGTTGCTTTCTAAGTACGGTAAAAAATATGTTACTTAGCAATACCGCCGCTTGAGACTCGGTCTAGCGGTCGCAAGCGCTACTGCTGAGCATGAGGGTTCGACCCCGGGTCAGGCAAAGTTTTATTGGGTCGAATATCTCAATAACCCAGACGGTGTGTGCCCGGTTAATGGCAACGTATTTTTAAGAACATTTACATTCTAATCTGATCAATCTCAATCTGTCTAAAAAACCATGTTACCTACATTTTTAACATTAACTAGCTGACCCGACAAACGTTGTTTTGCCATATAAATTATTTCTAGCTGCCCGGCGCTACTTCGTGTCCTACCCCCTACCCTACTCCTACCCTACTCCTACCCTACTCCTACACTGCTCCTTCCCTATTCCTACACTACTCCTACCCTACTTTTACCCTAGTTTTACCCTACTCCAAACCTACTCCTACCCTATTTTTTTAATTTTTCTCTGCGTAGGAACCATCCCTGTACTATTCTAAAAAAAGAATTAGCGAAATCGGTTCAGCTGTTCTCGAGATTGGCGCTTAGCAACACATTCAGCGATTCATTTTTATATTATAGACTAGCTTCTGCCCGCGGCTTCGCCCGCGTGAATGTCGGAAAGGATAAGAAGTATGTCCTTCCCCAGGATGCCTTCTATCTCTTTGGCATCTGCTGGCAGGCAATTTTATCGAAATCCGTTCAGTGATTTAGGCGTGAAAATGTAACATACCTACAGACAGAATATATAATTTTATATAGTACCTATAGCTGTTGCCCGCGACTATGTCCACGTTTCCGCCGATTTTCGTAAAAAAAAGTAGCCTATGTCCTTCCTCACGGTTCAGTGGTTTTGATGTAACATACAGATTAACTTTCGTATTTTAGTAGGGAAATATAATATGTCAATCTACAATACTGTTGAAAAATATCGCAATACGGAACCAATATTATTGTTAATAGCTGTGCCCGCGACTCCGTCAGCGTGTAACTCCTTGTGTGTTATTAAGTTAATGTATTGGTAATATTGTTTAGATCACGTTCACATGAGGCTTAAGTACCTATAGAAGGGGTAGCGGGATCGTCCGAAAGGGTTACCGCTGCCCTGGAACATAAAGGGCTAAGGAAGGAACACGGGTGGGTTTTAGTCAGTAAGAGTCTGATACTCCCTTCCGCTCCAACCAGAGCTGGAGGGGTCATTTGATGATTTCCCATCCAGAAAAAAAAAAAAAAAAAAATGTTGGTACCTATAGAACGAAAATACTTCAGCGCAAAGCTTCCGGGTAAACTATGTTGAAAGTTGACCCGTCCGGCACGTGAACATAAAGATTTCTAGAACTGCTAACCCGGGAAAGAGCGACGTACAATTGACCATGCGAGAAACAACTGACACCGAGATCTACTCCAGCAACACGAAAAGTTTGCCCTTGAACTCAAACTCAAACTCAAATCATTTATTTCAATTAAACCATTTACAGGCACTTTTGAATTGTCAAAATTAAATAGTCGGTCAGTTAGTCAGAAAGTTGAAGCTAGTCGCCCATTCCAAAAACGTAGATCTCTATGGAGAAGAACGGGCAAGAAACTACACGGACACTCTTTTAAATCAAGATATTATTACAAAATCCTGGGTACATTATTCTTATTGCTTCTATATGTGAGAACAATGTAAAAAAAAGACACAATTTATAACATTAAAAATAAGCCCTGGCAGTTAAGAGATGACCAGTCTCAACCAACGGCGCCCGTTCACGAACATGACGCGTGGATCAGCACCACCTAGCTCAACCATTTTGTAGGGAACCGAATGATCCAACACACGCGCCACCATCAGTGAGACATTTAAGTGAGCATGACATATGCTTAACTGCCATGCTCTTTCAAGTCAACATCAAAATATCATAAAAAACGGATCCATGGTTCTTACACTTACAAAATTTTAAAAATGCTTCTAAATTATACAAAACTATAGTTTTCAACTTGAGCCTTTTAACTGTCATTGCTTACACACCGATACTGGGAATTGCGTTCTTTTAAATTGGAATGGAAAATTATTTGGTATTATGGGAATTCTGGGAATAAAGACGGTTTTTCCTGCACCGCAACCTGTTAAAATTTGAGCCTCGATTATATTTTGTTGCAACTGGGTTACTTTTAGCCGAGTTCCATTGCAAAGTTGTGGTGGTCTTAAATTTCGGAGCAGAATAATCGGAATGCCAATTTTTAAACAAATTTCATGAGAAGGAAGTTTATACCTTCGGCCGCGAGGCGCGAGACGCGTCGAGCGTGAATCAGTATTCACGCGCGATGGCTTATTATTAGCGTATTTCATGTATAACTTTGGTGTTTCTATACCGATTTCTATGATTCTTTTTTATGGGATAGTTAATAATGTTAACTTTTTTAATTAAGAATGACTGAGAGTGTTATAAATGTAAGAGTAGACAAATATAATCAGAAAGCTTCTAACTGCTAAGCTATCGGGAGTTACACGTGTTATTGTGAGTCAACCATAAAAGATAGACATATGCTGTCGTGAGATATTTTTTATACAATTTTAAGGAGAACATTTCCGTCATACATGATTTCTGTGTAGCTTTAACCATTAAGGTTGCACACGCGACGGAAGCGTAAAAAATGGAGTAACTTCTCCCGTTTTCCCAACATTTCCCTTCACTGCTCTGCTCCTATTGATTGTAGCGTGATGAAAAGTATACTATAACCAGCTCAGGAGTATGAAAAATAATTATACCAAGTTTCATTAAAATCCGTCGAGTAGTTTTTGTTTCTATAACGGTTATACAGACAGACAGACAGACAGACAGAAAGACAGACAGACAGACAAAAATTTTACTGATTGCATTTTTGGCATCAGTATCGATCCCTAATCACCCCCTGATAGTTATTTTGGAAATATATTTCATGTACAGAATTGACCTCTCTACAGATTTATTATAAGTATAGATTGTCCCTAAGGTGACATTGCGACGAGACTTTAAACTTTTCTCATCATCATCATCACCATCATCGCCTCTTCTCATAGAGAGAAGGAACGAACATTGATCAACACGCTTGCTAAGTGTGCCTGAACTGGTGACGTCAGATGATTAAGTCCCAAGTTTTATTCAAGTTGTTTCCGCTATGTATTTAGAGTGTAGTTACTTTAAGTCAATGAAATTACTTATTCTGTGTTCGTGCGATCAATATAACGTTACAAATGCTAGTTCGATTTCACGCGCAGGCGCAACCGCTGTAGTAGGGTCACCACAAGAAGCCATGTTAGGTTGGTTTTAAAACCTAAACTTTATTATTCGTAAAAGTATTCACTACGTGTAGTGGTGCTGACAGTACACACACACACACACCACATGAAAATCCCCCAACTCTCACCATTGAAAATGTAAAAACGAATGAATGCCCAAAAAGGCAAATACCATAATCTCTGTTCTCCTAAAATAATCTCTTATTGCCTTTAGCTCACGGCCAAGATTAGTAGGCCATATTCTTTGACGGAATATACTTGAAACCATAGAAATGTCTTATATATCTATGCTTGAAAATAACTTAATATTTCACACGGATAAAAATGGTTGCCGTATATACCAATCGTTACGTAAAACACAATGAATGATGATAATAGTCACCATACCCGGCCTGGTCTGCAAGTAGGCTAATAAAACCATAAACTACAGACCTTTATGGTTATTAGCTATGTGGGTGAATCTCATCGTTATATGACATAATTATTTCCTGTGTGCCATCCGCCTAGCATTTCCTCAACTATGTTGTTGTTAGACATCTGGTCTTACTAAGGGGTGTCGTGTTACCCGGTAACTGGGTTGCGGAGGTCAGATAGGCAGGTGCTCCAGGCAAAATACTGGTTTTTAGCTGTATCCGGTTAGACTGCCAGCAGACCAGAACATAGTTGAGAAAAGGCTAAGTAAATGATGATAGGGTCGGCTTCCAGTCTAACCAGACCTACTCTCATGTTTTCCCGAAGAGGGAAGCAGCGATCTGCCGATCGATTTTGTAAAAATCTCACCGTGAAAAGTTAGGTGAAGTAAGCTTAGAATGAGCTGTCAATAGTGTCAATCCCTAGCATTCGTTGGAATGACCGCTCGCTCCACGCTCACTTCACCTAAGTTTTCACGGTGAGATGATTACAGAATCACACTGCTGTAGTACAGGCACAATTTGCCAGTGATGTGCAAGTCACTGGTCGATTTAGGAATGGACCTAGGGTTCGAGTATTCGAGTCCTATGTTCAACCTCAGGTCAACTTAGCGTTTTTGGAATTTTTCATTCATCTGCAGCTTTAAGCTATAAATGAGCCCGATTATGCATAACTGACGAAATGTAAATACAAATTTCACGCTTCTGCTGACCCTCTCTAAGAATACAAGCCTGACATTATGTTATTTCCCAAAAATCGACTTAAAAAAGTAAAGTTTACCTAACATGAATCCATACTTACAACACAGTCAATAAGCCTTGAGCTCTGTCCCAGAGTTACCCAACCGATACTCACAGTACTACCCCCCCTTGCGTGCGCCAGCATCGACCAGCCAGTCATTACTGCGCGCGCGGCGATTACAGACACGATTTTATATATTTAGTTACAACATTTTTTTCTTTACAAATTCAACTTTGGAACATTGCATCGTGTGTACTATATTTCGTTTTGTTTTTCGCCGAGTGTGTTTTGTTTATTGGAGTTTTCATTTGTTTTTTGTTGTAGTGTATGTTTTGTTTGTTAAATTGTGTGTGTGACATAAGTGTCGTATTGTTTTGTATGTATGTGTGTGTCTGTTTGTGAGATTTTCCTATGTTAATCTCGGTAAATCTTTATTTTATAGTAGTCTGTTGTGGGATAGTTAGAATTGTGTATATTGTGATGGCAATCTTGTAGATTTCTTATGTTTAGAAGCTAGACCATGAGTTTCTAAAAACTCGTCCTTAAGAGTTTCTTAGATTTGATTGACGATTGATTCCAATTTTTCACTTTAAGTACGTAAGTGACTTTTTACCCGACGATCGCGGAGCCGAAAATGAGGGTTATTAAACAGTTAAATAAGTATCTGAATAAACCTCCCTCTTTTTTATTCTTAAAATTTCTAAGTCATGTGACATTCTACTTAATAAAATGTAAGCATTCACAAGAGTTGTCAAACGTTACCAACCGACAGTATTAAGTAATACCAAACCGGTTCCATGAAAGTCTTTCAAGCCAATTTGATCGAGAACGTTACAAACGAATGAAAGGATCTGTTACTTAAGTTATGTTGACTTAAAAGCCCTCAATGATATGCAATTTAGTACACATTGTACAGAACAGAGTACAGACTGAGTGCTCGGGTTAATTATGATTATTTGGCGGTAAACAGAAACTCGACTTAGGGCTGATTTTATAATCGTCATTCAATAATTTGACAGCTTTTGTATTGAAAATATAGCAGGCCACTATATTTACTCTTCAGGGCCAAAAATAACTATTTATAAAATGCACATAATTTTAGTTTTTTTATACAATACACATGTAACTCAACTAACTATTTTCTTCAGATAAAAGTTGCATAACTGAGGATTTAAATAGCAGCCGCACTTCAGGAACGTTACTTAAAAATACGTCATTAACTTTACTTGTCTAGCATAAACCTAACATCTCAACAAAATTGGCATGTTCTCGAACATGACTTTTTTTTTATTGACGTCGCCGTCGCGTCGTTCCAAAATATACTTACTTATTTAAACAACTCGTGCGTATTGTTAACTTATAAATTATGAATATAGCATAATCATCCTATAATGTTCCCACTGCTGGGACACAGGCCTCCTCTCGGTGAGAGGGAGTGGACCGTAATCCACCACCCAGCCCAGTGCGGGTTGGTAAATTTAATTTTGTGATTTAAGGATATATTTCACTGTAATTAATATTCATGATTAATCATTTTTAAGTGACGTCTCCATCAAGGATAAACTAGGCTTTACAATAGGTACTTCACAACAATTTTACAGAAATAAGATTTAAAACCACGACCTCTAGTCTAAGCAATCTTTAGCCCATTGTACTTAAATTCTCAACATTGTATGAGAACCATACAATAAAACACACACTCATACAAAACATACACACTTACAAATTACAGGAAAATTATGGCAACACCCCTTTAAATGCATAACAACGTTGACGATAACCAAAGGGGAATCACCCAAAAAGTTCTTATCTATATCAAAGACATTTTTTATCTATATTTCAAATTCGCATTTTATGCTGTAATTATTTACGTAATTTTCTATATTTTCGATTATTATTTTGGATTATAAACTTTTGTTTTTCTTTTGTATAGCGATGTGAAGTAACAGTGTGAAAAGTGAAGTGTTCAATGTTATAAAAGACTGACTTTTGGTGACATTTTTCAACAAAACAAGAGATTTTGGTGAGTTGATTTTATTACTTTTTTCTACAACTTATTGTATTGTTTTTTTATTATTATTAAGCCAAAGCAGGGTTATGATTTTTATCACATTAGATTTATATTTCTGGAACAAGCAAGCCAAATTTTCTGTGCTGTTATTAAAAGTATTAATAAACGACAACGACACACAAGCGCAACACTGCAAAATAATGCAAACGTACCATAACTACTGCATTTTTAAATCGTGGTGATTACTGATCATCATCATCATGCATAGCTTCCTCCGAACCTGGGTAAGCTTTAACCCTTGGTATGTGGAACGTGGATCCACACAATGGCTATTTAATTGTTTCTGTAATTATAACATTCAGCCGGTTAAGCCCCCTAATTTTTACGCTATTTTTCTTAATTTTTTGCCAAACTTACTTAG
Source organism: Apamea crenata (assembly GCA_949629185.1). NCBI lineage: Eukaryota > Metazoa > Arthropoda > Insecta > Lepidoptera > Noctuidae > Apamea > Apamea crenata. The sequence goes on along the minus strand of OX451379.1, from coordinate 10,989,272 downwards.
TTAGCTTTTCCGACACTTCTAATAATGTTACCGACCTACCTCCCTACCACCGATTTACATAAAAACATTTTTACAAAAAAAAAATACCTTTTTAGTTGTACTTACCCCACACAAATTCTGCTTGCTATGTAAATATCAGTAACAGGAAGTTATTAAAACATCATCATTATAAACTAAGTGGAATAAAATCGTATTATTGAAGCTAACTCAAACCTACCCAAGCAAAGTTAGTCAAATCTATATGGGACCGCCTCTGAGGCATACCTTATCCATTAAAAAAAGCATTTTGCAAATCCGTCTATATAAATGGCGGAGTAATAATGCCCGAACATACATAAAAATAAAAAACATCCGAATTGAGAACCTCCTCCTTTTTTAAAGTCGGTTAAAAATTAAGTATCCTCCCAAATAACGATTGCAAGAAGCACGTCGTAATATCTAGTTCTAGGTACACAAAAAAAAACAAAAGGACATAAGAAGCAGAACAAAAAATATAAAAAGAAATACCGTTTATATCTAACTACTTACAAGACTATTCTTTGCCGAATAGAACCCAGTATAACCAATGATGTAACGATTATTATTTTTACTATTAAATGTAGGCCGCCTCTGTTATATGCACTAGCTGTAATAAGATTATCTCACAACACTATTACTGCCGCAGCGCCGGAGGGCGATCGAAATAATAGCTGTAATTGGCTAGCTTTTAATTGCATATACATCTATTAATATGTGAGAGAAAAATTACACAGGCTGTTTAGAATCAAAATCGACACTTGCTTAGTGTTTTTTTTTTTGTTGTTTTCTGACATCATCATCATCATCTGCCTAGGGTTTTCCCAACTATGTCGGGGTCGGATTCCAGTCTAACCGGATGCAGCTGAATACCAGTATTTTGCAAGGAGCGACTGCCTATTTGACCTCCACAACCCAGTTACTGGGTATATGGTTCCGATGGTTCTAGGTTCGGTGTAGTTTTCTGACTTGACTTGCGTAAAGTCTCTGTCGGTGACCAGTTAGTTTAAAAAAAAAGCGATTATGATTAGTTCATATCGCAGCATCATGCCGAGACGGGAGCCTTTTGGCCTCGTACAGGACTTTCTGTTTTTTATTAATTTTTATATACTTTTGGACTTTCGGACGGAGATGGCACAGGACTAAGAAAAGTGGGAAAATATAGGGGAGAGCTTTGCCCAGCAGTGGCACAGTATATGTTAACTGAAAAAAAAAATTGTCTCTATGATTCAGTTTAGATTAGTTTGTGACATGAATACTCTTTCTTTATTTCTCAATGTAACAGTCAACATCAAAGTTGTTATTAGCCATGATTTCACTATTCTAAAAAACTTACCTTAAGATAAGATATTATTTATTTGTAAAAAACATGTGTAGGTGGAATTGCAACATCCTGTATATGATTTCTGTCTCGGAAGTTATAGTCTTTGAGGTCAACGGGTTACAGTACCTAGTGATTGTATGCAATGGCTACTGAATGACTGGCCCTGGACACTGTGTGGCTGCTGGCAAGGGCCTGCTGTATGCTGCGGCGAACTACACGTAGCGCACTCTGTTGTAAAGCGAGACGTCGAACGGTGCGCGAGAGAGAGCACGGGAAGTTAGTTCGAGGTTGGTTGCGATCCAGGGTAAATGTAGACCACTGGTCGCTAGTTTTCTCCAGCTCGTCCCGCCATCTTCAACGGGCCCTGCCGCGACACCTTCTGGCTGTGTCAGGGCTTCACATGGTGACTATTTTGGCCCACAGCTCATTGGGTATACGGCAGACGTGGCCAGCCAAGTCCCACTTTTCAACTTTGAGGCGTTTTGGACAGACCTGGTAATATTATTAAAGATACTGTTATTATCTTACCGGGTGCAGGACTGCATATCGTGCTTTCCGAGGCACCGCTATCACACCGCCAACTTTCAAACTCCGGGCTGTTCCTAAGAAATTCCAATTACTATTTTTCTGCACACAAACTTGTGCACAATAACATCTCTCTCGTCGAAAGATCTGTATTTCCGCCATGACTAAAATACGGTCTGGACTATACTATCTTACTGAAAGGAAAGATCTAGCCTTGCCTTGATCTGTAGGGTTTCGTGTTGCACAGTTACTATAGGTTATGGAGGACAGATAGACAGTCGCTCCATGTAAAATACTAGTACAGCTACAACCGGTAAGACTGGTAGCCACACGCAACATAAATGGGACAAGGCAGACGACGATGATCTAGAATCGAAGTGCCCATAAGAAAAAAATTCAACGGGTTGCACTCCGGGAGTGCCAGCAGAAGTGAAAACTTGAATATTAACGTTGTGCATTTTTGATATTTTGGAATGCGGTCTACTCTCCCTCCATCTTATGAATTTTCGATCAGGACACGTGTCCTGGCGCGAGTTTAACATGTTTATTACATTTATTTACATCACAACAAAAGTGCACAACGCCGCTAAAGAAGTTTTCACTTAAAAAAACTGATTAGGTTTTGCTTTCTTCAAAAACTAAATGTAGTATATCATCATCATCATCATCAGCCTACAGCCACTGCTGGACATAGGGCTCTCCTTTTGCACGCCATTCAACTCGATTTTCGGTAACTCTCATCCAGCCTCCTGTGAAGATCGTCGCTCCACCTAGCCTGAGGGCATCCCACCTTCCTTAATGTAGTATATACATATTACTTTTTAGCGTAGGTTTTAAGATTTCCCTTAGAACAACTTTCACCCTGCCACTGCTCCTGTGACCTCCAAACTATAATTTATCAGCAGTCTTTAAGTAGCTACTCGAACCAATCTAACGGTAAGCCTCTCATTATATATTCATGTCAGGTTTATGTCGTAACTATATAAGGATTGTGTAACCCATAACCTCCCTTTTGTGGAGTAGGTTACACAGCGACCCGCTGTTGTTATCGGGTCGGCAGCCTTTAGCCTTGCTCTATAAATATAAACCTTTCCTGTGTCGACTCCTAGTATAGTCAGAAGCACCAAATTCTGACAACTGTTCAGTGTACCGGTATTTCTCAGTCATTTTGGAGGTCACGTAGGCAGTCGCTCCGTGTAAAATACTGGTATTCAGCTGCATCTGGTTGGACTGAAAGCAGATGCCAGCATATTTGGGAAAACGCAGGCAGATAATGATATTTGAGTAGCTACTGCTGGTTAATAAAGGGTCGTCTACACCAGTATTTTACATGGAGTCCACAAACCAGTGACACCCAATAACTGAGTTGTGGACATCTGATGGGCACGATACGATAACACGATATCTCTTGGTAAGACTGGTTGTCAGACTTTCGGGCTTTTGACTACTCGTCACGACTGTCAAAGATCTACGAGTGACAGCCGTGACTGACGGCTTTACGTGCTTTCCGAGACACCGAGCGGTCTCGGCACGAAATGGATGATTTTTTATAAAAGAAGTCCCTTAAACCCACATAACTTTCACGCAGCGAAATCAAAGTCGATTCTAAAAGTCAACACACCTAATCGATTTCGCAGTGCTATCGTTATAAATCATTTGAAAGCTGACGATTAGACTGTGTCTAATCGATTCTAATCGATTGTAACAATCGCTTCTGCTGTGTCGTAATATTTTGACATCCAGTTTCATCGTTAAAGTGTTTTTAAATTGCATTTTATGTCTTCATCGGGATTTAATTTGCAATTTGATCTAAAATACAAAGTATGTACTTGGCATGGAAACAAAACGCTTCAATAATACTACTTGTCCTTGTCGTTTTCTTATTAAAGAAAGAAGACAGCAATACCATGTAACAACATTTTGATCTTAAGACATGTGCTCTCATGTTAGCTGTTATGATTGCATAATCAGCCTATAATGTCCCACTGCTGGGACACAGGCCTCCTCTCGATGCTAGGGAGTGGGCCGTAATCCACCACGCGGGCCCAGTGCGGGTTGCTAGATGTCATATGTATCAGAAGCCTGAAAGTCTCACAACCAGTCTTACCAAGGGATTTCGCATTACCCAGTAACTTGGTTGTGGAGGTCAGATAGGCATGTAAAATACTGGTATTGAGCTGCATTTCGTTAGATTGGGAACCGCCCTCAATATTCTTGAGAAAGGGCAGGTAGATGATGACAAGAGAAGTCATGTGTGACCGTTTCACAACAAAGAACAGTAAGTTCCAGGACCATACGGTATTTATTTATAGGACCGTCGACCATTTCAATTCGTATAAGCAATACCGTCCCGTTTTTCGACCAGTCAAACAAGTTTGCGAATACCATAATGAATGTTCTTTCGTGATTTTACAACACAATTAATTTGACTGGTTTTTATTACAGTACATTTGTAAGTAGGTAACCATATTAATAGTTCCAAATTTTCTACTGCAATGAAGAAAAATCTAGAAAGAGTAGTAGGTAGAGTTTCTTGTGTGTGTGAAGAAAGAACCTATTTAATATAGTAATTTTATTCTTGATAGGTACATCGTCTTTAATATATTTTAAAAGAGTAACTATGGAGTTTCTTGCTCATTCTTCTCCTCTCAGGCGAAGTCGACCAACCGCTTGGCGACGTCTCGATGTAATTAAGTTCTTGTTCTTGCTCTGGCCACAACTTAATACCAATTAAGTTGAAGCCAGTGCAAGAAAAATAACTACGAAAATGACCTTAAATGCATTTGTGGGTGTGGATCCAGTAACTACTCGCAAATTCATTTGAGGTCAGTGCAAAACGTCTTCTTCAATACATTTATATAACCAACCCTTTAGCATCTTACCTCAAAGACGTATACCTACGGTAATTTATGAGGTTTTTTAATGTGAAAATAAATCTGTATCGAATTGTTATTTCATGGTTCTAGACCTGTCAGGTGTAGGTATATCAAGTTTTAAAAAATAAACATCAGATTTTTGTATATTTCAAGTATTTTTGTTGAAATATCGATCTATTAGATATTCATGTCTGGTTTCTTGAAAGTTTTTTGACCTTCAAGCCTTATTGTTATTCTAGCGATTCCAGATATTTATGTGCTGCTGACAAATGGATAACTTGTAGGGTGAATACACCGATATGTGTCTGTGTTTTTGTTGTAGAAAATAAAATGGGAGACAAAGGTACTAAAAAACTTGTATTTTATTTGAAACTAAGGAAAATATTTTAGATTGTGTGATTTAAAAAATCTTATACATCATATACATGCTATATTATGTGGTTATAATAAATAGCGAAGAGAGGCTATTGATTCCAAATAGATTTGACGATGATTTGATTTGTTTTTTGGCGATTTTGATTTTGTGAATAGTTAACATAATTACAGATTTTGTGAATAATTAACTTAATTACAGAATTGTAACTAAACTTTTTCTTTTTAACTTAATGGTATAAATTCATAAGAAATCCAAGTGCCACTGCATCGTTCTAATGCTTAAGAATACATTTGTATAGTTTTTGTATAATTTATACATTAAAATATTAACGAAGAGTTTTGGTCCCGTGCCCGGATATATGTTCCAGATTGGCGCAAAACCGGCTTAACGGATTTGGATGAAGTTTAGCACACAGATTATACTTAACCTGAATTAGGGTACTTTTAATCCCGGTAGTACGTTCCCCTGGGATATGTGCTGACATCCACGCGGACGAAGCCGCGGGCAAAGGCTAGTTTTTACAATTAAAGAAAATCTCAACTCTTTAATGTTTCATAAATACAAGAACGAATATTTATGAATGAACGAAAGAAAACTACATCGCGTCTGAAGGAAAGTGGTGAAGTTCTGCTCCGATGCCTCGGTACGATGCGTTACACAGGGGAAAAGATACAAAAAGAAATTGTTACTTCGCAGCTGTGACAGACGGTGCAACATGCTAATGTTATCTGTGACGATTTAGTTATTAGATTGGTTTGAGGAGCGGAAAGATTGGCTGTCAAAGATAATATTCATTTTATTATTTAACTAGCGATCCGAATGTATAGAAGTAAACGTGTGACGACAGTACTTAGCTACGCGGGTAAGTTCTGTGACGAGGAACTCAACTGTATGTAGGCCTAATGCCATTATTTGGTAATCTTATGATGAAATTACTGCGTCAGATTATTTAACTGTTAATAATAGTATTTTTTTTTTTTGTATTTTTTTGTGAATACAGCCAGACATTAAACGTCACTAAATAGATATCAGTTTTGCTTAAGATAAACTTCAAAATCCAGAATTGTGTATTATCATTTTTGAATAGGTAATTCCGTTTCCGATCAACTTTTCAACCATATTCAAAACTATGAACGGAACAAACAGACATTTCACCCAATTTTGGTATGTAAATGAGGGATGACCATTTTAATGATAAGGTCTTTTTTATGTCCACAAGTAGTTTCATTAACTCTAGCTTACTTGAAGCCACATACCTAGCTATTTATTATACTACCTTATAGGTAGTCACATTTCGAACCAAACAAATTTAAATAAAAATAAAATTGCCCGGACAACAACTGCACCATCGACCTAACATTTAAAATATTTTCTTTGTTTATTTCGTATGTCCCGACGCAAAAGGAATACAAATTAGATAATACTAATACTAGGTATTGCTCAGTATTGCTGAGTATTGCCCAAGCTTTGTAGTTCTTTGTTATGTACACTTGTTATATTATAGTCTTTGTTACAGCAATATTTTACTTACATAATTAAATTGATTCCGTTTGTTTGTTACGTTGCCTCATTGGATTTTGAGGCATATAATAAGTGGTTAAAAATATTACCTGATACTAGTTTCCACTCGCGACTTCGTCCGCGTGAAACTTGTTCCCTGACCTTCCCCGTCGCATCGCATCGCCTTCCCGAGCTATTACTTAGTTTTCGTTTCGTTCTTACTGACTTTTTTCTTTATGCTCGGCTTTTAAGGGACCTAGTGTCATGTTAAATAGCCTTCTTCAAGAATTGGGCCATCAAATGCCAAAAAAAATAAAATCCGACTGGTAGTTTTAGATATTAGCGCGTTCAAACCAACAAGCATAAGCATAATCAGCCAATGATGTTCCCACTGCTGGGACACAGACCTCCTCTCAGTGGGAAATCAAATATTTATGTTTTTTATTTGATTGTTTAGATATGGATACACATCGCGTCTGCGGAGTTTAGCTAGCCAATTTAATATAGCCCGGTATAGGTCACAACAGTTAGCATTCGGTATGACAGCAGATTTGACGGTCAATCTTTTAAAAAAGTGGCGAATAGGTCATTTTGTTCCTTAATTTTTTTACGTTTTTATTTTTAAGCCCGCCTAATTACCTAATATTATAATTATAAATTAAGTTATAGCTAATTAATGACTCAATAACCAATTTTAAGTTAAGTTAAGATGATTACACTGTTATTATCATAATTACAATAATTTCAAAGATCCACTTTCATAAAAAATATCTCTTTTATAATAATCAACAATAAATGATATAAACTTAGTTCCTTATTAGGTGTTTACATATTTTATAGTAGTATATCATCATCAATGCTACTTGGTGACTGTTTTCGTGAATCTAATTTGCATGACTTATTGTAAGTTATTAATTAACTTCTTGCATAAGCATTTAAATTATGAATTAGTGATATATTAGTACTTTATTTTAAGCGTATTATTTTTAATAAGGATGACATAAGGCGTATCTATCTAATCGCGAATGTATAGTAAAGCCTTCGCTCCTTGCCATAATCAGCCCAGAACGTTCCCGCTAATAGGACACATCACAAGGGCCCAATGCGGGCTGTTGGGCGACCCGCACCTGCGCAGCTCTATCCCATAGGTATAATAGAGAGTGCCTATCGCCCGAAATCGGTAAATCCAGACCCGTCTCCTTCTGAGAGCAGAGTTTACCGCGTGTCTAGCATATTACAACGTCCCGACATCAATCGTCGGGGAGTAACCCACCAGACACAACACCCGTCTGGTCGGAGGTCCTCCCTTTTCTATGGAGGATGAGTGAACTTTACACCTTGTTCCTCATACCTCTATAACCCCTTGGTTGCTAGAGAACATCGTGATGTAGAACCCCGCAATACTTTGTCCGGACGGGGATAACAAACCCGTGATCTTATGCTCAACAACCCGTGCTTATCACAAAACCAACGAGGCAGTCCTTTAAAAACAACAAAAATACAAAACGTCTAGTTTCCAATAAGGTAACGGAGGTCACACAGCCAGCCTGCTTTACATAAATAAAAGCAGAAACCAGTCTCATCGTAGCTTTAGACAAGAACTGGTTTTGTCTTAATTAGCAAGAATAGCATGTGGATCCAATTATGGACTATAAACTTACCTACACAAATACCTATGTGTAGTGGCAAACTTAGACTGTTTAACTCTATAATACGAATGTAAGGCATGTAAGTGAAATCAAATCAAAGCATTTATTTCAATTAAAACATTTTGAATTGTCATAAATTCGGTCTGTTAGTCAGAAAGTTGATGCTAGTACTCAGCCATTCCAAAACGTAGATCTCTATGGAGAAGAACGGGCATGAAACTAAAAGGGTACCCTTTTGATTTAGTAAGTTGTTGCAAACTGGACTCTTTGAAAATATGCTTTGGGTAAAAAAAATCATCTTATCAGAATTCAGAATTGCCTATTCCATACCATCTACACGGTCATGGTAGGTGCTTGCAAGATTATAATGCCCTAAAATCTTACGAGGTCTAAAACACAGCTGAACAACGTAAAATCAGGAATTCTAGAAACGCACCGGTGCGACTGGCAAACATTTTCTCATCATTTTGTGCACCAAATCATATTATAATATTATTGGAAATGACGAGCTACCATGATCTGAGACAAGTAAGGCAAACTAAATGAAGAAATTATTAACATTACTACAATGCACTTATATGTATGTGTAACTATATCTGTTGCTCGCGACTTCGTCTGCGATCCAGGACGAAAAGTAGCCTATGTCCTTCTCCAGATCATGCATGGTCTACCCTTGCGTCAAATTTTACCTAAATCCATTCAGCAGTTTTAGCGTAAAAGTGTTATTCTTAATTTTTTAAGTAAAAACTTCTTCTGCGTTGTGCACTTTTGTTGTGATGGGTAAAAAATGTTAAACTCACGTCTCACGAAAATTTGTAAGACGGAGCTCGCGTCAGGACACGTGACCTGATCGAAAATTCGTAAGACGCAGGGAGAGTAGACCGCATTCCAAAATATCAAAAATGCACAACGTTAATATTCAAGTTTTCACTTCTGCCGGGCACTCCCGGAGTGCAACCCGTTGTTTTTTTTCCGTAAGAACCTTCTACTTCTCTTCTACTAAGAACGTTCTGGTGGTCAGATAGCCATGTAAAAACAGGTATTCAAAGGTTCGGCAGATTGATTGATTGTTGACGCAGCGATTTGCCCTTCAATTTATATCCAACCTCTCTTAGGAATACAATTACGCATCTATCTCTAAGGAATAATGCGACATTACATGATCCATTGCAAAATGGCGACGTAACTGTCCGGCAGTCCGTCTGGTTGCGAATTATGTCTACAGGTGACGCAATACAACTATCTATAGGTCACTTGCGACACAGCTTAATGTCTAGGCTAGACTGATCAGGAGTTGGTGACAGGTCAGGTGCAGATTGTGATATATCTTTATTGAGGCGACAATCAGGGCGGGCTTGGAAAGCTGATGGTAGGTGTCCTTGAAGAGGTCGTTACTGTTGTAGTGGTATCTACAACGCCACATGCGAACAACACGTCTTACTGACGTCACGGATAATCCTGTATCTCGCAAGCAGAGTTTACCACTCAAATAGCATATATACAACAGCCCGACATGATTCATTGGGCAGTTGCCCGCCAGACATAACACCCGTCTGGTCGGAGGATCCTCCCTTTTCTATGGAGGATGAGTGAACTTTACACCCTGTTCCTCATATCTCTATACTGTTATTTCGCCGTTGGTCATTGCTCTGAAGAGAGCCGTTTAAGTGTACTATCGTGGTGTGAGGATTACTCAGCTAGACTCTGTGTCACCGAGCTCTAACTGTCCAGGGTGAGCTGGGCGGTTTGAGTTGCGATTACGATGTATGTTAATACCACTCGGGGACGCACCTTCGTGTACCCCAGTGATTGTGGTGGCAAAGGGCGCTATTTGGGCAGAGGTGCATACCTACTTACACTGCCAGTAATGTTTGGGGTCATCAATCAATGCGTCCTACCTTTTATGACTTTAGCTTGATTGCACGGTGCGATTTAGTTGCCTGTGGTATACCATGAGAAGAATCAACAAAAAAGGTTGGTCTAAACAGTGTGGTGATACTTTATCTGAAACTTGCATCGTCAAAATCAAAAGAGGTGATCCGACAGAGAATCAAAGTCGATATAGCCTACAGAACAAGCAAGCTACTACGGTTAATAGAGACGGGCCATTGTCACTTTGCAATGGGCTGTCCATGTCAGCCGGAGATCTGATGACCTGGTGTAGTTTTTGTTCTTGAGAAGAGACCGCGAATCGGCATACGTAAGTTAAGACGCCCTCAGGCTAGGTGGAGCGACGATATTTGCAGGATGGCTGGTAGCACCTGGATGAGAAGCTAGGTATCCAGTTAAATGACTAGCAATTGGACAAACCTATACCAGGAGCAGGAGTGGTGGCCCAGTGGCCCAACGACCTTGACTTACAAGTTGCAGGTCGTAGGTTCGAACCCAGACAGGCGCTTTACTTTGTGTAAATTAATTCATCACCGCTTGCTGCTCTCAAAAACGGTGAAGTAAAACATAGTGAGGAAACCGGCATGTCGTAGGACCAAAGATTCTAAGACATGTGACATCTACCAACCCGCACTCGCTCTCACAGAGAGGAGGCCTGTACCGTAGCAGTGGGAAAATTATAGGTTGATTATGTATGTTATGTAAACCTATACCCAGCAGCTATGGAGAGTTAATTATAGTGAAATACAGACTCCAGGAATTTAATTTTCTAATAGGGAAAACTAATAAATGATCGTACCCAAGACCCCACGCAAAGTGGTCACGCTTGCGACCACAACACCAACTAGGAAGTTAATTCTAATTATCACCCACAATACAAATAAATGACTATCTCTCTTTACACTCACTTTATAATTAGAGGTTCAATCACATTTACCATTTATAAGTAAAGTAAATAAGAAATAAGTGGGTCAGCAGGCCGCGCGGTCACACTTAGTGTTGAGGTAATAATTAGCACCTGTGCACGCAACGTGTCAGTGTTTTAGCGACTATTATTAGGTGCAGGCATCTTGTTGTCCTTGGGCTTAAAAATATGACTAATTATCTTTTTTTCACAGGATTTCCATTTGATATTTCCTTGTAGCTACAAAAAAAGACATCCGTACCGAGTGGCACAAAGTTCCGTGGTGTTTTTATTTTGATTTTATATGCACTGAAGGCGAACATCTAGAAGGCGTCGCAGCCCGTAGAAGATGGCGGGACGAGACGGAGAAAACAAACGACCAGTGGTCCACATTAGCACTGGGAAAAGAGCTGAAAGTCATGGGGAGGGGCCTTTGCCCAACAGTGAGGTTATGTAGGCTAACAGTAGCAGTATTTGGAGTGCATTACATAATATGGATAGATAGAAAATGCTGCATAGTCTGTCCTGATTTTGATCTCCGGGTCTCACATAATCAGCCTAACATGTTCCTACTGCTCGGACACAAACCTCCTCTTTTCTAGAAGGAGTGGGCTGTATGTAATCTACCACGCAGGCCGAGTGCGGGTAGATATCACATGTCTTCGAATTTCTGGTTCTAGGACATGCCGGTTTCCTCACGATGTTTTACTTCATCGTTTTTGAGAGCAGTGGTGATGAAATTATTTACTAAAGCACCTGCTAAACCACCATTTAGTAAAGCACCTGCCTGGGTTCGAACCTCAGACCTACAAGTCGTAAGTCGGCGTCGTTACCACTGGGCCACTACTGCGCCCATCCACGGGTCCGACAGTGTTATTGATGGCATTAGGGACTTTTCAGTAGAAGTCGGAGTCTGAATTTGTTTCCAGGTACTGTTATATGGTGCTTTTACAGTCTGTTGGTGGGTGTAAAGTTCACTCATCCTCTTTAGAAAAGAGAGGAACCTCCGAACAGACGGGTGTCTTGTCTGGTGGACTTCTGCTCGACGATTGGTATCGGGACGTTGTATATATGCTAGTTGCGAGGTAAACTCTGCTTGCGCGATGCAGGATTTTGCATGACGTCAGTGTGCTGCGTAGTTCACATGTGGCGATGTAGATGGCGACACAAGGTGTACGAATTGGGTCACGAGACCTTTGTAGACCCCAAACAACGTCAACAACAATATTTCCTTAAATCACATAACATTTAACAATAATACAACAATACCTCATTTACATCTAGCGGTAGGCAGTCATACTTTTAGTGTCTTGACCGACTTATCAAAGAGAGGTTATGTAACACGTTACAGCTGCCGTTGATATATCCGGCGGCTTTTTTGTTCATCTGTCTGTTCGAGATGTTTTCTCGTAAACACGTTTCACGGTAGGTATGTCTACTTTAGCAGTGAATTAGTGTCAATTGATTTTTTTGAGAATAGTTAATTAACATTTATATATTTAATACTAGCTTCTGCTCGCGGCATCACCCGCGTGGATAATCCCACACGAACCCAGTTACTGGGTATCACGATACCCCTTAATATGATTGCGGGACCGACGGCTTTACGTGCTTTCCGAGACACGGAGGGGTCACCCACCCACGGACCAACCGCGCCAAGCGTAGCTTAACCTGATCGATCGACCCTTGTGGCTAGCCCCCTAGTTACTTTTACTTTAAGGAATCATGGAATAGTGACCTTCTCATACCGATCTTACATACATACTTAATCAGCATACAATGTTGCCACTGTGACTCACGTCTCCTCTCTGTGAGAGGGAGTGGGCGATACTCCACCACACGGCACCGTGCGGTTGGTGGATGACACATGTCTTCGACCAAAGACGAAATTGTACAAACTAAAGTGCATGTCTGGTTTTGAATTCGATCCCTCGATCTACAACTCGTAAGAGTGGTGGTGATAAAATTATGTACAAATAAAAGCGCCTGCCTGGGTTCGAACCTACGACCTATAACTTGTAAGTTGGGACCATTTCCACCGGGCCACCACTGCTCTCGTCGTTGCAGAAATAAGAAAAGCTTTGAAAGCGATTGTCACTTGTCTAACCATAACGTCTGACATTCATTGAACTGACGATACCTACCTCGCAGTTAACCCACATCTATTCAGAGCAATGAGCAAACTGCAGGTATACAGACTTCATTCTATTTATGTATGTACATAATGTACACGTGTATGTATGTATACAACGACCTTGCCAACTTGGTCAGATGCGCAAGGCCGAGCAGTGTCCTGTATTTACAATACAGATGTACTTATATTTAGACTGAGACACATGACTATTTTCTTATATGGAGGGTCTCGTGGCTAAGTAATAACAGCTGCACGGGTAAATCGCAGGTTAAGCTGCTCTTGCCGAAGCTGGTCCGTGGATGGGTGACCATCCATTGTAGGTCGAGACTCGTGCTTTCCAAGATACGGAGGGCTCTTTGTATGTAATAGATGATCACCCATCCACGAACCGACCGCGTCAAGCGTATATAGCTTAACAGCCCCATCTTACATTAAAGAAAAAAAAAACTTTATCAAACTTGAAACTTGTGACATACATACAAATTATTCAAACACACAACTCTGCGCAGTCGGGTAGCCTGGCCTTACACAACACCTTGTTAGCTCTGTGCCACTCCGTCGCTTGTCACTCGGCAACTGACCTTTGATTCACATGACATTATACGCTAGAATACAACTTGTGTTTTACGAAGATGATCTTTACTTAAGTCGATAATTAGTTGATAGGATGTTTGACGATATTGTAAATACAAAATTGTTAATTACGTGGCTGATTACAATTTTTAAATATGAGCACCGTGTGGCTATCAACATTATGATCTGCCACGACTTAGTACCTAATATGGGGCTTATTCCCATCAACCGGGGACAAATTCAGACTGTGGGCTGCTTGAGAAGAAATCCAAAAGATTTTTACCCGACCTGCGAATCGAACCCAGGACCGGCGAGGCAGTCAATAACTATTTATTAATTCAGATAATTATTTTTATTTATCATTGCATTATATAAGCTAACATTTAAAATAATAATAATTTATTAATTATGTTCAAAATAATTTCTTCTGCGTAGGAGATCACATTATAATAAGTAGTTCCAGTTAATGGTGCATTAGACATTGAACTTTTGAGCTGAATTACTTACGACAAGGAAATTGACATAAAAACCGGAAATTAACGGTCTGAAATCCTCAATACGCAGTGATCCAGCGTGGTGATCAATGCTCGTTCCTTCTCTGTATGAGAAGAGGCGTTTGTCCTGCAGCGGGACAATACATACATACACTCACGTTCACGCCTTATTGCCATGGGGGTAGGAAGAAAGTACTGAACGCCACCTGCTACGATCTTTACATACTCCTTGTGCTTTGTTTGCGTCCATACATCTGAAGGCCAATTCTCGTAATATAAAACGTTCAAAATCTAGTCGCAGTGTCATCTCGGCGACAAACAAATGTCAAAAACTTGTCTAAATGTAAGAAAATTTGAGGTATTTTTGACAGATTGAGACTGAGATCAGACTGTGAACGTTCTTAAAATTACGAGAATTGTCCCTCTGGCCATACACAATAATAGGCTGATACTGTTATCAGAGAGCAGTCATGGCCCAGTGTTAACTTCTCCGACGTATGAGTTGTTGACAGGCAGGCGCTTTACTTTGTGTAAATAACTTCATCACCACTGCTCTCAAAATAGTGAGGAAACCGGCATGTCCTAGAACCAAAAATTCGTAGACATGTGACATCTTCCAACCCTCACGGGGATCGCGTGGTGGATTACAACCCACTCCCTCCTACAGGCCTGTGTCCCAGCAGTGGGAACGTTACAGGCTGATTATGCTACTATTATCAGTACACAACAGCACCCAGTAAAGTTCCCACGTTTCACGTCAATCATAACTTTGTATAACTGTGTGTGTATGGGCAATGTTGCATGGTATTTTGTATGATGTCAAACAATTGTTCACAGACACACAGTTGGTAATAGTTTTAAGTATATTTAAATTTTAATTACAGGTTGTTATGTCATTGTCAGCTGGAGTGATTGATTTGTCGGTTATATTTTAAGTTGCTCACACAGAAGGTTGTCCATTTGTTTGAACTTATTGGCAACCCAGATTTTGCAATGATTTGCAGGGCTTATATTAAAAGGCTCTTTTACAGTTTTGGCCGTAATAAACATTCAAAGTAGGATATTTAAGTATCGTTTCTTTTCGAGGACTAATTGAGACATTGAATCTTTTACTTTTTGTGTCGATATAATACAGGGTGGCAGTGACATCACGCGCAAACTGTATCATGAATTTAGCGCATGATTCTAGACCTTCTAGCGTAGACCTTTTTAGTAGTTTATCAACAAAAAAAATCATAGAAAAGTGCAATACTCTGTCCCCGCCAATGTGTTTGTACTTGAATTAATAACTTGTAATAAATAAGTTAGCCGCAAGTTGGCCGCAATTGGCATGGCCCCCACTGGACCACCACTGCACTAACGAACAATAACACCAAGAAGTGCATGCATACATTGAAAATAATAACTACGTTATGCGAAAATTTTAATGACTTATTGAAATTCCGAAATGTTCAGCGAGTTTTGTCGCTGACTGTACCTACAATAAAATGAGTTACACCATAACAATAATAATGATAATTAGCCAAATTTCACCTTGTTTATAATTTAAAACATTATATAGGTCAGCACCGTCACGTCTGTCCGTCTGTCTGTCACTTACATAACGGTAACATTACGTGATAAGAAAATATTTATTGTATTCTAATTCAAATGTATGAAGTGCAAATTGCGTATATGGCGCTTTTACCTGTGTGGTGTAGGCAGGACCCTAAATGGGACGGTCTGAACGGTATTTAATGATTTAATTTGGCATTTTTTTCATTCACATTCACCAGCCTGAAAGTGGCACTGGTGACTGAACAGTTGTGTGAAAATCGGTTGTCGTAGTATGTAATGTGGAGGACTAAGGGAAATCACGTGAGGAAAGTTCTGGGTATGAATGAGGATGACTATCTGATAAGGGGAAGACTAAAGAAAAGATGTATGGACTGTGTGAAAGATGATATGCTAAGAAAGGGGGTGGCCTCTAAAATGACGAGTAACAGAGAAGTATGAAAGAAAAATACATGTTGCGCCGAATTCAAATAAATTGGGATAAGGGTTTTAAAGAGTGATCTAGTTCATTCTTTGCAATTTTTAGACGATTGTATTGTATAATCATTTCTTGTTAGCTTAAGTTCTATCAGTAACGAGGTCAAAGAGAAAAATTATGTTGAGTACAAAAAAATACTGACAATAAAAATAAGCCATACATAGTTAAGTGGGTTTTACATATGTATGTCCTTTCATTCCTTCTGCTGACTCGGTTACTTTGGCTAAGTTAACTAAAAATTCCGTCAAAAAAGGCCACAAAAAGGGGTATTAATTTTAGTTACTTACTTACTGCGTAAAAACGTAGACATTAAACATTTATTTTTATTTTTGTAAGTGTAAGTAAATTTAAATCAAATATAATCATCTCAAATGATACCTGCTGCAGAGTCTGAAGCATATCATTGTCTGAGGTCTTAATTAACATTCTAATTACCACAAGAAACAAATGAATACGTTTAGTTACAAGCGAGCTCCTCTATTATTCAAATCAAACCATTACAAGTGCTTTTTAGATAACTATATTTTCTTTTATAACAAGGCGTTAAAAATCTTATAAAAATGACGCAATATTACAATACAAATTATCATATAAAACGTTCCTTACATAATGTACATTTAAAACAATGCCCCTGCTATAACTTCAAGTTGGTAGAGAAAGTGGGTAGGCAGTGGAGCGTGGCGCTATGCGGCGCGTCACGTGTGGAGCGACCTTCGATACGACTGCTGGTTCTGTTTCACTGATACAGTGGTAGGGCGGTTGCTGCCTCGATGGTATAGTGTCACAAGCGCTACTGCTGAGCATGAGAGCCTGGGTTCGATTCCCAGGCCGAGCAAAGTGATATTGAGTTTTTTCATTAGGAATGTCCCAATAGCAGCCCTGGAACTGGGTTTGTGCCCAGTTGACGGCAATATGCTCGCAGAATATTACATGGAACATAACTGATGATGACTGTGCACGTAATACTGCGGTTCTAAGCCTGAAGACCAATTCCCGTAATTAAAAATGTTCAAAATCCAGTCGCAATCTCATCTCAGCGACAATCAATGTCAAAAACTTGTTAAAAATGTAGGAAAATTAGGGGTATTTTTGACAGGTTGAGACTGAGGGAAATAGCCTGCAAATTATCTTACTGCAAGACAAAACCTCTTTTCCTATAATTTAATATTTTATAAGACAAGTCTTACGTCGATAGTGCATGAAGTAAAAAGTCCTAGACTTGATAGTTTAAAATCCCCACACACAGTTAGTAAGCGCGATGAGCAATGCCTGCATATTTTCTGTATGAGAAGAGACCTTCGCCCTGCAGTCCTGCGCCCTGCAGGAACAGCTACAGGCTGCATGAAAGCAATGCAAATTCTACCTACCATATTAAAGTAAACGTCGTGACAATATTACCCGTTCGATGTTATTACAAAAGGTAAAAGTGCTCGCAGCAAGGACGCCGCGAAGGTGAACGCCCTGCGGTTGCATTCTCTATGTAGCGTGTAGAGCTGTAGCTCTACACACACACAGCGTGTACAGCTCAACATGTATGTTGAGCTGTACATGGTGGCAGGGACGTCGACGCGCAAACTGTAACCATGAGTCCAGCACATGAATTCCAGCACAGTCCAGTTCTAGAATCACAGAAATTTTTCGTGGGTTATAAATCAAAATAAAATCAGCTGTTTCATACAAAATTGCAATAACTACGCGGTTACCGATTATATTTTTCAACGCTGGATTCAGAATCATGTTCTGAATATATGGCAACAGGTTGCGCGTCATGTCTCTGCCACCCTGTATGTAGAGCTATATATATGTAGAGCTGCTCTATCTACATATGTAGAGTTTTATACCAAGTGTTATTGTTTGTGTATTTCCAAGTTCTAGAACTTACCAAACGTGTTTTGTAGGTCGTATTTTTTTTATTAAAGCAAATGAAAACTTGAAAATAATAATATGCTTATCTATGTTCAAAAATAAATGACCAAATTAGTAGATGAGTACGCAAAGTATTATAATATCTTAACCCGTGCAAAAGTTTCAATTTCCTGATCAATAAATCTGTTGTCAAATGTCATGCTAGCTGTTGTGATTTCTTATTGAAATGAAAACACACAGACAATCAACCTATACCAACTGTTGGACATAGACCTCCCCATTTGGCTACCACACCCGGTAATCCGCCGGATATAGTCACCATCTACCTAGCCTCTTCCCTATGTTGGGGTCGGCTTCCAGTCTGATCGGATGCAGCTGAATACCACTACTTAACATAAAGTGACTGCCTATCTAACCTCCACAACACGATACCCTTTGGTAAGACTGGTTGTCAGGCTTAACCGCCAAATATAGTACGAGTAATTCACTGTTATTTTTTATTTCCCTATGGATATAACGTTATTGTTAAATAACTAATTTGTTCATATAAGTATACACAATGATAGGAAGTGCCACCGTATCGTATATCAGAGTCAGTCTATTGTCTAGTGACTAGTGTAGTGATGGGCAAGCATCGGGGGAAAAACGTCGATAGTTTTTTTATCGTTTTTTATGTTTTTTTTAATTTTACATTTAGTTTAACAAAAGCGTACTAACATAAACAATAAATCACGTGTGTTGTGACATGCACTTGTTAGATTATAAGTCTGGTCAATTCGCTGATTAGTTAACCTACATTCAAATATCATGATGCTTATTGTAATGGAGTGCCATTTTCATATACGTTTAAATTAAAGTTAATTGTCTGGTTGATGGCAATAAGCTGATCCCCTATTATAACTGGCGATATGTGGGTATACTATAGGTACACATCTGCTTAACCCTGCAGGAAATACAGGCGTGTATGTTAATTGTCAACCAAGTCCTTTATTAATTTATTACGTACATACATATAATTATCATCCTTTTATATTTAAGCACATTTTTTTATAACACATGACTTTGGCAAACGAAGATGGCACTAGTTGCTATAAAAAAACAACAAAATAATAGACGTTTTTCAAATGAGATTTGACCACAAACCCCGATTTCAATTGCTGCATTTTAAACCGAAGGTAGATCATAATACTACCTTTTTAGCTCCATCGTAAAAAAACCTATCGTCATAAATTCTGCTTATCCCCCAAGGTTAAGCAAGCGACAGTGTACATTTAAATACTTTAGTAATGACCACAGAGAAGTTAGCCTTCTACTGATAGTTGACGGTATTTCAGAAATGTGCCATAGTATTGCGTATTTTCCTCATTATCTGTGTACATTTTTCCAAGAGACCATTAAAAAATTACAAAGATATTATTATGTCTATAATCAAATTGGAAATATCATCTGTCATATAAAATAAAAATGGCATTCGTTTAAATTCAAAACGTATAAATGACATGAGATGAAGTCAAAACGAATAAATAAATGAATCAAAAAATATTGTCGGTCTAGAATGCCCTAAACATATGCTTTTTTTACATTATAAGCAGTAAAAATATAGCCAAAATAATGAAACTAATAAGATAACGTTTGAGCTTTTGCAACTTAACAAACCAAAAACAACATTACGGACGAGGTTTCTGCTAGGTTTCTTTTTCAATGTCCCAGCTGCAGAGGTCACGAAAGATTTAATAAAACAGACACTTGAGTTTCGTAAAAAAAAGGATATACAATAGTGTGAATTCACCTAAATTAGTTTGGTCTCTTTTTATAGAGTTGTATGCAATAACAGAGATGATGTAGTATTTTTTCCTTATTATTTATGCATCGCTTGCAGACGAAAAATATTCTATGGGCCACTCATTATTTCAATGACTATTTATATACGATGATGATGACCAACCAAGTCTGTGACAAATAAACGTCTTTGTTTTGATTTCCTATTATAATAATTGACTGTTAACGAAGCATTATGTTGGTCTTTGAATTATAATTTTTGTGCAAGTTATTCGATGTCTTTGCATGTCATGTAAAAACTAGATAAATTTTAAGTATTATTAAATTAATCGACATCAGCTATACTTATAATTAATCATCTGGATTTTTAATAGCTATGCGTGATAAAATCATTTTTTTATCATTTATCATTTAACAGAGAGTATCGAGTTGTCGAGTATAGTCGGATTAACATATCGATAAACACGTCCCATCACTAGCGACGACAACGCAAGGTCTTACATTTCACTTTACTCAACATGGAGTGAAGTAAAGGGAGTGCTGTTTTTATACCTATCTATGGTTATTTATGGTAGTAATTAATGTTATGTATAACAACAATGGTAACGGCCTCGACTTACGAGTTGTAAGTCGAGGAACTTACTGCTTACGAGGGAGACGCTTTACTTTATATAAATCAAGTCATCACCACTGCTCTCAAAACGGTGAAGGAAAACATCGTGAGGAAACCGGCATGTCCTAGAACCAAAAATTCGAAGACATGTGACATCTACCAACGCGCACTGGAACCGCGTGGTGGATTAGAGCCCACTCCCTCTCACTGATAGGAGGCCTGTGTCCCAGCAGTGGGAACATTATAGGCTGATTATGTATCCTTGTTTGATTGTAAGAGGTAATCTCTGGAAGTACACATTCAATTACAAATATCTTTCTCTAATCGAGAGATAGCTACATTATTGCCGAGTGCCATAGGATATGTTTTACGTTGTATGTAGTTGACGTCCACGCGGACGAAGTATGTAAGTATAATATCTGCGTGTTTAAAACTGAAGGCATATTTTTACCCACGTCAAAAAGAGGCACGTTGTCTGTCCGATGTTGTAGATTAAATCCATACAAGTATCAACGCGACTTTTCGATTCATATGTTGTACTTTCCAAGTTTATCTTGGACATTACTGACATGAATTTGTGCTCGTTTGATGGCAATAAGTTCGTTCATTTATATATGGAACTGAAACATAACGAGAGAAATGTGGGTACACCTCTGCCTTACCTTTCGGGGATTAAAGACCGTGATGTTGTGTTAAAAAGGTAATGATGTAGTTGACAAATATATTAACCACTGTTTTCTTTGTTCTCAGGTGGAAGTGACAACATGAAGCGATCCCGTCACAGATGGGTCGGATTAAGCTTATTTTGTAAGTATATCTTTGTATTGTATTATCATTGTCTTCTTATAATGTACTGTCGTGTGGGGCTCGTGCCTCAATGATCACCATCCATTTCATATCGTGTCTCGCAAGGCGGGTCCCAGCCGTCATTCGTAGACCTTTAGCACGCTCAGCGCCAAGCCCCATATATCAAAACCCAAACACACCAGGAAAATTCCCTAGGCCAGGGCAACATTTTTTGTATACAAAATGTATGGAAAGTGTGCGCGTTAGCGATACACGGCGCTTAGACTGGAATGGTGCTTGTGTATCAAAAAGGATACACAAGTGTTTAGACAGTGTGTATCGCAAAAGATACACATGGCGCTGATCGTGTTAACAGTCGTTACGGGTAGTGACTGACAACCAGTATTACCAAGAGGTATCATGTTACCCAGTAACTGGGGCCAGATATGCAGTCGCTACATGTTGGTATTTAGCTACATCCGGTTAGACTGGAAGCCGTCCTCAATTGGGGAAAAGCTAGGTCGATCGATTGAATTACGCATACAATAATAATGAACTTGGTCCAGTGCAAACATGTTAATTTCTTGGTGTATTTTGACTGAACGTTGAAAAGACGATGCGAACTGTCATCGATTGTTTTTAAGATATCACTTCTCTTTTTTTTTATTGCCTGCGGGGTAATTGCATGCTATCAGAAACAATGGCTTTCATTTTGACAGTTCAACAACATTCATTGCGTTATTTACGTTGTTGAGCAAACAACTATATCAACAAATTATGTGAATAATGAATAATGATAGCATGTTAAATTAATTAAAACCTGTCGCCTATACATTGCTGTGCCCTAGCAGGGTTCATTGTTTGGAACTATCATAATGTAACAACTTGTGAACAACATGAAATGCAATAAATGAATATGAATGAATGAACAAATTTTTCGAACACATAAAGCAATGTATTAGTGATATCCTCCAAAATGATTCAGATTGTGAATGATCATGTGTGACGCAATTTGGGTGCTGGAAGCGAGGGATGAGGTCTATGAAGGAACGCGCGTGCCCAGATGTAAACCCGTCTGTGGCAAGCTTATTAAGTTCGGTAACAATAGAAAAACCGGCCAAGTGCGAGTCGGACTCGAGCGCACCGAGGGTTCCGTACAATTTAAAATTATTAAAAAATATTTTTATTAAATGATGTAACAAAAAATTTACGGTTTTTGCAAGTTTTCCTTTATCTGTGCTTTAAGACGTTGCTTCGTATCAAATTTCAAGATTCTGGGTTCACGGGAAGTACCCTGTAGGTTTTGATTCAGTTGCGAGTGTCGAAAATAGTTCCATGTCCTAGAACGGCTGTATCTTTTGATTGCGTTGGCTTAGAAGTTTGATTTTTTCACAGCTCCAAGGGTCAGTAGACCTGAGTATTTAATATTTCCATACCTCCACGCGTTCCTGAGAAAAAGGGGCCGTTAGGGTCTTACATAATCAGCCTATCATATTTTCTCTCCTGGGACATGTGGGCTTCCTCTCTGTGAGAGGGAGTGGGCCGTAATCCACCACGCGGGCCCAGTGCGGGTTGGTAGATGTCACATGTTTTCGAATTTTTAGTTCTAGGACATGCTGGTTTCCTCGCGATGTTTTCATTCACCGTTTTGACAGCAGTGGTGATGAAATAATTTACACAAAGTAAAGCGCCTGTCTGGGTTCGAACCTACGTCCTACAACTCGTAAGTCGGGGCCACCACTGCTCTGGGTTGTACTCTCAGCAATAGTAAATACATCATAGGTGTTCACGTGACAAACAGCTGTTACTATCCGGTTTCCTATCAACCTTGGATGAAATAACATCTAATTATGTTCAAAGATAAATAATATTGGTCTGTATATTAAACAAGTATGCCAATTCTTAGCAGGATACTTTATGTCATCAGCGAATTTGAATACTGAGCCAAGGTCAGTCATAAGGAAACAGAAAACAATCTAATTTTAGTATTTAATGCCCAATACGCACGCGCAGACCTTGGAAAGATCTAGAATAATTTGGAATATTTATAGAATATATATTATAAGGGTAAGGCTAGGCTCAGTCAGTGAAAAGAGAAGTGTTGAGTTTAGACCTAACATAGCAGCATCACCGCTTGTTTTCACGAAGGGTTGGGGAGAGGTGTGCTTACGTATAGGAGGCCATATTTCGCCAGTTATGGTTACATTAGCCCGCCTTTTGCCCGCGGGCTTCGCCCGACTGGTCGCCAAAATTTTCCCACAGGAACGTGCGACCGGGCTAAAAGCTTATATATTTATCCAGGTTATAAACTATCTGTGTGCCAAATTTCATCCAAATCCGCTTAGCCATTTTTGAGTGATTGAGTAACAAACATCTAAACATACAAACTTTCACATTTATGATATTAGTAGGGTAACATCACGCCTCACGCATCACGGGAGCAAGCCTATTGCCTCAACCGGGCACAAATCTAGACTCCGGGCTGCTACTGAGAAATTCCTGACGGAAAAACCCAGAGACACCCCCCCCCCTTTACCCCCCCTTTTTAATCCATCCGTTAAGTCTGGAAGCGGACCCCAACATGGTTGGAAATGGCTGGCAGATGATGGTGACAAAGATTAAGAAAAAACCGGCCAAGTGCGAGTCGGACTCGCACACCGAGGGTTCCGTACAATTACAATTTACGATTTATGACGTATTAAAAAAAACTACTTACTAGATCTCGTTCAAACCAATTTTTCGGTGGAAGTTTACATGGTAATGTACATCATATTTTTTTTTTAGTTTTATCATTCTCTTACTTTAGAAGTTACAGGGGGGGACACACATTTTACCACTTTGGATGTGTCTCTCGCGCGTATGCGTAACTGAACAGTATTATTCAGTTTAGAAAAAAATCATATTAGAAACTAATGAAGATACTGTGTATAAAATTATTATTTCTTTAAACTCAACTAACTCAACCGGGTATGACGATATCAATACGAAAATTCTTACACGTTGCTCTAAATATTTATCTCATCCACTCGCCCACATTGTTAATCTATCATTATTTCAACGTTTATTCCCCGCCAGACTAAAATTTTCGATAGTCAAACCTTTACACAAAAAAGGAGATAAAAATGACATGAATAACTATCGACCGATTACTATAATACCCGTAATTTCTAAGATTTTTGAAGGAATTATGTACGATAAACTGCACTCCTTTATTCAAACACTTAATTTTTAAAGAGGAACAGTTTGGTTTCAGAAAAAATAAATCAACAACTCTGGCAAATTTCTCACATTTGTGAAAATGATTACCTCTAGTGTGAATGAAAAAATGCCAATAACATCGACATTTCTCGATATGTCAAAAGCATTGGACTTCGTGGATTACAAACTGCTTCTCTTCAAACTGAATCGTTATGGTGTTAGGGGAAACGCATTACAGTGGATAGAATCTTATCTAAATAATCGCCAACAATGCGTACAAATATCGAGGAATACTTTATCAGAAAATAAAATACATAGATCCGCTTATCGTCAAAACTCATGTAGACAAAACCCCAGGGCAGTATATTAGGACCCTTTCTGTTCTTGCTATAAATCAACGATTTGCCCAACGTAACCCCATATTCTATTTGATATTCTTTTTTATTTATTATTATATTATTATACCGTTCACAAACACTGACACTTCCACACAATTTCCGATAATTTGCATTTGACTGTTAAATAAAACACTGATTTATGAGTATGGTTATAAGAATACAGACAGATATGGATATACAGATATGGGTATTATTTGATCCTTTGATGATTTGATGACAATAATAACGAGGGCAAAACAAAACATTAAAAGTATACGCAAAAATTCCAGATAAAAAAAAAGTTTACATACAGTTCCAAACTTACAATAGCAAACGTCACCAATTAGAAATTAGATATGCAAATAACGCTGTAGAAGAGGTCGAAAGTGCTACTTTTTTGGGGATAACATTACAAAAATATTGCAAACTGGAAAGTACACATTGACAAATTATGCACTAAGCTGCAAAGATTGTATTTCTTATAAACCGAGTAACTCGCGTAGCTGGTATCAATGCAGCACTTTGTGCTTATCATGGTTACGTAGCATCAATTCTCCGCTACGGTATCACTATATGGTGAAATTCTGTTGATACTATTAAAGCATTCCGAGCCCGAAAGAAATAATAATAATAATAATAATAATATCCCTGGACATTTCACACAGCACCATTTGTCCCAAGCTAAGCAACCTAATGCTTGTGTTATGGTAACAAGATGGCTGATAAACTACTTATATACAATTTTTTTGTAAATACATACATATTATAGATAGAAAAACACCCAGACTCGGAACAAATACATGTAGGTCAAACAAATATTTGTTCCGTGCGGGAATCGAACCCGCGACACGCAGCGCAGCAGTCAATCGCTTAACCACTGCGCCAACCGTGCAGTCAAACCAAATGTATTGTATGTCAAACCAAATGCAGTCAAACCAAATGTATTCGATCAATGACTAAAGCCCAACCATTACAAAGCTGTGTCCCAATCTTTAAAAAATTAAAAATATTTCCACTCCCATCTTTGTATATTCGAAATCTGTATCTTTGTGCGTAAAAACTTAGCTTTATTTCAAGTACACAATGATGTTGTTATAAGGAAAAGTCGAAATATCCACAAATTATATCGAAATACAACAAAGAGTAAAGTATTTTCGAATAATGTTTACTGTATGGCAAATCAAATTTATAATAAACTAGCTGTTGCCCGCGACTCCGTCGGCGATCCAGGATGAAAAGTAGCCTATGTCCTTCTCCAGATCATGGTCTACCCATGTGTGAAATTTCATCTAAATCCGTTCAGCTGTTTTAGCGTAAAAGCGTAATACTTAAATTTTCTAATTTTCTGCGCAACTTTCTTAATTTTTTTCAGTAAAAAAAAACGATGGATGAAATTGGTAAAGTTGTTCTCAAGTCATGGCGTGACCAAGGGAAATAGGGATTAATTTTTATATATATATAGATTACCTAATGTTTTTAAAAGTCTTGATCTCATGACATTTAAAAAGAAACTATTTAACTTTCTATTGCAATAGCGTCACTCAACGAATGAATTTTTTAATGAAAAATTTTATTCAAAATTTAAATTAGACGACGACACTTACCTCCTAATTTTTGTAAATAACCCATAAAATCCATAGTTTTGCATGATTATGATTAAATGTAATATTTTTATGCAATTTTAACAGCTAATGGAATTAAAAGGATTTTTCATTTTTATTTTATTTTGTACTAGCTTCTGCCCGCGACTTCGTACGCGAATCCAGCCCCTTTCTCGTTCCGATAGGAATTTCGGTAAGAGTTTGAACTGTGCGTTGATATGTCAGCCAATAAATCAATCAAAACCGATGGAGGATTTCGATTAAGTTTGGTATAACTTAGATTGAGTGTTGTAGACTGGGTAGGTTATAACTTCATTAAAATATAAAGGTAGAATTATTTTCATTCCAAAATTATAAAGCGAAATTAATATCAATTATTTAACATTACTTTTTTTTTTTAATCTTTTAATTAATTTTCTTTATAAACTATATTGTTGGTTTTTCCGTATTTGAGGAACACCAACTTTGAGTCTTATTTTATGAGCAGGGAGACCACTCATCGCTGTGAGTGAATTGAGGAACTCAACTGGGTAATTGGTGACGTCGTCCTGATCGTCTACGTTATCAAAAGAAGTGTAAACGACTTCATCTCCAATAATTTCCCCCATTTTTTTTTCATTTATTGATGCAACTTGTTCGTTTTTTGTGGTCGATATGGCGCGTTCACATAACCACGATTTTTTCTGGTTTCTTATGCTCTGAATGTCCCCAAATACTGATTGTATAAGTTCCAGTTTCCAAGTATATCAGGAACAGTCACCAGACCTGTGCAGGAAGGAGACCTTCTCCAACTTTTAATAATGTTTCTGAAAACTCTTGGGCATGTGAATTACCACCAAGCTGGGCTCTCATATTTATTGTTAAAAAAAGTAAGGCCATAGATACGAATGTTTTAATTGAGGCGTTAATCTCATCTGCCCTAGTTATATTAGTATAAAGTGATTTCCACATCAACTGTTCCCGATCCTTGATTTTTATTATCTCGGCGGAAAATACTCATCAGACCAAACAAATTTTGTTAAAATGTCATGTCTGTATATGCCATAGTTTAGCTGTGCTCTCCGAGTTCCACATCAGATGTTTCAATCTTCGAATTTTATTCTCTCAGCAGAAAATACTCATCAGACTGAACAACTTTTGCAAAGATGTCAATCTTATATATGTTATGGTTTAGCTGTGCTCTTAGAGTTCCACATCAGATGTTCCAATCCTCGAGTTTTATTCTCGCAGCAGAAAATGCTCATCAGACTGAATAACTTTTGCTAAGATGTCAAACCTATATATATTATAGTTTAGCTGTGCTCTAAGAGTTCCACATCAGGTGTTCCGGATTTTCAATGTTATTCTTGCAGCAGAAAATGCTCATCAGACGCAAATTTTTTTTTAAGGCGCCATTTTTGTAACTCTTATAGTTTAGCTGGTCTGTTGCGGTTCTGCATCAGGTGTTCCAGTTTACAAAATCAGTTATAGCCTATATGTTGCCCAGGTTTAGTAGCTACATAACAAAAAAAAGTTTCATTCAAATCTGTCCAGTAGTTCCGGAGATAAGCGTGTATAAACAGAAAAATAGACAAACAGATAAACAGACAAACAGACAGACTTTTTTTATTAGATTCGTGTTCTATTACTGTTTCTTAACCCCCCTCAATTATTCTTTTTTAATGTACAGACACAACTTTTTTACATTCTTATTATAAGTAGGTATAGATTAAAATTTTTCTTTTTTTTTTGAAGTTATACTTCTTTAGGCGCGTTATGAAAAAATGATGAGAGTGAAATTTTAAGTTGCGCGCGCTACACCGTCACACAAAATTCACAGGTTGAAGCTGTCCGCAAAACCGCTCATTATTTTTAAAGCTATACGTCACTTTTTTCAGCATAAGCCGGCCTGTACCTATTTTGAGCATTTTTTATAGCAACCTGTTTGTTCTAATCGATAAAAAAAAGGCAATGGATATTTCACTATAAAATTTGGATGCCATAAAATTCTGGTTTTTGATTATGCTTTTAATTTCTTTATAAGGCCCGTGACTTGTCACCAACATTATTCAGCCTAAACAACGAACTTTATTAACCTTTTTTTGTAATTAATTATTTGCATGCAATTAAAAATTGTTTTTTAAAAGTATAACTTCTGTCGCGCGTACATAAGTACACGCACCCATTTTTTTTATTATTGTATTGTCATTGTATTTGATAGTGGTTAACGATTTCCTTATTCTCGACATTGTATGATTTATTATTAATTTTAATTATTTGAAATATTTCATATTATGTGTAACATCTATTTAACAACAATATTCTAATAAATAAATTTATTATTATTATTATCTCCTTAATTTCAATGTAAACGTATAAATTATATTTTTAAATATTAGAATATAAAAAGTATAAAAACATGTAGAAATATAAAAAATAGTAGCCCACCGGTATCGGGAACAGGGTCCAAACTACCGGTGGCCAGGGCTCCAGAGAGAGGAACCTCCAGAAGTACCGCTTTCTGAATCAAGCCCTTGATCCAGCTGCCCAACGAGAGCCTCCTCAGGTCGAGGCTCTTGGCTATTAAGTCAATTTTTATTTTATTAAACTGTGATAGCCATTTCTGACGACTGATATCAACGGGGTAATTGCGTAACACACTAGCAGTAGTAATGGCTTTTATTTTGACAGTTCAACCACATTCATTGCTTTATTTACTTTGTTAAGAAGACCCATTTTTCGAACATATGAAGCAATGGATTAGCAATATCCTTCAAAATTATTCATGTTGTGATTTCTAGTGTATTACGCAATTAGGGTGCAGCTTCAACAAAGGTTTCATCTGATGTCATACTTCTCCGTGTCCTTGGCCTACTCGTGGCAGTCTAATAATAAAAATAGGTGACCTATTAACCATATAAGCAGATAATGTTCTCATAAACAATAAATGTTCCTACATTAGCTTTTTATGGCATATGAATAATTTTATTATTAAAATTAATGAAATCTGATATCTTGACTGTAGTGTGGTTTTATTATCGATAATTGTGAAATAATATTGATAGTTGATATTAGGTAATAGTCCTTTATACGTTCTCAGTTGAGATTGGGCTTGACCTAAACTGCCACATTGAAAGCTCATTTTGCCATTATCACGTTAAGATTGGTGATCGTCGTATAACGGGATGACTTTGCTGCCTACTCTCGTGGCAAAATACCTTGACCCTGCTTTGTGCAAGCTTGATGTGGTCTTATCATTATCTTGCCCTTTATATCAATTTAGTTTCTCGTCTGCACAACACGTCTTTTTCTTCCATAATTCTCCATCAGTACTCCCCCGTTTCGAACCATATCATCTTTACCACAATCCATCCATCGTTTCTTTGTTCTTCTCTACTCTTATAGCCATCGACATTCATACTCAAAACTTTTCTCAAATTTTCCGCATTCCTCCGTATCACATACTCATACCATGACAAAGATTTCCACACAACTTTTCAGTCACTGGAGCCACTTTCAGACTTCCTCTTACGTACATTATTCGATCCATTCGTGTAACACCACACATCCCTTTTAGCATTCTCATCTCAGCTGCATGCAACCTTCCTTTCATTTATCTCTTTTGTGGCCCAAAATGCTGATCCATAAAAAATGCGGATGATGATGAGCTTGACCAAGACTGATTGTAAACCTCATATTAGCGTTGTGATTCGTTCACCAAACTTAGAACAATCAATTATAATATAATTTGAAGTGACTTTATTGAGCAATCGATTTTTAGTTTTGATTAAGTATTTTAACTTAATTCAATACTTTTAGTTTATTCATTAAGGTATAAGTCGTTATTTATTTACAGTTCATTTTATTTTTACATCTAAAACAGTAAAAGAAGAGGTGGTTTTTGTCCTTTGCAGGAAATATCGATAATCAAACTATCGATACTGGAACACCACTAGTCTATAGCCTATATCTGTATATTAATTACCATAAGAACATTTCAGATGAGTTGCACCACAGCGTTGCTGCTCAAAAGTCAAGGACTTGCAAATGTTGAAACTTAGCAGAAATGCCAAGATTTGCATTACATAAATACCTGTTACCTACCTAGTAAATATATGCAGCGCGTGTAAGGAAAATTTACAATAAAATGATTGATGTGACTTTTATGAAGCTGTTGATTGAATCACTTTTAGCAGGCTGGCAGGACACCGACGTGCAACCGGTTACCTTGAAAATCTGCTGTTTCATAAAAAGCGCAATACCTACGCGCTCAAAATCCGCGTACGTATTGCAGTTTTCTATGTTTTTTTCTTTTTATTTTTTTAAAAAACGTTGCCCCACACTAGGAATTACTCCTGTATCGTGGGTGCGTTCACAAACATTTAAACTCACATACACAAACAGCCAACAGTTTTTGTTTATTGATAACTGACTAAATATTTCTACGATAACCGACTAATGTGCTGAATTCATGGTTAGTTTGCGCGTCGACGTCCCTGTATGTCATAAACACCACGCTTATATTCGGCAAAGGTGTTATACTTCCAAGGTCTGGGGGGTGACCACCACCTCTTACAGCAGTATTATTATAACCTTACTTCCGTGTGTGAAAGAGATGGAGCTATACATTCCGTATAGCTCCATCCTTTTCCCACACGAAGTAAGATTAAAATAATACTGCTTTAAGAGGTGGTGGTCACCCCCCTGGACTTTAAAAGAGACTGTACCTGACTGACCTCTGAGCTTGTTTCTCCTCAGAGTAGTCGGATAAGAAACACTGGTTTCTTCTAGTTTTATAAAATATTATTGAGGGTCTACTAAAAAAAAAAAACTTACATTACACCAGTTAATTTATATTATGAGTTCCATGCAGTAAGGTACTAACCAATTGTCTTTTACCGGGTACCTAAAAATATACAAATATACTCGTAGAATACTATACTACATATACTACTGAGAATTTCCTGATGGTAAAACCCAAAAACACCTACTGTACCCGAACGAGTGATCGAACTTCAGACCCCAAGCTGCAGTCACGCGTACAATGGCAGCTTTTTAATACATATTAATGATATAAATGATGAATGTTACTCGGTCTATCTGATACTTTTTCACGCTTTACCGGCTGATCGCATGGGCCTCAATAGTACGTTTCCGTGAGATAATTTTCGACCACCACGTGGGCGAAGACGGGGGCAGAAGCTAGTCATATTTAAAAATCAGCGTGTTTCTATATTCTTCTTCTCCTTGTTTCTCCTGGCTATTATCCCAATTTATTTTGGGTAGTAACCTCCTGGCACCACACCGTAGGGTTGTGGGTTGTCTCTTGTTGTGTTGCTCGTTATCATGTCACTTTTTACTGTTCATAGCCAAGTCATTGGTGGTCCTCCGCGACCTCTTTTTCCATCTTATATATTCATGGCTCTTTTAGTCATATGGTCCTCATCTCGCCTCATCAAAACAATGTCCGTACCAGCGCTAGCGTGCCAGTGCGTGTTTCTACATTATGTTCTAAAATAGATAGGTACCTGCGTGCAAGTAGGTGCATACCTAAGTAGGTTACTTGTTTGCAATTCCAAAATAAACACTCAAACTCATCATGTAGTTTATTACCTTTCTTGTTATTCACGAACCACAGGTTAAAACATAAATTCTCAGAACCTTATGACTTCATACTGAACTTTGAGGATAGTTCCAACAAAACTCAGTGAAGGACGTCTGTGTCGAAAGATAATTGACATTCATTAGTGAAACACAAGAAATATACTATTTGACAATATTAATCATCTGCCTAGCCTCTGGGATGGGCTTCCAGTATAACCGGTTGCAGCTGAATACTAGTATTTAACAAGGAGCGACTGCTTATCTGACCTCCACAACCCAGTTACTGGGTAATACGATACCCCTTGGTAGGTCTGGTTGTCAGATTTTCAGACCCGGGACCGACGGTGTAACGTGCTTTCCGAGCCACGGAGGGGTGTCGGTATGAAATAGATCGTCACCCATCCACGGACTGAACGCGGCAAGCGTAACTGAACGGCTGTTCCTTGGCCCCTCTCAAATTAACAATAGTATATTCTCTACAAATACGTAAAATCAGATAAATTAACTGCTAAGCAAATTGACTACCAGCTTAAAATGTTCGTGTATATTCAAATCACAACTGTACGTATCAGTTGTATGAAATGG
Source organism: Apamea crenata (assembly GCA_949629185.1). Taxonomy (NCBI): domain Eukaryota; kingdom Metazoa; phylum Arthropoda; class Insecta; order Lepidoptera; family Noctuidae; genus Apamea; species Apamea crenata. The sequence continues at coordinate 10,956,592 of OX451379.1, read as the reverse complement.
CTACAATACGGCAAAACCGACATAAAATGGTGTCAATTTGCTTCACAAATATTTCCCCGGACTGTACATGTGGCGCATATTTATTCCTTTTTCATTGTGTTTCATCTTTCCTTTTCTCTCATTTCCAGGTATTTCCCTGACCCTCCTGGCTGTTGAGTTACCCACCACGTCAGCAGCGAAGGCTACATCTCTCTTCTTCACCAAGACTACCACGACCACAACCACCACCACCACCACAGCGGCGCCAGAAAAAGCTTCTGAAGATGGAAATGACGTTAGTAAACCTTTATCTATTTATATAAAAATGAATCCCTATTTCTCTTGGTCACGTCATAACTTGAGAACGACTTTACCGATTTCATCCATCTTTTATTTTTTAAGTTTCCTAAATTGTAGAAGGTTCTTACACAAAAAAAATAAAGGAAGTTGCTTCACGCAGACCAAATCGCGGGCAAAAGCTAGTCATTAATAAACTGTAGTCGGTAGTCCACCCCTGGACGTAGACTAGGCCTCTTAGTAATGACCAAGTTTGGCAATATTGGTTTATTTAATACTTTAAGCACACAAATGCACAAAGGCGGACTTGAGGTGGATTTTGCCTGAGACATTTTCTACCAGTCAACCTTTTGGTGATGCAGAGACAAACAGTGGTAGGTGCAGTTACAAAAAATTGAGTAATTAAGAGAATTTACATGTAACACTATTTTTCGAAAATGTTCTCAATTAACTTTTTAGACCTATATATCCTGCTTATGCGTAGGAAGTTTCATTAAAATCGGTTCATGCATTTCGAAAAACAAGGACTTGAAAGTTTGTATGAAATGCCGTACGTTGTCAACGCTCTTAATACTTATTCAAATACAGAAAGAAAGAAAAATGCGTTTATTGGCATTACAGCAAAATAAATACACCTTAAAAGTATAAAATACAAAACAAAGATTATAATGCCAAAAGGGCCTCAGCTCAGCATAATGTCAGATGACAACACAAGGTGTACCACCTGACGCTGATTTTCAGCTGCAGCCCACGAGTGCCATACGCTAGAATAACAAACACAGGGAAGTGTGTGTCCGTTATATTAAATTGAGAGAACTATTTAAATGACATGAGAGCAGTCATGGTGGCCAAGTGGTAACATCCACGACTTACGAGTTATAGGTCGTAGGTTCGAACCCAGCCAGGCGCTTTACTTTGTGTAAATTATTTTCATTACTGTTCTCAAAACGGTGAAAGAAAATATCGCGAGGAAACCGACATGTCCTAGAACCAAAAATTCAAAGACTTGTGACATCTACCAACCCGCACTGGGCCCACTCCCTCTCATAGAGACGAGGCCTGTGTCCCAGCAGTGGGAACATTATACGCTGATTATGCTTAATAAATGACAAAGATCCTTCGCCACTTAGCACACAGCTATAAATCCACTGTTAACTAAACCCGGATATAAATAAAATTGATATTTAAAAGCATTGAAAGGCCGTCAAGGTTGTAAACTTTTATATTCATAAGAGATTTTTAACGTTGAAATATTAATAAGATAACTGATCGGACGCGTGTTGGAGCGAAAGTTATGTGAAGACACGGCGACTTGGTATGTTATGTTAAGATAACATCACGCCTGTGAAGAAGAGGCAGGCAGATGTGTATATACAGGATGAAATTGAAAACTTGCGACAAATCGAAATAGAAAGTGCTGTAACTGCAGCATCCTACTAATATTATAAACGTGAAAGCTGTATGGATGGATGGATGGATGGATGGATGGATGTTTGTTACTCTATCACGGGTGAAACCGTGGGGCGCAGCTAGTAATCATTATGAATTGTCATTTCCGAAATCTAAATTCTTGAAAAAGATCGTGTAATTATCGCCTTAGATAGTGCAAACTAAGTTATTGCCTTCGAGTAGACACGAATCCTATGCAATTTCTTCCTGTATAACACACACACATAATCAGCTTATAATCTGCGAGACGGAGTGGGTCGTAATCCACCACGCGAGCCCAGTGCTGGTTGGTAGATATTACATGTCTTCGTACTTTTGGTTTCCTCACGTTTCCTCACGTTCCCCTTCACCGTTTTGAGAGCAGTGACGATGAACTAACGTACACAAAGTATAGCGCCTGTCTGATTTCGAACCTTCGACCTATACCTCTGGCTCATGGCAAAATAATGACAGCCGTACGGGTCGATCGATCAGGTTATGCTACGCTTGCCGCGGTCGGTCTGTGGATGAGTGACCATCTTTACATACCAAGACCAACGGCTGAACATGCCTCGGAAAGCATGTTCAGCCGTTGGTCCCAGTTGTCATTCTTGGATGTTTGACAGTCGTTACGGGTTGTCCCGAAGAAGAAGCCCGAAAGTCTGACGACCAGTCTTACCAAGGGATAACGTGTTACCCAGTAACTGGGTTGTGGAGGTCAGATAGGCATCAGTCGATCTATGTAAAATACTGGTGTGCAACTGCATCCGGTTAAACTGGAACCTGATCCTGAAAGGCAGGCGGATGATAATTTGTTATAACTACAGCTGACCGCAACATATAGGAAAATGCTAAGAAGGCGAGACCTAGATTTGAAGACATCTTGAAACAATAGAAGAAAGAAAGAAAGAAAGAAAAAGTATTTATTGCGACTCGTACAGGATCATAAACTAAACTAAACACAGTTAAAAATAAAAATAAAACAAATTATATTAAAAAAAAATAACAAAAGGAAAAATGAAACAAAGTCCTATACGAGGCCAAAAGGCCTATCCTATATCCTATCTCAGCATGATGCTTCGACAATTAAAAAATAAATGTCGCAGCGCTGGTATTCTGATAGGGCCCGCTGTGATGTCACGGGCAATTACAGTAATAAATAAATAATAAAATAGATATAATTATGTAAAATATAGCAATAAAATAAATATTATTTCTTTTTATTTTTATTTTTTTAATTCGCGCCAGACGTAACCTCATCACTTGACTGACAAGTGAACGGTCGCATGCGCCGAAAATAAAAACCCGGCGAAAATAAATAAATACACTATAAATTACGATTACGGCTGTGTAGTCATGTAGTGGAACAGTATTACAGTGAAAATACAATAAAAGTGGAATTTGGAAAATGGAGAAATAGAAATAAACTAATGATGAGAGTGCTATCGAGTTATAACTTTTAGAAACAAATGACAGACAACGAAACAAAACATTGTGTCGGCATTATTAATTCGTCTATAGATGCTGCCAGTAAAAGCGTGGAATAAAGAACGTTTTATTAATGAATTATCGAACATTAACCTATCGAACACAAAAACAAGATGCGAAACAAATGCTGTGCCTGTTCAGTGAACAATCGCCGCAAAACGCTCGGACCACCTATGCCACCTGCGTGCACATCAAGGGTAGGGTTCAGAGTTTGTTATCTTTTTGTAGCTGCAGTAGATGTGCAGTAGATGATGAATAGCTCATCGTAACAAACCTATTTGCTTGTAGACTGTAATTTGACTGATGTGACCTATCACGCGAGGACAGAACTTGATTTACTTACAGATAGGTAATGTGAGGTGCCAAGGATGCGCCTAGCAGGTGTTGGGAAATAACTAGCAGAATCTTACAGTCGACACGATATTTAAACATGATTACAAAATTAGAAGATTATTTTAAGTTGGTCTCTGGGTGAAGGTGCAATAAACCATGTCATCATAATCACCTGCCTGCCTTTTCTCAATTATGGTGGGTTCGGCTTCCAGTCTAACTGGATGAAGCTGAATACCAGTGTTTTAAATGGAGCGACTGCCTGTTTGACCTCCACAACCCTGTAACCTTCTCTCGTCTACAAACTTAAAGCATTTACCTATTTAAATTAAACCCATTACAGGCACCTTTGAATTGCAAAAAAGTCGGTCAGTCAGAAAGATGAAGCTAATTGCCCATTGCAAAGAATTGTTCCTATGGAGAAAATCGAGCAAGAAACTCCATGGACACTCTTTTTTTCCAAACCTTCTTTTTTTCCTTTTTTTTTAAATAATCTCCATTTCTCATTCCAGGCCGACTCAACAGGGGAAGGAGTTGACGCCAACTCCACCAGCAATTTCACTGGAAACCCCCAACTGGATTATATCTACGACCCCAACCTGCCCAGAGAGCTGAACGGGTATGACATGTCCGACTACCCGTTCTTCTCCACCGCGCCGAAGCCAGAGACAATAGACTTCAAGTGTGATGGTCTACATGATGGGTTTTACGCTTCGATCCCCACCAAGTGTCAGGTGAGTCAAATGTTGTTCTAGAAACTTCAACGTTCTTGATCGTTTTTTTTGTGCAAAAAGGTTTGTTTACAATTATTGTACCTGTGATTTTGCAACGCTGTCCAAATCACAGTGATCTTTATTCTCATTCTAATAGACTGTAGTCGACCGCTATCTGAGGACATTTGCACTACCAGAGGGATCACAGATGCGCGAAGTAATATCTGAGGACATTTGCACTACCAGAGGTATCACAGATGCGCGAAGTAATATCTGAGGACATTTGCACTACCAGAGGGATCACAGATGCGCGAAGTAATATCTGAGGACATTTGCACTACCAGAGGGATCACAGATGCGCGAAGTAATATCTGAGGACATTTGCACTACCAGAGGGATCACAGATGCGCGAAGTAATATCTGAGGACATTTGCACTACCAGAGGGATCACAGATGCGCGAAGTAATATCTGAGGACATTTGCACTACCAGAGGGATCACAGATGCGCGAAGTAAGATCTGAGGACATTTGCACTACCAGAGGGATCACAGATGCGCGAAGTAATATCTGAGGACATTTGCACTACCAGAGGGATCACAGATGCGCGAAGTAATATCTGAGGACATTTGCACTACCAGAGGGATCACAGATGCGCGAAGTAATATCTGAGGACATTTGCACTACCAGAGGGATCACAGATGCGCGAAGTAATATCTGAGGACATTTGCACTACCAGAGGGATCACAGATGCGCGAAGTAATATCTGAGGACATTTGCACTACCAGAGGGATCACAGATGCGCGAAGTAATATCTGAGGACATTTGCACTACCAGAGGGATCACAGATGCGCGAAGTAATATCTGAGGACATTTGCACTACCAGAGGGATCACAGATGCGCGAAGTAATATCTGAGGACATTTGCACTACCAGAGGGATCACAGATGCGCGAAGTAATATCTGAGGACATTTGCACTACCAGAGGGATCACAGATGCGCGAAGTAAGATCTGAGGACATTTGCACTACCAGAGGGATCACAGATGCGCGAAGTAATTGCGTAGCACACTAACAGTAGCAATAGTTCATTTTGACAGTTCAACAATATTCATTGCGTTATTTACGTTGTTGGGCAGAGAAATTTTTCGATCATATGAAGCAATGAATTCACAATATCCTTCAAAATGATTCAGATTGTGATTGATAGTGTGTTACGCAATTAGGGTGGCGTTAGCATTCCAGAGACAAAGCTGAATGTTCTTCTGTGTCAAAAGGTTAACTGGGAAACAAGTGCTACTATATTTTGCTTTGCAGCATGTTGTGTTCCAGTTTGAAGAGTAGGGGTAAAATACAGCATCAGAACAGCCTCGTTGGTCTAGGGATCGTAAGAGCTACTGCTGAACATGAGGTCCTGGGTTCGATTCCCAGGTCGGGCAACATGTTATTGGGTTTTTCTATCTGGAATTTCTCAGTAGCAGCCAGGAGGCTCGATTTGGGTCCAGTAAATGGCAATAAACTCGCCCCCTGTTATATGGGAACTAATTTTACGCTGTTTTAATTATTTTTGGGATAAAAAATTACCCATATGAAAAATGACAGAAATCGATTCAGTAAGAGATTCCTCGTCTGTTTCACACTGAGAAGTGCAAAACAAACGCCGGTGAGCGGGCACCTCTCCGTCGCCTTGTAGTAACCTATAACACACACTTTACCGATTCAGATATTTTTGCATTTTCTCCTGCAAAATTTAAAAAAATGGCTATAGCTTTGCTTACCGACAACCTTTCATAACTTGCTTTTCTTTTTCTTTTAATTCACAAAGTAATATGTGCCCGTCCGTCCTTTCCTCTTTTAGATATTCATTAATTGAATCCGTGGACAATAGTGTGGGTTATACGTTTATTAAATAAATATACTTAGCTCCGATATACAAATTGTAACGTGTAACTGTTTTTTGTCCCTAAATAAATAAAATAAAAAATAAACGATTCTGAACAACTACCACTTTCGTAATGTGTTTGTATATTAATTTATACACACTGTATATTAATGTACTTTGTTATCATTTTAATTTTGCTTTGTGTGCACCGAATATATTGTTTTAGTCATTGTTCCATACTCATCCCAGTCCCAATCTTCCAGGTGTACCACCACTGCCTGTACGGGACCCGCTACGACTTCCTGTGCGCCAACTACACCGCCTTCGACCAGAAGACGTTCATCTGCCAATTTGTGAACGTTGTCGACTGCAAGAATTCAGCTAACTACTTCCATAGGTGAGTACCTAAGACCACTATTTGATATACTCCTTAGCTTAATCAGCCTATAACGTTCCCACTGCTGGGACACAGGCCTCCTCTCTGTGAGAGGGAGTGGGCTGTAATCCACCACGCGGGCCCAGTGCGGGTTGGTAGATGTCACATGTCTTCGAATTTTTGGTTCTATGATTGCCGGTTTCCTCACGCTGTTTTCCTTCACCGTTTCGAAACAGGTACCTATAGCTAATATGCACATCATGACTCGTAAAGCCAAGCACATCACAGTCACGACGCCGCCACATTGAAAGTACCATTCCCTTCCTACCAAGGTTATTATTGTGCATAGAATAATTGCATAAAGTGTTTACTAGACTCAAATAATTGACTAACTTTATCCCCGGATTTAAAGATCATTTTCAACTTTGTACGAAAAAAAAATTACCAAAACAATACTGTTTGTGTTTGTTTGTGTTTTTTATTTTTATTTTGTGTTTTTATTTTTATTTTGAATTTTGTATTTTTTGTACTTATATGATCCACTGTTGGTCGAAATAAAAGATTATTATTATTATTAACTAGCTGCGCCCCGCGGTTTCACCCGCATAAGTTTCGATCCCGTGGGAATATCGGGATAAAAAGTATCCTATATGTTAATCCTGGTTATAAACCATCTGTGTGCCAAATTTCATCCAAATCCGTTCAGTAGTTTTTGCGTGAAAGAGTAACAAACATCCATACATCCATACAAACTTTCACGTTTATAATATTAGTAGGATTAGTAGGATAGGATACGGAAGTCAAACCTTCATACCCTAACAACGAAAATGTATCTGACTGTTTGCAAGATATTTTTACCTAAACTGTTGAAACTTTAAGAACTTACAGTGCCAAGTAGGTATCAGTTCTTAAGGTCGTCGGTCCATCTAGCTGGGGGTGTCCCACACTACGCTTGCCGATACACGGTCTCAACTCCAGAACTCGTCTGCTCCACCAGCCATCGGTCCTTCGACAAACATGGCCAGCCCACTGCCACTTCAGCTTGCTTACTCTGCAAGCTATGTCGGTTACTCCTGTTTTCTCTCTGCTAAATATCTCGGTTCAATAGGTAGTAAGGTTTGCGCATTCATAATATAAGGTGGAGACTTATCTAGATATTTACAAATCCATTATTTACCTAAACCACATTCTGTAGACTCGATTGTTATGCAGTTTAATAATACTAGGAAACTGCGAAGTACTGATTGTTCTTAGGTCACAAACGACAATGCTAATTTACTGCTATGACATTACATAAATCGAAAGTTGGATATTAGATCATTGGTTCTATTGAAGAACTACTGACTGCCGCTGTGGTGTAGTGGTTGCAAGGGCTCTATAAGGAAATTCTTATTAACAGCCCGGATTCAAGAGTTATATCCCCCGCACCCCGCCCCCGCCGCCCCGCCGCGGACAGGCTCGCCCCCTGTAACATAGGACATAAATATAGCCTAGTCTGCTTATAAAACGGCGGTGAGATATACAGTTGAAACCTTCTAAATAACGATGAATGTCTTATTTATTCCTTTTACTAGGTGATTTCCTAAGAATTTAACTTGAACAGGGTTTGTTTACACTTTTTTCAAATACTATTGGGAACAAACTGTATCTCCTCGGGGCAATGCCGTCTTGATTTAATAATATATGTATATGATTATTTTTTCAGAAACGATGCTCTCTATCAAGCTACGACCACCACCACGCCAGTGCCACCACCCACCACCACGACCACGACCACCACCACACAGCGACCACCGCGACCAGGCCGCAGGCGACCAGCGTACAGATATGATTACGACGACGATGATTACTACTACGCTAGGGATGATTATGATTATGAAGACAGGTGCGTAGCATTCAAGTTTTTTTTTAAATCACCTGTTAGCTCGGCTATGTTTTATCGTATCAACTAACGTTATATTATAGGTACTGAGAATTGAACACAATCTGCAAACCAAGTCTAACATTATTTCCTAATAATGCTTTCATACGTTTTGACTCTTGACTGACGCTCTCAGAGACGGATTTTAAAAATGATCTTTTATTAATTTTCGTGGACAAGTATAAATTGGAACGCTGTCAGTCAAGAAGCATAATAAGTACATCAAAACAATAGGTACATTACATGCTCAATGAGCCACAAACTAAGCGTCGTTTGTGTATTGTAGCTCAGGATGAATTATCAATTTCAAGTAGGTAATGACTCTGAGTAAAGGTATTAAACAATCAAGTTTATCTGCAATACAATCTTGTAATAACCACAGTGTTTTCAAAACTAGTAAGTCAAACAATCGACATAAGGTTTCGCGATGATCAAATTGAATATAGCATTAAGACCCAGCAAGACACACATCAGTAAGATGTTTAGTATATAGAAGAAAAAAAGAATGAAAATACATTTATTTAGCACAGACTAAAAGGCACACAATACACCAGATACATACATCAGATAGCAACTAATAAAAATCAAATAGAAAGTGTAAAGTCCGATGTAAGAGATATGTCACAGAGAATCAATGCATGTGTGTATGTTTTCAGAAGGAGACCCAGACCCCGCAGGCCTGGCAAGAAGAAGAGGCCAGCAGTAGACGACTATGAAGACGATAGGTATGTATTCATATCTAAAGAAATAGCTATCACTGTGCTCATGGGCCCTCCGAGCCACCGCGTCGCATCCCATCGCCCGCCCGTGCTGTTACTTCGTTTTCGATTAACTTTCTTTCTGACATTTTTTTTTTATTTTTGTTCCGCTCCTAAAAGGTCACATCATGATGTTATATAACCTATGTACGAGTATAACCTTACTCAAAATTTGGGCTATCCAATGCAAGAAGAATTTTCAAATCCGACTGGTATATCCAGAGATTAGCGCGTTCAAACAAAAAAAAACAAACTCTTCAGCTTAATATTATTATAGATAGAATCTATGATTTGATCATTATAAATAGAAATTAAAGGAAACCCAATGTTTAAAAAATATATCCTAGTCGATAAAATATCTTTAAAACATTCCAGAACATACGACCGCCGTCCGAGACCAAGAGACGAGGAACCGGAAGACGACTACGAAGAAAGAAGACCGTCCGACAGAAGACCAGCGAAAAGACCAGCGTACCCTGAGAGGAGGCCATACGATGATGAAGAGGATAGACGTCCAGTTTCCAGAAGACCTAGACCGAGGCCCAGAGATGAAGAACAAGAAGAAAGATATAGGCCTGATGATGAAGAGAGGCCAAGAGTAGCACAAAGGGATCAAAACAGAGAGGATAGGCCGAAACGGCCAAGACCGAGGGATGAGTATGCGCCTAGAGATGAGGTGAGGCCAAGGGATGAAGTCAGGTCAAGGGACGAAGTCAGACCAAGGGATGAAATCAGACCAAGGGATGAATCAAGAGTTGAGGATGAGTTAAGGCCTCGTGATGAAATAAGATCGCGCGATGAAATTAGACCTAGGGAACAAATAAGACCTAGAGAAAAGATTAGACCACGTGATCAAATAAGACCGAGAGACGAAGTTGAGCCTCGTGATGAAATAAGACCACGTGATGGAATTAGGCCAAGAGATGAAATCAGGCCCCGTGATGAAATAAGACCTCGAGATGAGATCAAGCCAAGAGACGAACCTCGCGAAAGACCTGAAAGAAGACCTGTTAGGGAAGAAGCAAAAATAGAAGAAGAAGAAGAAGTAGTAGTAGAACAAAAAACAGTCAGACCATCCAGGCCACGAGAGGACAGAATCACCGAAGGTCGAAGGTATAGAGGAGGAACCCCTTTCAAAACTAGGGAAAATAGACCATACACAAAGAGTGACTTTGTCCAAAGACCATATGATGACAGGAATGAGGAGAAAAGGGAAGTGCCAGGAGCACCTGAATCTTCAGCTGCTACTACCCTCGTAAAACCAATTGGCTCTGGTATTTTCGGTAAACCTCGAATGCCTCCGAAGATTAAAAGACCAGTTCCAATAAACGAAAAAGATAAATATGATTATGTTCCTATTGCTACTACAAAAGCTCCTCCAAAAGTAGACGATGATGAGTACTATGATTATGAGGAAGATGATACGAGTAGACCGTCGTCTTCTGGAAAGACCAGCACGATACAGCAAAGACCAAAGCTTGAACCGGTAGAAAAAGAAAGATTTAAGCCTACGAGACCTCATTATCCAAGTAAAGGAAGAAAAACCAAAAGACCAATTGATTACGAAGAAGAAGAAGTTTATGATGAACCAGTGAAATCTCAAAAGTATACCTACAGTCAGAGAGCTAAAGAAGAGAGGATTAAACCTAAACCTGTACCAGCAGATGATGAGTACTACGATTATGAGGAAGATAAGAAAGAGAAGGAAAGATTCAGAGCAGGAGAAGATATTACAAGCAAAATTAAAGACTTGCGACCAAATGTGAAGGTAGTTAAACGTCCTTTTTTACCCTCTAGGGGTGGAAGCCCGTACCTTCCCCGCGGACTACAACCCGTAGCGGGAAGGGATGTCTCAGCACCACTTAATACCACCCCGAAACCTACCACCACTTCTCCTAAACCCACAACTACGCCTACTCCTACTACTACCACTTCTACCACTACCACTACTACACCTAGCACCACTACTCCCACTACAACTACAACCACAACCACAGAAAAACCAACAACAACAGTTACAACAGAAAGAACAACTACAGAAGATCCTAAAGATGAATACGATGAAGAAGAATATTACGACGAAGAAGATATAGATTACGATAAGAACAACAAGAAAGAAACAACAACAGCTGTTGCGACAACACAACGGACAACTACAAGAGCAACAACAACAGATGCCCCGACAACCGAACAACCAATAACACATGAACAAAAAGCTAAAAACTTAGCTTCAAAAGTTCTCCGAGTATACAACGATAATTACGAAGCCATTCGTGATAAATTAGAATCTACATTATCACCTGGAGACTATATAAAACCTTACTTAGCAACAGCTACACCCTTAGTCGCAGATAATCCATACAGACCTTCAGAATACAAGAAAGATGTCAAACCTAAACCAGAAATATCAAAGCCGTACACTGCAACAGGAAAGCCGTTACTCCCCGAAAATATATCAATCAAACAAAATCTAGCGGACAGCATAGAGAATGATTATGATGTCAGGTTAAACGAAGCTCTGACGCCAACGTTGCCAGTCAGCAGAGTACCATCAGGGTTTGTTATACCTTCAGATAGAGATTATACCTTCTCTAGATTTAGGAATAACTTGCAGCCAGCAGAACCACAGTACGCTGCGTCCGATATATCAAGTTTCCAAGTCAGAAAACGACCTCAGGTTTCCGGAGTCAGCATCAGGACGCCGTCGTCTTACTATCTACAACCACAAAGGCTGGTGTACCAGGATGATCCTTCTCATAGGTATCCTAGACAGCTGTTTTATAGGTCTGTAGACCTTTATTAGAGTTACTGGGCATATGAAAACTTGTAGGGTAGTTTTGTGATGGACTGGGGTGGCAACACTTTTGTGAAGGTAGATTGGATGTTCAATATTTTGATGTCAAAATATTAAAAAAAAAATGTAGATTGATCATAATCTGAATCTGAGCTAAATCATTCCATGTTTTTTGACGAAATAATGAGCAATTATGGAATTATTGTTTGTTATATAACTGACTTTTTTAAATTGTTGTTATAAATAACTGACTTTTTTTTAAGATGAGGTTTACAAGCCTATTGTATTTTAATGGTTGTTATTTGACCAAAAAATAATAATATTGATTACCTATCTCATAATATCATAATAATATCTGATGCATTAAAAATTGCAGAAAGTAGAAAAGTATATTTTGTAACCGACTTCAAAACAAGAGGAGGTTAATCATTCGATACTTTTAGTTACAAATGTTGCACATTCGGACAATTTTGTTGTTTTCAACAAATTTATGATACCCTACAGGTTTTCGTATAAAGAAGTACATTAACATTATAAGTCAATTAATTAACATAAGTTATGTAAAGAAAAATAACTATTTTTGGAACATTGAAGACCACTGCCAATTTTTTTAATTTATAGAAATTAAAAGAAACATATTTGTGTAATAAAAAATACTCTTAGTTACCTGTATTTTTAAGAAAAAAATCTAGTTTGTTTGTGATCGAGAAAACAAATGGCATGATAAGACATGACAGTTTGAATATCACAAGCGTTGGGTCCAAAGTTTGGTCCCCGAGTCAAGCAAATTGTTATTGAAAATTGCCTACATTTATCAAATAATTAGAGCGTTTTGAATAATCTTGTACTAATTTATTAGAAAATGCCAAGAAGTCGAATATATAAAAAACAGTCTACTCTTGTCATTTTGATAGAATGTGGGCACTTGCATTAATGTATGCTATTTTTTTTCTCGATTACATCCTCACTCAAAATATTTGTACATTTTATAAATACGAACAACATTTTTTTTATTTTGTACACAATAGTTTTAAGGAGACTTTCCTATAATAAAAACTATGTAAAATAAGTTTTGTGTCTTCTATTTAACCACCTATGTAGTCCCACCCTCAGGTTAATGTCACTTGCATGTCATGTCACGACAAGGAGTATTGCCACCTATGTAGTCCCACCCTTAGGTTAATGTCACTTGCATGTCATGACACGACAAGGGGTATTGCCACCTATGTAGTCCCACCCTTAGGTTAATGTCACTTGCATGTCATGACATGACAAGGGGCATTGCCACCTGTGTAGTCCCACCCGGTTAATGTTACTCATCAAAGATATCTAGGGATAAATAAGACTTTTTTTGGAACTTTTCTAAAAGCGAATAATAAGATGATAAATTAAAACAATAATAAAATTAATATTGTTCTATATTTTCTTTTAACTACAATTATTACAAACACATACAATTAACTCTTAATAAAACTATTATATAGGGTGTTCCGTAAGGCGATGTCAATTCTAGCGGAAAATATTTATTTTTTCTTTATTTTTTCACTAGCTTCTGCCCGCGGCTTCGCCCGCGTGAATGTCGGAAAGGATAAGAAGTATGTCCTTCCCCAGGATGCCATCTATCTCTTTGGCATCTGCTGGCAGGCAATTTTATCGAAATCCGTTCAGTGATTTAGGCGTGAAAATGTAACATACCTACAGACAGAATATATAATTTTATATAGTACCTATAGCTGTTGCCCGCGACTTCGTCCACGTTTCCGCCGTTTTTCGTAAAAAAAAGTAGCCTATGTCCTTCCTCACGGTTCAGTGGTTTTGATGTAACAGACAGATTAACTTTCGTATTTTAGTAGGGAAATATAATATGTCAATCTACAATACTGTTGAAAAATATCGCAATACGGAACCGCACAATATTATTGTTAATAGCTGTGCCCGCGACTCCGTCAGCATGTAACTCCTTGTGTGTTATTAAGTTAATGTATTGGTAATATTGTTTAGATCACGTTCACATGAGGCTTAAGTACCTATAGAAGGGGTAGCGAGATCGTCCGAAAGGGTTACCGCTGCCCTGGAACATAAAGGGCTAAGGAAGGAACACGGGTGGGTTTTAGTCAGTAAGAGTCTGACACTCCCTTCCGCTCCACCCAGAGCTGGAGGGGTCATTTGATGATTTCCCATGATTCTTTTTTATGGAATAGTTAATAATGTTAACTTTTTTAATTAAGAATGACAGAGAGTGTTATAAATGTAAGAGTAGACAAATATAATCAGAAAGCTTCGAACTGCTAAGCTATCGGGAGTTACACGTGTTATTGTGAGTCAACCATATAAGATAGACATATGCTGTCGTGGGATATTTTTTATATAATTTTAAGGAGAACATTTCCGTCATACATGATTTCTGTGTAGCTTTAACCATTAAGGTTGCACACGCGACGGAAGCGTAAAAAATGGAGTAACTTCTCCCGTTTTCCCAACATTTCCCTTCACTGCTCTGCTCCCATTGATTGTAGCGTGATGAAAAGTATACTATAACCAGCTCAGGAGTATGAAAAATAATTGTACCAAGTTTCATTAAAATCCGTCGAGTAGTTTTTGTTTCTATAACGGTTATACAGACAGACAGACAGACAGACAAAAATTTTACTGATTGCATTTTTGGCATCAGTATCGATCCCTAATCACCCCCTGATAGTTATTTTGGAAATATATTTCATGTACAGAATTGACCTCTCTACAGATTTATTATAAGTATAGATTGTTTTACAAAAATACCAAATTGGAATATTTTAAATTACGGACCACTCAACATCAAAATGGAATTATGAACATCAATCTTCCACGTTTAACTATAATAATGATTTTTTTCACATTTCCCTGATACAGCAACAGAAAATATTACTAACATTTTTTGGCCAAAGACTTATCATGGTCTAGACCTAGAAAGACATAATATTAATATTATACAACAGTTTAAAATCACCAATAACTAAACTAAAAATATGTCATGTAATTATTTGTCAAAAAAGACTACATAATTAACATTAAATATCACCGACTCTTATGTTAATCACGCTCTGCTGTATTTAATTTGGGGAAATCACAGCCATTTATATATTTGGGCCAAATTATGGAACAAAACCATGAAAACCCACATTGTTATGAACTCATTTTGAAGCGCCTGATTTTGAGTTAAAACCTGTATTGATTGTGAATTTTTCAATGTCATAATGTAATTTTTAAGTTAATGGAGACAGCACTGACTGATGATGGAAAACATCGTGAGGAACCCAGGACTTCATAGTCTGTAATCGCCAACACGGAGTGAACAAGCGTGGTGATCAATGCTCGTTCCTTCTCTGTATAGAAGAGGCCTTTGGTCTGCAGCAGGACAGTTATCATGGAGCCATTAAATAGTAAGCTTTTGAGGAATTCTGCTGGTATTTGGATCAACATCAGCCTAAGTCCAGCAATATGTTTAGTTACCTATGTAACTAAACATATTGCCTGGAATTATTATGGAGCCATAAATGCCTAGCTATTAAAATTCTGCTAAGACGAGCATAGGCTCGTCGGCGGTGGATATAGATCCAGCAGTTGCAGTAGCCTGGCAGTAAAGGTGGGCATCCAATCACAATCCAATTACATTAACACCATAACCAGTAAACACTAATCAGAAGCTTGAATTTTCAATCTGACTCTTGGAGCGGTTCTTCAACCAGCTTTCAGGAATTCCCCGAGATTCCTCACTGTATGCTCCATTCTGGATACCAGACTTGGTTTCCTGGATTTCTTTCTGGTCACTGGATTCCTCTCGGTGGAAGATCCGGTTGACGGGGAATTGGAGGAAGTAGAAGACGAAGGTCGAAGACCAAATGAGGATCTGGTACAGGCAGACCTGCCACCAGGTCATGATGCCGAAGATTGCGTACAGCCAGCGGTGGGTGAAGAAGTAGATTGAGTAGTAGCTGGAAAGGAGAAGGTTAGGTTAGTTAATTGAGCAATTCATCATTGTTTCTAATCTGAATACCTATTACTTAAATAACTTCTTAACACATAGATAGACAGGCAGACCGTTTCAGTGACTGAGGTACTCGTAAATAGTAATTAATTATTTTAAAAAGTAGTCTAGTTTAAAAAAAAATGTATGGAAATGTTCGTCTGGTGAAATAATTTATGTATTTTATTGATATGATAGGTTGTTAAACAGGCCGAAAGTCCATCAGATAGAAACTGAAACTGGAAATGGCAGGTTTTTATGACGACCGTTATATATATGATGAACCGCTTTCTTAGAGGTCCAAATATAAAATAATAATAATAATAATAATAATATAATAATAATAATAATAATCTCAATGCAGTACAAAACACATAATCTGATCACACTTAAAATCTCACCTTGGTTTATACCCGTGAGATTTTAATAAATACCAGGTTCTAGGAATCTGAGAAAATAAATTTAAAAAAAAAAACAAAATAATAATAATTTTATTCATAAGTTCACATAAGTATAAATTACATAGAAGTTACATCATTACAAAATTACATATTAATATTATGAGGAACATTTTAAACTATGCCTAAAATAAATCTAGTGTATAACTTATATATATTGGTTAAAAGCCTACTGGATTCAATAGCGACCTGCCTGATGTAGGTTTATTCAAACCTGTGTTTCAGGCCATCACTTAACAACGCTGAGTGCTGTAGTGGACTATTATGTTACTGAACATAGAGCTAGCATTGATACATAATAATTATATTTTAAAATAAAAATTGACTTAACATTAATAAACTTATTGCATTACTTCTAGCAATTTTTCAGTGTCTGAGTAATTAAATGTTGCTAAGTATTCACTCAACATTTCACTACATTTTTTACAATTTACACTATATATGCTTAGAGACTTATTGATTTTATTATATAAGAACGGACCTAAAAATACATAAAACTTATTAATAAAAGTATGTCTAGTTTGAGGCTGTATGCAAACTAAGTCTTTTCTTCTCTTATCTGTAGGTATTGGGACATAAGGAAGTTTGCTATGCTGGTGCAGTACTATATTCAATATAAATAGTTGACGCACGGTTAAAACCTTACATGCCGTGTAAAGCTCGTGAGTGGGAAATCTAAATGGGCGAAAGGTGGCTACCTTAAGGATTGCTCTCTGCGCACGTTCTAATGGCAGTAGGATTGATTTAGCAGCCCCACCCCATGAAGTTATACAATAAGTGAGAATGGATTGACACAAAGCTAAATAGACCTGTTTAATTAATTTGTAGTCCGATATACCTATATCGTAAATTCTTAAAAATGTATATCAATTTACGCATTCGAGTGCATAACAAATCAATGTGTTTACGGAAATTCAGATTTGTGTCAATAGTTACACCAAGATATTTCATATGATCGGTTTTTGCTAAAGTAGGACAGTTACATGCATTGTCAGCATACGTGCCGCACTTATGTGCATAAATGTTTATATTAGTAGTTGGCAGGTTAGTATTTCTCATAGTAAATAAAATGTGTTTGGTTTTCTCTGCATTCAGTGTTAGGAGATTTTCATGTAGCCAATTAGACACTATATTAAAACCGTTCTGGGCTTGTTTATATACCTCATCTCGAGATTTATCTGAGAACAATAGAGCTGTGTCATCTGCATAAGACATTATAACACCATTTTGGAGTGTTAAGCTGCACAGGTCATTTATATATACTAGGAATAAAGTAGGACCCAAAATACTACCTTGTGGTATTCCGTAATTACTATTTGGAAGCTCAGAACTGACGTACTGACCAATTTTGACACATTGTTTGCGGTCACTAAGATAATCAGAAAGTAGTGAAAGAGTTGTTCCTCTTATTCCGAGTGTTTCAAGCTTGTCCAGTAATAAAGGACAGGAAATTGTGTCAAACGCCTTGGCGAGGTCTAGGAAGATCCCAATGGAGTGCAAGCCCTTATCCAAATTAGTTGTTATATAATCCGTCATTTGATGTACTGCCTGATTAGTTGATTTTTTGGGTCTAAAGCCAAATTGTTTATCTGAAAGCAGTTTGTTATCTTCTAGGTATTTCATTAATCTAATATTAATGATTTTCTCTAGGATTTTGGAGAGCCCTGTTAATACTGAAATGGGTCTGTAGTTATTAACACATTTTTTGTCACCAGATTTATATACAGGAGTAACCACTGCTTTTTTAAGCGACTTAGGGAATGTACCATTAGTTAAGCATAACTGAAAAATATGAGTTAGTGGCGGAGCAAGTAGGTATTTGAAATGTTTAAGTATGCTGTTTGATATGTCGTCCCACCCAACCGCGCAAACGTCCTTTAATCCAGAAATAATTGTTAGTACTTCATCGACATCCGTATCTAGTAAGACAAACGATTTGAGTGTGGGGAAAGTTTTAGGTTGGCTTTGAGGGAAGGAACTTCTAGATTGTATGGTCTTTTCTGCTAAAGTTTTACCTACGTTAGAAAAGTAGAAATTAACTTTATTTGTTGATTCAATTGGGTTGTTCTCTATTGTCAATAAGTCAAGTGGAGGTTCAGGTTGTTTAGTTCTAAATGTATTTGTTTTTATAAATTTCCAAATAAGTTTACTATTTTTGCCTGCTTTCTGTAGTTCTTTTCTATCATATTCATTTTTTATTTTTCTCAGAAGGTTGTTGCAGAAGTTTCTATATCTTTTATACGTAATGGAAAGAATTTCATTTTCAGGCTCAAGTTTGGACTTTATGTGAAGTTTGTCTCTATGCCTAATACATCGAACAAGTCCGGGTGTAATCCAAGGTTTAATGCACTTATACTTCCTTGGTGTTATTTTAGCAACTGTATGTTTTATTATTGCAGAGTGAAGTGAATTTATAAAATAATTAATAGAAATGTTTGCATCAGTAGAATTATAAACTGGGTCAAAATTAATATTACGTATGTCTTTTTCGAGGTGTGTCATGTTGACTTTAGTATAGCTACGTAAATATTTTTTCCTGGGTAAAGAAACTTGCAATGTTAGTAAAACTGCTTGGTGATCAGTAAGCGAAGAGTTAGTAACAAATGTTTTGGTTGGGTTATTTGTTTTTATAATGAAATGATCTAAGCATGAACCGCTTTGATGCGTGGGGTGGTAATGAGCTGGCAAGAGTCCGTGGAATGAGCAGATATTAAGATAGTTATGTGCATGTATATCCATTTTCCCGGAAGCAATGTTGATATTGATGTCCCCCATTAGTATTATGTGTTTAAAAGTTGTAAGACTTTGTAACTGTACGTTTAGTGAATCTAAAAATTTTGCGACATTTTGAGAAGGAGGTCTGTATATAGCCATAACTACCGTATCTGAATTAATTTTAATGAGTAAGCAATTACTATTTTGTAGCATAGGTTCTTCTACAGTTGTACTTAAATTATTGTTAACATATACAACTAAACCATCATTCTGGTTGATGTTTCTGTTGGTTTTATGCGAAACATATCCGTCTAATGATGGTATAACAGCTGTTTGGTTTGACAACCAACATTCTGTTAGGACGATAATGTCGCAACTTATACCCAGGTTCTGTAGCAATATTTCAAAACCAATTATATTTCGATTTATGCTGCGAATATTTTGTGTGAGAAGGGTCAGCGGTTTCTCTCCCAATGGAAAGAGGTGTTTACACTCATCAACGTTGCAACATATAGCTTCAGACACAGAAAATTGATCTAGGTCACTATGTAATTGATCAGTCATGATAAATGAAGAACTAACAAATATAAACAAAGAAAAACTACTACTAGTGTGCTTAACAGATAGGTTAATAGGTAGCGCTCTTAGGCGCCTTCATAATCTATGGAATGGATATAGTTGTCCTCGGCATATTTTCGTGCTGGACAATTTACATCACCAGTTTTATGATCCGTTTTTCTCTTAAAACGTTTGCACGTCGCACAGTTGGGTGGACTGGTTTTTGTGCTACATTCCTTAAAAGAGTGTCCAGTTTCTCCACAGTGATTGCACGTCGGGCTAGTTTCACGGCAGAACTTGGCCGCGTGACCGAACTGCTGGCAGTTAAAGCACCGAGTAACGATCGTGAAATCCCGTACTGGGCATGACGTCCAATTGATGAATATTCGTCCTTGATTCACTAGAATCTTCCTGATGCTAGCTGGCACTTCTAATATGCAATTGCAATTAGGGAGGTCTTTTTTTCCAGATTTATGGCTCAATTTAATTTGTTCTTCAAACAACTCACGAGTTATCATCTTATCTGAGAGGTTTTGCTCGTAGATGCAGTCAAAAACCTCCTTATCAGTCAGGGCTACCGGGACTCCAATAACAGTGATTCTTGGGCGCCGTTTTGATGGTTCTTCAACCTTAAGGCCCGAAGAAGTGAGTTTTTCTAAGCTTCTGAGCTTTTGAATATCCTCTTTGGAGTCGGTACTGATGAGAACACCTCCATTTTTAACTTTCTTAACGCCACGAACATGTAGTTTAAGTTCCCCGGGCGAAATAATTTTCTGTACGAGAGACTTGGTATCGTCACTGGATTTGGTCTTGTCACTGGGATATATGGCAACTGAGCTTAAATTTGCTGGGCGCACAAAGTTATCCGAGCCTTTTTTTACCATATTCGCGTACGAAAAGGGTTCTGGAGGGATTGAAATGCCTTCAACTACTTCTTTGAACTGTAGGAGAGAGTTCGCAATGTTCTGTTGTTGCTGTAAGTGCTGAATGGTACTATGGGCTAGAATGGTTTTTTGCTTTAAGGCTTGATATAAAACAGCCATCTGTGATGCGCCATTTGAGACACTACGGCAAAGATTGGCTACACGAACCTTTTGTTCCGCGATCATTTTTCCCTCAGCGACTAAACTGCATACTTCATTTAGGATTTTTTCTATGGACCCCATCCATTTCTGTATCTCCGGCGTAGAAATAACTTCAGGTGGTAGCTCTTTCTCCAAGGGAGGTGGTGGATTTGGGTCTATAGGCTGGAAATCTTGAGTTGGTGTCGGCGGAGGACTTCGCGGTACTAGATGGCTACGGCCAAACGGACTAGATCCTGTGTTAGACATATCTAACACAGAAACACTATTTGTCTTTAAAAATACCTTAGCTCATTCTTACACAAAGTCAGTAACCTCGTAATAATCACTCGCGACACACTTATATCACTGACGACGCAAATTATTCCAACAATTTTATTTGTAATTAATTAATAGTATCATAATAAGCTAGGCAAGATACGTCCGCGCTGTCAAGCGATTGACCGCGCAATAGCCTGTGGATGTGGAATGTGTGGAAAAGGATCTGTGGATGTCTTGTCAATCTAAGAAATAATTTAAAATAAAGAAATACTCACACAATAGCATACAACACTCCAGCCCCCCCAGTCAGCCACAACTCCAGTTTGAAATGCGTGGGGTGTCTCCTGGCCTGCAGCACCGTCTCGATCAGCACAACGATGGCAATGTTGGTGTGCACGCAGTGGTTGAACCACCAGGGCACCAGCTGGTCGTACACCTGCGGGAAGACCAGCTCGCGGTCGATCCAGTAGAGGGTCCAGAACATTGTGGTTATGAACTGGAAGAAAAGAAATTGGCACGTTATTGAAATGCTTTCTGAGTGTGTTGAGGGTAATTTATAAGGCTAATACGTCGATCGGTGATGTAAAAAAAGTCAGTCCATAGATGGGTGCCCAATTTTCACAAATAGGCAAAGGTTGTAGCTTTCGCATGCATCAGTGTGGATGAGTCGACGACAGATGCAACAGCACCCGTCGCCGCGTGTCGGCGCGTACGGTGCTCAAATATGTACACGAGCGGCATGTTGTCAACGGTGTGTCGCTATGTGTATGGATACTCAGGGAACAGTTTTGGTGGCTCATACATAATTGTAGTTGCAGTCCTGTACAGTCACGACCAAAAGTATATTATATACACTCGGCTTTATTCAAAAGCGATTTACTCCTTTATTTTTTAATGAAATTTTATGTTGTTACGAACATAGCATTTTCAAACCCCCCATGGGTTTGAAAATGCTATGTTCGTAACAACATATTTATGCAATGTGTCGTATTTCAAGGCTGCATTCGTTATTTCACGAAAAAATCGCAATTGAAAGTTGCCAAGTGTTGCAAGTTGCTAATATATACTCAGCATCTAGTCAGACTACTTCCCGGTTCCGTGCATCCCTCATCCGGGTGTTTCCCGCGACTTTGACGATTCCTTATCACATCACATCATTTAGTCAATTCAACTGCATCCGGTTAGACTGGTAGCCGACCTCAACATAAGCAGTTGGGAAAAGTCTAAGCTCATTCAGTCAATCGTTCGGCTGGCTTGACTTTATTCTTATGTCTTCACCCGCTAAACCAGTCAATGTATGCAGCCTACATTTCCAGCATTTAGTAACTAACTGCTGGACATGAGGTCAACAACATAATTCACCAGCGTCAAAGGCACCACGAGCCCCGAGAACATGACATCCATCACGTCGTGGCAGTCCAGCCGCTCTAGAGACATCGTCAGGAACATATAACTTAATACACTTGTTATAGGCTGATTATGCTGATTGTGTATTGATTATTCATTACCCGCTGTCAGTAAGACCTGACCCCATCACGTCCACACACGGATAGACTGGTCTGTCCTCTACGCGACTGAACTTTGTCTACCGTCTGCGATAGCAAGCAGACATGCTCTGACCTCCGAGTCACCTTTAACTAACGCTAACTGATTAATTATCATAATTAGTGGTTCAGTTATTTAGTTGTTGAAGAATGTGTGTTGAATCTGCCCGGAGTCATGACACGGATACTTCAAAGATAACGGACTTCGTTGGATTTTAAATCTAAAGCAATTGAAATTAGGATACACAATGATATAAGCCTCGTGGCTAAATGATATCAGCTACACGGGTCGATCTTCAGGGTTAAGCAGCGCTTGCCGAGGTTGATTCATAGATGGGTGACCATCTCATATCGAGACACTTCCGTGTCTTGTAAAGCACGTTAAGCTGTTGGTCTCGGTTGTTATTCGTAGATCTTTGACAGTCGTTACGGGTCGTCAGAAGTTCAAAAGTCTGACAACCAGTCTTACTGGTTGTTTACTAAGGGGTATCATATTTATTACCCAGTAACTGGGTTGTGGAGGTCAGATAGGCACTCCATGTAAAATACTGGTATTTGCTGCATCCGGTTCGATTCGAAACCCCCCATGGGTTTGAAAATGCTATGTTCGTAACAACATATTTATGCAATGTGTCGTATTTCAAGGCTGCATTCGTTATTTCACGAAAAAATCGCAATTGAAAGTTGCCAAGTGTTGCAAGTTGCTAATATATACTCAGCATCTAGTCAGACTACTTCCCGGTTCCGTGCATCCCTCATCCGGGTGTTTCCCGCGACTTTGACGATTCCTTATCACATCACATCATTTAGTCAATTCAACTGCATCCGGTTAGACTGGTAGCCGACCTCAACATAAGCAGTTGGGAAAAGTCTAAGCTCATTCAGTCAATCGTTCGGCTGGCTTGACTTTATTCTTATGTCTTCACCCGCTAAACCAGTCAATGTATGCAGCCTACATTTCCAGCATTTAGTAACTAACTGCTGGACATGAGGTCAACAACATAATTCACCAGCGTCAAAGGCACCACGAGCCCCGAGAACATGACATCCATCACGTCGTGGCAGTCCAGCCGCTCTAGAGACATCGTCAGGAACATATAACTTAATACACTCACCAGCGTCAAAGGCACCACGAGCCCCGAGAACATGACATCCATCACGTCGTGGCAGTCCAGCCGCTCTAGAGACATCGTCAGGAACATATAACTTAATACACTCACCAGCGTCAAAGGCACCACGAGCCCCGAGAACATGACATCCATCACGTCGTGGCAGTCCAGCCGCTCTAGAGACATCGTCAGGAACATATAACTTAATACACTCACCAGCGTCAAAGGCACCACGAGCCCCGAGAACATGACATCCATCACGTCGTGGCAGTCCAGCCGCTCTAGAGACATCGTCAGGAACATATAACTTAATACACTCACCAGCGTCAAAGGCACCACGAGCCCCGCGAACATGACGTCTCTCGCGTACTTCAGCTTCCTCCCCAGCGCAGAGTCATGGCGGTCCAGCCACTCCATGATGTCGTAGACTAGGGACATCGTCAGGAACAAGGTTTGGAACAGCTGGAAGAAATAGAAAGAGGAGGTTAGGCTATAGATTACATTTAAAGTCAAAGTCAAAACATTTATTTAAATGAACATCAAAATTTACAAGAAAATAGAATTAATAATAATATCAACTCTTAAAACAGTCGGTGAAGATTTAAAGCGTTTTCCTAACTTTGTTGGAGTCTTCCAATCGAACCGGATGCAGCAAATACCAGTATTTTACATGGAGTGCCTATCTGACCTCCACAACCCAGTTACTGGGTAATAAATATGATACCCCTTAGTAAACAACCAGTAAGACTGGTTGTCAGACTTTTGAACTTCTGACGACCCGTAACGACTGTCAAAGATCTACGAATAACAACCGAGACCAACAGCTTAACGTGCTTTACAAGACACGGAAGTGTCTCGATATGAGATGGTCACCCATCTATGAATCAACCTCGGCAAGCGCTGCTTAACCCTGAAGATCGACCCGTGTAGCTGATATCATTTAGCCACGAGGCTTATATCATTGTGTATCCTAATTTCAATTGCTTTAGATTTAAAATCCAACGAAGTCCGTTATCTTTGAAGTATCCGTGTCATGACTCCGGGCAGATTCAACACACATTCTTCAACAACTAAATAACTGAACCACTAATTATGATAATTAATCAGTTAGCGTTAGTTAAAGGTGACTCGGAGGTCAGAGCATGTCTGCTTGCTATCGCAGACGGTAGACAAAGTTCAGTCGCGTAGAGGACAGACCAGTCTATCCGTGTGTGGACGTGATGGGGTCAGGTCTTACTGACAGCGGGTAATGAATAATCAATACACAATCAGCATAATCAGCCTATAACGTTCCGACTCTGGGATCCAGAAAGAGGAGTCTCTGTGAGAGGGAGTGGGCCCAGTGTGGGCTAGCGAATGTCAAATGTCTTTGATTTTTTGGTTCTAGGACATTCCGGTTTCCTCACGATGTTTTCCTTCACCGTTTCAAGAGGTGGTGATAAAATAATTTACTCAAAGTAAAGCGCTTGCCTGGGTTCGAACCCAACCCAAATTTTATGACCGCTTGAACTATTTATAGCTGCCTATATATCATACGACAGAAGACACCGAGAGAGAAGATGGAACTTTTGGTAAACGCTTCTTAGTATTTAATTTATTCAGGTGAAATCCATTGATGCGCTTAAAATTAACTATGTAAGTTTAGACATAAGTACGTCCTACTGGTCATCGTTTATGTCAATCACTTTAGAAATCATTATTTGGCACTTGTAGGTCCTGACCTACAAGTGCCAAATGAAGGTCTCTACTACTACTATTTATGAGATTCAATCATTTTTCAGGAAAAATGATTGAATCTCATATCCGCTTCTAAAACGTAGTTTCCTATTTAGAAGAATTGGCAAGAAACTCGAACTGGTTAAAAAGATTGACGGATTCGATTTACATAATGTGTAATTTTTATTTGATGAGGCCGGGTGCGATTCCCAGGTCAAGCAAAAGTGTTATTGGGTTTTTCCATCCGAAATATCTGAGTAGCAGCGCGGAGTCCGGATTTGTGCCCGGTTGATGGCAAGCTTAAACATACAAGGGACTTAAACATAACTGACGAAATGTGGGTGTGCCATAGGTATACCTCTGTCTAACCCTACGGGAAATACAGGCATTATGTTATGTGATATCATGAAAGTTTTGTTTATGTATAGACCTAAACAATTTGTAGATTTAGCAGATGGAGAAAGAAACACCGTTAGATATAAACATGGTATAAACGATCACAAATCGAAAGTATTTTCTCTGTATGCAAATTTATTTAAAGGCAGCTAACCTCTCAACTAGAAAGGGCTGACCTTGGAAATATTTGAACCACATACAGCTGAGAAACTTAGAATTATTCGTATTGTATTGTTCTATCTTGAATAGGCCTATGTAAATAGGAAAAAGTGGGGTAACGTCTACATACATCGGAAGTAAATAATTTACGGAATGTCGAAAGTGAATTACTTAAACAATACTAGCTCTTGAAAAAGCAGGTTTTCAAACAATTCATAATTATTACTAACCGTGGCAATAAAAATTTGCAAACTAAACTAAAAGAGTATGTGGGATCTTAGCAGGTGGTGTTCTGTAGTGTCTGCCTGCCCCCATGGGAACACGGCGTGAATTTTTGTATGTAAAATATAAAATCATCTGCTTTTGGGTGCAATCTTTTGTTTTACCTATCATAATTCACACCTTGATTTATATTTATTATAATTATCTAATATATTAGTCGTAACAACACAAACGTTGATAATTCCTTTCGGTTATCAACGAGACTCGCTCCCGTTATCTTAACAAACAGCCTTTATCTTAGAAGGAACTCAATGTTTGCGGAAACTTTAATAAATCCCGGATTTGTCGGTAGCCTCTAATCTTAATTATTCGAAGTGGAAATACTGACAGTGATAAAGTAATCGTTAATTAAACTAAACACAAATTATTGTAACCTCGGGAATGCCAGAAAGGTAGAAGGAATTTTGTACAAAAAAAAATAACTACCATTTTGTAATATTAATCCATACATTATATACAAATATATAAAATTGAAGTGTCTGTTTGTAATGTCAAAATCACAGCTTTTTTACTAAATGGCATGCATATGAATACGTTACTTAATAACTTTTTTAACATTTTTGACTGTCTGGCTGTTTGTTCCGGCTAATATCCGAAACGGGTGGACCAATTTTCCAATCCAACGGGACTTTAACTGGTAGAAATCGTCACGATAAAGCGTTATGCTCCCTCCATGGTACTTTATCTGTCAGATAAAGAGAAATATAGTTTCCATGGTTTTCATTTTCACCTCGCTCATGCGAGCTTCAAAAAACTTATACTAGATGGCTCTGTATTGAAAAAGCGTATTAAATTCACACTTTCTCTGACTCTTTCTATTAGATACGATTGTGTGTGCGTGCGATATCGCAAAAAAAACTTTGTTCTTGACGGCGCTGGCGCGGTGGTTCCCAGGCCGTACACGAATGTTCTTATTTACGCAACGGCCAATCACAACAGCTGATAACACCCGCTACGCTTATCACTCCGCTACCCGCTCGCAATGGGACCATATCGTAACGAGGACGCCCTAGATAAGTAGTCAGTGGCTGATAGTGCCGATAATAGGAACAGGCACGTGCCGAACTTTGGTCCTCCGCACGATAAAGGGGTCTGTCCGGTTGTTGCTATTTTTTTTTTAAACGTTGCCCCACACTAGGAATTTCTCCTGTATTGTGGGTGCGTTTGGAAACCGGCATGTCCTAGTACCAAAATTCGAGGACATGTGACATCTACCAACCCGCACTGGGCCTCGCTCCCTCTCACGGACAGGAGGCCTGTAGTTTTCTGGTGAGTTTTTGAGATATGCTACAGTACAAAAGAGAAACGTGGCTGTGCACAGAGTTTTTTCAGAAAATACCGAGATCCTGGGTTCGATTCCGAGTTCGGGCAATGTTATTGGCATTTTCCATCAGGTATTTCTTAGTAGCGGTCCGGGGTCTGGATCTTTGACAGTCGTTAAGGGTCGTCAAAAGCTTGAAAGCCTGACAACCAGACTTACCAAGGGGTATCGTATTACCCAGTAATTGGGTTGTGTAGGTCAGATAGGCAGTCGTTCAAGTAAAATACTGGTATTCAGCTGCATCCGGTTAGACTGGAAGCCGATCAGAAAAGGCAGGCAGATTTTTATTCTTCATTTTTAATTCTTTCAGTTACATCGACATCACATATAATTAATTTTATTATATAACTAGTTATATAATTACCAAGAACCCTTTGCCCAGCAGTGGGATAATTACAAACTGATATTATTCCCAGCTATTGTAATGAACTGTAATGACAGACAGCTCTCTCATTAGTGATAAAAAACATTTATTTATATATTCTGTTTCATCATTCATTTTGTAATAAAAGATTGGACGGGATTGGCTAATTAATATCGTTCGATTCCTTAATGAACTGTTCCTAATTATCATTTGAACTCTCAACCCCTGAACTAGTGAACATTTGAACCTCGTGCAAAACAACTGCCAACCGGATGCAGCTGAATACCAATATTTTACATGGAGTGACTGCCTATCTGACCTCCACAAGCCAGTGACTGGGTAACACGATATACCCCTTGGTGAAACTCATAGAAATGTAAAAAACAGGTAAGACTGGTTGTCAAACTTTTGGGTTTTAACTACCCGTAACGACTGTCAAAGATCTGCGAAAGACAGTCGGGACCAACGGCTCAACGTGCTTTACGAAACATGGAGGGGTCTCGATATGAACCCATATACCCATCCATGAACTGACCTCGGCATGTGTAGCTTAACCTTTAATCGGTCACGAACCGCTTGAATTAGAAGCAATGACAGATAAAGTTATTAAGACCGTCTAGAGTTCTATTTATGTATACCAGAGTCGAGATATACATCTAGAGGCCTGCAGTGACACGGTTACAGGCTGATATCACTGTATTAGTGATAGTGATGATCATGCGATACGTGCCTTAGGTGTGCTGCGTGTCATAATCACCCGATGAGATGCGTGTCATACGTGCGAGTATGATAAACTTGATAGATGAACCCGATTAATAAACGAAAGCGCATCGCATATTGGTTTAATTTTTTGAGCCTATTGCACGTAGTGGGTGCGTTTACAAACATCTAAACTCACATACACAAACAGCCAGACAAGGAACAACTACTTGTAGGTCATACAAATATTTGTTCCGTGCGGGAATCGAATCCGCGCCACGCAGCGCAGCAATCAATCGCTTATCCATTGCGCCAACTGTGTCGTCATTTGTCTGCTCAACAACGTAAATAACGCAATGAATGTTGTTGAACTGTCACAAAGAAGCTATTGCTACTGTTAGTGTGTTACATAATCACCCCGATGGTTAAATTTTCTATCTATCTAAGTGTATGTTTAAAAAAAAATATATGTCTGTCTGGCAACCGCTTCGTTAATATAGTGGTGGCAAGCGCTACTGCTGAGCATGAGGTCCTGGGATCGATTGCCGGGTCGGGCAAAGTGTTATTGGGTTTCTCCATTAACAGCCAGAGGGGCAATTCGCGTAATTTTAAGACCGTTCACAATCTGATCTCATTCTCAATCTGTCAAAAACTACTTCTAATTTCCCTACATTCTGACAAGTTTTTGACATTTGTTTGTCGCTGAGATGAGACTGCGGCTAGATTTTGAACCTTTTAAATTACGAGAATTGGTCTTCTTGATGACAATAAGCTCGCCCCCTATTACACTTAAATGTTTAAGTCCCATGTAACAGGGTTCGTCAGTTATGTAACTGGTGAAATGTGGAACCAAGCTCTCTCCCAACTGAGAAATCTCTTGTAGAATCCATACTAATATTATTAATGCGAAAGTAACTTTGTATGTCTGTCTGTTAAGCAAATTTGGATGAAGAGACCTGGGTTAGGTCAAAGGATATTTTTCTATCCCAGTAGTACGTCCTCGTGGAATAAATTCCCGACCTCATCGCGGGCGATGCCGTGGAAAATACCCAGTCTATAATATAAATCTGTGTTATGTGAGATTTGTGTCTGTGAATACAACCTCTATTTATTTATTTATTTATTAGGAAACTCAACAGCTTATAATTAAATTACATTACTTATGAATGTTCACCCCACTATCAAAGAACAGCCCAATGCAGTTACGTCAAAATTGAAGTTATGGTTACAGCATCTTACAGTCTGCATACACTGCTCAGTGATAGCGAGATGATGACAATTATCACTTAAGCCAATAAAAGAGTCAAAAAGAAAGAAAGAAAACGTCTCTATATAATACAAATAAAAATCCATGTGTGTGTGTCAAAGTTTTATCTCAATAATTTCAAGAACAAGAAACCACACAGATCCTTAATCTGTAATTGCAATTCTAATCTTACGAGTACGAAAACCCATATTTAAACAAATATGACAGCCGATCATTCATCGCTCGAACATTAATAAGATATCTAGAAAGTTAATTTGACCCTATTTGACCTGATCGGCGCATGAGTTGAATCAAGATCATTGTAAACTTACTGTAGGTAGGTAGGTAGGTACTGATAAAAGTATCGTATGATCGTGAAGGAAGGCAAAGTTTGGGTTCGCGTGGGAGAGTTCCCAACTAGGTACCGACTACAAAGTGTTCATGAGTTTTTCAATTAGGAATTTCCCAATAGCAGCTCGGAGGCTGGAACTGTGCCCGGTTGATGGCAATACGCTCGCCCTCTATTACATGGGACATAAACATAACCGGCGAAATGGGGATGCAGCTATTATAGGTGCTCTGGCTAACCCTTCGGGGAATGTATGAGTGGTTTTACCTATTGACTACAGTCAAATTTAATTTGGTTTGATGGCATAGTTTAGCAACTCCAAAAAAAACATGAACAACACAACTGTAAAAACATAAAAGCTACCTATTACGGTTAAAAAGGTACACCCCGTGACAGACAGGCGGACAGACAGACAATAGGATAGTATGAGCTTTAGGATCCGGTTATCACCTTTGGGCTTTATCCAAACTTGAACGACCTGTCGTAAAGTAAATACAAATAAATAAATATGTTAACTCTTTTCTAAACACGTGAGATAAGTGTGGCCAAGTGTCCGAAATATTCATTGTAAGAAATATTAACGAAACTGATAACTCCTTAATTGGGTAATTACAGTATGGCGACCAATCTATAGTAAACTATGAGATATGAACAATTGGCGCAGTGATTAAGAGTTGGCTGTTGAAATACGGATAGCGGGTTTCATTCCGGTTTTTTTTTTGTAGGTATGTGTACCTATTGATAACATCAATCTGTCTACCAACTATGTTCGGGTCGGGTTCAAGTCGAACCGGATGCAATTGGATATCAGTATTTTACATGGAGCGACTGCCTATCTGACCACCTCAAAGTCAAACTCAAACTATATATTAGTGCGATTTTTGGATAAAGGTCTTATTACAGATATTTTATAGAAACTCAAAAATCTACTTTCTAAGGCGGGCATACACTATTAATTTAACAATATTAGAAATTAAATAAAACATTATATACGATACAATTAAAGTAAACTAAAAGTCTTCAAATAGGAATATTACATTATAAATGACTCAACCCAGTTATTTGGTAACACGATACACCTTGGTAAGACAGGTTGTCATACTTTCGGGCTTCTGACTACCGGGAACGACTTTCAAAGATCTACGAATGGCAGCAAAGACCACCAGCATAACGTGCTTTCTGAGACACGGAGGAGTATGTTATGGATGGTCACCCATACACGAGCTGACCTTGGTAAGCGTTGCTTAACCGTTGTTATAATGTAGCCTGTTTATATCCGTCTCATGAAACGTAGGTAGGTAGTAGATGGGTAAACTGCTAACACCCATTTTTCAATACTCATGGTGTTGAAATGTTGCAGTTTACCGAGGGTAAAAATCTATTGGCAAAACAGATGAGACTGTATTTGCATTGCAGTGTGTTTTAATAAACACACTTGATTTAAACACAACATACACATAAACCCATGCCTTCTTCCCATTGCGGTAAGCAGACGCTATAGGACGCCACCTGCTTCGATCCTTACATACAAAATGTTTAAGTGTAAGAAAAAAAAACCAGCCAAGTGCGAGTCGGACTCGCGCACGAAAGGGTTCCGTACCATTATCTATAAAAATCACGTCTGTTGTATGGGAGCCCCCCGTAAATATTTATTTTATTTTGTTTTTAGTATTTGTTGTTATAGCGGCAACAGAAATACATAATTTGTGGAAATTGCAACTGTCTATAGGTATCGCGGTTCTTGAGATAAAGCCTGGTGACAGACAGACGGTCGGACAGACAGCGAAGTCTTAGTAATAGGGTCCCGTTTTGACCCTTTGGGTACGGAACCCTAAAAAGCCAAAATTTAAAAACAATTACTTTGGCCCATTTTAGCTAAATGCAACAAAGGTAACAATAGAATGGTTACACCTACATTTCTTCCAAAAAATTATGTCCAAAATGTTTTTTTTCGACTACCCGCAGATAATTAAAGTAATTTGGGGTAAACAAATTACTTAATTATGGAAACCCTTTTATTTTTTGTAAAAACGTCAGAATTACTAAAAATGGCTTAGGTTAGTAATATTACTCCGTCTGACAGTATCTTTGAATGCCATCGAAACCAAATTAGGATCATACAAATTAATTTTAAAAGTTAAATAAGTAGTATAAATAGTAATGTAAGGTACTCACGAAATTCCATCCAGTCAGATATCCAGGCTTGTATCTATACAAATTATCTAAGTGTACGTTGGAACTGGGTTTAATATCTAGTGTAGTGGCGAAGACAGAAATATAAACATTATGTAGGACCCCGAACATATGGATAACTGTTGTCCAGTACAACTTAGAATCACTCCTGTCAAATAATTTCTCATTTTCAGTTATCAAAAAGCACAAAACGTTATAAAAAATATTACTATTTTTCCAAAGATACTCCTCCATTTTTCAAAATAAATAATACTAAACCCTCTTTTTTTAAAACGGTTTTGAAAAAAGAACACTTTTCAACAAAAGAAAAAACGAACACAATTTAAATGAAGAGCACTGTTACGTTTTGAAATAATAATTACTTAATAGAATGTTAGTCTACTATTTTTATAAAATGATTTTAAGATAATAATTATTCTAGTTTTAATAATTATTATAAATAACGAACTTATGCGAATAGACGCCCGTATCCCGTGGCGGCTTAGGGCGACTACTTCATAATTAATGTTACAGTAATTAGATCGACGGTATCTCATTATTTGTTGTTAATTAGTTATCATAATCGTGTTTGTTTTACCCCCAATATGTTTTATTTTTAACTTAAAAGGGGTATATTTTTGTTTTGTTCCCGTTTTCCTAGTAAAAATATGATTCATCTAATTAGGGGTACCTATGACTAACACTGGGCAATAGGTTGAGTACTGAATAATAGACTAGTCCATTTTAAGTCCGAGTCTTAGTCCGTAGCGCCTGACAAATAATAATAGCAAACTCGACTAATTGGTATAACATGCTTGTTATTCAAAAGGGGCCCGTAGCTAAATAATAACAACCGCACACATGCTGATGATGCTTATTGTTAAAAACCCCCGACTCAAAATAATAATAAAAATAGTATATAATATGTAAAAAGCCTAAAACAATATAAAAAAAACAATTGAAAAAATAGCCACAAATATAACAAAAAAGGTATACACGTGAAACCATATAAAAAGAAAAAAATAACCTTGAAATTATGACCCTACGTAAGTACGTATGAAAATTTTAGATAAGACTAATAAAAAATAAAAAATAAATTTTTATTAATAATTTTATAAAAATGAGAGATTATTCATTTTATTTCGTAAGTAGGTTTTTGGATTTATTGCCTTTTGTAATAAATAGTTTTTTCAACCTTTTAACACCTTAATAAAATAAATTAATACAACTAAAACGCTTGGTTAAGAAGCGAAAATGATAGGACAGGTATACAGGAAAATATTTCCACATTTGGATAATAATGTAGCAATTTAAAAATATCAGAAGGCCAGTTCTCGTAATATAAAACGTTCAAAATCTAATCGCAGTCTCATCTCGGCGACAAACAATTTTCAACAACATGAGGAAAATTAGAGGCATTTTTGACAGATTGAGACTAAGATCAGACTGTGAACGTTCTTAAAATTACGAGAATTGCCCCTCTGTTAAAAAACTTTCAAGGTAGCAGAATCGTAATATCATATTATAATGTAAATATTATTATTTCCGGATTAGCTGTCTCGTTGGTCCAGTGGTCGTAAGCACTACTGCTGCGCATGAGGTCCCGGGTTCGATTACCAGGTAGAGTAAAGCGTTATTGGGTTTTTAAATCAAGAATTTCTCAGTCATTCCGGAGTCTGGAATTGAGCCCGGTTTCTGGCAATAGGCTCGCCCGTATTACATGGAACTAATCATACCTGGCGAAATGTAGGTGTGCTATAGGTACACCTCTGCCTCACCCTCCGGGGGTTACAGGCGTGATATGGTTATGTTTTACGTCTGTCAATAACAATTTGTTTTTAAGACAATATGGTTCCATATCAATTATTTTCAAACACTTTCATCTTAGTCATTTTTATTTCACTTTCTTTTTGTGCCGATTGGAGAATGAAACATTGAGGCTTGAAAAGTAAAAGTGTGTTTCTCACAATTTTAAGATTTTTGCGTGCAGCTAAAAAATGGATCTAAGTATCTAAAGTTACAATTTTGTTTTTTTTCGATATCTAAATAGCTTTCGTTGATATCTTTCCAGACACCGGGCTGCCACTAAGAAATTCCTAAAGGACAAAACCAATAATACTGCTTGACCTGGGAATCGAACCCTACGCTCAACAGTCGCGCTTCCGGCCACGAGACCAGTAACAACCCGGTGTTTGAAAGTTGGCGGTGTGATACCCCCGTGCCTCGGAAAGTACGTTAAGCTGTTGGTCCTGCGCCTGATCTCTCTCCGGTCGTGTCGGGTTGCCGTCCCATCGGACTATGAGAGTGAAGGACGCGCGATGTGTGCGCTGGGGCTCTGAGTCGTTTTTTTTTGTTTTGGGAATGACATCTCTCAATTGGGGCTTGTGGCTAAGTAATAACAGCCGCACGGGTCGATCGATCAGGTTAAGCTACGCTTGCCGCGGTTGGTCCGTGGATGGGTGACCATTTTCACATACCAACTCCCCTCCGTGCCTCGGAAAGCACGTTAAGCCGTTGGTCCCGGCTGTCATTCGTGGATCTTTGACAGTCGTTACGGGTCGTCAGTAGCCCGAAAGTCTGACAACCAGTCTCACCAAGGGTTATCGTATTACCCAGTAACTGGGTTGTGGAGGCCAGATAGGCAGTCGCTTCATGTAAAATACTGGTATTCAGCTGCATCCGGTTAGACTGGAAGCCGACCCCGACATAGTTGGGAAAAGGCTAGGCAGATTATGATGATCTCTCAATTCAACCTTTGAGGTTATCGTCTGCTTAACCGGGCAAATAAACGTATCTTCTATGGAAGATCGACAGAGTATCTACGCACACACTTGTGCTTAGACGTCTGGTCTTATTTTATTATTGTATAATAGTTAGTATGTGACATCTATATATATAAAAATGAAACCCGTTTTCCGTTGTCACGACATAACATGAAAACGGCTTGACCGATTTGGCTGATTTTTTTTTAGAATATTCCCTGAAGTACGAGGATGGTTCTTACGCAGAGAAAAATTTAAAAAATAGGGTAGGAGTAGGTTGGGAGTAGGGTAGAAGTAGGGTAGGAGTAGGGTAGGGGTACGGTAGGAGTTGGGTAGGGGTAGGGTAGGAGTAGTGTAGGAGTAGGGTAGAGTAGGAGTAGGGTAGGAGTAGTGTAGGAGTAGTGTAGGAGTAGTGTAGGAGTAGTGTAGGAGTAGGGTAGGAGTAGAGTAGGAGTAGGGTAGGAGTAGTGTAGGAGTATGGTAGGAGTAGGGTATAGGAGTTGGGTAGGGGGTAGGGGGTAGGGTAGGAGTAGTGTAGGAGTAGGGTAGGAGTAGGGTAGGAGTAGGGTAGGAGTAGGGTAGGGGGTAGGGTAGGTGTAGGGTAGGAGTAGTGTAAGAGTAGGGTAGGAGTAGGGTAGGAGTAGTGTAGGAGTAGTGTAGGAGTAGGGTAGGAGTAGGGTAGGGCTTGGGTAGGAGTAGTGTAGGAGTAGGGTAGGAGTAGTGTAGGATTAGGGTAGGAGTAGGGTAGGGGGTAGGGTAGGAGTAGGGTAGGAGTAGTGTAGGAGTAGGGTAGGAGTAGGCTAGGAGCAGTGTAGGAGTAGGGTAGGAGTAGCGTAGGAGTAGGGTAGGATAGGGTAGGGGGTAGGACACCACGCGAACGAAGTAGCGCCGGGCAGCTAGAAATAATTTATATGGCAAAACAACGTTTGCCGGGTCAGCTAGTCTATTTATAGGAAAACCCTCACATCCTTCCTCTTTTCATAAAATTCATTACAATATTTGGTAATGGCTGACAAAAGGCCAGATATAAGTAGTCTTGATGTTAGGAAGTATAATTTAGACTAAGGATTATTACCATTTTTATTTATACAGCAGCCGCGGCGGCGGCGGCGGCGGTGGTTTTTTTTTTTTTATTTTTTTTTTATTTTTATTTTTTTTTTTTTTTTTTATTTGTCTCAGCAGTTGACAGCATGACATTATCTTTATAAGTATTATAAGTTGTTTCTCCTTAAAGATTTGTTTAAAGAAGATTCTAGAATAGGTATATATGTAATATAATATTCTAGAAAAAAAGTATATATATTTTTTTTAGGATTGGTCTCTCCCTTTTCAACCTACGAGGTTGTTGGCTTGCCGCATGGGAGAAGCCGCGCCGTGCCCTCGTATCGGAAGTCGGAGCTGACTTATCGCTGCCGGCTATCACTCGTTCGACGCGACGGTCGGGGGCGATAAGACGTGGGATGCGGTGATCTCCTTCTGTGAAACAGTTATTTCACAGGCTGCGTAAAGGCTGCGACCCGCCGTCGATGGAGGCTGGAAAACGCCCTTTTCCAGCCCCTATAAACTGGTCCTTAGGGACGGCGGACTTGGGGACGTCCGCCGTCCCCCATCTAGCAGGACACGAGGCGGCGGCGCGTAGTGTTTCACGCGCGCCCCTATAGGACGTCGGGGAGGGACTTTTACACCTCACTCCCCCACGGGTTTAAGGTGGCCCGCAGAGCCGGGCCGGCACCAGCCGGGGATCGTGGAAGGCGCACAAGTTCCCACGATCCCCGGTCCAAGTGTGGGAAGGGAACACCGGAATAATGAATGATGAAAATTAAACTCACCAAATTCCAATTAGTAAAGAAACAGTACGAATATTTCCAAACGACGCCCAAGTCTGGATCATTTCTCTGCTCCTCAGTCAAATTAGATTTTATGGCAGATCCAAAACGTATCGTATAGTAAAATATATTACAATTTAAACCGTGAAACACTGTTCTTATAAAAAGATGAGAGCAACTATCTTTTACTGCTGAAATCTTCACCATTTTTTAATAATTTACATACATTTTTATTTGTAAGTTTACAATATGTCAGAAACACTCAAATTTTCAATGCAAAATGAATTTTCCCAAAATTTTTTAAAAGAGGTTCTTTAAAGAAATGGTTGATGGTTATAAATAAAAAAATGTTGTTAATGAAGTTTTGCTCAGTTTTAAGTTTGAGAGCAGGTCAGGGTTAATAGGAAGTAGTTTGAGGGTTTAACTAATGGTTTAACATGTTTGAAAAACAGTTTTTTATTTTATACGTGCTTGTTTTTATTTCATACGCTAGATAAAGGATTTGAGTAATACCCCGACTTACGCTACCCCGTTTTACGCGAATTCGGAGATACACGGTTTTTCTTTTTGATCTCCGCCCTGTCAGTGTTTGGTTTACGTCAAGTTCTAACGTGTTCCTCGTAGAATTGTTTTACATACGCAATGCACTTTATTGATTATCTTTAATTACGTCATCCAAAAGACCAAAAAGTGAGTCATTTTGAACCTAACAAGAAACGAAAACACTGTATTTGGAATGTAAACTAAATATTATCAGACTTTGAATCGAAAATAAAAATTTGTGAATTGGCAAAGAAATTTGACCAACCGGAATCAACAGTCCGAACGGTTATAAAAAGTAAAGAAAATTTTACGGAACCTGTAAAAGGCTCTCAATCTTTGAAGTCAAGCATTATTCGTAAGAAAAACTTAACTCGTCAGGCGAGATTGTTAGAATAAATGAAGCCTTCGACATCAAAATAACTTCGGTTTACGTTGTTTTATTCATAGGAATGTAAATTGTTTTATTATCTAACATTTTATTAAACATGTTTCTTCTAAATTACACATTACACAAACTTTATATGTATTTATGCAAAGTTGATACCCGACTCGCGAATTCGTATTTACACAGTTATTGC
Organism: Apamea crenata; assembly: GCA_949629185.1. Taxonomy (NCBI): domain Eukaryota; kingdom Metazoa; phylum Arthropoda; class Insecta; order Lepidoptera; family Noctuidae; genus Apamea; species Apamea crenata. The sequence goes on along the minus strand of OX451379.1, from coordinate 10,918,488 downwards.
ATGGTCGTACCTATCGCGTAAGTCCGGGGTATTACTGTACTTTACAAAAATATAAGTACTACAAACTAGGACCAAAATGTTAAAATTATCTAATAGAATAAAAGTTTTGAGAAATTCAGTTTGAAAAATAATTAGAATGGAGTAACAAACACACAAACAAAACACAATGACTCCTATAGTCCCCGAAGGGTTGGGCAGAGGTGTACTATTTCGCCAGTTATATTTAAGCCATATAACAGAGGCCGAGGCTATTGCCATCAACCGGGAACAGATCCAGACTCCGGGCTGCTAAGAAGAAATTTCTGATGGAAAAACCTAAAAAAAAGTGTTTTTATGACCTGGGTATCGAACCCAGGACCTCATACTCAGCAGTAGCGCCACTGCGAACACTAGACTGCCGCGGCACTGCTTTCAAAATAATAAGAATCATTTGTCTCAGACAATATGAATGTATAGAAATAATATTCAAATACAATTCCAAGGACAGTCAAATTGATGACGCGATTCAAAGTAAGGAATCTCATACCTCAACCGCAGCTTTACTGAACTGTGTATAATTCAATGGAACAAAACAATATAATGCAATATATCAATGGAACATAAGATCTATACAATGGTAATTTCCCAAGTCGTTGTAACTGGGTTGTGGAGGTCAGATTGGCAGTCGCTCGAAGTAAAACACTGGTATTCAGCTGCATCCGGTTGGACTGGAACCCGACCCCAACATAGTTGGGAGGAAGGCTAGACAGATCATGATAATGGTAATTTCTCAATATAGCAGCCCAGAGCCCTATTACATGGGACTTAAACATGGCGGAATGGGGGTATACTACAGGTACACCTCTGCCCATCCCTTCGGGGAAACAAGGCGTGATAATATGTTATGTTATGTCATCATCATCTGCCTATCCTTTTCCTAACTATGTTGGGGTCGGCTTCCAGGCTAACCGGATGCAGCTGAATACACACATGGAGCGACTGCCTATCTGAACTCCACAGCCCAGTTACTGGGTAATACGATACCCCTTGGTAAGACTGGTTGTCAGACCTTCGATTATGTTATGTATAAATGGTAAACCATCTAGGACCACGATAATTACGTACTAAGGAAAACCAATGTCAAAGTCCGAACATCGCGTGTCTCCATGATACCTACGCATAAAATACTCGTAATAGGAGAAGAATGTAATTACATACAATAGTATCAAGTGTAGTATATATTTAGATTTAATGTTGCAGGTCTTACGGCTTGCACTGCGAGGTATAATTAACTATCACATAAACTAAAGTCTGAAGTGTACCTATTCCTGCTATTTTTAAGGAACTTTTGAACTAAAATCTGCGAGTTTAGCTTATACACAACTTCACTTTTTGTAAAGATTGGTCCAGTGGAAACCGCCGCAACTTATGAGTTGTGTAAGTTGTAGGTGTATACTTTACATAATCAGCCTATAATGTTCCCACTGCTGGGATACAGGCGTCCTCTCTGTGAGGGAGTGGGCCGTAATCCACCACGCGGGCCCAGTGCGGTTTGGTAGATGTCACATGTTTTGGAATTTTTTGGCTCTAGGACATGCCGGTTTCTTCGCGATGTTTTCCTTCACCGTTTAGAGAGCAGTGGTGAGTGGTGATGGAGAGGTGCACGATAGTTTGTGTTCGTTATTTAACCACCACTGCTCTGAAAACGGTGAAGGAAAACATCGTGAGGAAACGAAGGAAATGTCCTAGAACAATGAAAACCAATGAAATGCATAGGTACACATCTGTCAAAGGTACACATCTGCCACAGGTACACATCTGCCACAGGTACACATCTGCCATACCTTTCGTGGAACACAGGCGTGATGTTACGTTATGTTATGAAAACATCATCTGCCTAACCTTTTCGCAACTATGTTGGGGTCGGCTTCCAGTCTAACCGGATGCAGCTGAATACCAGTATTTTACATGGAGCGACTGCCTATCTGACCTCCACAACCCAGTTAGTGGGTAATACGATACCCTTTGGTAAGGCTGGTTGTCAGACTTTCGGGTTTCTGACGTAACGACGGTCAAAGATCCACGAATAGCAGCCGGGACCAACCGTTTAAAGTGCTTTCCGAGGCACGGAGGGGTCTCGGTATGTAAAGATGGTAACAATCCACAGACCAACCGTACTAGCTATGAATTAAACTGATTTATTTTAATTAATTTAAACTAACGTTTTTACTCTCTGTTTAATAATTGTATGTTAATGGATCATTAACTTTAACCGACGTCTGTGAGTGCGGGGATTAAGGAAACAATAGTAATTGATCATAATTGTAGCTGTTAGATTTATAACTATTCTTGAGGATGGAAAAATACTAGCAAGCGTGTAAGAAGAGCAGTTTATCTGTGATTAGAGGCGGTTGAGAAGTATTTTCTTTATATCCTACTTTGTTGAACTGTTGAAACTTGGTAAGTAGATGTATTCTGTGAACCGCATTAAGATTTTCACACAAAAATAGAAAAAAAACAATAAATGGGGGTTCCCCATAGGTACTTAGAACTGAAAATCAAAAAAAAAAATTCATCAAACCCATACGTGTGGGGTATCTACGGATAGGTCTTCAAAAATTATATGGAGGTTTCTAATATCATTTTTTTCTAAACTGAATAGTTTGCGCTAGAGACACATCCAAAATGATAAAATGTCCCCCCCCCCCCCCCCCCCCGCTGTACCTTCTAAAGTAAGAGAATGATAAAACTAAAAAAAATATATGATGTACATTACTACGTAAACTTCCACCGAAAACTTTTTTACAAAACAAAAACAACCGACTTCCATAAAAACACTACAAAGTGAAAAATAACTTTAATTTCGGAAGTCGGTGTCTTTGGTTTTTGTATTTCGTTTTTCGTCACCGACTTCCGAAATTAAAGTTATTTTTCACTTTGTAGCGTTTTTATGGAAGTCGGTTGTTTTTTTTTTTTTTTGTAAAAAAGTTTTTATTTTTCACTTTTTTGTTGTGATCATATTTTTTATTTTTGTTGATTTTTCAAAAACCGCTTGTCCGATTTTGATAAAAATTTTATGGGACTATTTGGGAAGTATACCATTTCCAACAAAACATTCGAATTGAGAACCTCCTCCTTTTTTTAGAAGTCGGTTAAAAATTAGTTTGAACGAGATCTAGTACCTAAGTAGTTTTTTTTTAATACGTCATAAATCGTAAATTGTAATTATACGGAACCCTCGGTGCGCGAGTCCGACTCGCACTTGGCCGTTTTTTATATATATAGATAGGACAGTATTAAATAATTTACACAAAGTAAAGTGACTGCATGTATTCGAACCTGCACCTACAAGCTCATAAGTCGAAGACGTTTCCACTGGGCCACTAGTGCTCTCGAAACTGAATATTTAGAAGAAAACTACAAAGTTAGTTTTTCAACAAAAATCACTATGGCAACTACGTTTCCCGTAAGGAAAAAAACCGATTCGAAGTTTACACAAAAAAATTAAAACTAATGACTTTAACCTCCAAAAACTAATATAGAAAAAAACATTTTCAAGATTTGTCTTTGTCTTAAATTGACAAAAAATCTAAAAACAAACCACAACAAAGTGCAAAAAACCGGTTTTAAAATTGAATATCGTTTTGACGTCACTTCTAAGGTAATTTTAGTGGCTTTCCATTCGCACGAACCGTGCGAATCGTCACTTTTAAATAATACTAGCTGACCCGGCAAACGTTGTTTTGCCATATAAATTATTTCTAGCTGCCCGGCGCTACTTCGTTCGCGTGGTGTGCTACCCCCTACACTACTCCTACCCTACTTCTACCCTACTCCTACACTACTCCTACACTACTCCTACCCTACTTCTACCCTACTCCTACACTACTCCTACACTACTCCTACCCTACTCCTACACTACTCCTACCTTACTCCTACACTTCTCCTAACCTACTCCTACCCTACTCCTACCCTACTCCTACCCTACTCCTACCCTACTCCTACCCTACTCCTACCCTACTCCTACCCTACTCCTACCCTACTCCTACCCTACTCCTATTTTTCCTGAACTTTCTTTGCTATAAACCTCACGGAGCCCGAGACCTTTCCAACGAATGCAAAACCGTGGAAATCGGTTCGTGCGTTCTGGAGTTATAGCGTCAGGAAGGAAAACCCGACTTATTTTTATATAGTAGACTAGCTGACCTGGCAAACGTTGTTTTGCCATATAAATTATTTCTAGCTGCCCGGCGCTACTTTGTTCGCGTGGTGTCCTACCCCCTACCCTACTCCTACACTACTCCTACCCTACTCCTACCCTACTCCTACCCTACTCCTACACTACTCCTACCCTACTCCTACACTACTCCTACACTACTCCTACCCTACTCCTACACTACTCCTACCCTACTCCTACACTACTCCTACACTACTCCTACCCTACTCCTACCCTACTCCTACACTACTCCTACACTACTCCTACCCTACTCCTTTTTCCATATTTTCTGACCGAAAAACCAAAAAAAAAAACTATAAACCTTACGGAGCCCGAGACCTTTCCAACGAATGCAAAACCGTGGAAATCGGTTCGTGCGTTCTGGAGTTATAGCGTCAGGAAGGAAAACCCGACTTATTTTTATATAGTATAGTAAACTCATCTAATTCTGTGACTCGCCTAATTCGGTGATATTTGGTTTGAGCGCTATCATAGGGCTATACGAGTGAAATCAATGGTTTGAAATACAACCTTAAGCCTCTGTGATAAAGTTCAAATTCAAAACCAAATATCACCGAATTAGGCGAGTCACAGAATTAGATGAGTTCACCCTAGATTATTTTTTAGAGGCTACTGGCACGAAGTCAATTTATTTGTGGGCGAATCGAACCTCCAAAAATATGTATTAGGCAATTGGCACATTTTGAATCTTATGCAATGAATTATGGAAAAAACCGGCCAAGTGCGAGTCGGACTCGCGCACCGAGGGTTCCGTACAATTACAATTTACGATTTATGACTTATGTATAAAAAAAACTACTTACTAGATGTCGTTCAAACTAATTTTCGGTGGAAGTTTATATGGTAATGTAGTACATCATACATTTTTTTTAGTTTTATCATTCTCTTATTTTAGAAGTTACAGGGGGGGGACACATTTTACCATTTTGGATGTGTCTCTCGCGCAAACTATTCAGTTTAGAAAAAAAATGATAGAAGAAACCTCAATATAATTTTTGAAGACCGATCCATAAATACCCACACGTATGGGTCTGATGAAAAAAAAAATTTTGAGTTTCAGTTCTAAGTATGGGAACCCTCAAAATTTATTGTTTTTTTTCTATTTTTGTGTGAAAATCTTAATGCGGTTCACAGAATACCTCTACTTATCAAGTTTCAACAGTATAGTTTTTATAGTTTCGGAAAAAAGTGGCTGTGACATACGGACGGACAGACAGACAAACAGACATGACGAATCCATAAGGGTTCCGTTTTTACCATTTGGCTACGGAACCCTAAAAAGGACACTAGCGTACAGAAATGATGAGACTCAAACATTATAAAAAGTGGACTTTTTTCTCAACTGTGTGAGTAAATTCGTGCGAATTGACGAATAAGCCAATTTGATTTATAAAATAGAAACTAAAATACCAGAATTTCAACACGCAGTGGTGGGGACCACACTTTATATTTTTACTTTGCATAGCCATGCCACACACACCGCCACATGTTCACCGTTTTAACGGTAGGTATGCAAAATCAATTTACAATTAAAAAGATTTTAAAGAGAGTAAGTAAGTAAGTAAGTAAGAGAGAGAGAGATTTTAAAGAGAGAGAGATAGAGATTTTAAATTAAAAAGTTCTTATATGAGGCAAGCCTCTTCTCATACAGAGAAGGAACGAGTCTTGATCATCCATCACGGCACGGTAGGCGCATTGGTTAAGCGATTGACTGCTCCGCTGCGTGTCGCGGGTTCGATTCCCGCACGGAACAAATATTTGTATGAACTACAATTAGTTGTTCCGGGTCTGGCTATTTGTGTATGTGAGTTTATGTCTGTAAACGCACCCACGACACAGGAGAAATTCCAAGTGTGGGGCAACGTTTTTATAAAAAAAAAAAGATCACGCTTGTTCACTTCTTCTTTTCGAGTCGATGGTACGCAGACCGCGGTACCACAGGCAGACAGTCTCCAATCTCAAAATATCCCTGCTTTAGAGCCAAGAGTTAGAAGCTCGAATTACAACGACCCCAATTGATGTCAGGTCGTTGTTTATATGCTAGTTGCGCGGTAAACTCTGCTTGCGCGATGCAGGATTTTGCATGACGTCAGCGTGATACGTAGTTCGTATGTGGCGCTGTAGATGCCGCCATAGTACAATGCAGCCCAAAAAAGTATCATCATTTGCCTGCCTTTTCCCAATTATGTTGGGTTTGGCTTCCAGTCTAACCGGATGCAACTGAATACCAGTATTTAACATGGAGTGACTGCCACACCAACCACAAAAAAATATGATAATTTTACTTAAATATTATTAAGTATTTAAAGTTACAGGAAGTGTGACATGTGTGCCGCCATTTTATAACACGTTTTAATTAAAACTTAATGAAACAACAAGTTTTTTGAACACTTTACAAAGTGCAAGACCACGCACCGTGAAGACTTTTGTCTTAAGAGATGACTCATTCTTATTATTATTTTGGTCTAAACTAATTAAAGAAACAGGTATGTAATTGTTTTTAAAACCACTCAAATAAGAAATAAAAACTCAACTTACACTTAGTAACTCATACACAATGCACACTCACACTATTACACACACACAAAAACTCGCTCACATACATCACACAAGTGCGCTCCTATTTTTGTATATTTTTTTTGTATTTTCGTATTCTCCGTAAACAAAAAAAAATCAAATTAAAACAAAACAAAGTAATGTTTGGTTTTAATTTGTTTTTTTTTGTTTTTTTTTTGTTTTTGATTCTTTTGTTTTTGTTCTACAATTGCATACCTATTACAGTAGGTATGTACAACCATAATATAACGACTTCCTCGACTTAACAAATTCTTCGTAATCCCCTTGAATTGTCCATAGTCAATGTAAAATATACCTTTACATTGCGAAGATTTTTTGCGAACAACCTCTTTATAAAGACGAATTTTCAACTATCAAAAAAAAGTGTAATCCTCTAATTAACGAATTTTGACAATCCAAAACCTTTATATAACGTTCGCAATAGTATCTATGTGATTCAGTCGCGACAGGTTTCGACACGTTTTTACCTCTTTATAACAAACTAGCTTCTGCCCGCGGCTTCGCCCGCGTGGATGTCGGAAGTTATCCCACGGGAACGTGGTACCAGGATAAAAAGTATGTGCTTCCCCAGGATGCCATCTATCTCTTTGCCATATCAGAAGTTCAGTGGTTTAGGCGTGAAAATGTAACATACAGTTTCAAGTTCCAATCCACCCCTAAAAACCGAATTACCCCTTTTTGCCCCGTCAGGGGTCAATTTTCGACAACTTTACATACTTATTATTAATTATTTTCTGTCGAAAGTATCAATACTGAGTTTCGAGGTAATCGGACCGCGCATTCAATTTCTTCCACACAAACTTCAACACCCCTATATCCCCTTTGAGGGGTAGTTTGAAAAACTAATAATGATAAACTTTATTGCTTACTTAGGCGAGTATTCATGCCAATTTTCAAGATTATTAACCTAACGAATAAGATTTTTCATATAAACTGTATCCCCGCTTTTCACCCCCACAGGCGTGGAATTTTGAAAAATCATTTGGGATGTGTTCATAACTTGACTCAAATATCATTTATACCAATTTTCGAGTTAATCAAGCCACGCTGTAAAATCCTCCCCTGTAACATTGACTACCCCTTTTCAGGCCGTCAGGGGTAGATTTTCGAAAAACCCTTATACACATTATTCTTTCCTTTCAATTTTAGGTATAAATACTGAGTTTCGATTAAATCGGACCGCGCGCTAAAATTCTTCCATACAAACTTTGAAACCCCCCAATCCCCTTTTAGGGGGTAGTTTATAAAAACAAAAAATGCCCAACTTCATAATTTACTTAGATAAGTATTCGTGCCAAGTTTCAAGTTTATTAACTCAAGGTATAAGATTTTTCATACGAACAAAATCCCCCCATTTCACCCTCTTAGGGGTGGAATTTCGAAAAACCCTTTCTTAGTGGATACCTACTCTTCACGAAGAATACACCCTCCAAATTTCATGTCTCTAGGACCAGCGGTTTAGGCTGTGCGTTGATGTCAGTCAGTCAGTCAGTCAGTCAGTCAGTCAGTCAGCCAGGACTTTGAATTTTATATATATAGATTTTAGACCAACCTAACCTCAATATAACAAACCTCAGTTTAACGAATTACTTGATAATAACGAATACTTCCTTTACTTGTTCCCTTCCGATTTGTTATATCGAGGTTACACTGTATCATGATAAGTGGAAGAGCGCAGTTCACCTAACACAAGCATCTTCTTGCTGCTTAAAAGGTGATCTCATACACAACATCAACAACACACACACAAACATTTTTTTTATTGTTGTTTTGTTTGTAGGAGGTAATCTATGGAAGTTCTGATCCGATTACATTTTTTTTTTCTGTTATAAAGCTACACTATTGCTCTCATGCTCTGAGTGCTACAGGATATGTTGTATGGTATAGTTGACTTCCACGCGGACAAAGTCGCCGGCAGAAACTAGTCCTGAAGAAGTCTTCAAATCTCGGGTGAAGATACTGGACGAACAAGGTCTTATCTTATTCAAAAATAGTAAATCGAAATAAATATACCTACACAAAATAGCCAAAATTCATTATCTTTTCAGTTTCAAAAATCATTAACAAAGATAAAATTCTAATGTTGTAAGCTATTAGGAAGTTATTAACTACTAGCTGTTGCCTTCGACTTCGTCTGCGATCCAGGAAGAGAAGTAGCCTTTGTCCTTCTCCAGATCCTGGTCTACCCATGTGTTAAATTTCATCTAAATCCACTCAGCAGTTTTAGCGTAAAAGCGTAATCCTTTACATTTTCTAATTTTCTGCGCTACTTTCTTAATTTTTTTTCCGTAAGAACCTTCTACAAAGTATTAGAAAACTTAAAAAAAAACATAGATGAAATCGGTAAAGTCGTTCTCAAGTTATGGTGTGACCATGGGAAATAGGGATTAATTTTCATATAATTAATAGATGTCGAACCGATAACACTTTACAGACATTAAAGATGACTACTACTATTTAAATGTTGTAGTAAATATCAATCAGTAGTAGTGATGGCACAGTGCTATCGGCCCCGGCTTACGAGCTGTAGGCCATGGGTTCGAACCCAAGCAGGCGCTGTACATAATTATCATCTTCCTAGCCCTTACCAAGTAAGTCGTGGTCAGCTTCCAGTCTAACCGGATGCAGCTGGATTGTACATGGAGCGACTGCATATCTGACCTCCACTCCCCAGTTACACCCAGTAACTGGGTAGTGTGGGTGATCACGATACCCCTTGATAATACTGATGATCAGACTTTCGGGCATATAACAGCCGAGTTCAACGGCTTAACAAAGGGTCTCGAGATTTGAAATGGATGCTCATTGCTCACCTATTCTCGGACCGGCAAAAGCCACAAGCATCAGGAATAGTAACAGCCTATTATAAAATCAATTAAAAAAACACTCACAACATTCCAATTCGTAACAAAAGCAGGGCTAAACTTCGCAAGCGCAAACAGTTCCGGGTCCGTCACTTGTCCATTGATAAACAAATGACACGCATAAAATGTATTAACTAAAATAGAATAAAAGAACACAGCACAAAATAAAACATGGAAAAATATTCTGAAATACAAACGAGTATATGATTTATTTTCGAAAATTTCTGTCACTTTTATTTTCACTTCCGCCATTTTCTTTATTTTTTTGGATTATTTTCTATATTTTATTGTATTTTAAAAATAACTTTGTTGTAATTATTATTTTAATGTACTATAGTAAAGTCTTTTCAGACAGAGTTCACTCCACATAATGTAAATTATAGTTGAAATTAGTTTTTTTGGGTATGTATAATTAAATAGTAATTATAAATTCCGGTTCTCATAATATAATTGTTGTACTAGCATTGTTACTTAGTTATATTTATTAAGTTAGCTTCCATATTATAACGTTAGAATCGTCACCCATGGAGTATTATTTGCTTAAGTATAATCTTAGTATGGGTACGTTAGTACTGTTAGTTATTCTGTGCTATGGGAGAACTCTATGGCTGATTTATTCACCTAACAAGCGGTAAGCATGCACATAACATCTTAACGAAGTAATTATTTAGAGAATAAATAAGAATAAATTTATTAAACCATTATTACAGGCATTTCCTTAACCATACTTATCATAAAGGGATATCGGTTATAAGTTGCATTTTTGACATTATATTAATTAGAACAATAGTGGTCACCAAACGAGGCGCCATCGCGGGTGCTTGCATGTTGGGGGCTGAGTTGCATTAGAATTAAATTAAAAACATATAATATATTTGCTATTTAGCTTGGTATGGGCATGTGATGAGAAGAGACGAAACGCATGTGACTAAAAGAGTGATGAATATACATGTTGATGGATGGAGAGGGAGAGGAAGGCCGAAGAAAAGATGGATGGATTGTGTGAGGAATGATATGAAAGAGAAGGGAGTGAATGATAGCGTGACGGTTGACAGGGGAGAATGGAATAAGGAAACGTGTTGCGCCGACCCCAAGTAACATGGGATAAGGACAGGAAAATGATGAATATATTTGCTATTGATAGTTGGGAAACGCCTAGGTAAACGATGTAAGTTATTATTGTTGTGACAAGAGACGATAGTTACACAATTAAGTTAGTATTTAGTACAATTTTCTTACAAAACACTTTGGTAAGAAAGTTAGTGAATTATGTAGGTACCATTTAAAATATAAGTAAAATTTTCTTTAATTGTTTACATTCAAGACGTTTTTCTGAAAACCTGACCAAGTCTCATCAGTAAATATACTTTCAAGGCTTACGTTAGCGGTTATGATTGGTTGATCATACTTTAATTATTGTTTATGAATGAATTTCACTACCTACGAGTATGTTACACAAATAAAAAATTATTATGATAATGATAATGATATGGACATTTTTAAATGAGAAATGTATTATTATTCACATTATTTATTTAAGTTGACATTGAAAATGTTATTGTAAGTAAATTTAGTTGAGTGTAACTTTTAATTATTTGTAAAGAGCTAAACCTAAAATAAAAAAATATATATCCTAAATTAACTAAAACTATTTACAAACTAAAATATTGCGTCAAAGAATTCATCCGCATCGCTGTCGACTGGTAATTTACCCAAGACACTGGCGGTATTGCCACGTTTTATGGCAATGCTTAGCCTCTGGCCAAAGAAAAAAGCCAGCCCTTGGGTCATGGGAAGTGTCGACTCACATGAGCACTCCGACCCCACGGCCCGAGGGTTTCAACCCCAAACGGCACGAAAATATAATTATCAATAAGGTTATTATATTTACGCCGCCTGAGGTTTTCCGCAGCCGCAGCAGCAGCACCAGCGCAGCACGCCGAGCCTGGAAGATGGAATGGCAAGAGCGCGACACAAGTTGCATCCCACACTAAAGGCCTACCCACCTTCCATGGAAATAAAGACATGCCGTCCGGTCTCTTGCCATCGTCGCGTGCCAAACCATTGGGTTCTAATACAGCTGGAACGCCGACGGTGACAAGAGCTCGTCGAATGATGATGAATATGAGTTATGATTGAGTTAAGTTGTTAATTTTTAAATGTGTTACTTGTATTATGAATGTTATTTTTTATCATATTGAACGATTTCAAACAGAGTGTAAATTGTTTGTGAATAAATAAATGAAATATCAACAACCAAAACTAGAATAACTGGTCATGCGATTTAGCCACCTTACTGGCTAGCTTTGCTTCAGATCGAAATGCAAGGCTGAACTAGTCAACAGGTCGAGCCATGTGTGGTAAGTTCTTTGCTATTCAAGATTCCTCTGTCTCGAAAAACATGTTAATGAAATCGACGGTCCCGGTCGTCATCTATACTAATAATAAAGCTAAAGAGTTTGTTTGTTTGAACACGCTAACCTCTGGAACCGGATTTGAAAAAATATATTTGTATTTGATAGCTCAGTTCTTAAGGAAGGTTATATACATATATTTAACCAAAAAGAGAAAAAGGGAGCTCGTGTCTAAATAATAGCATCAGCAGGGTCGATCAAAGGTTAAAAAGCTACGCTTGCTGCGGTCGGCTCGTGGATGGGTCCATTACATAACACACCGTGCCTCGGCCAGCATGTTAAGCCGTTGATCCCGTCTACCATTTGTAAAGTTTTGACAGTCGTTACGGGTAGTCAGATGCCCAAAAGTCTGACAACCAGTCTTACAAAGGTAGATCGTAGTATCCAGTAACTGGGTTGTGGAGGTCAGACAGGCAGTCGCTCCATGTAAAATACTGGTAATCAGCTGCATCTGCTGGTTACAGTGGAACTAGCTTCATCCTTCTGACTGACTGACCCTTTGACAACTCAAAAGTGTCTGTAATTGGTTTAGTTGAATTAAATGATTTGAGTTTGAGTTTGAAACCGACCCCAACTTAGTTACAAAAAGGCTAGATAGATTGATTTAGAGTAGGGTGGAAACCGACCCCAACATCATTTTGTAAATGCTAAGATTCCGCTTGTTATAAAGATAAAGATTTTTAACACAATGATGGCGATTATTTATACTAATAATATTCTGGTATTTTATCATTGAAATAATCAGTAATGAAACTCAACGCGGAAGGTCATGTATCAGCAATCCAGCATCTACAATACCGATGCAAAACCACGTAGTTATGTAATAAACACCTTTTCTCACGTACTGGGAACAATATCGCATACTTAGCAGAGAATCACTCCTCAGGTTTTTGTAGAGCCTACTATACAATTTAATCTCCGAAGGCCAAGTCTTGTACAAACGGCTACACATCAAGCTATGCAAAACAAGTATTGGCTGACCGTTCATTGTAAGAAAATATAATACAAAGTGAGGCCAAGACAAACTGGTTTTGTATAGCTTGACGTGTAGCCGTGTGTACTTAAAAATAAAATTAGTAATTTAAATGCAAGTCATAATCTCATCTCAGCGACAATCAATGTCTTGTCATATCAGTTTTTTTATTTCAGTAATTCCGATATTTTTTTTTGACAATTTGTGACTGCGAATGTTCTTATAACTATGGGAATTGCCCCTCTGCGGGGTAATTGCTAACACATTAACAGTATAGCAATGTGTTTCATTCTGACAGCTCAACAACATTCATTGAGAGACTCAGATTAGTGGCACTACTGAGAATGTTACTCAAATTGACTTAGGTATTATGTTAAGAGCCCTCAAACTCAAAGCATTTATTTCAGTTACACCATTTACAGGCACTTATGAATTAATGTCAAGGAGTCAGTCAGTCAGAAATATGGAGCTAGTCATCCATTCCAAAGCGTAATAGGTAACTATGGAGAAGAACGGGCAAGACTCCATGGACACGCTTTTAAATTTAAAAAATTGCTGCGATTTTTTTAGCAGCATACCTACTGTTATTTACAAACCCCTACCTAAAGTCTATTCAAACTAAAATGTTTCAAATTGATGTTATTTCATGATACAAATATCAACTTTATTTTAATGGTGATTAGGTTGATTTCACAGTGACTAGCACTATTGAAAAAATTATAAAAATGTTTGAAGTTGTAGCGTAAACTGAATTTTATTGTGTAGGAATTAAAGTTATTTTTCCATAAACTTATATCTGTTTACATTTTTGGCAAATAAAACGCAAATGCAGATTAGTTACATAGTCACTAACAAAAACATTATAAATATGTATTAGTATTGAACTTGATCAAAGTCCTTGATCTTTACTTTGTAGTTCTCCCGCGGCGAGGTTGCTACTTCTTATTAGATAGGTACCTATTTGAAATACAAAAAAGAACATTGATCAAAAAGTATAATTGTACCTACGGTTTTTATATAACATACGTATGTTTATTTCCCATGGTTTTACCTCATGAAGAGAACATCATCATCTTTTGACAAACCTTTTCCTAAATATGCTGGGGTCGACTTTCAGTCTATAGCTGAATACCAGTATTTCGCATGGAAAGACTGCCTTTCTGACGTACACAAGCTACACAACTCAGTTACTGGGTAATACGATTCATATTAGTAAGACTGGGTGTCGGACTTTCGGGCTTCTGACTACTCGTAACGTCTAAGATCTCCAGATGACAGACGGCACCAAGGGTTTAAGGTGCTATCCGAGGCACGGAGGGGTCTCGATATGTAATAGATGGCTACCCATCCGCGAACCTACCTCGGCAAGCGTAGCTCAACTATAGATCATACGGCTGTAATTATTTAGCCATGAGCCCCTCGATGGATTCGATTTCCCATGAGGTAAAACGTCATGAAGAGAACATACCTAATAATTAAGACTGCTGTTGGTTCCAGATCATTTCCGGATAATTTATCAAGCAACTAATTTCATACAAAGTTCATTATTACTTGATGTTGTTAGTTTATTATTAATTTGTATGAAATCCCGGATCTAGATAATTAATTTATCTAGATCCGGGATTTCATACAAATTCAGTTCCGTATTTTAATTTATTTGGTATAGTACCGTGTTCTGGGACATTACTCAGCTACACAACCATGGACACGATTTAAAACTAGATATAAGTTAAGATATTATGTAGCAAATCTGTTTTAAATCTAGATTGATGACTGAGCATCATTCCCGTTAATATCTACAGGCTGATAAGCCAATATATAAAGGAATGTGTTGTTTCAAGAGCGTCGTTCTGTAGTTTTAAAACAAACGATTTTAATATGGTCTATCCCAAAATATGTAATAAAAATGTAAACATGAGCTTGACGCCAACAGAAAAAAAAAGTATTTATTGCAATTCGTACAGGAAGATCACAAACTAAACTAAACACAGTCAAAAATTAAAAATACGAATTATCCTACTAATATTATAAACGCGAAAGTCTGTATGGATGGATGTTTGCTTGTTTTACTCTTTCACGCCAAAACTACTGAACGGATTCGGATGAAATTTGAAAAATGGCACACAGGTTGTTTATAACCAGGATTAACATATAGGATATTTTTGATCCCGAATTCCCACGGGATTGAAACTTATGCGGGTGAAACCGCGGAGCGCAGCTAGTACAAAATAAAAAGTAACAAAAAGAAAAAAAAATACCTAAAGTCCTATACGAGTCCTATACATTTAGAAAATAAATGTCGCAGCGCTGGTATGGATAGTAGCGGATAGTAGTGTGGACCAATCCTGTCTGGATTGGTCCACACTAGCTCAAGACCAGGAGGAGTGAAAAGAAGACAGAGAGGCCCTTGCCCTGCAGTGGGACAACATTGGCTAAAAATAAATAAATGTTAACAAATAGATGAGATAGCCTGCGTACCTGTGGATAATAATTTGTAGTGACACTTACCTACAAATTGAATATTTGATTATGTTAACCTGAAATTCTTAGTTAAATGCTTTTTCTTTTGATAATTATCAATTATCGATTTTTCAATAAAATGAATGAGTAAAAAAAAAGTTGCAAAAAATGGAGAATTTTTAACTTCAATTTTTAATTTTTATTTTCAAATAAACGTTCTTGAATATTTAATTACCATAATATTAACATTATATAATAAGCTAACATTGCACTGATTGCACTGGTTCTGTTGACAGCGATGCGGACGAATTTTTTGATGCCCTATGATTCTTTTGCTTAGTTTTTCACATGTACTTATTATTATTTTAAATAAACGTTTGATTAAATTGAAAACCTTCTATAACCTTCTTGCTTAACCTGGGTCAAATAAACGTATTTTCTTTCTTTGTTTTTTTATTATTATTATACTTATTAGTGTATTTTTTCTTATTGTTAACTTATATTTTTCCTATTGCAGTAAAAGACCGGTCTGAAAGTTTTCGGTGACCTTCTGTGTATGCAATTAAGTTTTATGTGTTAAGAGACAAAAAAGCAAGGCTAGTTGGATAATATAAAAACTCCCTAAGCACGAAATTCGAGTTTTGGCCGATATTACGAGCGATTCCATGTCCGTATCGCCTACGGACATAACATTAGTTTGGGACCAGACCTAAGAATAAGCGATACCAAGATTTGACAGATGTCCCTACCCCTAAAAAAGCGGGTTTACTCTGAAGCTTCGAACTACTTTTGAACGGGCGCATATCTTTGTTGACGGACTTAGCGAGGCTGTGTGTCCTTTTTGGCAAAAACCTATATTATTTCAACATTAGAGGCTTTTATTTGGGTAGTAAGTTTTTTTTATTTACATTTTAATTAATTATTTTTTAGCTTGAGTACGTATAGTTTTATTATACAGTATGTAACAAAAACCCTGTTGTTCCAAGTAGGGACGTTTTCAGAATCGATATCCGATGGTAATTACGTAAGTCAATTAAAAAAATATTGAAGAAAAAAAAATCAAAATTAATATTTTATGATAAATATTTGAAAAGTAACACTGATTGCTCACCCCTGCAAAGAGAAATAGGTAGCAACCGGTCGCTTTGTCGCTGCCCGCCGCGCCGCACACTACCATACTACACTAAGGTCATGAACTCGTCACGTGTCGTTCACATCACTCAGCTGTTTGACTGATAGATAACACTTTGGGAACGATAGTTTGAATTTTTCAAAAAGTTGGCTTATCAAGTTTGACGATTGGTAATTACAATAAACACATAACCAGGCCTCCGTCACTCCATGTACTTGCACGTTATAATTACCTACCGCCCGGCCGAGCGGTCCGGGCCGTTTGCGGCCCAAATTCAGTGATGTGGGATCGCGCCAAAGAGTATAATAATAATACGGGAATCGCGCGGTGTGAAGCAATCACAACTGTACGTTTGAGTATTTAGGCACATTTTAGCATGCAGCGGTTGCTGACGAGACGGAGTAGGCTATTATAGCAGTAGGTAATTTTCTACTAAGTGAAGTATTTGTTACGTAGTAACTATTTAGTCATTTGTGACATAACTAACACTTTAAAATTAATTTATTTACCCACAGAGCACGTACTTCCGTAGGGTCTTCTTCAAACATCACGAGGATTTCTTCCTCAATGTCATGGTCTCGAGTCCTCGGTTATCCTTCGTCAATACGATGTTGGTCTCGACCGTGCACAGACCCAATGTTGAACGTCCGTATGTGGAGACGTTGGGAAGCCATCGTCGACGCAAAGTTATGTTGCTTGGAGTTGCGAAACGTTCTTGGTACACTACAATATTCCTCATTTGAATAAGACATTTTGGAAAAAACGCACACAGAGAATTCACTCACAAAATCACAATAATTTGGTTCTTTTTCTAATGCTGTCAACGTACGATACATCCGTCCGGAAGTAAGTTGCGCGGGCGACTGAGGGACAGTGAGGGGGACAATCGGCTAGTGGCGGTCGTATAAAGGGAGTTTGTGCGTGCCGCCTGCTTTGTGTTTTGGCGCCAACCTGTCTAGCTATCGCGAATCAAAGGGGCCGCCGCCGGCGGCGGCAATCTTTATCGACCGTAGGCTAGATCCATTAGTACTTGTAAGTTCAGATGTTAAAAACATTTTGTAACAATGTATCGAATTTAAAAACTATCTGATTATGGACAATGTTCGGCCACCATTGTTTTTTTTTTTAATTATAACTTCAATAATGGTAAGCCTATAGGTATATATATACGCTCCTACAAGGAACAACAGGGTTTTTGTTACATACTGTATTTGTTGGTATATTGGCGTGGCTAGCTGGCATATGGCAAATAATTTAATTTTATGTTCTGATTTTGTAAGTTAAGCTGGTAAGTAAGTTATGTTGATTACCGAACATGGGTACCTAGAATTGTATACAATAAAGTATTTTTTTTTTATTGAACAGACAGCTGTGCTGCTGGGGAGTTTGTTGCGCCACTTCTTCTTCCCAGCGATAGCACTAGGAAGTGGTGAAGGGCGGGCGTTTTTGGGGGACTGTCTTTTGTAATTTTGACGTTCAAAAAGTGCTGACTCTCAGCCTAATTTGAATAAATGACTTTTGATTTTGATTAAAATCCATTTTAAAGTTTTGTCCAGTTTCACCCCTGCATCCCTACTCACCCCGTTTGTAGATACCGTTTTCACATGTGAAAGTGAATTGCACCCGTGCAAAGCCGGGGCGGGTCGCTAGTAGGCTGAACGGTATCTTCCTATGTCTTAAACCGTTGAATGCCGTAATTACAGACACAATTAAAAAGCCATTGTGGCTCGCGTGGATCTACGATATGAAGGGTTAAACCATACAAAATAAATACCGGGTACTTACAAAGTTCCAATTGGTGAGGTAACATGGTGTGAACAACTTGGCAGTGATGACTCGTTCGTCAGTCACGTCTGTTCTCATAAACAACAGGAACCATAGATAACCACCATAACAAACTACTGAATGAAACAAACCACAAGCCACGATGTGAAACAACAACCTCAAATACAACCGAATTGAACGTCCTTTTTCAAATTCTTCATTCACTGTGATTCTCACTTCGACCATTTTAATTTTGCTTTATTTTATTGGATTATTTATTTTTGTGGTGCAATTACTATAGGATCATTTCTTTTTGTTATTGGATTGTTTTGTTATTTATTTTTACTGTTTATTGTGTTGTTATTATTTATGAACGTGCAGACCGGCTGAGGTCACGCTATATTATGTGATCAACTAGTATGTGTAGCAGTGATTTTAGGATTCCTTAGTCGTTAGGACGTGTTGTTGCATTGATATTAACGTAATGAAGTTTCATTAATGGTATCAATGATTAGGCTTATTAGAATGCAGGTTTACTTAGATGACGTAATGTTTGTCGTCACATTTCTTGTAGTTCGATTTATTCGAAAAAAGATGCGATTCCCTGGTGCGCGGGAACCTAACATTATACTTCGGTGTAACGCGAGCAGACTGGACTTATTGTCTGCGAATCGCTGCTGCAAGCTTTCGACATCGGTGTTGAACTTGTAGCAGGGTCTCCCATAACTATAGGGCAGTGCTGCATTAAGTTTGTAGGTTAAGGTACTAACCTAACGACGCTATATTTTAATTTGTGAATAGTTTTACTTAGGTTAGGATAAAATTTTGTTATTTTTATTAATTAATTAGGTTTTACATCTTTGGTAACTAACATCATTTTTAAGTGTACTAACATAACTATGGATCACTGTGTCTGACTTAAATAAATAAGTTTACTAACACGGTTGTTAAGAAATATTGTTACTAACATATTGAGTCCATTGTTACTTGTTAATTAAATATAAATAAATAAATAGTAAACTTCGTGTAATGTTCTGTAACTCGTAAATTGCATGTGAGTGAATCTAGGTCCCTTTCCTCTGTTTTCCTTCTTTGAAGTATTTAGTCCAATATAAATTAACGTAACTACCGATAAATTTAATTTATGAGTTAAAAAAAAACCTTCATCCATTCTTAACTCATTTAAGTAAGTTATCCTTTTCTGTTTTGAACGTAGCCAGCCCCTGTTTGAAGCGGGTCTGTACACTACCAACCTCGGGAGGTTGTTATTGTACAGACCCGCTTCAAACAGGGGCTGGCTAAGTTTTGTAAGAACAGAGTTGGAGAGTTGGTGTTTGTTTTGTAGGGTTTGTTGTTTTGTTTTGTTGTTGTTTGGTAAGAACTTGAAGTAAGCTGTCAGCAGTGTAAATCCTTTGCATTAGGTGGAATGACAGCACTTGACGGTGAGATTTTTACAGAATGGACGGGCTGAATTTTGTCATTTATCTAGGTAATATCTACAAAGACGTGTACCATCCACGACCGCATCGTCGCTAAATTAAACTATGAAGCTGAACGCAGACTATTAAACGTCGAAAGTAATTGTGCGGAACCAATACACTGAATCATGTAAACTTGCCTATAAAACGTGCTTTTATTACCTGAGTCTCAATGACGTTCGACGCACGCCATGTTGCTAACTAATACTGATTTTAGCAAACTGGTTATTGATATAATTACACTTGACGAGGGTATGGAATCTACCTACTTGTAGGTTAGATATGGATGGAAAATTGTTGATGTATATTGTTTATTGCTTGTGAATCTAGATCATACAGGGTGGCAGGGGCCTCGACGCGCAAGCTGTAACCATGTATTCTAGACTCCCTAGCGTAAAAGAGAAAAAAATCTCAGTTTCATAGAAAAGTGCAATACGTGGTCAAAATGTAAGGAACAGCAATTTTTTTTTTAATAACCGTCGATTGATTTAGGCCCAGGGGCCAGTGGGGAGGAAAGGGGGTGGGGTTTTTTTTGTTTTTGTGTTATCATGTTTAGATATCGAAACCAACACGTCTGCGGAGTTTCACTAGCTAATTTAATGTGACCCTGTAGATAGAATGAACACGGAGAATGGCACTTTATTCACACAAGCGAAGTCCTCGGTCAGGCATGTATACCTTTTTAACCTCGACATTGAGAAAAATATTGTTTTTAGGGTTCCGTACCTCGATAAGAAAAAACGGAACCCTTATAGGATCACTTTGTTGTCCATCCGTCTGTCTGTCTGTCAAGGCCCTTTTTCTCAGGAACGCGTGGATGTATCAAGCTGGAAATATCAAATACTCAGGCCTACTGACCCTTAGAGCTGTGAAAAAATCGAACTTCTAAGCCAATGCAATCAAAAGATACAGCCGTTTATGCCGCAAATTTTCGTCACTCGCAAGGGCATCAAAACCTACAGGGTACTTCCCGTGAACTCAGAATCTTGTAATTTGGTACGAAGCAACGTCTCATAGCACAGATAAAGGAAAAATTGCGAAAACCGTAAATTTTTAGTTACATCATATAATAAAAATATTTTTCATCCCACCATCTCGGAAAGAGTATTTTTAATCTTCAATATCTGAGTGGAAAAGCCGTTTTTATTCTCTAGAGGATAAAGTAAATTGAATTTAGAACATCGTGTGCACTAAGTTTGTGAATTAAAAAAAAACATTAAACCTATTTACTGCTACCTCTATGGTGCCGAATATATCATACAACTTTTTTTTAATTTGTTAAAAACTCAGACTCGGAACCTTCTTGGTGTTCTTTTTTCAATTTGCTTTGTACGCGATTCTTTACGCGGCATTTTTTCACGTCATTGTTAAACCTTACCTATATTAAAAACAAGAAACTTGAAAACAAGTGAAAAAACTAAAATGAGTGATTCTAGCGACGAGGAAGTTTGCTTGACGCCAACAGAATTGACTGAAACTGTTAATAATGCGCAAATGAGCTTTCTCCCTCAACAATCACGCGAGAAGTATTTAAAACAGTACGATATGTTCAACACGTGGCGACTAGCAAAAGGAGCCAAAACTTTCTCAGAAAACGTTTTGCTGGCATATTTTATAGAATTATCCGAGAACAAGAAAGCAAGCACTCTATGGAGTACGTATTCGATGCTAAAAGCAACAATAAAGATGAAAAAAGACAAACATATCGATACCTATCCTAAATTAGTGGCATTTTTAAAAAGAGCCTCATCTGGTCATCAGCCAAAAAAATCGAAGGTTTTCACAGTATCTAATATTGAAAAGTTTCTTAACGAAGCACCCGATTCCGTATATTTGGCGGCAAAAGTAAGTCAGTTGCACATTCAGTATCTACTTAAGTATATTAATCTCAATTAAATAGTACCTATACTTAGTAGATGTTGATAGGCATAATTATGCGTTCATATCAATTTTATTCATTTATCTACTACAATAGGTACTCTTTACGTTACAGGTTGTTCTTATTATTGGAATAAACGGAGCATGTCGAACTAATGAACTAACACAACTTAATGTCAAAAACATTGAGAAACATTCAGATGACTTACTATTAATTAATTTACCTAATACAAAGACAAAAAGAGACCGCAACTTCGTCATTCGCAAGGAATACGTAACGATTGTTGAGAAATATCAAGCCTTACGCCCGCCTAACACTTCAATCAATTCGATTTTTTCTACAGTATCGCAATGGAAAGTGTGTTAGACAGCCTATGGGTACAAAAAAAATTGGCAGTATCCCACGAGAAATAGCAACATTTCTTGAACTTCCAGAACCCCTGTTGTACACGGGTCATTGTTTCCGACGAACTTCAGCCACACTTTTGGCTGATTCCGGAGCTGATCTCCTGTCCCTTAAACGCCACGGAGGCTGGAAGTCCAATGCAGTTGTAGAGGGATACATAGAGGATTCCATCCAAAATAAGTCTAAAATATGTGAAGGCATCGTAGGAGCCATTACACTGAAAGAGCCTCAATCGGATCGAAAAATAAGCCGTTATGAAATACCTAACTATCTCCCTCTCTCTCCAACATTCACGCCAAGGGAATCCGATGAATCGGTACAACTATTAAGTATGACAGATAGTTTACCGAAAAACAGTACCCAAGTGACTAACACCAATATTACAGTACCAAACAAAAATATTACACTCAATTTAAATAACTGTAGCAACGTTACTTTAAAATTTTCTTAATTATACCTTAGTATTATTATTATTTTGTTATAATTTAAAGATTATTCTGTAATACTTACCTGTCATAATGTAGTAATTAATACCTAAACTGAAATAAAAGTGTACCTATCTTGTGATTGTAAACGTTTTTTTTTGCATTTAGTCATTTCCTCGCTGAGGTGGAATGAAAAGTTACGTGTTGCACTCGAGTGCAAAGATTTTTCACCTCGTGCTCTTTTGATTCCCCCGCTAACGCTCAGGATTCTAATTTTGAATCACTCGCTGCGCTCGTGATTCAATTTTAGAATCCTTCGCTTGCTCGGTCATCAAAATTGAACACGCGGTTAAAAAGCAACTTTGCACTCTTGTATAACAAATAACTATTAATAATTTTAAATTGTACGGAGCCCTCGGTGCTCAAGTCCATCTCGCATTTGGCCGGTGTTTTTAAAAGATATTTTCGACTCAATGTTGTTTACCAGACACGATTCCGGTTCTTGATCAAACCGGTCTACAACGACATTTTTGTCTGGGTCTACTGATATAAACATGCCGCTAATTGGATCTTAAAGGGAAGGGGTATCCAGTACCCAGTAACTGGGTTTTGCAAGTCAGATAGGCAGTCGCTCCATGTAAAATGATGCATTGTGTGTCTTTTAGTCTGTGCTAAATAAATGTATTTCCTTTCTTTCTTTCTTTCTAAAATACTAGTGTTCTGTCTTTCTTTCTTTCATCCGGTTAGACTGGAAGCCGATCCCAACATAGCTTGGAAAAAGCAGGCAGAAAATGATTGGTATATTTACATTACATTCATGTTGGAATTAAAATAGTCTCCACGAGTCACGATGCTTGAATATGCGTGAAATAACGTAACTCGCATCACCAGGGTGGGCAGCCAGATCAACCAGATGAGGTAAAATTTTGTCATCCCATTTGGTGTGGGTACTGCGATCAATTTGGCTCGCGCGTGGTTGTTCTAACCTAACCATGCTGCCATGCAGCTCTCTTAACCTTGTACTCCACGCTAAACAGAACACCAAACTTGCCATAGCAATATCACGCTGGGTGGTCTGCCCTTTTCCATCGCCTTAAACGTATTGGAATGCTGCAAAACATACCACCTAGACTACCCAGGGTATATCTTCCACCTCATATTGTTTAAAAAAAGATATGTCTGCGTTTACTCTACAATGAAGTTCAAATACTGGTAAGGGTAAAATGCATAGGTACTTATATCATAACTAATAAAAGATAATTTAATTAGTAGGTATATAATTTTTTGTGCGGGATAAATGCGTGTTGTTTTTGTTTTTTTTTAAACATATTTTCGAAAAAGATTTAACGCTGAAATGTTAAATCAACTCAGCCTATCGCAGTCCACCACTGGACATAGAGTTTTTCCATGTTACACCACAAGACCTGGTTCTACTTTTCACGTCCAGTCTGCCCAAGACGCCATGAAGGTTCATCGACAATAGAATAGAATACTCTTCATTATGTTCACCATAAAAATTACGACACGACGATATAGCTATAGGGGAGACGAAAGAAACGATGGATGGACTGTGTGAATGATGATATGGTTAGAAAGGGGGTGACTACCGAGATGACGACTAATAGAGGAGTGTGGAAGGAAAAGACATGTTGCGCTGACCCGAAATAAATTGTCATAAGGGCAGGAAAATGATGAATTATGATGATAACTGACACGGGGTGTCTACTCGAGGACTCGTCTCGTCTATGAGTCTTTCGGTAGACATGGTCGGCGCTCTGCCACATCTGTTAGCTTACATTGCAAGGTACACACATTGATATCTAAACGCTAAGCGGGACGAGTACCTAATAAATAATAAAAATAATACTTACAAAGCTCCAATTAGTAACATATCCTGGTGTAAACTCTGTATTATTCAACGGAACCTTGACATCTTTCCTGTTAACAGACTGGTACATGAAGTAGCAGCCAAACCACCACACTGACGGGTAGATGGCACTCGTCACGAAATGGAATATGATCCTCAAGTACAACCGAATTGATGTTCTTTTGTCAAAGTGTTCATTCACTGTGTATTTCACTTCTGTCATTTTTACATATTTTGCTTTATTTTATTGGATTCTTTTATCTATTTTGTGTTGAATTTATTCCTTTATTTTATTGGATTCTTATTTAAAAGTTGTTTTATTTTTATTTTTTTGCACACCAGTTCACAGTTCACACATCACAAAATCTACAAAATTTAAAAAATGAGGCCTCCTTCATAGATGATGGCTATTTGAAAGTTATTATTAATTTATTTTTTTACATTCGATTGAAAACCAGTGACGGTTCCGGTTTTTAGCTAACCAGTCAGAATGTAGTTTTTTTCTGATTTTTCCTTAAAGTCAGTATATTTGCTTAAATATTATTACAATATTACCACCCTAGTTCTTTCTCACTGCAGGGCATAGCACTCTTCTCATACGGAGAAGGCACGAGCATTAATCACCACGCTTGCTTAAGATGGGTTGGCGATTTCAGATGTACATATACTAACCAGATGTTTTCCTTCACCGATATCAGTAATGCCCTAGACTAACTCACAGAGTACATATGAATTGAAAAAGTCAGAATGACACTTGCCCAAATTTGAACACTCAATCTCGTGCATGAGAGACGATGCTTTAACCACCGGGCCTTCACGACAATTCTATTACTAAATAATAATGTATTACAAAAAACTCTCCTGTGAGTTTGAGTTTGAGAGTTTGAGTTTGATTAATTTGTCCTTCTTTCACGCAACAACGGAACAACGGATTGCTTAGCTCCATTTTCTACAAAGATGTAGTTTATTGGCTGGAGAGTGATATAAGGTTACGTTACTTTTTATCCCTATAAAACCGACCAAATGTGTGTCAGACCACGCACAGTGAAGGGTTCCGTAGTTGGGATTAATATTTATCCCAAGAATAAACTTAACTTTGTTGTTGAAACGCATTGTCCGC
Source organism: Apamea crenata (assembly GCA_949629185.1). Classification (NCBI taxonomy): domain Eukaryota; kingdom Metazoa; phylum Arthropoda; class Insecta; order Lepidoptera; family Noctuidae; genus Apamea; species Apamea crenata. The sequence continues at coordinate 10,892,914 of OX451379.1, read as the reverse complement.
CGTACGATAGGTATAATACGTCACGGTCTGTTGGGGCGTAACTCCAAACAGTGAAAATGTTATGTTGATGTTGTGTCTTGGTATGTTATGTTGAGTGAGGAAACAACCAATTGGTATAAAGGTTTTATTGCTACCAAAAATAATCTATACTTATAATAAATCTGTAGAAAGGTAAATTCTGTACATGAAATATATTTCCAAAATAACTATCAGGGGGTGATTAGGGATCGATACTGATGCCAAAAATGCAATCAGTAAAATTTTTGTCTGTCTGTCTGTCTGTCTGTCTGTCTGTCTGTCTGTATAACCGTTATAGAAACAAAAACTACTCGACGGATTTTAATGAAACTTGGTACAATTATTTTTCATACTCCTGAGCTGGTTATAGTATACTTTTCATCACGCTACAATCAATAGGAGCAGAGCAGTGAAGGGAAATGTTGGGAAAACGGGAGAAGTTATTCCATTTTTTACGCTTCCGTCGCGTGTGCAACCTTAATGGTTAAAGCTACACAGAAATCATGTATGACGGAAATGTTCTCCTTAAAATTATATAAAAAATATCCCACGACAGCATACGTCTATCTTTTATGGTTGACTCACAATAACACGTGTAACTCCCGATAGCTTAGCATTTCGAAGCTTTCTGATTAGGTATATTTGTCTACTCTTACATTTATAACACTCTCAGTCATTCTTAATTAAAAAAGTTAACATTATTAACTATCCCATAAAAAAGAATCATAGAAATCGGTATAGAAACACCAAAGTTATACATGAAATACGCTAATAATAAGCCATCGCGCGTGAATACTGAATCACGCTCGACGCGTCTCGCGCCTCGCGGCCGAAGGTATAAAAAGGCGGGGCGTCCGAGCGCGAGCTTCACACAATTTTTGCCTGTTGATGCGAATAGACGTTCAGAGGGTTCGACCTTATTGACAGACACCGTGCAGACAATACTATCAGCGCGACTTTTATAATCTTCTTCTTTAAATTAAAAGAACGCAATTCCCAGTATCGGTGTGTTATGCAATGACAGTTAATAAGGCTCAAGGGCAAACTTTTCGTGTTGCTGGAGTAGCGGTGTCAATTGTTTCTCGCATGGTCAATTGTACGTCGCTCTTTCCCGGGTTAGCAGTTCTAGAAATCTTTATGTTCACGTGCCGGACGGGTCAACTTTCAACATAGTTTACCCGGAAGCTTTGCGCTGAAGTATTTTCGTTCTATAGGTACATTCTTTTTTTTTGTTCTGGATGGGAAATCATCAAATGACCCCTCCAGCTCTGGGTGGAGCGGAAGGGAGTGTCAGACTCTTACTGACTAAAACCCACCCGTGTTCCTTCCTTAGCCCTTTATGTTCCAGGGCAGCGGTAACCCTTTCGGACGATCCCGCTACCCCTTCTAGGTACTTAAGCCTCATGTGAACGTGATCTAAACAATATTACCAATACATTAACTTAATAACACACAAGGAGTTACACGCTGACGGAGTCGCGGGCACAGCTATTAACAATAATATTGTGCGGTTCCGTATTGCGATATTTTTCAACAGTATTGTAGATTGACATATTATATTTCCCTACTAAAATACGAAAGTTAATCTGTCTGTTACATCAAAACCACTGAACCGTGAGGAAGGACATAGGCTACTTTTTTTTTACAAAAAACGGCGGAAACGAAGTCGCGGGCAACAGCTATAGGTACTATATAAAATTATATATTCTGTCTGTAGGTATGTTACATTTTCACGCCTAAATCACTGAACGGATTTCGATAAAATTGCCTGCCAGCAGATGCCAAAGAGATAGATGGCATCCTGGGGAAGGACATACTTCTTATCCTTTCCGACATTCACGCGGGCGAAGCCGCGGGCAGAAGCTAGTATTTTATAAAATAATAATGTACAGTCGGCAAATGAGATAAGTAACCAGGGCATCGGATATAGTTGAAGTTTAGTAAGAAACCGTTGGATATTATTTAATGAAATTTAATTTGATAAATAAACTATTTGTTTTCTATTAATGAAATTAAATTTCATTCTAAAACATCCATCGGTTACTTGCCAAACTTCAACTATATCCGACGGCCCTGGTTACTTATCTCCTTTGGTGACCGTACACTTTATGATGTAAAACAAACTGCAACGTTTCACCGGGTTAATGTACAGCGTAGCTCGTACACGGTCAATTCTCCAACTGCAAATATCAGTGGCGAACCCTAAAAATTCACGGTTCCCGTGGACTATTCCACGAGAACGAAGCCGCGCGAGGGAAGTAGCTAATCCTAACTTTATAATATTATAAATGCGAAAGTGAGTTTGATTGTTCGGTTTAAAGACATTTTATTTCTCAAAAAAAGAACATTACGGTTCACTTACATAATGAGAAATGTATAGAAAATATTAATAAAAGTAGATACTGTCTCTGTGTCATCACATACAGTTATACAAAACACAAAATTAAAATATTCAATAGGTGACATTCGGTGTTAGTACTTCGTTCTAACGTATTCTTCTAGAGATTTTTTATGTGTATACCATATGTTACTGTTAAACACATCATCAGGTATTTCATTATAAAGTTTTGCTCCCTCATATAGTATATTTTTCCTACCATAGTTAGTTCTAGGTTTTCTTAATTCTATTTTGTCTCGTCATCTTGCGTTATATGCGTATGTTTTCTTTTTAAAGTTAAGTTGTGAATGTGTGTCTTGTGTTATGATTTTATGTATTAGGATGCATGTTTTAAGTGTATAGAGTTGGTTAATTTTAAGTATTCTGGTATCTTTATAGATTTTGGTGGTTGGTGTAAGGTAGTCGTAGTTGTAGAGTGTTTTTATTGCTTTATTTTGTAATATTTGTATATCCTGGATTACCGATTTTGCTGCAGTTCCCCATATCTCAGTGAGGTATTCTATGTGGGGCCTAACGAGAGAGTTATAAATCATTGCGCGAGCTTTTTTAGGAATGCAAGCAGACATTCGACGCAATGCTCCTACCAGAGGTGATAGTTTGGACTTAATGTAGGTAATCAATATGGGGTTTCCATGTTAACTTGGTATCTAAAATGAGACCCAGTATCTTTCACTGCTTGATTTAGCAATATCTTCGTTGTTTATTGTTAGTTGGATTGGATTGAGGATTTTCTTATTTTTTGCAGCAAATATCATGTATGAGGTTTTCTTTGTGTTAATAGTTAGCAAATTTGACAGAAACCATTGTATTTAGGATATTCAAATCATCTTGAGCTTCTTTCATTATATCAGTGAGATTGTGGCCAAAGTAGAACAAGGAAGTATCATTTTAATTGTTTGTTATGCATTCATGCTACATCTGCACCGGCAGAACGGATTTAGATAAAATTTGGCACATGGGTAGACCAAGAGCTGGAGATCGACATAGGCTACTTTACATCCTGGATCGCAGACGAAGTCGCGGGCAACAGCTAGTGTTTTTATAATTACAACGGGCGTGAGCTATCTATTATAATATGTACGAGAGAAGCATACCTAATAAGCAATAAAAACAGGCATCATGTTTTTGTTGACGTACAGTGTTGTTACTTACATAACATGTTTAATTTTATTACAAGTACTAGCTTCTGCCCGCGGCTTCGCCCGCGTGGATGTCGGAAATTATCCCACGGGAACGTGCTACCAGGATAAAAGGTATGTCCTTCCCCAGGATGCCATCTATCTCTTTGCCAAATCAGAAGTTCAGTGGTTTATGTGTGAAAATGTAATACCCTCAAATTACATATTCACACATAAACCACTGAACTTCAAATCCTCCCCTTAAAAATTGAATAACACCTTTTTGCCCCGTCAGGGGTCAATTTTCGACAACTGTACATACTTATTATTATGTACTTAATTATTTTCTGTCAAAAGTATTAATACTGAGTTTCGAGTTAATTCGACCACGCATTCAATTACTTCCACACAATCTTTAACACCCCTATATCCCCCTTTGAGGAGTAGTTTTGAAAAACTTATAATAAAAAACTTTATTATTTAGGTACTTAGGCGAGCATTCTTGCCAAGTTTCAAGTTTATTAACTAAATTAATAAGATTTTTCATTTGAACTGTATCCCACGCTTTTCATCCCCACAGGGGTGGAGTTTAAAAAATTTATACAAATTTTCGAGTTAATCAAGTCATGCAGTAAAATCCTCCCCTGTAAAATTGACTACCCCTTTTCAACCCATTAGGGGTAGATTTTCGGAAAAACCCTGATACATATTATTCTTTATAGACCAGGGGGGTGACCACCACCTCTTACAGCAGTATTATTTTAATCTTACTTCGTGTGGGAAAAGGATGGAGCTATACGGAATGTATAGCTCTATCTCTTTCACACACGGAAGTAAGATTATAATAATACTGCTGTAAGAGGTGGTGATCACCCCCCTGGGTCGATAATTTTTAAAACTAAAAAAAATAATAGTAGGATGAAACCCATTAGAAAAGGAGGGGAATATTATAAAAATGAAAGGAAAAATAATTTACGGGCGATCTGAGGTCGGGAAGGCGATGGGGGTGAGTTTTTAAGAGAAAAAAACGGTTTTTCTCGATTTCCGGCAAAACTAAAAGTCCTATCGAAAAAAGTCAAATGGCAAAGTTGTAGGTAATAAAAAGATCTAAAACTTTTGTATTTACACTTTTTTCACATAACCTCAAAATTTATGTGAAAAATTCAAAAAACCAAGTTTTTGGTTTTTTATTTTTATCTTTTACAATTTTTTTTTTTTTAACGAAATTTCGTGAAAACTTACCTTTTTATGTCTCAAATACGCTGTAATTTATTTGATTAAAAATATTTATTATTTCACCTTATTTTGAATTAATATCGAAAAAGCAACCTAATTTTCAATCGAAAATTCACCCGTCAAAATATCAGCTTTTTTCAAAAAGTTGGTATGTTTTCTGTTCGTTGAAATCTCTGTTTTCCGATGGTGAAAAAAAAAAATATATGTTACTGTAGTAAATCTTCTCAGAAAATGCAAAAAATCGAAAAAAACTCGAATTCGAAAACTGATAATCTGAAAAGACAAAATCGAATTATTAATGCCTTCACTATTTTATCGTGAGTATACCCCCATGAAAAAACAATATTAAAGAAATAAATGTCAAAATGTATAAAAAATATATTAAAAATCTATAATAAATGTATAAATATATAAAAAATATGTATAGTAAATATATTTTTAATAACTAACTTCTGGCCGATTTTCATGTATATTTCATATATTTTAGATATATTCAAAATATATCTTAAAAGACATAAAGAACATAGCTAAAAATAAAAAATAAATATATTTTGAGTAATGGGTAGCTCACCGTCCGATCAGGACCTGGCCCCAAGTCTGCTATTTTTCGTAAATTCGTCATTCCAACACGATCCCATTGTCATTTTGCTAAAAGTTCGTAATCTGCTAAATTCTTAATGGCGATCATTGGTCGTTCAGTGGTCGGCCAATGGTCTCGTAATAGAATGGTGTCATAATGACACTGTCGTATTGCCATTATTATAAAACCCGTTGGTAGAAATGATTTTCAAAAACTACTACTAAATTTGAACATTTATTCATGCCAGATTTCTATTATATGTATTTTTACATATTATTTATTAGTGTTTTATGCGATCTGAAGTAGTAAGAAGTTCGTAAATAGCAAAAAACATTAAATTTATGTGTAACGCGGATAAATGTGAAGTTAATAATGAATCTGTTTAGCTGTCAAAGTCAAATGTGACAATTTACTGACGTTTATTTGTTTTTATTTCTAGCGGCCGGTGTTTTGTATTTATTTTCATTTGAGTGTTATATTTAGATTTTTGTTTTGTATATGTGCGGCCTTAATATTGCTACATGTGTTCCATCAATACAACCCAGGACACCAGGAAATTTAAATTTCTGATAGAACCTGAAAAGTTTTTAGTAACTAAATAATTCTGCTTAGGTACAGTACAACAGGCAATACAAACAAAACAATCAGGGTATATTTCATTTCTCACTTAGCCTTTATAATATTCCTTTCATCACATTGTGTAGGCCATTTAATGTATTTGTGGTATATTTTATTTAATGCCTCTGTTACTTGATTAATCGATCTTGACACAGTAATTTGCGAAACATTATGGAGGGCACTCTGTCCAATCAAATTTTGGTAGGACCCTGATGCATAAAATGCAAGTGCTATTAGAATCTGCAATAAAAAATATAACATTATTCTACCTATTTCGTGTTTGTCTACAGAATAATAAATCAATGTCAAATTCAGTTTTCTCACCTTCATTTCTGCCGATACGCTATCGTTTCGACGCGGTGTGGCCATAAGGGGAATGAGTTCTTCAATTAAACCCCTTACTGAGTCCTTTCCAAGGCGGAACGTTTTTACAAATTCCGCCTCGGGAATATCAATAAAGGGGTTCGTATTCATTCTCGTCAAGCGACGGGCTCGACGACGTCTTCTGCATTCCGCCCATCTTCTTTTTCTAGCATCCACTGCGTTGGCTAACTCGAGAATATTTGCTCGTAGTGAATACATTGTCAAACACGCCTCGTCGCAACGAATTAAAAGCAGTGACTGCACAATGACGTTCTAATGGTAGGTCACTGATCAAAGGAACTGTCAAAATTTTAGCAGATTACCGCTTATGTCAGTCATTCTTTTGTCATTATGTACGAGATTACCATTCTGTGCCATTTCTTTCAATGGAGTGTCAGTGGTTGACCACTGGAAAGTCATAATGACGCCATTATATTAGTAGATTACCAAACTTGTCAAAATCAACAATTATGAAATCAATGATCGACCATTCTGACACTATTGTAATAGCAGACTTGAGGCCCAGGCCCGTGCCGGACGGCGCGTTGTGTTCCACGCGCGCCTCAAAGAGATGTCAGCAGAGGACGGGGCCCCACAGGGCCGAAGCCTGCCGGGGCGGCGGGATTTTCCGAAAGGTTAACCGCTGCCCTGGAACAGAAAGGGCTAAGGACGGAACACGGGTGGGTTTTAGTCAGTAAAAGTCTGACACTCCCTTCCGCTCCACCCAGAGCGGGAGGGGTCATTTGATGATTTGCCATCCACAAAAAAAAAAAAAAAAAAAAAGGGGTGGAATTTCGAAAAACCCTTTCTTAGTGGATACCTACTCTTCACGAGGAATATACCCTCCAAATTTCATGTCTCTAGGACCAGCGGTTTAGGCTGTGCGTTGATGTCTCAGTCAGTCAGTCAGTCAGTCAGTCAGTCAGGACTTTGAATTTTATATATATAGAAGATATTGAGTTAGGTATAAAGTTCCAACATAATAAAATGAAAAAAAATGACCATCGTGTCATTTTTGGTAAACTAGGTTCGCGATTTAGTTGCCACACATGTAAACAAATATGAGTTTTTGGAAAAATAACTTTAATTCCTACACAATAAAGTTCAGTTTACGCTACAACTTCAAACATATTTATAACTTTTTCAATAGTGCTAGTCACTCTGAAATCTATTTAATCACCATTAAAATAAAGTTGATATTTGCTGAACTTGAAATAACATCAATTGGAAACATACATTTGTATAGACCTTACAAGGAAATAGCAAAATACATTCATACATTCAGGACACGAAAATATTTTGATTTTATCGTTATTTTAGTTGCTACTGGATAGGTAACAACATTATTGTCAAATTAACTTGGTAATAGAATCCAAGTTCTTAGAGGTTGACTTGAACTGAAACAATATCAATCTGCCTGTCTTTGCCCAACCATGTTGGGGATGGCTTCCAGGCTAACCGGATGCAGAAGAATACCAGTATTCTACATAAAGCAACTGCCTATGACCTCCATAACCCAGTTGCTGAGTAATAGCGGTACACCATACCGCTTGGTAAGAATGGTTGTCAAATTTTTCGGGCTTCTGACGTCCCGTAACGGCTATCAAATATCTATGAATGACAGCCGGGACTAAAGGCTTAATGTGCTCTCCGAGACACAGAGGGGTCTCGATATGTAATGGAATGGTCACCCATCCACAAACCGATCGACCCGTGCAGTTGTTATCATTTACCCAAGAGCCATATACTACGAAAGCAGTGGTGACCCAGCCCAGATAGCATTTAAATTTGCTGCAAGTTTGTTTTTTATTTGATATTTAGTTGTTACGGCAAACTTGTTGTGGCAAATTTATTTCAAATTAGCTGTAAACTTGTGAATGTTAAAATGATATGGCAAGTTTGTTTCGATACTGTTGCAATCTTGTTATTGTAAGCGTAATCTGTCAAGTTTGATCCAATAGTACTGTAAACTTGACACGTCAATCGATCTCGAATCATCAATAACAACCATTATAAACTCCGGCTAAGTGCGAGTTGAACTAGCGCACCAAAGGGTTCGGTCTGTACCATAATCAATAATCATCATCCATCAGTTCCATCCACAGAAATGGTTCCATCTTACAAATAATTTTTAGGGTAAAATAGAAAGTGTTTACTCCACCCAGGCACTACTAGTTATCTAACGTATTAACGTAGTTAGACCACTTTAAGTAAAGGCGTAGCGTAGGTGATGAACCTAATAACTGCCTTACTCGGAACGCAAATCCTTTGTAGAAGTTCATGCAGAGCTCTCACCTCGCTGTCACGTTCGCCGCACAACAAAAATACAAGGGTACACGCTATTAATAACGAAATTTATTTGGGAGGCTTTATTTATAGTGTTCATCTCGAACCTTAGCCTATTTTCATAGACTGAGGAAACTTTGTTTTAATTAATTATGATCAAAACAAATAAATACCAAAAAAAAAACGGAAAACTAAACGCAACGCAATTGTCAAACTTCACTATGCTTCTTTTCTTTCCTTGATTCTTGACTGCAACCGTACTACCTCTGCATCTTTCAGACCATGACACTGCACAAATGTTGAGTTTTCCTAGTAAACATCAACCATTGAAATCGCTGAAATACTACATTTATAAAAGAGATTTCAACAGGGACAGCATCCGGAAATTCAAAGAATGCTTGCAAAGTCTCTCTTGGTCCGATATCTATGCAAACACCACTGATGCAAATTATGCATTCAATGATTTTCATGAATTGTTTTGCCTATTTTACTATCTGTGTTTTCCTAGGATTAGAGTCAAGGTCAATAGTCATAATAAGAACACACAAAAGTGGATAAGCAAAGGTGTAAAACAGAGCTGTAGAACTAAACGTAATCTGCGGTATCAGTACTACAAAAACAAAAACTTAACTAATAAAACTATTTATAAAACTTATTCAAATCTACTAAAAAAATGTATCTATAGTTCCAAAAAGAACGCGAATATAAGCTATATCAATAAGCATGATAACAAGTGTAAAGCGACATGGAGCGTCATCAAAAACGAAATAAATAATACTAATACTAAAAACAATATAGAAAGTATAAAGATAGACGATACTATGGTTACAGACCCTGTAGAGATAGCTTCGGTATTTAATGACCATTACGTAAACCTATCGCCTTTACCTACACAAAAAAGCGTCGACCCAAACTTTAGGAAAAATAGTAGTGTTAACTCAATGTTTCTGAAACCAATGTTGGAAAGTGAGGTGAGCCGAGAAATAATGTCACTACGCAACACCAAAGCGGAAGGCTACGATGAAATTAACACGAAAATCATAAAGGCTTGCTGTAATAAGCTGACTGGTGTTCTAACACACTTAATTAATATGTCGTTTTTGACCGGAGTTTTTCCCGAAAAATTAAAATTATCTATAGTAAAGCCCTTATTCAAAAAAGGTGATATATATGATATCAATAATTACCGTCCCATTACTTTAATACCTATTCTATCAAAAATATACGAAAAATGTATGTTTAAAAGACTGATTGACTACTGCAACAAATTTAAAATTATAAGTAGCGAACAGTTTGGCTTCCAAAAAGATAAATCCACTACGTTGGCTATTTATTCTCTTATGAAAGTTATACTCACAAATATTAACAATAACTATCTGACTACAGCTCTATTCTTTGATATGTCTAAAGCCTTCGATTTGGTGTCACATGATATACTGCTTCAAAAGGTGGAAACAATTGGGATTAGGGGACCTGCACTCCAGTGGATATCATCCTACTTAAGTAATAGGCAACAATGTGTTATTATCAGTAAAATGAACGAAACCAAAAACATCACATCATACTCATCGGAATATAAACATAATAAATATGGCGTCCCCCAGGGTAGCGTACTAGGCCCAATATTATTCCTATTATATATAAATGATATCATAAAAATAACCAATCATAAATGCATCTTATTCGCTGACGACATATCCATAATTGTGACCTCTGATAAAAAACATAATAATGTTATAGATCACGAGACTGACATTAATAATACTATTGACATACTACTACACTGGCTTGACATACACCATTTGAAAATAAATTTAGACAAATCCCAATATATACAATTTAATCAATCTAATAATAATAAATTTAATATCAAACTTAATATAAATAAAATTAAACAAGTACCACATACAAAATTTTAAGGAGTAATAATTGATCAAGATATGAACTGGAAGGAACACGTAAATAACGTCAGTGGTAGAATTAATAAATTCGTATACGCCTTGAAGCAAGTCAAAAATGTAACAAACATAAAAACTGCTATTATATCTTACCATGCGTATGTTGAATCGTTACTACGCTATGGTCTTATAATGTGGGGTAATAGCACTGATCTAAATAGAGCGTTCATCGCTCAAAAGAAATGCCTAAGATCAATTTATGGACTTCAGCCGGATGATACATGTCGGCCAATATTTAAAAAGCTTGGTTTGTTACCGCTTCCATCTCTCTATATTTACGAAATATGCGTGTTTGTGACCAAAAATAAACAATTATTCAAGACAGCAAGCGATGTATGCCCTCGGAGCAGACGTGATCCTTATGAACTGGTGTTAAATGACTTACCAAAACTATCCAAATATAATAAAAGCTGTCTAGCAATGTGTGTGCGTATTTATAATAAAATACCAAACAATCTCAAACTATTAAATGTAAGATTATTTAAAAACAAATTATGCAAATGGCTAAATGAATGTAGTTTTTATAGTTTGAAAGAATTTATGGATAAAAAATATTGACATTATATTCTAACATGAATGTACTTATTTAATTATAATTACCTACCCTGTAACATTAAATTTTTGCATGCTATGTTTTATCTTAGCGAAACATGTTTGTGCTACTATGACCTAACACGCCTAACACCATTGTATACCATGTTTTAAGCAAATAAATTATTATTATTATTATTATTGAAAGTGCTTACTCCGTGTTGTTTGTGATTTATCGACGACCCTGGCTAACCAATATACTGTATAATCTATGACCCTGGCTGTGTTTTTGGATTTCTCTTACGTTTGACTTTGCCTGTGTTACTGGACTCGATTGGATTGCACTCTTGTTGGACTAATTAAATCGTCTTGATAAAATATCCCTACTGACTGACGGTAAGAGTTTGGTTTGGTTCTCTAGCCAGGTCCGCTGCGCCTGCGGCATGTTTTCGTATATTGCTGACACCGTGTTATTATCGAAGGTCGTTGTTGGGGTGATCAACTTCAATAATTAGACTCGAAGTAGGTTTCAGCGTTTACTCTTGACATGAGTTACAGATACAGAATTATTAGAAAGAGAATAGAATTAAATTAGCGCGTCATGCAGTCATGCGCGTTGTCGGTTCGTGAAGAGAGAAGAAAGGAAAAAAAAGATGGCCGCCGCCGGCGCAGGACAGCCCGTCGCGTTTCATCCGCGACGCATCGACGAGCTTTAGCATTGGCGCGTTCCAGCTCCGTTGGGAACATCCTCGCCCCCTTGGGGGACACGTTCCCCAAGGAGCTCTTGGGAATCTAGTATAGATAATTTTGAGACGGGCCTATGAATGACGCCGTTCTTAGTCTTCACATCAACCACTCTGCATACGCCGTCAGCTCCCGGGTACAGCTTGATGATGCGGCCCATGAGCCACTTCATAGGTGGCAGCTGATCGTCTAGGATGAGGACCAGGTCGCCAGCACGAACATGGTCTTGTGCACGCTGCCACTTGACGCGTTGCTGTAGAGTGGATAAGTAGTCCTTTGTCCATCGTGACCAGAAGTGGTGTCTCAAGCGTTCAATCAGCTGGTATCGATTGATGCTGGCTTTTTGGATAACGGGTGAAGGTAGTGAGGTCAATGGTCGGCCCACAAGGAAGTGTCCCGGTGTAAGTGCTGACAGATCAGAAGGATCAGCAGACATAGAAGTAATGGGCCGTGAATTCATAATGGCCTCAATCTGTGCAAACAGAGTGGATAATTCTTCAAAGGTTAAACTAGAGTTACTCGCTATCCGTTTTAGATGATATTTAGCTGTCTTGACTCCTGCTTTCCAGATACCGCCGAAATGCGGTGCATACGCGGGAGAAAACTTAAATGTTATACCCTCCTTGCTCGCGAAGTCGCTAACTGAACGTTCATTTTCCTTGAGCAGTCTGTTCAGTTCATTACAAGCTCCTACAAAGTTTTTTCCATTGTCACAGTATATGGTGTGAGGTTTACCTCTTCGTGCTATGAATCTACGCAAGCATAAAATGAAGGCATCACTACTCAGGTCGCTCACGACCTCCAAGTGTACAGCTTTCGTGCTAAAACATACAAATATGCATAAATAGCACTTGGAGCTCTTGGCACCGCGACCCTTTCTATTTAAAATTAAAGGCTTAGAAAAGGAAAGGTTCTAAAGGCTTAGCTCTAAATCTTTGACAACGAACACACTTTCTGACAGTAGTCGCAGCTAATACTTTCCCACCTGTAGGCCAAAATTGCTCACGAATAGTATTTAACAGTTGCTGAGGGCCACAGTGTAGGAGACGTAGATGTTCTTGCTCAAATAAAAGTTTTGAGAAAGTGTGTTTGGGGTCTAGCAGTATGGGATGCCTTTTTTCATAGGGACAGTGAGATGCATTGTCGATCCTTCCACCGACACGTAAGACACCGTGTCGATCCAAAAAAGGGTTCAAAGACAGAACTCGTGACTTAGAGTTTAATTTTTCCAAAGTTTCAAGCGAGTGAATTTCCTTTGAAAAGCATTCTCTCTGTGACGCTTTAGCTAGGAGTAACAGTGAGTTATTTAACTCAGAACAGGTAAGTTCACCATTTAATTTAGTATTAGATTTTTTAATGTTATTCAAAAATCTCAGTATGTAAGCAAATATCCCTATGTGATGAGGGCAAGGATGTCTTCAATAAATTGTTTTATTATTTGCTTGATATAAAATTGTATATTTCTTTAAGTTTTACAATAATGGTTTTTGAGAGACACGCAAAGCTAACGATATTTCGTGGAGAGTGAAGTTGGCTGCGCCGGTGCCGCCACGCACCGCAGGAAGGAAAGATGGCGCACGAAGTTCACGCCGCAGTTTGGTTTTTCCGTTCGCCGCTAGATGGCGTTGTATGTATATTGAACATGCCGGCCCCTTTGGAAGTACCAGGATGTAGCCTTCCAACACGAAGTACTCATTGCTGTAGCTTCTTGGTTATGGTGACTGTAACGGGCAGATCTTTGAGAACGATCGCCGTATGGTGCCGTGCGTTGTACGGATTTCAGCTACACGGGATATTCCATCAACTCCGGGGAATACTTGCGTTATTCGACCCAGTTTCCATTTGAGTGGAGGAACGTTCTCTTCTTTGATTAGAACTAGGCTGTTTGGTGTGACGTCCTCACTGTTTACCTTCCATCTTGTTCGTTGTTGGAGTTCCGAAACATACTCTTTCGACCATCGTTGCCAAAAATGTTGTCTAAGTTGCTCCACACGGTCGTAGCGTCCCAGTCTCGTAGGCTCGATCGTCGTCAGGTTATCGCAGATGGGCGCAGTCAGCGGTCGGCCGATCAGGAAATGTGCTGCAGTAAGTGGAAGGAAATCGTTCGGGTCTGAGGACAGAGGGGACAAAGGGCGTGAGTTGAGAACGGCTTCAATTTGCGTTAATACCGTTTCAAACTCCTCACGTGTTAGCTTGGCATTGCCCAGTACCCGTCGTAAGTGATGCTTGCAGGACTTGACTCCCGCCTCCCACAACCCACCAAAATGAGGACTATAAGGAGGTATAACGTTAAACGAATTTGATTATTATTAAGAAAATCTAAAATATCATCAGTGTTATCAAAAATTATTGACAACTCTTTTTCAGCCCCAACGAAATTCTTTCCGTTGTCTGAAAAGATTTGATATGGCTTTCCACGACGTGCTATGAAGCGTTTTAGTGCTAAAATGTAATCTTGTGTACTTAAGCTGTCTACCAATTCTAAGTGTATGGCTCTGGTCGTAAAACATACAAATAAACAAATATATGCTTTAATAAGTGTTGACGCCTATGCTTAGGTGTGTTAGGGTACTAAAATGAAATACGGTTATAGAACAAACCAATACTTATTTAGACTTTAAAATTAAACTGACGTGTACAAGATTACAAAATTCTAGGACCCGTTACAATGTTATGCGTATGTTGACCGATCGCTGTCGCCGCGTTGAAACAACTGAACGAGTCCCTCGGGCGTTGAAAACGCGAAGCCAGAGCGAAGCGCCCCCCGCTGGAAACCCGTCGTGTGGTGGCGCGTCGCCATTGGTGCGCTGCGGTATGGCGTGACCATCATCCGATGATCGTAACGGCGCTCCGATTGGTTCAGCGGAGATGGTCTGTTGATGACGTCGGGCGGCCCTCGATGCCTAGCGCCGCGCCGCTGTTGCGGGCACAGGCCGCAACATACTCCCGGGGGTTGAAGACTTCGACTTCAACTGGATGAAATGTCCCGCCAGAGGGGACACATCGTGCGGACGGCACGAGTGACCGTCCCTTTGGTTGTGGCGACGTCCGCCACCCGGCTGACCCCGTCTGGGCCTGGATGTAGGCGCGTCACACGCCCCAGGCGCCACTGGAGCGGCGGAAGGTTCGCCTCCCGCAGGAGCACGAGGTCGTCGAGGCAAATGCCTCGCTGGTGGGTCCTCCACTGGGACCGTTGCTGCATCTCAGCCAGGAACTCCTTCTGCCACCTGGACCAGAACTGTTGGCGGATTTTTTCTATTAATTTGTAGCGGTTGGGCCGCAGTGCTGTGATGGGTGGTGATGGGACGGCGGTCAATGGTCTGCCCACCAGAAAGTGCCCCGGGGTTAGTGGAGAGGGATCATTAGGATCTGACGAGAGGGGAGAGAGGGGACGGGAGTTGAGTATTGCCTCAATCTGCGAGAACAGTGTCGCCAGCTCCTCGAACGTCAAACAGGCCTCCCCAGCTACTCGTTTAAGATGATATTTAGAGGATTTTATACCAGCCTCCCATATGCCTCCAAAATGGGGCGAATATGCAGGTCCAAACACGAAGCGGATTCCCTCGTTCGCCGTGTAATTGTACACAGATTCTTGGGCCTGCTGCAGCATCCTACCCAGCTCATTGCATGCACCTAGAAAATTACGACCGTTATCACAATATATGACATAGGGTTTACCTCTCCTAGCTACAAATCGGTTGAGACACAGAATGAATGCCTCAGATGTGAGGTCGCTGACCACCTCTAGGTGAACCGCCTTAGTGGTGAGACACACAAACAGACATAGATAACTTTTAGTTATGCGGTTCCCTCGGCCTTTACGACTCGAAATTTTAAACGGGCCCGCAAAGTCTACCCCACAAGAGCTGAAGGCGAAGCTATTATCCGTTCTAACGGCCGGCAAATCACCCATAATTGGTTCGAAAGGTTTACCTCTCAATCGCGTACACACTACACACTGCCTGGTGGTCGTGCGAGCAAGAGTTCGCCCTCCCAAGGGCCAATATTCCTCACGGATGGCTGCAAGCAATGCCTGGGGACCAACATGGAACAAGCGCAAGTGTTCATATTTGACTAACAACTTAGTGAATCTATGTTTAGCGTCTAGAAGAATCGGGTGCTTCTTATCATAGCTGAATCTCGAATTTTCCAGACGGCCTCCCACCCGTAGCACTCGCTCCGAGTCTATAAAAGGATTAAGTGGCAATATTTTTGAATTTCTATTTAACTGCAGCCCTTTGCTTAATATTTCGATTTCTTCAGAGAAAGTCTCATATTGACTGAGTTTAATTAGAAGAGTGCATGCCTTTTGCAACTCTTCAGCCGATAAGGTTTGACTAGCATTTCTCTGCCCTTTCCCTATCTGGATAAATCTTAGCACGTAGGCGGCTGTTCTTTTCAGCCGTAAGAAATTAGAGAACCTGTTGAAATCTATAAGCCTTGTATTATCTCCTCTATTATTATTATTTGCCGCACATGAGTATGGGATAAGTGGTTTGACTTCTGGCAACGATTTTTCCTCTAACGGAGCTAGCTTGGGAGACCACTCACTGTCTTCTTGTTTTAAGAAGGGAGGGCCTTCCCACCAAAGCGTTGAACCTTGCAGCACGTGAGGTTCTACTCCTCTTGATGCCATATCTGCAGGGTTCAAACTTGTGCGCACATGACGCCACTGATAGTCAGCTGTTAACTCCTGAATTTCATTTATTCTGTTACGGACAAACGTTTTAAGTGAGTTTGGCTGCATTTTTAGCCATCCTAGTACTACCGTGGAGTCGGTCCATATTATTTTTTTATTTATTTTTCCTTTCAAGGACTGAATTACTTTATGACTAAGTCTAGCGCCGAGGAGCGCTCCACATAATTCTAGTCTAGGGATAGTCATAGGTTTAAGGGGTGCTACCCTGGCCTTAGCACATAGTAGGCGTGAGGTGTAGCTACCTTTGATACTCCTTGACCTTAAATAAACGCAGGCGCCATAGGCAGCCTGTGAGGCATCTACAAAACAATGCAATTCAATATATTCTGGTAATTCACACAGAGTGTGCCTAGGTAGATGCAAGTTATACAGATATGATAAATTATTACTAAAGTTTAGCCAGTCCTTAACTAAATTGTTTGGTACTGGCTCATCCCAATCTAACTTGGCGCACCATAGCCTTTGGAGTAAAATTTTTGGCTTTATGATGGCCGCACTCAGTAGTCCTAATGGATCAAATATTTTACATGTCATCGATATAATCGTTCGTTTAGTTATCTGAGCAGCTATAGGTACATTGGTGGAGAATTGAATTGTGTCGCTCACTGGAGACCAGTTTAATCCTAGCACAGCGGATTCCTTGCACAGATCCAGAACATCAGTACTAAAGTGGTCATTCTTGAATATTTGTGGGCAATTTGTACGAAATTTTCTAAGTTTGAAACCCGCTGACTCTAACACTCTAGTAGTACCCTTATGGATGTGCGTCAGCTGCTCTTCTGATGCGCAGCCAGTGGTTAAGTCGTCTATATAGAAGTCAGTTAGCATAACCTCTTTTATAAGTTCGTCATCACATTCTAGAGCGAGTTGTTGAAGACACCTCGTACTAAGGAAGGGAGCTGACGCTGTACCATAAGTCACTGTATTTAACTGGTATGTTACAATGTTGTGAGTCTTCCCACAACGCCACAGTATTAATTGCAAATGACGTTGTGATTCATCAATTAGAATTTGCCTATACATTTTAGTGATATCTCCGGTAAGAACAAACCTATGCTCTCGAAAACGTAGTAATATGGACATTAAGTCACTCTGAATGACTGGACCTACTGCTTGTATCTCATTCAGCGATTTTCCTGAGGTAGTCTTCGCAGATGCGTCGAAGACTACTCTGAGTTTGGTGGTTTCACTATGTTCCCGAATGACACAGTGATGGGGTAGGTAGTACCCGAACTGCGGTTGTGCAATTTCGGTTAGGTGACCTAATTCCTTATACTCCTTAATGAACTCTGAGTAAGCTTCCTTTAGTTGGGGGTTTTTATTTAATCTGGTTTCTAAGTGGGTCAGTCGCTTCCTAGCTATTGCGTAAGAATCGCCTAACGCGCTCTCAGGGTCTTCCTTTAGAGGCATTGCTACGGAAAATCTCCCGTTTGATAGGCGTTTGGTATGTTGAACAAAATGCCCTTCACAGAAATGTTCATCGGGGGAACGGGAATAGTGTTCAGCATAACCCTCTTCGATTTCCCAGAATCTTTTTAGACACTCTTGTACTTCTTGGCTCAAGTTACAAGTTACAGTGAGGGACTTTAGGCTACCTTGCCCTGTAGGGCCTGACACTACCCACCCTAATTTAGTATCTTGTAGTGCCGGTTTATTTTTTCCTAGGTAGATATGATTAGCATTCACAATCGCCCAATATACGTCCGCACCTAACAGAATGTCTATCTTCGAAGGTTCATAGAAAGTGGGGTCCGCCAGACTAACTTCTTTTGGTATACCGAGTTGCTTAACGTTTACCTGCATGTTGGGCAACGTACCCATAATATTTGGTAAGACAAGACAGTTAACCGAGATACAGAAATTAGTCACGCGCGACTGGAGTTTAATGTTTACCCTTTCGGAAACCTTTGAAATGGAATTATTTATTCCGGCTACGCGAGTGGGACGGGAAGTGTCACAAAGTAACCCAAGCTGTTGTTTCATGCTGTTGGATAGTAAGGACATCCGACTACCTGTGTCTAGTAGCGCTCTTGCCTGGTAGAGTTCCCCAGTTTGCGGGTGCACTATGTCTAATAGAGCCGTGCCTAGCAGTACTTGACCTACTGAGGCTACTGAGAGAGATACCGGTAAGTTAGAGGGCTCAAGGGCCGAAGCGTCTGCTGTAGACCTATTGGTCTTAAAGTCGTTATTGTGTAATAGTGAATGATGTTTCCGTTTACATACACAACATATAAGCCTGGCCTTGCATTGAAATGAGTTGTGACCGCTCTTAAGGCAATTCTTACATAGTTTTAATCTTGTGACTTCAGATAACCTATCCCCAATGTCCATATTCTTAAATTTGGAGCACTCGGATAAATGGTGCCTGTCATTGCAGACATGACACGTGGACGGTCCACCCTTATCTCCGAGTGCAGCAAAAGTCCTATTCGGTTTAGGCTCTTTATTACTGCTTGGCCTTCGGTCCTTTCTCTCGGCATTTTCCATGCCCGCGAAATACATTGTTTCTAGAATGTCGGCTCGATTTCTTAGAAACCTTGTAAAATTTTCTAAGTTATGGTAATCGGCTAACGTAGCCCTGTGCTCTTCCCATTTAGTGTTAGTCACCGGATCTAATTTTGAAGCTAGAATGAATAGAATAAGTGCATCCCATTTGTCAGTCGGCTGACCCAATGCTTCCAACGCTCTCAAGTTTTTTGACATATGGTCTACTAAGTACCTTAACGCCTTAAAGGATTCCCGACTACACTTCTCAACACTAATTAAAGCTTTGAGATGATTGTTTATGAGGATATTTTTATTATCATATCGCTCGCATAGTAAATCCCATGCTAATTTGTAGCTATTCGAGGTAAACTCTATTGATTTAATTATCCCCTTAGCACTCCCTTCCAAAGCTGATCTTAAGTAGTGAAATTTGTTTATTTCTGGAATTGATTTATTGCTGTGAATGATAGAATCGAATGTATCTTTAAATTCTAGCCATGTTAACAAGTCTCCATCAAACTTTGGAAGGTGTATGGTTGGCAATTTCACTCCGTTAAATGCATGGGAACAATAGCTTGGCTGATGAGAACAATTACTAATTTCTCCAACACTGTTTGCCTTATTTATTGGAAATGGGGTAGCCTCAATTAATTCTTGAGCTACAGAGAGAGCAGAGTAAAATTGTCGCTCTGTTGCCTCTCTTTCTTCCAATTGTTCATCTACATCGGAGCAACATATTTCAATTTCTGACTGTAATTCGGCAAATGTTTTAAATAATTCTTGAAACTTGGCTAATCTCAAAGAAATTTCTTTAACTTGGACACTGGCAACCTCTTTAGGCTCCAGGTTCCGCATAGTACCTAAATAGTCTATGAATTTTGTTAATCTACCCTTTATAGTGCCACGCTTTCTAATTAACTCTTTAATTTTGACCTTCAGGTCGGTATCTACACTGGTCATTTTGCTATCAACGACACCTATCGAGATAAAAAACACAAAACACAATGCAATACAATGAGCTGAATAGATAAGTGTGCAGTGAACCTGACAATGTTAGGCGTCGCTCCAACACGTGTTCCCAGGTACGACTTCCGCGTCCTAGCGGGCCGTCGGCCGGCCGCCGCTAATGTAGTCGGCGCGTCGAGGGAATCCGCTTGTGCTGGCTGCGCTGGTTCTGCACCGGAACAGTTGCCGTATGGCCGGAACTCTGAAATAGTCAGCAGGATGGCTGGTTCACCAAGCTTTGGTTGCGTGCACTTAATTCACATGCGTGCATGAATATGGGTTGGGTAGGAAAAACTATGCGTGCAGCTTAAAATGCTAGCTTGCGTTTTACAATATCGCCAGAAGTGAGGTTATGCGTTGCGTGGGATTACATTTATGAATATGAACTTAAGCGGGTAGGTGCACACGAACAGACAAATGATTTGACTAACGTGGAAACATTACAGCTTAGCGCCTAGCCTAGCTTAAGCCAGCTCAACCCACGTGCAATTAACCCTGCAAATTAGGAAAAGATATGGCCTTTTTTCCCGTTTGACGTTTGAACAGCAAGCCGCGCACTGGTTCACAGCGCAAGGGCACACAGGAAAAATATTAAAGAAAGGAAATGAATGGATCAGGGCTTACTCTCCTGGGCTAGACCTTCGGCAGACGTGTTAGTTTGACCCGCCGTCACAGTCCGAAGCCTCCCTGGACACAGCAGCTCGTCCGCGCTCCCCTTCTTCTTGATTATGAATGGATGGCGGGCTGCGGCACTTGCTCCACGCGACGAATTTTCCGTCGACGCTTCTCGACGATTCGATGGTTTTAAATTTAATGCAACGGGTCCTGTCACGGTCGCCACTTGTTGACGCCTATGCTTAGGTGTGTTAGGGTACTAAAATGAAATACGGTTATAGAACAAACCAATACTTATTTAGACTTTAAAATTAAAATTAAACTGACGTGTACAAGATTACAAAATTCTAGGACCCGTTACAATGTTATGCGTATGTTGACCGATCGCTGTCGCCGCGTTGAAACAACTGAACGAGTCCCTCGGGCGTTGAAAACGCGAAGCCAGAGCGAAGCGCCCCCCGCTGGAAACCCGTCGTGTGGTGGCGCGTCGCCATTGGTGCGCTGCGGTATGGCGTGACCATCATCCGATGATCGTAACGGCGCTCCGATTGGTTCAGCGGAGATGGTCTGTTGATGACGTCGGGCGGCCCTCGATGCCTAGCGCCGCGCCGCTGTTGCGGGCACAGGCCGCAACAATAAGCTTAGCACCTCTGCCTTTGCGGTCCAATATTGACAATGGTCCCGCATAGTCTACACCGCATTGCATGAAAGGAAAACTAGGCTCTAACCTTTCAGACGGTAACCCATCAGAGGAGTCAATGTCTTCCCTTTCATGCGTTTGCATATGACACAATTATGTACTACCTGTCTGGCTAAGTTGCGAGCTCCTAAGATCCACCACCTTTCACGCATAGAATAAACTAAAAGTTGAGGTCCAGCATGAAGTAGTCTTTTGTGTTCATATTCACACAACAACCTTGAGAAACGATGTTTATCACTTAACAATACAGGATGTTTTTTGTCATAATTAAATTTAACCGCGTTAGATAGCCTACCACCTATACGAATTATATAAGACTTATCTAAGAATATATTTAAACCCGATATTTTATTATACAATAACTTATTTGTGGTAATATTATCAGTATTTAACGGTATATTATTTTTTAGTTTGTGATATTGCTCACTAAACGATTCTTGTTGAACAAAACGCGTCAACGTATCAAGCGATCGCTGCAGCTCTTCTACAGATAACGGACCGGTTTTACGCACACATATGCCGCCGCGCGTCGCCGCTCGTACATTATCTATAAATCGCAATAGATATGCACAAACTCTTTGCAAATGAATAAATGATGAAAAGCGTTTAAAATCAAACAATGGAGTTAATTGAATGGAGTGTAAATTAATAGTGTCAGATTTAGTTTCAGGTAAATCAACGGATGACGATACTTTATTATTAGTCTTTGGCCACATGAGATTAGATTCTCGTAAAAACGTAGGGCCACACCACCAAGTATTATTCTTATCGTACTTTAAAGTGTCTAACGTAGCACCTCGCGTTATAATGTCCGCAGGGTTCTCGGTACCCTTGACATGTCGCCAAATGGTGTCACATGTTAATTCATTTATTTGTACCACGCGATTTTGTACAAAAGTTTTGAGTAGATGCGGTGACATACGCAACCACCCTTGCACAATCGTCGAGTCAGTCCAAAAATAAACTTTATCGAAATTTAAACGTAAGGACTTTTTTATTTTATTATATAATTTTGCACCTACTAGAGCTCCGCATAGCTCAAGCCTAGGAATGCTAACTGCCTTTATCGGCGCCAATTTACTTTTAGCACATAATAAACGCACTGAAACAGGTATGGTACTATTACAAAATTATTAAGACACGATCTAACGTACGCGCACGCTCCGTAGGCATTTTGAGACGCGTCGACAATAATATATGAAGTTCTTTATAATTTTCGCTAAATATGTAACGAGGTATTTTAATATCGCGTAAATGTTGTAAATCAGCAAGAAACTTATGCCATGTAGTCGCAATGCTTTTAGGAACTTCGTCATCACAATCTAATTTATTTAACCATAATTTTTGTAACAATGACTTAGCTATAATTACTGCAGGTGCCAACAAACCCAAAGGATCATACACTTGTGCAGTGGTTGATAACATTATACGTTTCGTAACTACTGTGTCACTATGTGAAAATTTTGTTGTAAAATAAAACTCATCACGTTCCGTATACCAACCTAACCCTAACGTTTTAGACAAGTGACTTTCACCGATGTTTAGGTCTTTACAATTCTCAGGAGACACGTCATGACTAAACGTCCACTTATGTAACGGAAAACAACCCCCTTTTAATAACGCGGAGATTTTATTACATAACTGCATTAACGAATCAAGGTCATCGCTCCCCGTAATAAGGTCGTCGACGTAAAAGTCCTCGTTAATCGTCCTAGCAACTAAATCATCATTAGCTTCTAATGCCAATTGTTTTAAGCATCGCATGCTAAGGAAAGGAGCCGACGCAGTGCCATACGTCACTGTGTTTAAAATAAACAATTGTAAAGGTAAGTCTTGACTCACGCGCCATAGTATCAATTGTAAGTTACGTTGATCCGATTGAATTAAAATCTGTCGGTACATTTTTTGAATGTCCGCGCAAGCCACGTATTTATACTGTCTGAACCTGAGTAAAATGGAAAAAATATCATTTTGTAATGGCGGCCCTATATGCTGTATATCATTTAACGATTTGTTGTTCGACGTGTTCGCGCTCGCGTCGAACACAACTCGTAGTTTTGTAGTGACACTATCCTCCAGGTAAACACCGTGATGAGGTAAGATGTAATGCGGTTTACTTAATATATCATCAATATCCTTTGATGGAACTAGGGTCATGTGACCAAGTGCCTCATATTCGCGAATAAATTCACTATAAAGTTTTTTATAGTTAGGTAAACGAGCTAACTTTCTTTCGAGAGACAAAAAACGATTCTTAGCCATGTTGTATGAATCACCTAACGACTCGGGCGACTCCTTTAAAGGAATGCGAACAGAGAACCTACCGTGTTCATCACGTTTTGTAGTCTCTGTAAATATTTTTTCACAATAACGCTCATCTTTTGACATGGCATTAGGTAAGTCAGACAATTCTTCTAACTCCCAGAATTTTTGTAATTGAGTATCAATCTGAACGAAATTACATTGAACTCTTTCAGGTTTAAACGAATGATTATTACAAAGACGGCCAGAGATGATCCATCCTATTTTGGAATCGTACAGATATGGACCACTACTAAGCTTTATTTTATCATTATTTAATAGATCCCAAAATATATCCGCTCCTAAGAGTACATCGATGTCCGACGGAACGCTAAACGTAGGGTCCGCGAGCGAAATATGTTTAGGTAAATCTATAAATTGATATTGAATGTCTGCCGAGGGTATCTTTGATGTAATACGAGGAAGAACCCAACAATGAATATTTGTATTATAATCATTAACTTTAGAACGAATGTTTACTTTGCAGGTGTGAGAACTTTTTGATACACTTTGTCCTACACCCGAAATATGAATTGTGGACTGTATAATAGGTAATTGTAATCGATTACATAACGATTCTGTGATAAAACAATTCTGACTTCCGTTGTCAAGAAGTGCTTTAACTGTGTGATAATTATTCCTTGAATCAGGAACATCTATGAGTGCCGTGGATAACAAAACCGGTTGTACCGCGGCACTGCACGTGAGTACATTACGCTCGGTATGTACTTGCGTATCAGCTGATTGGTTTACGCTCGGCAACGGATGCGAAATAGACGTGGATACGGCCATACGTATTCTTTCGCTAGAGGTATTATTCTTATGAAGTAACGTATTATGATTATTTTTGCAAAATTTACATGGACCGTATGAACATTCGCTTGGCAAGTGACTATCAGTCCGAATACAATTTTGACAAAGCCCTTTATTTTTCACAATTACACATCTATCTTGCACGGACAAATTTAAGAATTTCGGACATGAATACAAATAATGATCACCACCGCAGTCAACACAAACACGTCTTTGTTTATTATTATCCGAATTATTTTTATTTTGAGTTGAATTATTAACGTATGAATGTGTGACAGGTTGCGAGTTTATGTTGTTTGATTTATTAGCGTATCTTTTGTTTTGATTGGAGTTCGACATAACGGAGTCATTTTTATTGTGCTTAGACGAAGAAACACCTTTATTATTATTTGACTTTATCATTTCCAACACATCCGCACGGTTTCTTAGAAATTCTAATAAATCATCCAATTTAATGTTATTTGAATCATTTTTAGACACAAGGGAACCTTTATGTGTTTCCCACTCGCGTTCCGTGGACTGATCGAGCTTAGAAACAATAAGATAAACGATTAACGTGTCCCAAGCATCGGTTGGTTCATTTAATGATTTCAGTGCTCGCAAATTACGTAATGTTGAATCTATTAGTTTCCTAATTTGATCATACGATTCGCTTGGAAGTGACTGAACAGCAAATAACGCCTTTACATGATTTTGTACTAATAAACGGTTGTTGTGAAACCTATTTTCTAGTAAATCCCATGCGTGTAAGTAGTTTGGAGCAGTGAATTCTAACGCACTAATTACATGAGAGGCAGAACCAATAAGAGATGACTTTAAATAATGAAACTTCTGTATGTCGTTAAGATCTTCACGATTGTGTATCATAGTGAGATACGAGTTCCTATACTCTAACCATTGATCATATGACCCATCAAAGGCAGGTAACTTTATTACTGGCAACTTAATAGACACAGGATTACAAACTTGATGAGAAATAGATTGGGTTTGTTCACTATTGTTAGGATTCATTATCTATGCACTTCGCGTCAGCCATGATGGAAAAGTACTGATGTTCAAATGATTCGCGGTATTCTAATTGAGTAGATAAATCGTAATCATCAATTAATTGCTCAATTTCACCTTGGATATCATTAAAACTTTGAAAAATAGTGCAAGTTGACTGTATTCGCAAATCTAATTCCATTTTGCTATTAGAATTTAATGTTAATTTGTTAAATTTTGCAATAAATTTCCCAACTAACGTAAGTCTGCCTTTTAGTATACCCCGCTGCTTTTTCAAATCAGCGACACGTTTATCTGTCATAGTGCTAACACCTAAACGGGGAGATTTAGACCTTTCTCTTATTTTAACGGGATCCTGAACCGAGGCAACTTGCAAACACTCATCGTCACTCATTTTGGAAGGCTATAGAAAGCGCGAGTACTTATAGAGCAAGAGCCAGTGAACCCCAGACCTTCGTTATTTTATAAAAGCTGAAAGTTTGTCAGCGCATGCTCCCAACACAGGTAAGAACGATGGACTATTATGAAGTTTGGGTTGCCGTGGCTTTGGCAGGTAAACGGTACTAAAGGTGTGTAAAATACCGATCTAAATTCATCAAATAATAAAGTGTGATTTTTTGGTATTACCTTCAGAATATTATTAAAAATCACGTTATTGATTGCCAGACACTTAACATCGTGGCAACCCCTTGCCAGACACCCCTAATGTTCATGAAATTATAATTCTACTTATGTTATAGTATAAAAGCTGATTTTTATATATAATACTTAGGTAATAATTAGATGATGTTTCCTCATCAGCCAGACATTTTTGATAGTTCCAACCCCTTGCCAGACAATGATGTAGGGTCGCTGTAGGAGCGAGCGCGAGACAGTATATGTATGGTGGGTGCGAGTGAGATGGCGAGATAGGTCTATCGCGATCCCTCAATAACAGATTATAAAAAAAAAACAAATAAATAATACTCAAAAATTTAATTAAAAATATATTAATGACATTACAAGTTATTATAAAGCATAAAAAAATAGATTGATGACATTACAGATTATTATTATAGTGTACTAAAGAAAATATTATTTTATTCATTATCATCATTATAATCAATGTTATCATTTTCTTTTTCACTCTTACTGCATTCCATATGAAAAAGTAGTGTAGAAATATGAAAAAGTTAATGGGATTGAAAATATCAAAAAATAATGTATAATGGTTTAAAGTAGTATTATACCTGAGACAGTTTTCAGTGATTCTCTGACGAAATTTGGCAACTGATCACCTTCGAACCATTTAAAATGGTACTGATTATCTTCGAGAACCCAACCATTATTCTCGGGTTGATAAATTGTTGGAATTTGCTGATTTGCATTATTCCAAATGCTAGACACATAGTTGGCTCGCAGAAATTGTTGTAGCAGCTCGGATTTACATGGTGGCAGACTGCTAGCATCAAAATTTCGTAGTTTTTTACGGCTAAACGCTTCATTAATATCTGAGACCTGATATGTATAACAAATTATAACAATTTTTTTTACTTATATCAATACTGGTATCACTTTGAATTGAACTATTTACTTTTGTGGTTGCATTAGCATTTTCACTCACTTCTTCAAGTCCGCGAATGTCCACAGCTGCCTGGGAAGGTTGAAGTTCTGTTGATTGAGAAGCTGAAGGTGGGTGTGATACAGTTAACTCAGACAAATGCGATGAACCTGGTATTGAATCATCTGTTGATATATTTACGTCTTTAGATGGTTCTTTTTCTTGCTCTGTTTCAACAGTCTTTTTAGAATTTTTAGGTTCTGGGGTAAAATATTTTTTCATCAGTCCTGTGAATGATTTGTAACATTCCCTGTGATAACCACTCTCTGTATATTCACGTGGAAGAATGATGTTATTATATTTAAGGTTATGTTTTTTTCGCAATTTTAAAATTAATTCACATTTTTTCAATGTCTCGTCAGAAAATAATATTATTTTACCACTACTTTTCTTACAAATAACACAAATTAAAATATCACCCATGACTTAATTTTTTAAACAAAATCACTTTCATTTAAAAAATCACATAAACAAATTGTAAGCATATAATGTACGTATCATACACTAATAATATATTGAATATACTTTATAGTCTGTATATATTCGAAATATTTTATGTTGTTAATTTATAATAACTATTCAATTAATAATACTTGAAGATAGCATATAAGATTATTTTAGCTGATGTAAACATGTATTATGTACTAAACAATACATGCGCAGTAGAAATAACAACTGCGCAGTGAGAGATCGCGATAGACCTATCTCGCCATCTCACTCGCACCCACCATACATATACTGTCTCGCGCTCGCTCCTACAGCGACCCTACATCATTGTCTGGCAAGGGGTTGGAACTATCAAAAATGTCTGGCTGATGAGGAAACATCATCTAATTATTACCTAAGTATTATATATAAAAATCAGCTTTTATACTATAACATAAGTAGAATTATAATTTCATGAACATTAGGGGTGTCTGGCAAGGGGTTGCCACGATGTTAAGTGTCTGGCAATCAATAACGTGATTTTTAATAATATTCTGAAGGTAATACCAAAAAATCACACTTTATTATTTGATGAATTTAGATCGGTATTTTACACACCTTTAGTACCGTTTACCTGCCAAAGCCACGGCAACCCAAACTTCATAATAGTCCATCGTTCTTACCTGTGTTGGGAGCATGCGCTGACAAACTTTCAGCTTTTATAAAATAACGAAGGTCTGGGGTTCACGGGCTCTTAGACTATTACAGTTTCCCGCTCAGCACCACCCCGGCGCAGCGCCGCACAACACAACGAACAACTAAAACGTAAAATAACGATATTAACGCAAAATTGTTGGACACTGAGTAGGAGGATGGGTTTTGTGACCTGACCGGATGCTGCTTACTGACAATCCTGGACAATCCTCTTCTCCAATGCTTTTTGGTGTGACGCTCCACGTGGCCGCGTGGTTCTTCGTATATCCGACTCGTCAAGGACCAAATGTTCAGACCGTTCCCTATATCCCTATGTGATGAGGGCAAGGATGTCTTCAATAAATTGTTTTATTATTTGCTTGATATAAAATTGTATATTTCTTTAAGTTTTACAATAATGGTTTTTGAGAGACACGCAAAGCTAACGATATTTCGTGGAGAGTGAAGTTGGCTGCGCCGGTGCCGCCACGCACCGCAGGAAGGAAAGATGGCGCACGAAGTTCACGCCGCAGTTTGGTTTTTCCGTTCGCCGCTAGATGGCGTTGTATGTATATTGAACACCAAGTAAAGCGCCTAACAATTCCAGACGGGGAATTGTTTCCGATTTCAAAGGAGAAACCTTAGCTTTAGCACATATTAAGTTACAGTTAACTTCGCCTAAACTATTAGTCGATTTGAGATAAACACATGCAGCATAGGCATTTTGCGAGGCATCAGTAAAGCAGTGAGCCTCTATGTAAATAGGAGAACTACAGAAAATGTATCTAGGTATCTGAATGTGAGCAAAATGTTGCGTTTCATTATGGAATTCTATCCACGAGTTTTGAATTTCTTTTGGAACTTCGTCATCCCAATCTAATTTAAGTAACCAGAGCCTTTGTAGTAAGATTTTATGAAAAATAGTGCAGGCAGATAAGAGACCTAAGGGATCAAATATTCGACACGAGTTCGACAATATAGAGCGTTTCGTAACTTTAGGAA
Source organism: Apamea crenata (assembly GCA_949629185.1). Lineage (NCBI taxonomy): Eukaryota > Metazoa > Arthropoda > Insecta > Lepidoptera > Noctuidae > Apamea > Apamea crenata. The sequence goes on along the minus strand of OX451379.1, from coordinate 10,863,718 downwards.
TCGATTTATTTTCGACTGAGTAGTTTAAAGTGTCAGAGATAGGTGACCATTTTAATCCTAAGACAGAAGATTGTTTACTAAAGTCTTGAGATTGGTCAGTTGTAAGTATGCTATCAAAAATATCGGGACAATTTGTTCTAAATTTACGCAAAGGGAAGCAGCCTTCAGCAAGTTTGGCAATCACTCCTGAAATTTTAGCCTTTAATAGAGATTTTGAGTCTGAACCAGTATTCAGGTCATCAACATAGAAGTCATGTCTTATAGTATTGGCAACAGCTTCATCACTACACTCCGCTGCGAGTTGGACAAGACACCTAGTACTCAGGTAGGGAGCTGAAGCTGTCCCATAAGTGACAGTATTGAGTTGCAAGGTTTTGAGTGGTTGACTTTCGTCTTCTCTCCAAAGAATAAGCTGCAAATGACGCTGTGATTCATTTACCATAACCTGCCTATACATTTTTTCAATGTCTCCCGTCACCACATAGGTATACTGACGGAACCTGAGCAGAATTGCCATTAAATCGTCCTGAACTACTGGTCCAACAAATTGGATATCATTTAGTGACTTATTAGTAGAAGTTTTACAAGAAGCATCAAAGACTACTCTTAACCGAGTGGTTTCACTGCTATCGCGAATTACTGCATGATGAGGAATGTAATATCCAAAGCTAGGACGGCTTACTTCAGATAAATGCCCTAATCTGCGATATTCGTTTATAAAATCAGTATATTCATTTTTTATTTTAGATTTATTTAGTTTCTTTTCTAAGTTAAAGAAGCGCCTTTTAGCAATAAGATAAAAGTCCCCTAAAGCCTTACTGGGAACCTCACGCAATGGAAGTTTTACACAAAATCTCCTATCACTCAGGCGGACAGTGTTTTCAATAAAATGGTTTTCACAATATTGTTCCTCATTGGAAAACTTAGTGTTTTCATTTGGCAGAGCAGGAATATCTTCAACTTCCCAGAATCTAGCCAGAGAGTCCCTAATTTCCTGAGAAAAGTTCGAATTAGTAGTAGTAGTAGGGCTCCCACCGGTAGGGCCTGACATGAGCCAACCCAGTTTAGATTTTATTAGTGTAGGTTTATTTTTCCCTGACTTAATTTGTTCAGAATCTACAATTTCCCAATAAATATCAGCTCCTAGCAGCAAGTCAATTTCAGAGGGCATATAGTAGGTAGGATCTGCTAGTCCTATAGATTTGGGAAGATTCCATTCAGAAGTGTTAACCCTTGAGCTGGGCAACATGCGAGTAATATCAGGCACTAAAAGACATGAAACATTAGCATGGAATAGGTTAATCCGAGATTTAAGTTTTATGTTACACCTTTTAGTAGTATTAGTTAACTTATTGTTTATACCAGCAATTGAAATATTAGTATTAGAACAGGGTAGATTCAATTTTCGTTGCATTCTTTCAGTTATAAATGAAGACTGGCTTCCATTATCTAGTAATGCTCTCACAGTGTGTGTTTCCGAAGATCGGCTATCAATTAATTCCACTTGAGCAGTGCATAAAAGGATCTGCCTGGGCATTGCCACAGAGAGTGATACAGGATTAAACATGGCAATAGTAGATGTCTGAGAGGGACTTGCTTCTTGAGGAACTGATGTTGTAGAAGAAGTATCAACAGGTGAGTTTGTCTTAGCTTTATTTGACTGTGGTTTATGTAGCAGTAAATTGTGTCTTTTGTTGCAGATTTTACAATAATTATGTTTGCAGTGAGCAGAGTAATGACCAGGACGCAAACAGTTGTGACAGAGCTTATGCTTATTAACTTCCATATATCGAGCATACAACGCGCGTCTTTAAATTTATCACACTTATGTAGTAAATGATCTTGTGAACATACGACACAGACCTTTTCATTAGTGTTTGAAGAAACAAATGATTTAGTTTGTTTATTGTCTTTAGAGTGAGTACGTTTTTCAGTTTTAGTAACAACATCGTTTTTGCTGTACTGTAAGGTTTCTAAAACGTCAGCACGATTTCTCAAGAAATTATAGAATTCTTCTATTGTTGGTGAAGAAGCAATAGTACTCCTGTGTTCCTCCCATATGCGACCCGTGGCGCCATCTAGTTTGGACACCATAATATAAACAAGTAAAGTATCCCAGCGGGATTCAGGATCATTCAAAGAAGATAGGGCTCGAATATTTTTAGAATAGTATTCTATCATAGTACGAAGTGACTTGTAATTTTCTTTAGATATTGTGTCCAAATTCAAGATAGCTTTTAAATGATTATTAGTAAGTATCCGGTTGTTATCAAAGCGTTCAGTAAGTAACATCCAAGCTAATTTATAATTGGCAGCAGTAAACTCAATTGACTTTATTATATCAGATGCTCCTTCCTTCAATGAAGAGCGAAGGTAATGAAACTTGTTAATTTCTGGAATAGTATCATTGTTGTTGATTAGAGAATCGAAAGTGTCTCGAAATTCCATCCAATTTAAATAGTTTCCATTAAAAGAAGGCAGCTGAATCGTAGGCAACTTAATGTTATGGTTATGACTATCTTGATTGATATGCTGACAGGTAGATATTGAATTACAGTTCCTATTTTCAGGTATTAAATCACTAGGGGCAAGACTTTCAAATTATCAGTTGTGCTTTAGCTATGTTAGAGCAAAATTCACTTTCAATCATATCATTTTCTTCCAACTGATCAGGATCTAATTCTAAACCCTCAATTTTAGTTTTTAAATCATCAAACTGTACCAACAATTCTTTGAATCTTGATAGTTTTAATTCAGTTTCAACGATTATTTGTTTAGGAATACTGTCAGCCTCTATTAGTTTTATAGTATTTATGTATTTAGAAAATATAGTTACTCTAGCCTTTATCGTACCACGTTGTTGAACAAGAGATTTCAATTCAGCCGACATGGTGAACACTTATAAGAACTGAACAAACCGTCAAGAAATTAGCTAGGCTGGTATTAAATACCACATGTAAAATTAAGAAAATAAAGCCAAACCGTATATTATGTGCGCAATGGCTACGACAACAGCTCGTGCAGTCAGCGACTCACACACAAGCAAGGCAGGTTACACAGCGCAGGATGCAAGCAGTAGCAGCAGTAGAGATGTGTAGGTAAGTTTAAAGCAGCGCATTCCAACGGGACCCAAGAAGCAGGCAGCCAGCAAGTCTGGAAAATGCCAGGGTGGTCTCGTAAGCAAAGTGAAAGAGAAAGTAAGTAGTTACTAGTAAGGCAGGTATGCTTGTCATTTAATTAGTAATTAGTACCTCCTTACTAAGCAACTTGTCATATAATCTGACTCCAGGTGCAGGTTATGTAAGTAGTTAGGTGGGCAGTTGTCATGTATGTAGAATTTTAGACCTAACTATAAAAATCATCATTTGCAAGTAGTTATTTAGGTACCTAGGTGTCATTTCAGTATAGAGTAGGTACCTACATAAGAAATTATCAGTAACTAGAGACAGTATGGAATGTCTGGTGCACAGAAATCGGCTGATTATGAATGTCGGACCTGTAAATTAAGTTAAGCATGTTAAGTACTAAAATTGGGCGTACTTCCCTGTGAACCGACCAAATCACTCACTACACAGGATTGCAGGGACAGGTGGGTCATCAGCACGCACACGCGGTCATCTAGGATTCTCAGAATCAGATCAGCAGCTCAGCTCGTTGTCGTTTCCTGGCACCACACCACTCCACGCGGTCGCCTCTTCCTTCAGTTGATCACGTCGTGGTCTCCATATGTTGGGGTGATCAACTTCAATAATTAGACTCGAAGTAGGTTTCAGCGTTTACTCTTGACATGAGTTACAGATACAGAATTATTAGAAAGAGAATAGAATTAAATTAGCGCGTCATGCAGTCATGCGCGTTGTCGGTTCGTGAAGAGAGAAGAAAAGGGAAAAAAGGAAGGATGGCCGCCGCCGGCGCAGGACAGCCCGTCGCGTTTCATCCGCGACGCATCGACGAGCTTTAGCATTGGCGCGTTCCAGCTCCGTTGCGAACAGTCGTAATTATTGCTTCACAATTATTTTAAACACTTCAGAAATTGTTTCCTGTTACGTAACTAAAGTATTTTTCAGAATGCAGATAATGGAAGAGGACATTAGATTTGACATTGTCACCTTTGTGGATGAAAATAATGCTCCTGGCATTGTTGCTTCCAACTGGATCAAAGAAGATAGACATACTTGCTTTTATCCCAATGTACGCACTGAAGAAATGAAAGAAAAGCTTTTGTGGAAAATGGCTGCATCTGGCGATAGTGGCAACTATATAAAATAAAAATTCTTAAAGCATATGGTATGCAATAAATTCCTATTTGTAATTGGTATAGGTATATATTATATTGTTATCAAATATTATATTTTCTTTCTTTCTTATTGTTGGCTGGTGAAAATAATACAACTTTTTTTTCTTTAGAAACCTATGGGGATGCACAACTTCATTTAAGAAAAGCGGAAGAAACATCAAATTTGGATTCCAATGAAGAAGTAGAAAAGAGGAAAAGGAATAGGAAAACAAATGTTTATCTTCCAGAAGACTGAAGATTCTTCAGATGAACAAAACCATCAAATATCTACAAAAAAAAAACTTGATTTCTCTAGATACCCATCTCCCCCGAAACCTAAAGCAGCAGAATCTTCAAACACTATTAAAATGGATAGCACCTTCATTGCGCGACGCCCTCCCAGCCCAGCCCAACTCTGAGGTTTTCCAGCCCAATTGAGTCATCATCTCGTGCCCATCCATCTATGGACAGTCCAGCTGTTCCCAGTCAACCGAAAATGTGTCCATCTGGTAATATATTTTAATTTATAATTTATTTATGCAGTATTCAGAGGATGTTAATGATATTTTAATTTTAATATTTTTGTTACAGACTGTGCGACAAGCAAACAATTTCGAAACAAGTGTCCGAAATTATTAGAAAAGTGGACCTGATTTTAAGGCGGCCGGAAGAGCCATTGACTCAACATTGACTCCACGAAGGCAAGATCCCTTTTCACTGCCACAGTTTCTAACAAACCTGCCAGTAAATGACGATGACAGTTTCTGCTGTCATCTAAATGAACAAGTAAAAAATCTTAAAAAATAGTGACAATACACAGGCAATGGTAGGTACCATAGATGGTAATGTAGAAGAATTCTACTGGTTGAAGTAGCTGAGCAATATTCTCTGACTGGGAAAAAATGAAAAACTCAAACAAGAAATCATTTCTTGACACAGAAATTTGCAAATCAATATTTCGTAAGTACTATTGTAATTCAGGTTTTTTTTATTATTGTTTTAATTCCTACATAACCAACAGTCACATTATGAAACATGCTGCTTAATGTCAATAATTATAGTACATTACTATAGCTCTTTTATTTATATTTTCAGAAATGTGTAAATAAGTGCATGGAAATGTTACCGACGATTAGCTGAAAGAGAATCAGTGACTGGCTAAACCAAACCAAAATAAAATTGTCAAGAAGGTAAAATTACTCTCTTATAATAATAGTTTGAACCCCGGCGCTGACTCAAAGTTGTATAGGTATGTAACTAACACCAACAGGAACGGGACGTAGTCAAATAATGATACAACGATTATACGTAACTGACTTAGAAGTTATATTTCAGTTGAACTACACATACAAAACAATACTTAGCACTAGGTACTTATTAATTTTTCTTATGACCTATCGGTATCGCGTGGAGTCTCTAAAACAATTCCCAAAACCCCGCGACCGCCAAGCGTTCCTTTTCTTCTTTTCCCGCGTTTTTTTTACATTTTTTGCGGGAAGAAGCGAGTTCTCCGATTGGTTCCCGCGATTTTCGGCAACCAATCACAGAGCGACCATGAATATAGTAAAAGGGTAAAGTTGCCAGTGTAAAATATTAAGACGAATATCAATTAAAATAATTGATTAGCAAAATCAAAATTCACAAACTCTAACAATCGACCGTCCTGACAACGTGTGCGTCCCCGCACACGACACCAGGTGGAACCCTAACAATCGGAACGTCGGCAGGTTGCTCGGTTTTTACATTTTTATTGTTTGAGTATCAAATTACAATAGTAGGTAACCACCTGCTTCCACAAGACTGATCAAAGTATGACTCGTTAATCAGCTCCCTAGAAATTGCGGCTAAGTGTGTAATACGACTTTACAAACTAATAATAATTCTCATACGAATTTACTAAGGTAAGTATACATATAATATTTAATTTAAATTAGGTACAAGTGTCAATACGGTATGTACCTATAACTGCAATAGCTTATAGTTCATTAGGTTGAGGTAAATATCTGATGTAAGTATTAAACTCAATATAAAAAAATAAAAACACATATAAGACTGACTCAACTGTCAAGGAACGCAAAGTACAAATCAACTCAATAGATTTATGTAACAATTTCTACATCTAGTTATTGACTTACATCCATCGGATCAGTAATATCTTGTATTTAAGAATATAAAAAAATAAAGACACTTAAAATAAAAACACTTAAAAGACTGACTCAACTGTCAAGGAACGCAAAGTACAAATCAACTCAATAGATTTATGTACCTAACAATTTCTACATCTAGTTATTGACTTACATCCATCGGATCAGTAATATCTTGTATTTAAGATTTCTCTTTGAATTTGACCAGAAAGCAACGATCGATTTATGTTCTCTGTCTCTTACAATTAACCTTTGCTTTGGGGTCCGAACGATCGATTAATCGGTTTACCCATCATCGAACTACTAACCCGAACGATCGATTTTTCGGGGCCTAACTGATGCCTACAAGACGATCGATTAACTTGTGGCAGCCAGTAGGACTTTTGTTGAATCAAGTCACGATCCGATCGATTCTCGTGCCTGATCTGAAACAACGAATGACACGCATCTGTAGTTAAGTGTCTCTAAAACTTAGTGGGATACACTATAGAACTTAGGAATAAAACAGTTAAATTATGGTTCAGTATGGTCCTCGTCGTCAGTGCCACTGGTATCCGAATTATTCACCTCTAGGGCCGCAATGTGTATCCATGGCGTCATACGATCTGCTGCCACGGTTGTGGGCCGTTTGTTTTGCATGCTGGCCAAACCCGGAACCGGTGCTACCTTATATCTGTCCCTACCTAAGACTCTGGTAATACGATAGGGCCCTATATACGAGGGCATGAGCTTTTTACTTTGTCCGTCATTATTGAAACAAGTCTTGGTTATTTTAACGAGTTCTCCTTCGACATAAATCCGGGCTGGCACCCTATTCCTATCATAAGCCTGCTTTTGCTTAACCTGCTGGTTATCAATCCTTTTCTTGACCTCCTCTCGAATAGCGGTAATTTCGCAGTTTTCGCGAGAGTCTTTGGTAACTTCGTTAAGAATGGGATTTATTTCGCTACTCATACAAGTTCCAAATAATACCTCTGACGGCGTCCTACCAGTGGTTTTCTGAAAAGTATTGTTTAGACCCCACTGGATTTTCCCTAAATGACTATCCCAATCCTTTTCACCGTACTTAACAGTCATCGCTTTCAATGAGTCGATAATTGTACGGTTGTACCGTTCAACCTGGCCATTTGACCTCGGACTGGCTACTGCATTAAGAATATGCTTAATTCCCTTGTCTAGGCAGAAACGATTAAAAACATGAGATGTAAAGCAGGTAGCACGATCGCTTACAAGGCGGTCAGGGACCCTAAATGTAAAAAATATATCTTCAAGAACTCTAATTGCATTCAAACTATTAGTATTTCTAACGGGTTTGATAAAACAGAATTTGGTGAAGGCTTCTACAACTACAAGTAAGTAAGTATAGCCTCTCTTTGACTTGACAAAAGGCCCGAGGTGGTCAACATGCACCGTATGAAATGGTACTTCTATTTTGGCTATGGGATGGAGCAGACCCTCGTGTGTTTTAGTCTTGTTCTTTGCATATGCACATTCAATGCATGAACTAACATACTTTTTTACAAACTTGGACATTTTGCTAAACCAATAGTGTTTCTTTATTCTTTCGAGAGTCTTTTCCACCCCAAAATGGCCAATATCGTCATGGTTCATCCGACACACTTGCCACCTCGCACCCTTTGGCACCACCCAACGAATGCTATTTTTATCATTACCTATACAACGAAACAATTTGTTATCCTTTACCACAAAATTATCTTTTAAGTATCGGAGTTCCTTCTCATTAAGACTATCATTTAAAATGTTTTTAATCCTACAGAGTTCGGTGTCTCCAAGCTGAAGCGTATGTAACCAATCTTCACTACTGATCGACATAACTGAAAATTGATCGATGGGATTCTCACTCTCGATCGGATTGCGGGACAGCGCATCTACATGGCCCATCTTTACGCCTGCTCTATACTCAACTGAACATTCAAACTCTTGTAGTAAGAGCCACCAGCGTGCTATTCTCGGGATTAGGTCTCGTTTTGAGAACGTAGATCGTAGAGCACTACAATCTGTAATGATCCTAAATGATTTCCCCAGCAGATAGACCCTAAACTTTCGCAATGAACAGACTACTGCTAGAGTTTCAAGCTCATACGAATGGAATTTTTTCTCCTCAGGCGAGGTTTGTCGACTGTAGAAAGCTACTGGACGGAAAGCATCATGTCCTTCGGAGCGCTGCAATAATATACCTCCAACACCTAATTTACTTGCGTCGGTGTGGAGCTCTGTCTCTGCTGCAGGATCATATATTGCAAGAATAGGCCTATCAACCAACTTAGATTTCAAGACTTCAAAAGCTTCCTCTTGACTATCACCCCATGTCCACGAGGTGTCCTTTTTTAACAACTTACTGAGAGGCAAGGCAATTCGCGCAAAATCTTGGATGAACTTACGAAAATAACTAGCCAGACCAAGGAACTGGCGTACATTGTGGACATTCTCAGGTCGTGGAAAATTCATGACACTAATGATTTTTTTATCACCTGGCCTAACCCCAGCTGCACTGATTTCGTAACCAAGATAATCGATTTTGTCTCGTAAGAAGTCGCATTTGGAAAGATTCAAAGTGAGATTTGCTTTCTCCAAAACTTGCAATACCTCCTCAAGTCGTACCAGACATTCACTAAAGTCCTTACCGAAAATAAGGACGTCATCTAAATAAGCAGTTGCCTTATTGAACCGAGCTGACCCTAATATCGAATTCATCATCCGTTGGAAAACGGCCGGTGCGTTAGCCAAACCAAACGGCATGCGATTAAACTCGTATTGTCCGTCTGGTGTGACAAACGAGGTGAGGTGTCTGCTCTGTTCTGAAATCGGTACTTGATAATAACCCGATGTAAGATCGAGCGAAATAAAACAAGCCTGGCCACTAAGTCGTGCTATTTCGTCTTCGATAATGGGCATAGGATAGCGCTCTTTCACCGTGATAGAATTAAGCATACGGTAGTCGATACACATTCGAAACGACCCATCCTTTTTGCGTACGAGTAGAATTGGACTAGCATACCCTGAGATCGACTCTCTTACTATCCCTGCATCCAGCATCTCCTTCACCATTGCCCGTACCTTTTCACGTTCATAATGCGACAACCTATATGGGCGATAGACGACAGGGCGTTCACTGTTTAACTCAATATTCATTTCGGTCGCGTTGGTACAACCTAGGTCGCTAAGAGAGGATGCAAAGCAACAATGATATTTTCTGAGCAACTCTAATAACCTTTGTTTCACGTCTTCTGGCACCTTATCACCGACACGAATAAGATTCTCATCGAAGTCGCCCTCAATCGCCACAGGGATTTCTGGTGGTTCGACAACTACCCTACTGACAACCTCTACTCTCTTTGCACGACATAAAACTAAATTATTTGTGATCCAGCAGGAACTCGAACATGGGAACACGGTTATATAGACACGACTATTTTCAGAGCGATAGAGACCTCCACAAACCAAGTACTGTTTATTTGGTTTCCCAGCGACAACATTGTTCAAAAGAATGTTGCCACATGTGGAGGGTTCAATCCATGCCTTCACTGATGCTGCACCGTAGAGCTCTACCAATCCTGTTGCCCTAATTTTAAGAGAGGACTCTGTCAGATCCGGATCTGGGTGTGGCATTTCATTGCCAATATCGATAAACTGTAGCCTAGTTACGTCCTTATAAACTATGATGTGAGGTTGTTCGGTGAAGGACTGCCCTATAAGCGCGGATTTCTCTAACAAATTATCACACACAACCTTGCATGGAACCTGAGCATTGACACCATCCACCCCAAAATTAAGTAACAACCCTCCTAGCGACTCTACTATACCGTTTCCAAACCCTTTTAGTAATGATGGTATGTGATCGTGGGTCAAGCCCAATTCATAAACTACAGACTCCTTTATAAGCGTGACTTCGCTCCCAAAATCTACAAAGGCTTTTTGTAATGTACCGTTAATTTTTACATCCTTCATAAATTTCGAGTTCGGGTGCAAGTTGCGTCCTTGACTGGCTACATCAATACACATGGCTTTTGGAATATTACCACTGGGTTTTACGACGTTATTTTGTATCTGCGTGTTACAGTTATCAGCTGTATGTCCTACTTTGTAGCATTTTGTGCATTTTATTAGTGGCTTAGGACAATGTAAGAAACTATGACCCCTTTCTTTACAATTGTAACATCCAGGGAATGAACCCGATTTAGCACCCGACTTTTGACTGGGCTGTCTATTAGGGGTTGTAGATTGATCGGTTTTGTTCTTGTTATGGTTGCGATCGAAATACTGATAAGAATCTCTGCTGCTCATCAAAAATTGCAAGAGTTGATCGGGGTGAGAGGACCGTAAAGCTAGAGCACCTGATTTGAGGGTCCTATCACTGATCCCATGAATAATACAATCTACCGCACGTTTCTCAACTATGTCACATTGGTTAAGTAAAGCTAGTTTTTCATAGAAATAAACCTCTATAGGTTCATTATACCTACTCCTTCTCTTAAGCATTTCCTCCAAGACCTGGCCGTAATTTTGTTCGCAAGGGAAGGCGTTTATTAGTTTCTCTTGCCATTCTTGCCAGTTAAACAGAATCGAGTTTAAACCTTCATACCATGTTTTGGCGAGGCCTTGAAGTTTCTGCATAGCAAAGTGAACGATAGTTTTATCATCCCAATCGTACACATTAGCACACTCATTGACTTTCTTGAGCCATACATCAATACGTTGGTTTTTTGTAGATGGATCAAAATTAGGTAGTATGTTCATGTGATCAATCTTTTGAAAAACCCGTGTGTCTCGGGCGGGTGGAGATGCCAAACTATCTTTCAAACATTTGAAAACATCAACAATATATTTTTTTGATACAGATGGGCTACGTGACCTTTTAAAGTGTCCCGCGACGTTGCGATGCTCAGCATGTCGGCCGTCACCACCGCGCCGATCGGCTTCCGCTTGTCGCCGTTGATGGTCGAGTGTCCCACTGCGCTGACTGCGACTGCGGTTGCTACGCTGGGTGGCGTGCCGCGACGATGTGCGCTGCACGCTGCGTCGGCTGCGACTCCGGTTGCGGTTCTCGGCATGTAGAAGACGCTCCCGTTCTTGTAGCAGCTGCCTCTCCAGGAGCTTGACTCGTTCATGGCTCAAACCCAGTTCTTGATCCCGGTTGCGACATGAGCTGCGAGTTCGCAACCGACTATGGCTGTGGTCTCTCACCCGGCTCCGACTTCGATGCCCCATCGCATAGGGCGTCTCAAGTCGTCGATGACTGGATTCCATGCTTGGGCGTCTAGATGTCCCATCCATGATGCAAGGGGTTGTTATCCCACTTCTGAAATGTAACTAACACCAACAGGAACGGGACTTAGTCAAATAATGATACAACGATTATACGTAACTGACTTAGAAGTTATATTTCAGTTGAACTACACATACAAAACAATACTTAGCACTAGGTACTTATTAATTTTTCTTATGACCTATCGGTATCGCGTGGAGTCTCTAAAACAATTCCCAAAACCCCGCGACCGCCAAGCGTTCCTTTTCTTCTTTTCCCGCGTTTTTTTTACATTTTTTGCGGGAAGAAGCGAGTTCTCCGATTGGTTCCCGCGATTTTCGGCAACCAATCACAGAGCGACCATGAATATAGTAAAAGGGTAAAGTTGCCAGTGTAAAATATTAAGACGAATATCAATTAAAATAATTGATTAGCAAAATCAAAATTCACAAACCCTAACAGGTAGTTGCATACATTTATTTATTTCAACAAGACGACTCATTCAGGGTGACTGCAATTAATGTATTGTATTTCAATGGCACCATTAATTTGAAAGTTAGTTTTGCAGGTGTTTATATTGACTAACAGCCATTTTATTTCATTGTTTCAGGGCCGAGAGACAATACAAAATCGACCATAATGCGAGTCTAGTCTAGAATGAACAGGCATCTTCTGGGCACGCTCGTTCCATCTTAGACCATAAGGTCTAAAGCGATGGATTACTACTTATACTTTTTTTTATACTTACGTATTTGTTTTCGACTTATATAAGATTGTGTTTCTATAACTGTTTACCCAGGCTGTATAAATAAATACCCTTTGAAGTGCAGTGGTGAAATAAACCCATTCAATTTTAATTTCAATTTATTTTATTTCATACTTTAAATGCTGTCAAGATAGTGTGATCTTAGGTTTATTGCTAAGACAGATGCTTAATAACATAGACTATACACTTATAAACTCTTATTAATACACCACAAAGCAACGAGTTTTGGTGTTTTTCATGAGGCCTACACGCAAACGACGACACAATTTTATTTTCATCCCACCATCTCGGAAAGAGTATTTTTAATCTTCAATATCTGAGTGGAAAAGCCGTTTTTATTCTCTAGAGGATAAAGTAAATTGAATTTAGAACATCGTGTGCACTAAGTTTGTGAATTAAAAAAAACATTAAACCTATTTACTGCTACCTCTATGGTGCCGAATATGTCATACAACTTTTTTTTAATTTGTTAAAAACTCAGACTCGGAACCTATTTGGTGTTCTTTTTTCAATTTGCTTTGTACGCGATTCTTTACGCGGCATTTTTTCACGTCATTGTTAAACCTTATATTAAAAACAAGAAACTTGAAAACAAGTGAAACAACTAAAATGAGTGATTCTAGCGACGAGGAAGTTTGCTTGACGCCAACAGCTAGAATTGACTGAAACTGTTAATAATGCGCAAATGAGCTTTCTCCCTCAACAATCACGCGAGAAGTATTTAAAACAATACGATATGTTCAACACGTGGCGACTAGCAAAAGGAGCCAAAACTTTCTCAGAAAACGTTTTGCTGGCATATTTTATAGAATTATCCGAGAACAAGAAAGCAAGTACTCTATGGAGTACGTATTCGATGCTAAAAGCAACAATAAAGATGAAAAAAGACAAACATATCGATACCTATCCTAAATTAGTGGCATTTTTAAAAAGAGCCTCATCTGGTCATCAACCAAAAAAATCGAAGTTTTTCACAGTATCTGATATTGAAAAGTTTCTTAACGAAGCACCCGATTCCGTATATTTGGCGGCAAAAGTAAGTCAGTTGCACATTCAGTATCTACTTAAGTATATTAATCTCAATTAAATAGTATACTTAGTAGATGTTGATAGGCATAATTATGCGTTCATATCAATTTTATTCATTTATCTACTACAATACTCTTTACGTTACAGGTTGTTCTTATTATTGGAATAAACGGAGCATGTCGAACTAATGAACTAACACAACTTAATGTCAAAAACATTGAGAAACATTCAGATGACTTACTATTAATTAATTTACCTAATACAAAGACAAAAAGAGACCGCAACTTCGTCATTCGCAAGGAATACGTAACGATTGTTGAGAAATATCAAGCCTTACGCCCGCCTAACACTCCAATCAATCGATTTTTTCTACAGTATCGCAATGGAAAGTGTGTTAGACAGCTTATGGGTACTAATAAAATTGCCAGTATCCCACGAGAAATAGCAACATTTCTTGAACTTCCAGAACCCCTGTTGTACACGGGTCATTGTTTCCGACGAACTTTAGCCACACTTTTGGCTGATTCCGGAGCTGATCTCCTGTCCCTTAAGCGCCACGGAGGCTGGAAGTCCAATGCAGTTGTAGAGGGATACATAGAGGATTCCATCCAAAATAAGTCTAAAATATGTGAATGCATCGTAGGAGCCATTACACTGAAAGAGCCTCAATCGGATCCTTGGACTGGCCCTTCTACATCAAAAATAAGCCGTTATGAAACACCTAACCATCTCCCTCTCTCTCCAACATTCACGCCAAGGGAATCCGATGAATCGGTACAACTATTAAGTAGGTATGACAGATAGTTTACCGGAAAACAGTACACAAGTGACTAACACCAATATTACAGTACCAAACAAAAATATTACACTCAATTTAAATAACTGTAGCAACGTTACTTTAAAATTTTCTTAATTATCCTTAGTATTATTTTGTTATAATTTAAAGATTATTCTGTAATAGTTACCTGTCATAATGTAGTAATTAATACCTAAACTGAAATAAAAGTGTACCTATCTTGTGATTGTAAACGTTTTTTTTTTGTATTTAGTCATTTCCTCGCTGAGGTGGAATGAAAAGTTACGTGTTGCACTCGAGTGCAAAGATTTTTCACCTCGTGCTCTTTTGATTCCCTCGCTAACGCTCAGGATTCTAATTTTGAATCACTCGCTAAAATTGAACACGCGGTTAAACTCTTGTTTAACAAATAACTATTTTATCGTATTGGTTCGCGTTCGCGAGTAAGCCTCCTGAAAAACACCAAAACTCGTTGCTTTGTGGTATAGGTATTATTAAGCATCTGTCTTAGCAATAAACCATTGATTACAATGTCTGCAACAAACATTAAGCAAGTATGTGACAACATTGTAGGTAATTTGTCATGACAAAGAGTGGGCAACATTGCAATGACAAAGAGTTGGCAAGTTTGCAATGACAAAGATTTGGCAAGTTTGACGGGCGGAAACTAGACATTTGATATAAGTTTGATAGAAACTTGCCACAAGTTTGTCCTTTGCCTTGTCGAACTTTATGCAAGTTTTCACATTTGATATTTCAAACTTACTGCAAGCCTGAAACAAGTTAAAATTGCTGTCTGGGAGTGGCATCAGCCCTGACTTACGAGGTGTAGGTCGTGAGTTTGAACCCATGTAGGCGCTTTACTTTGTGTAATTTACATATTTCATCACAGCTGCTCTCAAAAAACGGTGGAGGAAAACATCGTGAGGAAACCGGCATGTCCTGGAAACAAAAATTCGAAAACATGTGACGTTTACCAACCAGCAATGCTATTCTCTAAGGATACAGCCTTGCGGGCAGCGCTGTCGCAGCGGTGAAACTACGTTTGGTATTCACTAAGCTGCGTACAGCTCATTGACCTAAGAAAAGTATGGACTGGAAATACCTACGAAAAAAGGGTGCATACCTACAACTCGAATTGTCTCATAAAATGGCTGCCATTGCTAGGGTTGTGTCAATCAAGTAACATCGGTGTTACTATAACGAGTATCGATACTAAATACGAGTTTTACTAGTTATCACGTTTGGATCATACCTAATATTATGTACTTACTTAAAGTCCGTTGTAATTGTAACAGAAAAAGATGAGTAGGTTATCTTACCTTCTGTTATCTATACAAATAAATAAGTGTCTGTTGGTAATGTCAAAATAATAGCTTTTTACTAAACGCTTATCGTCTAAACAATACTTTTAAGAAAAAAAATAGGTAGGGGAGGACAATGTAGGTCTGTCAACATGTATCAGGTACTTAACAAAATAGAAAACAATGTAAAAGCCAATTGTTTTTAAAACTGTAACCGTGGAGTTTCTTGCCGGTTCTTCTCCATAGGAAACAACCAATTGTTACCATGCACCTAGCTTCTGACGTTTCATAAGTGTCCATGTAGGTTTAAGTGAAATATTTTTATTTTGGTGCTGTAAAGTTTAGTGTGCACCACAGGCCGGACTTAGCGGCTAGCTAGGTCACTCGGACCGAATAAGATGCAGGATTATTTTTGTTAACATCGCAGAATATACGGATATCGTTTCAGCGGAGGAACTAGTTTCGGAAACTATTACAGCAAGTAGGCAACGGTACAACACTATTCCATTATGACATATGTTTGTAAACAAACGAATGAATTAACAAATATAATAAAAAGGCCTGTTATATGGAAATGAACCCAAATATCAATACTTTAGCCATAAATTCATGATCGCGCTACAATTGTATCATCAAATGTGTAATAGTGTATGTATTAATGTATGAAAACCGGTTACTAACCTGTGCAAAGACAATTGAGGTTGATTTGCATTCTTTCTTGCACCACACTTCACAATACAACACAGAGGCATGTTCAATTTCTATTTTCCAAAATTTACATGCAGTTTTAAAAGGTAAAATCCTCGTAATTTTCTCGCAAATCTCAACTTTACAAAAAACAAACAACCATTTGACAGCAAAACTACCACGAAACTCGTCGCATATGATGGCTGCTACGGCACTTACCTACAACTGTCCCTACGTCACGACAAAATGTTGCCATAATTAGCAACAACTTAAAATATAGTTGTCTCTTTTATCAAATAAGATTATCTCACTAGAAAGAATGAGACATAACGATATTTCATATTCTGAATCATATTTCACTCATATTTGTATAAGCAAATGTATGTATAGATTATCGCGGCGTCTCCATGTTTATTCCTACTCAATGGTACAGCTACACTAGCGCTCAAGGCTGTTACGGCCGTGAGTTAAACTACCCAACGGCACAGCCACGGGAGGGCAAATTGACAGTTCTTCATACATTTTGGTATTCCGTAACATACATCGTGCGACCGTTGCTTTGAGTGTAGTGTGTCTAAATCAGTCCATAAAATTAAGTTAATTAA
Source organism: Apamea crenata (assembly GCA_949629185.1). Taxonomy (NCBI): domain Eukaryota; kingdom Metazoa; phylum Arthropoda; class Insecta; order Lepidoptera; family Noctuidae; genus Apamea; species Apamea crenata. The sequence continues at coordinate 10,846,845 of OX451379.1, read as the reverse complement.
GTGGTAATTTGCTGCTAATCTTGGCAAATTTTTGTTGTGACATATACAGTGACTCTTGTGGAATCCAAATATATATGGTTTTGGCCAATTAAATACAGTTTAATACCAGTATTTGCCAGTATACCTATTAAAACTTTAACGTTTCTGAGTGTTCAAGGTGACATTGTGACTTTTAAAAACAAAGGACCTCATTAGTAGCGAGCTTATTGCAAGTCATTCATACTAAAAACTTCTAAATATTGGTGCAAAATTTCAACCTATATCATTAAGTCGCCGTGGTCGATTGGTTTATGCGAGGGCTTTTTTGTATCACTAGAGCTATACTCTGCGTGCCGTCGGTTCGAATCTCGCAAAACGCAATTCTTTTTCCATTTTAAAAAATACCATAATTTGAGCTCAGATTGTCAGATTGGGTATTAACAGAAACGAAACTATGTTCCATTCACCCGACAAGAAAAAATTTCATTCGGATACCGACTTGACGACTACTGGTTCCTCTATGAGCGGCGAACAAAACGTGTCAGTCCGTAAACGTAAACAACCGGACTCTGAGTGGACACAGGGTATAAATGAATTGTCGACGGAGTTGAAGAATTCAATAAATGAGTGGCGACGGGATTTGCAAGCAAGTATGAATGAAATATCAGAGAATGTGGTATCAATGAAAGTCGAACTTACTTCGCTTAGTCAGGTGACGTCGGAGATAAGAAATGATATTAATTCTCTTCGATCGGAGCAATCGGTCCTGCGTCAGAAGGTAACAGAGTTAGATGTGAATTATTCAAGTACGACGGAGCGAATTAATTCCCTCGAGGACTCAGTCCAGTTTGTTACTGACGCGCAAACTGAACTCAGCAAGAAAGTCGCCCATCTTAGTAAAAATATTCAAGAAACCATTGATTTGAAGCCTATTGTTACAGAGCTTGTAGCAAAGATAGATAATTTGGAACAGAGCGCTCGAAATTGTAATATCGAGATATGCAACATCCCTGAAAGGCGCAACGAAAACCTCGTAACCATAATACGAAACATTGGGGCCATAATTAAGTGCAATATTCAACAAAGTGACATTATTTCTATTCATCGAGTCCCACATGCACACCAGCAAAACAATAAGCCCAAAAACATCATAGTCAAATTGACTTCACGTATACTACGTGACAATGTTCTTAGTGCCCATCGGTTGTGCAAGGGACTTGCCACGGATCAAATTGGTGTCTCAGGGACATCACTCCCGATATATATGCATGAGCACCTGACCCTAAAAAACAAACAATTATTTCGTGAGTGTCGAGTCGCTGCCAAAACACACAGTTATAAGTTTGTTTGGGTTAAGCATGGAACCATCCTCGTCCGTGAAAAGGAAGGTACAAGGTCTTTTGCAATTAGGACCCTGCAAGACATCACTAAAATCAAACCGGGCTACGCATCACCGATTGACAACCAGGGAGCCGTATCCATCGGAAATTAGCTCTACAATGAATAATCGGTCAATCTTCGGTATGGCTCATAATCGCTCACCACAGCTCTGTGCCTTTTTAATAGTTTGTATTTTCCAAAAAATTGTTGAACACTCCTTATGCTGGGTTGTAAGTTGCTCGTTATGGTTAATCTATTTTTTTGAGTGTTATGTTTTGTTTCTAGTATTCTGTTCGCATTCTCTTGACGCTTTATTGTACAATCATGCCCTGCTAGTTACGGTTACGTTAGTAACGGTTAATGCATTTATGACCATATTCTATATAGTTTTACGCTACAATGACAGATAACTTAGTTATATATTACCAAAATTGCAGGGGGTTCCGCACAAAATTAAATATTTTGTATATGAATATCCTAGCCAATTGTTATGACATAATTATTTTGACTGAGACCTGGCTGACGCCCGAGATATCAGATAACGAGTTTATTGATGAGCGGTATGTGGTACATCGGTATGATCGCGACCGTATTGCCACCAATAAAAAAGACGGAGGCGGTGTCCTCGTGGCTGTACTACGGGGTCTGCATCCAATTAGATTGACTCCGCAATTAGCAACCCATGCCAGCATTGAGCACATCTTGGTGCAATTACCAAGCTCAATTCGAGGCAAGTGCCAAATTATTGCTGCAGTATATATACCACCAAAAACACCAGAATTTGCTTATGCTGAATATTTTGAACTTCTGCAATCACTGCTTGGCGACACAAACATTGATAATTTCTATGTGGTAGGAGACTTTAACCTGCCAGAAATCGACTGGATCGCAAGTACAGATAGTACTTCACTATCTGCTCATATTTGTAGTGGCAACTCCCCCGTTTGTGATTACATGAGTGCGTTTTTGTCGTACCTCAACGCTCATCAATTTAATACCATACGGAATCAAAGTGGGAGAATATTAGACTTGGTTATTGGTAACTGTGATTGCAATGTTTCTGGAGCCACAGACTATTTACTACAACTTGATGGCCACCATCCTCCACTTAATGTTTTTATTTCCCTAAGCGTACCCTACAATTCGATGGCCCGCAAGATGATTAAAAAGTATAATTATTACAAGGCAAATTATGATAATATAAATGGGGATTTAAAAGATATTAATTGGGGGGAAGTTTTAATTAAACATACCATTGACGATGCCTTAAGCACGTTTTATAATATTGTTTTCTGCATTATTAAAAGACACGTTCCACTAATTAGTTGTAGATCTTTAAAGTTTCCGGTATGGTTTTCAAAATCGCTTATTCATATTTACAAAAATAAAGCCAAGGCTTGGGTAAAATGGAAGATGTTTCAAAACATTTCAGACTACGAGCAGTTTTCCATTTACCGCTCTAGATTCCAAGTTGAGTGCAAAAACTGCTACAGAAAGTACATTGCCTCCGTCGAAGATGGTATCCGGACTAATGTTAAGTATTTTTGGGCATTCATTTCTTCCCGCAAGTCCTCTACTAGCTTTCCTTCTATCATGCATTGCGGTAACCATTCAGCCAATAACCCCGAAGACATCTGTAATTTGTTCTCAAGCTTTTTTAATTCGGTATACGAGCCATCCATTTCAGTTGATGGTATTTCAGCGCAGTGCGTAGATTATTCTGAAACCTGCCGGTCGATTCTGTAACCATCTCACCGTGAAAACCTAAGTGAAGTGAGCGTGGAGTGAAGTGTCAGTGTCATTCCACCTGATACTAGGGATTGACCAAGCAAATATTTACAATCATAATCGAGATTTTAATAATATTTTTATGTTAATTTTATTGCTATTTTTTATAATTTCAAAGCTAGTATTTTAATTGTCAAAACATTCCTATTTGGTGGGGTTTTAAAATAAAATAGAAAAACAGAAACTTAGTCAGAATCTCAATGTTGTATTTATCTCTTTTTTTTCTAGACTAGTCCTTATATATATAGCTTGAGGTGCGACCGTGCACAGAATGAAAATGCTTCTAAACGGAAGACTAGGCGGTATGGTCGAGAGACTTTAGCCTGCCCATTGGGCGAAATAAAAAAAAATAGTGAAAATGCGCATCGACATTGTTTGTTATTATGAGCGATTGTAGATGGAGTCTAATAGAGACTGCGACGATGTTCAGCGCTGTAAATAACCCAAATCGATTCAATTGGAAGAGATAACCGTGTGTGTCAAGTCATCGAGTGCTAACGGTACAGAACATAATATACCTACATACTGCTAACACGGTGTGCCTGGCTGACGGACTATAGACAACCCGACGTAGTTTGTGTGGGTGGAGTGATCACTTCACCCGATTCATGACATTTTGCTCGTGAATCGGGTGAAGTGATAAGATCACGCCGCGCTTGCGCGTTAGGCACTGTCATTATCATATTGGAGTTTTGTTTTTACTTATTTATCTAGTAACGCGTCAAGTGAAAATATTTAATGCAGATCGGTACCTACTTATAACTTGTCGATGCTAGGTAATAATAAAAGAATCATCAATAAATACATTACATTATTCAACAGTTCAACCAACACTCGCTCATCGCGCGCCCGTGTTCACTTCACCTTGCTGAAGTGATTTTACGAGAAACTCGTGAAGTAATATCAAATTAAGTTTTTTTTTTAATTTTCTGTTATTGGCGACCATGGCCATACGCCTGTTCGTAATCGAGTTCAGGAAAATAATTAGTTCATATTTATTTTAATGCTTTTAGATATTTTAATGACTAAATCCAACCGTGTTTGTACAGACGCCAGCACATCAACCTACTACAATCTGTCAAATTTCTTTAATAGATTTTCAACTTTGTTGCTAAAGCATTAAGGTTCAAGGTTGATTAGGAAAATTTGACAGTTTCGGTTAGCTTGACCTGCTAGCGTCCGTACATCATTTAAAAAGTCAGTTTAGTGCCTAAATTTGGTCTTCAAGAATTAACCAGATTTTGAATACATATTTATCCTGTAACGCGACACGCATGCGCACTTTAACCATATGGAAAATGCAATACCAACGTCCAATAAGTGCAAAGTTCAACTGAGCTCGCAATCAGATTGTCTCCCGTAAAATTAACTAAAACCCGTATTTTCGATGCTAGTAACCCTTAAATGAACTAGTGGTTGGTGGCACTGGCAACCCTACGCCGAAGTGTTGTTGCCATGGGACAAAACAAGTTCACTTCTAGGAAACGGCAGCGCCTAACGCGCTTGCGCGGCGAAAAATTTAGGCTATTCCGAATTAGGCCATCATCGCCCACAATATTTATTATAGATAAAATCTCCCTTCACGCGAATCTCGTAACCCATCATGGGTTACGAGATTCGCGTGAAGGGAGATTTTATCCATTCCTCCATAATCGATTTGTGCGTGCTTACACCTCTTCCGAATTAGCGTGAGGGCGATAACGATGTCCCGTGAATCGAAAAAGCTGAAGTCTTATGAGTGAGCGCTGTCAACGGTTATGATCTAATCGAATCTAAATCGGAAGGGAAATTATATATTGTTGAAGGGAGCGCTGTGGGCGATGATGCTTAATTCGGAATAGCATTTAGGTATTTCACGCCGCGCAAGCGCGTTAAAAAAAAACAAGTTCACTTCTAAGAAATGGCAGCGCCTGCCATTTCTTAGAAGTGAATTTGTTTTTTTTTTCTGTCACTAATGACCATGAACATAATATTATTATGTGATAAATGTCTGTTCGTATTCGAGTTCAGTGACAATAATTAGTTCCTAATATTGTTTTAATTCTTTTAGACATTTTAAAACTGTCTAGTTTAAGTTTTCCTGTATACCTACTGTTTTATACATACCGTCGCAGGTCTACTGGAAGAAATTACTAAATAATTGATGTAAACAGTTCCTGTGTGCTCCTCTATCTTTATGTATTTTACTTTATTGAGTATTCAGTGTGTAGGTACATAAATAAAATTTACAAATTTGTATCACATCAAAAAAAATTGCTAATACATTTTTATCTACTGAGCCTGCTGCTTCCCGAGGCTCAACTTCTGAATGCCGGGAACGGAGGGTCATTGGACCCCCACCGCAACTAGCTGGAAATAATAGTAAGCATTTATTACTAAATATTTTATGTGATGTGCCGATGTGTAGTAATTAAATAAATTACTACACATCACCACATCACATCTGCAGCTCATTGGTAATGTTGCACGCCACAATTAATGCCTGATACATGGTGACATTAGTTACCACTAGCGCCATCTATTATGAAGTAGCAGAACTAATTTATCCTTTATAGAAATTTCTATACTAGAACTATCGACAGAGGTCAGTCGGGGCCGGTAGGTACTTGAAAAATAAAGTCTTTTGCAATTTTAATTCTAATGTTAATGTTATGTCTATGTTTTTAGAATAAGTTGAATTATTATAAGATACTTAAATGATAAGTCCTCTCCAAATTTTATTCATAATATCTTTTGCTGTGCCCGACAGGGTCCACGATTGTTACCTACCAAATAAATGTTTACCGCCTAAGCCTACATTGTGGAATGCAATAAAGTATTGAGTATATACCCGAACATTCTAGATGTTTCTACAATAGAAGGTACTAGAACAATCTGCTGCACTATATGCCAAAAACTTTGAAATAAAATTATGCTAAAAGTTTATATGTGCTTATCCTGTACATCAGGTTCAGGGTTTCCCTCTTGACATCTTACAATTTAAACTGCCACCGTTAATTAAGTCAAACAGATAGTATGTTGAGGGTAGCGTTAACTCCTCTCCCATCATCATGTGGAGCTGGAACAAATGACACTAGAATAAAACTTGGTGCACTTGTAAATTAATTGGAAAAAGAAAATTGAAGTTCAAATCACAGAAAATCAGAATTATTAAATAAAAAAACAAAAACAAAAATGTACTGCAAGTGAGGTATCTGAAAAACAACCTTTTTAAATAAATTATTAAAGATGTCTAAAAACTTTTGGTTGTTTTTGCCATAAATGATGGCGAAATTAAAAGTTTTTACTTTAATTTTGTGTTAATAATTGGCAGGAATTATTCACATGAATATTTATATAATATAAATAGTTAATTATAATATTATTCTTACCAGGTAGATAAGCATAATTATTATGGTCATCAAGTTTAATTTTCCGAATAGTAAAAAGGATCACAATAAATTATTCCAATATACATCTGGAAAAGAAATGAATGAAAAATTTATATTATTCATTATTCTACAAACTTGTTTTACAAAAATACTCATGTAAAACAAGTATTTAAAGACACTCGGTAATCATGATTGACAATGGTTTCGAAGGTTGCAGTCAGACTAATTAAATTTGCCACTAACTCATTTGAGTAACGTTGGACAGCCTCAAACTCAAATAAAAAGTATGCTGGCAAAGAAAACTTGACTGGATTGGAATTAAATATACTCATTTTACAAGATTAGCAAGTAGTTAATAATAACGTACGAACCTTCTTCAGCTTCCGTGACGATTCCTGTGGTAATTTCCTCGGCCTATACCAATTATGGAAAAGACCACCATATAGCTACTACTTCTAATTTATTGATGTATCTTTTTCAATATGTTTCTGGCACACACATAGTTTGTGAAGATCTTGAGCGCTTATGCCCAGGAGCCACTTTCTGCGTCCGATCTCACTAACAGGAAACATGCATAAATTCCTTTCAGTTATGCCGCAATGTTCAGTACAACACTTGTACATCTTGCAATACCAATGAAATATAATATACTTTAAAATCACTGAGAAGCTATGAACGAAAATTAAGCAACGCAAACTTTACTTGATCAGAAACAAAACTGTATTAGTTACGCAGCATTAGTAGCGGAACACTGAAAAGTCGAAACCCCAAAAACCGCCAAACCAAAATTCTACAGATATATTCATAAATTAATATCTATGGTAGGTTATGGTTGTTCAATGTTCATCCAACCATAGAGTACAAAGTTGTTTTTTTTTTGTTCTAGTCTAGTAATTTTCATAAATGCGAAAAAGAGAAAAAAATACTGTGTCCAATTACTGACGGATTATAATTTTATTTATGATATATTATAACGACAAATTATTTTTTCGATTTTTCAACGTTTCGATAAATGTTCATGAAATTATTTAAATTGGGCAAAGATTCGAGACGAAGAGACGTCACACACAGGACGCCTGAGAGTCGAGGGAGGATATCTCCGTCGAGGCTCGAGGCAGACCGCGGCGAAGGTGGTGTGACTATCTAATCATTTTTGCAGGGCAAACATGGCCAGCAATCGCACAACATTTGTAAGGAAAAAGGGGAGGCCTAGCAAAAACACGAGTAAGGCTATTAAAAAAAAAGTAAAATTAGTTTATTCAAATGAACGATTTTTTTTTTAAACAAACAAACTAGCACTAAGACTACTGAAGGTGTCCAACATCTAGCAAATTCAGTAATAATTGTAAGATTGGACAAATTGTTACAATGTTAGTTCCATATTTCGCCACTATACACTAGGTCTTTTTGGGCTATAGATGCGTTTTTTTTTTGTTACATTTTTAAAAATTTTGGTAACCGTAGTCGAGCGCAAACATTTACCGGTTTATTTATAAACGCCTAAACGGTTCAGTTATTTTGTGATTTGTTTAATTTAAACATATATTTTCTATTCATCGATAGACAAAGATAACTAAATTTCATCATCTGTGGTGGATATGTGCTGTCTAAGTCTACTGTCAGAATAACCTTTTCGTTTACGAGTTTCAGAATAAATATTGTAAATAAACAAATGAAAGTTTTAACCTAATGTCAACTTTGAATTAGTTTTTCAGTGACAATGATTAGTGATCAGTCTGGTGGTTAGCTTTGCAAGGACGAGTGGTGGTATTTCAGGTATACTAAACCTAGCTAACTTGATGATAATATTAACGTAAAAGACGTATGGGCCAGAATCGTCACAAAGTAACACATAGGGTGCCTGAAGACGGGCGTCGACACCGACACGTTCCTGGCTGAAGAAGGCACAACATAAGGAAAACTGGAAAGCTATAGGGGAGACCTTTGCCCAGCTGTGGGACAACATAGGATAACTTAAAATAAAAACACAAAAGCAAGTGAATTTCATTAATCTAATAGATTCTATCTTTCAGCAGATGAGCCTAGTCGACCTTGCAGTTGCTAAGACATTAAAGGAACTGAAGACAATATAAACACTGCCTCTAATTGATTCAATCATATCGATCCTGGCTGTCTGAGGTCATTATTTCACACTCTGTTTTTGATAAACACAGGAACGACATGGACAGGCACGGAGCATGGATTAAGCAATGTTGCAACTCATTGTATTATAAATATAGGAATTATTGTGGCCCTTGTGATTGACATCAGGCGCTGCTTTAAATAAATCATACTGCTATACCTACTTGTTGAAAGTACTACATTAGCTGCAGATGTGTAGTAATTAAATAAATCAAATACTTAGTAATAAATGCTTAAAATTATTTCCAGCTAGTTGCGATGGGGGTCCAATGACCCTCCGTTCCCGGCATTCAGAAGTTGAGCCTCGGGAAGCAGCTGGCTCAGTAGAAAAAAATGTATTACCATTTTTTTTTGATGTGATACAAATTTGTAAATTTTATTTATGTACCTACACACTGAACACTCAATAAAGTAAAATACATAAAGATAGAGGAGCACACAGGAACTGTTTACAGCAATTATTTAGTAATTTCTTCCAGTAGACCTGCGACGGCAACGGGAGAGTTGGCTGAGAAACATAGACACAGTGTATAAAACAGTAGGTGTTCACGCAGACAAGGCGTGAGTCTTAGTCCAAGGCAGGGGACGCGCGGAGGGCGCGGCGCGGCGTGGCGCGGGACTACACCGCGGCAGCAGACTGGCCGCCGCCCGCACCTCACTCCAATACCGAGCACGGTCGAAGACGCGCGCGCATACTTATCTACCTACTTGTACCTATTGTTAAAGTTTAGTCCAGCATTGTACTGTCTTGTAGAACCGTATTATAAGTGTTTACAGTCCACTTTACTTTTATTCACGAACTTTTAGTTAGGTCATCAACAGTAGGTATACAGGAAAACTTAAACTAGACAGCCCAAAACATGCTTATATTCTTATATGAATAATAATAATAATTTTAATGAAAATTGTGTGTGTATGGTACCTATGCCTAAATATGTATGATAAAAGGTTTGTACTTATGTTGTACTGTGGTTTCTCTAGAGAAGATGGGATATAAAAAAAACCCATGCGCCTTTACATATTATATACGTATGTAAACGAACAATAGGTACATACACAATCACTGCAGACTTGCTTAGCACAATTTTATTAAGTTACTCAATAGCCGTTTGTTGAAAACATAATGTAGGCTGATAAAATATTTTTTTTAAATGTACTAAGACAGTGGATTTGGACAATAAAATGTCTAAAAGCATTAAAATAATTAGAAACTAATTATTGTCACTGAACTCGAATACGAACAGACATAATAGTATTATGTTCAGGGTCGTCACAATCGAAAATACGGGTTTTAGTTATTTTTACGGGAGACAATCTGACTGCGAGCTCAGTTGAACTGTTGAATTTTGTAATAGTATTTGATGAATAATTCTTTTATCATCGACGAGTTACTTATGTAGGTATCTATGTATCTACAATAAAATATTTGCTTTGCACCTATTGGACGTTGGTGTTGCATTTTAAGTGCGCATGCGTGACGCGTTACAGGTTAATGCCTAAAATAAGTTTATTTCAATTTGTTAGAATCGATTTCTGAAATTCGTCATATTAATTACTCGAATCGATTGAAAAAAAAAATCGTTTGGCATAATAATCGTTTCGCTTTCGCACATTATAACAATAAAAAAAAAACAATAATGGTCGGCGAACTCTGGGATTTTGAACACAAATTGAGTAGTGGTAGTGGTAATGAATATTACGTGTTATTGGACTTGTCGTGGCACTTTCTTGTTGTTTATAATATTTTAAATTATATTTGACACATTTTAAATCGTATCTCTAATAGTGTGTGTGATATTTGTGAAAAGTAAAAATGTCAACACGCATGATTGGCGCGAAACTTCGACTTTGAATATCAAAATACTTCATTACCACTACTTATTTAATTTGAACAATGGATGAATTCGTCAAATAATTAAATGATGTATGCCACCCCACTGCCCCTGCCTGTAGTGGGGTATGGATGTTCGAAATCTCCATTTTTGATGTTTTTATGCCTCAACCAGACAACCACCACTGTCATCAAAATGGCGATTATCGCATTTACAGAGTTGACTATTGTAGTAAATTAATAAACTTGTGCGCTTAATATTATGAAAGATATATTGGCGTTAACCTATGAGCTTTTATCAACTGATCTTAACTAACGCACATGCCGGTGGAGGTTCGTGTGTTAGGGTCCAATCGGAGGCGCTTCCGAACTAAACAAAATGTAGGCTGATAAAATTAACTTTTTAAATGTACAAAGACAGTGGATTTAGATAATAAAATGTCTAAAAGAATTAAAACAATATTAGGAACTAATTATTGTCACTGAACTCGAATACGAACAGACATTTATCACATAATAATATTATGTTCATGGTCATTAGTGACAGAAAAAAAAAAACAAATTCACTTCTAAGAAATGGCAGGCGCTGCCATTTCTTAGAAGTGAACTTGTTCTTAGAAGTGAACTTGTTTTTTTTTAACGCGCTTGCGCGGCGTGAAATAGGTAAATGCTATTCCGAAGTAAGCATCATCGCCCACAGCGCTCCCTTCAACAATATATAATTTCCCTTCCGATTTAGATCCGATTAGATCACAACCGTTGACAGCGCTCACTCATAAGACTTCATCTTTTTCGATTCACGGGACATCGTTATCGCCCTCACGCTAATTCGGAAGAGGTGTAAGCACGCACAAATCGATTATGGAGGAATGGATAAAATCTCCCTTCACGCGAATCTCGTAACCCATCATGGGTTACGAGATTCGCGTGAAGGGAGATTTTATCTATAGGTAATAAATATTGTGGGCGATGATGGCCTAATTCGGAATAGCCTAAATTTTTCGCCGCGCAAGCGCGTTAGGCGCTGCCGTTTCCTAGAAGTGAACTTGTTTTGTCCCATGGCAACAACACTTCGGCGTAGGGTTGCCAGTGCCACCAACCACTAGTTCATTTAAGGGTTACTAGCATCGAAAATACGGGTTTTAGTTAATTTTACGGGAGACAATCTGATTGCGAGCTCAGTTGAACTTTGCACTTATTGGACGTTGGTATTGCATTTTCCATATGGTTAAAGTGCGCATGCGTGACGCGTTACAGGATAAATATCTATTAAAAATCTGGTTAATTCTTGAAGACCAAATTTAGGCACTAAACTGACTTTTTAAATGATGTACGGACGCCAGCAGGTCAAGCCAACCGAAACTGTCAAATTTTCCCAATCAACCTTGAACCTTAATGCTTTAGCAATAAAGTTGAAAATCTATTAAAGAAATTTGACAAATTGTAGTAGGTTGATGTGCTGGCGTCTGTACAAACACGGTTGGATTTAGTCATTAAAATATCTAAAAGCATTAAAATAAATAGGAACTAATTATTTTCCTGAACTCGATTACGAACAGGCGTATGGCCATGGTCGCCAATAACAGAAAATTAAAAAAAAAACTTAATTTGATATTACTTCACGAGTTTCTCGTAAAATCACTTCAGCAAGGTGAAGTGAACACGGGCGCGCGATGAGCGAGTGTTGGTTGAACTGTTGAATAATGTAATGTATTTGTTGATGATTCTTTTACTATTACCTAGCATCGACAAGTTATAAGTAGGTACCCATATGCATTAAATATTTTCACTTGACGCGTTACTAGATAAATAAGTAAAAACAAAATTCCAATATGATAATGACAGTGCCTAACGCGCAAGCGCGGCGTGATCTTATCACTTCACCCGATTCAGGAGCAAAATGTCATGAATCGGGTGAAGTGATCACTCCACCCACACAAACTACGTCGGGTTGTCTATAGTCCGTCTGCCAGGCACACCGTGTTAGCAGTATGTATAATGGGGTTTATTCATAAACGATTACTCAAGTTAAGTAACGTTTAAACGTCAAAAATGTATGGTTAAACAGTCGCTAATCACTGCTTATCTTTAAGCAACGTTTATGAATAAAGGGGATTATGTTCTGTGCCGTTAGCACTCGGTTATCTCTTCTTATTGAATATATTTGGGTTATTTACAGCGCTGAACATCGTCGCAGTCTTTATTAGACTCCATCTACAATCGCTCATAATAACAGACAATGTTGTTGCGCATTTTCATTAGTTTTTTATTTTTTTTTTATTTCGCCCAATGGGCAGGCTAAAGTCTCTTGACCATACCGCCTCGTCTTCCGTGTAGAAGCATTTTCATTAGTCTAGTAGCTGTGCACGGTCGCACCTCAAGCTATTATGGACTAGTCTAGAAAAAAGAGAAAAATACAACATTGAGATTCTGACTGAGTATTTTATTTTAAAACCCCACCAAATAGGAATGTTTTGACAACTAAAATACTAGCTTTGAAATTATACCTAAAAAATGAGCATTAGAATTAACATAAATATATGATTAAAATCTCGATTATGATTGTAAATATTTGCTTGGTCAATCCCTAGTGTCAGTGGGAAGACACTGACAGTGACAGCTCACTCCACGCAAGATTTCACTTCACGGCGAGCACAGAATCGACCGGCTGTTCTCTCCTTAGTAACATTCAGTTTACTGCCGATGAAATATTAAGTGCGCTAAGAGCACTAGATCCATCTAAAGGCCCGGGACCTGATGGTCTACCAGTTGTGTTCATTAAACAGACCGCGGTTAATCTGTGTGTGCCTTTGCAAATTATTTTTAATTTGTCTATTTCACAAGGAGTCTTTCCCCAAGCATGGAAACTTGCAAACATTACTCCTGTTCACAAGTCGGGACCTAAACAGGATGTCGAGAATTATCGTCCTATATCGATATTATCGGTGTTGTCGAAGCTTTTTGAGAGGCTTGTTCATGATAAAGTTTATCCTCTACTACATAATAACATAATCCCACAACAACATGGATTCGTCAAAAAAAGGTCAACTACCACTAACCTGATAACTTTTGTTGACTATTTATTTAACAGCATGGACTCTCGTATTCAAGTTGATACCATATACACGGACTTCCAAAAAGCTTTTGACAAAGTGGACCATCAATTGCTGTTGAGTAAAATTGCTTTTAATGGCATACGTGGCAACCTATTGAGATGGTTTTCTTCTTACGTTCTTAACAGATCTCAGAAAGTTGTGATAAACGGTTTTAATTCTGCGACACTAAATGTTACTTCCGGTGTTCCTCAGGGCTCTATACTGGGTCCTCTTTTGTTTATTATGTTCATTAATGATATAGGTACGTGTTTTCAAAATTCTAAAGTATTACTTTACGCAGACGATTTAAAAATTTTTAGGCCGATTACTAATCTATGTGACTGTTTACTTCTGCAGGAAGATTTAAATAGATTCTCTGCATATTGCGTAAAAAATAAACTTAAATTGAGCATACCCAAATGCCACTGCATTAGTTTTACTAAAAATAAAAATGTTATTAAATATGCATATTCATTGAACAACATAGATCTGACAAGAGAAACAGTGATTCGTGATCTTGGTGTTTTGTTGGATGATAAACTCCATCTTGATGCTCATGTTGCTAAAATTGTAAACAATGCTTTTCGTATGTACGGTTTTGTGATGAGAGCGGCTCAGGAATTTAAACGCCCTGGTACTTATTTATACCTATATAAAACTTTAGTCAGGTCTCAGTTGGAGTACGCGGTCCCGGTGTGGAATCCCTTCTATGAAAAATATTCTAATATGATAGAAAAAGTACAACGCAAATTTTTAAAGGCAATGCATTTCCGTTGTTTTCGTACGTATGCATCTTACAGCGAACTATTGAGTAGTTATAAACTTCAACACCTTAAATCTAGGCGTATAATGTTGGAATCGATGTTTCTGTTTGATTTATGTAACAATTCATATGATTGTATAGACATAAGCAATAGAATATGTTATGTAGTACCCAGAACTACTATGTGTCGAGGTGTGCGCGCGCGACCATTGTTTGCTGTAACCTCTTGTCGATCAAACGCAGGATCGCGAGCGCCCCTACGGCGTCTTACTACTCAGTTCAATAAGACTTTCCGGGATATTGAGTTCTTTGCTGTTTCCGCTGGAAAGTTTAGAAGTACTGCGCTCAAAATTATAGCAGAATTAAGAACATAGCAATGCTAAAATCATAATTTCTATTTTAAAATATTGTATTACATCTTCTTTATTTTTTTATTATTTTTAACTGTATATCTTGCACTTTAGTCTTATTTTTTATATTTAACCATACTCTCTATTAAATGTATGTAATTTATATCGCACGCCGTTCGTATTTGTTTAACTTTTTTATATTATGTGGAAAATGTTGTTGGTTATACATTTATACTCCCCTTTTAGTTTTAAGTTCTATACCATAGCATTGTAATGTGTAACCGTTTATTTTCCCAAATAAAATAAAATAAAAATAAAATAAGTACATTAGATTTCCGCAAAACCACTATGATCGACAAGTGATAAAGTCAAGGCAAGTATCAAAAGTACCTACATTTTCTTGCTAGTCTCTTATGTCTTGTTTGAACAAGAGCTTGTTTTAAATTTGAATGCTTATTACAGGTTTTATGAGAAATTCAAAATTCCAGGGGTGCTAGGTTGCGTTGATGGCACCCTGATTTCCATGATACGTCCTAAGGAACATGAGGAGAGATATTATTGCTGAAAAGGCTATCATGCCAGGAACGTTTTAATTGTAGGTAAATTGTTGGTCTTTCTTAGTTAAAATTATGTAGAATTATAAAGAATTGCATGTAATAATAATATACTTATTTCAGATTAATGATGCTGATCTAAACATCTTGCATGTGGATGTGACTTTTGGGGGTGCAACACATGATAGTTTTGTTTTTTCAAACACTAGAGTAAAGGAGCATTTGGAAAATTTAAATAATGAAGAAATAGTGTACTTACTTGGTAAGTTATTATTTACAATACAATGATAACTTAAACACAAGTCAAGATTGCACTTAATTCCAGCTTCATTCAATGATTTCAGGTGACTCAGGATATCCTCAAAGGCCTTATTTAATGACTCCCTTTAGTAATCCAGAAACTGGTACCCCAGAGAGCCATTACAACAATTTGCACAGTAGTGCAAGGAACAGTGTTGAGAGGACTATAGGAATACTGAAAGGACGGTTCAGATGTTTGTTAGTTCATAGGGTATTGCACTATGATCCTATATCAGTAGGAAAAATTATAATAGCTTGCTGTGTTTTACACAACATGTGTAATCGAGCCGGGCTACCAGCTCCTACGTTAGACCAGTGTGATTTAGATGAAGAATCTAGGTTACTTGGAATCCTGACACATCCGGCTCCAACACATGATGACTTAGTCAGTGGGCAGATAAGTAGACGAGATTTAGTTAATCAATTATGGCGAGCACGTCATATCTAAACTTATAATATGCTTTCCTTTCTTTCCAGATGTGGAAAACATGTTTAGATGGAACATACTCACCATTATTGATTAGCTATACCTACACTAAATAGGTATTTAAAATTTTTATGAAAGTGTAATTTGTGAATGTTAATGTAGATATAAGTGTATAGAGATAAACAATTACAATTACTTATGTCATATATTTAAGGTGTGTGTTTAAAGTGTGGTGTGTATATGATTGGTATAATATCAATAATCATTGTCTCTATTTTTACAAATTCAATGTGTGTACAGTATGGTATGGGGCATGAGAAATTAAATAGATATCTCCATAATAATGCTTTCTTTTTTTATTTACCATTATAAACAATCAATCAATCAAAATCAAAAGTCATTTATTCAAATTATGCTGAGAATCAACACTTTTCAACCGTCAAAATTACATAAAACAGTCGCCACTTCCTAGTGCTTTAGAGTTGGGAAGAAGTGTCGCAACAAACTCCACAGCAGCACAGCTGTCTATTCAGTTAGAAAAACTTGATTCTATACAATAGTAGGTATGTAAAGTAATTAACATGACGAGAAACAGAACATAATTAAATTATCTACTATATGTCAACTAGCAGACCCTCAATATACCAACAAATACAATGAAAACTACTCAACCAAAAATTAAACAAAATTAAATAATTACCTAAATAAAAGCGGCTTAAAGAGCGTGCCCGCTAATAAACATTAACATTTACTACAGAAAACAG
This sequence comes from Apamea crenata, assembly GCA_949629185.1. Classification (NCBI taxonomy): domain Eukaryota; kingdom Metazoa; phylum Arthropoda; class Insecta; order Lepidoptera; family Noctuidae; genus Apamea; species Apamea crenata. The sequence goes on along the minus strand of OX451379.1, from coordinate 10,830,101 downwards.
TTCTTATTACACTTAAATTTCCAATTAAATTTCTTAACATCTACCATAAACTTGATATCTAAACATAAAGGTATTAAAATTCTAATAGATCCATGTTTCGGGGATTTAACTCCCTCGTCTGATGGATGCACATAAATCCTGCAGTGCCTGGGTCTGCCTAGACCATGACTCACTTATTTGTTTAAAGGCCTCTAACATCCTCTGCTGGTTGTCAATAAGGAGTCTCTCATTTTCCAAACGCCTCTCTTCAATGGCGATAAAACGTTCAGTCAGGCTCGCCATTTGTGATCGCCTTTGAGAAGGTGGTGAGCGCTGGATCAGACGGCGGCGTGCCGTTCGACGTCTACGAGGTGCTATGAACATAAAAAATGCAACAAATTACTAAACAGAGGTAAAGCAAATATGTAAGTATAACAGCATCATATCACTGTCACTCTCAGGAATAGATATTACACAATAGATATATATAAACATGTTGATTTAATAATGGCCGCTGTTGAAAAAAAACTACAGAAAATTTCAACAAATTGGCCCAACCTGGGAACCAACATGAGACCACTACTATGTGGTGCTTTTTACACTAAACCAATAATTAAACAAATTATAATGAAGAGGCAATTGGGGCATTACTCCTATGAGGCACTGCAAGTGGTGATCTAGCCTCAAACTGTAATAAAAAAAAAGTTATCTAAATATCCATTATAACACATTGCAAGACTTTTACTTAAAACCTCACCATTTGTTCTGTATTAGGCTGATTTTCCATTGGCATATTGTCCCTATGCCATGATGGGCCTGGTTGTACATCCTGCAAATATATTTTAGATTGTAATCAGCATCATCAGCATAATTTAGAATTTAACATCACAATAGAAGAATAAACTTAGAAGAAACTAGAATTAACTTACAGGTATTGATGGTGTGGACTGTTCTGTCTGGAGCATGCCTCTAGTAGCATGTTCTACAGGCAATTGCACATGACTCTACAAAATTAAATTTTAAAATTATAACTTCCCAGTATACAGTTTTCGTATTAGGTAATGCAAGCAATTTAAATCTAGTAATACCTGAAGTATGCTCTCTGACCCTGGTGTTGCATTTGCCTCCTCTGTAATATCTTGTATACTCTGCAAACAAATTTTGACTTAACAATGCTTTGGGAAGTAAAATAGGTACTTATTTGTGTGAATAATATTTCAATAAACATACCAAGAGCATATCATCTGATACTTCAGCATTCGGCACGTCAGGAGTCAAATTAAAAGTTGGCCCAGGTTCATTAGCAACCTAAAAAACAAATTATTGAAAATTATATTGATATTTCAGGAAATATATTTTATGCACTATAATAAACAAAACAAGCATAACTAAAAAAACCATAAGTAAATACATGAAGGTCAATTTCCAGCTCCCTATCACCAGTAACAAAGCTTTCGCCACCCATTATTGCAACTATTTTTTCTTCTATTGCAGAGAGAAACCCTTCCTCTAGTTCACCACCACCTGTTCGTTGCCTGGCCATCCGTATTTGACTAGCTTTTTTCCTTACCGCTGACTTCTTATCCTTCCAATACTGAAACAAAATATTATGTCTAAATATCTAGATTTCGCATAATCATAACACAATACTTATGTTATACGTAGACCCAATGTACATAGGTACTGGAACTTTACTCTTAAGAAACAGTCAAAGTATGCAAGCTGATGAAGCACACCAGTAATGCAATACCTAGGTACATTTGCTAACAAACCTTTGACCATTGCTGCCAACTTTTAATGCAGCCACTTCCATCACTGTTTAATTTGCCAGCTACTTCTTGCCATGCTGCTCTTGCGCGATCTCTGGCATGTGATGTCCGAGAGTGCCCTGTGGCAAGCCAACGTCGCTCTTCCAAACTCTCTACTAACATCTCTACTTGCGCACGGGATGGGATAGCACTTCTTGGCATGCTTAAAATACACAATGTTACGTTACAACAATAAAGTTATAGGTACATATTATTGTAAAACAACAGTTATCTAAGTAATTTACTTAAATTTTATTATTATCTCGTAGATCATACAATACTATTGAGAAACACTATTATTATTATCCATGTAATAACAGTGAAAATTATCATTACATACTCACATTTCAGTAGGTATATATCCTTTTAGTCACAGAACTACCTATGTTCAAAGCACTCGCTGATACAAATGATTAGATAAATTATCTTAGAGCACCCAAAAGTTTAATAACTAGAAACTCAATTGGTTTTGTTAGCGTCGCGTCGGTTGTGACTTGTGATAGTTTTTGTTGTCTTTTTTGTAGTCATCGCGTTGCTCGAAACGAGCAAAGGAATCGTCATTCAGCCTTAAAATGTAATAAAAAATATGCAATAAACTCTTTTAATTATGATATTGGTTATAGTTTTACTGTATTCCTTAAAATACGTAAAGATAGACCTTTAATATAAATTTTAAACCCATAAAACTCTCAGTCGAGATTGATCGATTATAATATAAAGAGTTTGTTTCCAGCCCTACGTTCGTCCACAAAACAGCGACGGGAGGTTACAGCCTTGGGTTCGTCGATGGCCAAACCTACGCTAGAGAATACGGTTTGAATCAGCGCTGCACGCTCGGTCGATCTCAAGGCTGTCTCGTCGACGAGCTCGTCGTAGCTTACAGCCATGAAATTGTCTTTTAGAGAATAGCACTGCTCTGGGTCTGCATGCTGGATTACGGCCCACTCCCTCTCACAGTGAGGAGGCCTGCGTTGTAGACTGATTATTTATTCATTTATTTATTTATTCAATATTTCGTGTATAACACCTTGACAGCTATAAAGGCAATTGATGCAAGGTTACTACCACAAAGATACACATACATATAACTTCTACCCAAAAATACAATTAAAAATAAAATCCCAAATACAATCAACAATTACAAAATAAAATTACAAATACCATTAAAATCACTTCTCAACATTTTCAATGCACTTTAATGCTACTCCTGTGAACTTCATCAGGCTGCAGTGAAATATATTATGCATATACATACTACCAGTACCTACCTTCGACGAACCACGTGCGTGTTGTTATGGTCATTGAGGCTATCACATTCTAGTTTACACAAAAACACTTAGTTTCACTTGTGTGTAGTTTTCTATTTCACAAGTCATAGGCCAAATAGAAGTCATTATAATAAACTCGTTCTAGTAACTCGCCTGGCTATTATAGTGACTACACAGGTCATGCTGCGATTCGTTCCGAAAATCAAATAATTATGGACGCGAATTTAGTTGTTACATTCAGTAAATTTGTGGAGAAGTCTCACTCCATACGCATACAAACTTTTATATGTACCTATATACTATACAGGGTGGCAGGGACGTCGACGCGCAAACTGTAACCATGAATGCAGCACATGATTCTAGACCCCTAGCGTAGAATTAAACAACTATCCAAAAAAAAACTGTAGTTGAAATCTACCTACGCGCCGGTACGCGGTCAAAATGTATGGAACAGCTTATTTATTTTTTAATGATAATGACCGAAGAGAAATTTTAACGCAGAGGGATTCTGAATCATGAACTGAATCCATGGTAACAGGTTGCGAGAGAGTCACCCTGCATCCTGTATAACTATTTCCATGCTCTCATCAAATCATGAGTTTTTGAGAAACTCGCGGACATACAAGGGTCGGACGTCAACGGGACGTCACGCTCGGTCCGAATAATCTAGTTTCTCTTTGACGTCAAACGAGGATGCGCTAATGGTAGCTCGTGAAATTCAAACCACCCCGTCGCATCGCATCGCCTTATTACTACGTTTTCGCTTAGCGTTCTCTTTAATTTTTTTACCGATTTCATCTATGTTTTTTTTGAAAGTGTTTTTCCACTGACAGTGGATGAAGCTTTATCACGCATGGATAAAGAAAATTGGAGAAAAGCAATTGAGGAGGAGTTAGATGCTCTACGGAAAAACAATACCTGGACACTGGTCAAACCACCAGCGTACCCTTACAACATCGTTGATTCTAAATGGATATTTCGAATCAAAGAAGAGGTGGGCGGATATAGGTATAAGGCACGCCTGGTAGCAAGGGGATATACTCAAAGGAGAGGCATTGATTACCATGAGACCTTCGCACCAGTTGTGAGACACAGCTCACTCAGAACGTTAATAGCTCTCGCAGCTAAATTGGACCTTCAAATTGATCAGATGGATGTTAAGACTGCATTCCTAAATGGAAACTTAAATGAAGTTGTTTACATGAAACAACCACATGGTTTCGAGCAAAAGGGAAAAGAGGATTATGTGTGTCTTCTGAAGAAGTCACTATACGGACTGAAGCAGGCTCCAAGAAGTTGGAACATCAAATTAGATGAGGAACTAAGGAAGCTACACTTTAAGCGATCCTTAAATGAACCCTGTGTCTACACTAGGACTAAAGGAAAGAACATAATAATCCTGGCTGTCTATGTAGATGACATTCAATTCAACAATTTAACAGAAATGAAGGTAGTGAAGAAAGAGCTTATGTCAAAATTTGAAATGAAAGATCTTGGCAAGGCAGAGTTGATGCTTGGTATTCAAATTAAACAAAATTTGAATAGTATCAATCTCAATCAAGAAAAATATATCGAGAAACTGCTTAAAGAATTTGGCATGGAAGATGCAAAAACAGTTTCAACGCCGGAAGTAACTGGACAAAGGCTAGAGAAGCCTCCATCAGAACACAAGTCAAGAGACGACCTACCATATAGAGCATTGATATGTTCTCTTATGTATCTTGCTGTGTGCACACGTCCAGATATTGCTCATTCAGTGAACAGTTTGAGTCAGTTTAACAATTCGTTTGATGAGAGTCATTGGATCGCAGCAAAACGAGTACTTCGTTATCTCAAGGGCACTAAAAGTCATGGTCTAAAATATTTAAAAGGACAGAATGGACTTCTTGAAGGATATGCTGATGCAGATCATGCTGGAGAGTTTGATAGGAGATCATACTCTGGTTTGGTCTTCATATTGCAAGGTGGCGCAATCAGCTGGGAGAGCAAGAAACAAAGAACAATAGCTCTTAGTACAGCAGAGGCAGAATATGTATCGCTATCAGAAGCTGCAAGAGAAGCAATATTCCTGAGAAGGTTTATAGCCGAAGTAACTGATGGACAGGGCTACAAATTGGATGAAGCCATGACCATCTTCAGTGATAGTCAGTCTGCCATCGCTATTGCCAAAAACCCAGTACATCACCAACGTACTAAGCATGTAGATGTGAGGTATCATTTTGTGCGTGAGGCAATTGTAAATAATGAGGTGATACTGAAGTATAAGGAGACCGCGTGCATGGTCGCAGATGGTTTAACAAAACCACTTCCAAGAGAGAAGTTTCAGTGGTGTGTGAGAGGTATGGGTGTGTGTGTTTGATAAACATGTATGGTGTGTGAATGGACACGAGATTAAGGAGGAGTGTTGGAGCAAACATATCAACTTCGCTGTCCAATGAGTCATATATGACCCATAGGAACGTATTGGAATAAGTTCTTGAGTCACAGTAGGCGACTCATTTCTCTATACAATTTGAGGCACATTTTTCGGTATGAACGTGATGTGATATTTTTTTAAATCATACGTGGACGTATAGCAAAAAACCTTGTTTACAATGATAAAAGAAAATTTCGCGATATTATATTGATATTATTTAGCGTAACAATTAAAAAAACGTTTGTACGTGGGGCATTATCAAAATGAGTTGTGTGGGGACAGGGAAGTTGATATGTAACCTCATGTCTGTCACATTCATTTGTGGACAGGCTGGTTGTGAATTTTAAAATGAGATCGTTTTTTAAAATTGACAACTGTTGTTTGGAACAATAAGAAAATGTGTGTGCCGTCTGTGATAGACGGCGGTGTTGCGTTGCCGTGCTATTAAGTTTTTGTTAAAATTGCAAAATGGGGGTCCCCGCAGAAGTGCAAGCGCAAGCTATTTCAATAGTTTATGAATTTCTACAAAATATTGACAAATCGCTAGCTCAAGACTTTTTGAAGAAAACAAAAGCGGTAAGTTCCATCATCAGTCCTCATCAAAAAAAATAGGGTTAGGGGGAAACTGGCCTCTGGTCCGCGGCCCATTGGGATTTAATGTCATTAAAATGAAAAAAAAATGTGCGAAATAAAACGTAAATATCAGAATATGCATACTTTATTATATATATCTACGAATATGTTCGTACTATGTGATTACTTTACTGTTTTATGGAAAATCATCATTAATGTTTAAGATTTGATTATTGTATTCAGTTCATGGCTTTTTACATTGAAAAGTAGCAAACTGAATACTCAATCTTAAACATTAATGAGACTCGTGAGACGTGAGACTCGTGACGCGGTGCATGAGTTGGATCAGCTAATAGCGAAGGCCAGGTTAGTCGAGGAGTCGTTGGCGGAGGTAAGTGCTTCTACCCATTGTTATAACAATAGCGACAATGTAATCTATAACCCTCCTGTCGCCGCGCAGGAATGTTCGAACGCAAACGTTAACCCAACGAAAACCATAGGTGACGTCGAGTACTGTACACACCCTGAGAAAAACCTTTACAATTAGAATTTACACAAATATTGCAATTTGTAACGCTTCATTCTACTTTAGTGTTAATAGGTTACTTGATAATTTGTAGGAATTTGCTTCCTGTATGATCTTTACATTATGTATAACATTACTAATGTAAAGATATCACTTAATTGAAATGAATTTTTGTCTTTGAAGTATTCGGGATGTAGATATAATATTAAATACATTTTACGCGTGCTTGTTGATCTCTGACAAGAATCAATACATGTCAATGTCATTCAAAATTTCCGTTTTTTTTTGAGATTCGGAAGTGATTGTGGAAATTTGATGGTGGTTTTCGCGTTATTTTGTGTTTTCTCACGACGATTTGGCTTTGTTTTATGGACTTTGGTGGCTCTGTTACATTTCTTTGACCTGTGCTCTTTGTTTTAGACTCCGACAACTCTGTTTTATATCCGAACCCGGCTACGTTTCATGGACTCCGATTTGCTACAATGGCAGCAGAAAAACGGTGTTGTGTGCCCGATTGTGGTGAGTGAATAATAACTAATAGAGTAAGAATAGATTTATATGTTGTTAATAATTTCTAAAGTGGGAATGTAACTTTCTACGATAATGATAAATATCATTTGGGTTTGTCATTAAATATTTTGGTTACTGTATCTTGTTGTTAAATTTCCTTTATGGAAGGAGAGGAAGGGCGAGCGAGGCTAGCAAAAGCCAGTTAAATAGTAAAATTTTAACTTCATTTTTGACCTGAATCCCTTGTCATGAAATGATGTGAAAGATCTTGTATTGTATTGTAGTGTTACATGTACACATAATGGCGGCTTGATGTTAGTATGTGTGTTATGTGTAAGCAAAGTGTTTTTAACGAGAAAGCCAGTTATTATCCTATTTGTGTGTGTTATTAATAGAAGCAAGCGATTATAAGCAATAGGAAATATAATACAGGATTCAAGTCGGTGAGTAAATAATACGTATAAGACGAACATTCAAATACTCGCGCCACGCTCGTTCGGATACTCGCGCTCGTTGCAATCCGCGGTACTTTTACCTACGTTTGAATAATCGCGCCAACCGCGCGCTCTCGTGGTAATCCGCTGTGCTTCGTTCTCGGTCGGCCCCCGCCACGCCGCCGCGCCGCCCGCGTCCCGCGCACAGCCACAGCACTCAGCAGTCGCATACGATCTCGTGTCGCCTACGCGTCGTTCGCGCCAAATATCTTTCATGTCCCACACCTCTTCTTCAAACTGTCTTGTGTTCCATCTATTTTGAGTGTCTGTACTTTCATAATTGTGTTTTGGTGGTAAATAAAGACATACAACCTTACAGTGGCTGCCCAACTCGTGGCTTCGAATCCACCTTGAGATATTTCCGAGAAGTTTCGTCGCGAGTGCCGCGATAGATACCTACATAGCGTCAAATCGCGAAAACATAAGTTACGTGACGAACTGTTGACATGCCGATGGAACTGCGAAACGCGAAAGTACTATCGAGTGAAGATATTATGAGCGACGACACGAGCGAGCCCGAATACTACGACCAGGCGGAGCCGCGCGCCGTGAGCGCCCCCGCCCCCGTCCCCGCCGGGGCGCATGGTCGCGCCGGCGGCGCTTCGACGAGCGCGACCACCGAGACCGTCTTAGCCGGTTTCATGGAATCCTTCGTCAGAATGCAAGCGGAAACAAACAGAACCCTAGTGGAAACCCTGAGGGCTTTCAACGGCTCCGGGAAACCACCGACATCGACGCCAACGCCCGACATCCGTCCGCCCAGCGCCTACTCGTCCGCGGTCACAGGCAACTTCGCCAAGTGCACTGCACGTTTCGACGGGAGGTCGCGCGACGCGGAAGTCCTGGAGGCGTTCATCGACGCGGTGCAGGTGTACAAGGAGTGCGCGTGCGTCAGCGACGAGCACGCGCTGCGCGGTCTGCCGATACTGCTGGAGAGCGACGCGGCCGTGTGGTGGCGCGGCGCGCGCGCCAGCGTGAACGCCTGGCCGGACGCCGTGGCGCGCCTGCGTGCCATGTACGGGATGCAGCAGGCGCCATACATAGTGCTACGGGAGATCGTCGACACGGACCAGAAAGACTCTGAACGTGCAGAAGTGTTCGTGTGTAGAGTGCGGTCGTTGTTTGCTAAATTGCCTTACGCGGTGCCGATGTGTATGCAATTAGATCTTATTTACGGCCTTTTACACCGACGTGTGAGAAAGCGATTACCTAGAAATGATGTTAACGATATTGATATTATGATAGAAAAAGTGAGGGCCATAGAAGATTCTATTGTCGAATTAAATCTTCGTACGTACTCCGCGAACCCGATCGTTTCTACGACGAAATCGGCAAGTCGAAACTTGCCGCGATCGCACGACGCGCCGCGCGACCGGGGTCATGAACTCGAGTCGAGCGAGCGCGAACGCAGCGTTACCACGAGTTCGTGCGGTACTAGTGTCGCGAAACTCACTGTAAACTCGAACGAGAATTTGAAACGTGATAAGCGCGTTCGATGTTCGTTCTGTAAATTTTATGGTCACGTTATAACAGATTGTCGCAATTTGCAAAGTAAAAGTAATAAACAACAACCAACCAGCGCGGTTTCCGAGGGTAAAAGTACCAGTAATGGGGCTAGTAATTTGCGTTGTTACGGATGCGGCCAACCCGGTGTTGTAAAGTCGAAATGTGAGAATTGTAGCGGAAAACAGTTACCCGCGACGCGATGCGATTTTAATATGGTGAACGACGGGAACGTCACACGCGAAACTCACGCGACGACGCCGTCACAAGCTATGGTATCGGTCACTATCGCGGATAGGGTAGGTGCCGCAATACTCGACACAGGGGCTACGTGCTGCGTTGCTGGTTCCTTGTTGTACTCTATTTTAACGTCGGTTGGGGTACAGTTTCACGAGGCGGAGCGAACCATCGGACTCGCGGTTGGTTCCCGCCAGGTGAAAACGGTCCTCACGGCGACGGTACCCGTGATTTTAGAAAGAAGGCAGGTCGATACCGAGTTCGTGGTGTTCCCAGGTGAGAGTACTCGAACATTGTTAGGTCGTAATTTTATTACTAAGGCTGGGGTCACACTGGACTTGTCACAGGAGTCATGGTTCTTTACTGATAATCCTGAGCAGATTTTTCCTTTCGTGCAATCATTTAGTTTGAATAGCACAGAGCTGATGCAGGCAGATATCTCCGAGCTACAGGCTTTGCGTCGATTACCGCAAGCTCAACGCGGTCACGGAGCCTGACCGATACCCACTTCCCAGGATCGAAGCCCAGACAGCAATTTAAACTTGTTTCAAGCTTGCAGTAAGTTTGAAATATCAAATGTGAAAACTTGCATAAAGTTTGACAAGGCAAAGGACAAACTTGTGGCAAGTTTCTATCAAACTTATATCAAATGTCTAGTTTCCGCCCGTCAAACTTGCCAAATCTTTGTCATTGCAAACTTGCCAACTCTTTGTCATTACAATGTTGCCCACTCTTTGTCATGACAAATTACCTACAATGTTGTCACATACTTGCTTAATGTTTGTTGCAGACATTGTAATCAATGGTTTATTGCTAAGACAGATGCTTAATAATATACCACAAAGCAACGAGTTTTGGTGTTTTACAGGAGGCTTACTCGCGAACGCGAACCAATACGATAAAAAAAAAATTGTGTCGTCGTTTGCGTGTAGGCCTCATGAAAAACACCAAAACTCGTTGCTTTGTGGTATATTATTAAGCATCTGTCTTAGCAATAAACCTAAAATCACATTACCTTGACAGCATTTAAAATATGAAATGAAATAAATTGAAATTAAAATTGAAGGGTTTATTTCACCATTGCACTTCAAAGGGTATTTATTTATACAGCCTGGGTAAACAGTTATAGAAACACAATCTTATATAAGTCGAAAACAAATACGTAAGTATAAAAAAAAGTATAAGTAGTAATCCATCGCTTTAGACCTTATGGTAGACCATAAGGTCTAAAGCGATGGATTACTACTTATACTTTTTTTTAGATGGAACGAGCGTGCCCAGAAGATGCCTGTTCATTCTAGACTAGACTCGCATTATGGTCGATTTTGTATTGTCTGTCGGCCCTGAAACAATGAAATAAAATGGCTGTTAGTCAATAAACACCTGCAAAACTAACTTTCAAATTAATGGTGCCATTGAAATACAATACATTAATTGCAGTCACCCTGAATGAGTCGTCATGTTGAAATAAATAAATGTATGCAACTACCTATACAACTTTGAGTCAGCGCCGGGGTTCGAACTATTATTATAAGAGAGTAAATTTACCTTCTTGACAATTTTATTTTGGTTTGGTTTAGCCAGTCACTGATTTTCTTTCAGCTAATCGTCGGTAACATTTCCATGCACTTATTTACACATTTCTGAAAATATAAATAAAACAGCTATAGTAATGTACTACAATTGACATTAAGCAGCATGTTTCATAATGGGACTGTTGGTTATGTAGGAATTAAAACAATAATAAAAAAACCTGAATTACAATAGTACTTACGAAATATTGATTTGCAAATTTCTGTGTCAAGAAATGATTTCTTGTTTGAGTTTTTCATTTTTTCCCAGTAAGAGAATATTGCTCAGCTACTTCAACCAGTAGAATTCTTCTACATTACCATCTATGGTACAGTCTGTTGTCAACATTATCTGACCCACCCTAAAAACAAACGAATTTGGACCCTCTACCTGTAGCATTAAGGTTTATTCAATTTATAATGAGCTTAGTAGACAAGTGCTCGAGGAATCGATGAATAAATACAATAACAATACAGACACGCAAATTTGATCTTTAACACGTGACGTTAAGGTAAATCCACCTAACATTGTCGGTGCCACCGGCATTATATTTCATTTTGTTAAGCTATTTTAATCATTATCTCGTTCACGTTAAGGTTGAAAAGCTTATAAGTCACACTACATAATTACAACGGAATCTTTAATTTCGCGTATCTCCAACAAGTTCTTGTGGCTTAGCGATTTGATGCTGGATTGGCGACGAACAACATGTGGGTTCGAAAACACAGTCCACCTATTATCAGTTTCTTTTTTAATTTGTTTTAATTTCTACAATATATCTTACATTATTAACGAACGACCAATATGATTTACCTACGCCTAATAACTTATCTTGTAAACAGGTGGGTAAATTAAAAAAACTTTAAGTTCACAGAATTTATATTTACCAAGAATGGTTGGATACGAAGTAAAACATATATTGGCTCCGTGAGGTAGATAATAAATTCATCTAAGTGACAAAAGTTACACTACGCCTAATAGCAGTGACTGTGCACACACATTTGTAAATTGTTTCACATAACTCGTTAAGTATTTTTAAGCAATTTGGTGTAAAAAAGCATCATGTCGCAACTTAATGACTATACCAAACATAAAATCATACTTTTACATGAGCAGAATGTTGGAATTAGAGAGATTGGTCGTCGACTTAATATAGCAGTAAGTGTTTTTTTTATTTCTATTTTATTTGATTGATTGTGATTAATGAACGCGTAGTTGGCTATTTTAGCATTACATTCACTCCTTACAAGTTACATACACGGTTACAAAAATGTATTTTTTTTGTTTTAGAGAAATACGGTCAGACTATGGCTAAGACGTTATGGAGACAATGGCAATATTCAGCGGATTCGTCCAGGAGCAAAAGCCATCAAGTATAGTCCCGAATTCGAACGCCACCGGGTCATTGTTTCAAGCCATGTCGAAAACCCATTTTTGCCCATTCGGGTAACCGCAATAAACCACAATATTTCAGTGGAAACAGTGAGAAGGCATTTACATGCTGCTGGGATAAGGAATTATAAACCGGCACAGAAAATTGCATTGACACCTGCTCATCGCGAAGAAAGGGTCCGTTTTGCCCAGGAATATTTAAATTTTAATTGGGAAGAAAATGTTGTGATCTTCACTGATGAAAAATCATTTAAATCGGATAAAGATGGACGTAAAATCTTATGGCGAAGGAAAGGAGAACGCTACAATGAGAAGTGCTTGCTACCTTGTAGAACCAGCGGTAGAATAACCCTGGGCTACTGGGGCTGGATGTCATCTATGGGACCTGGTGAATTGGTGGAAGTAGGTGGTAGGTTCAATAGTAGTTTGTATTTGGAGATTCTGCGTGACGTCATGCTGCCGACTGTGCGAATTGCCTATCCAACATCACATATTTATTTCATGCATGATAACTGCTCCATTCACCGTGCAGGCATTGTGCAGGATTGGTTAGCTGCTCAAGAAGGTGTGACAGTTATTAATTGGCCATCTAAAAGTCCTGATTTGAACCCTATAGAAAATCTATGGGGTCAAATGGTTTTAAATTGGGACACCACGGAAGTCCGTAACAAACACAACTTGGTTGAGATTGTGACATCGACTTGGGAGCACATGAGAGGCAAAGATTTGTGTTGGAATATGGTGCGTGGTATGCGTAGCCGCTTACAGCAAGTTATAGCAGGGGACGGTGCGCCACTCCGCTACTAATTAATCTAGTAGGTATTTTTAAACACACCATGTAAGTAAATGCTCAATGGATTGATTGTTGAACCAATAAAAGGCTGCAGATTATGTGGTGATGTTATTGTTATAAATAGATTTTTCTATTTAAATAACATGTTTATTCACTACATATAGGCAGCTATAAATCTGTAAAGCAGTTCACAGATGAATTCATTTTCTCGATAGCAAACTTTTAAGCATAAGCATGCCTTTTTTAATGTTTATAAATGGTTAGATTTGATTATGGCAAACTAATATAAAATGTATATTAATTTGGAAATATGTATATGAGCATTTACTTACTTTATCTTACCTAAGTGTTTTAATGAAATAATAAACATTTTAAATTTGCAATTTTTTAGTTTGATTTATTTACAAACTGCCCGTTTTAAAAGACAAGACCCTACGTCATCCATTAAATAAATGTAAAAAAAGTTTAATAAAATAATTAAAAAAAAAACAGCAGAGTAAAAAGCTTTAGTTAGGTCAAACTTGGTTTCGAACGTAGACAACAATGAACACCGCACTACCTTAGTGACCACAAGACCAACTCAACTCTTATAAGCAGTAGTGAAATTTGATCTTAGTTGTAATGCTACACGCAATATTCTAAAGAATTTGCACCATATAGTATACTATCATAAAGTTTATTCTTGCACAGCACAAGTAGCCAACCTTCTCCTCGTGCAAATAGATTATTTTTTATTTTAAATAATCACTCCATTGAGACATGATAATAAATAAAACTACCTATAAAATAGAAAATAAAAAATTGTAAAGAGACGTTGTTTTTGCAATTTTATAAGGCAAGGTAAAATATGTTTGCGCGTAGTCACTGCATACCCTTAGTAGCATTTGAATACCAGTTTTATACTGAATACGAATATTTATTTTTCACCTACCCACTTATTACAAGCTATGCGAAAATATTACCATTTTAGAAAGTTTATATTTGAAGATTATCCATCTATAGTTCTTTACAATAATACAAGAAATACTTTAGGAATAAATTCTAAATTGAAAGCAAAACAATATCTTCGTCGCAGGATTCGATCTCGCAACTTATTTTTCTCAGTCTTATACACAGACCACGAGACCAGAATTACTTGAATGCAGTAATTAAAATAAGCTATTACACTAATTATGTTATAACAAGTAGTTATAACATATAACTTAATGCTAACGTTATAAAGATCAAATTTGCCTGTCTGTATTATTATTGTATTTGTTCCTCGAGTCCTCGAGCACTTGTCTACTAAGCTCATATAAATTGAATAAACCTTAATGCTACAGGTAGAGGGTCCCAATTCGTTTGTTTTTAGGGTGGGTCAGATAATGTTGACAACAGACTGTACCATTGCCTGTGTATTGTCACTATTTTTTACTTGTTCATTTAAATGACAGAAACTGTCATCGTCATTTACTGGCAGGTTTGTTAGAAACTGTGGCAGTGAAAAGGGATCTTGCCTTTGTGGAGTCAATGGCTCTTCCGGCCGCCCTAAAATCAGGTTTGTTTCAGGTCAAATTGTTTGCTTGTCGCACAGTCTGTAACAAAAATATTAAAATTAAAATATCATTAACATCCTCTGAATACTGCATAAATAAATTATAAATTAAAATATATTACCGGATGGACACATTTTCGGTTGACTGGGAACAGTTGGACTGTCCATAGATGGATGGGCACGAGATGATGACTCAATTGGGCTGGAAAACATCAGAGTTGGGCTGGGTGGGTGTCGCGCGATGAAGTTGGTATCCATTTTATTATTATTTGAAGATTCTGCTGCTTTAGGTTTCGGGGGAGATGGGTATCTTGAGAAATCAAGTTTTTTTTTTGTAGATATTTGATGGTTTTGTTCATCTGAAGAATCTTCAGTCTTCTGGAAGATAAACATTTGTTTTCCTATTCCTTTTCCTCTTTTCTACTTCGTCATTGGAATCCAAATTTGATGTTTCTTCCGCTTTTCTTAAATGAAGTTGTGCATCCCCATAAGTTTCTAAAGAAAAAAAAGTTGTATAATTTTACCAGCCATCAATAAGAAAGAAAGAAAATATAATATTTGATAACAATATAATATATATACCAATTACAAATAAGAATTTATTGCATACCATAAGCTTTAAGAATTTTTATTTTATATTGTTGCCACATATTGCCAGGTGCAGCCATTTTCCACAAAAGCTTTTCTTTAATTTCTTCAGTGCGTACATTGGGATAAAAGCAAGTATGTCTATCTTCTTTCATCCAGTTGGAAGCAACAATGCCAGGAGCATTATTTTCATCCACAAAGGTGACAATGTCAAATCTAATGTCCTCTTCCATTATCTGCGTTCTGAAAAATACTTTAGTTAGGTACGTAACAGGAAACTATTTCTGAAGTGTTTAAAATAATTGTGAAACAATAATTACGACCTTCGATAATAACACGGTGTTAGCAATATACGAAAACATGCCGCAGGCGCAGCGGACCTGGCTAGAGAACCAAACCAAACTTACCGTCAGTCAGTAGGGATATTATATCAAGACGATTTTAATTAGTCCAACAAGAGTGCAATTCAATCGCGTCCAGTAACACAGGCAAAGTCAAACGTAAGAGAAATCCAAAAACACAGCCAGCGTCGTCGATAAATCACAAACAACACGGAGTAAGCACTTTCAAGAATCAAAAAGAAAAGAAACAGAGTGAAGTTAAACAAATGGCGCCACTTTTTGACAGCTACGTTGAGTTTCTTCATACTGACAGTTGACAATTGCGTTGCGTTTAGTTTTCCGTTTTTTTTGGTATTTATTTGTTTTGATCATAATTAATTAAAACAAAATTTCCTCAGTCTATGAAAATAGGCTAAGGTTCGAGATGAACACTATAAATAAAGCCTCCCAAATAAATTTCGTTATTAATAGCGTGTACCCTTGTATTTTTGTTGTGCGGCGAACGTGACAGCGAGGTGAGAGCTCTGCATGAACTTCTACAAAGGATTGCGTTCCGAGTAAGGCAGTTATTAGGTTCATCACCTACGCTACGCCTTTACTTAAAGTGGTCTAACTACGTTAATACGTTAGATAACTAGTAGTGCCTGGGTGGAGTAAACACTTTCCATTTTACCCTAAAAATTATTTGTAAGATGGAACCATTTCTGTGGATGGAACTGATGGATGATGATTATTGATTATGGTACAGACCGAACCCTTTGGTGCGCTAGTTCAACTCGCACTTAGCCGGAGTTTATAATGGTTGTCACATGGTTGTTATTGATGATTCGAGATCGTTTGACGTGTCAAGTTTACAGTACTATTAGATCAAACTTGACAGATCACGCTTACAATAACAAGATTGCAACAGTATCGAAACAAACTTGCCATATCATTTTAACATTCACAAGTTTACAGCTAATTTGAAATAAATTTGCCACAACAAGTTTGCCGTAACAACTAAATATCAAATAAAAAACAAACTTGCAGCAAATTTAAATGCTATCTGGGAGATGTGCTCCACGCGGCGAAAACCTCCAAGTACATGACTACGCTGGACCTGCGATCCGGATATTTCCAGGTGAGCGTTGACCCTGCTCATAGGGACCTTACCTCGTTCACGACACCGCTGGGCACCTTCAGGTTCAAGCGCATGCCCATGGGCCTCCGGAATTCAGGGGCAACTTTTCAGAGATTGATCGATCGGTTTAAATCCAACTTACCAGGTATAACTCTGCTCGCATACCTGGACGATCTGGTGGTGCTATCTGAAGGCTCGTTCGAAAGGCACCTCGCAGACCTGGAAGCTGTGTTCGACCGCCTTGCTATGTTTAACCTGCGGGTGAATCGCGAAAAGAGCCACTTCGCTCGAGATGCCGTGAAGTTTCTCGGTCATGTCATCGTACCAGGTGGTATTCGCATGGACCCAGACAAGACGTCTGCTATAACCGGCATGCCGCCCCCTCAGAACGTGGCAGGCACCTGAAGTGTTTCCTGCAGACCTCGAGCTGGTTCAGGCGCTTCATACCGGGTTATGCCGAGGTGAGTAGACCGCTGACTTCTTTGCTGAAGAAAGGGAGCACCTGGGAGTGGGGCCCCGAACAGCAGAGCGCTTTCGAGACCATCAAGTCCCTCTTGGTATCGGCTCCTATTCTCCGTCAGGCTGACGGAACGAAGCCATTTGTCCTTAGGACCGACAGCAGCGGCTACGCGCTTGGGGCGGCTCTGCTCCAGGGGGAGGGGACCGATGAGCGACCCGTCGAGTACGCCAGTCGCCTCCTCACGGCCGCTGAGAAGAATTATAATACGACGGAGAGAGAGGCACTGGCCGTGGTATGGGCCGTGTCGAAGTTTAGAGAGTATATTGACGGCGCCGATGTGACAGTTAAGTCCGATCACCAGCCGCTCAGGTGGCTCATGAGTTTGAAGTCACCGAGCGGCCGCCTGGCCAGGTGGGCGCTCAGTCTTCAGGAATATAACCTCATGATTGAGTACACACCCGGTAGGGCAAACGTGATCGCAGATACGCTGTCACGTCCTGCATGCGCGACGGAAGAGACTGAAGGGACCGAGTGTGACTTGTGCCTCGCCGTGGTTGACCTGCCCACACGCAACCCTAGGGACGTCAGAGACGGCCAGCTGAAGGACCCGGAGATTCGTAAGATCGTCGAGGCGTTGGAATCCGACGATCCCTTTAGAGTTTTAGAGGAAGGTCCTGGGCAGATAAAGGGTACGTAGTGGTTGACGGCGTGTTGTACCGTTATGGTCCCGACAATGAAGAAGATGATGACGCCAGTTTGGTGGTACCGGAACATGAGCGCAAGGACGTGCTAGCCGAGTACCATGACGCTCCCACAGCCGGCCATTTCGGTGTAGAGCGAACCTTGCAGCGTCTCGCAGGTAAGTATTACTGGCCCGGGATGAGGACTTACGTTGCTCAGTACGTCAAAAACTGTGCAGCGTGTCAACGATACAAGGTAGACACGCGAAAACCCGCTGGCCTACTGCAAGTTCCAGCTATGTCACGCCGCTTCGAGGTGCTCGCTGTAGACCTGTTCGGCCCCCTACCAGAGGCACCTTCCGGCAATAAATGGATCCTCATAGTGGAGGACACCTGTACTAGGTGGGTCGAGTTATTCGCCCTTTCATCCGCCACCAGCGAAGAGTGCGCCAAAACACTGGTGAACGAGGTATACCTGCGTTATGGGACGCCCAGAAGACTCATCAGCGACAACGGCGTACAGTTTGTGAGCGAAGTGATGCAGCAGACATGCCAAATCATGGGCATCAAACAGGCCCTGACGTCGTTTTACCACCCGGAGTCCAACCCTGTCGAACGAAAGAACCGCGACCTTAAACCACAGCTTGCGATACTGGTAGGTAAGGAACATGATTCCTGGGATAGTCACCTTCCCGCCATTCGGTTCGCCATGAACTCTGCGTTCACTGCAAGCACGGGGCATTCCCCCGCTTTTCTTAACTTCGGGCGCGAGATACGCGCGCCCGCCGACGTGTTGTCTGACATGCGGGCCATCGTCGAGAACGACAATGTGATCTTGTCTATTACCCCGTTCCTTAAGAAACTTTCAGCCGTGCTGCTCGATGCACGGGATGTGCACGAGAAAGCCCAAGAAGCTCAGAAGAAGTTCGCCGATGAGAGTCGTCGCCCCGCGCCGGACTATAAGGTAGGAGATCTCGTATTGCTTAAGACTCAGGGCTCTAACGATACGAGCAAAGGGCAGACTCCGAAGTTCATCCCCCGCCGCGATGGACCATATCGTATTCAGGAGGTGATCGGTAGTACGACATACGCTTTGGAGCGTATAAGTGACGGTGTCTCGCTAGGGAGGTATCACGTTTCGTTGTTAACACCGTTCGTTGGTCCCATCCAAGATCCTATTCAAGAGAAACGTAAGAGAGGGAGACCTCGTAAGGCTAACCCGGCTTCGGGGACGCAACGCCTGGGTTAGAGGGGGAGGATATAAGACGAACATTCAAATACTCGCGCCACGCTCGTTCGGATACTCGCGCTCGTTGCAATCCGCGGTACTTTTACCTACGTTTGAATAATCGCGCCAACCGCGCGCTCTCGTGGTAATCCGCTGTGCTTCGTTCTCGGTCGGCCCCCGCCACGCCGCCGCGCCGCCCGCGTCCCGCGCACAGCCACAGCAGTCGCATACGATCTCGTGTCGCCTACGCGTCGTTCGCGCCAAATATCTTTCATGTCCCACACCTCTTCTTCAAACTGTATTGTGTTCCATCTATTTTGAGTGTCTGTACTTTCATAATTGTGTTTTGGTGGTAAATAAAGACATACAACCTTACATACGTAATTTCTGTATTTTTCTTCAACCGGTACACAGGTACCAGCGGCGTTGAAAATGTTTTGTTTTTTTGGTGTTTTATTAATTAATTACGTTGATTTCTTCTATGATACCTTCAAATCATTGAACAATTATTATTTAAATGCATATTCTGTCCATTGAATACGAAAACATAAAAATTTTACTTGAAAATTTTTCATTTTAATTCACGCGTGCGCACCATTTTGATCAAATTTATGTATTAAAGTTTATCGAAATGTAAATAGATCAACTTGAAATATTTTTTATCATTTTCCGAGTATGTCGTATTTATAAGTGTAATACGTCTTTGGAAAGGGTATTTAATGTCACTAATTAATAGCAATAATTATTATCACTTTATTTTTTTATTTATATTTTATCAAAATAAAACCTTTTTTGAAAGTAAATGCCAGTAATATACTTTTTTTTAAACTTGAAACCTTATTTTAGTCCAGTGTTTGATTCCACTGCCACGATTTTTACAACTAGGTTGAAGTACCTATTAGATAAGCTTACTACAGGTACTAATATTTTTTATGTACGTCTAAGATTTATGTACAAAAAAAATATTTTGTCTGAGCGCATAATTTCCTGTCCGTTAAATATTTTTTCTCAACTTGGGATGCTTGTAAATAATAAATAGTGGTCGTAATAACGTGGGTACTTTATTAATTAAGTTAAGAATAAACACACCATTCATTTAAAACCAACAATCATATAGGTCACGGCGTGTCTTTTTTAATTATAGCCATTTACATGAAATCTAAGATAAAAATAAACTTTGTTCATGTTTACAACCACTATTGTAAATGAAAACCATCATAAATTCAAACAACAAGTTTTTTGGGTAGAGCACTGAGCGGGTATGTTATTGATTCTGTTTTGTTTAGGAGCACATTTTTTATTAAAATTCACAGAAATCATTAAAAAATATCATAAAAATATAATATTTAATTAAAAAAATAAATAAATACAAACTACCAAAAAATTGCAATGTATGAAAATTCGTATGTCCCAGTCTACCATCCGTTACTTAAAACTCAATTATTTTAATAAGGTTCAAAGAAACTATACTGAGATTTTGTTTTTAAACCATTCTAAGAGGTAAAAAGATCTACTTACATTGCTTTTTTGGTATTTTTTTTTTTAATTTTGTCAGATTTAAATGAATTTTAAACTCGTCCCAGAAAAAGTTCCAAAAATAGATTTCAGTTTTTGTTACCCATTTTTTATGTGTTATAGTTAAAAAACTTCCATTTCGATACACAATTTTAACTTGGCAATACTACAGGTACCATTAAATGCCGCCATATTGATTTAGGTGTCAGTGCTGTTCCGACGTTAAAATGTGAAACACGTATTCCAGTTCGAAAATCGAATCTCATTCCAGTATTTGTTACAGCTGTTTCAAGCTAAGTTGATAATATTGACTACTTTCTTTTATCATGTCACAATAGTTAACAACTTGCACTAAATTTGAGTGAATTATATTAGACATAACTCCAATTTTAACTACTATAATAATATTTTGTAAAAACTAAACAAGTGTTTCGTTACTATTTTTTTTGTTACTTCGCCACAGTAACGTATAAGCGGAAAATTTTAGTAACAAAAAAGGAATTATAAAGCTACGTTTGCATTCAACAGCGCAAGAAAATGCCACTTACTCCGGCAGAAAAAATGAAACGTTACAGAGAAAAGTTGAAACAAAACCCGGATAAGTTGGAAGAAATAAGGAAGAAAAATTTAGAAAGAAATTTATTTTGTTACTTAGTATTCTTTTTTTGTTACTGTCCCAGAAAAAATCTGATCTCTTTTTATGTTTTATGTATTGAAGATGATACTCAAGGATACTTAACATTATAATAAAAAGCACGTAAAATCGGTAAATTTTGTTTATTTTTCATATTATCAAAACTTTAAATTTTATTTAGGTGAAAGGTAACAAAAAAATAAATAAACACTTAATTTGAAAATTTTCTTTTACTTTTGTTGGTATTTCTTTGCAATGATATTATTAAGTTGTCAAAATACCGTCTAATGTACACTGTGCTGTTATAACGCTCCACAATAATAAAATGTTTTTATACAGTTTTAACAAAGTTTCGGTTCAGTGTTGGTGATATATTTGTTTTTGGACGTTCGTACTATTTGTGAGTTGATGAAATTACACATAAACATTACAAATAAGACTATCTAAGAAATTTATATGTGAACTTTTGGTAAATATACCCAACCGCACACCGAATACAGAGCCCTTGACACGAACGCGTAAGCGACGCCGTTTTCCGCGCACTTAAGACCTTTTGGACGCGAACTCTGAGTCACTTACTCGGTGTGGGCATTTGTTAGTGTGCGCTTTAAACTAACGAAATATTTTTTAGCTGTGGGCCTTTGTTCGTGAGCACTGTTCTGGAAGTCATTATAATTATTGTTGAGACTTAAAGATGACTACATTACCTCCGAAATGGGGCTGCTGTGCTCTTGAACAAATTGATAAAAGTTTTAGTCGATGTCAAGTATGCGAAAAGGCCTTTCATCTTGAGTGCCTGGGCTTAGAATCAACATGTGAACTGACATCGTGGTCTTGTAGTCAATGCACTATAAAAACATCTGAAGCGAAAATCACCGATATCACACCTGTACGGTTTAATCCTAATATAACTATGCGCACAAACAAGAGGCAAGCATTGCAATCCCCACCGAATCCAACATCTATCCCCGTCACGGAAGAGGGTATTCGTGCCATTGTTGAGAATGTGATGGATTCGAAGATGAATTCTCTCTTAGAAAAAATTACATCGACCATGAGCAACTTGCTGAACAAGGAGTTAACAGAAATACGTGAAGAAGTTACTGGCCTTAGGGGTTCTGTGGAGTTCCTTAGCAACCAATATGACGACATGTTGAAGGAAAAGAGGCAGGGCGAGAAAAGAATAAGGGATCTGCTTGACAAAAACGAGAAGTTATCATCCGCAATTAAAGACATGTCAAGTCGTTTAAACACCTTGGAACAGCACGCCCGTGCAAGTAATGTTGAGATTCAATGTGTCCCTCAGAAGAAAACTGAAAACCTTCTCAATATTGTAACTCAGCTGGGGAAAACCATAGGTTGCGATATTAAAGAGGAATGCATCAGTAATTGTACTCGTGTTATGAAGCTCAACAATGGCACAAATCGGCCTAAATCAATTGTTGTACAATTCTCCACTCCCAGAGTTCGGGACTCTTTCCTAGCAGCATCGATAAATTTCAACAAAGCAAAGCCAGTCAGTGAAAAGCTAAACACCTCCCATCTCGAGCTTGATGGTGCGAAGTCTGCGATCTTCGTGACGGAGCATCTAAGCCCAGCTAATAAGGCACTGCACGCGGCTGCACGTCTCAAAGCTAAAGAAAAAGGGTATCGTTACGTTTGGATCAGAGGAGGGCGTATTTATGTTAGAAAGTCAGATGATTGTGATACCAAGATTATAAAGGATATGGATTCGCTACAGTCAATTGTATAATATTCAATGTTCAACCAAAAGCTGTTATTGAGGTTATCCTAAGTTAAATTCGCTTCATTTAACATATATTACCAAAACACCCGTGGATTACGATCTAAAACTCAAGAATTTTATTGTAATTTGGTATGTTCAAATTTTGACGCTTTAGTATTAACTGAAACCTGGCTTAATAATTGTATTCATAGCAGCGAACTTTTTGATAAAAGGTACATAGTTTTCAGACGTGACAGAGAAACTTCCAGTTTTCATCCTAAAAAAGATGGTGGAGGTGTCTTGATCGCTATATCGAGAAAGTACGCTGCTAACAGACAATGTTCTTGGGAGAGTGGGTGCGAAGACTTATGGGTCACTGTGAGTGTTTCACCAGGCTTCAAAATAGCTATTTGTGCTCTTTACTTGCCCCCACCGGTGCATTATTCAACTTTGAAGCACTTCTTGGATAGCTATAATTCTGTAGCAGAAAGAAATAATTACTGTACTATGCTTATCGGTGACTTCAATATGAGCAATATGGATTGGAATCACATCATTAGCAGCGGCGTTACTCACTCCGACCCCACTCCCTCAAGGACTAATTCTAGACTAAATCAGGCCCTTCTAGACTTTATCCACATAAATAACCTCAAACAATATAACAATGTCTGTAATGTTAAAAATAGAATCCTGGACTTGGTTCTTGTAGACCTTCTTGAATGTAAGGTGACTAAAGCTCTTAATAGTCTGACAAAGATAGATTCATATCACCCTCCTCTTGAAATTTCCCTAAGCTTTAAAGCAAAAAATTGTTTAAAACCAGAAGCTAACATTAGATTAAACTTCAAAAAAGCTAACTACTCTGCTATTAAACCAGAACTAGAAAGTACCGACTGGTATGCATTACTCTCTGATACGGATGACCCCAGTATAATGCTGGAACGGTTCTATACGGTACTTTATCAAATCATAGACCGGTATGTCCCATCTAACTTTGTGAAAAATAACTCGCGACCACCATGGTACACAAAAAAGCTGTTGAGATTGCTGCGTGAAAAAAATAACTTAAGAATAAGGTATGGTACGTACAAAAACCCTATGGATAGGATATCCCTTCGTTGGTGTAGTAAGCGCTGTGACAAATTGGCAAGAGAATGTTACAACTCATATATAAATAGTATAGAACAGAAAATAACAACGAATCCCAAGTTTTTTTGGTCCTTCATTAAGTCGAAACGGGGTGTTGCTAATGCCTATCCAGCCTCAATGTCAAATGGCGTCAGCAAAACCTGTAATGGCAATGATATGTGCAACATGTTCGGAGTCTATTTTTCTTCAGTGTACAGTCCAGCTACCCATGCCTCCAACGTAGTTCAAGCTTCGCCTTTCTTTGAAAGCCTTATTTGCAACTCCGACAGCTTTTCCTTGATTCAGATTCCGTTGGATAAAATAGCCAAGCATCTCAAAAGCTTAGACATATCCAAAGGCTCCGGCAGCGATGAAATTCCCCCTTACTTTATCGTAACTTGCGCTGACCAACTGGCAGCCCCTCTATGCATGATTTTCAACAAATCTCTTAGCACTGCTATTTTCCCTACACAATGGAAGCTGGCCAAAGTAGTACCAATTTATAAATCAGGCGCTGATGATTTGGTTGGAAACTATCGTCCTATATCTATCCTTCCGACGTTTGCCAAGGTTTTTGAAGCAATAGTATGCCCTGACATACAAAACTATTTTAGGAAATATCTGTCTGACCACCAGCATGGCTTTACTGCTGCAAGATCCACCTGCAGTAATTTAGTAGCTTTCGTTGAGGTTATTGCAGCTTCGCTTGACTCGAACCAACAGGTCGATGCCATATACACTGATTTCAGTAAGGCTTTTGACAAAGTTTCCCATGAAGTGTTGATTCAAAAACTTGCTGCGTACGGCTTTGCTGGTTCTCTGCTTAAGTGGCTGCGCTCTTACCTAACGGATAGATATTTTTATGTCGTGGCCAATGGCTATAAATCTGAAACCATGAACATAACCTCTGGTGTTCCGCAGGGTTCCCATCTGGGCCCTGTATTATTTATTATCTTTGTGAACGACCTTCCTTATTGCTTCCTTAACTCCACGCCATTCTTATTCGCCGATGATTTGAAAATAGCACGCATAATAGATTCTTTAGCCGATTCAACATTACTTCAGGAAGACCTGAACAGACTTTTAAACTGGTGTAACGATAATAGCATGCAACTTAATGTAGAAAAATGTTCCCAAATTACGTTTACTCGCAAGGCTAACTTTGTGGATTTTAATTACAGTATGAACGGTTTGGACCTCAGTAAAGTTGATGTGATCAGAGATTTGGGAGTCCTTCTTGATCGTAAATTAACATTCATTCCCCACATGGAAAACATTATTAAAAAAGCTTCAAAGACCCTCGGTTTTGTGTTGCGTAATGCTAAATGTTTTCGCAAGCCTAAAACTAAGATTTATCTTTTCAACTGTCTCGTGCGTACTGTATTGGAATACTGCGCGGTTGTGTGGCGTCCCCACTATGCAACACATAGTCTTAGGTTAGAGAGGATCCAGAAAAGATTTTTGTACCATCTTGCCTTTTCTGCTAGATTACACAAAAAAGTTCCGAGCTACGCAAAACGGCTTGAAAATTTTTTCATGACTTCACTCGAAAAACGAAGAGATGGTATTGATCTAGTTTTTCTTTATAAAATACTCCATAGTAAATTAGACTGCCCCCAGTTGTTAAGCGAGTTAAGTTTTAACCTACCCCACAATTATCCGCGCCACCCTATCAAACTATTACGTCCCCCATTCCGCAAAACTGTTTCAGGATCCAATTCCCCCATACCCAGAATTTGCAGGCTTCTTAATAATTGCGATGATTCAATCGATATTTTTTCCACATCACTTCAAAAATTCAAGCGCCAAGTCCATAAAAAGTAACCAACACAATTGACTGTTTTTTTTCTCTTTCTTCATTTTGTATTATTTTTTGTTTTATTATTATTTTTTTTTTTTTTTCCATGTCATGTTTTCCAAAACGACCCACTAGTGCTGTAAGCGTTATTTCTGCACAATTATTGCAATTTAATTAATCTTATAATTTTGTCTTTGCATGCTGTGTCTATCGCATCATATTGTACACTATGCTTGTATATTGCTTGTAATTTAAGGAAAAACAGTGTAACAATTGTAGATAGGCCAATAAATAAATAAATAAATAAATAAATTAAGTTTATCATGAAGTATCAAGAAAACTATTTTTTGGATATAACAATTGCTACTTCAAAGTTTTTTTTAACAATTAAAAAGTAACAAAATAAGAACATGTAATTTACCTTCATTTAGTTTTTAATACATTTTCCACAAAATTCATAAATAAAATAGATTTTCTTATAAAAATCCAAATGTTAATAAAGTAAACTACCTGATTTCATGAAAAAAAAAAAACGATTATATATTTTTATTTTTAGCGATTTTTTGAAACTATGTCAAAAAAAGAGAAATGCTCATCTGTCTCTGTCCCTATATTTTGTTATTATATCTGGCAGATAGCGGTAGAAACTGTAACCTATTGTTATGGCTAGTCAGTCGCTTGCCTAATGGGTAATTCAACTAATCCAAGATCAGATACCTCTTGAGACTTTGAGATTAATGTAAAAAATGTTGTTTTTTAGGTCAAGCCCAAACTAGCAGCTACTCCAGCTAAAAAGGCAGACTCATCAGATGATAGTGACAGCAGTGAAGATGAGAAACCAAAGGTTGCTGCAAAACCTGCACCTAAACCTCAAGCTAAGGCTACACCAGCCAAGAAACAAGAGTCTTCTTCTGACGACAGTGAGGATGACGCACCTCCTCCAAAGAAAGCTGCACCTACACCTGCAAAGACACCAGTCAAACCAGCACCAGCTAAGAAACAAGAGTCCTCTTCTAAGGCACCCGCTAAACCTACTCCAAAAGCCACACCAGCTAAAGCAGCTGCTAAGGCTGTACCTGCTAAAAAGCAAGAATCATCACCAGCTAAAAAGGCAGAATCATCAGATGATAGTGACAGCAGTGAAGATGAGAAACCAAAGGTTGCTACAAAACCTGCACCTAAACCTCAAGCTAAGGCTACACCAGCCAAGAAACAAGAGTCTTCTTCTGACGACAGTGAGGATGACGCACCTCCTCCAAAGAAAGCTGCACCTACACCTGCAAAGACACCAGTCAAACCAGCACCAGCTAAGAAACAAGAGTCCTCTTCTAAGGCACCCGCTAAACCTACTCCAAAAGCCACACCAGCTAAAGCAGCTGCTAAGGCTGTACCTGCTAAAAAGCAAGAATCATCACCAGCTAAAAAGGCAGAATCATCAGATGATAGTGACAGCAGTGAAGATGAGAAACCAAAGGTTGCTGCAAAACCTGCACCTAAACCTCAAGCTAAGGCTACACCAGCCAAGAAACAAGAGTCTTCTTCTGACGACAGTGAGGATGACGCACCTCCTCCAAAGAAAGCTGCACCTACACCTGCAAAGACACCAGTCAAACCAGCACCAGCTAAGAAACAAGAGTCCTCTTCTAAGGCACCCGCTAAACCTACTCCAAAAGCCACACCAGCTAAAGCAGCTGCTAAGGCTGTACCTGCTAAAAAGCAAGAATCATCACCAGCTAAAAAGGCAGAATCATCAGATGATAGTGACAGCAGTGAAGATGAGAAACCAAAGGTTGCTGCAAAACCTGCACCTAAACCTCAAGCTAAGGCTACACCAGCCAAGAAACAAGAGTCTTCTTCTGACGACAGTGAGGATGACGCACCTCCTCCAAAGAAAGCTGCACCTACACCTGCAAAGACACCAGTCAAACCAGCACCAGCTAAGAAACAAGAGTCCTCTTCTAAGGCACCCGCTAAACCTACTCCTAAAGCCACACCAGCTAAAGCAGCTGCTAAGGCTGCACCTGATAGCGATGAAGATCAAAAAGTGCCACAGAAGGCCCTCCAGAAACCTACACCCACACCTGTGAAACCAGCTATTAAGGCTTCAGCTAAAAAAGAGTCATCATCTGATAGTGATGATAGCAGTGAAGACGAAAAGCCTAAAGCAGTTCAAAAGACGCCAGCTAAATCTCCAGCAAAAGCACCAGTTAAAAAGATGACTTTTTAACGGATGCTTTTGCTGGAGATTTAGCTGGCGTCTTTTGAACTGCTTTTGGCTTTTCGTCTTCACTGCTATCATCACTATCACATGATGACTCTTTTTTAGCTGAAGCCTTAATAGCTGGTTTCACAGGTGTGGGTGTAGGTTTCTGGAGGGCCTTCTGTGGCACTTTTTGATCTTCATCGCTATCAGGTGCAGCCTTAGCAGCTGCTTTAGCTGGTGTGGCTTTTGGAGTAGGTTTAGCGGGTGCCTTAGAAGAGTACTCTTGTTTCTTAGCTGGTGCTGGTTTGACTGGTGTCTTTGCAGGTGTAGGTGCAGCTTTCTTTGGAGGAGGTGCGTCATCCTCACTGTCGTCAGAAGAAGACTCTTGTTTCTTGGCTGGTGTAGCCCTAGCTTGAGGTTTAGGTGCAGGTTTTGCAGCAACCTTTGGTTTCTCATCTTCACTGCTGTCACTATCATCTGATGATTCTGCCTTTTTAGCTGGTGATGATTCTTGCTTTTTAGCAGGTACAGCCTTAGCAGCTGCTTTAGCTGGTGTGGCTTTTGGAGTAGGTTTAGCGGGTGCCTTAGAAGAGGACTCTTGTTTCTTAGCTGGTGCTGGTTTGACTGGTGTCTTTGCAGGTGTAGGTGCAGCTTTCTTTGGAGGAGGTGCGTCATCCTCACTGTCGTCAGAAGAAGACTCTTGTTTCTTGGCTGGTGTAGCCCTAGCTTGAGGTTTAGGTGCAGGTTTTGCAGCAACCTTTGGTTTCTCATCTTCACTGCTGTCACTATCATCTGATGATTCTGCCTTTTTAGCTGGTGATGATTCTTGCTTTTTAGCAGGTACAGCCTTAGCAGCTGCTTTAGCTGGTGTGGCTTTTGGAGTAGGTTTAGCGGGTGCCTTAGAAGAGGACTCTTGTTTCTTAGCTGGTGCTGGTTTGACTGGTGTCTTTGCAGGTGTAGGTGCAGCTTTCTTTGGAGGAGGTGCGTCATCCTCACTGTCGTCAGAAGAAGACTCTTGTTTCTTGGCTGGTGTAGCCTTAGCTTGAGGTTTAGGTGCAGGTTTTGCAGCAACCTTTGGTTTCTCATCTTCACTGCTGTCACTATCATCTGATGATTCTGCCTTTTTAGCTGGTGATGATTCTTGCTTTTTAGCAGGTACAGCCTTAGCAGCTGCTTTAGCTGGTGTGGCTTTTGGAGTAGGTTTAGCGGGTGCCTTAGAAGAGGACTCTTGTTTCTTAGCTGGTGCTGGTTTGACTGGTGTCTTTGCAGGTGTTACGTTAGTTACGTTATCCTACATTCTTAAATCTTATCTTAAATTATTTTCGCATTATTATTTTGTGGGTGGGTGAGGGTGGATGCATGTGTATGCGAGTGTGTAGAGGTATGTGTGGTTTGTAAGTTTGTGATTTTGGTATCCGGATTGAGTGCAGGTGTGAGTGATGAAGAATGAATGATTTGGCGCGATTGGTAAACGAGACATAACTTATTACTTATTTTAATGTATAACTTAACTGTAATTAATTTAAAAAATTTAACAAACCAATGAAAGTTTAACAAATAGGTAAAATATTTATAATATTGTAAGAAAAAACGGCTACAACGATAGGTCGCTTGCAAGATGAAAACTAGTCATTTAAGCTGTAGGAGATTATGTACCTGCGACTCACTATTTATAACAATAGTAGGGGAATCATCATCCTTCTTAATATGAACTTTCCCGTAGGCCGTCCAGCAGTATTTATAATCCTTAGATTTTGCTAAGTCACGCGCCAGAAAGTATAGTCGAGCCCCTCTTGCTGTTAACTGTTCCGAAACGTATATTGATGTATTCTCATCTGTCTTAATACTCAATACTCAATATTTATTTCTTAATAATAAATTTTTTTCTTTTATTTTTTTTTTTTATTTCTTCCTAATAATAAGTACGGTATGTAAAGTTGTCATAAAAACTTTACATACTTATTATATGTAAAGTGGTCGAAAATTCACCCCTGACGGGGCAATAAGGGGTAATTCGGTTTGTAGGGGAGGATTCGAACTTGAAACTGTATGTTATATTTTCACGCGTAAACCACTGAACTTCTGATTTGGCAAAGAGATAGATGGAATCCTG
This sequence comes from Apamea crenata, assembly GCA_949629185.1. Lineage (NCBI taxonomy): Eukaryota > Metazoa > Arthropoda > Insecta > Lepidoptera > Noctuidae > Apamea > Apamea crenata. Next base: position 10,799,962 of record OX451379.1, on the reverse strand, counting down.
GGGAAGCACATACTTTATATCCTGGTAGCACGTTCCCGTGGGATAACTTCCGACATCCACGCGGGCAGAAGCTAGTATATGTATATAATTCTTCTGAACGTGTATTGTCACCTAACTCTTCGTAAACGGCTGGACCGATTTGGATGAAATTTTGTGTGTATATTACAATGGGTAAAACACAATTGGACCCGGCAGGACGGCGTCTGCCGGGTCCGCTAGTTTATGTATAACAATCCGAGAGATTTGCAGGATATTGCTAATCCATTGCTTCATAGGTTTGAAAAATTTGTCTGCCCAACAACTTTAATAACGCAATGAACGTGGGTGAACTGTCAAAATGCAAGCTATTGCTACTGTTATCTGTTACGCAATTACCTCGCAGGATGTGTAACTGCACTTGCATATGATAGGTACACATAGGCTCCTTTGAAACGCAACAGCTTCTAACGTTAGCTTAACGCGCACTGCCTATAGACACAAGCGGTATGGATTTCTATACAAGCGCATGAGATTTGTCAGTGACTTATTTTAAAAACGTATCGTGATTTTTTTGAGGCGAAATATTTAAACTGATTGAACTTCTAATGTTATATGCTGCTTTAAAGTAAAAAACTTTTTGGACTTCTAAGGAAGAAAATTTCTTTTTAAAATAAATGAGTGTCTTTTTTTTTAATTTTCCAGCCTTTTCTCACAGTTGGTAGCAGTAACGTTACTCAGACCCTAAAATAGGAACTATTTGAGGTTCACAAAAAGAGAATTAATTATTAGAAAAATGGGAATTATTTCAGCTGGGATTAAATACATGCCTTATTTTTGTTAGCGATTCTAATAAATTCGATTTATGTGAAAATAATTACATACTGTGATTTTGTACCTCTAACCTGCTATTATTATTCAAGAATATAATAGGGGGCTATGTAATTCTTTACACTTTTAATATTGATTGACAAACCATTAACATCACCACCACACCACCAACCACCACCACCACCAAGCACGTAGTTTCATATAATTTAGAAAGGAATTAAGGTAAACAATAATTAAAAACGTAACTTGGATTGTGTTTTGATTTTTATTTCATGGCATAAAAATGACAAGAGATCGCACCAGACAGGGAGGTTTGGGAGGAAAAAAGGGAGGCATTTGCCCAGCAATGGGACACAAAATAGGTGAGCGTCAAAATGGCGGGATCAAGTCTCCAATTTAAAATTTATCACATTAAATTGTTTGTACTACATATGTACTAATTGTACCCTTAAGAAGACATTTGTACCTCTAAAGGTAAAGGAAGTATGTCAAGACATCCCTGGTCCCGCCACTTTGACATCAAAGTGGCGGTACCTTCTGGAAGCGCTACTCAGAGGCAGGTAATTCACACCCGAAGACTTAGTACTACATATGTACAGGTATATACTCAATTTTCAATACAATTGTAAGTGCAAAACTCAAGTTATGTGATTAAAACACTGGTCCCGCTAATTTGATGATTCATGTTATCGCTGAATTCATATGAAAACCGTTAGAGCTCGTGGAAAATCAAATGTGGAAACTTAGTACGTCCTAAGTACAGACGCCAGCACATCAAGTTACCCCACTTTGACCTTGAACGCGTTATGAGCAACAACAGCGAGAATCGTGCGAAAGAGATGTATAGCTTTTTGTCAGTTCTTACTTGTAATATTTCGTGCTGCAGCGCGTACGTGAGGGTGTGTGCGTGTGCGCGTCGTTGTGTTGAATAAGACACTATGCGATAAGAAATATCGTACGTAGCAGGTTGAATACTTTTGACGTTTTGACTTGAATTCGAATCGAAATACTGGCATGGTAATAAAAACAGGCGGCCCGCGCAATGCCTACAATACATACGAAAGCTTATAATCAATTTGTTTTATTGAAATGATATCTTCTTAATCCTTCATTTTTACATATGTTTCTATGTATTACCTATAATTAGTAAGTAGGTATTACCTACTCATATTACCTACATTTAAACAGGTAGGTAGGTATGGTATACACCGTTACACAATTAATTTGCGAAATTTGCTCTTTGGATAAATGTTGTTAAGTAGCCAGGTAGGTATAATCCGATGTGAGAAAAACATTTTTTTTTTAATTTCAAGCAGCTTTTAATAACCTTTTCCTGGTTTTGTTACCTACTTACTGGCGGGCTGGCGGTCAACTGTTTTCGTGCGTTCCTTGCTCTTTTATTGCTAATACCCATTACACAATCTCCTTGAAATTTTGAAATAAATATGGATAAGTGCTTACCCCATCACTTAATTATACCTATAAAGTTTAGCCAATTAATTATACCTATAAAGTCTCTTGTCAGTCCGCCGTGTTTGAGATTAACGTTACGTCCGCGACACGATCTTATTTTACTAAAATAATAAGTTTGAACTTAGTAACGGAATTATCTATTATACTACCTACCGAAGTTTGCTTTTACATGCAAGTTCAACCTTATTGCGCTAGTAATAAGATACGATTTCGAAGATTATGAATTTTCAAATAAAATTCTAATCTATTATTATCGTTTCTACATCATCAGCCTATAGCAGTCCACTGCTGGACCTATGTTCAGCCGTGGACTGCCGCCCCTCCTATTGCACGCCATTCAACTCGATGTTCGGAAAGAAAAGAACATGGGTTCCGTAATGGGGCCCATATCAAATTACCTTGGTGGGGTCTTTTACAAAAGGACAGTGACGTTTTCAACAGACTTCAAAAAAGGAGGAGGTTCTCAAACCGACTGTATTTTTTTTAATGTTTGTTACCTCAGAACTCCGTTATTTATAAGCCGATTTACAAAATTCTTTTTTTATTTGTAAGGATATACTTCAGATTGGTCCCATATAAATTTCCTCAAAAACGGTTCAGTAGTCTGGTTTTTAAACTAAAATTACTGGTAAAACTTACAACTTAAAAGTGAAAAAAAATACTACAAAGTGAAATATAACTTTAATCTCGGAAGTCGGTGCACCGACTTCCGAAATTAAAGTTATTTTTCACTTTGTAGTGTTTTTATGGAAGTCGGTTGTTTTTTTTTGTAAAAAAGTTTTTATTTTGTGTAGTTTAGTTTTTTTTTATTTTAGTTTTTTGTTGTGATAATTTTTTTGATTTTTCAAAAACCACTTGTCCGATTTTGATAACATTTTTATGGGACCATTTCAGAAGTATCTCCGTTCGAACAAAAAAAGAATTTTGAATATCGGTCCACAATTGGCGGAGTAATCGCGTAACAAACACACAAAAAAAAAACATACCGTCGAATTGAGAACCTCCTCCTTTTTTGAAGTCGAAAGTAAAAACTTTTTTACAAAAAAAAGCCGACTTCCAAAAAAGACACTACAAAGTGAAAAATAACTTTAATTCCCGGTGGCGAACTTCACAACGAAAATGCGAACCCAACGACACCGACTTTCGAATTTATTTATATAATGTTGGAAGTCAATTGTCTTTTTTTCAAAAAAGTTTTTTGGAGTAAGTAATAAATATGCCGTCGGGGCCCCGTATAATAGATACGGCGGTAGCTCCGACCTCTGCTTTTGGCGCCTTAACCGATCATCATGCAATTTTGCATACCTACCTATCAGAAAAGGACATAGGAATAGGATAGGTTACTACGGGAACGCGTGTGACACCGCGAAAAAATCTCAAAATAAAATGGGGAATAATAATCTTAATCTTTTTATTTAATATTACTTAATTGAAAACAAAAAAAAAAACTTATACCTACTCTAAATTTAAATATACCTACTTACAACAAAATTTATAAAACCAAACTACGAGTATACAATAGATTAAAAATAAGTAGATAATATTTATTATTTATATTATTTTTTACAAGTTTTTATTTTTAGAAAGAAAGAAAATACGTTTATTTGCGGTAAACATGACGCGAAAAGGAACACAAACACAAAAAAAAAAAATATTTGCATTAGTTTTATTGATATTTGTGACAGATTAATTATACCTACAGTAACATCTCTATCACCAATGGTTGCCCAACAAAAGGCCCGGTACGCACAGGTGGCACGGCACGACAATTTCATTGATATGTCACAGCCTGCTTTGGCATCCTTCGGGACGTTCTGGCATGCCGTGGCATCCCGAAATGTGAATGCCAACCATGATAAAATGAGATCACAAATCATTCGCGCTTACTAAAATCCCTTGTCGTGCCATGCCGCCAGTGGGTGACGGCCCTAACTTAAATTATCACTAACAAATTAGTAAAGGAAAAATGCTCAACAATTTAACAATGGTGCGAAAAGAAAAGAAATTTCAATTTACACATCTTTATCACGTTATTGGAAGAATTATCCATACTAATATTATAAATGCGAAAGTAACTTTGTCTGTTTGTTACGCCTTCACGGCCAAACCGCTGGGCAATTGTGATGAAAACTATGGAGATAGTTTGAAGCCTGGGGCAGGCAATGGAGGAAGCTAGTTTATTGTGACACAACATCAACGAACGACATGTCTGGCGTCTTTCCCAAATGGAGCAATGGAAGAATAAGCGTTTGAGAAACAGTGGTTGGAAATACCTATATTTTGATAAATAAAATAATTACAATATTAAAATATACATAACTTATGGATTGTAAAACTGTGCTACTATTTAATGTGAACGGAAACCCGGGTGATTGAAGTGCATTATTTAATAGTGCCGTAGAATCGGAGGTCGTCATCTAATGGTAAGTTTAGGCTACGGCACTATACGCCGTGCACAGTGTCTGTATGTGTGAACACACAAACTCAACGAATACCTACACCTTTCGACACCGAGTGTAAGTGTTCTGACACGGTGTCAGTGTCGGTGACATTGAGTGTACTGCCTATAGTGTTGTAGATTAAACTAAGTTCGCTCGTGTCTTATTAGCGACATAGAATATGCCATGACCTAAAAGAGCCCAAACTTGACCTCAGAAATACGCACCAAGATCGGCCTTTCAGTTGTTATGAAATACTACTACATGGGCATAAAGCGTTGCCAAAACAATATAATATTATTATTAAATTATGAATAAAAAGTAAATTAAACTCTAATAACTATACCTAGAAGATACTGCAAAATTGTAATAACATAACAATACAAATATATAAGCAAATATAGGTATTTATTTATTAATATTATTATAAAATGATTGTTGAAATGAAATGAAAATATATTATATATACTTTACAATATAATATAAGTATTTAATATTTGGTCGGACCACCTTGCGCGTCTAAAACGGCAACCAGCCTGTCCTTCAAGCCGGCCACCATGTTCCAGCAGGTGGCCTTGTCCTTGCCTCTGAATTGCTCCCATGTAGTATGGGCTTCTCGCCGCAAGTTTTCATTGTTGCGGATTTCTGAAGCATCCTAATCGAGAAACATGAGAGCCCATAGATTCTCGATTGGGTTTAAGTCTGGGCTCTTTGCAGGCCATGGTAGGCGGATGACGTCATCCTGTGCCGCGAACCACGCCTGCACCACCCTGCAGGTGTGCACGCGGCAGTTGTCTTCCGGCGTCCATAAGGCGTCTCCTGACTGTGTCCATTGAAATCTAAAACAAAGAAAATTTTGTCAATTTAATACTTACCTAGGATTCCGTAATATGACAAATAGTCCGGGCCAATTTAACTAATCTGCATTCGCGATTTATTTGCAAAAAATGTAAACAAATATGAGTTTATGGAAAAATAACTTTAATTACTACACCATAAAGTTCAGTTTACGCAACAACTTCAAACATTTTATTACTGCTAGTCTAGTAGAGCCAGTCACTCTAAAATCAACCTAATGACCATTGAAATAAAGTTGATATTTGTTGAACTTGAAATAACATCAATTTGAAGCATTAGTTGAATAGACTTTAGATGAGTATGGGACGGTTAAAAAATATTCTTCAAATTATAAACATAAACAAAAAAACTATTTATCGAATTGAGAACTTCCACCCTTGTTGAGGTGGGTTGTAAAGAACTGAAGATGTATATAATACATAGTAGGTAATAATAATAAGTAGTAAGTAATAACAATTCAGACTGGCCGCGCGGCGCGCGTCAATCCGGTAAAATCCGGTTTGCGTGAGCGCCGAGCGCCCTTCCAACTACCTACTACAAATGTCTATTAGGTAGTAGGTATGATTTTAATCACAATTTTGTTATTCACTTTTTAAGAAAACCATATTTTATGAAAGTGATGAATAAGTTGAGCTGATAAGGTATGATTACAAGCTACACATGGACTCACCCTGTACGAAGTTGATGTTATTCGTGTGGTCAGAAAAGGATCGGCAGAGTGTGCGGCGTCTGCCGTCGTACCGTAGTGGATCTCGCGTAGAGTTGGCGACGATGGGCTTCTATGGTTCCACTTTCTTCCCGAAGCCAGAAGTAAACATATTTTTTCTGGAACGAAACAAATAGCTATAGTTTATTTGCCCATTATTACTCAATGACTATAGGCAAAGATGTATTAATACTTATAATTCCCTACACTACAATAATAAAGTTATTAAGTTATTTAATTACACACAAACATCGCTATCATTACAGGGTTACACCCAATGCGATAGCGTGGTAGGTAACTAGATTCTAACTAGATTGTGGGGGTCGAACATGGACTAATCCTAACTAAGCAGGGGCTGCAGTCTCGACATTCATAGCGATCGCTTTAAGACCGAATTCGGTCGCAAAGCCCTGTCACTCCATACATTAGGTACACGTACACCTGTTAATCCGGGACTTTGCGAGTTGCGACCGAATTCGGTCGTAATGCGATCGTTATGAATGTCGAGACTGCAGCCCCTGGGCCCTGGACAAAAAGAAAGTGCGTAATTGCTTAGATATTTACTATAGAATCCAATCCAAAGAGTATAATAATAATACGGATCCAATCACTACCTACCTACTGGATTAACTTTTGTTTAGAATGTGTCATGACATGGAATCAAAAACAATAGTTCATCGAATTCTGTTAACATAATATGTATAATTATTTCTCTGAATTTAAGCTTTCACAGTTACTCTACATTTTAGTGACGCTTGGAACAGCGCGCAGCGTTAACTAATTTCAAAAATTCTGTATAAAAACACCATTGACACATTTTTTTAATATTAGACTTTCTATATAAGATTACAAAAAATATTACTCACCGATAAGCCCGTCTGCCGACAAATATCTATCACCCGGCATCCACTCAATCGAAGCGCTATGATGCGCTCTCGTTGAATTTGCGTCAACTGAGGCGCCATTATATTTATAAATTTATGCCATTAAGTTTTAAGAGAGTTCACAGCACAGCACAGCACACAGTACGATTCCAAATCACAGAACTTATATACCCTAACGGGTTCCAAATGCGTACGCAACTGACTGACGTAAACTAGTGAATTGTGACGAGTGACTTTCGTTTAATTTCGTGAAGGATCGGGGAAACTCGGGAGCAGCGGCGGACGCGCAGGGGCGAGTGGGTGTGGCTTATTCCTAGTAAAACATGATAATTGGCTCCCAATTTTTAGTATGTGCACCCATTGGGCAATTTTAAAAACGTTGAAAACTCCACCAATCGTGCCAAGGATACTTTCTTTCTAACACTCCGCAGCGCGTCGTAGTTATATTTATGTATAGGGTTTACGTTGACGTGCTGCCGTCTGTACATGAAAGTGTGTAATTTTCATGTCCATGACCTAAGTACATCAAAAGTTATCTATCATTCATCGTTATCTTTTAAATGGACACATCTATGCAGAAATGAAACAAGCCAAAATGGTTTTGATAAAATAATTATATTTATATATATTGATCCAACTATGTGCAATTATAACTTGTATTTGTTCAGATTTTACAGGCAATTTATCATCATCGTAGTCACTACTTTCATCATGTTCTATTTCGTTATCGTTATTATCGCTATGCGTTAAAGATTCAGTTACATCAAAAAAAAAAATAATAATAATAATAAAATTGCGTTTTACCGACAGGTTAATAAAGATTTCGGGGTCATTTTAAAATTTGGTTGTCTACTAATATCAGTAAACACTACGTCATTCGATGATGGTATTCCGTGAATAAAAGATGATTTGTTATTTTCAAATACCTTTTTTTTGTATTTCAACAGCACTATACTTTTCCTTCCTGTTTGTATTTTTCTCTTCATTGTTAATCTTTCGCATAGCTAACAAAATATACTATTTATGTCGCTCACGTTAATACGGATATTAAAATAGGCAATATTACAACAATTAACTGTTGTTATCAAATTGCATTCACATACAGAATGACAACACGGTTCCGCCGCAAAAACAGTATGGTTGAAACGCAATCTACCCCCAAGTTCAATTATATTTTCTCATAACTTATAGAAACGGTTATGAGTTAATTATCTCGTCAAATACAAACGACATAATTAGGGTTCCCACTGATCAAAATATATATCAGAATTATTAAGATTGCTTGTTTCATTTCTGCATAGACGTGTCCATTTCAAAGATAATTGATACGATTAAACGATGAATGATAGATAACTTTTGATTTACTTAGGTTATGAATATGAAAATTACACACTTTCATGTACTTAGGACGTACTAAATTTCCACATTTGATTTTGCACGAGCTCTAACGATTTTCATATGAATTCAGCGATAACATGAATCATCAGATTGGCGGGACCAGTGTTTTAATCACATAACTTGAATTTGGCACTTACAATTGTATTGAAAATTGAGTATATACCCGTACATATGTAGTACTAAGTCTTCGGGTGTGAATTACCTGCCTCTGAGTAGCGCTTCCAGAAGGTACCGCCACTTTGATGTCAAAGTGGCGGGACCAGGGATGTCTTGACATACTTCCTTTACCTTTAGAGGTACAAATGTCTTCTTAAGGGTACAATTAGTACATATGTAGTACAAACAATTTAATGTGATACATTTTAAATTGGAGACTTGATACCGCCATTTTGATGCTCACCGTGAGCATCAAAATGGCGGTATCAAGTCTCCAATTAAAACCCATATTCCATACGACTTAAACGTACGTACCAGGTAAAATATGAGTAGTTAGGTAGAGGTACTAGATACCCCTCTACGTACCCCTTCCGGAAATACAGGTGTAATATCAATCTAATAAAAATCTTAAAATCATTTATTCACTGACAGATAACGCACAGTCTAAATCGCTGGGTCTAGAAGCATGAAATTTTTCACAAGAGTTCCTTACGTAACTGAAGTGAGCACTAAGGAGAGATTTTTGAAAAATTTTCCCCTAATGGGGTTAAATGTTTCTATGGAATGTCCTCGTCATATGGCTTGTAGTAAAAAGAAAAAAATTATATCATCCTGTAATTTCACGGTCAAGTCCTTTTCTTAAAATATATTAGATGACCTACAAAAATAGGTATGTCACCGCCCGCAGCGCCATCCAGTGGTAAATAAGTTGAACTGTTATAGATAACTAAAATTCATGCGAAACTCGATAGATGGCGCTAGGAAACACCTGATGCAGTTATTAAATAAGAGACACGTTATGAATTTATTATTTAATCTAACTAAACTCAAAGCATTATATTAGGATAGCCGTAAACTAAATCAAAATGTATTCATTCAAATTAGGCTGTGAATCACTTTTTAAAACATTAACATATTGCAGAAGACAATCCCCTTCACCACTTCCTAGTGCTCTAGCTGTAAAGAAGAAGTGGCGCTATAAACACCCCAGCAGCATTTACCAATAGCAGCCCAGTGTTTATATTTGTGTAGGAATAATGACTTAAATATAACTAACTGATTAAATGTGGTTGAAGATCTGCCTAACCCTAGCGACATCGGAAAGTATGCTGAAGAAAATATATTGAAAAACCGGGCAAGTGCGAGTCGGCGCCGCGCACCGAGGATTCCGTACAATTTAAAATTATTAAAAATATTTTTAATATATGTAACTAAAAATTTACGGTTTTCGCAATTTTTCCTTTATCTGTGCTATAAGACGTTGCTTCGTACCAAATTTCAAGATTCTGAGTTCACGGGAAGTACCCTGTAGGTTTTGTGAGCGTCAAAATGGCGGTATCAAGTCTCCAATTTAAAATGTATCACATTAAAATGTTTGTACTACATATGTACTAATTGTACCCTTAAGAAGACATTTGTACCTCTAAAGGTAAAGGAAGTATGTCAAGACATCCCTGGTCCCGCCACTTTGACATCAAAGTGGCGGTACCTTCTGGAAGCGCTACTCAGAGGCAGGTAATTCACACCCGAAGACTTAGTACTACATATGTACAGGTATATACTCAATTTTCAATACAATTGTAAGTGCAAAACTCAAGTTATGTGATTAAAACACTGGTCCCGCCAATTTGATGATTCGTGTTATCGCTGAATTCATATGAAAACCGTTAGAGCTCGTGGAAAATCAAATGTGGAAACTTAGTACGTCCTAAGTACATGAAAGTGTGTAATTTTCATGTCCATGACTTAAGTACATCAAAAGTTATCCATCATTCATCATTATCTTTGAAATGGACACATCTATGCAGAAATGAAACAAGCCAAAATGTTTTTGATAAAATAATTGTATTTATACATATACACATATTGATCCAACTATGTGCAATTAATTTCTTACATCGGACTTCACACTTTTATTTAATCTTTTTTTTATTGTTTGTTTTATCTGATGTATTGTGTCTTTTAGTTTGTGCCAAATAAATGTATTTTCTTTCTTTCTTTCTTTCAATTATTATAACTTGTATTTGTTCAGATTTTACAGGAAATTTATCATCATCGTAGTCACTACTTTCATCATGTTCTATTTCGTTATCGTTATTATCGCTATCCGTTAAAGTTTCAGTTACATAAAAAAAATGCGTTTTACCGACAGGTATAAACATTTCGGGGTCATTTTAAAATTTGGTTGTCTACTAATATCAGTAAACACTACGTCATTCGATGATGGTATTCCGTGAATAAAAGATGATTTGTTATTTTCAAATACCTTTTTTTGGTCTTCCAACAGCACTATACTTTTCCTTCCTGTTTGTATTTTTCTCTTCATTGTTAATCCTTCGCATAGCTAACAAAATATACTATTTATGTCGCTCACGTTAATACGGATATTAAAATAGGCAATATTACAACAATTAACTGTTGTTATCAAACGCATTCACATACAGAATGACAACACGGTTCCGCCGCAAAAACAGTATGGCTGAAACGCAATCTACCCCCAAGTTCAATTATATTTTCTCATAACTTATAGAAACGGTTTCATAACCGTTTCTATAAGTTAATTATCTCGTCAAATACAAACTACGTAACTAGGGTTCCCACTGATAAAAATATATAAGAATTATTAAGATTGCTTGTTTCATTTCTGCATAGACGTGTCCATTTCAAAGATAAATGATACGATTAAACGATGAATGATAGATAACTTTTGATTTACTTAGGTTATGAATATGAAAATTACACACTTTCATGTACTTAGGACGTACTAAATTTCCACATTTGATTTTGCACGAGCTCTAACGATTTTCATATGAATTCAGCGATAACATGAATCATCAGATTGGCGGGACCAGTGTTTTAATCACATAACTTGAATTTGGCACTTACAATTGTATTGAAAATTGAGTATATACCCGTACATATGTAGTACTAAGTCTTCGGGTGTGAATTACCTGCCTCTGAGTAGCGCTTCCAGAAGGTACCGCCACTTTGATGTCAAAGTGGCGGGACCAGGGATGTCTTGACATACTTCCTTTACCTTTAGAGGTACAAATGTCTTCTTAAGGGTACAATTAGTACATATGTAGTACAAACAATTTAATGTGATACATTTTAAATTGGAGACTTGATACCGCCATTTTGATGCTCACCGTGAGCATCAAAATGGCGGTATCAAGTCTCCAATTAAAACCCATATTCCATACGACTTAAACGTACGTACCAGGTAAAATATGAGTAGTTAGGTAGAGGTACTAGATACCCCTCTACGTACCCCTTCCGGAAATACAGGTGTAATATCAATCTAATAAAAATCTTAAAATCATTTATTCACTGACAGATAACGCACAGTCTAAATCGCTGGGTCTAGAAGCATGAAATTTTTCACAAGAGTTCCTTACGTAACTGAAGTGAGCACTAAGGAGAGATTTTTGAAAAATTTTCCCCTAATGGGGTTAAATGTTTCTATGGAATGTCCTCGTCACATGGCTTGTAGTAAAAAGAAAAAAATTATATCATCCTGTAATTTCACGGTCAAGTCCTTTTCTTAAAATATATTAGATGACCTACAAAAATAGGTATGTCACCGCCCGCAGCGCCATCCAGTGGTAAATAAGTTGAACTGTTATAGATAACTAAAATTCATGCGAAACTCGATAGATGGCGCTAGGAAACACCTGATGCAGTTATTAAATAAGAGACACGTTATGAATTTATTATTTAATCTAACTAAACTCAAAGCATTATATTAGGATAGCCGTAAACTAAATCAAAATGTATTCATTCAAATTAGGCTGTGAATCACTTTTTAAAACATTAACATATTGCAGAAGACAATCCCCTTCACCACTTCCTAGTGCTCTAGCTGTAAAGAAGAAGTGGCGCTATAAACACCCCAGCAGCATTTACCAATAGCAGCCCAGTGTTTATATTTGTGTAGGAATAATGACTTAAATATAACTAACTGATTAAATGTGGTTGAAGATCTGCCTAACCCTAGCGACATCGGAAAGTATGCTGAAGAAAATATATTGAAAAACCGGGCAAGTGCGAGTCGGCCCCGCGCACCGAGGATTCCGTACAATTTAAAATTATTAAAAATATTTTTAATATATGTAACTAAAAATTTACGGTTTTCGCAATTTTTCCTTTATCTGTGCTATAAGACGTTGCTTCGTACCAAATTTCAAGATTCTGAGTTCACGGGAAGTACCCTGTAGGTTTTGTGAGCGTCAAAATGGCGGTATCAAGTCTCCAATTTAAAATGTATCACATTAAAATGTTTGTACTACATATGTACTAATTGTACCCTTAAGAAGACATTTGTACCTCTAAAGGTAAAGGAAGTATGTCAAGACATCCCTGGTCCCGCCACTTTGACATCAAAGTGGCGGTACCTTCTGGAAGCGCTACTCAGAGGCAGGTAATTCACACCCGAAGACTTAGTACTACATATGTACAGGTATATACTCAATTTTCAATACAATTGTAAGTGCAAAACTCAAGTTATGTGATTAAAACACTGGTCCCGCCAATTTGATGATTCGTGTTATCGCTGAATTCATATGAAAACCGTTAGAGCTCGTGGAAAATCAAATGTGGAAACTTAGTACGTCCTAAGTACATGAAAGTGTGTAATTTTCATGTCCATGACTTAAGTACATCAAAAGTTATCCATCATTCATCATTATCTTTGAAATGGACACATCTATGCAGAAATGAAACAAGCCAAAATGTTTTTGATAAAATAATTGTATTTATACATATACATATATTGATCCAACTATGTGCAATTAATTTCTTACATCGGACTTCACACTTTTATTTAATCTTTTTTTTATTGTTTGTTTTATCTGATGTATTGTGTCTTTTAGTTTGTGCCAAATAAATGTATTTTCTTTCTTTCTTTCTTTCAATTATTATAACTTGTATTTGTTCAGATTTTACAGGAAATTTATCATCATCGTAGTCACTACTTTCATCATGTTCTATTTCGTTATCGTTATTATCGCTATCCGTTAAAGTTTCAGTTACATAAAAAAAATGCGTTTTACCGACAGGTATAAACATTTCGGGGTCATTTTAAAATTTGGTTGTCTACTAATATCAGTAAACACTACGTCATTCGATGATGGTATTCCGTGAATAAAAGATGATTTGTTATTTTCAAATACCTTTTTTTGGTCTTCCAACAGCACTATACTTTTCCTTCCTGTTTGTATTTTTCTCTTCATTGTTAATCCTTCGCATAGCTAACAAAATATACTATTTATGTCGCTCACGTTAATACGGATATTAAAATAGGCAATATTACAACAATTAACTGTTGTTATCAAACGCATTCACATACAGAATGACAACACGGTTCCGCCGCAAAAACAGTATGGCTGAAACGCAATCTACCCCCAAGTTCAATTATATTTTCTCATAACTTATAGAAACGGTTATGAGTTAATTATCTCGTCAAATACAAACGACATAATTAGGGTTCCCACTGATCAAAATATATATCAGAATTATTAAGATTGCTTGTTTCATTTCTGCATAGACGTGTCCATTTCAAAGATAATTGATACGATTAAACGATGAATGATAGATAACTTTTGATTTACTTAGGTTATGAATATGAAAATTACACACTTTCATGTACATACTTAGGACGTACTAAATTTCCACATTTGATTTTGCACGAGCTCTAACGATTTTCATATGAATTCAGCGATAACATGAATCATCAGATTGGCGGGACCAGTGTTTTAATCACATAACTTGAATTTGGCACTTACAATTGTATTGAAAATTGAGTATATACCCGTACATATGTAGTACTAAGTCTTCGGGTGTGAATTACCTGCCTCTGAGTAGCGCTTCCAGAAGGTACCGCCACTTTGATGTCAAAGTGGCGGGACCAGGGATGTCTTGACATACTTCCTTTACCTTTAGAGGTACAAATGTCTTCTTAAGGGTACAATTAGTACATATGTAGTACAAACAATTTAATGTGATACATTTTAAATTGGAGACTTGATACCGCCATTTTGATGCTCACCGTGAGCATCAAAATGGCGGTATCAAGTCTCCAATTAAAACCCATATTCCATACGACTTAAACGTACGTACCAGGTAAAATATGAGTAGTTAGGTAGAGGTACTAGATACCCCTCTACGTACCCCTTCCGGAAATACAGGTGTAATATCAATCTAATAAAAATCTTAAAATCATTTATTCACTGACAGATAACGCACAGCCTAAATCGCTGGGTCTAGAAGCATGAAATTTTTCACAAGAGTTCCTTACGTAACTGAAGTGAGCACTAAGGAGAGATTTTTGAAAATTTTTCCCCTAATGGGGTTAAATGTTTCTATGGAATGTCCTCGTCACATGGCTTGTAGTAAAATGAAAAAAATTATATCATCCTGTAATTTCACGGTCAAGTCCTTTTCTTAAAATATATTAGATGACCTACAAAAATAGGTATGTCACCGCCCGCAGCGCCATCCAGTGGTAAATAAGTTGAACTGTTATAGATAACTAAAATTCATGCGAAACTCGATAGATGGCGCTAGGAAACACCTGATGCAGTTATTAAATAAGAGACACGTTATGAATTTATTATTTAATCTAACTAAACTCAAAGCATTATATTAGGATAGCCGTAAACTAAATCAAAATGTATTCATTCAAATTAGGCTGTGAATCACTTTTTAAAACATTAACATATTGCAGAAGACAATCCCCTTCACCACTTCCTAGTGCTCTAGCTGTAAAGAAGAAGTGGCGCTATAAACACCCCAGCAGCATTTACCAATAGCAGCCCAGTGTTTATATTTGTGTAGGAATAATGACTTAAATATAACTAACTGATTAAATGTGGTTGAAGATCTGCCTAACCCTAGCGACATCGGAAAGTATGCTGAAGAAAATATATTGAAAAACCGGGCAAGTGCGAGTCGGCCTCGCGCACCGAGGATTCCGTACAATTTAAAATTATTAAAAATATTTTTAATATATGTAACTAAAAATTTACGGTTTTCGCAATTTTTCCTTTATCTGTGCTATAAGACGTTGCTTCGTACCAAATTTCAAGATTCTGAGTTCACGGGAAGTACCCTGTAGGTTTTGTGAGCGTCAAAATGGCGGTATCAAGTCTCCAATTTAAAATGTATCACATTAAAATGTTTGTACTACATATGTACTAATTGTACCCTTAAGAAGACATTTGTACCTCTAAAGGTAAAGGAAGTATGTCAAGACATCCCTGGTCCCGCCACTTTGACATCAAAGTGGCGGTACCTTCTGGAAGCGCTACTCAGAGGCAGGTAATTCACACCCGAAGACTTAGTACTACATATGTACAGGTGTTCAGACCGTTCCCTATATCCCTATGTGATGAGGGCAAGGATGTCTTCAATAAATTGTTTTATTATTTGCTTGATATAAAATTGTATATTTCTTTAAGTTTTACAATAATGGTTTTTGAGAGACACGCAAAGCTAACGATATTTCGTGGAGAGTGAAGTTGGCTGCGCCGCCGGTGCCGCCACGCACCGCAGGAAGGAAAAATGGCGCACGAAGTTCACGCCGCAGTTTGGTTTTTCCGTTCGCCGCTAGATGGCGTTGTATGTATATTGAACATGCCGGCCCCTTTGGAAGTACCAGGATGTAGCCTTCCAACACGAAGTACTCATTGCTGTAGCTTCTTGGTTATGGTGACTGTAACGGGCAGATCTTTGAGAACGATCGCCGTATGGTGCCGTGCGTTGTACGGATTTCAGCTACACGGGATATTCCATCAACTCCGGGGAATACTTGCGTTATTCGACCCGGTTTCCATTTGAGTGGAGGAACGTTCTCTTCTTTGATTAGAACTAGGCTGTTTGGTGTGACGTCCTCACTGTTTACCTTCCATCTTGTTCGTTGTTGGAGTTCCGAAACATACTCTTTCGACCATCGTTGCCAAAAATGTTGTCTAAGTTGCTCCACACGGTCGTAGCGTCCCAGTCTCGTAGGCTCGATCGTCGTCAGGTTATCGCAGATGGGCGCAGTCAGCGGTCGGCCGATCAGGAAATGTGCTGCAGTAAGTGGAAGGAAATCGTTCGGGTCTGAGGACAGAGGGGACAAAGGGCGTGAGTTGAGAACGGCTTCAATTTGCGTTAATACCGTTTCAAACTCCTCACGTGTTAGCTTGGCATTGCCCAGTACCCGTCGTAAGTGATGCTTGCAGGACTTGACTCCCGCCTCCCACAACCCACCAAAATGAGGACTATAAGGAGGTATAACGTTAAACGAATTTGATTATTATTAAGAAAATCTAAAATATCATCAGTGTTATCAAAAATTATTGACAACTCTTTTTCAGCCCCAACGAAATTCTTTCCGTTGTCTGAAAAGATTTGATATGGCTTTCCACGACGTGCTATGAAGCGTTTTAGTGCTAAAATGTAATCTTGTGTACTTAAGCTGTCTACCAATTCTAAGTGTATGGCTCTGGTCGTAAAACATACAAATAAACAAATATATGCTTTAATAAGTGTTGACGCCTATGCTTAGGTGTGTTAGGGTACTAAAATGAAATACGGTTATAGAACAAACCAATACTTATTTAGACTTTAAAATTAAAATTAAACTGACGTGTACAAGATTACAAAATTCTAGGACCCGTTACAATGTTATGCGTATGTTGACCGATCGCTGTCGCCGCGTTGAAACAAGTGCACGAGTCCCTCGGGCGTTGAAACCGCGAAGCCAGAGCGAAGCGCCCCCCGCTGGAAACCCGTCGTGTGGTGGCGCGTCGCCATTGGTGCGCTGCGGTATGGCGTGACCATCATCCGATGATCGTAACGGCGCTCCGATTGGTTCAGCGGAGATGGTCTGTTGATGACGTCGGGCGGCCCTCGATGCCTAGCGCCGCGCCGCTGTTGCGGGCACAGGCCGCAACATACTCCCGGGGGTTGAAGACTTCGACTTCAACTGGATGAAATGTCCCGCCAGAGGGGACACATCGTGCGGACGGCACGAGTGACCGTCCCTTTGGTTGTGGCGACGTCCGCCACCCGGCTGACCCCGTCTGGGCCTGGATGTAGGCGCGTCACACGCCCCAGGCGCCACTGGAGCGGCGGAAGGTTCGCCTCCCGCAGGAGCACGAGGTCGTCGAGGCAAATGCCTCGCTGGTGGGTCCTCCACTGGGACCGTTGCTGCATCTCAGCCAGGAACTCCTTCTGCCACCTGGACCAGAACTGTTGGCGGATTTTTTCTATTAATTTGTAGCGGTTGGGCCGCAGTGCTGTGATGGGTGGTGATGGGACGGCGGTCAATGGTCTGCCCACCAGAAAGTGCCCCGGGGTTAGTGGAGAGGGATCATTAGGATCTGACGAGAGGGGAGAGAGGGGACGGGAGTTGAGTATTGCCTCAATCTGCGAGAACAGTGTCGCCAGCTCCTCGAACGTCAAACAGGCCTCCCCAGCTACTCGTTTAAGATGATATTTAGAGGATTTTATACCAGCCTCCCATATGCCTCCAAAATGGGGCGAATATGCAGGTCCAAACACGAAGCGGATTCCCTCGTTCGCCGTGTAATTGTACACAGATTCTTGGGCCTGCTGCAGCATCCTACCCAGCTCATTGCATGTGTTAGATATTTCATTTTGATATAATAATATTAGAATATTGTTTGTTGGATAGTGACATCCGTCACATTTCAGAAGTACCTAATTTGACTAGATATTGTGTTTACAAAAAACAACAGTCTTAACTTGTAAAAAATACTTAAATGTTATTACTATAAATGATTAAGTAATATTTGATTATACTTGTAGTATATCTTAGATTTTATATTGCTATTTTAATATAATAGGTTGTTTCAAATCATTGGCACAATACTGTCAGTTGATGTTGATATACTTTTTGATGTCTAAGAACTAAGAATCAACTCTTAATAAATTGATTAATTACCTTATAATGTTTTAAAATGGTTTCACTATATAAGATTTGTTTATTACTAATTGTGTGAGAAGATATTAAGCCAAAATATATGATGATCTGTGATTGTGTCAAAATGGCGGTAGATGTTTGACGTAAAAGACGTTGGTAGTGTATAAAAAGGATTGTAACAACGTTATCGAGTCAGTTGCTTGGTAGATGTTCAGTTGGTTGGTTCTAGTGCCGTTATTATGTGGAATAGATCGACCAGGTGTCACGTAAGTTAAGTAATTTGATATTATACTTTAATTATTGCTTATTATGGCTATGTTGTTCTGTAAATCATATTATGGCCAATATTCCTAACTATTGTTATTATGTTACTTTTATTTTGAATTCTCTTGGACCGTTGTCCAAGAGATAGAATGAATTGTTTTTAGAAATAACGATAATTTATGACAACGTAAGAAATGTATTGATAGAATACTTAAATACTGTTTCCATGGAGTTTCTTGTCCTTCTTCTCCATGATGACCTAGTTTTACGAACGGACGACTAGTTTTCTGATTAATTACTGACAAGCCTAAATTCAAATAAATGCTTAGCCTTGTCTGTCTGTGCTTTACTTCATAAAACCCTTTCCCTACAAACTATATTCAATAATAACCTTCATACACAGTAAATAACTAACTAGTAACCATTTTCATTTTCAAAGCTTGTTATTTGGCTATTATATAGATACATATACTTCTAGTATATAACGAATAATCTAACATCAGAAGTGGGATTGTTCACAGGCTAATAAAACCACTTGCTAATGCATTTTTTTATTTTGCTATTTTCATGATTGATGTTGGAGTTTTGAAGATCTTTTGGAAGCCGTTTGTTAGTGGGTCACTGACTCCACTCACACCATAATGATGACATCACACTGCCGCCTCTGACGTTGAAGCTGCGGAGCTGCTTATTACTGTATGAGCTTTGGAAAGACGGAACCTCAATCTGCTGTAAGAATATCGAGAAGCTTTCCGGCAGTAAGAAGTATCTGAAGTCGGTAAGGCCCTTGGAGGCTCTTTTACATTAAATTGAAATGCAATTGGATAAGATGATTACATTGAAAGTTTACATATTGCAAAATACTTTTAGACAATTATTATTAAACATTCAGTTCACGCTTGGCTTCTAAAGAACGAACATTGGGGTATTTTGACTATGTTAATTACGTGATAATCGTTGAACCAATTGCTTTAAATTAAAATATAATTTGAGAATACAATAACATAAAAGAGTAGTATAATACTCAAAAGTGGAATTTAGTGATTCCTGATGTTAAGCTATATTTGCTTATAAATTATTTTCTGGAGTAGGATAATTTAATTTTGAGATAAGACACATTATGAAGTACTTTATTAAAAAAAAAGAGAAAGAAAGAGAAGGTAAAAATCCGCTGGGCGATCGTTTACTTGGTGCTTGTCTATCTCACCAGCAGCGGGTGAATGGGACTTGCATGACGAGGTAACCGATAAAATTTGTTTCCGCTGGTCGGTCATATGCTTGGTGCAAGTCTATCCCACTAGCAGCGGGTGGAGGAGACTTGACATGTCTAGGCACTTGGCAAAACAAAACTAAAATACAAATATAAAATTTGTTTCCGCTGGTCGGTCATTTGCTTGGTGCAAGTCTATCCCACTGGCAGCGGGTGGAGGAGACTTGACACGTCTAGGCACTTGGCAAAACAAAAGTAAGGCAAAACAGAAGTAAGGCAAAACAAAAGTAAGGCAAAACAAAAGTAAGGCAAAACAAAAGTAAGGCTAAACAAAAGTAAGGCTAAACAAAAGTAAGGCTAAACAAAAGTAAGGCTAAACAAAAGTAAGGCTAAACAAAAGTAAAGCTAAACAAAAGTAAGGCTAAACAAAAGTAAGGCAAAACAAAAGTATTGCTAATGTAGAAAAGGAGTATCATCTAATGTACTTAGAGAGCGAAGTACTTGTCAGATTGGTCATGTTAGATGTTTGTTAATATGTTAACAGAAAATGTTTGTTGAATAGTTTTTGATAATATGGTCAGATTGACCGAGCGATGAGGTATTTGAATTATTTTCATGATCGCTGGTTATTGTTTGGATTCAAAAGCTGCTGAATATGATTTATCTAGATATACCAAATTGTTGCTATCCCAATTTTATATTAGTAACCGTAAATTATAGATAAACAATTTATTATTTGATAAATGTTTTAAGTACTTAAGATACATTGGTAAACAAGTTGGCTCTGAGCAACTAGAATAAGAAAAAATGTATAACTTCCTGTTCAATTGGTCAATATGAAACGCTGTTGTTTTTGTGAGACTTTAGATTTATAGGTACTTCGAGAACGAAGTACATGTCAGTATGGCCGTGTTAGATATTTCATTTTGATATAATAATATTAGAATATTGTTTGTTGGATAGTGACATCCGTCACATTTCAGAAGTACCTAATTTGACTAGATATTGTGTTTACAAAAAACAACAGTCTTAACTTGTAAAAAATACTTAAATGTTATTACTATAAATGATTAAGTAATATTTGATTATACTTGTAGTATATCTTAGATTTTATATTGCTATTTTAATATAATAGGTTGTTTCAAATCATTGGCACAATACTGTCAGTTGATGTTGATATACTTTTTGATGTCTAAGAACTAAGAATCAACTCTTAATAAATTGATTAATTACCTTATAATGTTTTAAAATGGTTTCACTATATAAGATTTGTTTATTACTAATTGTGTGAGAAGATATTAAGCCAAAATATATGATGATCTGTGATTGTGTCAAAATGGCGGTAGATGTTTGACGTAAAAGACGTTGGTAGTGTATAAAAAGGATTGTAACAACGTTATCGAGTCAGTTGCTTGGTAGATGTTCAGTTGGTTGGTTCTAGTGCCGTTATTATGTGGAATAGATCGACCAGGTGTCACGTAAGTTAAGTAATTTGATATTATACTTTAATTATTGCTTATTATGGCTATGTTGTTCTGTAAATCATATTATGGCCAATATTCCTAACTATTGTTATTATGTTACTTTTATTTTGAATTCTCTTGGACCGTTGTCCAAGAGATAGAATGAATTGTTTTTAGAAATAACGATAATTTATGACAACGTAAGAAATGTATTGATAGAATACTTAAATACTGTTTCCATGGAGTTTCTTGTCCTTCTTCTCCATGATGACCTAGTTTTACGAACGGACGACTAGTTTTCTGATTAATTACTGACAAGCCTAAATTCAAATAAATGCTTAGCCTTGTCTGTCTGTGCTTTACTTCATAAAACCCTTTCCCTACAAACTATATTCAATAATAACCTTCATACACAGTAAATAACTAACTAGTAACCATTTTCATTTTCAAAGCTTGTTATTTGGCTATTATATAGATACATATACTTCTAGTATATAACGAATAATCTAACACATGCACCTAGAAAATTACGACCGTTATCACAATATATGACATAATAATAATAATAATAATATTTTTATTTTCTCTCAAAAAGGTACAGATATTGGTTCACGTCATATTAAGTCAAGTCAAATTAAATTTGTAACCTTTGTGAGAGCTGGAGTCTATAGTGGGTTCGGGACCTGTATGACAGATCTCCAGGCTCTCACCCTCTTAAGCAATACTATTAAGTAGGTACTAATTTGAACACAAAGGCAAAATCTGCGAGTGTGTAGTGAATGGTGTGTCTAAGAGTGTGTAGATTATGGTGTGTGTTGTGTGTATGTGTGTGTGTTGTGTGTGTGTGTGAAGTATATTTGTAAGAGTGAGAGTAGGTGTGTGTCTTAAAATGTGGTTTACAAATTTACTATCGAATTTATTTTAAAACAGCTAAAATATTTTCCGTCTCAGAATAATCTAAATCAAGAAGCCAATTTATTATTTTTGCTTTACATTTGGATTTGCATAAGGGGTATATGTTTAAAATTTTGTTAGTGTTGTTATACACATGACTGCTAAGGAAACGGAAGAAGCGTTGGGCCAAAGCAAAATTTGTACGAATAGAGGGACAGACCGAATGCTTACGTCGTTGGGAGATCAAAGAAGGATCGTAGGGAGTATGGCCGTGGGTTGTCATTAAGAGATTAAGTATATATAATTTACGGACAGTCAGAACCTTACAAGTTTTGTAAAGGTCTGTGGTAGGAAAGCGATAGGGTAACTTCCAGCCAACTTTTAACAGTGCCCTTTGCGCGCGTTCTATTTTCAACATGTGGGACCTTCCTGAACCACCCCAAGTAACTATACAATATTGGATGAGGGATTGGCAGAGAGCCAGATACACCACTTTAATCACCTTGGAGTCAGCAACGTAACGGAGGTTCTTAAAAACATAAATTAACCTGCGCAACCGTGTAGTAACTGTATCAATGTGAGTACCGAATGTTAGACAGTCGTCTATCTGCACTCCTAGATACTTAATGCAGCTTACGCGATTTAAGTGGGGGCAATCGCAGCCTATATTGTGAGTTGAAATACAGGAGTGAGCGATTAAAGCAAGAGAAGAGGAGGAAGGCTTTCCAGCGGCTGAAAACGAGAAGGTAAGGTAATTCGTTTTATCAACGTTCAGAGTGAGCTGGCTCTGTGCCAACCAGCTGGTGACAAAGGCAAGTCCAGACTGTGCATATTGAAACACCAGATCCCACGAATCCCCGGAGAATATTAGAGCAGTATCATCGGCATATGTAAAGATGGAAGCATTAGGAAGCTTTAGCTGGCAAAGGTCATTTATATAAATGAGGAAAAGCGTGGGACCGATAATACTGCCCTGGGGGACTCCGTATGTTATTGGGAGTTCATCGCTGGTCCAGTCTCCTATCCTGAGACATTGTCGTCTGCCTGTGAGGTAACTACTGAAAAGGGACAGTTGAGTGCCTCTTATACCGATTTTCTCAAGCTTGGCAATGAGGGTGGGGACAGAAATAGTATCGAAGGCTTTCGCTAAATCTAGGAAAACGCCTATGACCTTCTGTTTTTCATCAAGTTTGGTGACAATAGTATTTGTTAGGTCTAATACAGCATTGTTAGTGGAAATTCCGGAGCGAAAACCATATTGAGAAGATGAGAGTATGTGATTTTGATTTAAGTATTTGACTAATCTGTTGTTCATTAGCCTCTCAAGTAATTTTGATAGTGTAGGTAAAATGGAGATAGGTCTGTAATTGTTAAAACGATCTCTGTCCCCTCCCTTATGAATTGGGTGCACAATTGCCAGCTTGAAAGCGTTTGGAAAAGTGCCTGAACTAAACGCAAGGTTGCATATGTAAGTTAAGTGGGGAATGAGTATATCTTTGTTTTTTTTAAGAAAGGCGCCTGATATATCATCGGAACCTATCGCACAATCGCTCCTTAGATTCATTATTAAACGCTCCAATTCAGCTTCATCTGTTCCTAGAAGGACAAGGGAATTATGGCACGCTAGGAGAACATCGGTTTGTGGAGGTATGGTTGCAACGGCAGGTATGTTTTCAGCTAAGGTACGTCCAATATTAGCAAAATAAGCGTTCGCTTCATTTACGGAGCTCCCTGGATCGGAGTATGACAAAAGAGCGTCGGCGTGTGTCTTGACTTTTGCAGTGTTAGTAACTGATTTTATAGCCTCCCAGAGTTTTTTATTGTTATTTTGTGCATTACTTATTTGAGCTTTGTTATAGTTAGATTTGGTCGTTTTAAGTATGTTTGAACAGTAGTTTCTGTACCTTTTAAAAGTGATTTGTAAAATTTCATTATCGGGATTTTTTTTATATTTCAAATGCAAATTGTCGCGGTTCCGTAAGCATCTAAGAAGCCCTGGGGTCATCCAGGGTTTGCTCAATCTTTTACGGTTGGAAACCACTTTGAATGTGGAATTTTGAAGTACAATTTGTTTGAGAGTAGAGATGAAGAATTCGGTGGCTTCATTAACATCTGGGGAAGTATACAAGGGGGTAAAATCTGCCTCGAGAAGGTCCAATTCAATTTTTTTGTAGTCCAATATCCGAGTAGTTCTAGTTTTTTGCCGAGAATAACTGGATGTGGTATAGTTCTCCAGAAACAACAGAACTGTGTCATGATCGGTAATTGAGGTATTAGCGACGAAACAAAAAGCAGGGTGCCGCGTTTTTAGGATTAGGTGGTCCAAACAAGAGTTGCGATGTCGTGTAGGAAGGGTGTGTGCCGGAAGCATGCCATGATAAGCTAAAATAGTCAAATACTCAGTTGCCCGAGAATCATCGCTGGTTTCGTGTATATTAATATTTATGTCGCCGGTTAAAATAATATTTTTATAGTTGGAGACAGATTTCAGGAGTTCATTTAGTGAATCCAGGAACGCGGCGACATTCCGAACAGCAGGCGAGCGGTAAATTGTAATTACGACGGTATCATTATTTAGTTTTAGCAATAAGCAGTTAGCGTCCTGGACTAAGGGCTCAGAAACGGAAGCCTGAAGGTGGGAACGGAAAAATATCACTACGCCCTCATTTTGCGACCTATGCTGGTTAGTGGCAGCGGCAGTATACTCATGCATAGAGGGAAGAGGGGGCGAATTGTATAGCCAACATTCGGTGAGTATAATTAAATCCCAGCAAGTTCTACTTCTTTCGAGGAGTGTTGTCAGGCTGTCAAAGTTCTTATTTATACTTCGTATGTTTTGACAGAGCAGGGAAATAGATTTTTTGTGTAAGCTAGCAATCCTTCCACAATCCTCAATCATACAGGTGGCAGAGTGAGCTACTGAAATATTATCCAAGTCGATTTGAATATCTTCTAAATTATCGAATGATTTAATAAAGAATTAAGTAACGGTAGGCAGAAAGGGCAAAAGTGCAAAATGACGTCATGTACTCGTACGTCAGTAAGGTGAGACCTGATTAAGGCATTTCTTTGTGCATCGTGCATTGGTGGGACAAAAAATATCATAATAAGAAATGTATGAAAATAGTAAATGTGAAGTGAGTGTGACCGATGTTTGTGAGGAGGTATAACGGTATGAAAGCGTATTTTCAACACCATCATTCTGTAATATAGCGTGATGAAGTAATTGTAAACATAAATACTAGCCTGAGTGAAACTGTGTATAAGATGTGTTGGTTGTGTTTTTAGTTTGAGAGTTACGTACATTGACAAATAATTGAAATAGTTACTAGTTACAATATAGGAATTAAACAGATTTATAAGATACCTTCGTATACATGCATAAATGTGAATAACTATAAGCGAAAGTGAAAATAGTCATGGTTTAACTGGTGCTGGGGCTGGTACTGGCACTGGTATTGCTAACATGGCAAGGCATTTTTCGGATTTAATTTCAATTGGTTTGTCTGCTGGGTCTTTCTTCAGAAGAATTCTTCCGTTGGAGTACCAGCTGCTGTAGCTCCTTGCCTTAGCAAACTGGCGAGCGTCATACAACAGTTTTTTGATTGCGGGAGGCAGGTGTTCGTCGATGTAAACTGGTTTCTTTTCCCCGGCAATTCCGATTAATTGTGTGTTTAGCTTGTCATTGACGGAGCGTTCTTTATTGAACTTCCTCACTTTAGCAAGGAATTCATTTCTATTATTGACACAGCTAAATTCAGCAACAATTGGTCTGCATAAACCCGCCTTTCCGGGTATGCGATATACATCTCGGAAAGCAGATTGCCCGACCTCCATGCTCACAATCTTTCCTACTCTTGAAACTGCAGAAATGAGATCTGTAGGCGTTTCATTTTCTTTAGTTGGGATATTGCGCACCTCGATAGTAGCTTGTCGAGACAGGAAGTTTAGGTCTTGTACTTGCTTTTTTAGGCGGTTTAGATGGTCTTCGTTGTCAATTCTCTCTTTTTCCAGTAACGAAACTTTAGAATTTAGCTTTTCAAATTTTTCGTTTATAAACGACATGCTGTTGTCGATTTCGGCGTTGGATTTTTCAATCGAGAGACATTTTTGTTTGAGTTCGGCAACGTCCCTGACCAGCTTGGATAAAATGACAGCCTGTTCGTCTTTCCATGACGTGAGCAGCTTTTCCTGTTCGGACTTCCAAGTTGTTAGCATATCCATCAATTCCAACTTAAATGCGGAGAATGCTCCAGATCGTTCGGTACACTCTGCGTTATTTGGGGAGTCGGCAAGGCGCTGCCGTTTGTTCCGCACGGTTATGTTAACCACGTCAGCTTTTTCGGCTGTAGCAGTCGGGATGTCGGGCTCGGAAAGAGATTGTCCCTGACTCAAACCGGTTTTGGGCGGAGTTCTTTGCATGTTGTTGCAGTTTGTAAGTAAAAATTGGGGGAAAGAAAAATATAATACGTAAAATTAAATTATAAAAGGCAAAAAGAATTGCAAATTGCCGGATTCGAACTTGCGACCACCTAGCTCACGGACGTAGATGATACCGACGAGTTAGCCCACTGCGCTAACTGTGCTGTTACACTGTTGTACGAAATACGTGTATACTTTGCTGTGCGTTGCTTTAGTGGTATAGGATAGGTGTACGTGACTTCTTTGTGTACCTAATGAGTTCAAAGTCCAAAAAGCTAACACGTTTAAAAATTTTTTTAGTTCGTTATGATATTAAAACTGTTCACACACTGAGTTTTAGACGAAATTTCACTGTTATTTTGCACTTAGTTCGTCACTCATTTACTGAAGGATATAACTATATAGTATTGTCTCTGATTTATGCACTTTTTACTTAGTTTTTGAATTTAAATCACGGAGGTAAATAAAAGTACGTGTGTGCGCGGCGGAGTCGCAGAGGGGGGGATAGGGGAGAGGGGAGACAGGGTTTACCTCTCCTAGCTACAAATCGGTTGAGACACAGAATGAATGCCTCAGATGTGAGGTCGCTGACCACCTCTAGGTGAACCGCCTTAGTGGTGAGACACACAAACAGACATAGATAACTTTTAGTTATGCGGTTCCCTCGGCCTTTACGACTCGAAATTTTAAACGGGCCCGCAAAGTCTACCCCACAAGAGCTGAAGGCGAAGCTATTATCCGTTCTAACGGCCGGCAAATCACCCATAATTGGTTCGAAAGGTTTACCTCTCAATCGCGTACACACTACACACTGCCTGGTGGTCGTGCGAGCAAGAGTTCGCCCTCCCAAGGGCCAATATTCCTCACGGATGGCTGCAAGCAATGCCTGGGGACCAACATGGAACAAGCGCAAGTGTTCATATTTGACTAACAACTTAGTGAATCTATGTTTAGCGTCTAGAAGAATCGGGTGCTTCTTATCATAGCTGAATCTCGAATTTTCCAGACGGCCTCCCACCCGTAGCACTCGCTCCGCTCGAGTCTATAAAAGGATTAAGTGGCAATATTTTTGAATTTCTATTTAACTGCAGCCCTTTGCTTAATATTTCGATTTCTTCAGAGAAAGTCTCATATTGACTGAGTTTAATTAGAAGAGTGCATGCCTTTTGCAACTCTTCAGCCGATAAGGTTTGACTAGCATTTCTCTGCCCTTTCCCTATCTGGATAAATCTTAGCACGTAGGCGGCTGTTCTTTTCAGCCGTAAGAAATTAGAGAACCTGTTGAAATCCATAAGCCTTGTATTATCTCTTCTATTATTATTATTTGCCGCACATGAGTATGGGATAAGTGGTTTGACTTCTGGCAACGATTTTTCCTCTAACGGAGCTAGCTTGGGAGACCACTCACTGTCTTCTTGTTTTAAGAAGGGAGGGCCTTCCCACCAAAGCGTTGAACCTTGCAGCACGTGAGGTTCTACTCCTCTTGATGCCATATCTGCAGGGTTCAAACTTGTGCGCACATGACGCCACTGATAGTCAGCTGTTAACTCCTGAATTTCATTTATTCTGTTACGGACAAACGTTTTAAGTGAGTTTGGCTGCATTTTTAGCCATCCTAGTACTACCGTGGAGTCGGTCCATATTATTTTTTTATTTATTTTTCCTTTCAAGGACTGAATTACTTTATGACTAAGTCTAGCGCCGAGGAGCGCTCCACATAATTCTAGTCTAGGGATAGTCATAGGTTTAAGGGGTGCTACCCTGGCCTTAGCACATAGTAGGCGTGAGGTGTAGCTACCTTTGATACTCCTTGACCTTAAATAAACGCAGGCGCCATAGGCAGCCTGTGAGGCATCTACAAAACAATGCAATTCAATATATTCTGGTAATTCACACAGAGTGTGCCTAGGTAGATGCAAGTTATACAGATATGATAAATTATTACTAAAGTTTAGCCAGTCCTTAACTAAATTGTTTGGTACTGGCTCATCCCAATCTAACTTGGCGCACCATAGCCTTTGGAGTAAAATTTTTGGCTTTATGATGGCCGCACTCAGTAGTCCTAATGGATCAAATATTTTACATGTCATCGATATAATCGTTCGTTTAGTTATCTGAGCAGCTATAGGTACATTGGTGGAGAATTGAATTGTGTCGCTCACTGGAGACCAGTTTAATCCTAGCACAGCGGATTCCTTGCACAGATCCAGAACATCAGTACTAAAGTGGTCATTCTTGAATATTTGTGGGCAATTTGTACGAAATTTTCTAAGTTTGAAACCCGCTGACTCTAACACTCTAGTAGTACCCTTATGGATGTGCGTCAGCTGCTCTTCTGATGCGCAGCCAGTGCTTAAGTCGTCTATATAGAAGTCAGTTAGCATAACCTCTTTTATAAGTTCGTCATCACATTCTAGAGCGAGTTGTTGAAGACACCTCGTACTAAGGAAGGGAGCTGACGCTGTACCATAAGTCACTGTATTTAACTGGTATGTTACAATGTTGTGAGTCTTCCCACAACGCCACAGTATTAATTGCAAATGACGTTGTGATTCATCAATTAGAATTTGCCTATACATTTTAGTGATATCTCCGGTAAGAACAAACCTATGCTCTCGAAAACGTAGTAATATGGACATTAAGTCACTCTGAATGACTGGACCTACTGCTTGTATCTCATTCAGCGATTTTCCTGAGGTTTGGTGGTTTCACTATGTTCCCGAATGACACAGTGATGGGGTAGGTAGTACCCGAACTGCGGTTGTGCAATTTCGGTTAGGTGACCTAATTCCTTATACTCCTTAATGAACTCTGAGTAAGCTTCCTTTAGTTGGGGGTTTTTATTTAATCTGGTTTCTAAGTGGGTCAGTCGCTTCCTAGCTATTGCGTAAGAATCGCCTAACGCGCTCTCAGGGTCTTCCTTTAGAGGCATTGCTACGGAAAATCTCCCGTTTGATAGGCGTTTGGTATGTTGAACAAAATGCCCTTCACAGAAATGTTCATCGGGGGAACGGGAATAGTGTTCAGCATAACCCTCTTCGATTTCCCAGAAACTTTTTAGACACTCTTGTACTTCTTGGCTCAAGTTACAAGTTACAGTGAGGGACTTTAGGCTACCTTGCCCTGTAGGGCCTGACACTACCCACCCTAATTTAGTATCTTGTAGTGCCGGTTTATTTTTTCCTAGGTAGATATGATTAGCATTCACAATCGCCCAATATACGTCCGCACCTAACAGAATGTCTATCTTCGAAGGTTCATAGAAAGTGGGGTCCGCCAGACTAACTTCTTTTGGTATACCGAGTTGCTTAACGTTTACCTGCATGTTGGGCAACGTACCCATAATATTTGGTAAGACAAGACAGTTAACCGAGATACAGAAATTAGTCACGCGCGACTGGAGTTTAATGTTTACCCTTTCGGAAACCTTTGAAATGGAATTATTTATTCCGGCTACGCGAGTGGGACGGGAAGTGTCACAAAGTAACCCAAGCTGTTGTTTCATGCTGTTGGATAGTAAGGACATCCGACTACCTGTGTCTAGTAGCGCTCTTGCCTGGTAGAGTTCCCCAGTTTGCGGGTGCACTATGTCTAATAGAGCCGTGCCTAGCAGTACTTGACCTACTGAGGCTACTGAGAGAGATACCGGTAAGTTAGAGGGCTCAAGGGCCGAAGCGTCTGCTGTAGACCTATTGGTCTTAAAGTCGTTATTGTGTAATAGTGAATGATGTTTCCGTTTACATACACAACATATAAGCCTGGCCTTGCATTGAAATGAGTTGTGACCGCTCTTAAGGCAATTCTTACATAGTTTTAATCTTGTGACTTCAGATAACCTATCCCCAATGTCCATATTCTTAAATTTGGAGCACTCGGATAAATGGTGCCTGTCATTGCAGACATGACACGTGGACGGTCCACCCTTATCTCCGAGTGCAGCAAAAGTCCTATTCGGTTTAGGCTCTTTATTACTGCTTGGCCTTCGGTCCTTTCTCTCGGCATTTTCCATGCCCGCGAAATACATTGTTTCTAGAATGTCGGCTCGATTTCTTAGAAACCTTGTAAAATTTTCTAAGTTATGGTAATCGGCTAACGTAGCCCTGTGCTCTTCCCATTTAGTGTTAGTCACCGGATCTAATTTTGAAGCTAGAATGAATAGAATAAGTGCATCCCATTTGTCAGTCGGCTGACCCAATGCTTCCAACGCTCTCAAGTTTTTTGACATATGGTCTACTAAGTACCTTAACGCCTTAAAGGATTCCCGACTACACTCCTCAACACTAATTAAAGCTTTGAGATGATTGTTTATGAGGATATTTTTATTATCATATCGCTCGCATAGTAAATCCCATGCTAATTTGTAGCTATTCGAGGTAAACTCTATTGATTTAATTATCCCCTTAGCACTCCCTTCCAAAGCTGATCTTAAGTAGTGAAATTTGTTTATTTCTGGAATTGATTTATTGCTGTGAATGATAGAATCGAATGTATCTTTAAATTCTAGCCATGTTAACAAGTCTCCATCAAACTTTGGAAGGTGTATGGTTGGCAATTTCACTCCGTTAAATGCATGGGAACAATAGCTTGGCTGATGAGAACAATTACTAATTTCTCCAACACTGTTTGCCTTATTTATTGGAAATGGGGTAGCCTCAATTAATTCTTGAGCTACAGAGAGAGCAGAGTAAAATTGTCGCTCTGTTGCCTCTCTTTCTTCCAATTGTTCATCTACATCGGAGCAACATATTTCAATTTCTGACTGTAATTCGTCAAATGTTTTAAATAATTCTTGAAACTTGGCTAATCTCAAAGAAATTTCTTTAACTTGGACACTGGCAACCTCTTTAGGCTCCAGGTTCCGCATAGTACCTAAATAGTCTATGAATTTTGTTAATCTACCCTTTATAGTGCCACGCTTTCTAATTAACTCTTTAATTTTGACCTTCAGGTCGGTATCTACACTGGTCATTTTGCTATCAACGACACCTATCGAGATAAAAAACACAAAACACAATGCAATACAATGAGCTGAATAGATAAGTGTGCAGTGAACCTGACAATGTTAGGCGTCGCTCCAACACGTGTTCCCAGGTACGACTTCCGCGTCCTAGCGGGCCGTCGGCCGGCCGCCGCTAATGTAGTCGGCGCGTCGAGGGAATCCGCTTGTGCTGGCTGCGCTGGTTCTGCACCGGAACAGTTGCCGTATGGCCGGAACTCTGAAATAGTCAGCAGGATGGCTGGTTCACCAAGCTTTGGTTGCGTGCACTTAATTCACATGCGTGCATGAATATGGGTTGGGTAGGAAAAACTATGCGTGCAGCTTAAAATGCTAGCTTGCGTTTTACAATATCGCCAGAAGTGAGGTTATGCGTTGCGTGGGATTACATTTATGAATATGAACTTAAGCGGGTAGGTGCACACGAACAGACAAATGATTTGACTAACGTGGAAACATTACAGCTTAGCGCCTAGCCTTTTTTTTTTTTTTTTTTTTTTTTTTTTTTTTTTGTTTTTTTTTTTTTTTGTCGCTGAGAAATGCTTTATGCATGCCCGCCTCGCGGGGGACGAGACGGGGTATGTGGGACTCCCTGTCGGAATGACAGTATACCCACTAAAACTCAGCGGTGTTCCCTCATTCGCCGTGATGGGAGGGCCACGGGAATAGGCATAGCCTTTACCTCCATAGCCCTCCCGGCGCATGCCCGCCTAGATGTTATGGCGGGCCCCGCATGCCCCCCACATAGGGGGGCTACGAAAATGGCCGGGACCACCTAGCCATTCCCGTCCAACACTGGTGGAGGCCTGTGCAATGCAGGCAACGGTGCCCCCGCACCCGTTGCCTGCTGGCCCCCACGCCCGCCTGACTGGCGGGCCCCGCATGCCCCCCAAGATGGGGAGCTACGGCCGCAGAGGATAGGGAGAGCGGCAACGACACACCGACACTCCTCTTCCCCTGCGGCCCCACCGCGTCCGCCATCGAACGGTGGCGGCCCCGTCGAGGCCGCGGAAGGTGGGGAGAGCGGCAACGTATCACCGACACTCCCCCACCGCCGCGGCCCCCAATCCTCAGCCGCGATGTCTCCCTCACGGGGGACATCGCGGCCCGCCTCAGGTAGGCTGCGATGTCGGCCAAACGGCACCGCAACCTACCCGCCGGCCGCTACGTCGTCGGCTTTTCCGCACAGCCTAGACGAGCG
Organism: Apamea crenata; assembly: GCA_949629185.1. Lineage (NCBI taxonomy): Eukaryota > Metazoa > Arthropoda > Insecta > Lepidoptera > Noctuidae > Apamea > Apamea crenata. The sequence continues at coordinate 10,766,864 of OX451379.1, read as the reverse complement.
GCCGCTCCTCGGGTTCCTCTTAGCTTCACCGTGGCCCAATCCACCACGGCTACTGAGCCCCCCCGCCTCGACAATGCGGGAACCCACCGGGGGGGGTTAGCGCCTAGCCTAGCTTAAGCCAGCTCAACCCACGTGCAATTAACCCTGCAAATTAGGAAAAGATATGGCCTTTTTTCCCGTTTGACGTTTGAACAGCAAGCCGCGCACTGGTTCACAGCGCAAGGGCACACAGGAAAAATATTAAAGAAAGGAAATGAATGGATCAGGGCTTACTCTCCTGGGCTAGACCTTCGGCAGACGTGTTAGTTTGACCCGCCGTCACAGTCCGAAGCCTCCCTGGACACAGCAGCTCGTCCGCGCTCCCCTTCTTCTTGATTACGCAGCCCGGCTGAATGGATGGCGGGCTGCGGCACTTGCTCCACGCGACGAATTTTCCGTCGACGCTTCTCGACGATTCGATGGTTTTAAATTTAATGCAACGGGTCCTGTCACGGTCGCCACTTGTTGACGCCTATGCTTAGGTGTGTTAGGGTACTAAAATGAAATACGGTTATAGAACAAACCAATACTTATTTAGACTTTAAAATTAAAATTAAACTGACGTGTACAAGATTACAAAATTCTAGGACCCGTTACAATGTTATGCGTATGTTGACCGATCGCTGTCGCCGCGTTGAACAACTGAACGAGTCCCTCGGGCGTTGAAAACGCGAAGCCAGAGCGAAGCGCCCCCCGCTGGAAACCCGTCGTGTGGTGGCGCGTCGCCATTGGTGCGCTGCGGTATGGCGTGACCATCATCCGATGATCGTAACGGCGCTCCGATTGGTTCAGCGGAGATGGTCTGTTGATGACGTCGGGCGGCCCTCGATGCCTAGCGCCGCGCCGCTGTTGCGGGCACAGGCCGCAACAATAAGCTTAGCACTTCTGCCTTTGCGGTCCAATATTGACAATGGTCCCGCATAGTCTACACCGCATTGCATGAAAGGAAAACTAGGCTCTAACCTTTCAGACGGTAAGTTACCCATCAGAGGAGTCAATGTCTTCCCTTTCATGCGTTTGCATATGACACAATTATGTACTACCTGTCTGGCTAAGTTGCGAGCTCCTAAGATCCACCACCTTTCACGCATAGAATAAACTAAAAGTTGAGGTCCAGCATGAAGTAGTCTTTTGTGTTCATATTCACACAACAACCTTGAGAAACGATGTTTATCACTTAACAATACAGGATGTTTTTTGTCATAATTAAATTTAACCGCGTTAGATAGCCTACCACCTATACGAATTATATAAGACTTATCTAAGAATATATTTAAACCCGATATTTTATTATACAATAACTTATTTGTGGTAATATTATCAGTATTTAACGGTATATTATTTTTTAGTTTGTGATATTGCTCACTAAACGATTCTTGTTGAACAAAACGCGTCAACGTATCAAGCGATCGCTGCAGCTCTTCTACAGATAACGGACCGGTTTTACGCACACATATGCCGCCGCGCGTCGCCGCTCGTACATTATCTATAAATCGCAATAGATATGCACAAACTCTTTGCAAATGAATAAATGATGAAAAGCGTTTAAAATCAAACAATGGAGTTAATTGAATGGAGTGTAAATTAATAGTGTCAGATTTAGTTTCAGGTAAATCAACGGATGACGATACTTTATTATTAGTCTTTGGCCACATGAGATTAGATTCTCGTAAAAACGTAGGGCCACACCACCAAGTATTATTCTTATCGTACTTTAAAGTGTCTAACGTAGCACCTCGCGTTATAATGTCCGCAGGGTTCTCGGTACCCTTGACATGTCGCCAAATGGTGTCACATGTTAATTCATTTATTTGTACCACGCGATTTTGTACAAAAGTTTTGAGTAGATGCGGTGACATACGCAACCACCCTTGCACAATCGTCGAGTCAGTCCAAAAATAAACTTTATCGAAATTTAAACGTAAGGACTTTTTTATTTTATTATATAATTTTGCACCTACTAGAGCTCCGCATAGCTCAAGCCTAGGAATGCTAACTGCCTTTATCGGCGCCAATTTACTTTTAGCACATAATAAACGCACTGAAACAGGTATGGTACTATTACAAAATTATTAAGACACGATCTAACGTACGCGCACGCTCCGTAGGCATTTTGAGACGCGTCGACAATAATATATGAAGTTCTTTATAATTTTCGCTAAATATGTAACGAGGTATTTTAATATCGCGTAAATGTTGTAAATCAGCAAGAAACTTATGCCATGTAGTCGCAATGCTTTTAGGAACTTCGTCATCCCAATCTAATTTATTTAACCATAATTTTTGTAACAATGACTTAGCTATAATTACTGCAGGTGCCAACAAACCCAAAGGATCATACACTTGTGCAGTGGTTGATAACATTATACGTTTCGTAACTACTGTGTCACTATGTGAAAATTTTGTTGTAAAATAAAACTCATCACGTTCCGTATACCAACCTAACCCTAACGTTTTAGACAAGTGACTTTCACCGATGTTTAGGTCTTTACAATTCTCAGGAGACACGTCATGACTAAACGTCCACTTATGTAACGGAAAACAACCCCCTTTTAATAACGCGGAGATTTTATTACATAACTGCATTAACGAATCAAGGTCATCGCTCCCCGTAATAAGGTCGTCGACGTAAAAGTCCTCGTTAATCGTCCTAGCAACTAAATCATCATTAGCTTCTAATGCCAATTGTTTTAAGCATCGCATGCTAAGGAAAGGAGCCGACGCAGTGCCATACGTCACTGTGTTTAAAATAAACAATTGTAAAGGTAAGTCTTGACTCACGCGCCATAGTATCATTATTGTAAGTTACGTTGATCCGATTGAATTAAAATCTGTCGGTACATTTTTTGAATGTCCGCGCAAGCCACGTATTTATACTGTCTGAACCTGAGTAAAATGGAAAAAATATCATTTTGTAATGGCGGCCCTATATGCTGTATATCATTTAACGATTTGTTGTTCGACGTGTTCGCGCTCGCGTCGAACACAACTCGTAGTTTTGTAGTGACACTATCCTCCCGGTAAACACCGTGATGAGGTAAGATGTAATGCGGTTTACTTAATATATCATCAATATCCTTTGATGGAACTAGGGTCATGTGACCAAGTGCCTCATATTCGCGAATAAATTCACTATAAAGTTTTTTATAGTTAGGTAAACGAGCTAACTTTCTTTCGAGAGACAAAAAACGATTCTTAGCCATGTTGTATGAATCACCTAACGACTCGGGCGACTCCTTTAAAGGAATGCGAACAGAGAACCTACCGTGTTCATCACGTTTTGTAGTCTCTGTAAATATTTTTTCACAATAACGCTCATCTTTTGACATGGCATTAGGTAAGTCAGACAATTCTTCTAACTCCCAGAATTTTTGTAATTGAGTATCAATCTGAACGAAATTACATTGAACTCTTTCAGGTTTAAACGAATGATTATTACAAAGACGGCCAGAGATGATCCATCCTATTTTGGAATCGTACAGATATGGACCACTACTAAGCTTTATTTTATCATTATTTAATAGATCCCAAAATATATCCGCTCCTAAGAGTACATCGATGTCCGACGGAACGCTAAACGTAGGGTCCGCGAGCGAAATATGTTTAGGTATATCTATAAATTGATATTGAATGTCTGCCGAGGGTATCTTTGATGTAATACGAGGAAGAACCCAACAATGAATATTTGTATTATAATCATTAACTTTAGAACGAATGTTTACTTTGCAGGTGTGAGAACTTTTTGATACACTTTGTCCTACACCCGAAATATGAATTGTGGACTGTATAATAGGTAATTGTAATCGATTACATAACGATTCTGTGATAAAACAATTCTGACTTCCGTTGTCAAGAAGTGCTTTAACTGTGTGATAATTATTCCTTGAATCAGGAACATCTATGAGTGCCGTGGATAACAAAACCGGTTGTACCGCGGCACTGCACGTGAGTACATTACGCTCGGTATGTACTTGCGTATCAGCTGATTGGTTTACGCTCGGCAACGGATGCGAAATAGACGTGGATACGGCCATACCTATTCTTTCGCTAGAGGTATTATTCTTATGAAGTAACGTATTATGATTATTTTTGCAAAATTTACATGGACCGTATGAACATTCGCTTGGCAAGTGACTATCAGTCCGAATACAATTTTGACAAAGCCCTTTATTTTTCACAATTACACATCTATCTTGCACGGACAAATTTAAGAATTTCGGACATGAATACAAATAATGATCACCACCGCAGTCAACACAAACACGTCTTTGTTTATTATTATCCGAATTATTTTTATTTTGAGTTGAATTATTAACGTATGAATGTGTGACAGGTTGCGAGTTTATGTTGTTTGATTTATTAGCGTATCTTTTGTTTTGATTGGAGTTCGACATAACGGAGTCATTTTTATTGTGCTTAGACGAAGAAACACCTATAATATTATTTGACTTTATCATTTCCAACACATCCGCACGGTTTCTTAGAAATTCTAATAAATCATCCAATTTAATGTTATTTGAATCATTTTTAGACACAAGGGAACCTTTATGTGTTTCCCACTCGCGTTCCGTGGACTGATCGAGCTTAGAAACAATAAGATAAACGATTAACGTGTCCCAAGCATCGGTTGGTTCATTTAATGATTTCAGTGCTCGCAAATTACGTAATGTTGAATCTATTAGTTTCCTAATTTGATCATACGATTCGCTTGGAAGTGACTGAACAGCAAATAACGCCTTTACATGATTTTGTACTAATAAACGGTTGTTGTGAAACCTATTTTCTAGCTAGTAAATCCCATGCGTGTAAGTAGTTTGGAGCAGTGAATTCTAACGCACTAATTACATGAGAGGCAGAACCAATAAGAGATGACTTTAAATAATGAAACTTCTGTATGTCGTTAAGATCTTCACGATTGTGTATCATAGTGAGATACGAGTTCCTATACTCTAACCATTGATCATATGACCCATCAAAGGCAGGTAACTTTATTACTGGCAACTTAATAGACACAGGATTACAAACTTGATGAGAAATAGATTGGGTTTGTTCACTATTGTTAGGATTCATTATGCACTTCGCGTCAGCCATGATGGAAAAGTACTGATGTTCAAATGATTCGCGGTATTCTAATTGAGTAGATAAATCGTAATCATCAATTAATTGCTCAATTTCACCTTGGATATCATTAAAACTTTGAAAAATAGTGCAAGTTGACTGTATTCGCAAATCTAATTCCATTTTGCTATTAGAATTTAATGTTAATATTTGTTAAATTTTGCAATAAATTTCCCAACTAACGTAAGTCTGCCTTTTAGTATACCCCGCTGCTTTTTCAAATCAGCGACACGTTTATCTGTCATAGTGCTAACACCTAAACGGGGAGATTTAGACCTTTCTCTTATTTTAACGGGATCCTGAACCGAGGCAACTTGCAAACACTCATCGTCACTCATTTTGGAAGGCTATAGAAAGCGCGAGTACTTACAGTTTCCCGCTCAGCATCACCCCGGCGCAGCGCCGCACAGCACAACGAACAACTAAAACGTAAAATAACGATATTAACGCAAAATTGTTGGACACTGAGTAGGAGGATGGGTTTTGTGACCTGACCGGATGCTGCTTACTGACAATCCTGGAAAATCCTCTTCTCCAATGCTTTTTGATGTGACGCTCCACGTGGCCGCGTGGTTCTTCGTATATCCGACTCGTCAAGGACCAAATGTTCAGACCGTTCCCTATATCCCTATGTGATGAGGGCAAGGATGTCTTCAATAAATTGTTTTATTATTTGCTTGATATAAAATTGTATATTTCTTTAAGTTTTACAATAATGGTTTTTGAGAGACACGCAAAGCTAACGATATTTCGTGGAGAGTGAAGTTGGCTGCGCCGGTGCCGCCACGCACCGCAGGAAGGAAAGATGGCGCACGAAGTTCACGCCGCAGTTTGGTTTTTCCGTTCGCCGCTAGATGGCGTTGTATGTATATTGAACACCAAGTAAAGCGCCTAACAATTCCAGACGGGGAATTGTTTCCGATTTCAAAGGAGAAACCTTAGCTTTAGCACATATTAAGTTACAGTTAACTTCGCCTAAACTATTAGTCGATTTGAGATAAACACATGCAGCATAGGCATTTTGCGAGGCATCAGTAAAGCAGTGAGCCTCTATGTAAATAGGAGAACTACAGAAAATGTATCTAGGTATCTGAATGTGAGCAAAATGTTGCGTTTCATTATGGAATTCTATCCACGAGTTTTGAATTTCTTTTGGAACTTCGTCATCCCAATCTAATTTAAGTAACCAGAGCCTTTGTAGTAAGATTTTATGAAAAATAGTGCAGGCAGATAAGAGACCTAAGGGATCAAATATTCGACACGAGTTCGACAATATAGAGCGTTTCGTAACTTTAGGAATCGATTTATTTTCGACTGAGTAGTTTAAAGTGTCAGAGATAGGTGACCATTTTAATCCTAAGACAGAAGATTGTTTACTAAAGTCTTGAGATTGGTCAGTTGTAAGTATGCTATCAAAAATATCGGGACAATTTGTTCTAAATTTACGCAAAGGGAAGCAGCCTTCAGCAAGTTTGGCAATCACTCCTGAAATTTTAGCCTTTAATAGAGATTTTGAGTCTGAACCAGTATTCAGGTCATCAACATAGAAGTCATGTCTTATAGTATTGGCAACAGCTTCATCACTACACTCCGCTGCGAGTTGGACAAGACACCTAGTACTCAGGTAGGGAGCTGAAGCTGTCCCATAAGTGACAGTATTGAGTTGCAAGGTTTTGAGTGGTTGACTTTCGTCTTCTCTCCAAAGAATAAGCTGCAAATGACGCTGTGATTCATTTACCATAACCTGCCTATACATTTTTTCAATGTCTCCCGTCACCACATAGGTATACTGACGGAACCTGAGCAGAATTGCCATTAAATCGTCCTGAACTACTGGTCCAACAAATTGGATATCATTTAGTGACTTATTAGTAGAAGTTTTACAAGAAGCATCAAAGACTACTCTTAACCGAGTGGTTTCACTGCTATCGCGAATTACTGCATGATGAGGAATGTAATATCCAAAGCTAGGACGGCTTACTTCAGATAAATGCCCTAATCTGCGATATTCGTTTATAAAATCAGTATATTCATTTTTTATTTTAGATTTATTTAGTTTCTTTTTAAGAAGCTAAGCTAAGTTAAAGAAGCGCCTTTTAGCAATAAGATAAGAGTCCCCTAAAGCCTTACTGGGAACCTCACGCAATGGAAGTTTTACACAAAATCTCCCATCACTCAGGCGGACAGTGTTTTCAATAAAATGGTTTTCACAATATTGTTCCTCATTGGAAAACTTAGTGTTTTCATTTGGCAGAGCAGGAATATCTTCAACTTCCCAGAATCTAGCCAGAGAGTCCCTAATTTCCTGAGAAAAGTTCGAATTAGTAGTAGTAGTAGGGCTCCCACCGGTAGGGCCTGACATGAGCCAACCCAGTTTAGATTTTATTAGTGTAGGTTTATTTTTCCCTGACTTAATTTGTTCAGAATCTACAATTTCCCAATAAATATCAGCTCCTAGCAGCAAGTCAATTTCAGAGGGCATATAGTAGGTAGGATCTGCTAGTCCTATAGATTTGGGAAGATTCCATTCAGAAGTGTTAACCCTTGAGCTGGGCAACATGCGAGTAATATCAGGCACTAAAAGACATGAAACATTAGCATGGAATAGGTATATTATATTAGAACAGGGTAGATTCAATTTTCGTTGCATTCTTTCAGTTATAAATGAAGACTGGCTTCCATTATCTAGTAATGCTCTCACAGTGTGTGTTTCCGAAGATCGGCTATCAATTAATTCCACTTGAGCAGTGCATAAAAGGATCTGCCTGGGCATTGCCACAGAGAGTGATACAGGATTAAACATGGCAATAGTAGATGTCTGAGAGGGACTTGCTTCTTGAGGAACTGATGTTGCAGAAGAAGTATCAACAGGTGAGTTTGTCTTAGCTTTATTTGACTGTGGTTTATGTAGCAGTAAATTGTGTCTTTTGTTGCAGATTTTACAATAATTATGTTTGCAGTGAGCAGAGTAATGACCAGGACGCAAACAATTGTGACAGAGCTTATGCTTATTAACTTCCATATATCGAGCATACAACGAAATGTCTTTAAATTTATCACACTTATGTAGTAAATGATCTTGTGAACATACGACACAGACCTTTTCATTAGTGTTTGAAGAAACAAATGATTTAGTTTGTATATTGTCTTTAGAGTGAGTACGTTTTTCAGTTTTAGTAACAACATCGTTTTTGCTGTACTGTAAGGTTTCTAAAACGTCAGCACGATTTCTCAAGAAATTATAGAATTCTTCTATTGTTGGTGAAGAAGCAATAGTACTCCTGTGTTCCTCCCATATGCGACCCGTGGCGCCATCTAGTTTGGACACCATAATATAAACAAGTAAAGTATCCCAGCGGGATTCAGGATCATTCAAAGAAGATAGGGCTCGAATATTTTTAGAATAGTATTCTATCATAGTACGAAGTGACTTGTAATTTTCTTTAGATATTGTGTCAAAATTCAAGATAGCTTTTAAATGATTATTAGTAAGTATCCGGTTGTTATCAAAGCGTTCAGTAAGTAACATCCAAGCTAATTTATAATTGGCAGCAGTAAACTCAATTGACTTTATTATATCAGATGCTCCTTCCTTCAATGAAGAGCGAAGGTAATGAAACTTGTTAATTTCTGGAATAGTATCATTGTTGTTGATTAGAGAATCGAAAGTGTCTCGAAATTCCATCCAATTTAAATAGTTTCCATTAAAAGAAGGCAGCTGAATCGTAGGCAACTTAATGTTATGGTTATGACTATCTTGATTGATATGCTGACAGGTAGATATTGAATTACAGTTCCTATTTTCAGGTATTAAATCACTAGGGGCAAGACTTTCAAATTATCAGTTGTGCTTTAGCTATGTTAGAGCAAAATTCACTTTCAATCATATCATTTTCTTCCAACTGATCAGGATCTAATTCTAAACCCTCAATTTTAGTTTTTAAATCATCAAACTGTACCAACAATTCTTTGAATCTTGATAGTTTTAATTCAGTTTCAACGATTATTTGTTTAGGAATACTGTCAGCCTCTATTAGTTTTATAGTATTTATGTATTTAGAAAATATAGTTACTCTAGCCTTTATCGTACCACGTTGTTGAACAAGAGATTTCAATTCAGCCGACATGGTGAACACTTATAAGAACTGAACAAACCGTCAAGAAATTAGCTATGCTGGTATTAAATACCACATGTAAAATTAAGAAAATAAAGCCAAACCGTATATTATGTGCGCAATGGCTACGACAACAGCTCGTGCAGTCAGCGACTCACACACAAGCAAGGCAGGTTACACAGCGCAGGATGCAAGCAGTAGCAGCAGTAGAGATGTGTAGGTAAGTTTAAAGCAGCGCATTCCAACGGGACCCAAGAAGCAGGCAGCCAGCAAGTCTGGAAAATGCCAGGGTGGTCTCGTAAGCAAAGTGAAAGAGAAAGTAAGTAGTTACTAGTAAGGCAGGTATGCTTGTCATTTAATTAGTAATTAGTACCTCCTTACTAAGCAACTTGTCATATAATCTGACTCCAGGTGCAGGTTATGTAAGTAGTTAGGTGGGCAGTTGTCATGTATGTAGAATTTTAGACCTAACTATAAAAATCATCATTTGCAAGTAGTTATTTAGGTACCTAGGTGTCATTTCAGTATAGAGTAGGTACCTACATAAGAAATTATCAGTAACTAGAGACAGTATGGAATGTCTGGTGCACAGAAATCGGCTGATTATGAATGTCGGACCTGTAAATTAAGTTAAGCATGTTAAGTACTAAAATTGGGCGTACTTCCCTGTGAACCGACCAAATCACTCACTACACAGGATTGCAGGGACAGGTGGGTCATCAGCACCCACACGCGGTCATCTAGGATTCTCAGAATCAGATCAGCAGCTCAGCTCGTTGTCGTTTCCTGGCACCACACCACTCCACGCGGTCGCCTCTTCCTTCAGTTGATCACGTCGTGGTCTCCATATGTTGGGGTGATCAACTTCAATAATTAGACTCGAAGTAGGTTTCAGCGTTTACTCTTGACATGAGTTACAGATACAGAATTATTAGAAAGAGAATAGAATTAAATTAGCGCGTCATGCAGTCATGCGCGTTGTCGGTTCGTGAAGAGAGAAGAAAAGGGAAAAAAGGAAGGAGAAGGATGGCCGCCGCCGGCGCAGGACAGCCCGTCGCGTTTCATCCGCGACGCATCGACGAGCTTTAGCATTGGCGCGTTCCAGCTCCGTTGCGAACAGTCGTAATTATTGCTTCACAATTATTTTAAACACTTCAGAAATTGTTTCCTGTTACGTAACTAAAGTATTTTTCAGAATGCAGATAATGGAAGAGGACATTAGATTTGACATTGTCACCTTTGTGGATGAAAATAATGCTCCTGGCATTGTTGCTTCCAACTGGATCAAAGAAGATAGACATACTTGCTTTTATCCCAATGTACGCACTGAAGAAATGAAAGAAAAGCTTTTGTGGAAAATGGCTGCATCTGGCGATATGTGGCAACTATATAAAATAAAAATTCTTAAAGCATATGGTATGCAATAAATTCCTATTTGTAATTGGTATATATATTATATTGTTATCAAATATTATATTTTCTTTCTTTCTTATTGTTGGCTGGTGAAAATAATACAACTTTTTTTTCTTTAGAAACCTAGGGATGCACAACTTCATTTAAGAAAAGCGGAAGAAACATCAAATTTGGATTCCAATGAAGAAGTAGAAAAGAGGAAAAGGAATAGGAAAACAAATGTTTATCTTCCAGAAGACTGAAGATTCTTCAGATGAACAAAACCATCAAATATCTACAAAAAAAAAACTTGATTTCTCTAGATACCCATCTCCCCCGAAACCTAAAGCAGCAGAATCTTCAAACACTATTAAAATGGATAGCACCTTCATTGCGCGACGCCCTCCCAGCCCAACTCTGAGGTTTTCCAGCCCAATTGAGTCATCATCTCGTGCCCATCCATCTATGGACAGTCCAGCTGTTCCCAGTCAACCGAAAATGTGTCCATCTGGTAATATATTTTAATTTATAATTTATTTATGCAGTATTCAGAGGATGTTAATGATATTTTAATTTTAATATTTTTGTTACAGACTGTGCGACAAGCAAACAATTTCGAAACAAGTGTCCGAAATTATTAGAAAAGTGGACCTGATTTTAAGGCGGCCGGAAGAGCCATTGACTCCACGAAGGCAAGATCCCTATTTTCACTGCCACAGTTTCTAACAAACCTGCCAGTAAATGACGATGACAGTTTCTGTCATCAAATGAACAAGTAAAAAATCTTAAAAAATAGTGACAATACACAGGCAATGGTACCATAGATGGTAATGTAGAAGAATTCTACTGGTTGAAGTAGCTGAGCAATATTCTCTGACTGGGAAAAAATGAAAAACTCAAACAAGAAATCATTTCTTGACACAGAAATTTGCAAATCAATATTTCGTAAGTACTATTGTAATTCAGGTTTTTTTTATTATTGTTTTAATTCCTACATAACCAACAGTCACATTATGAAACATGCTGCTTAATGTCAATAATTATAGTACATTACTATAGCTCTTTTATTTATATTTTCAGAAATGTGTAAATAAGTGCATGGAAATGTTACCGACGATTAGCTGAAAGAGAATCAGTGACTGGCTAAACCAAACCAAAATAAAATTGTCAAGAAGGTAAATTTACTCTCATAAAATAATAGTTTGAACCCCGGCGCTGACTCAAAGTTGTATAGGTAGTTGCATACATTTATTTATTTCAACAAGACGACTCATTCAGGGTGACTGCAAATTAATGTATTGTATTTCAATGGCACCATTAATTTGAAAGTTAGTTTTGCAGGTGTTTATTGACTAACAGCCATTTTATTTCATTGTTTCAGGGCCGAGAGACAATACAAAATCGACCATAATGCGAGTCTAGTCTAGAATGAACAGGCATCTTCTGGGCACGCTCGTTCCATCTTAGACCATAAGGTCTAAAGCGATGGATTACTACTTATACTTTTTTTTATACTTACGTATTTGTTTTCGACTTATATAAGATTGTGTTTCTATAACTGTTTACCCAGGCTGTATAAATAAATACCCTTTGAAGTGCAGTGGTGAAATAAACCCATTCAATTTTAATTTCAATTTATTTTATTTCATACTTTAAATGCTGTCAAGATAGTGTGATCTTAGGTTTATTGCTAAGACAGATGCTTAATAACATAGACTATACACTTATAAACTCTTATTAATACACCACAAAGCAACGAGTTTTGGTGTTTTTCATGAGGCCTACACGCAAACGACGACACAATTTTATTTTCATCCCACCATCTCGGAAAGAGTATTTTTAATCTTCAATATCTGAGTGGAAAAGCCGTTTTTATTCTCTAGAGGATAAAGTAAATTGAATTTAGAACATCGTGTGCACTAAGTTTGTGAATTAAAAAAAACATTAAACCTATTTACTGCTACCTCTATGGTGCCGAATATGTCATACAACTTTTTTTTAATTTGTTAAAAACTCAGACTCGGAACCTATTTGGTGTTCTTTTTTCAATTTGCTTTGTACGCGATTCTTTACGCGGCATTTTTTCACGTCATTGTTAAACCTTATATTAAAAACAAGAAACTTGAAAACAAGTGAAACAACTAAAATGAGTGATTCTAGCGACGAGGAAGTTTGCTTGACGCCAACAGCTAGAATTGACTGAAACTGTTAATAATGCGCAAATGAGCTTTCTCCCTCAACAATCACGCGAGAAGTATTTAAAACAATACGATATGTTCAACACGTGGCGACTAGCAAAAGGAGCCAAAACTTTCTCAGAAAACGTTTTGCTGGCATATTTTATAGAATTATCCGAGAACAAGAAAGCAAGTACTCTATGGAGTACGTATTCGATGCTAAAAGCAACAATAAAGATGAAAAAAGACAAACATATCGATACCTATCCTAAATTAGTGGCATTTTTAAAAAGAGCCTCATCTGGTCATCAACCAAAAAAATCGAAGGTTTTCACAGTATCTGATATTGAAAAGTTTCTTAACGAAGCACCCGATTCCGTATATTTGGCGGCAAAAGTAAGTCAGTTGCACATTCAGTATCTACTTAAGTATATTAATCTCAATTAAATAGTATACTTAGTAGATGTTGATAGGCATAATTATGCGTTCATATCAATTTTATTCATTTATCTACTACAATACTCTTTACGTTACAGGTTGTTCTTATTATTGGAATAAACGGAGCATGTCGAACTAATGAACTAACACAACTTAATGTCAAAAACATTGAGAAACATTCAGATGACTTACTATTAATTAATTTACCTAATACAAAGACAAAAAGAGACCGCAACTTCGTCATTCGCAAGGAATACGTAACGATTGTTGAGAAATATCAAGCCTTACGCCCGCCTAACACTCCAATCAATCGATTTTTTCTACAGTATCGCAATGGAAAGTGTGTTAGACAGCTTATGGGTACTAATAAAATTGCCAGTATCCCACGAGAAATAGCAACATTTCTTGAACTTCCAGAACCCCTGTTGTACACGGGTCATTGTTTCCGACGAACTTTAGCCACACTTTTGGCTGATTCCGGAGCTGATCTCCTGTCCCTTAAGCGCCACGGAGGCTGGAAGTCCAATGCAGTTGTAGAGGGATACATAGAGGATTCCATCCAAAATAAGTCTAAAATATGTGAAGGCATCGTAGGAGCCATTACACTGAAAGAGCCTCAATCGGATCCTTGGACTGGCCCTTCTACATCAAAAATAAGCCGTTATGAAACACCTAACCATCTCCCTCTCTCTCCAACATTCACGCCAAGGGAATCCGATGAATCGGTACAACTATTAAGTAGGTATGACAGATAGTTTACCGGAAAACAGTACACAAGTGACTAACACCAATATTACAGTACCAAACAAAAATATTACACTCAATTTAAATAACTGTAGCAACGTTACTTTAAAATTTTCTTAATTATCCTTAGTATTATTTTGTTATAATTTAAAGATTATTCTGTAATAGTTACCTGTCATAATGTAGTAATTAATACCTAAACTGAAATAAAAGTGTACCTATCTTGTGATTGTAAACGTTTTTTTTTTGTATTTAGTCATTTCCTCGCTGAGGTGGAATGAAAAGTTACGTGTTGCACTCGAGTGCAAAGATTTTTCACCTCGTGCTCTTTTGATTCCCTCGCTAACGCTCAGGATTCTAATTTTGAATCACTCGCTAAAATTGAACACGCGGTTAAACTCTTGTTTAACAAATAACTATTTTATCGTATTGGTTCGCGTTCGCGAGTAAGCCTCCTGAAAAACACCAAAACTCGTTGCTTTGTGGTATAGGTATTATTAAGCATCTGTCTTAGCAATAAACCATTGATTACAATGTCTGCAACAAACATTAAGCAAGTATGTGACAACATTGTAGGTAATTTGTCATGACAAAGAGTGGGCAACATTGCAATGACAAAGAGTTGGCAAGTTTGCAATGACAAAGATTTGGCAAGTTTGACGGGCGGAAACTAGACATTTGATATAAGTTTGATAGAAACTTGCCACAAGTTTGTCCTTTGCCTTGTCGAACTTTATGCAAGTTTTCACATTTGATATTTCAAACTTACTGCAAGCCTGAAACAAGTTAAAATTGCTGTCTGGGAGTGGCATCAGCCCTGACTTACGAGGTGTAGGTCGTGAGTTTGAACCCATGTAGGCGCTTTACTTTGTGTAATTTACATATTTCATCACAGCTGCTCTCAAAAAACGGTGGAGGAAAACATCGTGAGGAAACCGGCATGTCCTGGAAACAAAAATTCGAAAACATGTGACGTTTACCAACCAGCAATGCTATTCTCTAAGGATACAGCCTTGCGGGCAGCGCTGTCGCAGCGGTGAAACTACGTTTGGTATTCACTAAGCTGCGTACAGCTACACTAGCGCTCAAGGCTGTTACGGCCGTGAGTTAAACTACCCAACGGCACAGCCACGGGAGGGCAAATTGACAGTTCTTCATACATTTTGGTATTCCGTAACATACATCGTGCGACCGTTGCTTTGAGTGTAGTGTGTCTAAATCAGTCCATAAAATTAAGTTAATTAAGTGGTAATTTGCTGCTAATCTTGGCAAATTTTTGTTGTGACATATACAGTGACTCTTGTGGAATCCAAATATATATGGTTTTGGCCAATTAAATACAGTTTAATACCAGTATTTGCCAGTATACCTATTAAAACTTTAACGTTTCTGAGTGTTCAAGGTGACATTGTGACTTTTAAAAACAAAGGACCTCATTAGTAGCGAGCTTATTGCAAGTCATTCATACTAAAAACTTCTAAATATTGGTGCAAAATTTCAACCTATATCATTAAGTCGCCGTGGTCGATTGGTTTATGCGAGGGCTTTTTTGTATCACTAGAGCTATACTCTGCGTGCCGTCGGTTCGAATCTCGCAAAACGCAATTCTTTTTCCATTTTAAAAAATACCATAATTTGAGCTCAGATTGTCAGATTGGGTATTAACAGAAACGAAACTATGTTCCATTCACCCGACAAGAAAAAATTTCATTCGGATACCGACTTGACGACTACTGGTTCCTCTATGAGCGGCGAACAAAACGTGTCAGTCCGTAAACGTAAACAACCGGACTCTGAGTGGACACAGGGTATAAATGAATTGTCGACGGAGTTGAAGAATTCAATAAATGAGTGGCGACGGGATTTGCAAGCAAGTATGAATGAAATATCAGAGAATGTGGTATCAATGAAAGTCGAACTTACTTCGCTTAGTCAGGTGACGTCGGAGATAAGAAATGATATTAATTCTCTTCGATCGGAGCAATCGGTCCTGCGTCAGAAGGTAACAGAGTTAGATGTGAATTATTCAAGTACGACGGAGCGAATTAATTCCCTCGAGGACTCAGTCCAGTTTGTTACTGACGCGCAAACTGAACTCAGCAAGAAAGTCGCCCATCTTAGTAAAAATATTCAAGAAACCATTGATTTGAAGCCTATTGTTACAGAGCTTGTAGCAAAGATAGATAATTTGGAACAGAGCGCTCGAAATTGTAATATCGAGATATGCAACATCCCTGAAAGGCGCAACGAAAACCTCGTAACCATAATACGAAACATTGGGGCCATAATTAAGTGCAATATTCAACAAAGTGACATTATTTCTATTCATCGAGTCCCACATGCACACCAGCAAAACAATAAGCCCAAAAACATCATAGTCAAATTGACTTCACGTATACTACGTGACAATGTTCTTAGTGCCCATCGGTTGTGCAAGGGACTTGCCACGGATCAAATTGGTGTCTCAGGGACATCACTCCCGATATATATGCATGAGCACCTGACCCTAAAAAACAAACAATTATTTCGTGAGTGTCGAGTCGCTGCCAAAACACACAGTTATAAGTTTGTTTGGGTTAAGCATGGAACCATCCTCGTCCGTGAAAAGGAAGGTACAAGGTCTTTTGCAATTAGGACCCTGCAAGACATCACTAAAATCAAACCGGGCTACGCATCACCGATTGACAACCAGGGAGCCGTATCCATCGGAAATTAGCTCTACAATGAATAATCGGTCAATCTTCGGTATGGCTCATAATCGCTCACCACAGCTCTGTGCCTTTTTAATAGTTTGTATTTTCCAAAAAATTGTTGAACACTCCTTATGCTGGGTTGTAAGTTGCTCGTTATGGTTAATCTATTTTTTTGAGTGTTATGTTTTGTTTCTAGTATTCTGTTCGCATTCTCTTGACGCTTTATTGTACAATCATGCCCTGCTAGTTACGGTTACGTTAGTAACGGTTAATGCATTTATGACCATATTCTATATAGTTTTACGCTACAATGACAGATAACTTAGTTATATATTACCAAAATTGCAGGGGGTTCCGCACAAAATTAAATATTTTGTATATGAATATCCTAGCCAATTGTTATGACATAATTATTTTGACTGAGACCTGGCTGACGCCCGAGATATCAGATAACGAGTTTATTGATGAGCGGTATGTGGTACATCGGTATGATCGCGACCGTATTGCCACCAATAAAAAAGACGGAGGCGGTGTCCTCGTGGCTGTACTACGGGGTCTGCATCCAATTAGATTGACTCCGCAATTAGCAACCCATGCCAGCATTGAGCACATCTTGGTGCAATTACCAAGCTCAATTCGAGGCAAGTGCCAAATTATTGCTGCAGTATATATACCACCAAAAACACCAGAATTTGCTTATGCTGAATATTTTGAACTTCTGCAATCACTGCTTGGCGACACAAACATTGATAATTTCTATGTGGT
Organism: Apamea crenata; assembly: GCA_949629185.1. NCBI lineage: Eukaryota > Metazoa > Arthropoda > Insecta > Lepidoptera > Noctuidae > Apamea > Apamea crenata. The sequence goes on along the minus strand of OX451379.1, from coordinate 10,749,383 downwards.
AGGAGACTTTAACCTGCCAGAAATCGACTGGATCGCAAGTACAGATAGTACTTCACTATCTGCTCATATTTGTAGTGGCAACTCCCCCGTTTGTGATTACATGAGTGCGTTTTTGTCGTACCTCAACGCTCATCAATTTAATACCATACGGAATCAAAGTGGGAGAATATTAGACTTGGTTATTGGTAACTGTGATTGCAATGTTTCTGGAGCCACAGACTATTTACTACAACTTGATGGCCACCATCCTCCACTTAATGTTTTTATTTCCCTAAGCGTACCCTACAATTCGATGGCCCGCAAGATGATTAAAAAGTATAATTATTACAAGGCAAATTATGATAATATAAATGGGGATTTAAAAGATATTAATTGGGGGGAAGTTTTAATTAAACATACCATTGACGATGCCTTAAGCACGTTTTATAATATTGTTTTCTGCATTATTAAAAGACACGTTCCACTAATTAGTTGTAGATCTTTAAAGTTTCCGGTATGGTTTTCAAAATCGCTTATTCATATTTACAAAAATAAAGCCAAGGCTTGGGTAAAATGGAAGATGTTTCAAAACATTTCAGACTACGAGCAGTTTTCCATTTACCGCTCTAGATTCCAAGTTGAGTGCAAAAACTGCTACAGAAAGTACATTGCCTCCGTCGAAGATGGTATCCGGACTAATGTTAAGTATTTTTGGGCATTCATTTCTTCCCGCAAGTCCTCTACTAGCTTTCCTTCTATCATGCATTGCGGTAACCATTCAGCCAATAACCCCGAAGACATCTGTAATTTGTTCTCAAGCTTTTTTAATTCGGTATACGAGCCATCCATTTCAGTTGATGGTATTTCAGCGCAGTGCGTAGATTATTCTGAAACCTGTTCTCTCCTTAGTAACATTCAGTTTACTGCCGATGAAATATTAAGTGCGCTAAGAGCACTAGATCCATCTAAAGGCCCGGGACCTGATGGTCTACCAGTTGTGTTCATTAAACAGACCGCGGTTAATCTGTGTGTGCCTTTGCAAATTATTTTTAATTTGTCTATTTCACAAGGAGTCTTTCCCCAAGCATGGAAACTTGCAAACATTACTCCTGTTCACAAGTCGGGACCTAAACAGGATGTCGAGAATTATCGTCCTATATCGATATTATCGGTGTTGTCGAAGCTTTTTGAGAGGCTTGTTCATGATAAAGTTTATCCTCTACTACATAATAACATAATCCCACAACAACATGGATTCGTCAAAAAAAGGTCAACTACCACTAACCTGATAACTTTTGTTGACTATTTATTTAACAGCATGGACTCTCGTATTCAAGTTGATACCATATACACGGACTTCCAAAAAGCTTTTGACAAAGTGGACCATCAATTGCTGTTGAGTAAAATTGCTTTTAATGGCATACGTGGCAACCTATTGAGATGGTTTTCTTCTTACGTTCTTAACAGATCTCAGAAAGTTGTGATAAACGGTTTTAATTCTGCGACACTAAATGTTACTTCCGGTGTTCCTCAGGGCTCTATACTGGGTCCTCTTTTGTTTATTATGTTCATTAATGATATAGGTACGTGTTTTCAAAATTCTAAAGTATTACTTTACGCAGACGATTTAAAAATTTTTAGGCCGATTACTAATCTATGTGACTGTTTACTTCTGCAGGAAGATTTAAATAGATTCTCTGCATATTGCGTAAAAAATAAACTTAAATTGAGCATACCCAAATGCCACTGCATTAGTTTTACTAAAAATAAAAATGTTATTAAATATGCATATTCATTGAACAACATAGATCTGACAAGAGAAACAGTGATTTGTGATCTTGGTGTTTTGTTGGATGATAAACTCCATCTTGATGCTCATGTTGCTAAAATTGTAAACAATGCTTTTCGTATGTACGGTTTTGTGATGAGAGCGGCTCAGGAATTTAAACGCCCTGGTACTTATTTATACCTATATAAAACTTTAGTCAGGTCTCAGTTGGAGTACGCGGTCCCGGTGTGGAATCCCTTCTATGAAAAATATTCTAATATGATAGAAAAAGTACAACGCAAATTTTTAAAGGCAATGCATTTCCGTTGTTTTCGTACGTATGCATCTTACAGCGAACTATTGAGTAGTTATAAACTTCAACACCTTAAATCTAGGCGTATAATGTTGGAATCGATGTTTCTGTTTGATTTATGTAACAATTCATATGATTGTATAGACATAAGCAATAGAATATGTTATGTAGTACCCAGAACTACTATGTGTCGAGGTGTGCGCGCGCGACCATTGTTTGCTGTAACCTCTTGTCGATCAAACGCAGGATCGCGAGCGCCCCTACGGCGTCTTACTACTCAGTTCAATAAGACTTTCCGGGATATTGAGTTCTTTGCTGTTTCCGCTGGAAAGTTTAGAAGTACTGCGCTCAAAATTATAGCAGAATTAAGAACATAGCAATGCTAAAATCATAATTTCTATTTTAAAATATTGTATTACATCTTCTTTATTTTTTTATTATTTTTAACTGTATATCTTGCACTTTAGTCTTATTTTTTATATTTAACCATACTCTCTATTAAATGTATGTAATTTATATCGCACGCCGTTCGTATTTGTTTAACTTTTTTATATTATGTGGAAAATGTTGTTGGTTATACATTTATACTCCCCTTTTAGTTTTAAGTTCTATACCATAGCATTGTAATGTGTAACCGTTTATTTTCCCAAATAAAATAAAATAAAAATAAAATAAGTACATTAGATTTCCGCAAAACCACTATGATCGACAAGTGATAAAGTCAAGGCAAGTATCAAAAGTACCTACATTTTCTTGCTAGTCTCTTATGTCTTGTTTGAACAAGAGCTTGTTTTAAATTTGAATGCTTATTACAGGTTTTATGAGAAATTCAAAATTCCAGGGGTGCTAGGTTGCGTTGATGGCACCCTGATTTCCATGATACGTCCTAAGGAACATGAGGAGAGATATTATTGCTGAAAAGGCTATCATGCCAGGAACGTTTTAATTGTAGGTAAATTGTTGGTCTTTCTTAGTTAAAATTATGTAGAATTATAAAGAATTGCATGTAATAATAATATACTTATTTCAGATTAATGATGCTGATCTAAACATCTTGCATGTGGATGTGACTTTTGGGGGTGCAACACATGATAGTTTTGTTTTTTCAAACACTAGAGTAAAGGAGCATTTGGAAAATTTAAATAATGAAGAAATAGTGTACTTACTTGGTAAGTTATTATTTACAATACAATGATAACTTAAACACAAGTCAAGATTGCACTTAATTCCAGCTTCATTCAATGATTTCAGGTGACTCAGGATATCCTCAAAGGCCTTATTTAATGACTCCCTTTAGTAATCCAGAAACTGGTACCCCAGAGAGCCATTACAACAATTTGCACAGTAGTGCAAGGAACAGTGTTGAGAGGACTATAGGAATACTGAAAGGACGGTTCAGATGTTTGTTAGTTCATAGGGTATTGCACTATGATCCTATATCAGTAGGAAAAATTATAATAGCTTGCTGTGTTTTACACAACATGTGTAATCGAGCCGGGCTACCAGCTCCTACGTTAGACCAGTGTGATTTAGATGAAGAATCTAGGTTACTTGGAATCCTGACACATCCGGCTCCAACACATGATGACTTAGTCAGTGGGCAGATAAGTAGACGAGATTTAGTTAATCAATTATGGCGAGCACGTCATATCTAAACTTATAATATGCTTTCCTTTCTTTCCAGATGTGGAAAACATGTTTAGATGGAACATACTCACCATTATTGATTAGCTATACCTACACTAAATAGGTATTTAAAATTTTTATGAAAGTGTAATTTGTGAATGTTAATGTAGATATAAGTGTATAGAGATAAACAATTACAATTACTTATGTCATATATTTAAGGTGTGTGTTTAAAGTGTGGTGTGTATATGATTGGTATAATATCAATAATCATTGTCTCTATTTTTACAAATTCAATGTGTGTACAGTATGGTATGGGGCATGAGAAATTAAATAGATATCTCCATAATAATGCTTTCTTTTTTTATTTACCATTATAAACAATCAATCAATCAAAATCAAAAGTCATTTATTCAAATTATGCTGAGAATCAACACTTTTCAACCGTCAAAATTACATAAAACAGTCGCCACTTCCTAGTGCTTTAGAGTTGGGAAGAAGTGTCGCAACAAACTCCACAGCAGCACAGCTGTCTATTCAGTTAGAAAAACTTGATTCTATACAATAGTAGGTATGTAAAGTAATTAACATGACGAGAAACAGAACATAATTAAATTATCTACTATATGTCAACTAGCAGACCCTCAATATACCAACAAATACAATGAAAACTACTCAACCAAAAATTAAACAAAATTAAATAATTACCTAAATAAAAGCGGCTTAAAGAGCGTGCCCGCTAATAAACATTAACATTTACTACAGAAAACAGTTCTTATTACACTTAAATTTCCAATTAAATTTCTTAACATCTACCATAAACTTGATATCTAAACATAAAGGTATTAAAATTCTAATAGATCCATGTTTCGGGGATTTAACTCCCTCGTCTGATGGATGCACATAAATCCTGCAGTGCCTGGGTCTGCCTAGACCATGACTCACTTATTTGCTTAAAGGTCTCTAACATCCTCTGCTGGTTGTCAATAAGGAGTCTCTCATTTTCCAAACGCCTCTCTTCAATGGCGATAAAACGTTCAGTCAGGCTCGCCATTTGTGATCGCCTTTGAGAAGGTGGTGAGCGCTGGATCAGACGGCGGCGTGCCGTTCGACGTCTACGAGGTGCTATGAACATAAAAAATGCAACAAATTACTAAACAGAGGTAAAGCAAATATGTAAGTATAACAGCATCATATCACTGTCACTCTCAGGAATAGATATTACACAATAGATATATATAAACATGTTGATTTAATAATGGCCGCTGTTGAAAAAAAACTACAGAAAATTTCAACAAATTGGCCCAACCTGGGAACCAACATGAGACCACTACTATGTGGTGCTTTTTACACTAAACCAATAATTAAACAAATTATAATGAAGAGGCAATTGGGGCATTACTCCTATGAGGCACTGCAAGTGGTGATCTAGCCTCAAACTGTAATAAAAAAAAAGTTATCTAAATATCCATTATAACACATTGCAAGACTTTTACTTAAAACCTCACCATTTGTTCTGTATTAGGCTGATTTTCCATTGGCATATTGTCCCTATGCCATGATGGGCCTGGTTGTACATCCTGCAAATATATTTTAGATTGTAATCAGCATCATCAGCATAATTTAGAATTTAACATCACAATAGAAGAATAAACTTAGAAGAAACTAGAATTAACTTACAGGTATTGATGGTGTGGACTGTTCTGTCTGGAGCATGCCTCTAGTAGCATGTTCTACAGGCAATTGCACATGACTCTACAAAATTAAATTTTAAAATTATAACTTCCCAGTATACAGTTTTCGTATTAGGTAATGCAAGCAATTTAAATCTAGTAATACCTGAAGTATGCTCTCTGACCCTGGTGTTGCATTTGCCTCCTCTGTAATATCTTGTATACTCTGCAAACAAATTTTGACTTAACAATGCTTTGGGAAGTAAAATAGGTACTTATTTGTGTGAATAATATTTCAATAAACATACCAAGAGCATATCATCTGATACTTCAGCATTCGGCACGTCAGGAGTCAAATTAAAAGTTGGCCCAGGTTCATTAGCAACCTAAAAAACAAATTATTGAAAATTATATTGATATTTCAGGAAATATATTTTATGCACTATAATAAACAAAACAAGCATAACTAAAAAAACCATAAGTAAATACATGAAGGTCAATTTCCAGCTCCCTATCACCAGTAACAAAGCTTTCGCCACCCATTATTGCAACTATTTTTTCTTCTATTGCAGAGAGAAACCCTTCCTCTAGTTCACCACCACCTGTTCGTTGCCTGGCCATCCGTATTTGACTAGCTTTTTTCCTTACCGCTGACTTCTTATCCTTCCAATACTGAAACAAAATATTATGTCTAAATATCTAGATTTCGCATAATCATAACACAATACTTATGTTATACGTAGACCCAATGTACAGTCGCCAGCACATCAAGTTACCCCACTTTGACCTTGAACGCGTTATGAGCAACAACAGCGAGAATCGTGCGAAAGAGATGTATAGCTTTTTGTCAGTTCTTACTCGTAATATTTCGTGCTGCAGCGCGTACGTAAGGGTGTGTGCGTGTGCGCGTCGTTGTGTAGAATAAGACACTATGCGATAAGAAATAGCGTAGCAGGTTGAATATTTTTGAATTGAATCGAATAGAAATACTGGCATGGTAATAAAAACAGGCGGCCCGCGCAATGATACGATAATCAATTTTTATTGAAATTATATCTTCTTAATCCTTCCTTTTTACATATTTATTTCTATGTATTACCTATAATTATTAAGTAGGTAGGTATTACCTACATTTAAACAGGTAGGTAGGAATGGTATACACCGTTACACAATTATGAATGTTGTTAAGTAGCCAGGTAGGTATAATCCGATGTGAGAAAAACATTATTTTTTTTCATTTCAAGCAGCTTTTAATAACCTTTTCCGGGTTTTGTTACCTACTTACTGGCGGGCTGGCGGTCAACAGTTTTCTTGCGTTCCTTGCTCTTTTATTGCTGAAAGCCCATAACACAATCTCCTTGAAATTTTGAAATAAATATGGATACTTACCGCATCACGAACCTGTGTGAAGTTTAGCCAATTAATTATACCTTTAGAGTCTCTTGTCAGTCCGCCGTGTTTGAGATTAACGTTACGTCCGCGACACGATCTTATTATCTACTAAAATAATAAGTTTGAACTTAGTAACGTAATTATCTATACCTACCGAAATTGCTTTTACATGCAAGTTCAACCTTATTGCGCTACTAATAAGATACGATTTCGAAGATTATGAATTTTCAAATAAAATTCTAATCTATTATGATCGTTACTTCATCATCATCATCAGCCTATAGCAGTCCACAGCTGGACCTATGTCCAGCCGTGGACTGCCGCCTCTGCTATTGCCGCCATTCAACTCGATTTTCGAAAAGAAAAGGGCAGGGGTTCCCGTAGGAACCTATTCCTATGGGAACTCGGGTGAAGCTGCATAAAATGCGAAAGTGAGTTTGTATAGTTGTTACTCTTTCAGTTTTCACGCAGCGGCGTAGCTAGCCGTAATGGGGCCCATATCAAACTACCTTGGTGGGGTCTTTTACAAAAGGACAGTGACGTTTTCAACCGACTTCAAAAAAGGAGGAGGTTCTCAATCCGACTGTATTTTTTTTTATGTTTGTTACCTCAGAACTCCGTTATTTATAAGCCGATTTCCAAAATTTTAGGATATACTTTCAGATTGGTCCCATATAAATTTCCTCAAAAACGGTTCAGTAGTTTGGTTTTTAAACTAAAATCACTGGTTAAAGTTACAACTTAAAAGTGAAAAAAAAACACTACAAAGTGAAAAATAACTTTAATTTCGGAAGTCGGTGCAGACTTCCGAAATTAAAGTTATTTTTCACTTTGTAGTGTTTTTATGGAAGTCAGTTGTTTTTTTTTTGTAAAAAAGTTTTTATTTTTCAATTTTTTGTTGTGATAATTTTTTTGATTTTTCAAAAACCACTTGTCCGATTTTGATAACATTTTTATGGGACCACTTCAGAAGTATCTCCTTTCGAACAAAAAAAGAATTTTGGAAATCGGTTCACAATTGGCGGAGTAATCGCGTAACAAACACACAAGAAAAAAAAAACATACCGTTGAATTGAGAACTTCCTCCTTTTTTGAAGTCGAAAGTAAAAACTTTTTTACAAAAAAAAAAACCTACTTCCAAAAAAGACACTACAAAGTGAAAAATAACTTTAATTTCCGGTGGCGAACAACGAAAATGCGAACCAAACGACACCGACTTTCGAAATTTATTTATATAATTTTGGAAGTCAATTGTTTTTTTTTTTCAAAAAAGTTTTTTTGAGTAAGTAATAAATAAATATGCCATCGGGGCCCCGTATAAAGCGCAGGCCACACCGCCAGCTAGCGGGCGGGCGGGCTAGGCGGGCGAACATCGTTTCACCTTTTTTCATACTTCGGTAGCTTATCTCTGTAGTTCGCGGTGTGAACCCAAGTATGAAAAAAGGTGAAACGATGCCTCGCTCGGCTCGCCCGCCCGCCCGCCAAGCTGGCGGTGTGGCCTGCGCTCCGACCTCTACTTTTGGCGCCTTAACTACACAACCGATCATCATGGAATTTTGCATACCTACGAGTACCTATCAGAAAAGGACATAGGAATAGGATAGGTTACTACGGGAACGCGTGTGAACGTTCGAAAAAATCTCAAAATAAAATGGGGAATAATAATCTTAATCTTTTTATTTAATATTAATTGAAAACAAATAAACTTATACCTACTCTAAATTTAAATATACCTACTTACAACAAAATTTATAAAACCAAACTATACAATAGATTAAAAATAAGTAGACAATATTTATTTATTACAAGCTTTTAGAAGAATAAGCGTTTGAGAAACAGTGGTTGGAAATACCTTTATTTTGATAAATAAAATAGGTAATTACAATATTAAAATATACCTAACTTATGGATTGTAAAACTGTGCTACTATTTAATGTGAACGGAAACCCGGGTGATTGAAGTGCATTATTTAATAGTGCCGTAGAATCGGAGTTCGTCATCTAATGGTAAGTTTAGGCTACGACACTATACGCCGTGCAGTGTCTGTATGTGTGAACACACAAACTCAACGAATACCTACACCTTGCGACACCGAGTGTCTAAGTGTTCTGACACGGTGTCAGTGTCGGTGACATTGAGTGTACTGCCTATAGTGTTGTAGACTAAACTAAGTTCGCTCGGGTCTTATTAGCGACATAGAATATGCCATGACCTAAAAGAGCCCAAACTTGACCTCAGAAATACGCACCAAGATCGGCCTTTCAGTTGTTATGAAATACTACTACATGGGAGCATAAAGCGTTGCCAAAACAATATAATGATTTGATTGAATTAAATTATAAATAAAAAGTAAATTAACCTCTAATAACTATACCTAGAAGATACTGCAAAATTGTAATAACATAACAATACAAATATTTAAGCAAATATAGGTATTTATTTATTAATATTACTATAAAATTTAATGATTGTTGAAATGAAATGAAAATATATATACTTTACAATATAATATAAGTATTTAATATTTGGTCGGACCACCTTGCGCGTCTAAAACGGCAACCAGCCTGTCCTTCATGCTGGCCACCATGTTCCAGCAGGTGTCCTTGCCTCTGAATTGCTCCCATGTAGTATGGGCTTCTCGCCGCAAGTTTTCATTGTTGCGGATTTCTGAAGCATCCTAATCGAGAAACATGAGACCCCATAGATTCTCGATTGAGTTTAAGTCGGGGCTCTTTGCAGGCCATGGTAGGCGGATGACGTCATCCTGTGCCGCGAACCACGCCTGCACCACCCTGCAGGTGTGCACGCGGCAGTGGTCTTCCGGCGTCCATAAGGCGCCTCCTGACTGTGTCCATTGAAATCTAAAACAAAGAAAATTTTGTCAATTTAATACTTACCTAGGATTCCGTAATATGACAAATAGTACGGGCCAATTTAACTAATCTGCATTCGCGATTTATTTGCGAAAAATGTAAACAAATATGAGTTTATGGAAAAATAACTTTAAGTCCTACACTATAAAGTTCAGTTTACGCAACAACTTCAAACATTTTATTACTGCTAGTCTAGTAGTGCTAGTCACTCTAAAATCAACCTAATAACTATTAAAATAAAGTTGATATTTGTTCAACTTGAAATAACATCAATTTGAAGCATTAGTTGAATAGACTATGAGTATGGGACGGTAAAAAAATATTCTTCAAATTATAAACATAAACAAAAAAACAATTTATCGAATTGAGAACTTCCACCCTTGTTGAGGTGGGTTGTAAAGAACTGAAGATGTATCTAATACATAGTAGGTAATAATAATAAGTAGTAAGTAATAACAATTCAGACTGGCCGCGCGGCGCGCGTCAATCCGGTTTGCGTGAGTGCCGAGCGCCCTTCCAACTACCTACTACCTACTACATGTCTATTAGGTAGTAGGTATGATTTTAATCACAATTTTGTTATTCACTTTTTAAGAAAACCATATTTTATGAAAGTGATGAATAAGTTGAGCTGATAAGGTATGATTACAAGCTACAGATGGACTCACCCTGTACGAAGTTGATGTTATTCGTGTGGTCAGAAAAGGATCGGCAGAGTGTGCGGCGTCTGCCGTCGTACCGTAGTGGATCTCGCGTAGAGTTGGCGACGATGGGCTTCTATGGTTCCGCTTTCTTCCCACCGCCGAAGCCAGAAGTAAACATATTTTTTCTGGAACGAAACAAATAGCTATAGTTTATTTGCCCATTATTACTCAATGACAATAGGCAAAGATGTATTAATACTTATAATTCCCTACACTACAATAATAAAGTTATTAAGTTGTTTAATTACACACAAACATCGCTATCATTACAGGGTTACACCCAATGCGATAACATGGTAACTAGATTCTAACTAAGCAGGGGCTGCAGTCTCGACATTCAAAGCGATCGCTTTACGACCGAATTCGGTCGCAAAGCCCTGTCACTCCATACATTACACCTGTCAATCCGGGACTTTGCGAGTTGCGACCGAATTCGGTCGTAAAGCGATCGATGAATGTCGAGACTGCAGCCCCTGGGCCCTGGACAAAAAGAAAGTGCGTAATTGCTTAGATATTTACTATAGAATCCAATCACTACCTACTGGATTAACTTTTGTTTAGAATGTGTCATGAGTCATGACTAAATGGAATCAAAAACAATAGTTCATCGAATTCTGTTTACATTACCTATGTATAATTATTTCTCTGAATTTAAGCTTTCACGGTTACTCTACATTTTAGTGACGCTTGGAACAGCGCGCAGCATTAACTAATTTCGAAAATTCTGTATAAAAACACCATTGATACATTTTTTCAATATTAGCCTATAAAATATTATGATTACAAAAAATATTACTTACCGTTATGCCCGTCTGCCGACAAATATCTATCGCCCGGCATCCACTCAATCGAAGCGCTATGATGCGCTCTCTTTGAATTTGCGTCAACTGAGGCGCCATTATATTTATAAATTGTTTTAAGAAAGTTCACAGCACAGCACAGCACACAGTACGATTCCAAATCACAGAACATAGATACCCTAACGGGTTCCAAATGCGTACGCAACTGACTGACGTAAACTAACGATGTGAATTGTGACGACTGACGAGAGTGACTTTCGTTTAATTTCGTGAAGGATCGGGGAAACTCGGGAGCAGCGGCGAACGCGCAGGGGCGAGTGGGTGTGGCTTATTCCTAGTAAAACATGATAATTGGCTCCCAATTTTTAGTATGTGCAACCATTGGGCAATTTTAAAAACGTTGAAAACTCCACCAATCGTGCCAAGGATACTTTCTTTCTAACACTCCGCAGCGCGTCGTAGTTATATTTATGTATAGGGTTTACGTTGACGTGCTGCCGTCTGTACATAGGTACTGGAACTTTACTCTTAAGAAACAGTCAAAGTATGCAAGCTGATGAAGCACACCAGTAATGCAATACCTAGGTACATTTGCTAACAAACCTTTGACCATTGCTGCCAACTTTTAATGCAGCCACTTCCATCACTGTTTAATTTGCCAGCTACTTCTTGCCATGCTGCTCTTGCGCGATCTCTGGCATGTGATGTCCGAGAGTGCCCTGTGGCAAGCCAACGTCGCTCTTCCAAACTCTCTACTAACATCTCTACTTGCGCACGGGATGGGATAGCACTTCTTGGCATGCTTAAAATACACAATGTTACGTTACAACAATAAAGTTATAGGTACATATTATTGTAAAACAACAGTTATCTAAGTAATTTACTTAAATTTTATTATTATCTCGTAGATCATACAATACTATTGAGAAACACTATTATTATTATCCATGTAATAACAGTGAAAATTATCATTACATACTCACATTTCAGTAGGTATATATCCTTTTAGTCACAGAACTACCTATGTTCAAAGCACTCGCTGATACAAATGATTAGATAAATTATCTTAGAGCACCCAAAAGTTTAATAACTAGAAACTCAATTGGTTTTGTTAGCGTCGCGTCGGTTGTGACCAGTTGTGACTTGTGATAGTTTTTGTTGTCTTTTTTGTAGTCATCGCGTTGCTCGAAACGAGCAAAGGAATCGTCATTCAGCCTTAAAATGTAATAAAAAATATGCAATAAACTCTTTTAATTATGATATTGGTTATAGTTTTACTGTATTCCTTAAAATACGTAAAGATAGACCTTTAATATAAATTTTAAACCCATAAAACTCTCAGTCGAGATTGATCGATTATAATATAAAGAGTTTGTTTCCAGCCCTACGTTCGTCCACAAAACAGCGACGGGAGGTTACAGCCTTGGGTTCGTCGATGGCCAAACCTACGCTAGAGAATACGGTTTGAATCAGCGCTGCACGCTCGGTCGATCTCAAGGCTGTCTCGTCGACGAGCTCGTCGTAGCTTACAGCCATGAAATTGTCTTTTAGAGAATAGCACTGCTCTGGGTCTGCATGCTGGATTACGGCCCACTCCCTCTCACAGTGAGGAGGCCTGCGTTGTAGACTGATTATTTATTCATTTATTTATTTATTCAATATTTCGTGTATAACACCTTGACAGCTATAAAGGCAATTGATGCAAGGTTACTACCACAAAGATACACATACATATAACTTCTACCCAAAAATACAATTAAAAATAAAATCCCAAATACAATCAACAATTACAAAATAAAATTACAAATACCATTAAAATCACTTCTCAACATTTTCAATGCACTTTAATGCTACTCCTGTGAACTTCATCAGGCTGCAGTGAAATATATTATGCATATACATACTACCAGTACCTACCTTCGACGAACCACGTGCGTGTTGTTATGGTCATTGAGGCTATCACATTCTAGTTTACACAAAAACACTTAGTTTCACTTGTGTGTAGTTTTCTATTTCACAAGTCATAGGCCAAATAGAAGTCATTATAATAAACTCGTTCTAGTAACTCGCCTGGCTATTATAGTGACTACACAGGTCATGCTGCGATTCGTTCCGAAAATCAAATAATTATGGACGCGAATTTAGTTGTTACATTCAGTAAATTTGTGGAGAAGTCTCACTCCATACGCATACAAACTTTTATATGTACCTATATACTATACAGGGTGGCAGGGACGTCGACGCGCAAACTGTAACCATGAATGCAGCACATGATTCTAGACCCCTAGCGTAGAATTAAACAACTATCCAAAAAAAAACTGTAGTTGAAATCTACCTACGCGCCGGTACGCGGTCAAAATGTATGGAACAGCTTATTTATTTTTTAATGATAATGACCGAAGAGAAATTTTAACGCAGAGGGATTCTGAATCATGAACTGAATCCATGGTAACAGGTTGCGAGAGAGTCACCCTGCATCCTGTATAACTATTTCCATGCTCTCATCAAATCATGAGTTTTTGAGAAACTCGCGGACATACAAGGGTCGGACGTCAACGGGACGTCACGCTCGGTCCGAATAATCTAGTTTCTCTTTGACGTCAAACGAGGATGCGCTAATGGTAGCTCGTGAAATTCAAACCACCCCGTCGCATCGCATCGCCTTATTACTACGTTTTCGCTTAGCGTTCTCTTTAATTTTTTTACCGATTTCATCTATGTTTTTTTTGAAAGTGTTTTTCCACTGACAGTGGATGAAGCTTTATCACGCATGGATAAAGAAAATTGGAGAAAAGCAATTGAGGAGGAGTTAGATGCTCTACGGAAAAACAATACCTGGACACTGGTCAAACCACCAGCGTACCCTTACAACATCGTTGATTCTAAATGGATATTTCGAATCAAAGAAGAGGTGGGCGGATATAGGTATAAGGCACGCCTGGTAGCAAGGGGATATACTCAAAGGAGAGGCATTGATTACCATGAGACCTTCGCACCAGTTGTGAGACACAGCTCACTCAGAACGTTAATAGCTCTCGCAGCTAAATTGGACCTTCAAATTGATCAGATGGATGTTAAGACTGCATTCCTAAATGGAAACTTAAATGAAGTTGTTTACATGAAACAACCACATGGTTTCGAGCAAAAGGGAAAAGAGGATTATGTGTGTCTTCTGAAGAAGTCACTATACGGACTGAAGCAGGCTCCAAGAAGTTGGAACATCAAATTAGATGAGGAACTAAGGAAGCTACACTTTAAGCGATCCTTAAATGAACCCTGTGTCTACACTAGGACTAAAGGAAAGAACATAATAATCCTGGCTGTCTATGTAGATGACATTCAATTCAACAATTTAACAGAAATGAAGGTAGTGAAGAAAGAGCTTATGTCAAAATTTGAAATGAAAGATCTTGGCAAGGCAGAGTTGATGCTTGGTATTCAAATTAAACAAAATTTGAATAGTATCAATCTCAATCAAGAAAAATATATCGAGAAACTGCTTAAAGAATTTGGCATGGAAGATGCAAAAACAGTTTCAACGCCGGAAGTAACTGGACAAAGGCTAGAGAAGCCTCCATCAGAACACAAGTCAAGAGACGACCTACCATATAGAGCATTGATATGTTCTCTTATGTATCTTGCTGTGTGCACACGTCCAGATATTGCTCATTCAGTGAACAGTTTGAGTCAGTTTAACAATTCGTTTGATGAGAGTCATTGGATCGCAGCAAAACGAGTACTTCGTTATCTCAAGGGCACTAAAAGTCATGGTCTAAAATATTTAAAAGGACAGAATGGACTTCTTGAAGGATATGCTGATGCAGATCATGCTGGAGAGTTTGATAGGAGATCATACTCTGGTTTGGTCTTCATATTGCAAGGTGGCGCAATCAGCTGGGAGAGCAAGAAACAAAGAACAATAGCTCTTAGTACAGCAGAGGCAGAATATGTATCGCTATCAGAAGCTGCAAGAGAAGCAATATTCCTGAGAAGGTTTATAGCCGAAGTAACTGATGGACAGGGCTACAAATTGGATGAAGCCATGACCATCTTCAGTGATAGTCAGTCTGCCATCGCTATTGCCAAAAACCCAGTACATCACCAACGTACTAAGCATGTAGATGTGAGGTATCATTTTGTGCGTGAGGCAATTGTAAATAATGAGGTGATACTGAAGTATAAGGAGACCGCGTGCATGTTCGCAGATGGTTTAACAAAACCACTTCCAAGAGAGAAGTTTCAGTGGTGTGTGAGAGGTATGGGTGTGTGTGTTTGATAAACATGTATGGTGTGTGAATGGACACGAGATTAAGGAGGAGTGTTGGAGCAAACATATCAACTTCGCTGTCCAATGAGTCATATATGACCCATAGGCACGTATTGGAATAAGTTCTTGAGTCACAGGCGACTCATTTCTCTATACAATTTGAGGCACATTTTTCGGTATGAACGTGATGTGATATTTTTTTAAATCATACGTGGACGTATAGCAAAAAACCTTGTTTACAATGATAAAAGAAAATTTCGCGATATTATATTGATATTATTTAGCGTAACAATTAAAAAAACGTTTGTACGTGGGGCATTATCAAAATGAGTTGTGTGGGGACAGGGAAGTTGATATGTAACCTCATGTCTGTCACATTCATTTGTGGACAGGCTGGTTGTGAATTTTAAAATGAGAACGTTTTTTAAAATTGACAACTGTTGTTTGGAACAATAAGAAAATGTGTGTGCGTGTCGTGATAGACGGCGGTGTTGCGTTGCCGTGCTATTAAGTTTTTGTTAAAATTGCAAAATGGGGGTCCCCGCAGAAGTGCAAACGCAAGCTATTTCAATAGTTTATGAATTTCTACAAAATATTGACAAATCGCTAGCTCAAGACTTTTTGAAGAAAACAAAAGCGGTAAGTACCATCATCAGTCCTCATAAAAAAAAATAGGGTTAGGGGGAAACTGGCCTCTGGTCCGCGGCCCACATTACTCGGATTAGGAACAGTAGTGGAAAACTCGGCCGAATTAGAAGAGCCGGGCCAGAATACCATGGGAAAAAAGTATCGTAGTTAAATCGACCCATTGGGATTTAATGTCATTAAAATGAAAAAAAAATGTGCGAAATAAAACGTAAATATCAGAATATGCATACTTTATTATATATATCTACGAATATGTTCGTACTATGTGATTACTTTACTGTTTTATGGAAAATCATCATTAATGTTTAAGATTTGATTATTGTATTCAGTTCATGGCTTTTTACATTGAAAAGTAGCAAACTGAATAAGTACTCAATCTTAAACATTAATGAGACTCGTGAGACGTGAGACTCGTGACGCGGTGCATGAGTTGGATCAGCTAATAGCGAAGGCCAGGTTAGTCGAGGAGTCGTTGGCGGAGGTAAGTGCTTCTACCCATTGTTATAACAATAGCGACAATGTAATCTATAACCCTCCTGTCGCCGCGCAGGAATGTTCGAACGCAAACGTTAACCCAACGAAAACCATAGGTGACGTCGAGTACTGTACACACCCTGAGAAAAACCTTTACAATTAGAATTTACACAAATATTGCAATTTGTAACGCTTCATTCTACTTTAGTGTTAATAGGTTACTTGATAATTTGTAGGAATTTGCTTCCTGTATGATCTTTACATTATGTATAACATTACTAATGTAAAGATATCACTTAATTGAAATGAATTTTTGTCTTTGAAGTATTCGGGATGTAGATATAATATTAAATACATTTTACGCGTGCTTGTTGATCTCTGACAAGAATCAATACATGTCAATGTCATTCAAAATTTCCGTTTTTTTTTGAGATTCGGAAGTGATTGTGGAAATTTGATGGTGGTTTTCGCGTTATTTTGTGTTTTCTCACGACGATTTGGCTTTGTTTTATGGACTTTGGTGGCTCTGTTACATTTCTTTGACCTGTGCTCTTTGTTTTAGACTCCGACAACTCTGTTTTATATCCGAACCCGGCTACGTTTCATGGACTCCGATTTGCTACAATGGCAGCAGAAAAACGGTGTTGTGTGCCCGATTGTGGTGAGTGAATAATAACTAATAGAGTAAGAATAGATTTATATGTTGTTAATAATTTCTAAAGTGGGAATGTAACTTTCTACGATAATGATAAATATCATTTGGGTTTGTCATTAAATATTTTGGTTACTGTATCTTGTTGTTAAATTTCCTTTATGGAAGGAGAGGAAGGGCGAGCGAGGCTAGCAAAAGCCAGTTAAATAGTAAAATTTTAACTTCATTTTTGACCTGAATCCCTTGTCATGAAATGATGTGAAAGATCTTGTATTGTATTGTAGTGTTACATGTACACATAATGGCGGCTTGATGTTAGTATGTGTGTTATGTGTAAGCAAAGTGTTTTTAACGAGAAAGCCAGTTATTATCCTATTTGTGTGTGTTATTAATAGAAGCAAGCGATTATAAGCAATAGGAAATATAATACAGGATTCAAGTCGGTGAGTAAATAATACGTATAAGACGAACATTCAAATACTCGCGCCACGCTCGTTCGGATACTCGCGCTCGTTGCAATCCGCGGTACTTTTACCTACGTTTGAATAATCGCGCCAACCGCGCGCTCTCGTGGTAATCCGCTGTGCTTCGTTCTCGGTCGGCCCCCGCCACGCCGCCGCGCCGCCCGCGTCCCGCGCACAACCACAGCAGTCGCATACGATCTCGTGTCGCCTACGCGTCGTTCGCGCCAAATATCTTTCATGTCCCACACCTCTTCTTCAAACTGTCTTGTGTTCCATCTATTTTGAGTGTCTGTACTTTCATAATTGTGTTTTGGTGGTAAATAAAGACATACAACCTTACAGTGGCTGCCCAACTCGTGGCTTCGAATCCACCTTGAGATATTTCCGAGAAGTTTCGTCGCGAGTGCCGCGATAGATACCTACATAGCGTCAAATCGCGAAAACATAAGTTACGTGACGAACTGTTGACATGCCGATGGAACTGCGAAACGCGAAAGTACTATCGAGTGAAGATATATTATGAGCGACGACACGAGCGAGCCCGAATACTACGACCAGGCGGAGCCGCGCGCCGTGAGCGCCCCCGCCCCCGTCCCCGCCGGGGCGCATGGTCGCGCCGGCGGCGCTTCGACGAGCGCGACCACCGAGACCGTCTTAGCCGGTTTCATGGAATCCTTCGTCAGAATGCAAGCGGAAACAAACAGAACCCTAGTGGAAACCCTGAGGGCTTTCAACGGCTCCGGGAAACCACCGACATCGACGCCAACGCCCGACATCCGTCCGCCCAGCGCCTACTCGTCCGCGGTCACAGGCAACTTCGCCAAGTGCACTGCACGTTTCGACGGGAGGTCGCGCGACGCGGAAGTCCTGGAGGCGTTCATCGACGCGGTGCAGGTGTACAAGGAGTGCGCGTGCGTCAGCGACGAGCACGCGCTGCGCGGTCTGCCGATACTGCTGGAGAGCGACGCGGCCGTGTGGTGGCGCGGCGCGCGCGCCAGCGTGAACGCCTGGCCGGACGCCGTGGCGCGCCTGCGTGCCATGTACGGGATGCAGCAGGCGCCATACATAGTGCTACGGGAGATCGTCGACACGGACCAGAAAGACTCTGAACGTGCAGAAGTGTTCGTGTGTAGAGTGCGGTCGTTGTTTGCTAAATTGCCTTACGCGGTGCCGATGTGTATGCAATTAGATCTTATTTACGGCCTTTTACACCGACGTGTGAGAAAGCGATTACCTAGAAATGATGTTAACGATATTGATATTATGATAGAAAAAGTGAGGGCCATAGAAGATTCTATTGTCGAATTAAATCTTCGTACGTACTCCGCGAACCCGATCGTTTCTACGACGAAATCGGCAAGTCGAAACTTGCCGCGATCGCACGACGCGCCGCGCGACCGGGGTCATGAACTCGAGTCGAGCGAGCGCGAACGCAGCGTTACCACGAGTTCGTGCGGTACTAGTGTCGCGAAACTCACTGTAAACTCGAACGAGAATTTGAAACGTGATAAGCGCGTTCGATGTTCGTTCTGTAAATTTTATGGTCACGTTATAACAGATTGTCGCAATTTGCAAAGTAAAAGTAATAAACAACAACCAACCAGCGCGGTTTCCGAGGGTAAAAGTACCAGTAATGGGGCTAGTAATTTGCGTTGTTACGGATGCGGCCAACCCGGTGTTGTAAAGTCGAAATGTGAGAATTGTAGCGGAAAACAGTTACCCGCGACGCGATGCGATTTTAATATGGTGAACGACGGGAACGTCACACGCGAAACTCACGCGACGACGCCGTCACAAGCTATGGTATCGGTCACTATCGCGGATAGGTTAAGTGCCGCAATACTCGACACAGGGGCTACGTGCTGCGTTGCTGGTTCCTTGTTGTACTCTATTTTAACGTCGGTTGGGGTACAGTTTCACGAGGCGGAGCGAACCATCGGACTCGCGGTTGGTTCCCGCCAGGTGAAAACGGTCCTCACGGCGACGGTACCCGTGATTTTAGAAAGAAGGCAGGTCGATACCGAGTTCGTGGTGTTCCCAGGTGAGAGTACTCGAACATTGTTAGGTCGTAATTTTATTACTAAGGCTGGGGTCACACTGGACTTGTCACAGGAGTCATGGTTCTTTACTGATAATCCTGAGCAGATTTTTCCTTTCGTGCAATCATTTAGTTTGAATAGCACAGAGCTGATGCAGGCAGATATCTCCGAGCTACAGGCTTTGCGTCGATTACCGCAAGCTCAACGCGGTCACGGAGCCTGACCGATACCCACTTCCCAGGATCGAAGCCCAGACAGCAATTTAAACTTGTTTCAAGCTTGCAGTAAGTTTGAAATATCAAATGTGAAAACTTGCATAAAGTTTGACAAGGCAAAGGACAAACTTGTGGCAAGTTTCTATCAAACTTATATCAAATGTCTAGTTTCCGCCCGTCAAACTTGCCAAATCTTTGTCATTGCAAACTTGCCAACTCTTTGTCATTACAATGTTGCCCACTCTTTGTCATGACAAATTACCTACAATGTTGTCACATACTTGCATAATGTTTGTTGCAGACATTGTAATCAATGGTTTATTGCTAAGACAGATGCTTAATAATATACCACAAAGCAACGAGTTTTGGTGTTTTACAGGAGGCTTACTCGCGAACGCGAACCAATACGATAAAAAAAAAATTGTGTCGTCGTTTGCGTGTAGGCCTCATGAAAAACACCAAAACTCGTTGCTTTGTGGTATATTATTAAGCATCTGTCTTAGCAATAAACCTAAAATCACATTACCTTGACAGCATTTAAAATATGAAATGAAATAAATTGAAATTAAAATTGAAGGGTTTATTTCACCATTGCACTTCAAAGGGTATTTATTTATACAGCCTGGGTAAACAGTTATAGAAACACAATCTTATATAAGTCGAAAACAAATACGTAAGTATAAAAAAAAGTATAAGTAGTAATCCATCGCTTTAGACCTTATGGTAGACCATAAGGTCTAAAGCGATGGATTACTACTTATACTTTTTTTTAGATGGAACGAGCGTGCCCAGAAGATGCCTGTTCATTCTAGACTAGACTCGCATTATGGTCGATTTTGTATTGTCTGTCGGCCCTGAAACAATGAAATAAAATGGCTGTTAGTCAATAAACACCTGCAAAACTAACTTTCAAATTAATGGTGCCATTGAAATACAATACATTAATTGCAGTCACCCTGAATGAGTCGTCATGTTGAAATAAATAAATGTATGCAACTACCTATACAACTTTGAGTCAGCGCCGGGGTTCGAACTATTATTATAAGAGAGTAAATTTACCTTCTTGACAATTTTATTTTGGTTTGGTTTAGCCAGTCACTGATTTTCTTTCAGCTAATCGTCGGTAACATTTCCATGCACTTATTTACACATTTCTGAAAATATAAATAAAACAGCTATAGTAATGTACTACAATTGACATTAAGCAGCATGTTTCATAATGGGACTGTTGGTTATGTAGGAATTAAAACAATAATAAAAAAACCTGAATTACAATAGTACTTACGAAATATTGATTTGCAAATTTCTGTGTCAAGAAATGATTTCTTGTTTGAGTTTTTCATTTTTTCCCAGTAAGAGAATATTGCTCAGCTACTTCAACCAGTAGAATTCTTCTACATTACCATCTATGGTACAGTCTGTTGTCAACATTATCTGACCCACCCTAAAAACAAACGAATTTGGACCCTCTACCTGTAGCATTAAGGTTTATTCAATTTATAATGAGCTTATTAGACAAGTGCTCGAGGAATCGATGAATAAATACAATAACAATACAGACACGCAAATTTGATCTTTAACACGTGACGTTAAGGTAAATCCACCTAACATTGTCGGTGCCACCGGCATTATATTTCATTTTGTTAAGCTATTTTAATCATTATCTCGTTCACGTTAAGGTTGAAAAGCTTATAAGTCACACTACATAATTACAACGGAATCTTTAATTTCGCGTATCTCCAACAAGTTCTTGTGGCTTAGCGATTTGATGCTGGATTGGCGACGAACAACATGTGGGTTCGAAAACACAGTCCACCTATTATCAGTTTCTTTTTTAATTTGTTTTAATTTCTACAATATATCTTACATTATTAACGAACGACCAATATGATTTACCTACGCCTAATAACTTATCTTGTAAACAGGTGGGTAAATTAAAAAAACTTTAAGTTCACAGAATTTATATTTACCAAGAATGGTTGGATACGAAGTAAAACATATATTGGCTCCGTGAGGTAGATAATAAATTCATCTAAGTGACAAAAGTTACACTACGCCTAATAGCAGTGACTGTGCACACACATTTGTAAATTGTTTCACATAACTCGTTAAGTATTTTTAAGCAATTTGGTGTAAAAAAGCATCATGTCGCAACTTAATGACTATACCAAACATAAAATCATACTTTTACATGAGCAGAATGTTGGAATTAGAGAGATTGGTCGTCGACTTAATATAGCAGTAAGTGCTTTTTTTATTTCTATTTTATTTGATTGATTGTGATTAATGAACGCGTAGTTGGCTATTTTAGCATTACATTCACTCCTTACAAGTTACATACACGGTTACAAAAATGTATTTTTTTTGTTTTAGAGAAATACGGTCAGACTATGGCTAAGACGTTATGGAGACAATGGCAATATTCAGCGGATTCGTCCAGGAGCAAAAGCCATCAAGTATAGTCCCGAATTCGAACGCCACCGGGTCATTGTTTCAAGCCATGTCGAAAACCCATTTTTGCCCATTCGGGTAACCGCAATAAACCACAATATTTCAGTGGAAACAGTGAGAAGGCATTTACATGCTGCTGGGATAAGGAATTATAAACCGGCACAGAAAATTGCATTGACACCTGCTCATCGCGAAGAAAGGGTCCGTTTTGCCCAGGAATATTTAAATTTTAATTGGGAAGAAAATGTTGTGATCTTCACTGATGAAAAATCATTTAAATCGGATAAAGATGGACGTAAAATCTTATGGCGAAGGAAAGGAGAACGCTACAATGAGAAGTGCTTGCTACCTTGTAGAACCAGCGGTAGAATAACCCTGGGCTACTGGGGCTGGATGTCATCTATGGGACCTGGTGAATTGGTGGAAGTAGGTGGTAGGTTCAATAGTAGTTTGTATTTGGAGATTCTGCGTGACGTCATGCTGCCGACTGTGCGAATTGCCTATCCAACATCACATATTTATTTCATGCATGATAACTGCTCCATTCACCGTGCAGGCATTGTGCAGGATTGGTTAGCTGCTCAAGAAGGTGTGACAGTTATTAATTGGCCATCTAAAAGTCCTGATTTGAACCCTATAGAAAATCTATGGGGTCAAATGGTTTTAAATTGGGACACCACGGAAGTCCGTAACAAACACAACTTGGTTGAGATTGTGACATCGACTTGGGAGCACATGAGAGGCAAAGATTTGTGTTGGAATATGGTGCGTGGTATGCGTAGCCGCTTACAGCAAGTTATAGCAGGGGACGGTGCGCCACTCCGCTACTAATTAATCTAGTAGGTATTTTTAAACACACCATGTAAGTAAATGCTCAATGGATTGATTGTTGAACCAATAAAAGGCTGCAGATTATGTGGTGATGTTATTGTTATAAATAGATTTTTCTATTTAAATAACATGTTTATTCACTACATATAGGCAGCTATAAATCTGTAAAGCAGTTCACAGATGAATTCATTTTCTCGATAGCAAACTTTTAAGCATAAGCATGCCTTTTTTAATGTTTATAAATGGTTAGATTTGATTATGGCAAACTAATATAAAATGTATATTAATTTGGAAATATGTATATGAGCATTTACTTACTTTATCTTACCTAAGTGTTTTAATGAAATAATAAACATTTTAAATTTGCAATTTTTTAGTTTGATTTATTTACAAACTGCCCGTTTTAAAAGACAAGACCCTACGTCATCCATTAAATAAATGTAAAAAAAGTTTAATAAAATAATTAAAAAAAAAACAGCAGAGTAAAAAGCTTTAGTTAGGTCAAACTTGGTTTCGAACGTAGACAACAATGAACACCGCACTACCTTAGTGACCACAAGACCAACTCAACTCTTATAAGCAGTAGTGAAATT
Organism: Apamea crenata; assembly: GCA_949629185.1. Lineage (NCBI taxonomy): Eukaryota > Metazoa > Arthropoda > Insecta > Lepidoptera > Noctuidae > Apamea > Apamea crenata. Next base: position 10,725,621 of record OX451379.1, on the reverse strand, counting down.
TGATCTTAGTTGTAATGCTACACGCAATATTCTAAAGAATTTGCACCATATAGTATACTATCATAAAGTTTATTCTTGCACAGCACAAGTAGCCAACCTTCTCCTCGTGCAAATAGATTATTTTTTATTTTAAATAATCACTCCATTGAGACATGATAATAAATAAAACTACCTATAAAATAGAAAATAAAAAATTGTAAAGAGACGTTGTTTTTGCAATTTTATAAGGCAAGGTAAAATATGTTTGCGCGTAGTCACTGCATACCCTTAGTAGCATTTGAATACCAGTTTTATACTGAATACGAATATTTATTTTTCACCTACCCACTTATTACAAGCTATGCGAAAATATTACCATTTTAGAAAGTTTATATTTGAAGATTATCCATCTATAGTTCTTTACAATAATACAAGAAATACTTTAGGAATAAATTCTAAATTGAAAGCAAAACAATATCTTCGTCGCAGGATTCGATCTCGCAACTTATTTTTCTCAGTCTTATACACAGACCACGAGACCAGAATTACTTGAATGCAGTAATTAAAATAAGCTATTACACTAATTATGTTATAACAAGTAGTTATAACATATAACTTAATGCTAACGTTATAAAGATCAAATTTGCCTGTCTGTATTATTATTGTATTTGTTCCTCGAGTCCTCGAGCACTTGTCTACTAAGCTCATATAAATTGAATAAACCTTAATGCTACAGGTAGAGGGTCCCAATTCGTTTGTTTTTAGGGTGGGTCAGATAATGTTGACAACAGACTGTACCATTGCCTGTGTATTGTCACTATTTTTTACTTGTTCATTTAAATGACAGAAACTGTCATCGTCATTTACTGGCAGGTTTGTTAGAAACTGTGGCAGTGAAAAGGGATCTTGCCTTTGTGGAGTCAATGGCTCTTCCGGCCGCCCTAAAATCAGGTTTGTTTCAGGTCAAATTGTTTGCTTGTCGCACAGTCTGTAACAAAAATATTAAAATTAAAATATCATTAACATCCTCTGAATACTGCATAAATAAATTATAAATTAAAATATATTACCGGATGGACACATTTTCGGTTGACTGGGAACAGTTGGACTGTCCATAGATGGATGGGCACGAGATGATGACTCAATTGGGCTGGAAAACATCAGAGTTGGGCTGGGTGGGTGTCGCGCGATGAAGTTGGTATCCATTTTATTATTATTTGAAGATTCTGCTGCTTTAGGTTTCGGGGGAGATGGGTATCTTGAGAAATCAAGTTTTTTTTTTGTAGATATTTGATGGTTTTGTTCATCTGAAGAATCTTCAGTCTTCTGGAAGATAAACATTTGTTTTCCTATTCCTTTTCCTCTTTTCTACTTCGTCATTGGAATCCAAATTTGATGTTTCTTCCGCTTTTCTTAAATGAAGTTGTGCATCCCCATAAGTTTCTAAAGAAAAAAAAGTTGTATAATTTTACCAGCCATCAATAAGAAAGAAAGAAAATATAATATTTGATAACAATATAATATATATACCAATTACAAATAAGAATTTATTGCATACCTTATGCTTTAAGAATTTTTATTTTATATTGTTGCCACATATTGCCAGGTGCAGCCATTTTCCACAAAAGCTTTTCTTTAATTTCTTCAGTGCGTACATTGGGATAAAAGCAAGTATGTCTATCTTCTTTCATCCAGTTGGAAGCAACAATGCCAGGAGCATTATTTTCATCCACAAAGGTGACAATGTCAAATCTAATGTCCTCTTCCATTATCTGCGTTCTGAAAAATACTTTAGTTAGGTACGTAACAGGAAACTATTTCTGAAGTGTTTAAAATAATTGTGAAACAATAATTACGACCTTCGATAATAACACGGTGTTAGCAATATACGAAAACATGCCGCAGGCGCAGCGGACCTGGCTAGAGAACCAAACCAAACTTACCGTCAGTCAGTAGGGATATTATATCAAGACGATTTTAATTAGTCCAACAAGAGTGCAATTCAATCGCGTCCAGTAACACAGGCAAAGTCAAACGTAAGAGAAATCCAAAAACACAGCCAGCGTCGTCGATAAATCACAAACAACACGGAGTAAGCACTTTCAAGAATCAAAAAGAAAAGAAACAGAGTGAAGTTAAACAAATGGCGCCACTTTTTGACAGCTACGTTGAGTTTCTTCATACTGACAGTTGACAATTGCGTTGCGTTTAGTTTTCCGTTTTTTTTGGTATTTATTTGTTTTGATCATAATTAATTAAAACAAAATTTCCTCAGTCTATGAAAATAGGCTAAGGTTCGAGATGAACACTATAAATAAAGCCTCCCAAATAAATTTCGTTATTAATAGCGTGTACCCTTGTATTTTTGTTGTGCGGCGAACGTGACAGCGAGGTGAGAGCTCTGCATGAACTTCTACAAAGGATTGCGTTCCGAGTAAGGCAGTTATTAGGTTCATCACCTACGCTACGCCTTTACTTAAAGTGGTCTAACTACGTTAATACGTTAGATAACTAGTAGTGCCTGGGTGGAGTAAACACTTTCCATTTTACCCTAAAAATTATTTGTAAGATGGAACCATTTCTGTGGATGGAACTGATGGATGATGATTATTGATTATGGTACAGACCGAACCCTTTGGTGCGCTAGTTCAACTCGCACTTAGCCGGAGTTTATAATGGTTGTTATTGATGATTCGAGATCGATTGACGTGTCAAGTTTACAGTACTATTGGATCAAACTTGACAGATTACGCTTACAATAACAAGATTGCAACAGTATCGAAACAAACTTGCCATATCATTTTAACATTCACAAGTTTACAGCTAATTTGAAATAAATTTGCCACAACAAGTTTGCCGTAACAACTAAATATCAAATAAAAAACAAACTTGCAGCAAATTTAAATGCTATCTGGGAGATGTGCTCCACGCGGCGAAAACCTCCAAGTACATGACTACGCTGGACCTGCGATCCGGATATTTCCAGGTGAGCGTTGACCCTGCTCATAGGGACCTTACCTCGTTCACGACACCGCTGGGCACCTTCAGGTTCAAGCGCATGCCCATGGGCCTCCGGAATTCAGGGGCAACTTTTCAGAGATTGATCGACCGGTTTAAATCCAACTTACCAGGTATAACTCTGCTCGCATACCTGGACGATCTGGTGGTGCTATCTGAAGGCTCGTTCGAAAGGCACCTCGCAGACCTGGAAGCTGTGTTCGACCGCCTTGCTATGTTTAACCTGCGGGTGAATCGCGAAAAGAGCCACTTCGCTCGAGATGCCGTGAAGTTTCTCGGTCATGTCATCGTACCAGGTGGTATTCGCATGGACCCAGACAAGACGTCTGCTATAACCGGCATGCCGCCCCCTCAGAACGTGGCAGGCACCTGAAGTGTTTCCTGCAGACCTCGAGCTGGTTCAGGCGCTTCATACCGGGTTATGCCGAGGTGAGTAGACCGCTGACTTCTTTGCTGAAGAAAGGGAGCACCTGGGAGTGGGGCCCCGAACAGCAGAGCGCTTTCGAGACCATCAAGTCCCTCTTGGTATCGGCTCCTATTCTCCGTCAGGCTGACGGAACAAAGCCATTTGTCCTTAGGACCGACAGCAGCGGCTACGCGCTTGGGGCGGCTCTGCTCCAGGGGGAGGGGACCGATGAGCGACCCGTCGAGTACGCCAGTCGCCTCCTCACGGCCGCTGAGAAGAATTATAATACGACGGAGAGAGAGGCACTGGCCGTGGTATGGGCCGTGTCGAAGTTTAGAGAGTATATTGACGGCGCCGATGTGACAGTTAAGTCCGATCACCAGCCGCTCAGGTGGCTCATGAGTTTGAAGTCACCGAGCGGCCGCCTGGCCAGGTGGGCGCTCAGTCTTCAGGAATATAACCTCATGATTGAGTACACACCCGGTAGGGCAAACGTGATCGCAGATACGCTGTCACGTCCTGCATGCGCGACGGAAGAGACTGAAGGGACCGAGTGTGACTTGTGCCTCGCCGTGGTTGACCTGCCCACACGCAACCCTAGGGACGTCAGAGACGGCCAGCTGAAGGACCCGGAGATTCGTAAGATCGTCGAGGCGTTGGAATCCGACGATCCCTTTAGAGTTTTAGAGGAAGGTCCTGGGCAGATAAAGGGTACGTAGTGGTTGACGGCGTGTTGTACCGTTATGGTCCCGACAATGAAGAAGATGATGACGCCAGTTTGGTGGTACCGGAACATGAGCGCAAGGACGTGCTAGCCGAGTACCATGACGCTCCCACAGCCGGCCATTTCGGTGTAGAGCGAACCTTGCAGCGTCTCGCAGGTAAGTATTACTGGCCCGGGATGAGGACTTACGTTGCTCAGTACGTCAAAAACTGTGCAGCGTGTCAACGATACAAGGTAGACACGCGAAAACCCGCTGGCCTACTGCAAGTTCCAGCTATGTCACGCCGCTTCGAGGTGCTCGCTGTAGACCTGTTCGGCCCCCTACCAGAGGCACCTTCCGGCAATAAATGGATCCTCATAGTGGAGGACACCTGTACTAGGTGGGTCGAGTTATTCGCCCTTTCATCCGCCACCAGCGAAGAGTGCGCCAAAACACTGGTGAACGAGGTATACCTGCGTTATGGGACGCCCAGAAGACTCATCAGCGACAACGGCGTACAGTTTGTGAGCGAAGTGATGCAGCAGACATGCCAAATCATGGGCATCAAACAGGCCCTGACGTCGTTTTACCACCCGGAGTCCAACCCTGTCGAACGAAAGAACCGCGACCTTAAACCACAGCTTGCGATACTGGTAGGTAAGGAACATGATTCCTGGGATAGTCACCTTCCCGCCATTCGGTTCGCCATGAACTCTGCGTTCACTGCAAGCACGGGGCATTCCCCCGCTTTTCTTAACTTCGGGCGCGAGATACGCGCGCCCGCCGACGTGTTGTCTGACATGCGGGCCATCGTCGAGAACGACAATGTGATCTTGTCTATTACCCCGTTCCTTAAGAAACTTTCAGCCGTGCTGCTCGATGCACGGGATGTGCACGAGAAAGCCCAAGAAGCTCAGAAGAAGTTCGCCGATGAGAGTCGTCGCCCCGCGCCGGACTATAAGGTAGGAGATCTCGTATTGCTTAAGACTCAGGGCTCTAACGATACGAGCAAAGGGCAGACTCCGAAGTTCATCCCCCGCCGCGATGGACCATATCGTATTCAGGAGGTGATCGGTAGTACGACATACGCTTTGGAGCGTATAAGTGACGGTGTCTCGCTAGGGAGGTATCACGTTTCGTTGTTAACACCGTTCGTTGGTCCCATCCAAGATCCTATTCAAGAGAAACGTAAGAGAGGGAGACCTCGTAAGGCTAACCCGGCTTCGGGGACGCAACGCCTGGGTTAGAGGGGGAGGATATAAGACGAACATTCAAATACTCGCGCCACGCTCGTTCGGATACTCGCGCTCGTTGCAATCCGCGGTACTTTTACCTACGTTTGAATAATCGCGCCAACCGCGCGCTCTCGTGGTAATCCGCTGTGCTTCGTTCTCGGTCGGCCCCCGCCACGCCGCCGCGCCGCCCGCGTCCCGCGCACAGCCACAGCAGTCGCATACGATCTCGTGTCGCCTACGCGTCGTTCGCGCCAAATATCTTTCATGTCCCACACCTCTTCTTCAAACTGTATTGTGTTCCATCTATTTTGAGTGTCTGTACTTTCATAATTGTGTTTTGGTGGTAAATAAAGACATACAACCTTACATACGTAATTTCTGTATTTTTCTTCAACCGGTACACAGGTACCAGCGGCGTTGAAAATGTTTTGTGTTTTTTTGGTGTTTTATTAATTAATTACGTTGATTTCTTCTATGATACCTTCAAATCATTGAACAATTATTATTTAAATGCATATTCTGTCCATTGAATACGAAAACATAAAAATTTTACTTGAAAATTTTTCATTTTAATTCACGCGTGCGCACCATTTTGATCAAATTTATGTATTAAAGTTTATCGAAATGTAAATAGATCAACTTGAAATATTTTTTATCATTTTCCGAGTATGTCGTATTTATAAGTGTAATACGTCTTTGGAAAGGGTATTTAATGTCACTAATTAATAGCAATAATTATTATCACTTTATTTTTTTATTTATATTTTATCAAAATAAAACCTTTTTTGAAAGTAAATGCCAGTAATATACTTTTTTTTAAACTTGAAACCTTATTTTAGTCCAGTGTTTGATTCCACTGCCACGATTTTTACAACTAGGTTGAAGTACCTATTAGATAAGCTTACTACAGGTACTAATATTTTTTATGTACGTCTAAGATTTATGTACAAAAAAAATATTTTGTCTGAGCGCATAATTTCCTGTCCGTTAAATATTTTTTCTCAACTTGGGATGCTTGTAAATAATAAATAGTGGTCGTAATAACGTGGGTACTTTATTAATTAAGTTAAGAATAAACACACCATTCATTTAAAACCAACAATCATATAGGTCACGGCGTGTCTTTTTTAATTATAGCCATTTACATGAAATCTAAGATAAAAATAAACTTTGTTCATGTTTACAACCACTATTGTAAATGAAAACCATCATAAATTCAAACAACAAGTTTTTTGGGTAGAGCACTGAGCGGGTATGTTATTGATTCTGTTTTGTTTAGGAGCACATTTTTTATTAAAATTCACAGAAATCATTAAAAAATATCATAAAAATATAATATTTAATTAAAAAAATAAATAAATACAAACTACCAAAAAATTGCAATGTATGAAAATTCGTATGTCCCAGTCTACCATCCGTTACTTAAAACTCAATTATTTTAATAAGGTTCAAAGAAACTATACTGAGATTTTGTTTTTAAACCATTCTAAGAGGTAAAAAGATCTACTTACATTGCTTTTTTGGTATTTTTTTTTTTAATTTTGTCAGATTTAAATGAATTTTAAACTCGTCCCAGAAAAAGTTCCAAAAATAGATTTCAGTTTTTGTTACCCATTTTTTATGTGTTATAGTTAAAAAACTTCCATTTCGATACACAATTTTAACTTGGCAATACTACAGGTACCATTAAATGCCGCCATATTGATTTAGGTGTCAGTGCTGTTCCGACGTTAAAATGTGAAACACGTATTCCAGTTCGAAAATCGAATCTCATTCCAGTATTTGTTACAGCTGTTTCAAGCTAAGTTGATAATATTGACTACTTTCTTTTATCATGTCACAATAGTTAACAACTTGCACTAAATTTGAGTGAATTATATTAGACATAACTCCAATTTTAACTACTATAATAATATTTTGTAAAAACTAAACAAGTGTTTCGTTACTATTTTTTTTGTTACTTCGCCACAGTAACGTATAAGCGGAAAATTTTAGTAACAAAAAAGGAATTATAAAGCTACGTTTGCATTCAACAGCGCAAGAAAATGCCACTTACTCCGGCAGAAAAAATGAAACGTTACAGAGAAAAGTTGAAACAAAACCCGGATAAGTTGGAAGAAATAAGGAAGAAAAATTTAGAAAGAAATTTATTTTGTTACTTAGTATTCTTTTTTTGTTACTGTCCCAGAAAAAATCTGATCTCTTTTTATGTTTTATGTATTGAAGATGATACTCAAGGATACTTAACATTATAATAAAAAGCACGTAAAATCGGTAAATTTTGTTTATTTTTCATATTATCAAAACTTTAAATTTTATTTAGGTGAAAGGTAACAAAAAAATAAATAAACACTTAATTTGAAAATTTTCTTTTACTTTTGTTGGTATTTCTTTGCAATGATATTATTAAGTTGTCAAAATACCGTCTAATGTACACTGTGCTGTTATAACGCTCCACAATAATAAAATGTTTTTATACAGTTTTAACAAAGTTTCGGTTCAGTGTTGGTGATATATTTGTTTTTGGACGTTCGTACTATTTGTGAGTTGATGAAATTACACATAAACATTACAAATAAGACTATCTAAGAAATTTATATGTGAACTTTTGGTAAATATACCCAACCGCACACCGAATACAGAGCCCTTGACGCGAACGCGTAAGCGACGCCGTTTTCCGCGCACTTAAGACCTTTTGGACGCGAACTCTGAGTCACTCACTCGGTGTGGGCATTTGTTAGTGTGCGCTTTAAACTAACGAAATATTTTTTAGCTGTGGGCCTTTGTTCGTGAGCACTGTTCTGGAAGTCATTATAATTATTGTTGAGACTTAAAGATGACTACATTACCTCCGAAATGGGGCTGCTGTGCTCTTGAACAAATTGATAAAAGTTTTAGTCGATGTCAAGTATGCGAAAAGGCCTTTCATCTTGAGTGCCTGGGCTTAGAATCAACATGTGAACTGACATCGTGGTCTTGTAGTCAATGCACTATAAAAACATCTGAAGCGAAAATCACCGATATCACACCTGTACGGTTTAATCCTAATATAACTATGCGCACAAACAAGAGGCAAGCATTGCAATCCCCACCGAATCCAACATCTATCCCCGTCACGGAAGAGGGTATTCGTGCCATTGTTGAGAATGTGATGGATTCGAAGATGAATTCTCTCTTAGAAAAAATTACATCGACCATGAGCAACTTGCTGAACAAGGAGTTAACAGAAATACGTGAAGAAGTTACTGGCCTTAGGGGTTCTGTGGAGTTCCTTAGCAACCAATATGACGACATGTTGAAGGAAAAGAGGCAGGGCGAGGAAAGAATAAGGGATCTGCTTGACAAAAACGAGAAGTTATCATCCGCAATTAAAGACATGTCAAGTCGTTTAAACACCTTGGAACAGCACGCCCGTGCAAGTAATGTTGAGATTCAATGTGTCCCTCAGAAGAAAACTGAAAACCTTCTCAATATTGTAACTCAGCTGGGGAAAACCATAGGTTGCGATATTAAAGAGGAATGCATCAGTAATTGTACTCGTGTTATGAAGCTCAACAATGGCACAAATCGGCCTAAATCAATTGTTGTACAATTCTCCACTCCCAGAGTTCGGGACTCTTTCCTAGCAGCATCGATAAATTTCAACAAAGCAAAGCCAGTCAGTGAAAAGCTAAACACCTCCCATCTCGAGCTTGATGGTGCGAAGTCTGCGATCTTCGTGACGGAGCATCTAAGCCCAGCTAATAAGGCACTGCACGCGGCTGCACGTCTCAAAGCTAAAGAAAAAGGGTATCGTTACGTTTGGATCAGAGGAGGGCGTATTTATGTTAGAAAGTCAGATGATTGTGATACCAAGATTATAAAGGATATGGATTCGCTACAGTCAATTGTATAATATTCAATGTTCAACCAAAAGCTGTTATTGAGGTTATCCTAAGTTAAATTCGCTTCATTTAACATATATTACCAAAACACCCGTGGATTACGATCTAAAACTCAAGAATTTTATTGTAATTTGGTATGTTCAAATTTTGACGCTTTAGTATTAACTGAAACCTGGCTTAATAATTGTATTCATAGCAGCGAACTTTTTGATAAAAGGTACATAGTTTTCAGACGTGACAGAGAAACTTCCAGTTTTCATCCTAAAAAAGATGGTGGAGGTGTCTTGATCGCTATATCGAGAAAGTACGCTGCTAACAGACAATGTTCTTGGGAGAGTGGGTGCGAAGACTTATGGGTCACTGTGAGTGTTTCACCAGGCTTCAAAATAGCTATTTGTGCTCTTTACTTGCCCCCACCGGTGCATTATTCAACTTTGAAGCACTTCTTGGATAGCTATAATTCTGTAGCAGAAAGAAATAATTACTGTACTATGCTTATCGGTGACTTCAATATGAGCAATATGGATTGGAATCACATCACTAACAGCGGCGTTACTCACTCCGACCCCACTCCCTCAAGGACTAATTCTAGACTAAATCAGGCCCTTCTAGACTTTATCCACATAAATAACCTCAAACAATATAACAATGTCTGTAATGTTAAAAATAGAATCCTGGACTTGGTTCTTGTAGACCTTCTTGAATGTAAGGTGACTAAAGCTCTTAATAGTCTGACAAAGATAGATTCATATCACCCTCCTCTTGAAATTTCCCTAAGCTTTAAAGCAAAAAATTGTTTAAAACCAGAAGCTAACATTAGATTAAACTTCAAAAAAGCTAACTACTCTGCTATTAAACCAGAACTAGAAAGTACCGACTGGTATGCATTACTCTCTGATACGGATGACCCCAGTATAATGCTGGAACGGTTCTATACGGTACTTTATCAAATCATAGACCGGTATGTCCCATCTAACTTTGTGAAAAATAACTCGCGACCACCATGGTACACAAAAAAGCTGTTGAGATTGCTGCGTGAAAAAAATAACTTAAGAATAAGGTATGGTACGTACAAAAACCCTATGGATAGGATATCCCTTCGTTGGTGTAGTAAGCGCTGTGACAAATTGGCAAGAGAATGTTACAACTCATATATAAATAGTATAGAACAGAAAATAACAACGAATCCCAAGTTTTTTTGGTCCTTCATTAAGTCGAAACGGGGTGTTGCTAATGCCTATCCAGCCTCAATGTCAAATGGCGTCAGCAAAACCTGTAATGGCAATGATATGTGCAACATGTTCGGAGTCTATTTTTCTTCAGTGTACAGTCCAGCTACCCATGCCTCCAACGTAGTTCAAGCTTCGCCTTTCTTTGAAAGCCTTATTTGCAACTCCGACAGCTTTTCCTTGATTCAGATTCCGTTGGATAAAATAGCCAAGCATCTCAAAAGCTTAGACATATCCAAAGGCTCCGGCAGCGATGAAATTCCCCCTTACTTTATCGTAACTTGCGCTGACCAACTGGCAGCCCCTCTATGCATGATTTTCAACAAATCTCTTAGCACTGCTATTTTCCCTACACAATGGAAGCTGGCCAAAGTAGTACCAATTTATAAATCAGGCGCTGATGATTTGGTTGGAAACTATCGTCCCATATCTATCCTTCCGACGTTTGCCGAGGTTTTTGAAGCAATAGTATGCCCTGACATACAAAACTATTTTAGGAAATATCTGTCTGACCACCAGCATGGCTTTACTGCTGCAAGATCCACCTGCAGTAATTTAGTAGCTTTCGTTGAGGTTATTGCAGCTTCGCTTGACTCGAACCAACAGGTCGATGCCATATACACTGATTTCAGTAAGGCTTTTGACAAAGTTTCCCATGAAGTGTTGATTCAAAAACTTGCTGCGTACGGCTTTGCTGGTTCTCTGCTTAAGTGGCTGCGCTCTTACCTAACGGATAGATATTTTTATGTCGTGGCCAATGGCTATAAATCTGAAACCATGAACATAACCTCTGGTGTTCCGCAGGGTTCCCATCTGGGCCCTGTATTATTTATTATCTTTGTGAACGACCTTCCTTATTGCTTCCTTAACTCCACGCCATTCTTATTCGCCGATGATTTGAAAATAGCACGCATAATAGATTCTTTAGCCGATTCAACATTACTTCAGGAAGACCTGAACAGACTTTTAAACTGGTGTAACGATAATAGCATGCAACTTAATGTAGAAAAATGTTCCCAAATTACGTTTACTCGCAAGGCTAACTTTGTGGATTTTAATTACAGTATGAACGGTTTGGACCTCAGTAAAGTTGATGTGATCAGAGATTTGGGAGTCCTTCTTGATCGTAAATTAACATTCATTCCCCACATGGAAAACATTATTAAAAAAGCTTCAAAGACCCTCGGTTTTGTGTTGCGTAATGCTAAATGTTTTCGCAAGCCTAAAACTAAGATTTATCTTTTCAACTGTCTCGTGCGTACTGTATTGGAATACTGCGCGGTTGTGTGGCGTCCCCACTATGCAACACATAGTCTTAGGTTAGAGAGGATCCAGAAAAGATTTTTGTACCATCTTGCCTTTTCTGCTAGATTACACAAAAAAGTTCCGAGCTACGCAAAACGGCTTGAAAATTTTTTCATGACTTCACTCGAAAAACGAAGAGATGGTATTGATCTAGTTTTTCTTTATAAAATACTCCATAGTAAATTAGACTGCCCCCAGTTGTTAAGCGAGTTAAGTTTTAACCTACCCCACAATTATCCGCGCCACCCTATCAAACTATTACGTCCCCCATTCCGCAAAACTGTTTCAGGATCCAATTCCCCCATACCCAGAATTTGCAGGCTTCTTAATAATTGCGATGATTCAATCGATATTTTTTCCACATCACTTCAAAAATTCAAGCGCCAAGTCCATAAAAAGTAACCAACACAATTGACTGTTTTTTTTCTCTTTCTTCATTTTGTATTATTTTTTGTTTTATTATATTTTTTTTTTTTTTTTCCATGTCATGTTTTCCAAAACGACCCACTAGTGCTGTAAGCGTTATTTCTGCACAATTATTGCAATTTAATTAATCTTATAATTTTGTCTTTGCATGCTGTGTCTATCGCATCATATTGTACACTATGCTTGTATATTGCTTGTAATTTAAGGAAAAACAGTGTAACAATTGTAGATAGGCCAATAAATAAATAAATAAATAAATAAATTAAGTTTATCATGAAGTATCAAGAAAACTATTTTTTGGATATAACAATTGCTACTTCAAAGTTTTTTTTAACAATTAAAAAGTAACAAAATAAGAACATGTAATTTACCTTCATTTAGTTTTTAATACATTTTCCACAAAATTCATAAATAAAATAGATTTTCTTATAAAAATCCAAATGTTAATAAAGTAAACTACCTGATTTCATGAAAAAAAAAAAACGATTATATATTTTTATTTTTAGCGATTTTTTGAAACTATGTCAAAAAAAGAGAAATGCTCATCTGTCTCTGTCCCTATATTTTGTTATTATATCTGGCAGATAGCGGTAGAAACTGTAACCTATTGTTATGGCTAGTCAGTCGCTTGCCTAATGGGTAATTCAACTAATCCAAGATCAGATACCTCTTGAGACTTTGAGATTAATGTAAAAAATGTTGTTTTTTAGGTCAAGCCCAAACTAGCAGCTACTCCAGCTAAAAAGGCAGACTCATCAGATGATAGTGACAGCAGTGAAGATGAGAAACCAAAGGTTGCTGCAAAACCTGCACCTAAACCTCAAGCTAAGGCTACACCAGCCAAGAAACAAGAGTCTTCTTCTGACGACAGTGAGGATGACGCACCTCCTCCAAAGAAAGCTGCACCTACACCTGCAAAGACACCAGTCAAACCAGCACCAGCTAAGAAACAAGAGTCCTCTTCTAAGGCACCCGCTAAACCTACTCCAAAAGCCACACCAGCTAAAGCAGCTGCTAAGGCTGTACCTGCTAAAAAGCAAGAATCATCACCAGCTAAAAAGGCAGAATCATCAGATGATAGTGACAGCAGTGAAGATGAGAAACCAAAGGTTGCTGCAAAACCTGCACCTAAACCTCAAGCTAAGGCTACACCAGCCAAGAAACAAGAGTCTTCTTCTGACGACAGTGAGGATGACGCACCTCCTCCAAAGAAAGCTGCACCTACACCTGCAAAGACACCAGTCAAACCAGCACCAGCTAAGAAACAAGAGTCCTCTTCTAAGGCACCCGCTAAACCTACTCCAAAAGCCACACCAGCTAAAGCAGCTGCTAAGGCTGTACCTGCTAAAAAGCAAGAATCATCACCAGCTAAAAAGGCAGAATCATCAGATGATAGTGACAGCAGTGAAGATGAGAAACCAAAGGTTGCTGCAAAACCTGCACCTAAACCTCAAGCTAAGGCTACACCAGCCAAGAAACAAGAGTCTTCTTCTGACGACAGTGAGGATGACGCACCTCCTCCAAAGAAAGCTGCACCTACACCTGCAAAGACACCAGTCAAACCAGCACCAGCTAAGAAACAAGAGTCCTCTTCTAAGGCACCCGCTAAACCTACTCCAAAAGCCACACCAGCTAAAGCAGCTGCTAAGGCTGTACCTGCTAAAAAGCAAGAATCATCACCAGCTAAAAAGGCAGAATCATCAGATGATAGTGACAGCAGTGAAGATGAGAAACCAAAGGTTGCTGCAAAACCTGCACCTAAACCTCAAGCTAAGGCTACACCAGCCAAGAAACAAGAGTCTTCTTCTGACGACAGTGAGGATGACGCACCTCCTCCAAAGAAAGCTGCACCTACACCTGCAAAGACACCAGTCAAACCAGCACCAGCTAAGAAACAAGAGTCCTCTTCTAAGGCACCCGCTAAACCTACTCCAAAAGCCACACCAGCTAAAGCAGCTGCTAAGGCTGTACCTGCTAAAAAGCAAGAATCATCACCAGCTAAAAAGGCAGAATCATCAGATGATAGTGACAGCAGTGAAGATGAGAAACCAAAGGTTGCTGCAAAACCTGCACCTAAACCTCAAGCTAAGGCTACACCAGCCAAGAAACAAGAGTCTTCTTCTGACGACAGTGAGGATGACGCACCTTCTCCAAAGAAAGCTGCACCTACACCTGCAAAGACACCAGTCAAACCAGCACCAGCTAAGAAACAAGAGTCCTCTTCTAAGGCACCCGCTAAACCTACTCCAAAAGCCACACCAGCTAAAGCAGCTGCTAAGGCTGTACCTGCTAAAAAGCAAGAATCATCACCAGCTAAAAAGGCAGAATCATCAGATGATAGTGACAGCAGTGAAGATGAGAAACCAAAGGTTGCTACAAAACCTGCACCTAAACCTCAAGCTAAGGCTACACCAGCCAAGAAACAAGAGTCTTCTTCTGACGACAGTGAGGATGACGCACCTCCTCCAAAGAAAGCTGCACCTACACCTGCAAAGACACCAGTCAAACCAGCACCAGCTAAGAAACAAGAGTCCTCTTCTAAGGCACCCGCTAAACCTACTCCTAAAGCCACACCAGCTAAAGCAGCTGCTAAGGCTGCACCTGATAGCGATGAAGATCAAAAAGTGCCACAGAAGGCCCTCCAGAAACCTACACCCACACCTGTGAAACCAGCTATTAAGGCTTCAGCTAAAAAAGAGTCATCATCTGATAGTGATGATAGCAGTGAAGACGAAAAGCCTAAAGCAGTTCAAAAGACGCCAGCTAAATCTCCAGCAAAAGCACCAGTTAAAAAGATGACTTTTTAACGGATGCTTTTGCTGGAGATTTAGCTGGCGTCTTTTGAACTGCTTTTGGCTTTTCGTCTTCACTGCTATCATCACTATCACATGATGACTCTTTTTTAGCTGAAGCCTTAATAGCTGGTTTCACAGGTGTGGGTGTAGGTTTCTGGAGGGCCGTCTGTGGCACTTTTTGATCTTCATCGCTATCAGGTGCAGCCTTAGCAGCTGCTTTAGCTGGTGTGGCTTTTGGAGTAGGTTTAGCGGGTGCCTTAGAAGAGTACTCTTGTTTCTTAGCTGGTGCTGGTTTGACTGGTGTCTTTGCAGGTGTAGGTGCAGCTTTCTTTGGAGGAGGTGCGTCATCCTCACTGTCGTCAGAAGAAGACTCTTGTTTCTTGGCTGGTGTAGCCCTAGCTTGAGGTTTAGGTGCAGGTTTTGCAGCAACCTTTGGTTTCTCATCTTCACTGCTGTCACTATCATCTGATGATTCTGCCTTTTTAGCTGGTGATGATTCTTGCTTTTTAGCAGGTACAGCCTTAGCAGCTGCTTTAGCTGGTGTGGCTTTTGGAGTAGGTTTAGCGGGTGCCTTAGAAGAGGACTCTTGTTTCTTAGCTGGTGCTGGTTTGACTGGTGTCTTTGCAGGTGTAGGTGCAGCTTTCTTTGGAGGAGGTGCGTCATCCTCACTGTCGTCAGAAGAAGACTCTTGTTTCTTGGCTGGTGTAGCCTTAGCTTGAGGTTTAGGTGCAGGTTTTGCAGCAACCTTTGGTTTCTCATCTTCACTGCTGTCACTATCATCTGATGATTCTGCCTTTTTAGCTGGTGATGATTCTTGCTTTTTAGCAGGTACAGCCTTAGCAGCTGCTTTAGCTGGTGTGGCTTTTGGAGTAGGTTTAGCGGGTGCCTTAGAAGAGGACTCTTGTTTCTTAGCTGGTGCTGGTTTGACTGGTGTCTTTGCAGGTGTAGGTGCAGCTTTCTTTGGAGAAGGTGCGTCATCCTCACTGTCGTCAGAAGAAGACTCTTGTTTCTTGGCTGGTGTAGCCTTAGCTTGAGGTTTAGGTGCAGGTTTTGCAGCAACCTTTGGTTTCTCATCTTCACTGCTGTCACTATCATCTGATGATTCTGCCTTTTTAGCTGGTGATGATTCTTGCTTTTTAGCAGGTACAGCCTTAGCAGCTGCTTTAGCTGGTGTGGCTTTTGGAGTAGGTTTAGCGGGTGCCTTAGAAGAGGACTCTTGTTTCTTAGCTGGTGCTGGTTTGACTGGTGTCTTTGCAGGTGTAGGTGCAGCTTTCTTTGGAGGAGCTGCGTCATCCTCACTGTCGTCAGAAGAAGACTCTTGTTTCTTGGCTGGTGTAGCCTTAGCTTGAGGTTTAGGTGCAGGTTTTGCAGCAACCTTTGGTTTCTCATCTTCACTGCTGTCACTATCATCTGATGATTCTGCCTTTTTAGCTGGTGATGATTCTTGCTTTTTAGCAGGTACAGCCTTAGCAGCTGCTTTAGCTGGTGTGGCTTTTGGAGTAGGTTTAGCGGGTGCCTTAGAAGAGGACTCTTGTTTCTTAGCTGGTGCTGGTTTGACTGGTGTCTTTGCAGGTGTTACGTTAGTTACGTTATCCTACATTCTTAAATCTTATCTTAAATTATTTTCACATTATTATTTTGTGGGTGGGTGAGGGTGGATGCATGTGTATGCGAGTGTGTAGAGGTATGTGTGGTTTGTAAGTTTGTGATTTTGGTATCCGGATTGAGTGCAGGTGTGAGTGATGAAGAATGAATGATTTGGCGCGATTGGTAAACGAGACATAACTTATTACTTATTTTAATGTATAACTTAACTGTAATTAATTTTAAAAATTTAACAAACCAATGAAAGTTTAACAAATAGGTAAAATATTTATAATATTGTAAGAAAAAACGGCTACAACGATAGGTCGCTTGCAAGATGAAAACTAGTCATTTAAGCTGTAGGAGATTATGTACCTGCGACTCACTATTTATAACAATAGTAGGGGAATCATCATCCTTCTTAATATGAACTTTCCCGTAGGCCGTCCAGCAGTATTTATAATCCTTAGATTTTGCTAAGTCACGCGCCAGAAAGTATAGTCGAGCCCCTCTTGCTGTTAACTGTTCCGAAACGTATATTGATGTATTCTCATCTGTCTTAATACTCAATACTCAATATTTATTTCTTAATAATAAATTTTATTTCTTTTATTTATTTTTTTTATTTCTTCCTAATAATAAGTACGGTATGTAAAGTTGTCATAAAAACTTTACATACTTATTATATGTAAAGTGGTCGAAAATTCACCCCTGACGGGGCAATAAGGGGTAATTCGGTTTGTAGGGGAGGATTCGAACTTGAAACTGTATGTTATATTTTCACGCGTAAACCACTGAACTTCTGATTTGGCAAAGAGATAGATGGAATCCTGGGGAAGCACATACTTTATATCCTGGTAGCACGTTCCCGTGGGATAACTTCCGACATCCACGCGGGCAGAAGCTAGTATATGTATATAATTCTTCTGAACGTGTATTGTCACCTAACTCTTCGTAAACGGCTGGACCGATTTGGATGAAATTTTGTGTGTATATTACAATGGGTAAAACACAATTGGACCCGGCAGGACGGCGTCTGCCGGGTCCGCTAGTTTATGTATAACAATCCGAGAGATTTGCAGGATATTGCTAATCCATTGCTTCATAGGTTTGAAAAATTTGTCTGCCCAACAACTTTAATAACGCAATGAACGTGGGTGAACTGTCAAAATGCAAGCTATTGCTACTGTTATCTGTTACGCAATTACCTCGCAGGATGTGTAACTGCACTTGCATATGATAGGTACACATAGGCTCCTTTGAAACGCAACAGCTTCTAACGTTAGCTTAACGCGCACTGCCTATAGACACAAGCGGTATGGATTTCTATACAAGCGCATGAGATTTGTCAGTGACTTATTTTAAAAACGTATCGTGATTTTTTTGAGGCGAAATATTTAAACTGATTGAACTTCTAATGTTGTATGCTGCTTTAAAGTAAAAAACTTTTTGGACTTCTAAGGAAGAAAATTTCTTTTTAAAATAAATGAGTGTCTTTTTTTTTAATTTTCCAGCCTTTTCTCACAGTTGGTAGCAGTAACGTTACTCAGACCCTAAAATAGGAACTATTTGAGGTTCACAAAAAGAGAATTAATTATTAGAAAAATGGGAATTATTTCAGCTGGGATTAAATACATGCCTTATTTTTGTTAGCGATTCTAATAAATTCGATTTATGTGAAAATAATTACATACTGTGATTTTGTACCTCTAACCTGCTATTATTATTCAAGAATATAATAGGGGGCTATGTAATTCTTTACACTTTTAATATTGATTGACAAACCATTAACATCACCACCACACCACCAACCACCACCACCACCAAGCACGTAGTTTCATATAATTTAGAAAGGAATTAAGGTAAACAATAATTAAAAACGTAACTTGGATTGTGTTTTGATTTTTATTTCATGGCATAAAAATGACAAGAGATCGCACCAGACAGGGAGGTTTGGGAGGAAAAAAGGGAGGCATTTGCCCAGCAATGGGACACAAAATAGGTGAGCGTCAAAATGGCGGGATCAAGTCTCCAATTTAAAATTTATCACATTAAATTGTTTGTACTACATATGTACTAATTGTACCCTTAAGAAGACATTTGTACCTCTAAAGGTAAAGGAAGTATGTCAAGACATCCCTGGTCCCGCCACTTTGACATCAAAGTGGCGGTACCTTCTGGAAGCGCTACTCAGAGGCAGGTAATTCACACCCGAAGACTTAGTACTACATATGTACAGGTATATACTCAATTTTCAATACAATTGTAAGTGCAAAACTCAAGTTATGTGATTAAAACACTGGTCCCGCCAATTTGATGATTCATGTTATCGCTGAATTCATATGAAAACCGTTAGAGCTCGTGGAAAATCAAATGTGGAAACTTAGTACGTCCTAAGTACATGAAAGTGTGTAATTTTCATGTCCATGACCTAAGTACATCAAAAGTTATCTATCATTCATCGTTATCTTTTAAATGGACACATCTATGCAGAAATGAAACAAGCCAAAATGGTTTTGATAAAATAATTATATTTATATATATTGATCCAACTATGTGCAATTATAACTTGTATTTGTTCAGATTTTACAGGCAATTTATCATCATCGTAGTCACTACTTTCATCATGTTCTATTTCGTTATCGTTATTATCGCTATGCGTTAAAGATACATCAAAAAAAATAATAATAATAATAATAAAATTGCGTTTTACCGACAGGTTAATAAAGATTTCGGGGTCATTTTAAAATTTGGTTGTCTACTAATATCAGTAAACACTACGTCATTCGATGATGGTATTCCGTGAATAAAAGATGATTTGTTATTTTCAAATACCTTTTTTTTGTATTTCAACAGCACTATACTTTTCCTTCCTGTTTGTATTTTTCTCTTCATTGTTAATCTTTCGCATAGCTAACAAAATATACTATTTATGTCGCTCACGTTAATACGGATATTAAAATAGGCAATATTACAACAATTAACTGTTGTTATCAAATTGCATTCACATACAGAATGACAACACGGTTCCGCCGCAAAAACAGTATGGTTGAAACGCAATCTACCCCCAAGTTCAATTATATTTTCTCATAACTTATAGAAACGGTTATGAGTTAATTATCTCGTCAAATACAAACGACATAATTAGGGTTCCCACTGATCAAAATATATATCAGAATTATTAAGATTGCTTGTTTCATTTCTGCATAGACGTGTCCATTTCAAAGATAATTGATACGATTAAACGATGAATGATAGATAACTTTTGATTTACTTAGGTTATGAATATGAAAATTACACACTTTCATGTACATACTTAGGACGTACTAAATTTCCACATTTGATTTTGCACGAGCTCTAACGATTTTCATATGAATTCAGCGATAACATGAATCATCAGATTGGCGGGACCAGTGTTTTAATCACATAACTTGAATTTGGCACTTACAATTGTATTGAAAATTGAGTATATACCCGTACATATGTAGTACTAAGTCTTCGGGTGTGAATTACCTGCCTCTGAGTAGCGCTTCCAGAAGGTACCGCCACTTTGATGTCAAAGTGGCGGGACCAGGGATGTCTTGACATACTTCCTTTACCTTTAGAGGTACAAATGTCTTCTTAAGGGTACAATTAGTACATATGTAGTACAAACAATTTAATGTGATACATTTTAAATTGGAGACTTGATACCGCCATTTTGATGCTCACCGTGAGCATCAAAATGGCGGTATCAAGTCTCCAATTAAAACCCATATTCCATACGACTTAAACGTACGTACCAGGTAAAATATGAGTAGTTAGGTAGAGGTACTAGATACCCCTCTACGTACCCCTTCCGGAAATACAGGTGTAATATCAATCTAATAAAAATCTTAAAATCATTTATTCACTGACAGATAACGCACAGCCTAAATCGCTGGGTCTAGAAGCATGAAATTTTTCACAAGAGTTCCTTACGTAACTGAAGTGAGCACTAAGGAGAGATTTTTGAAAAATTTTCCCCTAATGGGGTTAAATGTTTCTATGGAATGTCCTCGTCACATGGCTTGTAGTAAAAAGAAAAAAATTATATCATCCTGTAATTTCACGGTCAAGTCCTTTTCTTAAAATATATTAGATGACCTACAAAAATAGGTATGTCACCGCCCGCAGCGCCATCCAGTGGTAAATAAGTTGAACTGTTATAGATAACTAAAATTCATGCGAAACTCGATAGATGGCGCTAGGAAACACCTGATGCAGTTATTAAATAAGAGACACGTTATGAATTTATTATTTAATCTAACTAAACTCAAAGCATTATATTAGGATAGCCGTAAACTAAATCAAAATGTATTCATTCAAATTAGGCTGTGAATCACTTTTTAAAACATTAACATATTGCAGAAGACAATCCCCTTCACCACTTCCTAGTGCTCTAGCTGTAAAGAAGAAGTGGCGCTATAAACACCCCAGCAGCATTTACCAATAGCAGCCCAGTGTTTATATTTGTGTAGGAATAATGACTTAAATATAACTAACTGATTAAATGTGGTTGAAGATCTGCCTAACCCTAGCGACATCGGAAAGTATGCTGAAGAAAATATATTGAAAAACCGGGCAAGTGCGAGTCGGCTTCGCGCACCGAGGATTCCGTACAATTTAAAATTATTAAAAATATTTTTAATATATGTAACTAAAAATTTACGGTTTTCGCAATTTTTCCTTTATCTGTGCTATAAGACGTTGCTTCGTACCAAATTTCAAGATTCTGAGTTCACGGGAAGTACCCTGTAGGTTTTGTGAGCGTCAAAATGGCGGTATCAAGTCTCCAATTTAAAATGTATCACATTAAAATGTTTGTACTACATATGTACTAATTGTACCCTTAAGAAGACATTTGTACCTCTAAAGGTAAAGGAAGTATGTCAAGACATCCCTGGTCCCGCCACTTTGACATCAAAGTGGCGGTACCTTCTGGAAGCGCTACTCAGAGGCAGGTAATTCACACCCGAAGACTTAGTACTACATATGTACAGGTATATACTCAATTTTCAATACAATTGTAAGTGCAAAACTCAAGTTATGTGATTAAAACACTGGTCCCGCCAATTTGATGATTCATGTTATCGCTGAATTCATATGAAAACCGTTAGAGCTCGTGGAAAATCAAATGTGGAAACTTAGTACGTCCTAAGTACATGAAAGTGTGTAATTTTCATGTCCATGACCTAAGTACATCAAAAGTTATCTATCATTCATCGTTATCTTTTAAATGGACACATCTATGCAGAAATGAAACAATCCAAAATGGTTTTGATAAAATAATTATATTTATATATATTGATCCAACTATGTGCAATTATAACTTGTATTTGTTCAGATTTTACAGGCAATTTATCATCATCGTAGTCACTACTTTCATCATGTTCTATTTCGTTATCGTTATTATCGCTATGCGTTAAAGATTCAGTTACATCAAAAAAAAAAATAATAATAATAATAGTGGTGGTGGATCGATCAGAGCGGCGCGCAATGATTGTTGACATAACCGTCCCGCATGATGAGAACCTCGTGAAGGCCGAGAAAGATAAACAAATCAAGTATCTTGACTTGGCTCGCGAGGTTGTCGACATGTGGGATGTGGACTCAGCGATCATTGTGCCGATAGTCGTGACCGCCAATGGCTTAATAGCCAAGAGCCTCGACCAACACCTGAGGAGGCTCTCGTTGGGCAGCTGGATCAAGGGCTTGATTCAGAAAGCGGTACTTCTGGACACGGCTCGTATTGTCAGGAGGTTCCTCTCTCTGGAGCCCTGACCGCCGGTAGCTTGAACCCTGTTCCCGATACCGGTGGGCTACTATTTTTTATATTTTTAAATGTTTTTATAATTTTTATATGCAAATATTTAAAAATATAATTTATATGTTTAATTTTAAATAAAGGAAATAATAAAATTGCGTTTTACCGACAGGTTAATAAAGATTTCGGGGTCATTTTAAAATTTGGTTGTCTACTAATATCAGTAAACACTACGTCATTCGATGATGGTATTCCGTGAATAAAAGATGATTTGTTATTTTCAAATACCTTTTTTTTGTATTTCAACAGCACTATACTTTTCCTTCCTGTTTGTATTTTTCTCTTCATTGTTAATCTTTCGCATAGCTAACAAAATATACTATTTATGTCGCTCACGTTAATACGGATATTAAAATAGGCAATATTACAACAATTAACTGTTGTTATCAAATTGCATTCACATACAGAATGACAACACGGTTCCGCCGCAAAAACAGTATGGTTGAAACGCAATCTACCCCCAAGTTCAATTATATTTTCTCATAACTTATAGAAACGGTTATGAGTTAATTATCTCGTCAAATACAAACGACATAATTAGGGTTCCCACTGATCAAAATATATATCAGAATTATTAAGATTGCTTGTTTCATTTCTGCATAGACGTGTCCATTTCAAAGATAATTGATACGATTAAACGATGAATGATAGATAACTTTTGATTTACTTAGGTTATGAATATGAAAATTACACACTTTCATGTACATACTTAGGACGTACTAAATTTCCACATTTGATTTTGCACGAGCTCTAACGATTTTCATATGAATTCAGCGATAACATGAATCATCAGATTGGCGGGACCAGTGTTTTAATCACATAACTTGAATTTGGCACTTACAATTGTATTGAAAATTGAGTATATACCCGTACATATGTAGTACTAAGTCTTCGGGTGTGAATTACCTGCCTCTGAGTAGCGCTTCCAGAAGGTACCGCCACTTTGATGTCAAAGTGGCGGGACCAGGGATGTCTTGACATACTTCCTTTACCTTTAGAGGTACAAATGTCTTCTTAAGGGTACAATTAGTACATATGTAGTACAAACAATTTAATGTGATACATTTTAAATTGGAGACTTGATACCGCCATTTTGATGCTCACCGTGAGCATCAAAATGGCGGTATCAAGTCTCCAATTAAAACCCATATTCCATACGACTTAAACGTACGTACCAGGTAAAATATGAGTAGTTAGGTAGAGGTACTAGATACCCCTCTACGTACCCCTTCCGGAAATACAGGTGTAATATCAATCTAATAAAAATCTTAAAATCATTTATTCACTGACAGATAACGCACAGCCTAAATCGCTGGGTCTAGAAGCATGAAATTTTTCACAAGAGTTCCTTACGTAACTGAAGTGAGCACTAAGGAGAGATTTTTGAAAAATTTTCCCCTAATGGGGTTAAATGTTTCTATGGAATGTCCTCGTCACATGGCTTGTAGTAAAAAGAAAAAAATTATATCATCCTGTAATTTCACGGTCAAGTCCTTTTCTTAAAATATATTAGATGACCTACAAAAATAGGTATGTCACCGCCCGCAGCGCCATCCAGTGGTAAATAAGTTGAACTGTTATAGATAACTAAAATTCATGCGAAACTCGATAGATGGCGCTAGGAAACACCTGATGCAGTTATTAAATAAGAGACACGTTATGAATTTATTATTTAATCTAACTAAACTCAAAGCATTATATTAGGATAGCCGTAAACTAAATCAAAATGTATTCATTCAAATTAGGCTGTGAATCACTTTTTAAAACATTAACATATTGCAGAAGACAATCCCCTTCACCACTTCCTAGTGCTCTAGCTGTAAAGAAGAAGTGGCGCTATAAACACCCCAGCAGCATTTACCAATAGCAGCCCAGTGTTTATATTTGTGTAGGAATAATGACTTAAATATAACTAACTGATTAAATGTGGTTGAAGATCTGCCTAACCCTAGCGACATCGGAAAGTATGCTGAAGAAAATATATTGAAAAACCGGGCAAGTGCGAGTCGGCTTCGCGCACCGAGGATTCCGTACAATTTAAAATTATTAAAAATATTTTTAATATATGTAACTAAAAATTTACGGTTTTCGCAATTTTTCCTTTATCTGTGCTATAAGACGTTGCTTCGTACCAAATTTCAAGATTCTGAGTTCACGGGAAGTACCCTGTAGGTTTTGTGAGCGTCAAAATGGCGGTATCAAGTCTCCAATTTAAAATGTATCACATTAAAATGTTTGTACTACATATGTACTAATTGTACCCTTAAGAAGACATTTGTACCTCTAAAGGTAAAGGAAGTATGTCAAGACATCCCTGGTCCCGCCACTTTGACATCAAAGTGGCGGTACCTTCTGGAAGCGCTACTCAGAGGCAGGTAATTCACACCCGAAGACTTAGTACTACATATGTACAGGTATATACTCAATTTTCAATACAATTGTAAGTGCAAAACTCAAGTTATGTGATTAAAACACTGGTCCCGCCAATTTGATGATTCATGTTATCGCTGAATTCATATGAAAACCGTTAGAGCTCGTGGAAAATCAAATGTGGAAACTTAGTACGTCCTAAGTACATGAAAGTGTGTAATTTTCATGTCCATGACCTAAGTACATCAAAAGTTATCTATCATTCATCGTTATCTTTTAAATGGACACATCTATGCAGAAATGAAACAATCCAAAATGGTTTTGATAAAATAATTATATTTATATATATTGATCCAACTATGTGCAATTATAACTTGTATTTGTTCAGATTTTACAGGCAATTTATCATCATCGTAGTCACTACTTTCATCATGTTCTATTTCGTTATCGTTATTATCGCTATGCGTTAAAGATTCAGTTACATCAAAAAAAAAAATAATAATAATAATAAAATTGCGTTTTACCGACAGGTTAATAAAGATTTCGGGGTCATTTTAAAATTTGGTTGTCTACTAATATCAGTAAACACTACGTCATTCGATGATGGTATTCCGTGAATAAAAGATGATTTGTTATTTTCAAATACCTTTTTTTTGTATTTCAACAGCACTATACTTTTCCTTCCTGTTTGTATTTTTCTCTTCATTGTTAATCTTTCGCATAGCTAACAAAATATACTATTTATGTCGCTCACGTTAATACGGATATTAAAATAGGCAATATTACAACAATTAACTGTTGTTATCAAATTGCATTCACATACAGAATGACAACACGGTTCCGCCGCAAAAACAGTATGGTTGAAACGCAATCTACCCCCAAGTTCAATTATATTTTCTCATAACTTATAGAAACGGTTATGAGTTAATTATCTCGTCAAATACAAACGACATAATTAGGGTTCCCACTGATCAAAATATATATCAGAATTATTAAGATTGCTTGTTTCATTTCTGCATAGACGTGTCCATTTCAAAGATAATTGATACGATTAAACGATGAATGATAGATAACTTTTGATTTACTTAGGTTATGAATATGAAAATTACACACTTTCATGTACATACTTAGGACGTACTAAATTTCCACATTTGATTTTGCACGAGCTCTAACGATTTTCATATGAATTCAGCGATAACATGAATCATCAGATTGGCGGGACCAGTGTTTTAATCACATAACTTGAATTTGGCACTTACAATTGTATTGAAAATTGAGTATATACCCGTACATATGTAGTACTAAGTCTTCGGGTGTGAATTACCTGCCTCTGAGTAGCGCTTCCAGAAGGTACCGCCACTTTGATGTCAAAGTGGCGGGACCAGGGATGTCTTGACATACTTCCTTTACCTTTAGAGGTACAAATGTCTTCTTAAGGGTACAATTAGTACATATGTAGTACAAACAATTTAATGTGATACATTTTAAATTGGAGACTTGATACCGCCATTTTGATGCTCACCGTGAGCATCAAAATGGCGGTATCAAGTCTCCAATTAAAACCCATATTCCATACGACTTAAACGTACGTACCAGGTAAAATATGAGTAGTTAGGTAGAGGTACTAGATACCCCTCTACGTACCCCTTCCGGAAATACAGGTGTAATATCAATCTAATAAAAATCTTAAAATCATTTATTCACTGACAGATAACGCACAGCCTAAATCGCTGGGTCTAGAAGCATGAAATTTTTCACAAGAGTTCCTTACGTAACTGAAGTGAGCACTAAGGAGAGATTTTTGAAAAATTTTCCCCTAATGGGGTTAAATGTTTCTATGGAATGTCCTCGTCACATGGCTTGTAGTAAAAAGAAAAAAATTATATCATCCTGTAATTTCACGGTCAAGTCCTTTTCTTAAAATATATTAGATGACCTACAAAAATAGGTATGTCACCGCCCGCAGCGCCATCCAGTGGTAAATAAGTTGAACTGTTATAGATAACTAAAATTCATGCGAAACTCGATAGATGGCGCTAGGAAACACCTGATGCAGTTATTAAATAAGAGACACGTTATGAATTTATTATTTAATCTAACTAAACTCAAAGCATTATATTAGGATAGCCGTAAACTAAATCAAAATGTATTCATTCAAATTAGGCTGTGAATCACTTTTTAAAACATTAACATATTGCAGAAGACAATCCCCTTCACCACTTCCTAGTGCTCTAGCTGTAAAGAAGAAGTGGCGCTATAAACACCCCAGCAGCATTTACCAATAGCAGCCCAGTGTTTATATTTGTGTAGGAATAATGACTTAAATATAACTAACTGATTAAATGTGGTTGAAGATCTGCCTAACCCTAGCGACATCGGAAAGTATGCTGAAGAAAATATATTGAAAAACCGGGCAAGTGCGAGTCGGCTTCGCGCACCGAGGATTCCGTACAATTTAAAATTATTAAAAATATTTTTAATATATGTAACTAAAAATTTACGGTTTTCGCAATTTTTCCTTTATCTGTGCTATAAGACGTTGCTTCGTACCAAATTTCAAGATTCTGAGTTCACGGGAAGTACCCTGTAGGTTTTGTGAGCGTCAAAATGGCGGTATCAAGTCTCCAATTTAAAATGTATCACATTAAAATGTTTGTACTACATATGTACTAATTGTACCCTTAAGAAGACATTTGTACCTCTAAAGGTAAAGGAAGTATGTCAAGACATCCCTGGTCCCGCCACTTTGACATCAAAGTGGCGGTACCTTCTGGAAGCGCTACTCAGAGGCAGGTAATTCACACCCGAAGACTTAGTACTACATATGTACAGGTATATACTCAATTTTCAATACAATTGTAAGTGCAAAACTCAAGTTATGTGATTAAAACACTGGTCCCGCCAATTTGATGATTCATGTTATCGCTGAATTCATATGAAAACCGTTAGAGCTCGTGGAAAATCAAATGTGGAAACTTAGTACGTCCTAAGTACATGAAAGTGTGTAATTTTCATGTCCATGACCTAAGTACATCAAAAGTTATCTATCATTCATCGTTATCTTTTAAATGGACACATCTATGCAGAAATGAAACAATCCAAAATGGTTTTGATAAAATAATTATATTTATATATATTGATCCAACTATGTGCAATTATAACTTGTATTTGTTCAGATTTTACAGGCAATTTATCATCATCGTAGTCACTACTTTCATCATGTTCTATTTCGTTATCGTTATTATCGCTATGCGTTAAAGATTCAGTTACATCAAAAAAAAAAATAATAATAATAATAAAATTGCGTTTTACCGACAGGTTAATAAAGATTTCGGGGTCATTTTAAAATTTGGTTGTCTACTAATATCAGTAAACACTACGTCATTCGATGATGGTATTCCGTGAATAAAAGATGATTTGTTATTTTCAAATACCTTTTTTTTGTATTTCAACAGCACTATACTTTTCCTTCCTGTTTGTATTTTTCTCTTCATTGTTAATCTTTCGCATAGCTAACAAAATATACTATTTATGTCGCTCACGTTAATACGGATATTAAAATAGGCAATATTACAACAATTAACTGTTGTTATCAAATTGCATTCACATACAGAATGACAACACGGTTCCGCCGCAAAAACAGTATGGTTGAAACGCAATCTACCCCCAAGTTCAATTATATTTTCTCATAACTTATAGAAACGGTTATGAGTTAATTATCTCGTCAAATACAAACGACATAATTAGGGTTCCCACTGATCAAAATATATATCAGAATTATTAAGATTGCTTGTTTCATTTCTGCATAGACGTGTCCATTTCAAAGATAATTGATACGATTAAACGATGAATGATAGATAACTTTTGATTTACTTAGGTTATGAATATGAAAATTACACACTTTCATGTACATACTTAGGACGTACTAAATTTCCACATTTGATTTTGCACGAGCTCTAACGATTTTCATATGAATTCAGCGATAACATGAATCATCAGATTGGCGGGACCAGTGTTTTAATCACATAACTTGAATTTGGCACTTACAATTGTATTGAAAATTGAGTATATACCCGTACATATGTAGTACTAAGTCTTCGGGTGTGAATTACCTGCCTCTGAGTAGCGCTTCCAGAAGGTACCGCCACTTTGATGTCAAAGTGGCGGGACCAGGGATGTCTTGACATACTTCCTTTACCTTTAGAGGTACAAATGTCTTCTTAAGGGTACAATTAGTACATATGTAGTACAAACAATTTAATGTGATACATTTTAAATTGGAGACTTGATACCGCCATTTTGATGCTCACCGTGAGCATCAAAATGGCGGTATCAAGTCTCCAATTAAAACCCATATTCCATACGACTTAAACGTACGTACCAGGTAAAATATGAGTAGTTAGGTAGAGGTACTAGATACCCCTCTACGTACCCCTTCCGGAAATACAGGTGTAATATCAATCTAATAAAAATCTTAAAATCATTTATTCACTGACAGATAACGCACAGCCTAAATCGCTGGGTCTAGAAGCATGAAATTTTTCACAAGAGTTCCTTACGTAACTGAAGTGAGCACTAAGGAGAGATTTTTGAAAAATTTTCCCCTAATGGGGTTAAATGTTTCTATGGAATGTCCTCGTCACATGGCTTGTAGTAAAAAGAAAAAAATTATATCATCCTGTAATTTCACGGTCAAGTCCTTTTCTTAAAATATATTAGATGACCTACAAAAATAGGTATGTCACCGCCCGCAGCGCCATCCAGTGGTAAATAAGTTGAACTGTTATAGATAACTAAAATTCATGCGAAACTCGATAGATGGCGCTAGGAAACACCTGATGCAGTTATTAAATAAGAGACACGTTATGAAAGTATTATTTAATCTAACTAAACTCAAAGCATTATATTAGGATAGCCGTAAACTAAATCAAAATGTATTCATTCAAATTAGGCTGTGAATCACTTTTTAAAACATTAACATATTGCAGAAGACAATCCCCTTCACCACTTCCTAGTGCTCTAGCTGTAAAGAAGAAGTGGCGCTATAAACACCCCAGCAGCATTTACCAATAGCAGCCCAGTGTTTATATTTGTGTAGGAATAATGACTTAAATATAACTAACTGATTAAATGTGGTTGAAGATCTGCCTAACCCTAGCGACATCGGAAAGTATGCTGAAGAAAATATATTGAAAAACCGGGCAAGTGCGAGTCGGCCTCGCGCACCGAGGATTCCGTACAATTTAAAATTATTAAAAATATTTTTAATATATGTAACTAAAAATTTACGGTTTTCGCAATTTTTCCTTTATCTGTGCTATAAGACGTTGCTTCGTACCAAATTTCAAGATTCTGAGTTCACGGGAAGTACCCTGTAGGTTTTGTGAGCGTCAAAATGGCGGTATCAAGTCTCCAATTTAAAATGTATCACATTAAAATGTTTGTACTACATATGTACTAATTGTACCCTTAAGAAGACATTTGTACCTCTAAAGGTAAAGGAAGTATGTCAAGACATCCCTGGTCCCGCCACTTTGACATCAAAGTGGCGGTACCTTCTGGAAGCGCTACTCAGAGGCAGGTAATTCACACCCGAAGACTTAGTACTACATATGTACAGGTATATACTCAATTTTCAATACAATTGTAAGTGCAAAACTCAAGTTATGTGATTAAAACACTGGTCCCGCCAATTTGATGATTCATGTTATCGCTGAATTCATATGAAAACCGTTAGAGCTCGTGGAAAATCAAATGTGGAAACTTAGTACGTCCTAAGTACATGAAAGTGTGTAATTTTCATGTCCATGACTTAAGTACATCAAAAGTTATCCATCATTCATCATTATCTTTGAAATGGACACATCTATGCAGAAATGAAACAAGCCAAAATGTTTTTGATAAAATAATTGTATTTATACATATACATATATTGATCCAACTATGTGCAATTAATTTCTTACATCGGACTTCACACTTTTATTTAATCTTTTTTTTATTGTTTGTTTTATCTGATGTATTGTGTCTTTTAGTTTGTGCCAAATAAATGTATTTTCTTTCTTTCTTTCTTTCAATTATTATAACTTGTATTTGTTCAGATTTTACAGGAAATTTATCATCATCGTAGTCACTACTTTCATCATGTTCTATTTCGTTATCGTTATTATCGCTATCCGTTAAAGTTTCAGTTACATAAAAAAAATGCGTTTTACCGACAGGTATAAACATTTCGGGGTCATTTTAAAATTTGGTTGTCTACTAATATCAGTAAACACTACGTCATTCGATGATGGTATTCCGTGAATAAAAGATGATTTGTTATTTTCAAATACCTTTTTTTGGTCTTCCAACAGCACTATACTTTTCCTTCCTGTTTGTATTTTTCTCTTCATTGTTAATCCTTCGCATAGCTAACAAAATATACTATTTATGTCGCTCACGTTAATACGGATATTAAAATAGGCAATATTACAACAATTAACTGTTGTTATCAAACGCATTCACATACAGAATGACAACACGGTTCCGCCGCAAAAACAGTATGGCTGAAACGCAATCTACCCCCAAGTTCAATTATATTTTCTCATAACTTATAGAAACGGTTTCATAACCGTTTCTATAAGTTAATTATCTCGTCAAATACAAACTACGTAACTAGGGTTCCCACTGATCAAAATATATAAGAATTATTAAGATTGCTTGTTTCATTTCTGCATAGACGTGTCCATTTCAAAGATAAATGATACGATTAAACGATGAATGATACATAACTTTTGATTTACTTAGGTTATGAATATGAAAATTACACACTTTCATGTACTTAGGACGTACTAAATTTCCACATTTGATTTTGCACGAGCTCTAACGATTTTCATATGAATTCAGCGATAACATGAATCATCAGATTGGCGGGACCAGTGTTTTAATCACATAACTTGAATTTGGCACTTACAATTGTATTGAAAATTGAGTATATACCCGTACATATGTAGTACTAAGTCTTCGGGTGTGAATTACCTGCCTCTGAGTAGCGCTTCCAGAAGGTACCGCCACTTTGATGTCAAAGTGGCGGGACCAGGGATGTCTTGACATACTTCCTTTACCTTTAGAGGTACAAATGTCTTCTTAAGGGTACAATTAGTACATAATATGTAGTACAAACATTTTAATGTGATACATTTTAAATTGGAGACTTGATACCGCCATTTTGACGCTCACTAGGTTTTGATTCCCTTGCGAGTGTTGAAAATTTGCGGAAATTTGCGGCATTAACGGCTTTATCTTTTGATTGCGTTAGCTTAGAAGTTTGATTTTTTCACAGCTCTAAGGGTCAGTAGACCTGAGTATTTGATGTAAATTCCAGCTTGATACCTCCACGCGCTCCTGAGAAAAAGGGTCTTGACAGACAGACAGACGGACGGACGGACGGACAACAAATGATCCTAAAAGTTTTCTGTTTTTTCTGCATGCCTACCACCAACTTTTGTAACGCGTGTACTTTTGTAACATCCATCCAGCCGTTAGGAGGCTTCGAGAGCATAAAGAGTCCATAAAGATACCTACATAGCATGGGACAAAAGCCTCCTCTATTCGAGAGGGAGTGGGCTGGGTTGGTAGATGTCACGTGCACACATGTCTTCGAATTTTTGGTTCTAGGACATGACGGTTTCCTCACGATGTTTTCCTTCACCATTTTGAGAGCAGTGGTGATGAAATTATTTACACAAAGTAAAGCGCCTGTCTGGGTTCGAACCTACGACCTACACCTCGTAAGTCGCGGCCATATTACTACCGGGCCATCAATGCTATACCTACACATAGTTACGCATGAAGACATAACCCTCTCTTTTCTGTGGCGCAGTCGAGTAAAAAGCTTCAAAACCTTTACAATAAACACCTGACACTAATTACACAAGAACGATGTGCACTTGACTGGTTTTAAAACATTGCCTCACTCGAGGATTTCTCCTGTAACGGTGCAGATACAAATGTCACAAACCTACACAAACGGCCTGAGTGCCTGACCCGGAACGGAATAACTAAGTATTTGCGGACTATACAAATATAATATCATCAACAACATCACGCCTGTAAACCTCGAAGGATCAGGCAGAGGTGTAGTTACCTATAGTACTCCCACAGTTAGCCAGTTACGTTTAAGTCCCATGTAATAGGGACGGACTCCGGGCGAAAATTCCCGATGGAAAAACCCAGTAATACACTTTGCCCGACCCGGGAATCGAACCCAGGAACTCATGCTCAGCAGTAGCGCTTGCTACCACTATACTAACGAGGCATCTCTAGAAATACTTATTGTTAACATCACATAACATCACGCATGTAATCCCCGAAGGGTTAAGCAGAAGTGTACCTACAGTACAGCCACATTTCGCCAGTGGATGTCCTTACTTGTTGTTCATCTTTATGTATATGTATATATCAAAATTAATCCCTATTTCCCTTGGTCACGCAATAACTTGAGAATGACTTTACCGATTTCACCCATCTTTTTTTTAAAGTTTTCTGATACTTTGTAGAAGGTTCTTAAGGAAAAAAAAATAAGAAAGTTGCGCAGAAATTTAGAAAATTTAAGAATTACGATTTTACGCTAAAACTGCTGAACGGATTTAGATGAAATTTGACACATGGCCAGACAGACCATGATTTGGAGAAGAACATAGGCTACTTTTCATCCTGGATCGCATATGAAATCGCGGGCAACAGCTAGTATTAAATAAAGCACAATGACACCTTCGAATTTGTTAAAGTAGAGTTTGAGTTCATTGCAGGAATCGAATCTGTGACGGGGAGGCTTTACCACCCCAGTAGATCAAACATTTTACCACTAGTGGGCAAGCAATCTGACTGCCCCTCTTCTAGTAAATGGTCGCTTCTACCTATGAAAATGATTAGTTTTTTTTTATGTTCAACGACCGCATACTTTAGTATTATTACTTGAAAAATCTGTGGATCCATTTTTTTTATCTTGTAGGTATAGGTACATATCGATTGACGGATATGGCGGGATAAGCAGGACTCCTTTCATAAAGATTTTTCCTTGGCAGCTCTGGATAGAGAGAGGTGGAAAGAGAGTAGGGCCTTTGTCCAGCTGTGAAACATTAACGGGTAATAAAAAAATATAAAAAGTTTATCGATATCCATCACGTCTGCGGACTTTCGTTAACTTATTTAATTTGACCCTGTAAGTATAACTTAGTTCACCCATACACCAACTATTACACATTCCTCTCCTAAAACTCATCATCAATGATGTGACATCACGACACGCCCATCAAAATCCAGTCCTTACCACCTGCAGCTTAACCTGCCCCTCCGCAAAAGAAAGTACCCACAGTCAATAAAACCAGCCACACACATCCGCGCCACTCAGTTTAACCTTGAGCGTCCGCGTCCGTGAAAGTAGCCATATGTAAAAAAAACGAAAAAAAAAATCCAAGATGGCGCCGAAATTATGTCTAGTTTTTCTTGTATTGTTTTGTTCGCAAGTACAAAGTGCATCACTTTTGGAGAAGGGCTATGATTATTTTGTGAATTTGGGGAATAATTTGGGCCCGAATTTGATGGCGATGTTAGAATGTGTGGGGCAGAATGAAGCGTGGGAGTGTGCGCGGGAGAAAGCGGGGAAGATGCTCGACGGCTGGGAAGATAAGGTGGAGGAGGAGCGGAGAAGCTGGGAAGGTAAATGGAGTTTTCTTATCAGTTTCGTTTTTTTTTTTGAACGGCTTTTTATTTTATTTTCCTAGTATTGTAGAGAATATTATGTTTGAAGTAAATAACATAAACCTCATTTAAAAATAAATCTGGTAAAATGAAATAATAAAAATATTTTTGTTTTGAAAAAATAATGCCTTTGCCAAGCTGTGGGACAGTTCAGAACTATTAAAAAAAATCTAGTGGAAGATGAATAACTAATTAGGTATAATTAAATAAATCTACAATCATAAAGAATCAAATCGTATTTTTTATCAATTTATACGTTCAAAAGTGCCTTCTATGTGCCAATTTGAAATAAATTATTTGACTTTGACTTTAAATAAAATATTTTTAAGAGACAAAGTAAAATAAAAAAGCTCAACAGACTTTCCAAGCTTCAAAGTCTGCCATAACGTATTAAAATTAGTTTTACTTACACACATTCGTCACTCTAAAAATAGCATCCATTATCATATAGAATGCTGCTTACCACTTATAACTACGAATTAAGATTAGCATCAGACTGATGACCTACTCAGTGAACTCACTGACCGGAAACAGACCGTGCAACAATAGATATTTTAGTGTGTTCCCAAACAAATTAAATAATAATGTCACTTTCTCAAAGAAATTGACTTCGTGATTTTAATTTTGTCAATAGGTAGACAGGTATATTTATTTCTTTCTTTCTTATACTGAGGGATCTTTGACAGTTTCTCCATACTAGAACGTCAAAAATGCCAAAAAAACATATTTTAATAGGTACTAATTTTATAGTTAAAACATGTTCATGATTTTAAATTTAAATAAAAGTCGGTATTTTTTTAATGTTATGCTTAAAACACTTGCGATAAAAAGATGATTTTTGTCATTTTCAATCTCAAACAGTAGCCGGGGGTTTAATGTAGACTTTCGTTGTAATAAAAAATGCTCAAGATGTTATTTCCCATAATCATCATTCTCCTGCCCTTATCCCAATTTATTTGGGGTCGGCGCAACATGTCTTTTTCTTCCATACTCCTCTATTAGCCGCCATCTCGACAGTCACCCCCTTTCTAACCATATCATCATTCACACAGTCCATCCATCCATCCATCCATCATAAGAAAATAGTATTTTTTTCTGACCTGCACATTAATTTTTGGGTATAAAATGTTCGACACTTGATTGATGTTCTTTGTAATTCCCAATAATCTTAAAACTAGTTTTACAATTTATTTAAATTAGAGATTTAGACAATCATGAGTACTCTAGATCGTTTTACTCTTTAGCATAGGCCTCACCCAGGCTTTTCCTTAGCTCACGATCGTGAGTTTTTTTTCGGTTTTATCAACTTTGAAATGGTGTTCCTCTTTTTCTCTTTCCTTCTCTGGGATACCATATTGTTACTTCTCTGGTGCGATGTTATGTTATATTATTTCAAATCTTCTTTTAAAACGATTCTTCCTTATTCCTTCTCTATATGACTATGTGAAGAAGTTATCTTTTACTTTTAAGAAGTAAGTACGAGAAAAAGCTGTCGCCGTTCAGTTCAGCGATAAAGTTGAAAATGTATTAAAGAAATTTGACAGATTGTACTTAGTAGCTTGATGTGCTGACGTCTGTAGATTAAACAAGCTGATTTTATTATCATTCCATATCTGGTTACCTGCCCAGGCCTTATGGGATTAAGGTCGAGAGCATAACCTACACCCAGGAGAAATTACTATTGTGCATGCATATTAATTAGGAGAAAACTTGTCTGAGTATGTACCAACGGGGTGAAAACTTACATAAAAGTGTCAACAGGCAATCATTTTGTTGATATCATACGAGTAGAGTAGGTTGTTGGGCATAATGCGGAGGAATTAGGCAAAATGTCATTTTTAGTATGAATCTGGATGGCTAGGCTATAAGAGTAGGGGAAGACCAAAGAAACGAGGGATGGACTGTCTGAAAGATGGTATGGCTAGAAAGGGGGCGACTACTGAGATGACGACTAATAGAGAAGTATGGAAGAAAAACACATGTTGCGTTGTGCTTACCTCAAATAAATTGGGATAAGGCAGGAAAATGAAAATCCACCATGACAACCGATTTTCACGTAACTTTTCTCTCACCGGTCTCTTTTCTCTTTTCTAATCACCGGTGCCACGGTCAGACTTCCAGTTATATCCTTCTCTGTCCGTATTCGTGTAACACCACACATCCCTCTTAGTATTCTCATCGCAGCTGCATACCATTGCCTTTCATTCATCCCTATCGCTGTCCAACATTCTGATCCATACAAGACAGCAAAGGGACAATATTCTCGTAATTTCAGAAACGTTCACAGTCTGATCTCAGTCGCAATCTGTCAAAATACCTTTAACTTCCTTACATTTTTGACATTAATTGTCGCTGAGATGAGACTGCGATTGATGACTGAGATTCTGAACGTTTTTAATTACAAGAATTGGCCTTCTGGTCTAATTATTGTTTTATATTAAGATGAAATAATCACATTACATTAAAACACAAAAATATGAATCAAAACTCTGTATCATAACAAAGTGCTAAATATTGCCTCGTTATTTGTGACTCAACTGTCGAAAGAAAAAGTGCTAAATAGATGAACCTACGAGTGAAAATATGAGTAATATTTAGCAAGTTCATGTGAATGATTGCAGAATCTGTGTGTTTTCACTTTCTATGTCCATAACATATTTTTGTTCCGGTTATATGTACGTATTTAGTTTTACACAACAGTCGAATTTTGTGGTCGGGTTTTCACTCAGTCACACATAATCCCATGGAGGCCATTTTGCGAAGCAACTTGTAATTTTCAGAGTATTTCTCGTAACCATTTCCATTGGTAGCACAGTGGTAACAGTCCCGACTTACGAGTCGTAGGTCGTGGATTCGAACCCAGACAGACGCTTTACTTTGTGTAAATTATTTCATCACCACTGCTCTCAAAACGGTGCAGGAAATCATCGTGAGAAAACCGGCATGCCCCCCGCTGTGCCTACATCATTAAGAAATTAGATAGATAGATAGATAGATAAAAACGTTTATTTAGTGCAACAAAAGATGAAAAGACACACAATACAAGTAATAAAAAATAGAACAATAAAAAAAAGCGAAACAAAAAAAACAAAGATTAAAAAGATAGATCGACCCATAGACACCTCGCAAATCCACAACCTCTAGTACGAAATAGTAGTCTATGTCCACAATGGTCGATCACTACTGAGCGGTGTGTGTCTCATGGTTGCACCAAATGGGAGTCCAGCTCAGCATATGCCAGGTACAATACCTGACGCTGGTATTCTGCTGTTTCCCGTTAGTGACACACGGATGTCGAGAAAACGCATCTGGTTTCAAACAAAATGGTACCTACATAGTGTATAGTACCGAATGGTATTCTTAGCGCATTGTCCCAGAGGTGGGACTCACCATGTTGATGAGGTGGATGCGGCTGCACGCTAGCGGCCCCTCATACTTATAATAGGTACTATAATATTTTATGTGTTTTGACTATCTATTTATTTCTGTTTAAATTTATTTTGATTATTAGTATTATTTGACAGTTTAAATTATATTTGATTATTATTATTATTTGACTTAATTATTCTTATAAACATGTTTTTTGACATTCACGATAATCTTGTTATAATATTTAAAATTATTGTATTTTTAATTTATTCATCTTTATGGTTTTATATGGTTTTTATGTAATATTATGGATTTTTATTATCTGCAATAAATAAAATTATTATTATGTCGTTTATTTATTTCGTTTTCTTATTTTAATACATTTTTAAATATTAGTATAAAAAAAAAACATTTAAAAATATAAAAAAATAGTGATCCACCGGTGTCGGGAGCAGGGTCCAAGCTACCGATGGTTAGGGCTCCAGAGACAGAAACCTCCTCACAATGCGAGCCGTATCGAGGAGTACTGCCTTCTGAATCAGGCCTTTGATCCAACCGCCTAACGAGAGCCTCGATAGATGTTGATCGAGGCTTTCGGCCATCAGGCCATTGGCCGATACGACAATCGGCACAATGATAGTCGAGCTCACAATTATTATTATTATTATAGTGCGGCGCGTATACTGTAAGCTGGTAAGTACCCACATATTTATTAATTTCAAAAACCGGCAGATAGAAGGATTTTGAAGTTTTAAACTTATTAAATACTTGTGTAGTACTGGATCACTTACTACTCACTTAGGATAAAGGCTTTCCCTTATCACAATTTATTTGTGGTCGACGCTGCACGTGATCTGACCAAGATTATACCTGGACTTTAAATGAGACTTTGACCCTTGAGTTTGTTTCGACATTTCTTCTCACGGGTAGTCAGATAGTAAATGTCGACTCCATCTACTTAGCTTATTTTTTATTTTAGGACGGTTAAAAGTGATTCCAACATCGCATTTACAGAACACACACACATTTCATTTCACGTTTTTCCTTCGATACAACTTATTAGCTATCATTTTATAATTGTTCTGTAAGTATCAGTTAGATTTGGTAATCTGTCAAATTCGAATAGAGGCCATTAGGGGCCAAACAAACAAATTTTGGAAGAAAAAACTCAAAGACATTGGGCTGTTGATTTTCTTTTGTCATTTCCTAAAATAGGGTTGAGCTACACGATGACTGATGCATGCCGGCCGTCTGTTGGGACAGGTCAACTCAAAGCTGCAATGGCTCTTTCTTCAAAAGGCCCTTCCAGATATGGCCGTGCATTGTTAGACTCTCATAACTTAATAATATACCCCTTTATTCATAAACATTGCCATACATTTTGACGTTTGAACGTCACTTACAACGACCATGACCCCTTCGGCATTTCTCCTCAGGGATCAGTCAGTTAGGAAATGCCGACGCTATCTAGTAAAACAAAAAAAATCAGTGTAAAAGTGTCTTAAAACATCTACCTACTTGGGTGTCCGAGTACTACTCGTGGTCTCTTAGGGAAATATCGAAACGGCTGGTGACACTTCCCGTGGCCCAAAAGCTGGAGTTTTTTACCTTTAAGCTACACTTGCCGCGGCCAGTCTGGGGACGGGTGACCATCGTTACATACGAAGACCCCTCCATGCCTCGGAAAGCACGATAAGCAGTTGGTCCCTCGTCATTCGTGGATCTTTGACAGTCGTTACGGGTCATAAGAAGCCCGAAAGTCTGACAACCAGTCTTACCAAGAGGTATCGTATTACCCAGTGACTGGGTTGTGGATGTCAGATAGGCAGACGCTCCATGTAAAATACTGTTATTCAGCTGCGTCCGGTTAGACTGGAAGCCGACCCCAACATAGTTGGGAAAAGGCAGCAGATGGTTATTTTAATTTCGGCTTACGGAAATAAATATCATTTCATATCATCTTACTTCCACGAGCACCTCGCTAACCCCGGAAGTGTCATCTCTAACACAATTTCAACCTTTCTAGCCACAACCTTGATGCGTGCGCGATGATTTAGCGCAACGATTTAGCGTTTAGCCCCGCGCAAGCGCAGCCGCGTCACAGTTACTTGCGCGCGCGCCATTCAGCTTTTATAAAACAATTATAGGGCTGTGAGTCGGTTAAGTGATGTGATTGTGATAATTACGTGTGACGCAGATAATGATGACTGCTTTCTTTTAATGTCTGAGATTGTGAGTTGACAGATAGACAGTTCATCAAAGAGTCTTTTATCTAAAATATTTTTAAGAGCTAAAATTGTTTGTTTATATGTTTGTAAATCGTGATCTCTGGAAGTACTGACTATTACGATAATTCTTTCACTTATAGTAGGTTTACACTATCGACGAGTGCCATACATATGTTTTATGTTATAATAAGAAATTTCACGCGTACGAAGTCGCGCACAGAAACTATTTTCAAAGTTCATAACTGAGTTACGAGTTACGGGAAAGTATTAAAGTATTCAGATTCTGAAAGCCTGTTCTAAGCTCTGAAAACATAACAACAGACACACATAACGTCGCCGGCGTCGTAACGCGTCACATACGAGTAGCTGTAACTAACTTAACTTTAAACATAGGTACTGGCCTAATGTTAAGCTGCTTATCCCTTCGCGAAATACAGGCTTCGTATTGTATGGAAATTAGCCTAAAATAACAATCAATCATGTAAGATTAGACTGTAGATTACAATGAGGAAGCTTTATGGACCAGGCACGCCAAGGAACCAGACCTTTCCTAGTCTAAAATCGTTGACACATAGTAAGCAAACTTGGGGATCAAAGCTCGTTCTTCCTCTCTATGAGAAGAGATAGAAGAACTGTTATCAACCCATTAGCTTATCCCCATGTATTTGTGGTTGGTGCAGCATGTCTTCTTCTCCATATATCTCTATCAACTGTCCTTAGTAATCACCTTCCTTTTCTCTCTATTTTTCCTCTACTTTGAAACCACGTTCATACTCCAAACTTTTCGCAATGGTACAATTACCTACATGCTATAATTATTTTCCACAAGCTGACCCGATAGACATTGTCCTGTCTTGCAGGCACTTTCCATTTTCCTCATTTTCCGAGCAACTTTTCCATTTATGAAATGTGGGTGTTCTACAGGTGCACTGTCGCCTAACCCTTCGGGGAATACAGACGTAATGCTATCATGTTATGTAGTGTGCGAAAAAAAAATAAGAACATTAAAAAAAAAACCAAATTGGATCAGCCGTTCTCAAGTGATGCGCTTACCAACGAACAACAACATTTCATGTTTAATAGATAATATTATCAGGCATATTTCCTAACAATAATAAAAGCTAGACTTCTGCTAACCCTAGACTAAGTAAGAGCTAACTAACAGTAGTGTAACCACAAGCTCATAGCATGAGGTTCCGTGCCAGCCCCAACCGGGTTCGAACTCGCTGCCGTAATAGTAACGATATGATGCTACTAACCGATTTGCCGATGTCTCTGTTATGAACATTTTATGATATTGAACTTATTTATAACTTGACTTGAACATAACATCACTGACTGTTTTTCTCAAAGGGTTAGGCAGAGGTGCACCTAAAGCACAGTCACATTTTTTACGTTCAAGTCTCATGTAATAGGGGGCCCGTGATGTTATGTAATCAACATCATTTCAGCCGAAAGACCTCCACTGCTGGTCATAGGCGTCCCCCAAGCATCGCCTGTTCGACCAGTTCCGTGCTTCGCGCTTCCAACGGAATATATAATATATATACATATAATAAATTATGTAATATGAAAAAAATATTAAAATATTAATTATTATTAATCTGCTTAGTAAATGGGTGCTCTTACTAACCACTACTTAATTCTCGTGACTACGAGGTGTCAGCTGCTCGGCTATCACCACTTTCTATAATCGTTTAATTACATATAATTCATAATAACATCTCCTGCTCACCCAATTACTATGACATTATTAGTATAATTAACTAAGCAGGAGACTCGCTCTACTTGTGGTTTTAATTCGTACGAAAACATCTTGTTAATACTAC
The DNA here is from genome assembly GCA_949629185.1 of Apamea crenata. Taxonomy (NCBI): domain Eukaryota; kingdom Metazoa; phylum Arthropoda; class Insecta; order Lepidoptera; family Noctuidae; genus Apamea; species Apamea crenata. Next base: position 10,683,674 of record OX451379.1, on the reverse strand, counting down.
AACTACTACTACTATTACTATATAATGAAACAAAGTCAGAGGTCACAGTCTCTTTTAATACAGACAATCACCACATAGCCACATACCACATACCTACCACTATAACATATTCACACACCCATTCGCAACTCCTCATGCACACTCCTACACACTCACACACACACTTAGAAATGCTTAGTTGGTGCTACCATCTCACATAGCTCTGTATGTTTGTTTCTGCTGCATGTATTTGTACTTATAGTTAATAAATTGTAAATCCGTAATTGGCTGTAAGACCAGCTTATTTATTTAAGGCATAATGTTAGAGAGCTGTGGATTTTGTAATAAGTAATAAATAAATAAATAAATACTACAGGGTGTAAAAAGACATTCTGTATATTAAACTAAGTAACATTGCATAAAAATAATTGCTGGGAAACGACTTTTTTTTTTGGGTGTGATTTACTGTTGCGCAATGTAACACACGAAAAACATTATGCTTATGGCTGCGTGCAACGGTACAGAGATCGTGGGGTATTTAAAGTTGTGTTATATCATTAAAAACTTGTTTTCGTAAAAAAACGTCAGCAAAAGTTGGAATTTTGACTATGATTACAATGACGGGGTGTACAATTGTGGCTCTCGGCTTCGTTAGGTTCTTTGACACCCGTTAGATGTTGATTTTACAAAAAAGTGGCATTCACCAAGTGGTCAAGAACCAGCGTTTTCCTTGTATTTATAACCGAATACAAAAAAAAATAGTTGGCATTAAATGCCAGCGAATCTTCAGTTAAACTGAATTGCTGACCTGGTTTATAAAATTTACAGTTTTTCTAAATCAGCATACTTAGTAGCTATTTACAATCATTCGATAAGCTTCCGTGCCGAATCAATAAATGTTATCAAAGGAGTCCACTAAAATGTTCACAAATCCGAAACTCGATCATATTGACAGTTTAAAGGCCGATCTTACAGCCGTCAGATTACTTTAATCTGAACAATAAATATGTCCGTTTGGCATATGTATTCTATACAAAAGCTGTTAAACTGTCATAGTTATTCCTCGGATAAAAGTTATCTAACGATTGACCACTTGAATCACTATCTATTCTTCCGACGGTGACTAGGCAAATCAGGTAACCGAAAATGTGTCATTTTCGAATCGGAAGCCTGTCGAATGGTTGTTTTTTGAAGTGAAAACTTCTTTAGCGGCGTTGTGCACTTTTGTTGTGATGGGTAAAAAATGTTAAATTCGCGTCAGGACACGTGACCTGATAGAAAATTCGTAAGACGGAGCTCGCGTCAGGACACGCGACCTGATCGAAAATTCGTAAGACGGAGGGAGAGTAGACCGCATTCCAAAATATAAAAAATGCACAACGTTAATATTCAAGTTTTCACTTCTGCCGGCTCTCCCGGAGTGCAACCTGTTTTTTTTATGTAATTGTTTCCTTTCCGCCAAACTAAAAAGCTTATCTTTTACATCTACGTTCACAACCACTCTGAAAAGACGGTAGAAATCAGCTAGGCCGTTAGTTATCGTCATCATTTTTTACTTTACATAAGATCAATAATATCTTCTTCTGTGTCTTCTTACTTACGTAACTATTCTTCACCCGTTTCCTGAAAGTCTATTAACATTTATCTGTTGTCATTTATCTCATTTCAACTAATTATAATTTAGTTCTGTTGTTATTTTGCCTGAAAAACCACAGCAGTTGATACTGGACAGTTTATTGTGCCACTTCTTCTTCCCAGCTAAAGCAAGCAGCAAGCAAGCTAGGAAATGCAATGATGAAGGGACAGGCGACCCAGAAATGCCAAAGCTTTTATTGTATTTATTTATTCAAATAAACCAATTACAGGCATTTTTGAATTTTCAAGGGGTTGATCAGTCAGAAAGATGAAGCTAGTTGCCCATTGCAAAACGTAGTAGGTTCCTATGGAGAAGAACGAGCAAGAAACTCCACGGACACTCTTATAAATCAGAATATTATATTGTAAAGAAACCGAGTCATAGTATTGACTTCCAAATCACCTTGGAGTTGAACAAACATAATTACTTGAATGATAACTCACCACGATGACCAATTCATTTCAAAACCGACCTAAGATCACTTTCACAGATGAAATAAAAACCTCGTTTTTGATTCGAAGATCACATAGTCGGCTTATACTTACGGCTTACTTTTACTTTTTTATTAGATTTGAATTTTTGAAAATTTCACTTTTTTTTCATAGTTTACAACACTTTTTTACATAACTTTTTTGTTTTATCGATATAAAATGTATAATGCATATATAATGTAGTGTTATCAAAACTCGATTTTGAGCTTTCGATATCGTAAGTATTTTGGTTTGGTAAACTTTCACAAACATAATGTTTGAAGAGATTATCTGATTTTACATAATTTTAAGTATTTAATGCAGCTCATTTTGAATACTAGATTTAAATTGATAATTTTGATTTGTTCTTATTATTGACTAATTTAAGATACCTACTTCAGTGTACTATAGCGACACCTCTACCTAATCCTCCAGGAATTACAGGTGTGATGTTAGATTATGTTATATCAGCTACCCGAAACTGTCAAATTTTCCCAATCAACGTTGAACCTAATGCTTTAGCGATAAAGTTGAAAATCTGACAGATTGTAGTAGCTTGATGTGTTGGCGTCTGTACCAAAATACAAGGTGGCAGGGACATCGACGCGTAATCTGTAATCACAGCTTCTGCACACGCTGCTAGACCCCATAGCGTAGAGATTTTTCGTCGGTTATCAAAAAAAAAACCTGTTCCTGAACAGCAAACTTTTTTTCAATGACCGACGAATCCATGGCAGGTTGCGCGTCGATGTCCGTGCCGCCCTGTGCAATAAACCAATCTCGATGTTTTGTCTTATAGTAAAAACCGTGCGAAACAGGGGCGGCTCACTAGTTTATTAGATTTACAAATGTATGTAGGCCACACATCAAATATAAAAAAATAATTTACACGAAAGAGTAAACAAACACAATACCTTCTCTCACAAATTCCCACGAACTCAGCGAAAGTCAAACTGGTTGCTTGCAGATATAATTGCAATAACAAAACTACAGCGTTCCCATATAAAACAATATACAATATAATATTCTTACTACTTTCGATAAATACTTGGTGAATTTCTACGCTCAATCAAAATATTTTCCCATAGCTTTGAGCTAACGTTGAATCTTTGACAGCGGGCAATTTAATTTGCAACGATGAGGCACATCATTACATGTTCACGCCTGATTCAGGAATTTTGCTGTCCATTCTTGTGTTAATGCTGTGATGGATTGACAGAAATAACAAACATAGGTACTATTTGATGTGTGACAACAGATTAAAAGGAATGATCTTTCAGAAGCCGGAACCGTTAGAGCGATCCCGTCGTAGAGTTTCTTGTGAAAAGCTTCCTATGTTCTGTGTTCGGCGGGGAAATTGCGTAACTCACTATCAGTAGAGAAGGGTTTCATTTTGACGGTTCAACAACATTCATTGCGTTGTGTACGTGGTGCACGCTAAGCCGCTGGTCCCGGCTGTCATTCGTAGATCTTTGACAGTCGTTACGGGTCCTCAGAAGCTCGAAAGTCTGACAACCAGTCTTACCAAGGGGTATCGTATTACCCACTAAATGGGTTGTGGAGGTCAGATAGGCAGTCGCTCCATGTAAAATACTGGTATTCAGCTGCATCCGGTTAGACTGGAAGCCGACCCTAACATAGTTGGGAAAAGGCTAGGCAGATGATATTTACGTTGTTGAGAAGACACATTTTTCAAACATAATTATGAAGCAATGGATTAGCAATATCCTTCAAAATGATTCAGATTGAGATTGATAGTGTGTTTCGACATAAAGGTGCTATTCTATGTTAGAAGGTTAGTTTTCCGCACTTAGTCCTTCAAGTGGACCATTGTGCTTCCCCATGGCGGCCGGCGGTGGTTGTTCCAAAAGACAACACTTATGCTTCCTGTTAGTAATCATGTGTATGTCTGAGACCAAACAAAATCACAGCTTTTCATTTTCAAAGCTCTGACTACAGGCCAAAGAGAAAATTTTTGAGCAGCACCCTAATTGCGTAACGGACTACAACTCAAAATCTAAATGACTTTGAAGGATATTGGTAATCCATTGCTTCATATGTTCGAAAACTTTATCTACACAAGAACGTAAATAACGCAATGAATGTGGTTGAACTGTCAAAATGAAACACATTGCTACTGATAGTTTGTTACGTAATTACCCCGCTGTATAACATACATAACATAATATTACGCCTGTATTCCCCTAAGGGTGGCAGTGCTACACATATGGCGTTCCCACATTTAGCAGAACGGCAAGATAGATTCGACGTTTTTTTCTAAATTCGTCACACTTTTAATATATTTTAAAGTTTTAACACAACTTTACAAGAGATGTAGGAGTCATGTCAGAGCGGTAATTCTCGTAATTTTATGAACGTTTACAGTCTGATCTCTGTCTCAATCTGTCAAAAATTACTACTTTCCCTACATTTCTTACAAGTTTTTGACATTTGTTTGTTGCCGAGATGAGACCGCGACTAGTTTTGAACGTTACAAACTACGAGAACTGGCCTTCAGAACAGCGTTTAGCCTAGAACTCTAGATCTCGTTCAATGATCTCATATCGTTCAGATTGTCCGTGCTAATAGGCACGTCTGCCAAGATGGCGATATTATCACGACGACGTGGAAGTTGCAAGACTACCATTTTTCCATTAAATTACTGGATCATTGAAGTATTACAGCTTTCTAAGTTATTACAACAGTTATAAGCGCCGTGGGAAACCACATATGAAAACATATTCGTCCATCATGACGAAATACATAAAAACTGGCTTTACGGGTAAAAAGAACCTCCTTTTTTAGGGTTCCGCACCGAAAGGGTGCCAATGGGACCCTATCACTAAGGGTCCACTGTCCGTCGGACCTGTCACAAAGCTGTATCTTTTGAACCGTAATAGGTATTATTTATAGACAATTGATTTTTTTTTCGGAGTGTGGACTAATATGTCCGCTATAACAAGAAATTATAGAAATAAATTAAAGTTATTTTTTTTATATTCCATACAAGAAACGTGTTTATTTCGGCGTTTTATATTGTACGGCGCGGTGGTACGGCACTCTTCATGAGGAAGTCAGACTCACACTTGGCCGATTTTCTTAAGTAGATTTGACAGTAGGAAATAGCGAATATAAAGTATCTAATTTCCAATTGTTTGTCTTTCACAGAGGAAGCGGATGCGGAGATCAGGACATCAGGGCGCTCCATGGAAGAGATGCCGTCCAAGATCGGTCGAGAGATCACTGACTCACTCGGCTCCTTGACCAACGTACTGGAACAAGGGATGGCCAGGTAAATACCATCATATTATTTTATATAAGGAGTACTTTCTGATTTTATCTTCAACATTACTGATATCGGTAAAGGAAAAAATATCGTGAGGACTCCTGGACTTACCTATAGTTATTATAAGGATGATCGCGAACCCGCCTTGAGCAACCAGGGTGAACAATGCTCATGCCTTCTCTGTATGAGAAGAGTAATAATAGCACATCACTATTCCCAAAAATAATCAGCGGTTCCATACATTTATGTTCGCAAAACTGGACAAAATGTAGGAAACGAACTGACTTTATTTCGCGATTTCAGGGTTGATCCCTAGGTAAAAGTTATTTATAATGATGTGCGTAATGACCTTTAAACGGTTTCGTAGAAGAGCGGTGACCGGCACACAATGGCAGTGACGGCTGTCATGAAAATGATGACGATACCCATCACGGGTGCAGAGTTTCGCTAGCTAATTTAATTTGATAAAGGGTCAAATTAAATTAGCTAGCGAAACTCAAAATATGTATGTGAAATACTAATACTAAATAGGTACTAATAATACTATCATAATCTGCACAATATCATACACAATCGAAGATCTCTCTTTTATAATAGCCCGGTCGTTACTTTCATAATTTAATGTAATTCGATAAAACATAACAATGTTAATAGCTTTATAGAAATGATATGTTCTCACAGTCGTTAGCGAAGTTATCGTGTGGTTACAATAACAATAAGTATAGCTCTCTCTACCGATGACGAAAACAATCAATTAAAAAAAAAATCCAGTAAGTACTTTTTCAGTAACTGCAAAGAAAAATGAAAAAGAAATACTCGGTACCTATGGAACAGCGTTGCCAGTTTTTATAGGGTCAAACGGAATTATTTCGTCTAAAAAACATAAATTTTAATAATCAGTTTTGTTTTACTGCTTCTCCTTATAATTGAGTAATGATGATAGAAAATACGTTACTTTACTACACTAATAACAATAACATAACATCAACTTTATGTGGCCTAGTATACGTCCTTTCTTTGGTATTGTTCGTCGAATCGTTGAGCTCCTCAAGATTTGAGTTGAGCTGCACGATTTCTGACAAATGCGTGCACTGACTGGAGAGGTCCTCTCAATCTGTGTGGTGCTTTCCTCAAAAACCATCTCAAACATCGATCTACATGGTCTTTATATGTATGATCTGACCAAGATTATGTCTGGACTTTAAAAGAGGCTCACCTCTGAGTTTGTTTCGGCCTTTCTTCTCAGACTAGTCAGATAGGAAACGCCGACCTCATCTAGTTTTTAAAATATGATTGACGTGTAAATGTGTTTGTACAAACCTACTGACAGAATAAACTCATTTATCATTATCACGCCTGTAATCCCCAAAGGGTTAAGCACAGGTGCACCTATAGTACACTCACATTTCGCCAGTTATTTTTACATAAGTCCCATGTAATAAGGGGCGAACTTATTGCCATCAGCCGGGCACAAGTTCAGACTCTGGGCTGCTACTGAGAAGTCCAGTCCCGCGCGGGACATTTTTAATTTTGGGCTAAAAATCGCGGCGTCTGGCAGCGCTGCTATGGTTGTAAAAAACGGGTTGCACTCCGGGAGTGCCGGCAGAAGTGAAAACTTGAATATTAACGTTGTGCATCTTTGATATTTTGGAATGCGGTCTACTCTCCCTCCGTCTTACGAATTTTCGATCAGGTCACGTGTCCTGACGCGAGCTTAACATTTTTTACCCATCACAACAAAAGTGCACAACGCCGCTAAAGAAGTTTTCACTTCAAAACTTGCGATTCCAACAAGTTTGAAATCGCTATCGCCCAAAAGTTTTAAGGCGTATGATACGCCCACATCTCTTTATTATAACAGCATGAGCCATGCCAATCTATAGCCAATACTTTATGCCGACACAAAAAACACTGCCATAATGATGACCGATTTCGTATAAAAGAGAAATCGATTTTTTACGTCCATACATACGAGTATGTAATTTTTTACCGAAATCAAAGTAAAATGTTAAAAATGTCGGTTCATATCATATGTCATTTAAAAAAACTTTGGTAATTTGTGTGCGCACCGGAGAAGGTTACTAACAAAAAAAAAACCGGTCAAGTGCGAGTCGGACTCGCGCACCGAGGGCTCCGTACAAAGTTATAGGTATGTAAACACTTATATATCCCTCTCACAGTACGCCCACAAAATCTTCTTTAATAAGTACCTATATAAAAAAGAAGGGAAATAATCAAAGGACATCAAAAAATTCTTCCGCATCGCTGTCAATAGGAAATGTGCACAAAAGACTGGCAGCATTGCCTCGTACGATTTGTATGGCAATGCTGATTCTTTGGCCAAAAAATGACCCAGCTCACCCAGCCCTCTGGTCACGTGATTTATAGGTTGGTTACTTAAAAGATTGTGCACTAAAGTGCACAACCATTCAAAAATTAACATTCCTTCCGATTCAGGCTTTCTTTAAAGCCCCCATCTTGGGTTTTGGCTTAGCGATATTTTAAGTAAATCCATGCCCCGACCTTATTCAAAGTTGTGAACGTAACCATTGTGAGATTCAGGAATTCAGACTAAATGAACAACGCCATCTATCGCATTCACGGGTAAACGTTGAAAGTAAATGTTAGTTCAAAAATATTTGAAAAAAATAATGTTAAATTCATGATTCTTTAACGGGGGCTTTCTTTATTACTATCTGTAGTTTCGGTAGGTACTTAGAAGTACCTAACTTTTTAGCCTTTTGGTAAGTTTCAAGATTGTGTTTTTGCTCGCATAAATCCTAAAGTTTATGCCTTTTTTAAGTCGGACAGTTGGGGAAGATTGTTTGTTTTTTTTTTGTGGAGCATTTCATCGGGACATTATTTTGACTGTAGTATATTCGAGTGTTTAACCGTTTTTAGGTGTTGTTCGCAGACCACAGACAGTCCACAGCAACAAAAGATTATTGAAATACATAACAAACATGCAGCAAAAATTTGCCACTCAGGGCTGTTTTTACCAAAGTCAGCTATCTTTTATCCGTGGAATAAAATTGTCGTCTGACAGTTCTAGTATGGAAAAACTGTCAAAATTCATAGATAAATTTTATGAAATTCGCCCCCAATGTAATAATTTCGCCTCGCAGTATTTATATGTGTGCAAACTCAAACCATTTATCTAAACTAATATTAGCAAGAGAAAAGATTTGATTTTTTGTATATTTGTTTGTTACGCTTTCACGCTAAAACGGCTCAACGGATTTGGATGAAATTTGGCACATGGGTAGACCATGGCCGGGATGAGGACATACGATACTTTTGCGGGTGAAACCGCGGAGCGCAGCTAGTACCTAAAAGAAAAAAGATTACGATGGAGCCACTTGCTCTATGTAAATTACTGGTATTCAGGTGAAACCGGTTAGACTGGAAGCTGACCCAACCATAGTTAGGAACAGGCTAGGCAGATGATGATGCGTTAAACGCATAAAGCATACCTAATAAAAAATAACCTCTTGACCGGAATAAAAGGAAATTATGTTTTTTACTTACAAGTACTAGGTATATAATGAATTGCCCACATCAAGCACCGAAACAGTTTTTATGTACATTTTTGACTTCTATCTAAAGGTGATCAGAAAGCTAACCAGGTCAGGTTAAAACGCTCTTTAAATTTAGTTTTGCATTAGTAAGGCAAAATGAGATGACATCTTGTATTTTTTGTGAGTTTATCGCTAAGATGAAATGTTACAAAAGAGTAAACTGCTGAATACTACAATATACAAACATTCAGCGTGCCTCTTTAATGGCAACATTAATTTAACACACGTTTACGGTTTCGCGTTTTCGTGGTTTTGTATGTCATGAACATACTAGCAGCGCCCCGCGGTTTCACCCGCATAAGAGTCGATCCCGTGGGAATATCGGGACAAAAAGTATCCTATGTATTATTCTGATTATTATTTTAACAATGTTACGAGTACTGTAAAGTTTCATAAAAATCGTTCAGTAGTTTTTGCGTGAACGAGTAACAAACATCCATCCATCCTCACAAACTTTCGCGTTTATAATATTAGTAGGAAGTAGGATCTTAATTTCATTAAACGTTTTTATTTATTTATAATTTTCTAAAATAGCATCTTGGAGAAACCTGTACTTAAATAACTGTAGCGCAGGGGTCATTTGCCGGGGTCACGGATCCTATCATCGCATCAATGAAATTAAAAAAAATAACGTGCAAAGAGTAGGCGAGTTGTAAGAAAGAGTTAGATGTCGGCGAGTGGCGCAGGCGGTAGTTTTAAAAATTACGAATTATGTTATGTTGTTATAATTTTCATGATTACTGGCCACTATACCCTGTTCATTAGGTTAACCATTTTTTGACAGCTGTCTTAGAACGTACATACATATTCATTCATTCATTTAAAATTCGTATTAAAATAAATGTATAAACTACCTTATCTTATTGAATTATCTTATTTATGGCTTCTTACAGACATTATATTACCGTACGTGTATCAATCAATGTATTATGATGTGTTGCTGCAATCACTAGTTCCATCTGTCAATAAACGGTTTACTTAATGGACACTTACAACGTATGTTGCGATGCATCTGCACAGTAATTTAAAGACTACGTCTCATTAAAACAAGTTGTTGCGTTTAGGATTTCATATTAACATACATACATAAATACATCGTTAAACACATTACCCTCCTTTGTAGCTCCTCAAAGTCAGCTAAGCAAACTAGTTCACATTACTATGTAGATGGCTGATCTTTAGCTAAAGGTACTTACATTGTTTTAAGCAAAGTGTATCATTGATGTAGGTGAGTGAAAGTGACCACGTTCGATGTCCGGTCGCGCACATGTATGGGTTGAATGATTTCACCTTTAAATTAATCGATTTTTGAGGCGTGCACGCCGGTGATGGGGTCATGCTAATTTAGGGTATTGGCAGAGTTGTCTTGAATTCTTGAATAATTCTCTATACATTCTTTTCTATACGAAGCTACCTTTTGGAAGGGGCGCCTAGAGTCAATTCTATTTTCTTGTTTAGAACGTTTAAAAGTGCCTTTTAAAGACCTACTTGAAATAAATTATTTGTCTCTAAATGTTTAAGTAAGTAATTACGAAATCTAACGAATGAACTTTTAACATGGATGGATGGAAAGCAGCACATGAAGTGATTTTTTGCTCCATTGGTGTAATTGCTGTATGGCGTTCCAGTGTGAGGATAAATAAATAAACAAACCAACATAAAGTAAATATCGTCTGTTGAAAACAGACTCTAAATAGTTCGAGTCTTAGCAGTGATTGCTTGGGCATGAGGTGCAGGTTTCGCTTTCCGTGTTATGGTTAATGTTAGATATTGTGTCTTTCAACATTAAATTAGTAGCAGCTTGCAGTTTGGATTTAACCAAACTGGCGAAATAACATAACATCACGCATGTATTCCCAGAAAGGTAAGGCAGAGGTGCACCTATAGTAATCCCACATTTCCCCAGAATATGTTTAAGTCACATGGGGGACGATACTATTGCATAACAACTCGACTCGGGGCTGCTACTGAGAAATGCCTGATGAATAAAACCCAGTAACACTTTGCCCGACCCGGAAGTAGAACCCGGGATCTCATGCTCAGCAGTAGCGCTTGCTACCACTAGACCAACGTGGTAGTTAAATGTGGACTGTAGCTGGTATGTCACTCCTACTTACCCCTTCGGGGAATACAAGCCTGATATAATTTTTGTATGTATACATGGTGCAGATAATTCTCATCATCGAAGGAAATGACTGTTGTTCATTTCTGTCGGGAAACCTCCACTTTCTCGCCATCAGCTCGCATAGTTTTCTCTCGACAAATATTAGCACTCGCCTCGCAGTGTGACCACAAGTTATCTGCTAACTGACCGTTAAGATAGCTTATAGTGTAATACTTAGTTTCTATTTACAATATTGTTACCTACAATCATCGCTTAGCATCTATACCCTCTCCATTAAGTTAACCTTTTTTGACAGCTGAGTTAGAACGTATTTATTCCAGATTACGTAAAAGTTAACTATAAAATGCGTAATAAAATAAATATATAAACTGCCTTATCTTATTGAATTATCTTATGTAGGTATGGCTTCTTACAGACATTATAATACCGTACGTGTATCAATCAATGTATTGTGTGTTGCTGCAATCACTAGTTCCATCTGTCAAAAAACGGTTTACCTAATGGACAGGGTATAGCTCCTTCTAACAGTTGAGTTCGTCCGATAAATTGTGCTACCGCCATCGGTTTCTTACTAAATTTCAACTATATCTGAAGACACTGGTTACTTATCTACTTAGGTGACCGTACTTTAGGTACACCTCTGCTTCTGCTTAGGGGTTATTACAAGATAAAACAATAGCTATGGCGGTAGCGCAATTTATCGGAATGTACACCCACATATCGCATGTAATAAGGGGCGAGCTTATTGCTATCAACTGGACACACGTCAAGACTCCTGGCAGCGACCTGGAAATGGAATCGAACCCAGCTCAGCTGTAGCACTTGCTACCACTAGACAAACGGGTTTCATGGCGTTTAATAAACGGATTAGTGGCAACAGCTATCATACTGCTGATTTTCATGATATCACTGTATCGCTTAACTTTAGAACAGTTACTCAACTTTAACTTTTGTATAGCAGTCGCCGTTGCAAAATAAAAAGCCATTTAATTAAATGCTATGTCTACAGACGGGTGCTCCAAAAAACGCCTCTCTACTTTCCATCTCACTCTTACTTATTCGGATTCCATCTCTTTCTCCCACAGAGCCTTCGGCAAAAAGCACGACCACGGCGGCGGCGGAATCGACAGCATCACCATCAGCGCAGGAGGAGACAAGAAGAAGATGAAGAAGAAGAAGACCAAGCCCCCCAAGATCCACCTCATCCACCCAGTCATGATGCCGTTAAGAAAAGCCCCCAAGGAAGAGAAAGGTCGAGCCTTTGGCAACGGAGTACAGTCCTGGGTCATAGGAGAGAGGGCCCTGCCTGTCCCGGAGAATGCGACTGAGGTGTCCAGAGGCATGGTGTCAGACCTCTGGGCTGAGGGGCAAAATGCCGTGGATGCGTTGGCTGAGCATGTCGCGGAGAATGAGGACCTGGAGAATGGGGTTAAGGATCGGAGTTCTGTTGAAGGTTGGTGGTTGGGAGTAGTTAGTTAGCTTAAGCAGTCGTAGAGGTTTTTTCAGGAAAGTACTACCACCATAGCTGTCTTACTAACAATGTCCGATGTTAGTGACTGGCTCGCTGCGCTGGTCTAGTGGTCGCAGGCGCTACTGCTGGGCATGAGGCCCTGGGTTTGATTCCCATGTCGGGCATAGTGTTATTGACTTTTTTCACGAGGAATTTGTCAGTATGATCCAAAACATTCGAAGACATGTGACATCTATCAACCCGCACCTGGCCCGCGTGGTTGATTACAGCCCACTCCTTCTCACAGAGAGGAGGTCTGTGTCCCAGCAGTGGGAACATTATAGGCTGATTATGCTATAACGGCCGTCATGAAAATCTGTCATTTTCACCAGAATTTGACATTTAAGTGCCCAAAATATGTATTAGGTCAGCCGATATTTTGTGACTGTTGTATGACGACACCGCTTTCTTAAACTTAAACAGCTTAACTTAGGTACATACTACTGCCAACAAGCAGCCATGCTGTATTCCGGTTAAAAGATGTCGGTTACATTACAGGCACACGAGATTTTCGACCATCCATCAGGAATTCCTTAATATAGCAAGTGTCCGCATTCAGTGGCCATTTTCTTTTTAAAAACCAAACGCATACGTAGTAAAATGATACAGCAAAACTGTTGCATTACCTCGTTTAAAATTGACCGGTTATCGGTGGCATGAATTGGTGGAGATTTTCACCATGACTTGGACACTGACATTAATAATGTAGGCACCTACTTTAAAAGATGACTCAACAATCAGTTTCGTAGTAATAGACTTTACAATTTCATATCAAATGAGAATTTTAAAAATGAGATCTCTGAATTTTTAACCGAGTCGCCGGTGATAATGACTAAAATTAAGTTATTTTTATTGCGGCTGTGGTACAGTCACGACCAAAAGTATGTATACACTCGGCTTTATTCAAAAGCGATGTACTCCTTTATTTTTTAATGAAATTTTATGTTGCTACGAACATAGCATTTTCGAAGCCTTAGGTTTATGTAATGTGTCGTATTTCAACGTTACATTCGTTATTTCACGAAAAAATCGCAATTGAAAGTTGCCAAGTGTTGACATATTGGTGCTCGTGACTGTACACTTAAAATGAAGTCTAATAAATCGAAATCATTCTATTGATCTTATTCCAATTTATTTGAAGTCGGCGCAACATAAAGATTAAAGTAAAATAATTTAAATTACACAAAAGCCTGGGGAAGATATTTGATTATTCACGAATTCAATCAATGATTCATCTAATCCCATAATTTCTGTGTGAACGATCGCCCATTTCACGGTGAGTTTCAAAAACCGCAACATTTTCGATTCGTCACGACCCTGTCCATGTTAGGAATACCGGTTTTCGCGAATTACCGTAACTTGATGTTGATAAACTTTCTCGATGTACTTTCTCTGGTATTCAGGTTCCTTTATTACTGATGTCCAAGTTTAAAGGACAAATTGATGAGGCAATACGATACGACAATACAGCGGTTTTAAAAGACATACCCACAACATTGGTTACTTTGAAAGAGCGAAAGAGTGAATTCGTTTGTTGGCATAAGTTAAACGAAAAATAATGTATTTAAAAAAATAGAGTAACGAATAGAACACATACAGTCACACCTTGTTCCCGTGGTGTTAGGCAGAAACTATAGAACGCCACCTGCTGCGATCCTTACATACCTACTCCTTTTGCTTCGTTTACGTTCATACATCAGAAGGCCAATTCCCGTAGGTAACTAAAAACATTCAAAATCCATTTGCAATCTCATCTCAGCGACAATCAATGTCAAAAATATCGGGAAATTAAAGGTATTTTTGACAGATTGAGACTGAGATCAGACTATGAATGTTCTTAAAATTACGAGAATGGCCCCTGTGGTTATACACGCCCGGAAGAATAGAATTGAATTGCGTTAGCCTATATTGTGTCTCACTGCTGGGCAAAGCCCTCCCCTTTTTCCTTCCAAACCTCCCTATCTTGAGCGATCTCTACCTCCCCCCCCCCCCCCCTACCTCTACATTTATTATGTACAACTATACGAATTACAGATATATAAAAGTAGAAATTTTACACAGGGTGACACAAAGTGCTGCAAATAAATAGTTTGGCATACAATATTATTGGCAAACAGACCCACGGTCCATCTGATGGAAAGTGAAAAGTCACTGCTGCTAATGACACCTGCAATGCCATAAAAGGGATTTGCTGTTGCAAAGATAAAAATTACTCATGTGCCTGTAATTTTATCAGCGTATCCTTCAAACTGACATAGCAATGCTTAGGAGCAGATACAGATAGGTATGGTGGTAGCTCTTCCCCGTATGAACTGTTTCACAAGAACTTGAAAAAAATATAAATATTTTATTTCACATAGGTACATGTAGATTGGCACTTATATTAAACGTCAGAAGCAAGGTGCGCGGTTCCAATTGGTCGTTTCCTATGGAGAAGAACCGGCAAGAAACTCCACGGTTACTCTTTAAAAAATGATTGGCAAAAGCCAATTTGAAAACATTGTAAAAACATTTTTTTCAAATTACAGTGTTAACAGGTATGGAAGGACAGTGTGGGCCTGTCAACAAAGATGGACGCATCTACAGTCTACAAGGCCTACAACGTTCTCGCATTCAAAAAATACAAAAGAATTTATAGAAAAGATAACCTAAAGATAAACCTGTTTAAACCAATGACATGATTGGACATGATTGCCATTACAACTGTATCAAATCTGAATTGATATCCTGTCCACAAAAGCCACTAATAGAGTTGAAAATCTAATTTCAAATCATTGGATTGAGAGAGTTTGGATTAGAGATTGGATTTTTATATTCGCAAAATTTACTTGACACCGATATTAGCAGAAAGAATAAATGATGAAAAGTTTTTACTTACTTTGTTAATTTTACAGGATATCTAATTAATGTCAGCATTTTGGTAACGCTATTTTAAAACTTTAAGCATTTTGTATGCATGGAATGTCTCGATTTACTGTTAATTAGTTTAATTTGAGTTTGTAATGAGCATGCAAGCATTTCAGCATGAGCATAGAGCGTAATTTATTTATTTTAAATATGTTAGAATGTAATAGAATTTGTAGAATTGATGAATGGGCACGATAAAAATATCTAGTGAGTTTAAAAATTAAATTAGTTAGAAGAGCATGTCTTCCGTGTTTTAATTTACGTCCGTTTTCTAACGTATTTCTATCAATTTCTAGAACAAAGAGGTAAAAAGAAGAAGAAAAAGAAGGCCATCCTCAAGCTGTTGATCCTGGGAGCTGTCATCAAGGCCAAGATTGGAACTCTGCTGCAGATCCTAACTTATAAACTACAGGTGAGATCTTCAGTGAACTTCCTTTACCTTTTTTTCACACAAAATGAAGCTCAGGGGCAGTATGAATGCCATTATTATTCCATTGCAAAAAAGGGATGGTGCTATCGGCCTTCCACAACTCCGTCTCTCTCTCACGCTAGAAATTAGTGGCATTAACAAGAACTATTTTTCATTCGTTCAGGCCTGTCCGGCCTTCTACTTGCTAAATCGAATTTGCCACTCTGTGTTTTGTGCCGATATTTTTTAGCAATAGTAGCTATTTGTTATTATAAGTCTACCTGATTTGATTTATTAGGGTGCACTTAAGAAACCTGCATAGTTAACCATGTTTTTGAACTATTTTCAAACCTACTTAGATTGTGCCGATGGACACAAGGGAAGAAGAAGACAACCCTATCATCATCTATTCCAAAAGGACCTTTTCTCTCTTTCTAAGTTATAAAATATACATCCAACTCGATGGCTTTCCTCTCCTCATGAGCTATTTTGATAATTTCAGGTCAAATTCTTCATCGTGGCTGTTATTGGCTTGGCAATCAACCTAGCAAGACTCTGGATAGACTTGAAGAATAAGAACAGTCAGCAACCGCAGAAGGTAAGCAGAACTTTATAACCTGAACTTCTGAACTAATATTATTAAGAGGTGAAAGGACATCATTCATTTCGTACCTAAAAACTAAACCAGAAAAAAAAGCACAGCTGTCTTATGGGAAATGACCTCTTGAGCTTTTTTTACTACTTATTACAATAGCTGCCGGGGGTTAATTGTAGAATTTCGCTGTAATAGTAAAAAATACTCAAAATGTTATTTCCCATTAGAAAATAGTACTTTTTTTTCTGGCACTTTGTTTTTTGGCTATGTATAAATGTATAAAATGCACTTGAAAAAAGTAAAGGACATGTCCTTTACTTTCGTGTTTATCTTGTACATTACTGACATCGGTGAAGAAAAAAAAAATGTGACGAAACCTAGACTGAAATCGTCAACACTTCTTGAACAAGTGTGGTGATCAATGCTCGGGCCTTCTCCGTATGAGAAGAGGCCTATGCGCAGAAGTGGGACAATAATAGGCTGGTATTATTATTTGTAAGGGGTAATCTTTGGAAGTAGGTACTGATCCGATCATAAAAATTATATCACTGATAGAAAGCTACACTAGCCGAGTGTCATAGCAGTCGACTTCCTCTCGAACGAAGTCGCGGCTAGAAGCTATATAGTTATTGATATAACTAGAGGTAGATGATAGAATATAAAAAACTAAACAAATTGCGCATATCGCTATATCGTGGCGGAAGGTGCAGTGGTGGCCCAGTAGGTAGTAACGGCTTACGAGATGTGGGTCGTGGGTTCGAAACCAAGCAGGACTTCACGTTTTTGTATCTTGTAATAGAGGGCGACCGTAATGCTTGATGGCATTACACTCGCCTCCTACTACATGGGACTGGTGAAATGCGGGTGTTCTATAGGTACACCTCTGCCTAACTCTTCGGGGAAACAAGCGTGAAGTTATGTTATAAAAATAAGGAAATACTATTAAGTGTGAACCCAGTCTATCGCTACCGCATTCAGAACACACAGTATTTCACAGCAATATAACGTGTACTCGTATCCATCTTCATAAATGACTTCCAAGCTCATAAAACAAGTGATTCACTGCCGATCTGATTCATTCAGCGATGCATCATAATAAACTCACTCATGTGGACTGCACTGTATAAATAGTTGAACACTTTCACTGAGATTAACTACAGTATTACATACATAAACTCACACCTTTTCCTCATGAGGGTTGGCAGAAAACGTCACGTGGTTTAAATCCAATAGGTTTAAATCATCACCATTGCTCTCAAAACGGTGAAGGAAAACATGTGAGGAAACCGGCATGTCCTAGTACCAAAATTCGAAGACATGTGACATCTACCAACCCGCACTGGGACTCACTCCCTCTCACAGAGAGGAGGCCTGTGTCCCAGCAATGGGAACGATAACGGCTGATTATGTTGTTTCAAAATCTCTTCTGAAACTCTGCTGTTGAACGATTACTGACTATTACATTTGTATCATACGTTAAAAGCATCTTATTTTTAATTACCTAATTAGTACTCATAATTCAAGAGATCACCATCAAGCATTCCTTAATCCTATTCATTCATTCTTTATGAATACGTTCGTTCAGTGAATGAAAGTGAAGGTGCGTGCACTTTCATTTAGAACAATGACTGGATTTAGTCAATCTTTTGAGTTCGTATTTAACATTTAATTATACGCTACTAAGCTAATTAAAATAGTTAGAGCGTCATTTGTCGAAGCAACTTAGATAAATGGTCAAAAGAAAACGGAAATTTTCTTGTAGTGCCAACGATAAAGGTTGCCACATCTCAAAAATCCAACCTGTATAATTATGTCTTGATTGACTGCTTAGTTCCATAAAGGTATAGCGTGATGATAAACATTTGAAGGGTTACACTTTGCGATAAACTACAGAAGAATACGAACACATTCCAATATTGCTCATTCCCCATAGCAAATAGCGTGATAATTAATAGCCTATAGAACTGACCAGACTTATAGGGTTTTATTTTATTAGCCGTTAATGTCCCACTGTTGGGCAAAGGCCTCCCTACTCTCTTTCTACCTCTCTCTGTCCAGAGCTGCCAAGGACCAATTTTTATGAAACGAGTCCAGGTCATCCCGCCACGCCACCTCCGGCAGGGCAGGCATTATAGGGAATATCTATGCAAAATTTGAACAAAATCTATCTGGTAGTTTTTGCGTAATGCTGGAACATACATTCAGACAAACAGACATACCTATAAATTATATTTTCGGCGTTAGAATCGTGGCCAATCTTGCAAAAAATACTTTAAAAAAAACTTTTTTACAAAAAAAAACAACCGACTTCCATAAAAACACTACAATGTGAAAAATAACTTTAATTTAGGAAGTCGGTGTCTTTGGTTTTTGTATTTCATTTTTCGCCACCGACTTCCGAAATTAAAGTTATTTTTCACTTTGTAGTGTATCCATCCATCCATCTATGATATGTATGTATTTACAAAAACAAAAAATTGTATATAAGTAGTTTATCAGCCATCTTGTTACCATAACACAAGCATTAGGTTACTTAGCTTGGGACAAATGGTGCTGTGTGAAATGTCCAGGGATTTATTATTATTATTATAAGGGTTCCGTTTTTGTCATTTGGCTACGGACCCTAAAAAAACAAGGTACAGTTTTGACTTCACTACAATTTTATTATATTATGTATGTAGATTACGAACACCAATTACATACTTATTTACAATACATCGCTGGGTGTCTAAGGGCCATGGTAACCACTTTCCATTGATGTGGAACGTCGTCCCATTGACCGACCGTAAACTATATGTTATAGTATTTTCCTTATAACGAATTCCATATCAGTAAACATATGATTATCCACTTTTTTTACGCGTTCGAAAGCGCAAACCAGTTCTTTTAGCCGACTTATGTGTGTGATTTCACATTTTTTACGACCGAGTAAAAGTTTCGAGTGTTTTCATCGTATGATTAACAAAAAACTGAGATACTTACATATTCTTAAGTTCTCAGGTGAGCTATACGATTACTGGCAAATGCGTGCACTGACTGGACAGTTCCACTCAAATCTGTGTGGTTCATTTCCCAAAAGATCATCCCAGACATCAATCTTCATGGTCCTCACATGTCTGACCAAAATTATGTTTGAAGTTTAAAAGAGACTGTGACCTCAAAGTTGGTTTCGGTATTTCTTCTTAGAGTAGTCAGATTTTACAAGTTTGGTTTTAACAAAGCTTTCAGACATTTTCTTAAAATCCAAGTTATTAAGAGAGCAAGACCTAGGTAAATGGCTCGAACAGCCCTTTTCTGTGAGAGGGAGTGGGCTATAATCTACCACGTGGGCCCAGTGCGGGTTGGTGGATATTCATTCATTCAACCGGGCACAAATCCCGACTCTAGTCCACGCTACTACTGAAAAACTAACATCTTAATCGTAATTATTCTCCATTTCTTTTCCTCGGCCGTGAAAGATTCATCGCTAATCGATTAAGGGGATAGCCTCATTAATATTTGATACATACCTCGCACAGACGACATCGCCACACGAACGCACGAGACACCTCAATGCATTTCATTGAATTGGAAACTAAACGTATCGAATACATTATAGCACTAAAAAGATGTGTTCAGAAGATCAACTTTGCACTAATCTAAAATATTCCCACACAGCAGTAAACGATTTATGATGAGCCTTTGCGCACAGCCAAAGTGTGGAACTCTCTGCCAGCGTCTATGTTCCCTTCCACATTTAACCCTTCAAAGTGAAGAGGCATCTTTTGGGCACGCTCGATCTATTGTAGACCTCATCCAACGGTTGTCATCAAGCGTAATCGAGGTCAAGAGCCGGCCATTTTGCAATAAAAATAAAAATAAACTAGGTACCTGTTTTTTCATATAAAAATGCAATGTTTACTTATTTACAAAAACTGCGAGTGACGTGAAATAGACGATACGCGACGAATCACGTATGGGCTAATAAAGCGCGGACTCCTGTACTATCTTTAAAAAACTCTCTATTTATTAAATAAAATCAATAAGTCATTGATCTGATTAAATAAACGAAATTAAAGTCAAAGTCATTTACTGGCTTACTGTGTTTCTGCACAGTAAAATATGAGCGACAGCGCATGACAGCGTCATGCGTCTATGCAAGCTGTCAGCGACTCATGCGTTACTGCTAGACGCAGCCGTAGACCGTGCGGCGTGTCTGGCAGCTTGCTTTGAACGCAAAATTATTCAAACGCAAGTTCAGTGTTATGCGCTTAAAGGCCCACAAGGTTCACTTGATTGAACAGACTTGCCTTTAAGGTAAAGAGACGATGCATGATAAGATCTGATCTGTACTAATATTGTTCAATAGCACGGTCTCCCCAACTGGAACTTCTGAACGAGTATTTGGCAGTTTGTCACCGAAGACTTGAACAAATGACACAGATTCGTGTGTGAATGAGTGAATGACAACCGGAATGGAGTTCGATTCCCATGGCGTTACAAATATTTGTACTTACAAGTGTATCTGTTTTCGTAGTTTGTCTGTCATTTGGCGTGTAATTAACACTTGTAAAAGTGTGATTTTTGAGATCACACCTCGCAGTACTTATTATTAAAGCACAGCATTGCTGGCACAGTATTCAATGAGTTATTATATGGAAAGCTAAGTTAAATACATAAACATCGCGCCAATTTCCCCGCAGGGTTAGGCAGAGGTGCACCTATAGTACACACACAGTTATGTTAAGGTCCTATGTAACAGGGGGCCTAACAAGCCTATTGCTATCAACGGAGCACAAATCATTTACTCCTGGCTGATTCTGAGAAATGTCTGGTGGAATAACCTTTATCACTTAGGAATCGAATCCATGTGCTCCTGCACAGCAGCCAGACCAACGAGACAGGTACCTAGTTCAATACACATTAAACGTTTCGGTTTATACTTACAGGCACTTACAGTCATTGAATATATGTTAAACCATACCGCTAACTGTGACCTATCCTACGCAATGTTGACCCAGTCTTCCTGTAAACAAATCTTGGAGTTTTTGCACGATTGATCATTTTAACAAAAATAGCAGCTACCACTCCGCAATAGTTTATAAAAAAGTTTTATACAACATTATTAAAATTTAACCATTATATTAATAAGGACATTATAATACACTCCTTTGCAAAAAAACGGGCACCTTACAGTAATTAGCCTTATTAATATTATCCATAGAAAATGGATAATATTAATATTTTTAGTATGTCATTAGGATAAATGACTAGAAATTTCTTATTATCAATGAGAAAATAGTTTTTAACACTTAAATCCTGGAATCGATCTTTTGGTCAATGTAAACAGAGAGTCGTGTTAAAATGGACATTTTTATGGGTATAATGAAATTAAGACTACGAGTATTTTTATGGTATTTTAATTAAAAAAACCCGTCAAATGCGTGTCGGCCTCGCGCACCGAGGGTTCCGTACAATTACAATTTACGATTTATGACGTATTAAAAAAAACTACCTACTAGATCTCGTTCAAACCAATTTTCGGTGGAAGTTTACATACATCATATATTTTTTTTAGTTTTATCATTCCCTTATTTTACAGGGGGGGAACACACATTTTACCACTTTGGAAGTCTCTCTCGCGCAAACAATTCAGTTTAGAAAAAAATATATTAGAAACATCAATTTTTGAAGACATGTCCATAGATACCCCACACGCATGGATTTGATGACAAAAAAAAATTTGAGTTTCAGTTCTAAGTATGGGGAACCCCCAAAATTTATTGTTTTTTTTTTCTATTTTTGTGTGAAAATCTTAATGCGGTTCACAGAATACATCTACTTAACAAGTTTCAACAGTATAGTTCTTATAGTTTCGGAAAAAAGTGGCTGTGACATACGGACGGACCGACTCCATAAGGCTTCCGTTTTTTGCCATTTGGCTACGGAACCCTTAAAAGGGATTATTATTTAAAAAAAAACAAAAATTTCGAATTTGGAACTTTTTTTCATACCCAAACTCTTTATTAAGTGCCAGCAACATAGTTTGGCTATTAAAACCTCTTTAGAACTAAATGATTACCAATAATGTAGCAAAATCAAAACCGCCCGGTTTTTTTGCTAGGAGTGTCAAGTACTGTGTAACGCGAAAGTAAATAAACATCAAACCAAAAATAATATGCGAGAATCTAAGGGCCGTGTCGGGTTGAAAGCTTGTCACACCTAATTTAAATACATATTATAAATCATAGTTAATTAGCTATTAACCGGCTTACCAAGCTAAGCTGGTAGAAACAAAACGTTGTCAACGATGCTGATCTAAAAAGAAATTTGTTTGTCTTAAGACGCTTTCTCGGAACTTCATCTAGTCATCATTAGGGTTGACGCAAGAGGTGTCAATTTCTTGAGGTTTTTTGCCCCAACTTAGTTTAAGTTTGAACCCTCTTCTTTTCAAATTTAATACCTTGGTATCGTGTAACGATGTTGTAATTACGTTACTAAGTTAGTATTAGACTTCGTAGAGTTACGGAGAAGGAAAATATCGTTAGAAAAATTTGTAGATAAAAGTCTTAAATCACCAAAATTTTGTGAGCTAACGTTTTAATCAAAGCAATGTTCTTTGTGTAGATATACAAAAAAGCAGGCTTTACCGTTCATTAAGAAAACTGTAGGCTTATTTATGGGCTAAGTGGTATCGGTACGGAATAACCACGTACCTATCTAACACCTCGTCTACGATACGGTTATATAGCTACAAACATTGGTGATTCATCTAGCATAGACATAGTATTATGCCTACCCTAGCTAGCTTGACTGCGGGGAAATTGCGTAACACACTTAGAATGGATTAGCAATTTCCGTCAAAATCCTTCGATGCTGATCTTATAGCTGTCAACCCGAGGAAGACAGACCTAATCGCAATGTTAGATAGTTCAAGTTCAACTACTTAGATTGAAAAAGTGTAGAAATAAAAAGTTTCAACGGACATTGAATGATACTTTAATGTCTACATGATTCTACGAGTATTTACAGAGCACAGTTACAGGATTATCCAAAGCCTAATAAAAGGCAGCTGAAAAGGTTAGCCGTAAATAATGGACCTTGCCGATGTTAACTAGGATATGCTGCCATAAAATATAAAGAGGGAAATTTTGCTGGAGAAACCACTCTGCATTACCAAATCGAACAATGAAAGAACAAAGAACTCATAGCATAGTCCCCGGGAGATCGGACGACAAGAGGTAGACGATGAGAAAAAAAAAACATGATTCAATATTGTTGCTTCTCCTTTATACCTATACCTACGAATATTATAAAGAGGTAAAATTTGTTGGTTTGTTTGTATGTATGTAGGGGGTAGTCTCTGGAGCTAACAGTCGGATTTAAAAAAATCTTATTGCATTTGATAGCCCAATTTATGAGGAAGGTGGATTTATGGGGAAGGCTATCTATCATCACGCTACGACCCTTAAGAACCGAGTAAAATGAAAAAAGCCAGAAATAACTCTAAGCGAACGAACACGGGGGAGCGATGGGATGCGACGCGATGGGTCGGGGGTCAAAATTCACGCGGACGAAGTCGCGGATAGAAGCTAGTCTCATTCTAAATTGACAGGTATATGTGAGCCGTGTAGTGTTACTTCAAGATATAAGATATTATATGACCCTCTCAATGTGATATGAGCATAGTAAGTAAGTACCTTGTGGTGTTGTGGTCGAGCCGCTCTTCTTACTGAACTAGATAAACAAAATAAACGTTGGCATCATGTATCTGTGTCACGCGTGTTAGCGATCACCAGTGACTAACGTATCCATTGAAAGGTATTGAGAACCTTGTTGGTCTAGTGGTCGCAAGCGATATTGCTGAGCATGAGGTCTTAGTTTACCGGGTCGCGGGCTAAATGTTACTGGGTTTTATAGTAAATGCTACCGACTATTTTTTAATACCTTACTTAATGTCTTGTAAATTCCGCAATTTTGATTTGTATAACAACAAGACCTATCCTATAACCATCGCGCGACCTAGACGAGTCGATAGGCAGAGGCAGCTCACACACAACATCACGCCTTCTTTCCCCGAAGAGTTAGACATAGAAGTACTTTATACTGTGATATAGTTGACCCACATATTTTGCCAGTTACGTTTAAGTGCCATGTATGTCCGTCAATAGGGTGCGAGCCACCTCACCTCATGTATTGAAATTTGAAATCCATCCAATCCTTAGAATGCTTCGAGGATACAAAGAATCCCACAAAGATACATACGAGTAGATACGCGTGCAAAACATAACCTCTTTGCTGCCGCGCAGTGGGATAACAAAATAAACATTAGCTTCTCCATGTATCGGTGTCACGCGTGTCACGATCACCAATGAGTCTTCATTGAAAGGTAATGGAAGCATCATGTTATTATGTAGCTAGACAATTACCTGAGGCGGTAGAATTACCCTTTCAAATGGTTTGAGAATATTTAAGTGGCACCTGTGTGGATGACGCATACGCAACATCTTTCTGTCTGTCCTGTTCTGTGTGTCTGTCTAAGTACCTACCTACCTACATTGGAAAACCTTCAGAAACACGTGTTTTTTTTTCCAATTTATGGATTTTTCTCTCAATTTTTTTAAAGCCCACTCTTACGGAAAAGTTTATCTGGTATATTAAAATCATAATTTTTGTGCCCAGAGCTGTTCTCCTTTTTTATACAGGGTGGGAGAGACATCGACGCTTAAACTGTAATCAGAAATGTTATTATCACATTTCTGTTTTTTACTTTTTTGAACAACATTTTTTTTTTAATAAAAAAAAATGTTGTTCCGTACATTTTGACCGCGTTGGTATTGCACTTTTCTCTGAAACAGCAGTTTTGTTTTTGATAACCGACGGAAAAATTCTGTGCTAGAATCATGTGCTTTCATGGTTACAGTTTGCGCGTCGACCCTGCCGCCCTGTATACCTACTTGTAACATAAAATTATATAATATCTTGGTGTCGGTTCATATCATGTATTTAAGTTTATTTCACTGTCAAGTTAAAATAAAATATTTACTTATATTCTATTTAATTAAGAACAAAACAAACAGGTCGACGCCAACAGGGAGGAGTTTTCATGATTTTTAGAAGTCAGTTACGAAATAAACATTCATGAATAAATTATTTCAAGTGGCAACCCTGCTTAAGTAATGAATACTCTCGAGCGGGTGGGAAATACCACGATTAAGGTCGATGGCATCCGTGTAGGTCGCAGTGAAAGTGACCCCCGCGCCAGGCTATGGGTTAGTGCAGAGTACAGGGTGCGCAGGCGCATAGCTACTAAATGTATGGGTAAAGAAAAGAAAGAGAAAGAGAATTTTTCTCTTTTCTTTACTCAGAGAAACTGATCAGTAATTTGCTCTTCAAGAAGTGAAAACAGTTGAGAAAATATTATTATGGTTATTTATTCATATTTCATTTTTTTTTTTGTTTTTTAATATGAAGTTCTCATCTATTTTATGATTAACTTGTGAGTTTTTATGATTCACGTTTTTGGAAAGTATTTTAGCATACCAATAACATATAACGTTATAACATATTGGGGTTTATTCATTAACGATGATTAAAGTTAAGTAACGCTTAAACGTCAAAAATGTATGGTTAAACAGTCGCTAATCACTGCTTAACTTTAAGCAACGTTTATGAATAAAAGGGATTATGTATAACATTCCATCACGTCTGGGGCCAATAAGCCAATAATGATTTCATTTATTATTTGACACACGCAGACGCAGCGGGGTCATTGCGTAACACACTAACAGTAGGTAGCAATGGCTGTCATTTTGACAGTACAACAACATTCATTGCGTTATGTACGTTGTTGAGCAGACAATTTTTTCGAATATATGAAGCAATGGATTAGCAATATCCTTCAAAATGATTCAGATTGTGATTGATAGACATTGATAGTGTGTTACGCTATTAGAGTGGAGGTAATGCGACTTTCCTTACTTTAATCACAAATTATACTAAGTATCTCGTACTTGAAGTCTTTACTTACAGACACCGTCCAAAAGGAAAGAAAAAGTTGTTAGTGATAATGCATTGTCTGTCAATCATTCACACTGTCAATGTTCCATACATATTTATTATAGGAAGTTATAAATTATGTACAAAAAAAAAACAAAAAGGCGGACTTCCTAATTCCCTAAACACGTCTCAATGAATTGTTAATTTATTTAAACAACTACTTTTCGAAGGCACATAATTCAGAAACCCGCTACGCGCCCATTCTTAAAACATATAATTTACAAATACCTCGGAGTCGGTACCGGTAGCAACATCCGTGTGGGTCACAGCGAAAGTGACCCCGCGAGCTCGGGCCCAGCGGTGCAGGGTTAAGTTATTTAAATGGGTGATAACTGGCAAGACACCTGTCGAACTCTTCTGTAAAAATCTCACCGTTTTAAAACTTAGTAGTAGTGAGCTTGAAGTCAGCTGTCAATATAATGTTAATACTTAGCATCAATGAAAGAGAGACGCACAGAACAAGGAAGTATGGCAGAAGAGAGGGGAGGGGAGAAATCACCCACAGCTGCTCTCCCCTCTCCTTATTTCTCCCCTCGCCCTTGATTCCGGGCTGAAATGATGATGATGATGACTTAGCATCAAGTGGAATGACAGCTCACTTTAAGCTTACTTGGAATAAGTTTTCAAGCTGAGATTTATACAGAATAAACCGGCTGTTGTGCTATTCTGTAAAAATTTAGCGGTAAAAACTTATGTCGATGGAGTCTGAAGCGTACTGTCAATCCGTAGCATCAGACGGGAGAACCTTAGGAGGACAGGACCGACCATAAAGACACAGTTTGTATATACACATAAAAGATAAAATATAAAATCATCAAGTAAAAAGTTAACTACACTTTCATAAATCCTCTCACAGTACTTTTGACATGCCGACAAAATCTTCGTCCATTCGTCCGCAAAAAGATCGTCGGTTGGATTAGTGTCCAAGAGATCATTAAGTGTGGCAAGAGTACGCGCAACTGTGCGATATGGAAGCACAGCTAACAGCCTCTGCTTTCTGCCGCGGCATGAATAACTACTATAAAATAATAATTTTTCGGCAAGAGGCCTTTAAGTAGTAAGGCATCAGACTTGTGCGAGCTGGCGAAATTGTTGTGTGTACCAAATTCATATTTATGTGACATCTCTGCCTTCACCTTCGGGGAATACCTACAGGCGAGATGATATATTCTTTACCCATAAAGGTACTTTTACGAAAGCAAACCAACAAACGTTTCGTGCACTAGAATTGAACCCGCGACGCGGTGACGTAGCGTAGTACCTAAGCCAATGGAATCCATGCTTTAGGAATATCATTGAACTCAATAAAACAGCATCGCAAGTCGATGAAATATCGATTGCCTATCTTAGTGGAAGCAAGATCTCTCTTGCAGGGAGAAATAACTTTATGACAGCTTGGGAGTAGCTAGAGATCTGAGATTAAAGATAATAATGATCTTTAGGCATGATTATTATTTTAGTAGCGTGTAATTTATGTTAAATAGCTGCTTCTTATTATCATGAACTTAACTTGGATTAGTATCTAAAGGAGGATGCATGGTTGTTTTATCGTTGATCTACCTCGTGATCTACCTAGAGCCAAGTGGCAGTGCCGTAATAACATGGCTTGATCTGCCGCCTGTCATCCCCGAAGGGACAGACAGAGCGGCATCTATAGTTCACCCACATTTCGTCAGTTATGCTTAAGCCTCATGTGATGGGGGCGAGCCTACTGCCTAAAAGTTTTCTGAAAACTTAAAAAACGGCATCTTTGAAAGCAGCACATGTGTAGTAGTGGCGCGGTAATGGGATCGAGGTAACGACATTGAGTTATACATTTTTACCGCACCGGGGCACATCTCCTTCTATCGTATATCTATGGTGCCTACCACGCAACAACAGTTTAACTTACGTATGCGGTATCCTTAACTAATCGACAAGCAGAAATAAGATGGTAGTTTCTCCATGTTAAGGATGGGGTTTCGATGGGGAAAGTTGAAGCATCATGAACATTTACAAGCACTTTTTATTTATTAAGAATTAATTCGGACAGTTCGGTACGAAGCGTAGCATACCACTGCATTTTTAAGAATGGATTCACGTCTTCTCGTCACAACACAACCTTATTAATGATTCTCTCTTGTCCTCAGATAATCTACTACGAACACGCCCAACACCAGCACCATTACGACCACGAAGAAGAGGAGCAGCATGGCTGGGGCCCCTGGTCCAGGAGCATAATACCTGATGATGTGAGTATGGAGGTCAGTAGCACACATCTGACCTAGCCACGTCTTCCACCTAAAACATCAACAATTGAGAACTGAGCAGTGTGTAAGACCATTTTAAGTTTATTAGGTTGGTGAAATCGTAAGAAAGCAGCTGACTTAGCATTGCATGAGTCTCCACGAGTGACAACCCGCTACCAACTTCACCAACTGTATATTTTCACCACGGCTTGAACCATTCTCGTAGAGCTCGTACCACACCTAGCACGGAATTTCTATGCGGGGAGCGTCTGGTGACGACAGAACTAATAAAATTCTTAGTCCCAAAAGTGTATTGAGAACTTCTGTCACGGTCCACCTTCATCTTCAAAGCGATCTGTTTATATTTAATACGTCATTATAGTATCATTGACTGCCCCGTAGGTGTCGTGATCGCAAGCGGGACTGCTGAGCGTGGGGTCCTGGGTTCGATTCCTAGGTCGGGCAAAGTGTTAATGGGTGTTTCCATTAGGAATTTCTTAGTAACAGCCCGGAGTTTAGAAGTGTGATATCCCCGTGTCTCGGAAAGCACGTTAAGCCGTTTGTCCTGCGCCTGGTCTCTCTCCGGTCTTGTTTGATTACGTGCCGTGGACTATGAGAGTGAGGGAAGAGAGACTGCATCTGTGTCTGCGCTCACACTTGTGTACTACAATATCTCCTGCGCCGAAGGCTAGTCTCCTTTGAGCCGTGGCCGAAATATTATCTGGAGGACTATTAGTGCGAGTAAACGGTGACACACTTGTTGTATTGAAAGTATTGAAAATGCCGCCCATAGAAATGATGCCGCCTCTCGAAGTGGCTGCCGAGGCGTCATCGTGCTCTGTAGTCCATGCCGACATGATAGAGTTGCCCTATCAAGACATCTTCATAAATATTCACTGCAGACCGTATCCAATAACGTTTTCTATAAATAACTAAACCCAGTTTCACATAGACCGGTTTTTTCCACAGGAAACCGAAGTGGACGCCAGTGAAGTCTCACCCTACAAAGCGCAAGAAAGAAATCCACAGTTGTATGCCCATCCTTTTCTAACGAGAGTGTAAGATAATTCTGTCTCTTTCACTCCAGTCATAGTATAGTGTAAAACTTGAATTGCGTTTGGAAACTTGTTAAACCTACCATGTATGAAGAAAAATCGTCAAATATTAAAATATTATAGTCATTGTGTTGACTGCCTCGTTGGTCTAGTGGTGGAAAGCGCGACTGCTGAGCATGAGGTCCTGGGATTGATTCCCCGGTCTAGCAAACTTTTACTGGCAGCAGCCCAGTCTAGATTTCAGCCTGGCTAATTGCGAAAGGCTCGCCCCCTATAAATAGAACTTACCTAAAAATAACTGGCGAACTGTAGGTGTGTATAAACGGTTAGAGAAATTAATAGTACAGCAAGTTGACACATTTCTACAATTTACCGTATTATATATATAACCTTTCAAACAACTGTCTGTGAAGATAGTGTGTGTGTACCTTTGTGTGTACTAGGTGAAGTTCGTACTCCATATGATAAGCAATGAATTTCCGTAACTTTAAATACATTACACCTCTCTGCCTATCGCCTCGGAGCATACTGGCGTTATGTTATGTTATTGTAAGTAGTGAAAACCATAGACAAGATACTTGCAAGTTTTTTCCCGCAGTTTATCATGATATTGAAGCTTGTATCAGTAGAAAGTGAGAATCATTGTTTTTCCTGCATTTTCTCAGTGTGTATGAGGAAAACAGCGTTTTCTGACGATACATTTTGTGTGGTAGGTTTTTCATTATATTTGACGGTAGACAATGGCGTATGTGAACGACTACTTGTGTAAATGCGAGAAGTAGAAAATTGTGTTATTTATGAAAATTGTGGAAGTATGAACAAATAAATTATATATAAGTTTGAAAGTTAGTCTAGGAGTTGGATCATTGGCTGCTGTGCTTAAATACGCAGGTTTGATGCCTAAAGACGGGTGTTTTATGGCAAAAAATAAAAAATATGCTGAGAATCAGTACTTTTGGAACGTCAAAATTACATAAGACAGTCCCCCAAAACCCCCGCCCTTCACCACTTCCTAGTGCTTTAGCTGGGAAGAAGTGGCGCAACCAACTCCCCAGCAGCACAGCTAGTAAAGATATTTCTAAAGTTTCTATTATCTGTGTAACAAAAATTATCAATTATAAGTACCAACTTAGAATTTTGGAAAAATGAAAGAAAATTATTTTACAGGCATTTTCTTGCCTTGTTAAAAGTATCGAACAAACAGACAGAAAAATCAACGATTTCACATTTTATAATTAGGTATTAAGTAATCATGATCGCACGCAAGTAGTCGGTGTTGCCAGCAAAAGGGTCAGTGTTGCAAATATTAAATACAATATTATACCTAAGATTTAAGTGTAATTAATAAATAAGGCATTAATTAAGTTGAGGCCATAGTGTGATTGTTATTTATTGAGCGCTTGTGTGAGTATGCCTTTATTTATTTTAATTAAATTATTTTTTGAAAATGTCTTGTTTTACTTGACAATTAACCATCCTAAACCGTTGCAAGGACGGAACCGGTCGAAGTGGAGGAGCTTGGGGCTTGGGAGCTTTTCCAGCAGTGGTCGTCTTACGGCTGAAATGATGATGATTAAACCGTTCCAAGCACACCCCGCCAAGACTTCAAGCGACGCAAATACTGTAACTTTATGGGTAACTACAGTTCTGAGCCGTTTTGGGGCTCATGGGACTCATGGGCTCATGGGGCCCGAGTGCGCGTATCCTTTTTAAGGAAATTTCTCGCCGGCTGGTCGACACTTCACATGACCAGAGGGCACGTTTCCAGATGACAGTGATGCGGACTAGTACTTCGACATTTGAAAGTATGAGAGAAATCTGAAAAAGCCACGTCTACAAATCGTGCAAATTATGTTAACTTAAAAGTTTGTATAAGTACAACAGTTGTAACTTGTAAAGTTTTGTGATATAGAGCCCTATGGCTGTGATATTTCTACAGTTCGGCCGTCGACAGAATGCGTTCCTAACACCTGTCAGCGCGACAATTCTAGTAACTAATATAGATCAAATTCGCAAAACACGTATTCGTTTTTATGAAACTGACAGGAGTCAAGAACGCATGCTCTCAGCGGTCGGACTATATTTGATTAGTTGCACTATGAAAACAAAGTAACATTGTACAGTCAGCTACAAAAATTCATGGTTATTTTAGAATTTTGATTGTTTGATATCATAAACCTAACTGACTGTACTTGCCAAGTTCAAAACTTTCTTTTTGAACCCCCCTATTCATCACTACCTTATTATGTAGGTCGAAAGACAGCTCACCAATAGATAGCTCATCAATATTAGCTCCTTATTTAAGTCCCTCCGGGAGCGTAGAAAAAGATAGTGATTGATAGTCTTACTTATGAGGTGGGCAGAAAGAGCCATAAGATCACAGCTAAACAATTGATAGCTTAGTTAACTCACAATGTAAGGTGCATTGCGTTGGTCTCTTGTGGGGTGCTCAGCTCACAGCTCACCTTCATAACCAATATATAGCTTACCATAATTATGAGGTGCCTAGACTACCCGTCACTATGTTGTAAACACAGTGACGGGTAGTCTCTTGTAGGGCGGGCAGAAAAAGAAGTAAGCTCACAGCTCAACAATAGATAGCTCACAAGTAGGCCTAAAATACCTAGGTAATTGTTAAAGAAAGGTGAGGGTTGCCATCTCGACAGAATATTAAAATAAACGTATCATTTATAAAACCAAAAATATATTTTCTCATTAATACATACTGTTAAACAAACAATCATTACATACAGGCACTATAAACAAAAACCGACGACCACCGATACTACTCTCAACTAGCCACGGAAACACACGATCACTCCCGATCACGCCCGAACTACCGCGGCGAATACTTCGGGTTATCAGGCGCATAAGTGAAACTTCTCAACTCGTAAGAAACGCCATTTTGATTATCATAACCGATTTCCTTTTTGAAATCTTCGAATTCCGAACAACCGCCGAATACTCGATTCGGCTTGCGGTCGGGCGAGTTCGGGTCGCGTTCGTCAGTCTCCGGATCGGATGGCTCGCTGTGATTGGTCGGCAGCGGTCGGAATAAGGCGGAATGGGCGGTCGCCGTGTCGAGATCGGCTTTCCTCGATACGATTATACGTATGTCAGTGTGCAGGTACAGTTTACCGGATTTCGATGTCATAAACCTGGAATAAAGAGAAATAAACTGTTACTTTTATGTTTATTATTTACAGAGAATGTAGGGCAAGGTGGGACATATTAATAAACCGCTCTCGTTTGAGATTAAGTTTCATGAGTAAATAAACGTTAAAATTATATTGCATTTTCGGTAACCACTGGCGTTTTTAACAAAAAAGCCAGAGACCAGCTTTTAACAAAAAAAAAAACTGAAAAACAAAATTGATCTCACAATTTACAAGGTCATTCTAAAAAATTAGAGAAACCATCATCAATACTATAGCTCGACTTCATCCACTGCTGGGCACAAGCCTCTCCTTGTTTCTGCCAATTCTTACGCTCCTGTGCCAGCCTCATCCAGGTTCTACCCGCGATAGCATCAATGTGGTCCGCTCATCTCTCCCACATTCAGTTCTTGAAGAGATTCTCTAAGATGTATAAGATATCGAAGCCACTAGTACCAGCCAAAACGCTTTAGTAAACCATTATAAATTAATGTACCCTCGGCCTAAGTAACATCCAGGTTCCTAAGAAACGTCTTAGAAACCATTCTAGCTACTTGGAGACATGCATCACTAAAAAATTCCAACTAAATATTGCATCAAGTACAGTCAAAAGTACCAGGAGACCAGACTCACCTAAGGTGTATAAGATACCGCAGCCACTTGTGTGCGTGATGGCGTGCAGGCGGGTCGGCTCCCGCCGGCATGTACAGCGTCCTCTGTCGTAAGAAGGTCCGCGCACTAGCCGGCATGCGGGTCAGGTCGTACAGCACGACGAACATCTTGACCAGCGTGCCGTGAGGGTTGAAGAGGGACACCTGCACGGTGCCGGAACGGGCGACACGGTAGCCAGAGGAGCCGAGGTTTATGTGACCCTAGAAAAGAGAAGAAAGAATTAGCTACCAGATTTTCTAGGTAAATACAATCGTTAAGTAATCCGGCCAAAGTCGAAGCCAGAACTAATAATGAAAGACAACACGATTTGACAGTTGTCCCTACTCCCGATGTGTTTTTACCCGTCCGAAAA
This sequence comes from Apamea crenata, assembly GCA_949629185.1. Lineage (NCBI taxonomy): Eukaryota > Metazoa > Arthropoda > Insecta > Lepidoptera > Noctuidae > Apamea > Apamea crenata. The sequence goes on along the minus strand of OX451379.1, from coordinate 10,649,679 downwards.
ATGTAATTTGACACTTGTTTTGACGGATCAACTACTTCCGGACAGGCCTGTATCTTCGTTGACGGACTTGGAGAGTAGACCCTTGGTTTAAAGGGCATGAGTACTGGTAAAAAAAAAATGCCGAACTTTGTGACATTACTATGACCTTAATATTATTAAAACCTGCCTCAAGAAGTCAATTAATGCCTGTTGCTATTGATGGATAAATACACTAAGTTATTGGTTCATGAATTAACGACTAACTGACAGACTGATCGACAGAGTTATGCACAAACAGACTGGTAATCTTGAGTGGTTTATGTATAACTAAGCTCAATTAATCAAACTTATCCGCAGATTTATGATCACTTGTCTGGAAGACAGCTCACCATATGAGGCGCGTTGCTCTCTTGTGGGGTGGGCAGAGAGCCGAAGATAAAACGTTGCCCCACACTAGGAATTTCTCCTGTGTCGTGGGTGCGTTTACAGACATATAAACTCACATACACAAAGAGACAGGAACCCGCGACACGCAGCGCAGCAGTCAATCGCTTAACGACTGCGCCAACCGTGCCGTCATTTAGATAACTTGGATAGCTCACCATATAAGGCGCGTTGGTCCCTCCGGGCGCGTAGAAGAACACAGTGACTGGTAGTCTCTTGTGGGGTGGGCAGAAGGAGCCGTAAGCGCCAAGTTCGGCGGTGAAGCCGTGGACGGTCGCTACGGGCTCTAGGCGGCCTTTTAGAGCGGATTCTTCGAAGCTTCCTGGAATTTTATACAACATAAATAATTAGATAAGGGGACTAAGCAATAACTGTGAAGATTGTTGATACGACCAATGAGATACCTAATAAAAAAGTTGTTTTTTTTTTTGCTATTTCTGAAGTTCAATCTCTCCGCTAAGTAATTTAAAAAAAACTTCGCTTTTCACGCTAAATATCAGACCGATTTTGAAATATCTCACATTGATATACATATTAGATGCTATCAAAGACCATTAAATTACGGTTTTTTTATGAAAATTCATGCCACCAGTTGGCGCCACTACGATAACAGGTCTTCCATCTTGTGAACGTCATTTTAGAAAACCCTCATTGCTAAATCAAACGATAATGGTAAATTGTTTAAACATAAAAATTATTGGTCTATATTTGACAACAAAGTTGGTTATTTTTTCAGTTCAGGTAATTTTGCGATGGACTGCTTCTGAACAATTACCTGTACCTCTCACAGTAATTTTACTTCTGACTTGCATTAAAGTGATCTTGTTGCTATAAGGTTGGGTGGTATCAGAGGCATAATAATTAACTAATCGTATGCTGCACTGGTTGACGTCGTCACGTCAACGCCGGCTGTCGCTGCAAACTAGCGCTGGGGCTCTGTCTCGTTGCGTGGATGTGACACATGTTTTCCCTCCGCTTGTTATTTTTATGTGTTTGTGTTCTTTTAATAATTTTTAATTTTAATAATTTTCTACATGTACACGTCTATAACGCGGTGATCAAACAGTGCAATATAAGAAACTGCACTCGCAAACAAATAAAAAATACACTCACATCCTGGTTACTAAACATGTCATATGACGAAGCAGAAAAGATTATTACAGTGGTTAAATAGTTTTTTCACAGATACAATTTATTGGTTTGTCTCACATACACCTACTCTACTACTACTCTCGCTTAAACATCCTCAAACTCATCATCACATGATCACACACTCTCACACTCATTCACAACACATGATCACACACACTCACACTCATTTACAACACACATGATCACACACATAAACTCACACTCATTCACATAATAATAGCGTTTTTATCTCTAGTTTTATTATTATTAATTCTTTTCATTCTCGATTTGATTGTTATGTTTTCTTTAATTTTGATTCTTAGATTTTATTTAGTTTTTTGTTGTGATTTGAAGCAAACATATTATACTTTTATTGATTCTAACATGTTTTTAAAATAAATGTTTTAAATGGTAAACCCTCCATATAGACCAGGGTAGAAGCCTTTAAAAATAATAAAAAGTGAAAAAAAATAATAGTAGGATAAAACCCATTAGAAAAGGAGGGGAATATTATAAAAATGAAAGGAAAAATAATTTACGGGCGATCTGAGGTCGGGAAGGGGATGGGGGTGAGTTTTTAAGGGTAAAAACGGTTTTTCTTGATTTCCGGCAAAACTAAAAGTCCTATCGAAAAAAGTCAAATGGCAAAGTTGTAGGAAATAAAAAGATCTAAAACTTTTGTATTTACACTTTTTTCACATAACCTCAAAATTTATGTGAAAAATTCAAAAAACCAAGTTTTTGGTTTTTTATTTTTATCTTTTACATTTTTTTTTGTTTTTTAACGAAATTTGGTGAAAACTTACCTTTTTATGTCCCAAATACGCTGTAATTTATTTGATTAAAAATATTTATTATTTCACCTTATTTTGAATTAATACCGAAAAAGCACCCTAATTTTCAATCGAAAATTCACCCGTCAAAATATCAGCTTTTTTCAAAAAGTTGGTATGTTTTCTGTTCGTTGAAATCTCTACTTTCCGATGGTGAAAAAAAATATATATGTTACAATAGTAAATCTTCTCAGAAAATGCAAAAAATCGAAAAAAACTCGAATTCGATAACTGATAATCTGAAAAGACAAAATCGAATTATTAATGCCTTCACTATTTTATCGTGAGTATACCCCCATGAAAAAACAATATTAAAGAAATAAATGTCAAAATGTATAAAAAATATATTAAAAATCTATAATAAATGTATAAATATATAAAAAATATGTATAGTAAATATATTTTTAATAACTAACTTTTGGCCGATTTTCATGTATATTTCATATATTTCAGATATATTCAAAATATATTTTTTTAATATTTTTAGCTATCGGCCAAAAGTTAGTTATTAAAAATATATTTACTATACATATTTTTTATATATTTATACATTTATTATAGATTTTTAATATATTTTTTATACATTTTGACATTTATTTCTTTAATATTGTTTTTTCATGGGGGTATACTCACGATAAAATAGTGAAGGCATTAATAATTCGATTTTGTCTTTTCAGATTATCAGTTATCGAATTCGAGTTTTTTTCGATTTTTTGCATTTTCTGAGAAGATTTACTACAGTAACATATATATTTCAATATTCCCCTCCTTTTCTAATGGGTTTCATCCTACTATTATTTTTTTTAGTTTTAAAAATTATCGACCCTGGTCTAATATTGGTGCCCAAGATACAGGCTTGCCTAGTTTGGGGCCAATGTAAAAACTCGTGTAATTTTTTGAGCAATAAAGTTTTATTATTATTATTTATTTTTATTATTAATGCGGTATGTTTTTTACCGCAAATAAAAGTATTTCTTTCTTTCTTCCTAATAAGTGTGCAAGGACTGTAGTAGCAGTTGGTACTGACCCAGTAGGCCAGTGCTGGGCCGCATGCGTAGCTTGCTGGCGGCCGGCGGCGGCGCGGGCGGCGCGGGCGGCGGGGGGGCGGCGGCCGGCGGGGGGGGGGAGCGTAGTAACAGTTGGTACTGACCCAGTAGGCCAGTGCTGGGCCGCATGCGTAGCTTGCTGGCGGCCGGCGGCGGCGCGGGCGGCGCGGGCGGCGGGGGGGCGGCGGCCGGCGGGGGGGGGGAGCGTAGTAACAGTTGGTACTGACCCAGTAGGCCAGTGCTGGGCCGCATGCGTAGCTTGCTGGCGGCCGGCGGCGGCGCGGGCGGCGCGGGCGGCGGGGGGGCGGCGGCCGGCGGGGGGGGGGAGCGTAGTAACAGTTGGTACTGACCCAGTAGGCCAGTGCTGGGCCGCATGCGTAGCTTGCTGGCGGCCGGCGGCGGCGCGGGCGGCGCGGGCGGCGGGGGGGCGGCGGCCGGCGGGGGGGGGGAGCGTAGTAACAGTTGGTACTGACCCAGTAGGCCAGTGCTGGGCCGCATGCGTAGCTTGCTGGCGGCCGGCGGCGGCGCGGGCGGCGCGGGCGGCGGGGGGGCGGCGGCCGGCGGGGGGGGGGAGCGTAGTAACAGTTGGTACTGACCCAGTAGGCCAGTGCTGGGCCGCATGCGTAGCTTGCTGGCGGCCGGCGGCGGCGCGGGCGGCGCGGGCGGCGGGGGGGCGGCGGCCGGCGGGGGGGGGGAGCGTAGTAACAGTTGGTACTGACCCAGTAGGCCAGTGCTGGGCCGCATGCGTAGCTTGCTGGCGGCCGGCGGCGGCGCGGGCGGCGCGGGCGGCGGGGGGGCGGCGGCCGGCGGGGGGGGGGAGCGTAGTAACAGTTGGTACTGACCCAGTAGGCCAGTGCTGGGCCGCATGCGTAGCTTGCTGGCGGCCGGCGGCGGCGCGGGCGGCGCGGGCGGCGGGGGGGCGGCGGCCGGCGGGGGGGGGGAGCGTAGTAACAGTTGGTACTGACCCAGTAGGCCAGTGCTGGGCCGCATGCGTAGCTTGCTGGCGGCCGGCGGCGGCGCGGGCGGCGCGGGCGGCGGGGGGGCGGCGGCCGGCGGGGGGGGGGAGCGTAGTAACAGTTGGTACTGACCCAGTAGGCCAGTGCTGGGCCGCATGCGTAGCTTGCTGGCGGCCGGCGGCGGCGCGGGCGGCGCGGGCGGCGGGGGGGCGGCGGCCGGCGGGGGGGGGGAGCGTAGTAACAGTTGGTACTGACCCAGTAGGCCAGTGCTGGGCCGCATGCGTAGCTTGCTGGCGGCCGGCGGCGGCGCGGGCGGCGCGGGCGGCGGGGGGGCGGCGGCCGGCGGGGGGGGGGAGCGTAGTAACAGTTGGTACTGACCCAGTAGGCCAGTGCTGGGCCGCATGCGTAGCTTGCTGGCGGCCGGCGGCGGCGCGGGCGGCGCGGGCGGCGGGGGGGCGGCGGCCGGCGGGGGGGGGGAGCGTAGTAACAGTTGGTACTGACCCAGTAGGCCAGTGCTGGGCCGCATGCGTAGCTTGCTGGCGGCCGGCGGCGGCGCGGGCGGCGCGGGCGGCGGGGGGGCGGCGGCCGGCGGGGGGGGGGAGCGTAGTAACAGTTGGTACTGACCCAGTAGGCCAGTGCTGGGCCGCATGCGTAGCTTGCTGGCGGCCGGCGGCGGCGCGGGCGGCGCGGGCGGCGGGGGGGCGGCGGCCGGCGGGGGGGGGGAGCGTAGTAACAGTTGGTACTGACCCAGTAGGCCAGTGCTGGGCCGCATGCGTAGCTTGCTGGCGGCCGGCGGCGGCGCGGGCGGCGCGGGCGGCGGGGGGGCGGCGGCCGGCGGGGGGGGGGAGCGTAGTAACAGTTGGTACTGACCCAGTAGGCCAGTGCTGGGCCGCATGCGTAGCTTGCTGGCGGCCGGCGGCGGCGCGGGCGGCGCGGGCGGCGGGGGGGCGGCGGCCGGCGGGGGGGGGGAGCGTAGTAACAGTTGGTACTGACCCAGTAGGCCAGTGCTGGGCCGCATGCGTAGCTTGCTGGCGGCCGGCGGCGGCGCGGGCGGCGCGGGCGGCGGGGGGGCGGCGGCCGGCGGGGGGGGGGAGCGTAGTAACAGTTGGTACTGACCCAGTAGGCCAGTGCTGGGCCGCATGCGTAGCTTGCTGGCGGCCGGCGGCGGCGCGGGCGGCGCGGGCGGCGGGGGGGCGGCGGCCGGCGGGGGGGGGGAGCGTAGTAACAGTTGGTACTGACCCAGTAGGCCAGTGCTGGGCCGCATGCGTAGCTTGCTGGCGGCCGGCGGCGGCGCGGGCGGCGCGGGCGGCGGGGGGGCGGCGGCCGGCGGGGGGGGGGAGCGTAGTAACAGTTGGTACTGACCCAGTAGGCCAGTGCTGGGCCGCATGCGTAGCTTGCTGGCGGCCGGCGGCGGCGCGGGCGGCGCGGGCGGCGGGGGGGCGGCGGCCGGCGGGGGGGGGGAGCGTAGTAACAGTTGGTACTGACCCAGTAGGCCAGTGCTGGGCCGCATGCGTAGCTTGCTGGCGGCCGGCGGCGGCGCGGGCGGCGCGGGCGGCGGGGGGGCGGCGGCCGGCGGGGGGGGGGAGCGTAGTAACAGTTGGTACTGACCCAGTAGGCCAGTGCTGGGCCGCATGCGTAGCTTGCTGGCGGCCGGCGGCGGCGCGGGCGGCGCGGGCGGCGGGGGGGCGGCGGCCGGCGGGGGGGGGGAGCGTAGTAACAGTTGGTACTGACCCAGTAGGCCAGTGCTGGGCCGCATGCGTAGCTTGCTGGCGGCCGGCGGCGGCGCGGGCGGCGCGGGCGGCGGGGGGGCGGCGGCCGGCGGGGGGGGGGAGCGTAGTAACAGTTGGTACTGACCCAGTAGGCCAGTGCTGGGCCGCATGCGTAGCTTGCTGGCGGCCGGCGGCGGCGCGGGCGGCGCGGGCGGCGGGGGGGCGGCGGCCGGCGGGGGGGGGGAGCGTAGTAACAGTTGGTACTGACCCAGTAGGCCAGTGCTGGGCCGCATGCGTAGCTTGCTGGCGGCCGGCGGCGGCGCGGGCGGCGCGGGCGGCGGGGGGGCGGCGGCCGGCGGGGGGGGGGAGCGTAGTAACAGTTGGTACTGACCCAGTAGGCCAGTGCTGGGCCGCATGCGTAGCTTGCTGGCGGCCGGCGGCGGCGCGGGCGGCGCGGGCGGCGGGGGGGCGGCGGCCGGCGGGGGGGGGGAGCGTAGTAACAGTTGGTACTGACCCAGTAGGCCAGTGCTGGGCCGCATGCGTAGCTTGCTGGCGGCCGGCGGCGGCGCGGGCGGCGCGGGCGGCGGGGGGGCGGCGGCCGGCGGGGGGGGGGAGCGTAGTAACAGTTGGTACTGACCCAGTAGGCCAGTGCTGGGCCGCATGCGTAGCTTGCTGGCGGCCGGCGGCGGCGCGGGCGGCGCGGGCGGCGGGGGGGCGGCGGCCGGCGGGGGGGGGGAGCGTAGTAACAGTTGGTACTGACCCAGTAGGCCAGTGCTGGGCCGCATGCGTAGCTTGCTGGCGGCCGGCGGCGGCGCGGGCGGCGCGGGCGGCGGGGGGGCGGCGGCCGGCGGGGGGGGGGAGCGTAGTAACAGTTGGTACTGACCCAGTAGGCCAGTGCTGGGCCGCATGCGTAGCTTGCTGGCGGCCGGCGGCGGCGCGGGCGGCGCGGGCGGCGGGGGGGCGGCGGCCGGCGGGGGGGGGGAGCGTAGTAACAGTTGGTACTGACCCAGTAGGCCAGTGCTGGGCCGCATGCGTAGCTTGCTGGCGGCCGGCGGCGGCGCGGGCGGCGCGGGCGGCGGGGGGGCGGCGGCCGGCGGGGGGGGGGAGCGTAGTAACAGTTGGTACTGACCCAGTAGGCCAGTGCTGGGCCGCATGCGTAGCTTGCTGGCGGCCGGCGGCGGCGCGGGCGGCGCGGGCGGCGGGGGGGCGGCGGCCGGCGGGGGGGGGGAGCGTAGTAACAGTTGGTACTGACCCAGTAGGCCAGTGCTGGGCCGCATGCGTAGCTTGCTGGCGGCCGGCGGCGGCGCGGGCGGCGCGGCGCGCGGCGCGGGCGGCGGGGAGGCGGGGGGCGGCGCGGGGGGGGAGCGCGCCACGGGGTGGAACAGGGCGCTGCGGACATACAAAACTCATGACTGCCCGCTAAAAGTTTCTTATAGAAAACACCTTTGGGTGCACTTAAAGGCGAACCAAGTCGTTCTTTTCGAATGGAAGATGGAATGAAAAACATGAAATACACGCGAGAACATTTTCCACTTAAGCATAAGTCTACCAAAAAAGCTACGCAAAATGAAATCTTCATAAGTCGTTATAGTTTTATATCCCATCATCACTAGATGACGACTATAGTTTTACGGATGATAATTATATGACGAAACAGTTTTCTTAGGAAATTCAATTCGAGTCCTGTACAGTCACGAGCAAAAGTATGTATACAGTCGGCTTTGTTCAAAAGCGATTTACTCCTTTATTTTTGAATGAAATTTTATGTTGTTACGAACCGAATATTGTTCGTAACAACATAAAATTTCATTCATTTTCGAATCCATAGGTTTATGTAATGTGTCGTATTTCCACGTTGCATTCGTTATTTCACGTAAAAATCGAAATTAAAAGTTACCAAGTGTTGACATATTGGTGCTCGTGACTGTACTGCAAATAATAATTTAGTTAACCAAATCGTATGTTTATGTATACTAATAATACTTATTTTTAGAAAACTTTTGGTATGATTTTTACCATTATTTAGATAATTTCTTGATGCCTAAAACAAAATTGTAAGTCGAGGCGAGTCCCTAGGATACAATATTAGCAACTATTAATCCCAAAGATGCCACTAATCAAATCATCAAAGTCGATGTGAATGTTCCCCCTAAGTAGAGGGGCCCCATAGCTGACAAAAACTCACCTCTTGATCCCCGAGATGCCGTTGATGGAGTCATCGAAGTCGAAGCAGTTGTTGCCCCTCCGCAGCGGCGCGGGGCTGGACGTGAGCGGCAGGCCGGTGCGCGCGTGGAACACCATGGAGGCGGCCGACTCGAAGCGCCAGCGGAAGCGGTCCATGTCGCGCGGAGACGGCACGCCGTCCGCGCGCGGCGACGGGAACTTGAAGCCATGCTGGGGGACACAGGCGAGCAATTTACATCATATTTTTAGCCATATAACGGAAAGGGCTTCGAAAGTTTGTGGCATAGGTATCCAACCCGCCGTCATTTTGGTAAACCAGCGCTGGGGCTCTGTCTCGTATAGGGTCTTAACATTATGCTGAGCGATGGCCGTTTTACGTGGATGTGACGCATGTTTACCCCCTACTTGTTATTTTTTTTTGTTTGTGTTCTTTTTTATGCGCCATGTTTGCCGCAAATAAATGTATTTTCTTTCTAGTATAATATGGGTAGGAGGGCACTTACAGGAACCAAAAATATCAAGTAATATGGTACCATATTTATTATTTATTTATTAACTATGGATGACTTACAGCTAAAACAACAGAATAAAAAATAGTATGTGAGACTGACAGCCAATTAAAAGTCATCACTTCTAAAAGCAGATTGGAAAGGAAGAGTTATATTACTTGATATTTTTGGTTGATAGTTTTGGTGCCCAGTTCCTGATATATTTGGAGGTAAAGATCAAAATAGCGAACAGGTAGGTTTGCCAGGATTCATATAAAAATCTTCTTTACACCAAAACTAAAACATTAGCAGGAGAATGAATTCACAAATGTCACCAACCATCAAGCATCAACAACAAACATAAAGCAGTTCTTTCTTACCTTATCATCTTTAGGAGATTCGTCAGAGTTCTCCAGAAATCGGTCAAAAGTCCCATAGTCACACTTTTCATACAAGACATAGTCATCATCACTAATAGAGAAAGTCTTCTGCCGCTTCGACTCCCTCGGCCGCGAGAACACCGTGTCCTCTTTCTCCAGTTGCAACTCTTCCATGTCCTTGTCCCGCTGCGCAAATCTATCACTCACAATTTTCTCAATTTTATCCACTATAGGAAAAAACCTCCGCAATTTAGGTCTCTTAATAACGTCACTATTATCACTAATACTATGATTATTATCACAAAATGTATCACATTTATGCTTTTTAATCTTCTTTTCTTCCTCAGTTCTTCTGTCTTCTTGATTCTTCTGCTCCGACGCTAGGTTGTAGTTGCCTTCTGATCTGACCATGCCTCGCTCGCTACAACTGTCGCATGTCATTTGAAGAAGATTCCCACATTGGCACGACAATTCTTCTGTTTGGGTGGAGACTGTATTGGTCTTTTTGAACTCAGCTGGTGGTAGTATATCAGTGTCAACGAAAGGGGACTTTGTTTCGATTCTGCTGGCTGGTAATGTCAGATATGTTTGGTTTCTGTAGCACCCTATAGCTCGGAATCGATCGAATCTTGACGCTTGCAAAATTGGTATCGAGGTATGAGTTTCCTTTAGCTTCGTCAACCCATCCCCTTCTGACGATGTGCTGTCGTGAAGCTTCTTAATCTTACACTCTTTGCGAAGCCTTCGTTTATATTTAGCAATTTCTTTCAATCTCCGATCGTCCAGTTTCTTCTGCCTGTCCTTCCCGTCTGATTCGTCATCACAGTTACATTTATGCTTGCCGCTTTCACTGCAAGGTGTCAGCATCCTGTCGTCGACAACTTTCGAGTTATCAAACTTATTTCCTATACTGAGATCATTGAGTTTGCCGACAATTTCTTCATGAATATTAGGCGGAGTATCCTTGCTTGTTTTTCGTTTTTGGCAGGAGCATTTTATGTGTGGGATGTCATCTATTCTCGGTAAGCTTTCTAGTATGATATTGAGGTATAGATTACTGCCGATGTCAGTGACTGGGAATTTATGATCGTTAGGGGGTCGGGCGAAGTCGGATTTCTTGTAGCTGTCTTGTGATATCTGTATGGAGTAAACGACGTTCAGTTTGCGATCTGTGTCCTCGTCATCGCAGTTCGCTTCTATCTTTTTGAAGTTGCATGTTTCGCGGCTTAGCTTGCGTCTGAAAAGAGAAATACATGGTTAGAAACTGTTTTCTTTTAAAGGTGTTTTCTGACCATTATTTCGTAACGCGAACTTTCAAGATTACTTGTTATCTGTTGAAATAGTATGTGCATAAAGAGATTGTGCCTGTCATTTCATAAACACCTTATCCTCACTTCAAACCGGAATACAATATTTATGCTTGGAGGCAGACAAAAGTATGGTGTTATTACATCCCCAAACAATTTCACGAGAGAATTTTTAGGTCAGAATACACCCTAATTCTATTTCTATGTTAATCACTTAACATTTGGCATCAGCAGCTAACAGATGTCTTATGAACCTCTGAGAGTAGCCTGCCTTCTGCGTAGATCCTCAAGAAACAAAAACACTACTGCTATTAGTAATACATTAAGAATCGTCGATTGTCGATAGGACGGTCTTTGAGCCGAACTCCGTTATTTTTTAGGTCCCTAGTATTCAAACTTGCAGTATCGTTAGTTGGTTTTACATGCATTTGAAGGGGGCAGTATCGGGTATTTACTAGTTCCCTGGTAATTGGTATTTGTAGTATTCACTGCGTACGGTGGGACTATAATCGACCCTGGTCACCGCAAGCAAGGTGAAGCCTTTACAGGCAACTTTTCCTAGATCTCCTATCGTTCCCTAGACGCCTGGTACTAAAGCCTTATTGTAGTTGGTGTTATCTGCGTTAGATGGGACTATCATCAACGCTGGTCTCCTTGACGTGTAATATGACAGCTCCTTTTGTCTCCTAATCTCCTGATACTTTAACCTGAAGTATCTTGGTATATAAACCTGCTGTATGTAAATATCTAGTTGGGGCGTCATCGGGAGACGAACTCCTGGAGGTTGCTAGTTCTGGTAATTAAAGCTTTAGAACTTGACATACGGTGATCATTTATATTCGTACCTGCGTTCGGTGGGACTATCATCAGCGCTGGTCTCTTTCAGCCGGGCTAGCCAGGCGGACAGCTGCGAGAAATGCAGCTGCGACCGCACAGCATTCAGCAGCCATTGAGATGTGCTGAACGCTGGGCTCTGGTCTCCCCTGGAAAGTGAGAAAAAAGTGATGTTACTAGGTCTCTTGTCGCTGGACCAAGACGCAAGTACTGCCTTCAAAACGCAATGCAAGCGACACAGGACCGGTCGTCGTCGAGGCGATTCTTGGGAGATACTTCGCTATGATGAAAGACACTTACTTCTTCACCTGTGCCCTCATGGTCCACCTCTCCAGCAGCAGCGCGCGGTGCGCATGCTTGTCAAACGAGTCTCCCTCGCGGCACAGTGAGCTGTAGCAGTCTTGGCAGTTCGGAGCTAACAGCACCTGGAACGATGGTAGGTTGGTTAGAAACGGAACGATGTTTTAAATTCATTTAGCTGCTTGCTGGCTTTAATAGGGTTGTCATGTATCCTAACCTCAATGCAGACAGGGATCTGTTCGTCCCACAGCGCCTGCACGCGGGTGTTGAGCTGAGCCACCACGGCTGGCTTCGGCTCCTCAGTCTCTGCTGGCTTCGGTTGAGTTTGGACCTAGAATCAACAGATAACAGGTTCAATTGGTGGCTGGTAGCAGCTGAATGAAAGTAGCCGAGGATCGAGAAATATGGTGTGGAGATATGCGTTCCGCAGTGTATTTATTGTTCATCAGTCTTACCAGCTGAACCACGAAAACCAAAACCACCAGGGCAACATACTTGAATAACAATTGATGAACTACCGGTTTTGAGAACTAAACACAACAGAGCACCGTATCTATGTGCTGATAGAAGTTTTAGTAGCAGCGATTAGCTTGGAGTGCATGAGTCGGGGCTGTCCTGATGGGAAGATGTCCTAATAGAACTACCAAGGTCTCATACTTGTGTGCTAGTGGAAGGTTTAGCAGCGATTAGCTGGGCCTATGGTTCACCGTTATAGGACACAGGTCTAAGCTATCCTAACAACAGAAGTACCAGGGAGTCATACCTGTGTGCTGGTGGAAGGTTTAGCAGCGACTAGCTTGGAGTGTATGATACGGTCTTGGGGCGGGGCGCGGGCCGCGGGGCTGGAACTTCGCGACCTGATGATGAGCCGGCCTAGTTGCAGGAGGAGGTTGGGCCCGGAAGCCGGTGGCAAAGCCGCCGGCACGGGATCGCAACTGTGCATCTGGAATAACAGAAAAAAGAATCATTAGATGTTGTTCAATATGTCGGCAATTTGCAACACAACCTGCTTCTAAGGTTGAATTTCACCAATGAAAGTAAACGCGATCGGTAAACTTAAGTGGAATATTGACACTGAATCTTGAACGCGGTTTGGTTTCAGTGGTGAAATTCGCCGTAACGTTGTCACGCCATTTTTTCAGGCAAAAAATAGATGCAGCCTGCAAGCAATCAAGTTGTTTGGTAGTTTTATTCCGCGACTTTCATAAAGAATTCTTTACGGACTGTAATTATGTTTTACACGGAAAATCTTTATTAATGACACTTCGCACAATGTACGAGTAATAAAGACTTGGATATACAAATAAGTTTCCTACTATATCATCATTTTTGTAGAATTAGATGTTTATCTATTTACTAGTTCACCCGGCAAACCTTGTTTTGCCATTTATACATTATTTCTAGGATTTTTTTTTGTTTTTGTATGAAAAAAAGATGATGGCCGATTCTCAGACCTACCCGATATGCACACAAAATTTTGTACATACAAATCGAATCAAAATTATATATTAGATTTGGGTGTTTTATGGCCACTAAGGGGGGAGAGCCAGGGTCGTCCTCGAAATTCTAATTTTCTTACGTTTTTTGCTATTTGCAGGTCAGTGTCAGGTTGTATGTTGATTAAAATATGATTCGCGACCGTAACAAGTATGTATTTCCAGAATTATAAATTACGACCAAGTTCATATAACCCATGATTGATTATTTCATGAAATCATCATACAATATGGTTATATCCACTTGGAGGGTTTTATATCGATGCGCTTTTATTAGCTTCACTTAATATAACTAACTAACAAACAATGTAATAAAATCTTAGAAGTCAATTTTAACCTACTTCTAATGGTCGTATCGAAATGAAACTTTGTGCGTATATGTAGTTCGTATGATAAAACTATGATTCGGTATCTTGGAGCTGATCTGATGATGGAGCCAGGAGGTGGATAGTGGAACTCTTAAATGGCTACTAGCAAACACCTCGAGTCCCATATGATTTGTTTTGACGAGTCATACATATTTTATTTCTCAACATCCACCCGCCACAGCCCCCCAAAAAAGAAAATCGTTACATGCATCGAACAAAGAACTGAAACAGACCAGGTACATTTTCACCCCGATGCTACTCTCACAAAGAGCTTCGGATCCAGGGCACGGGGAACCGGGTCACTGGGGGAAGGGGGGTGCATCACACAATGTGGGTCAAGGATAACCGCGCCTAGCAACAGCGGTGTACCTACTCATGTGAGTTATGGGATGACGGGGAAATGAGAGAAAACTCATTTAAACGGGTTTGTTTTGTGGCTGGAATTGCGCTGTTCCTATTGCATTGCAGGTCGCTGTTAGCCCAAGAAGAAAGCAGAATACAGAATATCTATACTAATATCATCATTCTCCTGCACTTATCCCAATTTAATTTGGGTCGACGCGACGCAACATGTCTGTTTCTTCCATACTCCTCTATTAGCCGCCATCTACTAATAATAAAGCTGAAAAGTTTGTTTGTTTGAACGCGCTAATCTCTGGAACTCCCGGTCGGATTTGAAAAAACCTTTTGTAATTGATAGCCCAATTCTTGAGGAAGGTTCAGACTTTTTTTTTGTTTTGCTCGGCTCCTGAGGCTCCTAGCGTGATGTTAAATAGCGTATAGCCTTCCTCAAGAATTGGGCGAAGAAATGCGAAAAAAATAAAAACCGGTTGGTAATTCCAGAGATTAGCGCGTTCAAACAAACAAACTCTTCAGCTTTATTATTAGTATAGCTAATTAAACAAATTGGAGGATAAATTAATTAAAAGGGACCGAAGTGAATGTTTTGTTTGTGACCCGCACAGGGTAGGTCAAACTGGAAAGTGGGTCAAAGGAAACTTCTGAAGGAAGAACATTTATCCGTAGAACTGAACGTTTACAAGGGCATGCCATTGAAATAACTCGTACATTGTTAGCAAGTAAATTAATATCTCTATCGGTACTATGATACTGGTTGGTTGATTATATACGTAGTTTCTATTTTAAAAAACCGGCCAAGTGCTTGTCGGACCACACACAATGAAGAGTTACATACTTGGGATGAAAATTTACGCAATATCTACCAATCTGCTAAGCTTTGCCCAACTATGCTAGGGTCGGCTTCCAGTCTAACCGGGTGCAGCTGAATACCGGTATTCTACATAGAGCGACTGCCTCGCTGACCTCCACAACCCAGTTACTGGGTAACACGATACCCCTTGATAAGACTGGTTGTACTACCAGGCCAGACAGTCTTACCAAGGGGTATCGTGTTACCCAGTATCTGGGTGGTAAAGGTCAGATTGGCCCATATAAAATAGTGGTATTCCGCTGCATCTGGCTATACTGGAAGCCGACCCCAACATAGTTTGAAAAAAAGGCTTGGCAGGTTGATTTGATTCCTGTATCATATCCCTTTCATAACAATAAAATAATCGCCTTGTCGCAACAGCCACAAACAGCATAAGAAAATCAAATAACGTTAATAAATCCATAGCAACATGTCTGTAATAAAATTCCAAAACGTGACAAATTACCACTAACTACAGCTCAAGTAATGCACTTGGCAACAGCGATAATGTCATTGGTTAGCAACAGTATTTGACGCGCTACAGTCGCCACTACCTGTACCTACAAATTGATTTGAAAAGGTTGAATAATAGTTACGTAATAGTTTCCTTATAAAATAAGATAACATCACGCCTGTATGCAATCCCCGGCAGGTAAGGCAGAGGTCTACCTGTAGTATACCCACATTTCGTAAGTTAGTAATAGATGGGCAAACCTATTGCCATCAACACACACATACAGACTCCGGGCTGTTACTAAGAAGTTCCGGATGGAAAACCCAATAACACTTTGCCTGACCTCGGAACCGAACCCAGGACCTCCTAGCGCTACGACGCGCACTACAAGACCAACGAGGCAGTCTTTATAAAATATCAGCATGTTTTGGTTGGATGGCAAACACGATGCGGGATAGCCATCAGATGGTAAGTGCCGTAAGTGGTCATGGTCAACGCCATCTATGAACAAAACATAATCAGCATAATAATGTCCCCACTGCTGGGACACAGGCCAACTTTCTATGAGAGGCCGTAATCCAGCACGCGGGCCCAGTGCGGGTTGGTTGTTGCCACATGTCTTTGAATATTTGGTTGTGTAGCACATGCCGGTTTCCTCACGTTGTTTTCCTTCGCCGTTTTGAGAGCAGTGGTGATGAAATAATTTACACAAAATAAAGTGAATGGGATTGAACCTACGACCTGTAATGTCTCAAGTGTCTGTAACTACACCAGCGGGGTCATTTCGTAACACACTATCAGCAGCAATTGGCTTTCATTCTGACAGTTCAACAACATCCATTGCTTTATTTACTTTGTTGAGCAGACAATCTTTTTCGAACATATATGGTAAATAACAATAGCAATGGATTAGCAATATCCTTCAAAATGCTTCGGGTTGTGATTTATGGCGTGTTACGCAATTAGGGCGCAGTGCCCTTCAAACCGGAACAGCAACGCTAAGCGGCAGATGTAGGAATGGCTCCACAAAGAGCTTCACCACATTTTTATTCCACTCAAATTCCATCGGTTACCTAACCCATCCGAATCTTAACCTCACACGCTTAACCACTATTCGTAACCCGCGAATGAATATAAACAGACTTTAACTATAAGAATACCGTTTATACTACTCACACACATTTTTGGAAGGGCTCCAAAAACGTGGAGGAGTGTGTATTTTGGTTTATTTATTTATTTATATAGATGTCGGAAGAACTGTTGATATATCTTTTAACTAGATTATCTTTACAGTTTGTACACATTACTGTGGACATACTAGGGCAACAGACACTTGAAGGGGTCGGTCCGTAGATGAGGACCACCATTTATTACCTCCTGACTCCTTCGTGTCTGAGGAAGTACGTTAAGCCGTTGGGTCATTCATAGATCTTTTTTACGGGTCGGAAGCCCGAAAGTCTGACAACCAGACTTAGCAAGAGTTATCGTGTTACACAGTCCTAACTGGGTTATGGAGGCCAGATAGACAGTCGCTCCATGTAAAATACTGGTATTCACGCTGCATCCGGTTATACTGGAAGCCGGCTCCAACATATTTGGGAAAAGGCAATGCAAATTTTGTGACCACCCCGCACTGGGCCCGCGTGGTAGATTACAGCCCACTCCCTCTCGAAGAGAGGAGGCCTGTGTCCCAGCAGTTGGAACATTATAGGCTGATTATGCTATGCAGATGTAGATGACGAAGAGACGTAACCAATAGCTATAACCTGGGAGTCTTTACGTCTCGAATATATACAGGGTGGCAGGGACCAAAAATTATATGTTAGACTGGTAAGCGACGTTGAGGTTGATGATAGTGCGGGTAGTCTAGAGACTACGCGAACTATCATCAACTTCAACGTCGCTTACCAGCAGATGAAATAGTGGTCAAACGCAAGTCTTCCCATATAATAATATGCTTATCATAGTTCATCTGTCAAACTTTGCTGTGCCCGACAGGGTCCATATTGATCTTTTACCTTGTATATACCATCTATGTAACACATAATATATGGAATGCAATAAAGATTTGAGTATTGAGTATCCTATTACTGTCCCACTCTAAGAAAAAGGCCTCTTCTCATACAGAAAAGCCACGAGCATTGATCACCACGCTTGCCCACTGCGTTAGGGATTGCATACAAAACTGTCGTCTTTTTTCCGCATATAAACTGCTGATAGCTAACCTATTTAGAAATCGATAACTTATCAAAATGATATCATAAACGATGGTATCGCAAGGACGTCTATGTTTGAATGTTTGATAATAATATTATTTTACACCGCTGCATGCGTCCACTGTATTCTTAGTTCATATCTGCCTACCGCTCTGGGAAATACAGTCATCATCACCATGCCTCCTGTCCTTATCCTAATTTATGTATGGACGGCCCAGCATGTCTCTCCTTCCATACATCTATATCAGCCGTCATTTCAGTAGTCACCCCTTTTCTAACCATATCATCTTTCACATAGTCCATTCATTGTTTTCATCTTTGGTTTTCCCCTACTCTTATAGCCATATTCGTACTCAAAACTTTCCAGTGATGTTTTGTTATGTACGTCGTATCGGTTGTCAAATTGTTGTAATTTTATTGATGTTGAATTCAAATTGACGTCAATCCGGTTGCAAATCTTTGGCATGGGAAATTGGGTTGCTTGCTAAAAATTTCCAGATAAAAATACCTAGATTTGGCCGAATCTAGAAAACCCGGGAAACCCATTTTCAGCGGCTGCACTTCTGCTATCTTCGCACTCAATTTCAGTAAGTACTAGGACAGCAAAATTTCTGAAGGTATTGAAGAGAACAATATTTACCGCACAATCTCGGAAATCCATATTTAACGGCTAATACAACCCTGATATTACTTCGTGCAAGTACTAGGATTGCAGAAGTTCTAAAAGGTATGCAGTATGCTCATCTTTCCGCATAACAAAAATATGAAATCTACTGTCCCACTTTCGGCGGCTGTGATTTCTACAGTCTTCATATTATTTCCTGTGAGTACTAGGCTACCAGAAGTGTTAAAGATATGACGATAAAGAAAGCGTGCAACCATGCAACAAACAAAAACAGCTGAATTAATTTAACACAAGTGTTCTTCCATCGTTTATCTTTAGAGTGAATTGATTTCCCCCTTATCTTTATGAGATGAGCAGAGAACATGCTAACTTTAACATGATGGTGCCACGTTTGCAAATCATGCATTTTATGCGATAACACACTATTGCTATTTGTTCAATAGATGGCGGAGTATGCATGCCATTTGTCTAACAATATCAGCTTGTACTATTGTTTCACTGCAAGACAAAGCCTCTTCTCATACAGAGAAGGAACGAGCATTGATCACTACGCTTGCTCATTGCATTTTGTTCTTCAGACCATTAATTTACCAGGGTACCTTACGATATTCTCTTCAAAAATCACGTCAGATCACGTCGTTCAGATTTCAAAAACCACGTTCAGATTTTCAACCCGCAACCACTTTAGAAATCAATCCCTGAACTCGGATGCTACCAGGAGCACAAAGGATTTAACATGTACACACGGCATGTCAAGTAAATCCATTGCGTACATAATAAAATACGTCAGACTCAGTCAACAGGCAACGTCTACGCAGTTTGAGCACGCGTTCATTTTATTTTGCATAACACTTTGATGAAGGTGTAAACTTCTTTAATGTCTATGTAGTCCTGTCCTGATGTTCTGTATGATTCCCTATAAAATACTAACTACCCGGGAGTAGGTTATGGCAACTGAGGAAGTCAAGAGTCTGCTAATAACAACATACTGCGATCACCAGTACGTCTCCTAATCGTTTTTCATGAAGACCATACGTTAGTCATTAGGAGATCCATGTTAGGTTATGAATGGTAGCTGATATATGATATATGAAGATACTGCTTTTGAAACGGATAAAAATAAAGATGGATGGTAGTATATCGGTAACACTTGCTTTTCCGGAAGCAAATGGATGCTAACCTCATTTTCAACAGATATTTTGTCATATGGGACCAAAACAGTTCCTTGTGGCATTCCATTCCGAAAATTTTTAACTCAGATTTTCGACACAAACAATTTGTATCATTCAAAAGTTCTGCGTAGGAATTCTCCTAAATTACAAAAAAAAAACATTTGTGTCATTTTCCTTAAAAAATAAAAGCGTTGATAAGTTTTTTATTCCTGTAATTAATTAGCTACAGAATCCGAAACATACTAACCTATATAAACGATAAAACTGTTGATATACTAATTCACGGCACTTATCTAAATTCTACTCACGGAAACATCTAAAAATACATTCTACATGTTGACAAACATTCGGTTATCTCTTTCTGCCTTGTGCGATTCTATCTTCTATCTCTTTTTGGCTCAGTCATAACATATGGCAACGATGCTGTTTGATTATTATTTAGTAGGGGGTTACTTACTATGATCATATGTTTTAGGTTAGCAACCTGTTAATTTTAAGTTCTTTTTCATTACTTTATTTTAGTATAGAAAATTGGTACGCCGTGGTTTTAGGCATAAGAGTTGATTCGTCATTTCTTTTGTTAATAAAAAGTTCATTAACTTTATTACTGAGGTTATACATACGGTCATATACACAATTTTGATTAGGATTTAGAACGCATCTGCCTAACCTTTTCCCAACCAGGTCTCCCCTTGTGTTCTCCCTTTTGTGCCATGCTTCCCTGGTATGTGCTTGACAATTGTGTTTTATTAGTCTGGGTAAGAGGGAAATAAGGTGGGTATGACGTAAAGAGTCCTCCTGTCTTCTAATACCAACATACTGTAATCACCATTTTTTTTTTTTTTTTGTGGATGGGAAATCATCAAATGACCCCTCCCGCTCTGGGTGGAGCGGAAGGGAGTGTCAGACTTTTACTGACTAAAACCCACCCGTGTTCCGTCCTTAGCCCTTTCTGTTCCAGGGCAGCGGTTAACCTTTCGGAAAATCCCACCGCCCCGGCAGGCTTCGGCCCTGTGGGGCCCCGTCCTCTGCTGACATCTCTTTGAGGCGCGCGTGGAACACAACGCGCCGTCCGGCACGGGCCTGGTCCTGATCGGACGGTGAGCTACCCATTACTCACCGCCCGCAGGCCCGCGCCTACGGTGGCCGGGAGTCGTCACGCGGCTCCCGACGCCCGGAGCGTCTCCCGCGGCGGCTGAGGCGTGAGGTGTTCTCCCTCAGCCTCCCCGCCACCTCCTTCTCTAGCATGACTGCTTCGCAGAAGGAGGTGACTGCCTCCCATTCTCTCTCGCCCCGGACCATGGCTTGCACCAGGGCCGGGCGCGAGAGGTCGCCGCCGTTGCCGATCGCCTCCACGAGGACACGGCGGGTCTCCGCCCAAGCAGGGCAGACCTCCACCGTGTGCTCCACCGTGTCCTCTGGGCGATCCGGGCAGTGGTGACACCCGGGCGTCTCCTCCCGCCTGATGATGTGCAGGAACCTCCCGAAACATCCGTGTCCGGAGAGGACCTGCGTCAGGCGGTACGTGAGAGCGCCGTGGTCCATCATCATCGTGGACCATCATCATCTGTTATGCTTCCAGTCCGACCAGATGCCGCTGATCATGAATATTTTACCTGGAGCGAGTGCTATCTGACCTCCACAACCCAAGACTGAGCCATCATCATCCTCCTGCCCGTTTACCAATTTATTAGTGGTCAGCTCAGCATGTCTTCATCTTCCATACATATCTATCAGTCGTCAATTCAATCTTCAACCCCTTTCTAGCCTTATCATCTTTCACATAACCTTTAACACAAGAATGATAACCTATAGTTCGACCAGGGTTAATCCTACCATGGTATCATGGTGAGCAGTGGTGGCCCCTGTGGGTGGCCCAGTGCAAACGGCCGCGACTTACGAGTTGTACGTAGTAGGTTTGAACCCGGGCAGGCGCTTTATTTTGTGTAAACTATATCATCACCACTGCTCTCAAAAGAGTGAAAGAAAACATCGTGAAGAAACTGGCATGTCCTAGTATCAAAAATTCGAAGACATGTGACATCTTCCAAGTCGCACTGGGCCCGCGTGGTGAATTACGGCTCACTCCTCACAGTGAGGAGGCCTGTGTCCCAGCAGTGGTAACATTATAGGCTGATTATGAACCACGAGTCACATGAGACAAATTTTGAGCTTTGCTCCTATGGTGCATTAGGAGACGAGGTAAGTTCTAAGAAACTGACGTACGTACATCCAGTCAGTGTATTATGTCACTAGAAAGTATAGTTCGAGCCAATTACGACGGGGTTGCTATGGTGAACCTGGGCGCAGGCCAGGTGGCTGTCAGTTTTAGTAGATTATTCTCTGGTTGTCACGTTACCCAGGGTATGCTCGAGATTCGAGCACCATTGATAGGCTATTTTGAGGAGGTAGTAATTATAGCTACTTGATTGAAGTCTTGTAAAGGGTTTTTTTGGATAAACGGCTATTATTGGCTAAATCCACTTTCTGTTACGATTTTGGAGTCTGAAGTAACTTCTCTTAGTTTAATTTAAACCTTGAGAGATCAGATTTCTTTTAGAATGACTAGGATGTCAAAAAATCTAAGAGGTTTCGTTCAATTAGGCTGCAGAGAACCATTGGAACATTCATATAATTTTCAGTCGACAGCTGACTAAACAAAATCACAAAAAAGTGGGATCTTGTCATTTTAACCTTCAATTCTGCTTACCTTCCCACTAGATAAAATACACGTGCCATGCCATCAGCATGACAACAGGTACAGGTGTTAAGAAACCGTGCATTACATTATGTAACTGCGCAGAATAGTAGTACTAGGCGAGCAGGAAGTTAAGAAGTTGGACTAAACTCATTTGAATAAACCTTCAGACGACATGGCAAAGCAAAACATACTTTATCACGGGTGGATATAAAGTCTGAATTTGAATGAAGAGAGGTTGATTACCAAAATAGTAGTATGATTATTTTTGTTTTTAATTCGTGAATCGTTGGATTCAGACTATGCGTAGTTACTATGTTTTCATTTTGACCAGAATTTGTTGAATGTGGTAAAACTGGAAATAATTAAAATGTGTTGAATATGACATAATTTTGACATTTAGCTAAAACCGCCATTGTGCGAAGTAAAATTATACTGGATACTGTAATGACATCATCAACTTTATTGAAAACAAAGAATGACAGCAAGGATTCAGCATGTTTCGAGTTATTTACAAATATTAGATTGTAGAAAACTTTGAAAACAGCAAACATTGTTTTGTTTTCAATTTAAATCGTTAATTATTTTGGGTTGTTATAGTAGTTTGATATACTAAACTAATAAATGTTGAATTTGTTGGCTCTGTTAAAAAAGGAAAATATTTTGTTTTCAAGCAAGTTGCAATCAGTAAAATGAATCATTACATTCATCACTAAAACTGAAACCATTAGATGCCTAATAAAATCACCAGAAGATGCCTAATAAAATCAGTTTTTATCTATCCCACTGCAGGACTCAAACCTCTTCTCATAAAGAGAAGGCACAAGCATTGATCACCACGCAGCCCACAGGACTATAAAAGTCTAGGTGCTGGGAAGATCCTGGGTTCGGTCCTCAGATCGGGTAGTGTTATTTAGGTTTACCATCAGGAGTTGCTCAGTAGCAGCACGGAGTCTGAATTTGTGTCCGGTTGGTGACAATAGGCTCGTCCCTATTACATGGGACTTGAACATAACTGGCGATATGTGTAGGCACTATAGTTACACCTCTGCCTAACCCTTCGGGGGTTACAGGCGTGGTGTTATATTATGTCAAGGTTTTTACTTTTTCTGCTAAAATTGTTTTGGTAGCTGTGCGCGGAAAGTTTTGAAAGTATAAAATGCAATGAGACACGCCCATATCACGTGACCTGCTGACCTATTTACCTAGATATTAGGATGAGAGTAGGCAGTACGTGCATACATTGAGTTTTTTCTTGCTTAGGCAACTTAAGTGACAATTTTTTAGCCATTTAGCGACGATTTTACCAATAGAAAGTGATTATGGCTGCCTAACCATGCCTAACCATTTCGGGTTTGGTATCCAGTGTAACCAGATGTTGTTGAATACTAATATTGTACACGGAGTGACTGCTTATTTGACCTCCACAACCCAGTTACTGGGTAACTCGATACAGTTTGGTTACCGCTATGCAGCAGAGTACCAGTATTTACATGGAGTGACTACTTATCTGACCTCCACAACCCAGTTATTGGGTAACACGATACCCTTGGTTACCGCCGCGAATAGACCACCTACCAAAGGGTTTGCCGATGTTGCCAAGTTTAGAGACAAAGTCGCCTGTGCCTGTAATTTCACTGGCAACCCCATACTCTTAAATCGCCACAGCATTGCTGGACGCAAATTGAATAATCACCATATTTGGCAGACGAATCTGTGATCGCAGTATATTGTTATCAGCAGACATCCTTTCAAAACATAACCCATCTTTGTTGTTGTCGAGTAAATAGAGTCATGAATGACGACGAACCGACGAACAAACAGTAAATCAAAGATCACGCTTCACCGCTCACGCGGTGACAAAGTACCAGGCGCCCATAACGCTAAAAGAGCTTTTGTATGTTAATAAGACCTTCATAACATGCCAACATAACGCAATAGTCGAACCCCGATCAAATCCCTACCTAATCGCTAACAGATAAGATTCAATTTAAACTAACGACGTATACGACCTTTGGAAAATAAAATAGAAGCAAGGTAATTCGTAATTAAAATGGAAAATTTAATTTTCATCTTTATTAATAGACCGTAGGGTTATTATTACAACGAACGAAGTTGGAATATACGACCTTTTTGGGATTGAGGGCCGGTGTTCGAATGCACTCTGACGTCAGACCTCCCCGAGCCCTTCTGACCTAGATAAGCTGTCGTCAAGCGGAAAATATTACATCGCTGCAGCGAAAAGCGCTTTGTCGTAATAGAGCGTCTAATAATAATGGAATGATATAAAAGCAGCCTGCTGGAACTAGCAGTTTGTACAAAGACCGGTGAAAGGGCTCGCGAAGTAAGGGTTCCATAATTATCACCAAACCTATTATTATATACTTACTTACATTCTTTTATAGAAGCCATAGTAACTGCTGTTCTACCAGCTAGGGAGTTAGTTGCGCCACTTTGTTTTCCCATCTAAAGTACTAGGAAGTGATGAAGGGTAAGAGTTTTGGGGGACTTGGTTTTGTCTTTTGTAATTGTGACGTTCAAAAACTGCAGATTCTCAGTCTAATTTGCATAATTTATTACTTTTTATTTTAATTTTGAATAAGTCTCGTTGGCACTCGTTGGAACCGTAAAAAACAGCTGGAACTGACAAGTTAGTAAATTAAGCGATTTACGCTAACAGCCGTTTAATTATAGAACGTAGAGTGACGCGATGCATTCGCTGAATGGCCAGCTGTCAGTTTAAAAAATGGCGTCGCTTGGTCTAGACTTCTAGAGCTCTAGTAACTACTTGTGACTAGTGATGGATGTTAGCGGAATAGATTTTTTAAATCGATTAATCGGTCTAGTTTAGATTACATTGTTAGTGATCTAGTTTTTTTGTCTCCATTGTTAGAAGAGAAACACGCTGTCACTTTCACTATGACATTTAATGTTGATAGAGACACTTAACAAGAAAACATGGAGCTAACTTCGCTCAAAGATTATTATTTTAACTTTGTAAGACAACTTCGCTATGACGTAATTTTAACTAATATTCAAATTAAAATGTTAACAAGTCTCTCTGCGCATACTAAGTTTGTGAGCATACGACGTATTATACTATGTTCAAACTGAAGAGTTGATTTTGATTTAAAAGTTAAGAGCGTACCTGTAGAACAACGGGCACTTTTCTTTTTGGATAATTAAAATGTCTTAATTACATGTCACCTTATACACTCTAGCTAGTGGGAATATGTCTGCCTACATAATCAGTCTCTATAATGTTCCCACCGCTAGGACACAGGCCTCTCGGTGAGAGAGTCCCGAAATTCACCACGCGGCGGGCCCAGTGCGGGTTGGTGTCGGGTTGGGAGTATGTCTGCATACCCTTTAATTAATCTATCAAGCTCGGCACGTGCCTCTCTCATTAATATGCCGATGAATGATGCTGCTCACTGACCCGCAAATGCCACTAATGCCTTTGACACCCACGCCTTAGGGTTAGCCTATTTCCAGCCTGGAAACATCCTCTTTATATCGTCCTACACTTTCTCACTGCCCCGCAGGACGAAAATAGATTCCTATTTATAGTTACTGTTCGGACTTTAATTAGTCTATTGAGCTATAAACGATAAATTGACGTTATTACATAGATAACATAACATAACATCGTGGCTCGGAAAGCACGTTAAGCCGTTGGTCCCGACTGTCATACGTGGATCTTTGACAGTCGTTACGGGTCGTCACGTCAGAAGCCCGAAAGACTGACAACTAGTCTTACCAAGGGGTATCGTACACAGTGAATTGGATTGGGGATTGAGGTCAGACAGGTATCATACTGGTAAAATACTGGTATTCAGCTGCATCCGGTTAGACTGGAAGCGGACCCCAACGGAGTTTGAAAAAGGATATGCAGAAGCGGAGTGGCGATTCATTTAGGGTCATACCTTGCCCTTATCCCAATTTATTTGTTATCAATGCAACACGGCTTTTTCTTCCATACTTCTCCATCAGTAGTCCCCGTTTCTAACCATATCATCTATAACACAGTCCATCCATCGTTTCTTTTGTCTTCCCCCGAGTAGCCATCGACATTCATACTCAAAACTTTCCTCACTACATTTTCCTCGTACATGACAACCGATTCCCACACAACTTTTCAGTCACCCGTGTCACTTTCAGACTTCCTCTTATGTGCTTATTCCATATTCTATCCATTCGTGTAACACCACACATCCTTCTGAGCATTGTCATCTCAGCTCTAAGTACCTTTCATTCATCCCTTTCAACATTCTGATCCAAACAACAATGATTTGTATATCGCTATGAGGTCAAAGGAAGAAGTTGCTTGTACAATTGGGTCAAGATTAGAGTCTAAACATTACGATATAAATAGACATGTCTCATTGGACCGGGGACTACCGATTCATTGGACTGACGTAACGGCCTAGAAAACAGGTGTTCCGATGTTTTAATTACATAAATAATTAGTAGAGAGTAGAGACCGAACGAAAACGGTGCCGAAAACGGTTCTTCTTTTGGTCGGTCACTTGGTAACTAAATGATTCGCATTTAATATTTTGAATACAAACAAAAACAATATACTTGTTTGTATTGTAAGTTTTTGATTGGTAAAAGTAAAGGAAATATTCTGTCAAAACTTGAATCATTATTTTCACCCGTTTTTGTTGTTGCAGACCAGTGCTCTCTAAACAGTGAAGGAAGACATCGTGAGGAAACCGGCATGTCCTAGGACCAAAAATTCGTAGGCATGCGACATCTATAAACGCGCACTGGGCCAACGTGGTTATTACGGCCCACTCTCTCTCTCTCTCTCTATCTCCGAAAGGAGGCCTGTGTCCCAGCAGTGGTTACATTATAGGCTGATTATGATAAACAAAATTGGCCGAAAAGTCATATGTATGCCGAAAATTGCCAAAAACCGAAAACGAAATTAGGCAGGTCTCTAATAAAATAAGTCGATCTTATAACGTTTTTAATTTTCTACTCTAATATGTAACTAAAAACTGATCACATCACTTCCTATCCTATGCGTTAAAGATAAAAACACTGGGATCACATATTATATTTATTCTAATTTCTAGGCATTCTAGCCAATTTTAAATAATCGCTAGCCTGTTAAATGGGTTGCCTAGGTGATAGTTTTTATTTAACACAAACGACAATATCCGACCTTAGCAGCGTATGAAAACCAGGTTACCTCAATAGAAAGTTTTAGCGATAAACTATTGGAAAACTTCGCAAACAAATTCAAGAGAGTATTAAAAAAAGACAGTCTAAGGCTTCCCCCCCACAGACGCGATATTATCGGTCGATAACATCGGATGCGATGCGTTACATCTTGGCTGGGATTAAGGCTCTCAGCCAAGATGTCGTAACCTATTCTCAAGAATCGAATAGCATTAATAATCGATTCTCAACAAAAAATAATCGATAAAAAAATCGATTCACACAACATTGCGAGCGCGTGCGTAAAAGGAATTGACGCAACGCTAGGTTCGAACCTTGGCACCGTTTATGATATGCCGATCACGACTCGAATCCAACGTAGACATTAATATTTCGATTAACGTTCCTCGATTAATATGATAGAGAACAATAGTCGGTGTTATAGGCACGATAATATTAATAGTGATCTTAATAATAGACAAGAAAAGGGGAAATAAGGCCGCTTTTCTTGCCCGTTCGTATCCATAAATGATATAAACGATTTTATTTTTGTAAGTAGGTTTGCACAAACACTTTTACATGTCAATCATATTTTGAGAACTTGATGAGGTCGGCGTTTCCTAGCTGTCTCTGTTTCGGACTACTCTGAGAAGAAAGGCCGAAATCAACTCAGAGGTCACAGTATCTTTTAAAGTCCAGACATAATCTTGGTCAGATAATGTGAAGACCATGTAGATTGTATTGATGTCTGAAATGGTCTTTTGAAGAAAGAACCACACAGATTGAGTGGACCGACGATAGGAACCCACTAAGCTTTGGAATGGGCCACTAGCCTTCATGTTTCTGACTGAACTCCTTGACAATTCAAAAGTGCCTGTAAATGGTTTAATTGAAATAAATGCTTTCCCCCTTATTACAAAACAAGGTTTTTCTTTCGATCAGGTTTAAACCACTGACCCAGTTATTGAATTAAGAACTCAACTGATAGAGAAAAGCAGTTCTTTATACAAAAATTACAGCTTAGTTCGGTGCTAAGTTGTCGTTTTAGTAAAGAACTTTGCCTAAATCGAAATAAAGTTCGAAATACAAGTACTGACTCAATAGTTTAGGCTAGAACTAAAGTTAGGTTTCGTTTTGTAATAAGACGGTTTGAGTTTTAAAACATGATGAGAGACCTGGATTAAACTCGCACGGACCAGGGACGCATGGCACAGAAGAGCGGAGGCCTACTCAACAGTGGAACATTCATCGTGATTTTACCGATTCAAAGTTGACGTCTAAAATGTGATTCATGTTAGCTTAGTAATCAATTCTATTTGTTATCAAATAGTTTTGAATATGTCGATGCGGTTACATGTCACTATTATACATAATAAATTACTGCTATAATTATTATAACCACATCCCATTTACTCAGAAATATCGATTCTGCAATCCTATTGAAATTCTAAAATTAAATGATTGATTACGGCATGATTATTGCACTTCTACAACAATGGAAAAATCCCATCTCTATTCAGTGACGTCATCTCTTAACATTTATATGAGCCTAGTACTTGACCGCTGAGTCATATACATAAATGTCAGCCTGTAGACGTCCAATGGTTGTTCCCAAGGGCCTTTTCCCATGATGTAAGGCTTGTTTACCTTAGCAAACAAATTCACATTTTCCTGCTGCCCTTCATCCCAATGTATTTGGGGTCGGCGCAGCATGGCTTCTTTTTCCATATTAGCCCTCATCTCAGTAGTCACCACCGTTCTAGCCATATCGCACTTCACGCACACCTATCCATCGTTTCTTTGGTCTTCCATTCATACTCAAAACTTTATTTGCTACTTGTTTCTCATCCTCTGCATCACATGTCATGAATGATACTATCTTGGTATCTTGGCAAACAAATTGGTGACGAAGTATATTTATGTCTTCTCTTTTTTGGCATATTAGAAAAGAGAGGGGAGGGTTACACATTTTTTCTATCGGAGTAAACTCCATAGTTCCGTTTGCTTGGAACTAAGACTTTAATAAACACAACAAAAAACAACAGCCTGACTCGTGATTCGACTTTTAGAACTTTACGTTTGATAGCCAAGCAATGGTGAGCCGTAAGGTTCATGCGCACCGAAGAAACCCGATCAATCCCGAAGCTGGTTCCAACTGTTCCAACGTTCAAACGTCCAAGTAGTGTACTAAAGTAAGAATGACGTAATCTCTCAACAGTTATGGTAACCTAGTACTCAACCGTGAGTCAGTAACGGTCAATTAATATGTTTTTTACTGCTGATCGGATTGCTGATGCGTAGTAGGAAGCCATGTGGCTCTCTATTATGACAGGAAAACATGATAATATGAAAAAAAATATTGTAAGAAATTTTCCTGCTGTAGAATGGTAGTAATATATTATGTTGTGTTGTTTTAATCCCTATTTAAAATCTTGTCTCCAATTGATTTAATTTCCACATAAAGATATCAACTTTATTACAGTGTAAATTAAGTTGATTTCAGAATGACTAGAACTATTGAAAAAGTTAAAAAAAAAATATTTGAAGATGTAGCACGCAAACTGAACTTTAAGTGGTAATTTTGCCTAAAATACATAATTATTTGTTTACACTTTTGGAAACAATATTGCGAACGCAGTACCCGCACTGGGCCCGCGTGGTGAATTACGGCCCACTCCCTCTCGCAGAGAGGAGGCCTGTGTCCCAGCAGTGGGAACATTATAGACTATATAGGTAAATGTTAATTATAATTACAAATGGGTCGTCCTGACATATTCTCATATAGAAAGAAAGAAAGAAAGAAAAAGTATTTATTGCGACTCGTACAGAAAGATCATAAAACTAAACTAAACTAAACACAATAAAAAATAAAACAAATTATACATAATAAAAGTAACAAAACCAAATTATATAAAAAAGAAGTAAAAAAAGAAAAATGAAACAAAAAAGTCCTGTACGAGGCCAAAAGGCTCCTATCTCAGCATAATGCTACGACATTTAAAAATAAAAATGTCGTAGCGCTGGTATTCTGATAGGGCCCGCTGTGATGTCACGGGCAATTACAGTAATAAATAAATTAATAATCTATTTTATTATAATATATATAATTATGTATTTTATCAAATAGAATAATTCATTCTATCCGCGCCAGACGTGACCTCAGTACTTGTCTATGCCCTAAATGCACAGAGTAAATTTTTATCCTAAGTGTCAGAACTACAGAAGCAGTCTGTGGCATTAATGTGACAAGTATAGGGACGCCTGCGCCGAAAGTAAAACAAAATAAATACAGTTTATCTAACATCATAGAATATAGTAATTAAAAAGGAATACATATTATTCTATGCAGTATACATTACGGCTGTGTAGTGAAACAGTATTACAGTGAATTCATATCAGTTTAGTTATGTTGTGGTTAGGCAAACAGTTATCATTACAACTCCGAGTGATAATGTTACAATGTCTAACCGCTATGTTATCGTTGTACAATTTATTTGACTACACCTACCTATATTTAATGCCAGAGATATTAATTTGTTGCTTAACTGGCTTCGAGCTTTATTTTTACCCGGCTGTGCGACAGCAAAGACAGGCTGAGGCTGCTTTTCCAGAGATGTGTTATGCTACGTTGCTATGGATGCATTTGATATTCACCAATCATATTCATTGGTCCACATAGCATAGCACTGGTGGAAACAGGTTCAACTAAGCTATGTTTTTATACGGAAGGGTGCGTGCTATGGATGTGCGAGTGGTGTAACTATGTGCAGAACAGAGTACTCCCCGCGTCTTCCCTACTATCGATGCATCGCAAAGCTTGAGTTGAATATCTTCCTCGCACGGCTACCTCGCGGCGGCGCATCTTCATAGCGCATCTTACTCGCTCCGTTACACAGCTTAGCATTAGTGGAAACGGTCGCACAGTTTCGTAGCTTAGCTTTCACATCCTCGCAGCATAGCTGCATAGCACATCCCTGGTGGAAAAGCAGCCTTATGCTACTTAATGTTCCTTGACAACAACTGTCATATTTTCCTCCCTATTTGCTTTTTTTTTATTTAAGCTAGGGTTCGATTCCAAGTGCAGGCAGTGTTTTTGTGTTTTGAAGTGATAACTTCTTATGGGAGGGTAAACCGCTTCGTAACGTAACGCGTTACGGCGCCAGTCTGTCTGGCTTCCCTTTCACGCATACGGCAGCGGTAGGCAGGCTCTTCCTCTCTCACTCTAACCCACAGCGCTATCAACTTAGATTAGTTTAAGTTATCACTTCTGTCGAGCGTCCCGAGACGCACACGTTTTTTTCTTTCTTTAAGGAAATTCTGGCTGTCAACCGGGTACAAAAATGGATTTGTGCCCGGTTCATGGCGATAGGCGCACCTCCTATTACATGGGATGTAAACATAACTGGCGATAACTGATAATGTGGGTGTGCTATGGGAACTGTGCCATCCCTTCGGGGAATACAGGTGTGATGTTATGTCTATAGTGAATGTCTACTGTAATGGCGGCACGGTTGGCGCGGAGGCTGAGCGATCGACTGCTGCGCTGTGCGGGTCGCGGGTTCAATTCCCGCACGGAACAAATATTTCTATCGCCTACAGGTAGTTCTTCCGGGTCTGGCTGTCTGTGTTAAATGTTTGTAAACGCACCCACGATACAGGAGTAATTCCTAGTGTGGGGCAATGTTTAAAAAAAAAATCTTGTGCCATTTCATCATCTGCCTAGTTTTCCCAACTATATTAGGGTCGGCTTCCAGTCTCACCAGATGCAGCTGAATACGAGTATTTTACATAGAGCGACTGTCTATCTGACCTCCACAACCTACTTACTAGGTAACACGATACCCCTTGGTAAGACTGGCTGTCTGACTTTCGGGCTTCTGACAAAATCGTCAAAGATCTACGAATGACAGCCGGACCAACAGCTTAACGTGCTTTTCGAGACACGGAGGTATGTAAAGAAATATTAGCATTACTCCAATACTTGTGCATTACATTTACAAAGTACATATGTGTATACTTTCACTGACAGACACTGGCCCGAACTTCTCCTGACCTTGTTTTGCGAAAGGCAGAAAGAATTATAATACTTTGCAACTCATGCTATTAAGAAATCAGTAAATAATTAGTTTTGTATCATGTAGGTACAGTGATTGTATTAGATTC
The DNA here is from genome assembly GCA_949629185.1 of Apamea crenata. Lineage (NCBI taxonomy): Eukaryota > Metazoa > Arthropoda > Insecta > Lepidoptera > Noctuidae > Apamea > Apamea crenata. The sequence goes on along the minus strand of OX451379.1, from coordinate 10,617,517 downwards.
ATTCATGAACACATAACATTTTTTTTTTTAAATGTCTTTGTTATATCTCGGGACCCTCGGGTCCCTGATCTTTGGAAGGGTACGGGGGGCCCAAGCCAACTCGCAGAGGCCGTTAGACGCAGGTAGTTGGCAGGCAGTATTTTTTTCCAAAAGCTCGTATTTATTTACATTTTTGGAAACTATTTGCGAATGCAGACTATATGCACCCACATTTAGACAAGTCCCATGTTATAAGGGGCAACACTTTTTTCATTAACCAGACATATAAATCCAGACTTCCAGTAACTACTGCGTATTTAATAAAGAAGAACGCGAAGTCAGCCTATAATGTTCCCTGCTGGGACACAGGCCCGCCCACACACACACACAGCCACACAGTCACAGGCTCTTTGGGAAGGTAAGAGTGGGCTGTAATCCACTACGCGGGCACAGTGCGGGTTGGTAGATGTCACCTGTCTTCGAACTTTTGGTTCTAGGACATCATGCCGGTTTCATCACGATTTTTTTTTCACCATTTTGAAAGCAGTGGTGATGAAATTATTTATACAAAGTAAGGCGCCTGTCTGGGTTCGAACCTACAACTCGTTATTATAAAAAGAAATAAAAATTACCATAGATATCCCCCAAAAGGAGATAGTAATCTATTTCTGAGGTACCAGGATCTTATAAAATAGAAGGAGGTCTCAAAAACTCACTGTTTCCACTTCACACTTCTCATCGTCACACGAATCGAACACGTTGGCGCACTCACCTGCAAAGAATAAAATTAAACAATTAAATATTTGTCGCTAGATTTTATGCGCGCCTGGTAGCCAATTCGGCTGAAGGTTATGTTTAGTTCTAAGTTCGACATTAGTTTAATTCTAAGCCCAAATTTTAGTAATACCTTGTAAACTAAAATGTTAGATCTCCTGTCAGAGGCCAATCATTTATTCCGAGAAATACGGAAATAATTACAACGAATAAGATAGCTAAATACTGTTTGATAATTTTTTTTTAAAGAATAGTTTTAAAAGTAAGCGAATAACTTAAAAAAATCCTTTACTATTCAGCACAAACAAAACGCACATTCCAAAAAAGATACACACATAAAAAATAACCAAAAGCCTCGTACTCAAGTAATAAAAGGTTGACAATATTGTGTCCATTGCTTGATATATATCGGCCCCTAAGACAATAAACATTCATCTCTGCTTATGAAATATTATCTCAGAACCTTCCACTTTTTTAAACAGTTGGCTAATAACAATTGCACCGTGACTATGTGCGTGCAACCAAAACGGATGTATGTAGGAAGAAGCATACAGTTAATACGTATACATTTGAACCATATAACGGTAAGGGCCTTGAGCCCCGATTGTGTTCACCAAGGGCTCGGCTGAGCCACGCTAGTTGCGCACGTAATGATGCGCGACCAGCCAATTAGTTTGATATCTTTATTTTAGCGTAGTTTTTTTTTTGTTCTGTAATGAGCTCAAATGTGATATAGATATAGTTCATTTTATTCAGTATTAGTTATTTTATTCATTATCTCTTTGTTAATTAATGAATGTCACACGTTAGGCGCTTTTATGATTTGACATTTCGTTTCGTTTTTTTTTTTATAAACACGACGAGTTCATAAAAAGACTTATGTATGATCAAACCGAGTCTAAATTGTATAAATTTATCATAAGTAATCATTTCATTTACGCATTTCATTTGAATAAGAAAAAACAGCGTCGCAACTCAATGTTTTCAACCTCTGACACGATGCCATGTTTTTGTTTACTTTTTCTTTCAAAATATTAAACTCGAAAAAAACCAGAGACTGCAAACATTTTCTTTTTCACCAAAGTCAAACAAGGAACTTACTGTCAATAAAAGTCAGAGACCACAAACATTTTTCCTCAGACCAAAAGTTCATTTAAAAGATGGAAGCGTCTTCCCTTCGAAATCAAAATTTCAATACTCCCTAAAATTGAATCCGCTAAGTACAGGGGGTGTCTAGACAAGGTCTAGACGGTTCAGACCTAACCTAGGTCAACGTTCAGACGACAAAGGGTCCGTACTACGTATGGCGCGTTCACCTGCTAGACTGAGGTAGTTGTATGTATGTTTGTGTGTGAGTTATGATCTAGGAAATGGATGGGTTTTGAAAAATTGATTTTTATTTTTCTTTGTAATAAATATTTTGCATTACTTTTTTACTACCCTGCTCTGCTCTTGTGTCAAATGACATACGCGTAATTTACTTTTTTAACACGAACATATTTTCTTGAATTTCAAAATACGAGAGAGTATTTTGAGGAAAGAACCACACAGACTTGATTGCACCTATCCAGTCAGTGTACGCATTTGTCATCAATCGTGTAGCTCAACTCAGAACTTTTAAGAAGCTCAATATGTACATTCATTTTTTGTCTGCGGTACTGAATTAGTCAAAATTCATTTATCTAATTTAACAAATTAGAAACCCTTTTTTAAATAGTCACTATTTATCTCAAGAAACTGCTTTGAAACAACTTTGTTGTACAGCTACTGACACCAAAATATCTTTACGCCTACCTTGCAAGGTAAAAAGCATGAAGGACACCACTGTCTCCGCCTGCATAATGTATGAAACAGGTATGTATACCACGAGCCAGGACCATGACCTTTCGTATCATTTGCAACATACTTTTGATTAAATTACTTTCGCTCTATTTTGGGCTTACGTTACAGTAAAAGAAAACTTTGTAAGGAAACCACTAAATGAAGGTTCATACCTATCAATTCACTGAAGATGGAACGAACTATATGACAACAGCTCATAGCATAAAGCACAATCAGCATATAATGTTTCCACTGCTGGGACACAGGCCTTCTCTCTGTGAGAGAGAGTGGGCCCAGTGTAGGTTGGTGGATGTCAAATGTCTTCGTACTTTTGGTTCTAGAACGTGCCGGTTTCCTCACGATGCCTAGTTTATGCATACATAATATACATACATACTGATACATGTAGAAATCTCAGGAGAAATAGAAATTCATTTATAACCCAATAGAAGGAAAATGAGATGATGGATTTTAATGTATTCCTACTTTCAGACTTTATATGATCCTTCGAGCCGGATTTAAACCAGTTACCAACGGATCTACCCCTGGATTTTAACTTTTAAGAAGCAGGACTAACCTACATCGTCTAAAAACCTAATCAAAGCTATCAGAAAATCTGCAGTCAAATGTTAGCTGGTGCGATGCGAGTTTACCAAGATAGCAACGACCAATGAAATGCGTCATTTGAGTATTGACAAACTTTGAATAGGTCATTGCTCTGATATTGCCACGTGGTGGTCATGCTCCTTCATTCTACTTATGAGTTGAGGCCTTTGCCCTGCAGTGGAACATATAGAGGAACAGATGTAGGCCGATATAATAACAAGCGTAGGAAGATCAAAGCTGGGTCGACGACAACATTTGGTTTGAAAGGCCTTGATAAATTTAGAGAAGAATGGAGTCTTCACAGGGTGGAGGGTTATGACTTGCAGTGGAACGAAACATACTAATTATATATCTGACCAAGAATATGTCTGGACTTTAAAAGAGACTATGACCTCTGAGTTTGTTTCGGCCTTTCTTCTCATAGTACTCAGATAGGAAACGCCGACCTCATCTAGTTTAAAAAAATATGTTTGCGTGAAAAGTGTTTGTGCAACCTACTTACAGAAATAAAATAATTTATCATTTACTGTTAAAAGAAAGAAAGAAAAATATTTGATTTGGGATAAAATGGAAATACAAAAACGCATTTAAAACTAACAAAGTTGCATTAAAAAAAACGAAAAAAAAATGTAAACCAGAAATAAAAAGACCTGTGCGAGGCCAAAATAGTAAACAATAATAATCAATTTATTAAACCAATGTTACAGATATTACCTTAAAATTAACTTAACATCGGTCTGTCTGTAACCGTTAGCGATCATCATTTGTATCTTTACGGCGGTCCCCAAACTAGGCGGCGCCTGTATCTTGGGGACCAGAATGCTGCGATATTTAAAAACTTTTTTACAAAAAAAAAAAACAACCGACTTCCATAAAAACACTACAAACTACAAAGTGAAAAATAACTTTAATTTCGGAAGTCGGTGTCTTTGGTTTTTTTATTTCGTTTTTCGCCACCGTCTTCCGAAATTAAAGTTATTTTTCACTTTGTAGTTTGTAGGGTTTTTATGGAAGTCGGTTGTTTTTTTTTTTGTAATAAAGTTTTTATTTTTCACTTTTTTGTTGTGATTTTTTGATTTTTGTTGATTTTTCAAAAACCGCTTGTCTAATTTCGATAAAATTTTCATGGGACCATTTGGAAAGTATACCCTATCCAACAAAAAAAAGAATTTTTAAAATCGGTTGGCAAGCGACGGAGATATGCGCGAACAAACAAAACAAAATACAAACATCCGAATTGAGAACCTCCTCCTTTTTTAGAAGTCGGTTAAAAAAATAAATACCGCAGCGCTGGTATTATGATAGGGCCCGATCACTATTAACGGAGTTTTCAAGTTACGATATTTATTTACGCGATAATGAATGACTAAATAGTCACGTCCCGAACAAAATAAACGGGTCTTATAATACTGTTTACCCAACTGTGTTAAAAGGTCGAAACGCTTTGTTTTAAAACAAAAACGTGGCCCTGTATAATTAAACAAAGAAATGACAACATATACTGTATAATTATGTACATATAATATACATAATCTTTGTAATTTTATACAAAAGACACATTTAATAAGACAAATGCGAATTAATGATCATTTGTTTACGATCGTTCAAGTACAGTGATACAGTTGACAGTGGCATTTTAATGTCATTGTCAACTGTATTTTTGGGTAGCAAAAAGCCAGGGGATAGCTGCAACAACAAAGGACATGAAGCAGGTAAAGATTTATCCAGTCCTACAAACAAATCATGTAATTTAACATCATTTTATGATTGCTAGCAGCGCCCCGCTGTTTCACCCGCAAAAGTTTCGATCCCGTGGGTTATCGAGATAAAAAGTATCATATGTGTTATTCTGATGTATAAGCTATATCACTGTAAAAAGAGTAATAATCATCCATCCATCCTCACAAACTTTCGCGTTTATAATATTAGTAGGAAGTAGGATATTATGTAGTAGTACAAGTATTGACCGATTACTTGGTATATTGTGAGGTGCTAACTATGAGGCTGTATGGTTATAAACAAATATGAAGATCAAAATTAAAAAATCGTGAACCTATAATATCATTTCATTAACAAACCAAAAGATAGAAATTGTTAATTTACAAAAAAAAAAACGTTTTTCACAATAACAATTATTTGGAAAAGTTGTTACTATCAGACCACGTGGTATTTGAAATGCGACAGAATTTAGACTACAAAGACAAAACTACTCAGTCACTGTTAAGACTACTGCTAAAGGTCGATACACTAAAAAAATCTTTAAACTAAAGGCAAAAAACTACATCTGAAACGGTGCAGCGGTTTATAGAAATATGACAGTGCAACTTTAGACAACTTGTTTATTTTTGTTTCAAGATGAATCAGTATCAGCATGCTTTTATACCAATAACAAGAAGAAGACACTTCGGTAGTTTCCATGCAACTTTAAAACTTCGCGTAAATAGTATCAGCTGATAAAAAGAAAATATTTTTTTAAATCATAATACTTACACGAAAAAGTCCAAACTTTTTATTTAACTTTCAAACTTCACGCAAAATAATCCTCAAAAAAAAAAATTATCAGCTGATACAAAAAAAAAACATTTAAGTACTTAAAATAATACTTACTGGCACCGAAAAAACAAAACATTACTAAAAACTAACTATCACAGATCATAAAAATCACAATACAAAATCTATCACAGACCACGCGTATACGTAAAAACTTTCGAAAATCGAAAGTGCACAACGCGACTGCACCGGACGAAGTCTCGATGCAAACTGACGATATTGTTGCATATTTTTATCCCTTTTTCCGACTACCTACCTACAGGTTGTCTAGACGAGGTGGGGCGGGGGGAGGGTTGTTTTATCAGGTCTATGCACTTCTGGAAAAGATTTTCGTTCAATCAACGAGAACAAAAAACGGTCAAACACCTCGGTGATACAGATCACACGGAATGGTACTTATTTGAGAGTATTTTTATTAGGTACTCCATATTATTTATGTTTTATAGTTGAAAGTTGAACTTCTTTAAGAATTATAAAGGTGGCTTGGGGCAGTTATTTGAAGAAACTGTTATCCTACTGCCTCTCCCCATGACTTTCAACTCTTTCGATCCAGGGCTAAAGTGCAACACTGTTCGTTTGTTTTCCCCAGCTCGTCCCGTCATCTGATTCGGGGTACCGCGACGCCTTCTGGCTGTGTCAGGGCTCCAGGTGGTGGTTATTTTGGAACACAGCTCATTGGGCATACGACAGACGTGGCCAGCCCAGTCCCACTTCAACTTAGCGGTTTTTAAGTAACGTCAGTAATCTTTCTTTTGGAGCACGATGAAGAAATTAAATATTTCTTTGAATAAAATTACAAGTTTTATAAATTACTAACATCGCTCCGCGGTTTCACCCGCATAAGTTTCGATCCCGTGGGAATATCGGGATAAAAAATAAACTATTTGTGTGCCAAATTTCATCCAAATCCGTTCAGTAGCTTTTCCGTGAAAGAGTAACAGACATCCATCCATCCTCACAAACTTTGTTCTTTCGCGTTTATAATATTAATATGATAACTGTATCTTCCATCATCATTTATCTAAAAATAAACCCAATCTAAAGCCTACTTCTATTTCCGCTATCGACCGTTTCGCTTACCTATGACATTAGATAAAACCTGTTATAATCAAACCGACGCTATCATGTTACTTTCAAAAGAAAACCAGAAACCAGAGGGGCAATGTTCGTAATTTTAAGAACGTTCACAGTCTGATCTCAGTCTCAATCTGTCAAAAATACCTTAATTTCTCTACATTTTTGACAAGTTTTTGACATCGATCGTCGCTGAGATGAGATTGCGACGAGATTTTGAACGTTTTTAATTACGGGAATTGGCCTTCTGACCAATACGCTAACCTTTTTCAGGTAAAGAGTAGTTAACAATAAACAATAACGATGGGTATGTGAAAGGAACCAGGCAAAAACCTGCTATATCGGCATGACTATTGTTAAAAGTTAACGGTATATTCACAGGTAACCACGGGTTACAAACTTGAAGGTAAGAAAAACTGGTTATTTTGACTCGAAACTGAAGGCGCGGACGAGGTACCATAATAATATAAGGTATATATATTGTTCCACTGCAGCACAAAGACCTCTTCTCATACAGAGAAGGAAAGAGTATTAATCACCACGCTTGCTCATGCGTGTTCCAGTTTACAAGACCAGCTTCCTCACGATGTTTTCCTTCAAAGGCAGTCTTGTCCCGTAATTGCATAACACACTGTCAATCACCATCTGAATGATATTGCTAATCCATTGCTTCATAAGTTTAAAAAAATCGTCTGCTCCACAGCGTAAAAACGCAACGAATGTATCTGAACTGTCAAAATGAATTATGCATTGCAATCATATGTCAGTACCCCGCTGGATTTAAATTGATAACAGTTAAATTGGTAGGTACCACAGCTAGGTTACGAACCTGCAACCTAAAGGCCAATTCTCGTAATTTGAAACGTTCAAAATCTAGTCGCACTCTCATCTCGGCGACCAACAAATGTCAAAAACTTGCCAAAATGTATGGAAATTTGAGGGTTTTTTGACAGATTGAGACTGAGATCAGACAGTGAACGTTCTTAAAATTACGAGAATTGCCCCTCTGGAGCCGGCAAGATGATCCACAAATGATTGAGCACCCACGGAAACCCGATATTGAAAAGTAACTCTATTCGTCCTCCAAATACTATTGATGATTCATATTATTAGGGATTTCTCAGTAACAGCCCGGAGTCTAGACAAGTACCCGTTTGATGAAAATAGTCACACCCCCTATTACATGAACTTAAACACAACGAGCAAAATGTGACCGTCCCAAACAGCTCTATCCACCCCTTCAGGGAATACACGCGTGATGTTATTCCATATTAATTAAGCCAATGTCAATCAAATTCTCATTTGACTGCATTCTGACCTGACGTGACCCCAATTATAGAAAGTGACACTTGAGTCCTTTAACCTTTTGTAGTCACACTTAATTTAGTGTTTAAAACTCGGCTCTTTGTTCAATTAATTAAAGTCGAGACTACAACGTTTCATCTGAATTTTGAAGTTGTAAAAAGTCGGGTAGGACTGTTTGTCCAGTTTGACCTTAGGTTAAGAACAATGCCTCGATCTAAACATTATTTGGACCTGTGAGGCTGTGAGTCATAATTATACGTCATAACTTGCCAGTTTTTATCCGACAGCCGGGATCAACTGTTCAACGGGCTTTCCGAGGCACGTAGGGGTCTCAATATGTAATGGATGGTCACCCATCCACGAACCAACCTCGGCGAGTATAGCTTACCCTTCGATCGACCAGTACGGCTGTTATTATTTAGCCAATACCTAATCTATTGGTTATCTTGTACTTGTGCGTTATTCGTGAATCTTGGAAAATTAAACATGATGAAACATTTTCTGGCTTCTAACTACCTGGCCTGTAACGACTGTGTTACGGGTAGTCAGAAGCCAGAAAACCGTCCATCTTCACAGTGACTAGTGTCCTGTCGTATTTCCACCCTCCAATCCAGCGCACTGTGCAACCCATCGCACAAACCACTTCTTCAACTAAAGCGCATGTCTGTGTTCGAACCTACGACCTACAACTCGTAATCGCGGTCGTTTCCACTGGGCCGCCACTGGTCTTTGTACCTAAAACTGCAGTAGCACAGCACACGTGGCGGCAGTTCACTTCAAAACAAAGGTCGAGGCAGTTTCCAGTTCAACTGTTCAGAACTGGGTCAAATGACCCAGTTCAAAATGAAGTTCGTCCTCCGAGTCACGCGAGTTTAGTTACAAGTTTAATTTTCAGAAAAAATGCAGTTCTTCACAACTATTATATGCCGTATTGCCGTAAAGGTTGGCAGAGGTGTATTAGGTTACGACGCTCACATTTCGGTAGACTTTAGACGGTAGACCAAACATTATGAAACAAAAAATAAATAAATTTGATGACTTTTTGTGGGGTCATCGACCGCATCTAGTGTAGTCACTTAGAAACATCAGTTTATTTTCTTACTAGCTGCGCCCCGCGTTTTCACCCGCATAAGTTTCGATCCCGTAGGAATATCGGGATAACAAGTATCCTATGTATTAATCCTGGGGCCCAATTCTGTAAAATAACCAACTTGTCAATAGTGTGTCAGTAGTGTCTCAATAGAATAGTTATTGACATTTGGTATTCTACAAAATATTTATGGTCATTGACTTGCCACTGTAGTGCTATTGAAACGCCATAGTAAGACTATTGTAATAATTGGTAGTCTGGTCCACTTTAATGTGTCAATGTCATCGTGATGGCCAAAGTTACGGTAGTCTGTAAAGTATTTGACAGTTGTGTCTATCGTGTTTGAATAGTGTTTTGGCCATCGAACCGCGATTGTGAAGCCATCGAACAACGACACCCTTTTCACTATTGATTTGCATTAATTTGACTAATTTTTTTTAAAACAAAGTGTCCGTGTGTGTCTGCGTCTCGCCACAATGAGGCCTTCTCTACCTACTTTGCGGTGGCGTATTTTGGCATTGGCTTGTAGTGCCGACCGCCGACGTATGCTTTTGCGCCAGCGCCGCAAATCTCGTGCACTAATGAGGCTGCAAGTGAATGCCTTTCGTGAACTTCCCGAGGCGGAGTTTGTCAAAACGTTTCGGCTTGGTAAGGAGCAAGTAAGGGAGCTAATTGACGAGCTCATTCCCTTTCTCCCGAGACAGCGACGGCAGAATGGAATCCCTGCTGAATTAAAGGTTTGTACAATATGTGAAGGTACCTAACTTGACAGTCCGACCCAACATAAAAAACTGACGTTGAATAAATTATGAATAATAAAATTATACTATCAGAATTAAGAATTGCCGAAGTTGTTTAAAAAATATCAAATTAAAAAATTCGGAACATTTCAGATACTTATTGCGCTGAGCTTCTACGCCACAGGGTCATACCAAACACTGGTTGGCCAAAGCGCTTTGCATAATGTCTCACAGACTACAGTGTCAAGAGCTGTGAAACAAGTAACCGATGCATTGAACCAAATCTATCACAAACATATAGTTTGGCCAATGCATCCCCAAGAAAGAAATGCAATCAAGGCAAAGTGAGTGTTATTTGTCACAATTATTAATAAGCTGATCTTAATTAATAGTATAATCTTAATAGTTTTGAGATAATAGTAATCGTACATGTTGTTTGTTTATATTATTATTTCTTACAGATTTTACTCATGTTTTGGTTTCCCGGGTGTACTGGGTTGTATTGACGGCACACATGTCGCTTTACTAAGGCCTGTACTTCATGAAGAGCGGTATTATAACCGAAAAGGATACCATTCCCTAAATGTCATGATTGTAAGAAACTATTTATTTTTAGACATACATATATCAATGACTGGTTGTTATCAAATTCTAAGTTAGCATTAACTTATAAATAAACTTTGTTACAGATTTGTGATGCAGATTTAAAAATATTGTGCGTTGATGCAAGTAGCCCGGGTTCAGCCCATGATTCTATGGTGTGGCAAGTACACCCACTGAACCACCATCTTATTGAGGTGTCTAATGCTGGAGAGGAAGTGTTTTTGTTAGGTACCAAATACATAGTATTTATTATAATATTACAGACCTAAATAAAGCAGTAACAGCAATGTAAAGAAGTGGTAATCAACTATCTTTAAATTTATTAGGTGATAGCGGTTATCCTTTACGGCCAACGATGATGACACCAATTTTAGATACAAGAGAGGGGACTGCTGAACACAATTACTATAAAGTTCATGTGTCAGCACGCAACACAGTGGAACGTTGCATAGGAGTACTGAAGGCTCGATTCAGGTTTAATATTTTATTTTAATTTAATACCTATAATAAACAACCATACAGTCAAATAAATTTATTTATAAATTTATAAATAATAAACACCCGCATTGGGCCAGTGTGGTGAACTACAGCCTAAATCCGCTCCTTAGAGGAGACGTGTATGGGGTGATATGATGATGTATGTCTAGATAAATAATAATAAAAGTTATCTGTTTTCAGATGTTTGTTAGCAGCGAGAGCATTGCATTACAACCCCATCACTGCTGGGAAAATAGTAAATGCATGCTGCATGCTACATAACATAGCAAACCGCAGCAGGCTACCCATGATATTGCTTACAAACGAGGAAGAAGAAATGGAGAATCAGCTACAACACCAGGCAAGTCTTTTCTACTCAATTGAAATAAAAAACAAGATCATTCTAATATTTTGTATTTTAAATTAAATACCGAATAAAAAAATAAAATCCGTAGGTACCTATGTTTTTATTTATAAAAATCAACAATAAATGAAAAAAAAAATCAACAAAGTTAGAAAATAAATCAAATTCTCTAAATAATTATCAGTATCAACAGCTATCATTGGTAAAATCAGTCTTCTCAGTTACACATTAAATTAACACCGTCTAAAATCTATAATTCTTAGTAATCTAATAAAACTATCAATAAAAGTAATCTAATCAAACTATCATTATATGTAATCTAATCAGTCTTTTAAATAATTCAGGTTGCAGATCCAATGAGAACCATGGAGAATCCGAGGAACCATCGTGTCAACCCGGAGCTGCAAAGAGGCCGGGCAATTCAGCAGTCGCTAATTTCAAGGCTGTGGAGGGAACAACAAATTTAAATAACGAGTGGAAATTAAAAAAACTTTTTTTACAATTTCAAGTTTTGATTTTTTAATAAATGTATTAACATCATCATCATATCAGCCGAAAGATAATACATACATACAACTCCAAGACATAGACCTCCCTACGTTCAGTACCTTCTGATTCTGACAAATATAGTCTTGGTTGGTTCCTCTGTTAAAAAAAAGTAATGCAAATAAAATTTTAATACATACTCTAGCTTGTGGGGGGGTTTTGAAGCACAATTACTATTGGCTCTCTTAGCCTCTCTGCTAGTGCTTCCAATGCAGCTGCCAGTCGGTGAGTGGCTTGAGCATGTTCCCTTGTGGCCTCTGCACTTAATCGTTCCATGGCCTCCAGCCTTGCAGACGCCTCGTGCGTAGTAACATACTCTGTGAGATAAATTTAAATTTTACAGAACGTTCGTGGCTACTAGAATTTGAGACAGGCTAATTAATTAAATAGGAATAACTTTGATACCCACCGCTGCTGTTGACTAGCCGAGGACTTCTCTGTACGCGGCGTTGTCGTCGCCGCGGTGCTGGAGTAGTGGTAGGTGTGCTGGGTTCTGGCATCCTGTTAGCCTCCTGGCTCATGCTGGGTCCTACTACTCCTGACAGTTGTGGGGGCTCAAGTTCTGGTGGTATTGCCCACTCCAGCACTGCATCAGTGTCTGTTCCTATGTCCGCGTCATTGTCTAGCTGTAAAGTGACTTTTTTTTAGAATTTTTACCTATTTCAAATTAAACAAATAAAAGTAGGTATGAAGTCACGGGCAAAAGCTAATTTAAATATAAAAAGAAAATTTACCATTTGCACCACCTCTTCCTCTAAAATTTGACTGTTTTCCTATGAAATGAAAATCAAAACATTATTCATATGGCATAGCTAATAGTAGGTACTCGTATATTGTAACAAATAATAATAATAAAAGTTTAAAACCATTTAATATGCATTTGTAAATAGGAGAAAGAAAAGACAGATTGAAAGATCTCATTGAAAATTGCCTGATAAACCCATTCTATTCTTCAAATAAATATAAAAAGAAAAACTTACAGCATGAGGAATCTGCACCACCTCCACTAAAGCTTGACTGTTTTGCTGTAAGGGAAAAACCAAATTTTAGTGTGTGGTATTTGTATGTCTTCCAACTCATTGAGCTTAAATAATGATCTCATTCCACTGCGGCATAAGTTGTTGTATTCACATCAAGAGCAGGCAAGCGGAACGCACACATCACAGCATGCCGTCAGTGCTGCTGGATACCCACCGTTAACAATGCCCGGTGCCTAGCAAAACCATTACACATCCCATGTCTATATGCCTATTCAATTTTGCAAATTTAAGTTATAAAACTCACAGACTGTGACATGACGAGAGGATTATGGCGGACCCCTGGCAAAGGTTCACCTACGTCTCGTCCAAGTAAGTCATACAGCCTCTCTTGTATGGGGCTTAATTTTTTGGCCCTTGATGGTCCCCCTCCTAAAAGCAAAAGTATTAACGATTGAGAACAAGTTGTGGTAGAATTTGTACTATAACTATTACCGGAGTGATTTATATAAAAGTGTTAATAGGTACCCACCTGTAGCTGACATTTCGGCTTTCGCAGTTTTAATTTTTTTTAATAATTTTGACTTGTACTCATTGTAGTACTGAAAAAGATAGAAAAAGAATAATGTAGGTATACGTAAATCTAAAAATATACATCAACAAGAATATCTCTTTCTCACCAGTCTCCACTGATCCGGCGTTTTTTGCACGCAGTTTGCTGATACACTGTTGAGCACAGTTGAGCATTGCTCCCAAAGCCGCCTAGCCTGATTGCGACCTTCTTTGCTCCTGTTGCAGTAGCCAAGAGCCAACTCTCGGTTGGACTCTAAAAAATCTATAAGAGCCGAGAGCTGGTTTACGCTCACACTTGCCATGTTGCCGACCCTGAAATGTTGTTATGTGGAAGTTCATATCATAATTCAAAAGTTACTATGAAGACATTTGCATTGCACTTCAGAACACCGAACTTATATCACTATAAATTCATCACGTTTTTGAATTATTCTCCCAACAACAATTGGGACCTTTTCACTTACCTTAGCGTGGTCGATAGAAATGATAGTCAAGGAACTTTGTCAACTAATCAACTTGTATTCTTGTATTCTCTTCTCTTCGATAATATTTTTGAAAACAAATTTTTAAACCAATGAAAACAGCCGCTGCAAGTTTTTTGACAGTTGTTTTTTTTTTTAAAACGCAAAGACTAAAAATTGTCTTGATAAAAATCTTATTTTTTAACAATAAACGCATGTTTTTAGTGAAATTTGATGTTTTAGATAATAAAACGTTTTCATATTATTAAAAAAACACATAATATAAAGATTTAATTGATAAAAATAGGATTTTAAAAAGTGGTAGGTTTGGTGTACCTCTATGGTCGCATGGTAGATTTTTGTTAGCAACACTGAAAACTATTGTACTGCCACACTATCGACATACTATCGACACACTACTGAGACACCACTGAAACGCCATTAAAGTTTTTGCAGAATGCCAAATTTGCAACAGTGGCAAAATAATGTCTGTAGTGTGTCGATAGAGTGTCAATGGCGGGTTTCTTAACGCAAAGTTACAGAATTGGGCCCCTGGTTATAAACTATCTGTGTGCCAAATTTCATCCAAATTGGCGTGAAAGAGTAACGAACATCCATTCATGCTTCCAAACAAAATCGCGTTTATAATATTAGTAGGATTATCGTGTTTAGATCGATACTCATCAAGTCAACATAGTTTCGATAACTAATTTAATTTGACCCTGTACACTAAAATAGCCACATTTTTATAAAACCCAATAACACTGAATATAAACCTGCATGATGAGTTCTATGGATCAAACTCAAGACTCCATGTCTAACAGTCACGTTTGCGAACATAAAATCAAAAACAACTAAGAAATGGCAGTCGTAAGAAAAAATCAATCAGGGCAGAAAATACGTGGAATATAAGGAAAAGAAATTAAATTATGATTTTCTAAGACTTCACTAACCTTTCGGGAACACCGAAAGGCGGTTATAATCCGATTCACGTGGCGAAGTATGTAACCTATTCGGTCAAGTTCAGAAATATTCGGCAATATCCGAATATTATAATAGTAACTCCTGGCCAGAGACCAGAGTGACCTTATTGGTAATGTTCTCCAGAAAAGTCAGGTGCGTAGTACTCGCAATCGGCGTATGCACTATGCAAGCAAACGGAGTACGTCGATCCTAGCAGGTGGGGCTCTGATGTTATGTGAGGGGCTCGTGGCTGATAACAGTCGCTCGGGAAGGTCGAAGGCTAAGCGACGCTGACCCCTCCGTGCCTCGGAAAGCGCGTTAAACCGTTGTTCCCGGTTGTCATTCGTGGATCTTCAACAGTCGTTACGGGTAGTCTGAAGCCCGAAAGTCTCACAACCAGTCTTACCAAGGGGTATCGTATTACCCAGTAACTGGGTTGTGGAGGTCTGACAGGCAGTCACTCCATGTAAAATACTGGTATTCAGCTGCAACCGGTTAGACTGGAAGGGGAAGTCGACCCCAACATAGTTGGGAAAAGGCAGGCAGATGATGATGTATGTTAAAAAGGAGAGAGAGGAGAGGAGAGGAGAGGAGTGTATATTAAAAAGATTCGAGTCCGCCGTCATTTGACCGCTTTCGTCCCAAGCCAAGTTCATGGGCGAACACGTCAGTTTTTGCGTCAGTTTTTTAGCTCAAAAGTAATTGTGGGTTGCCCGTTGAACATATCCGTATTACGCCACCTACGCAAGTAAATATTATGAAGACAACATGAGACATGATTTTTAATATCCATTTCCACTTCAAATGTACTGAGGTACATTTGAAGTGGAAATGGATATTAAAAATAAAAAGCAATTTCCTTTGTTTTTGACGTGGAGGTCGGTCCTTGATCTCGTCACTAGCATGACTAAGGGATCCGGAAATCGTCAGGTAGTGCGGAGAAGATACACGCGAACACTCCTGAATGAGGAGATATAATTATCATTTGAGGTTTATTTTCGTAAGGTTATGAGGGCATGACATAGCCACCTTGTTTCTTCTGTGGTGTAGTTAAAGGCAGGTACAGGAATGACATGGGTGGGTATAAACCTCCTCTAAGAAACTCCATGATGATGTTTTTGTCGTCATGCAGCTTTGGCTCGATGTAGAAAACTCTTGAACATTGCTCGTCATTTTAGGGCGATAATTTTGCAATTTTGTTTCATAAACTATCTGTTTTATTAAACACATGATTAAGAAGATGATGAGGTGTTCCTCTCTCTCTGAAGCCAAGACTCTGTTATCGTTTACTGTCTTATAACGATAACAGTGACAGCCAACACGAAGGATTCATTCCCAAAATCGATCATCAACAACCAATACTCATCCTTGAAAACGATAAAAAATCTATAAACCCTGCTGATCCCTTTGCCATTTACAAGCGTGAAGCTTCTCGTGCACACCAAAAAAACATCCAGTCATTGATTGCCTCACGAATGAATGAGGCAGCAAAACCCAGGATACGTTCACGGAGTCAGCAACCGCACCAAGGCCGCAGAGGGCAACGCACTTTGTGCCAATACCCTGCTCGAATTAATGCGCGTACACATGTTGTCGACCGGCTAATAATAGGCCGGGGGTTACTTGTCCTGGGCTTTTGGTGAGCCACCAGGTGGTTGACTGCGGTGAGGGGGCTGGTACAGGTCATTTTCTCTCGTATCTGCAGGAATTGTATGAGAACTAGCTTCTGCCCGCGGCTTCGTTCATGTTGAGGTCGGAAGTTATCCCACGGGAACGTACTACCGGGATAAAAAGTATCCTATGTCCTAACCTAAGTCATGATCTAGCTGTGTTCCAAATTTGATTGAGATCCGTTAAGCCGATAAGGCGCAGTTGACAGACAGACGGAAGTTACTTTCATAGTTTATAATATTAAGTAAGTATTCGTATGGATGGATTATTGAGGAAAGTAAAGTGAGAATAGCTTGGTATAAGTACCTAAATTCTATGTAAATAAACATTTTCTATTCTTATACTGAGGAAAGCATTAGGTCAGGTAGCGGCCAGCGGGTGATAACTGCCCAGATTATACCAGGCGTACAGATAACTATAGGAAGTAAGTAGTTGACGCTATTTTAAGGATTCTCAAAGAATACGCTGGCGATAACGCAAAATAAATTACGTAGTATTGTTTAATGACGCAAATAGCGCCACTTTGTCTAAAGACGATTGCTTTCGACTACACATGCCAATGTTTAGGGTATTACTTTTTTTTCACATTTTTAATTAAACGCCATTGGTTTAGGTAATTAACTAAAGGTAAACAAATGTAGAAAGGGTTTTTTATAGGTGAAACCTTCTTGTTTAAGAATACACGACTTATAACCAAATTAAAATTATTTTTGATTTTTACGATAGTTTCCTCTTTTACTAGTGTGTTAAACTTTATCATTTATTGTTAAAACTACTCTTCGTAGACTTGTAATTGCTTGAGCACATTTTTTTAGTTAGATTTAAGTATAATAATAATATAATATTTTGTAATCTGTCTATTGTAAAGAGCCCAAAAAGACAGCTTCTCTAAACAAAATAAAATAAAAATCCTTTTAAAAAGTACAACGAATTATATAATTTTGTAAGTAATTGAATTGAAGTGTACAACTGTGACATACCATGACAACTGAGTTGACAGGTATTTCGTTATTTGTAACAAACGGTTTACTACCCATGAGTCCCGTGGTTTTTTTTTACCTTTATTTAACCCAACGGAGTATAGATTCTTTTATGGAAAATTTCACCTTCTGGCACTGGTGGTTACAGCATATTTCTGCATGACCATACATCACCCATTTAGTAGCCGAACTCCTTCTTAACGCATGTCTATCTACTCCCATGAGAAGAACACTTGATGTTATGATGTCATTTAAACCAGCAACCTAATTGCGTAACACTAATCGCGCGTAACGCGAATCATTTTGAAGGATATTGCTAATACATTGCTTCATATGTTCCAAAAATGTGTCTGTTCAACTACGTAAATAACGCAATGAATGTTGTTGAACTGTCAAAATGTAAGCCATTGCTACTGTTCGTGGGTTACGCTATTAGCACGCAGACCCTTCGTACCTACACTTCTGCCTACCTACTGTAGACAGAGAATGAACAATAATAGACACGTCACTAAATAACAATGACAACAAAGAACACACTAATTATATTCAGTAGTTAGAGTAAACGAGACAGAATATATTTTCTATCTCTGTCAAACTTTTGCAAACTTTTTGTATGGCCCCAGGTGTGAGGCAACAACTGCGGCCAAAAAAAAGCAGTCACGACACGATTTCTTTGGAAAGTATTACCCGAATACATTAAATAGAACTAGGGCCCTAATTCACTATGACCACGCTCTATGACACATTGAACGAAACCGCGCGCAATGAACGCGAAGGTGGCGTGGTTTAAACTGTCAAAATACCACGCTTGCCAACCGTACGTGGTAATATTACGCGGGGAATAATAATTACCATGCAGAATTAGGGCCCTGTTACCAAGTGACTGTCAAAGACTATGGCTGTCTCACGAGGCATACTGCGGGTGACAGCTAATCTATCCATACTCTATCTACGCTCTGGCTGAGGGGCTTGTGGCTAAGTAATCCACCGTAGTAGTAGTAGTAACTGCTGGGAGACTATCTTTACAAACCAAGACCCCTGCGTGTCTCGGAAAGCACGTTAAGCCGTTGGTCCCAGTTGTCGATCGTGGATCTTTCAGTTACGGGTTATTAGAAGCCCGATAGTCTGACAACCGGTCTTACCAAGGGCTATCGTACTACTCAGTAACTGACTACCTACGCTGACAACCCCTTTAATGACGTAACCATCTTCCAATCTTCCCCCACAAATAGCATGGAGTATTTACTATTTACGTAAAACCTATAAGAAACGCAGGAAAAACCAGACAGAAATAAACCATAAGTCAATTATGTAAAACCGATTATATAACGCGTCATTATTTCGACGACATCGCTGTAAACGAATTATGTAAGTATATAGCGTGCTGACAAATGAAAAAATATGGGAAAGAGTATTTTGAAGGCCGAAATGGGGATATGATTGTGCCAAAGGTACTAGGTATACTATTGGGTTCGATATTCAGGTCGGGAAAAGTGTTATTGATTTTATTCTAAAGAATTTCTCAGGAGTCCAGATGTGAGCCCGGTTAATGGCAATCAAAATCAAAAGTCATTTATACAAATTAGGCTGAGAATCAGCACTTTTCGAACGTCAAAATGACAAAATACAGTCCCCCAAAACGCCCGCCCTTCACCACTTCCTAGTGCTTTCGCTGGTGAGAAGAAGTGGCGCAACAAACTTCCCAGCAGCCAGCAATAGGCCCTGACATGGTACTTAAACATAACTGGCGAATCCGTACGCGGTAACGTAGGTACACCGCTGCCAAGTCTTCGGTGATTATAGGCATGATTTTATGTAAGATATACATACTCGTATTATATGATATCTGGCGGGTGCTGGTTAAACTCCCTAATAACTTTATCGAACCACCGTCCACCTGGGCACGTGTTGCCGTGGCCGACTTGGAAATCTCTAAATAGACTTCGAACGTTCGAACCCAAGTCGGCCGGAGCAAAGATTATCTCCACAGATTGGTTCAGATCTCCAGTGTGTACGCTGCGTCTCTCCACAGATAAGGCCCAGCATCCGTCTTGCACAGCATTCACCACTTGAAAATCTCATGACTGCATCAGTGAGCGGAATTCGCGTAGCTGACTTTGTGTCACACATATCTTTACCATCTATACGATAAGGACAGGAAAGCTGATGGCTAAATAATAACAGCCTCACGGATCGATCAAGGGTAAGCTACGCTTGCCGCGGTAGGTGACCATCCATTACATATAGAGACCCCCTCGTGGCTCGGAAAGTACGTTAAGCCGTTGGTCCCGGCAGTCATTCTTGATCTTTACGGGTAGAAGCCCGGAATTCTGACAACCAGACTTACCAAGGGAGAAGGGAGGGAGGGGAGGGGGAAGGGTATTGCGTGCCCAGTACCTAACTGAGTTTTTGAGGTAAGATATTCAGTCGCCCCATACACACATAGTTGGGTATCGGCTAGGCAGATTCATTTGACGCTAAGAAGACAAGAAATATGTCGTCATTTTCAGATGCCACCAAGTCTAGTCTACAATTCATTGACTAGCCAATAGAGTTACAATAAATTGTGCGTCAGAATGCGTACACGCACACATTCGTAGAATGTCTGGAACGTCAGTGTTTACTAACAATTAGTAATCCGACTCGGTTAGAATGTGGATGACGTGGTACTATATGGTATTGTCTGTATGTTTTTCTAAATGTGCTCACAGCTGAGGGGGTGTAGAATGTTTTACTACACAGTACGGGTAACCCTTTCGTTTAGTTTAGGGTAGTTTTGGATTTGAACCCTAATTGCGTCACACAACAAATCATTTTGAAGGATATTCCTAACCCATTGCTTCATATGTTCGAAAAATGTGTCTGCTCAACAACGTAAACAACGCAATGAATGTTGTTGAACTGTCAAAATGAAAGCCATTTCTACTGTTAGTGTGTTACACAATTACCCCGCTGGGAAGTCAGCCGCGCTACTCAAAATCAAGTCATTTATTCGAATTAGGCTGAGAATCAGCACATTTTGAACGCTAAAATGACATAAGACAGTCCCTCAAAACGCGGGCCTTCACCACTTCCTAGTGCTTTAGCTGGGGAAGCAGAAGTGGCGCAACAAACTCCCCAGTAGCACAGCTGTCTGTTAAGTTAGGAGAACCATTGCTAAGTTTAACCTCGTCGGTTTGCCTCCAACGGAAGATGGTGCAACACTGCACGCTTATCGAACTTACCACCAAGTTCAGAAGTGGTTGGGCGTGGAAAAAGATGCCACTCATGAAATTGCCGAAGAAAGAGAAGACGACGCGACGTCGACAATCTTGTGCCGATTTTTCAGGCTGAATCAGACAATTTTTAAGAAACGTCCACGAAGCGTTCAAAATGAACAATTCTGGTAGTCTAACAACATATTAAAAAATCAGAACTAGCCGTTAGTTTGCGATTTTAATGTTCGATATGACTAGCCTAGTAATTGGTTTACTTATCCTACTAATATTATAAACGTGAAAGTTTGTATGGATGTATGGATGTTTGTTACTCTTTCACGCAAAAACTACTGAACGGATTTGGATGAATTTTGGCACACAGATGGTTTATAACCAGGATTAACATAAGTATAGGATACTTTTTATCCCGATATTCCCACGGGATCGAAACTTATGCGGGTGAAACCGCGGGGCGCAGCTAGTTTGAAATAAATGCTTTGAGTTTGAGTTCTTTTTTTTTAATCTAGGAATTGTGTGAAGTTAGGTAAGGAAAAATGATACTAATTAAATTTCTCAGTCAGAATAGGCTCAGAGCCAAAAATGGAATAAAGCCCGCGCCAAAAGCCTCCCATTACCACAAGTTATTTTTAGCCCAGGACAGGAAAACTCCCGACAATTACAACAACATAGTCACGCTTGCCGAACCATGTTTTTTCTTACAAAAAACCATAGCAACAAGTTTTTCAGAAGGTTATGTGGCAAAAAACACAAACAATGGCTACCCACTATGTTAGAACCATGTGTTGGGTTCATAGAGTTATTTGTGAAGTCAAATTCTTTACATCACGCCAGTTTTTGATGGGGTAGGCAGATTTATTTTAGCAAATATTGTACTACCGCCAAAATCTATATCTGACCACCGTAAGGACTATTCCAGCTTGCAGCGCATATTACTAGTCGACCTCAAAAGGATCCTCTTTTGTTTTACTTACGGACGCAGCTGTGGTCATCATGTGCACGGGATTTGTTTTCAAAATGTACAGATACAGGATTTGGCGATTGTACCTACCTAGTTAAATGTAATGTTAAAAGTTTTGTAAACTTTGCCTATTGCCAACAGGGCACATATTGGAAGCGGTCAACCCCAATACATATCTATTTAGTCCTCTATTACAACGTGTATCAAGAAATACTGGCCACTCTTCATTAGGACGTCCGCCCGGTCATTTTAGTAAAAAATGGCGGAGTTACGTCAGCGTTCACATTTTTTGTCTATGCTCAATATTTATTACATTAATCTATGATGTTGTCGAGAGAAGAGATTTGTATAAACGTTTCTTGACTGATAGACAATGCACTGCCTCTAAAAACCAACGATAGAACCATTTTAATACGAAATAAATATTTGTGCAGAATAAACCATTTTTATTTCATCTTTTCCCATCACTGGGCCGTATTGGGAACTGTCAAAGTCATTGTGCCAGTGACAGTGCGAAAAAGAGATGGAGCTATACAGGACGTATAGCACCATCTCGTTTTCGCACAGGAACAATGATGTCTTTGATACTTTCATATGCAACCCCTGACGTACAACGTGATAGGATTTTGGCCCTGCTTTGTTCATCCTGATTTTTGGAGTGTTGCTGTTCTTCTAGGAAAATTAACTACTCCGAAATTCATCATATGAAAGACGTGTACTGTGTACTCCCCCAAGCACCGCTACTTCGAACGGTTCTGTGCTTCCCGCATCCAGCGGGTTCCTGCGGCCTTTACAAGGTCATCGGTCAAGCACACCGAAATTGCTGCAGAAGATGTCACGAGCAAAAATCTAGCAGAATAATAATGATTGACAACCTGAGAGCTGAATACTTGATGTATAAGAATACCAGGAAATCTGAAACTAGGTTTCCGCTGAATATCGTGAACGTAAAGCGATCAATACTCGTGCTAGTGCGAGTGACATGCAGCCGCTCATTACGTGTTTAATATTGATGACAATGCAGACCTGCAGCCAGTATTAACTATGCTTTGCCTTCCATTTTCTAGTATTTCCGACAAAAAAAAATCCTCCAGACCGAATTTCGGCCCATCTCAACGGTGACTAGCCATCGACGCGGGAGGCTTAGCATTATGCTGAGCGATGGCCGTTTTGCGTGGATATGACGCATGTTTTCCCCCAACTTGTTATTTTTCTGCGTCTAGTTTACCGCAAATAAACGTATTTTCTTTGTTTTCTTTTTTCTTTCAGATATAGTGCGCCCAAGTCTGACACCAGTCTTACCAAGGGGTATCGTGTTACCCATGAAACTGGGTTGTTGAGGTCAGATTGGCAGTCGTTCCATGTACTGGTATTCACCTGCATACGGTTAGACTGTAAGACCCCAACATACATTAACAAAAAAAAATGTCCTCCAGACCGTATTTCGGTCATGGCGGCCAATCTTAACGGAGACTAGCACATCCACACATACATATAGTATAGTGCATATAGTATGGTATAGTGCACAAGTGTGTAGTGCAGACAGAGGCGTACTCTCTCTCCTTTTACTCTCCTAGTCCGATGGAATTGCAATCCGACACGACCGGAGAGAGATCAGGCGCAGGACCAACAGCCACGGGGGTATCACACCGCCAACTTCCTAACTCCGGGATGTTACTAAAGGAAAATCCTAATGGAAAAAAAAAGTAAAACTTTTTCCGACCTGAGAATCAAACCCAGGACCGCACGCTTAGCGGGGCTTATATGTTATGTATGGTCAACCATTCACGAAATGACCGTGGCAAGTGTAGCTTAACCTTCGATCGACTCGTGCGGCTGTTAATCATTTAACCATGAGCCCTCAAGAGAACAGCTCAGCCGGGGCTGACTTTCCAAGGTACGCCGGATGCTCATTTTACTCTCATGGACGCTATTTTTACATACACACACATGAATAAAAAA
Organism: Apamea crenata; assembly: GCA_949629185.1. NCBI lineage: Eukaryota > Metazoa > Arthropoda > Insecta > Lepidoptera > Noctuidae > Apamea > Apamea crenata. The sequence continues at coordinate 10,593,825 of OX451379.1, read as the reverse complement.
CAAGAAATAAAAATATAAACCTATTACGAAGGAGTTCGACAAAGTGAAATTCGCGATGCAGAGTTGAAAAAACTGCGGACGGGTTCACAGACCCCAGTAGGGTTGTGACTTATGCAGTTCGAGTTACGGTAGGGACGCGCCACGATCGATAAATGCGCTCGTGAATTATCGATGAATGTGGTTAGTTACTTACCGGTTTTTAGTTTGAAGTGTTACTTATCGTTTTTTTTTTTTAGTTTTTCTTAACTCTGGCTGGTAGTTTTTTTTTAAATTTATTAAGTTCACACTATTTCTTTTAACAAAGCTAACTTTTAGTAGCTACACGTGTGGAATCTTGGACGTGACGTGACTAGCATGAGCCGGCCGATGCGATGGCTTCAAACAAAGGATTGAATGAAAAAAAAAGTTTTCTTTTTGTGAAAAAAAAGGGATTTCTGTGCCATAGGCATCTAACTCCCTTCACCTTTTATACCCTGTTTTTGTCCAGAATCAGACGGTAAAAAAAGTCAGCCGGTCTTTATAAACTACGTACATATTGTAAACTTTTAAAAATAATAGACACGTTGCATTATTATTACATCATCATAATCATAAAGATGACACATTTACTATGGCAGTTGTACGTCTATGAAATAGGTACGTACTGCTACTGAGATAGCAGGTACTTGTGGTTTCATGGTAGGCACTTCAATTTGCCTCCTAGTCGGTAACTAAAAAATGCCACAAACTACTGTACAGTTGGCTAAGGTTAAAAGGGGAATTTAATTATAATATATTGTGAAATACAGCATTTATATTTTACAAATTCAAATGTTTCATCATCTGCCTAGCCTTTTCCCAACTATGTTGGGGTCGGCTTCCAGTCTAACTTGATGCAGCTGAGTACCAGTATTTTACATGGAGCGACTGCGTATCTGACCTCCACAGCCCAGTTACTGGGTAATACGATACCCCTAAAAAACAACTACTTACTACTTCTTTGGTATTCTACAAATTCACACGTATATTCAGAATTATTCGTAATAAAGACTATAATAAGTATTTCCTTATTTCAAGGGAACTTTGACCTCGAAAACCCACGTTATCTACCTAGGTACTTAATAAAATTCTTATATTTACTGACAGACAACGCACAGTCTAAACCGCTAGGACTGAAAGCGTAAAGTAGCACATGACTTACTTCTTTAACGAAAATGAGCACTAAGGATTTTGAAGATTCCTCCCCTGAAGGGGTTACATAAGGAATAAAAGCTTGAATGACCTATCGGGCAGGCGTACGAATTGTTTTATTACTCTGTGAGATGGAGTGGGCCGCGGACACTATGCGGGTTGGTAGATGTCACACAGGTCTTCGAATTTTTGGTTCTAGGACATGCCGGTTCCTCACAATGATTTTCTTGCAGTGTTGTTGATCTGGGTTCGAACCTACGACTCCTAAGTCGCGGCCGTTACCACTGGGCCACAACTGCTCACCGTACTTGCGAAGTTGCGACCAAAAAGGTCAAAATAGTCAAAAGATACAAAATTACCATAGAAATCCCCCAAAAGGAGATAGTAATCTATTTCTGAGGTACCAGGATATTATAAAATCGAAGGAGATCTCAAAAACTCACTGTTTCCAGCTTCTCATCGTCATACGAATCGAACACGTTGGCGCACTCACCTGCAAAAAATAAATTAAACAATTAAATATTTGTCGCTAGGTTTTATGCGCGCCTGGTAGCATAGGTAAAGAGGTCTTGTTACTACTGGGCCACCACAGCTCAGCTTATGGTCTTATAAAGACTGAAACTGGATGCAATCAGTTCAAAACCGGGGAGGAAAAGTAAAGGAGGCCTGTTAATCAAAAATATTTGAGTGTGAATGTGCACATTGGATACTTAATTAATTCACTAAGTGATTTTGCATTAGAAAGCATACACGATTTCATAAATTCTGTACGCATGCTCAATGGAAAACAATGTTTCCGTAATTCATCAACATTCATTACATAATGCCAACTAATGACGATCACTAGAAATGATGAGCGAATTTACTATCTCAGATGTGGAAATGAAAATAAAACAATAATAACAGAGCAAGTACGACACATTGCTGACGTAATGCTAGCACAATTAGATTTGTAGGTGAAAACTAGCCATTTATGCTTTAGAAATGGAAGTAAACCTGCACCCTATTTGCGTAACACCAATCACAATCTGGATAATTTTGTATGATATGGATAATATGTTCGAAGTCTGTTCGTCAATGTAAATAACGCAATGAATGTTGTTGGACTGTCAAAATGAAAGACATTGCTACTGAAATGAGATTAGAAGTTACAGGGGGGGGGGGGGACACATTTTACCTGTTTGGAAGTGTCTCTCGCGCAAACTATTCAGTTTGAAAAAAAAAAGATATTAGAAACCTCAATATCATTTTTGAAGACCTATTCATAGATACCCCCACAAGTATGGGTTTGACGAAAAAAAAAAATTGAGTTTCAGTTCTAAGTATGGGGAACCCCCAAAAATTATTGTTTTTTTTTTCTATTTTTGTGTGAAAATCTTAATGCGGTTCACAGAATACATCTTCTACTTACCAAGTTTCAACAGTATAGTTCTTATAGTTTCGGAAAAAAAGTGGCTGTGACATACGGACAGACAGACATGACGAATCCATAAGGGTTCCGTTTTTGCCATTTGGCTACGGAACCCTAAAAATAAGCTAAATGAGGTCGGCGTTTCCTATCTGACTACTATGAGTAGAAAGGCCGAAATCAGAAACACCGCTAAGAAGTCTCGCGGAAGAAGACTCGCGCAGAAGTAATACTTTGATAATATTGCGTTTCACAACTGCAATTTCATTTAAGAACGCTGATAGTTGGGTTAACCAAAATGTGATAAGCACTAAGCTACAGATTACTGAATAGTTACTACACTAAGCCCCAATATCTTACATAAAATCCACAAAGCAACTGAATGCTTTCAAACAAATCGTCCTGAAGACCTAGACATGAAGCACCAATTACGCATAAGTCGCCCAAAGCCTTCATATACATACAATGATGCTGATCAGCTCTTCTGTACACGGTGTGACCGAGTTTTCAAGACCAAATTTGGTTTTGCAAGTCATCAGAGAGCTCACTAAAGGAATGGAAATTAGTCTGGGTCGCTGGTCGCTGTCATACGGATACGGTGAAGACTACAGATACACATACATACATAAACGCAGGCCTTATTCCCATGGGGGTAAGCAGAAACCACAGAATGCCACCTGCTACGATCCTTAAATTATCCTTTTGCTTCATTTATGTTCGTACATACCACAATAATTCTATCAATGCATAAAGTCCTCACTCCTCAACATTCTCCAAACCGTTATGTATGTATGAGTCTCCCTCATTTAAAGTCATGAAATAACAAACAAAATGGAACCTGCAACATTGTTGTCGCGGACCGTTTCTTCCAAAGAAAAGTATCTCATCTGTATGATAATCTTGATATGAAAAACGCTTTATGCACTAGGTACTGCAAGCTTTAAAAATTTTTTTTTTGTTCATTGCAAAACCAGAAAGTATTTTATGTTTTAGGTATTTATGTATTTATTTTATATGTGTAAATGGCACACCACAGACTAACTGCAGTATTGTCTCTCCTCTCTCTTAATTTATCCAAAGGTTGTCTTTAAAATATCGCTTTTAGCGGTAAGACCGCCCAATGTATCACCCCTTGTAAAATTTCTACATTTATATCTGTTATTTTGTTTTGAAGGGTTATATTTTATATTTAAAAAAATGACTAATTTTCAGGCTTTAATAATAGTAGGCGTTTTCTGAATTCAGCCTAGCTAGGCAATTGTTATCAATGCTATCTAACCCTGCTGGGGAGTTTGTTGCGCCATTTCTTCTTCCCAGCGATAGCACTAGGAAGTGGTGAAGGGCAGGCGTTTTTGAGGGACTGTCTTTTGTAATTATGACGTTCAAAAAGTGCTGATTCTCAGCCTAATTTGAATAAATGACGTTTGATTTTAATCTTGGTAAAAATGCAGAATAATCAAAAGATATTTCTGCCTCAATCTTCCAAAAGAACTCAGGGTTAGTTTTGATAACGTTAACACAAATATATTTTGCTACTTCCTCAGATAGGCAGTCGCTCCATGTAAAATACTGGTATTCGCTGCATTGGTTACTCTGGAAGCCGACTCCAACAAGGTTGGGAAAAGGCAGGTAGATTCCGAAATGCTGAGTAACTAAATATAACACATGTACAGACGCCAGCACATCAAGCTACTACAATCTGTCAAATTTCTTTAATAGATTTTCAACTTAATCCCTAAAGCACTAAGGTTCAAGGTTGATTGGGAAAATTTGACAGTTTCGGGTAGCTTGCTGCTGCTGACGTCTGTATCAACGCTCCTAAAAATTCCTAAAACTCAGGAAGGATGCGTCATTGGCGATTAGTCAAAATTATCGCGAAACTAAATAAAGTGCTTCAATGTAGAGTCGGAAGGAATTTCTTTGTGTTGTGACGTAGCATCCGGGAGACTAATGGCATGTTGAATCATGTATTAGTTAGTTTTATGTATCTGTTTGTCTTGATAAAAATGACACACGGGGCCGACTTCAGTAATAATAGAGGCTACTCAATGTCTGGTGCATTAGTGTCCTTGGAGTATCTTGCACTACGCTTTGGAATGGACTACTTCATCTATCTAAGTGACCGACTCATTGACAATTTAAAATTGCCTGTGACTCGTTTAATTGAAATAAATGCTTAGAGTTTGAGTGTCATCTGGCTGGGCAGTCATCTGGTTTAAAAGATAATCTCTTCGTGACAGCACAAGATGGGAACTGTATATCGCATTGTAAGGACACCCAGCATAAACAGCATATAGTGTTCCCACTGCTGGAACATAGGCCTCCTCTCTGTGAGAAGACCTGGGCCTAACTTGAATCGGCAAGGAGTCGGTCAAGCAGGAAGATGAAGCTAGTTCATCCCTTCCAAACCTTAGTACCTTTGGAGAAGATCGGGCTAGAAACTCCATGGACACTCTTTTAAATCAAAATATTTTAGAAAATACATAGTTTTCTATCTCCATTCCATCAAACATGACCATAGCAATAGGAGGCAAAAATAAGACTTCCCTCTGACGAGCCCTTGCATAGGAACCTCTACTTTATGAAAAATGTCTGAATACCGAAAGGTAGTTGACCCAAGAATCCTGTCTGCATCAAATATCAAAACACTGCGACTCTTTAAGGCTGGATGCAATATGGCGCGTGCCATATATGTAGCATTACGTGATGCTATTTCAAATGAAAGGACAGGTTCAAGGTGTTGTGAAGGGCAAAGATTTTTTGAGTAAATGAAGGAAATAACTGTGAGATTGGCCGTCAACAACCTTGGGGGACCTTTAGGAGAAGTGGACCTCGACATTTAGATGGACAAACGCAAACACGTAAATGTGATGTTTTCTTGAAACGCATGTAAGGAAAAAAGTGATAAATATAATTGTTGATGGATGGAGAGAGAGAGAGAGGAAGACTAAAGAAAAGATGGATGGATTGTGTGAGGGATACTATGAAAGAAAAGGGAGTGAATGACAGGAGTGGCTAACAGGGGAGTAACATGGAGCAAGGGCAGGATGAGGAAGATGATGATGCTTTCATGCAAAAATTTATCACGCTGAGATTTATTTTTTTCAGACAAATGTCATCTCCTATACGTCACTATAGATCTAAACATATGTAGGTCGTACTTTTTCATGTCATTGGTCATCATTAGTCTAATATTGGTTGGCAAACACGCAAGCTGCCCACGTGATGGTAAATAATCAGGTGATTACTGCCACCTATGGCCATATGCAATCGCAGGTGTGTTACCATGCTCGATACAGGCAGATGAGACACATATCAGCTGACAAAACTGATCCTTGTGTTCAATTTACTTAGTCACGAATACTAAATTAAATCACTCTGTCTTCTCACAGAACCTTAAACATTCTAACATTATCGTCTTCCATTGATCAGCAATCCTGTGCAATCCAGGGTTGGTCTCGACTATCGTCAACATATACGTTATAGGGGAGGAGGAATGAGGTACAGTACGACAAAATGGGATATTAAATCTTCTTTTTCTTCGTTTCGATGACTCGACAGTTAATTAAATTTTGTTGGCCCAAAACATCGCCATTTCTACGACGTCGACGGTGGAAGCGCAGAGGTCACTTTGGCTGCATTTTTTGGGGCACAGACTGTTTAGGAGGTAAAGCATAGTTTGCGACACAGGTCAACCACACAATACTGCCGTTCCGTTGAACTAGCCCGACTTTACGACGTTGTATCTTAGTTAGTTACATCTCCCCAGTCTCTCCACTTGGGTTCGGACTTTCGGAGGCAGTTCGGGGAGTTCGGCGGTACGGTCATTTGTAATTTCACCTGCAACTATACCCGTAGTTACAAGTACGGGTATAGTTGCAGGTAAAATTACAACTATAGGCTTCAAAAAACCTTGAATTTGCATCAGAGGGGTAATTCTCGTAATTTTATGACATTGATTGTCGCTGAGATGAGATTGCGACTAGATTTTGAACGTTTTTAATTACGGGAATTGGTCTTTAGGTCTTCAGTATACTTTTATTCAGTAAATACACGACATTTCTTGGCCAGTAATTCCATCGTAATAACACAAAGAAATCTTCATAAACGTACACTCTGCAACAATGTTGCTTCTCGTGATCTCAGGTAACGGATTATTTACTGTAGCCTCGGTGGCTCTGCTCGGGATGTGACGCATCTGTTTTATGAAATAACGAGTTTATTCACTCTTCATTTTAATTTTTAGTTGGATTGGAATTGGTTTTAGCGTTGCGTTGAGGTTACCCATCACATTAGGTAAGTACGATTAGTTGAATCTATACTATCTAATATTATGAAGAGGTATGTTTGTAAGTTTGTATGTAATGGGTAATCTTCGTAACTACCAGGCGGATTTGAAAAATTCTTATTGTATTTGTTAGGCCAGCTTGTGAGGAAGACTACAAGCTTTTTAACATCACGCTAGGACAAAAAGGAGCCTAGCAAAAAGAAAAAAATATATATCAGAAATAACGCTAAGTGAAAACGAAGGGTCGGGGGACTAGAAATTTCATGCGAACGAAGTCGCGGGCAGAAGATAGTAAATAATAAATTACCTTGCTTCAGTAGGAAATAACAAAGCCTCTATCGTTGATTTCTAGCCCTGTCAGTCTTTTTTAGAGAATTTAAGTTTTTTTTTGTATTTTTAGTTCTCACTCTCTCTCAAATTGAGTCTTTCTAAAATAGTAATGTAGACTTTGATTTTATGTTTGCCAATAACCTAATAAGTTATTCAAAATATGTAACAGTGTCTACTCAAACCTGTTTTGCTACAAAATATAATTTTATGCATGATGATCATGATATTACTACTGAAGAGAGCCAGCGCCATGTGTAATAAAAAATAATCATAAATCTCTATAATTACATCATTACGACAAGTCCTAATGATTGATACGCCAAGGGACTAGGGACAAACGTCTTTTGTTCTCACTACGCCTCGCGCCCACATGCGCGTCGTATATAAATTATCATCTAATTTGCATTATTGTTTCCATCCTCATATGCGTACTTAACTAGTGTTGTCTGGTACTAAAGTTGTCAGCTGGTAATTTTCCCACTGACTCGTCAAAAGCCTCGTCTTACAGAGAAGGAGATATATAAATTTGCACACTGCGTGACGTCTAGATCTCATGCAGTTGCGTATACTTCTTTTGTCTTATCACTTTTTCACATGAACAGCAGCGGAAATCATGTGAACAGCAGCGGGAGGATGCAGACTATGCATCCTCCCGCTGCTGTTCACATGATTTCCAGGTCTTTCGATCCAGAGCCAGAGCTAAAGCCGACCACTGGTCGTTTGTTTTCTCCAGCTCCTCCCGCCATCTTCTACGGGGTCCGAGACGCCTCCTAGCTGTGTCAGGGCTCCACGTAGTGGTTATTTTGGCCCACAGCTTATTGGGCATACGGCCAGCCCAGTACCAGCTTAGCGGCTTTTTGAGCAACGTCAGTAATCTGTGTTTTGGAGCGCAGTGTGGTGTTGCAAATATGGTCTGTCAATTTGGCACTTAGAATACTGCGCTCCATTGCACGTCAGCAAACCTTGAGATTGGACTTTTTAAAGGTTTGTCAAAGATAAGTCTGCGGTCCATAGGTCAAGATGTATGTTTGACCTTCAGATTGATATTATTCAATAGTAAGTTGACAGTGTCATCATTGTCCTTATCCCAATTTATTTGGGGTCGGTGCAATATGTCTTTTTCTACCAGACTTCCCTATAAGTCGTAACCTCGATAGTCAACCACTTTCTAGCCATATCTTCCCAGTCCGTCCATCGTCCTACATTCCTACTCAAAACTTTCCTTATTACATTTTCCTCATTCCTACTCATCAAATGCCCATGACCACCGATTCCCACACAATAGTAACAGTGATTTAAAGAAATGATCCTAATAAAACCTGGATAAGTGTGTATCTCTAGAAGCGGCTACTTTTAGCAGTATTACTGTTATTCTTTGGGTTCGTAAGAGCTAGTCTAGAACACCTAACATGGTGCCAAAAGAGTACCTGGCTAGCCAAATGGCTACCCATATCTAAAAATTAAGTCATTCATTCATAGTAAAGTTCGTCTTTCAATCCCAGTTATTAATCTAGCATTTATAGACTTTTGTGTTTGCGTTTTTTTAGTATAGAAATTTGACATTACGCCTGTCAGATTAGTATCTGGGTTTAAAAAACGAACTTCATGCCGAGATACAGCACTTTTTGAACGTCAAAAATACATAAGACAGTCCCCCAAAAGGACCGCCCTTCACCACTTCCTAGTGTTTTAGCTGGGAAAGAGAAGTGGCTTAAGAAACTCCCCAGCAGCACAGCTGTCTGTTCAGTTAGAAGAACGTGATCCTATATTCAACTCATCTATCATCATTATTACACGTGCACCTTTCTGATCCCAATTCCCATAACAAAACAATTCCTATTCTTCACTTCATCATTGAATATCTAATGTCTATTCAACTACAAGAACAAAGGTGTCGCAGGCAACTAGTTTAATGAGCCGTTTAGTTAACCGCGTAGCCTTTTAACTAAACGGCGGCCGTTCAACTAACGGCTGAATGATATTCTATAAATTATAGTTTAGGTTAGAACTGTAACCAACCACGTGCGAGCCGAGAGAGCGAAGTGAGGCGAGGAACACTTCCAAAGGCCAGGCGGTTGACTAAACGGCTAATTTAACCAGTTGGCATACACTATCTACAATTCAAGAGGTGGGAATGCACTTTATCTGCCTTGACTCTCAGGAGACAATAACCCATCTCTGGGTCTTTTATCAGGTTGGAACTGCTTCTCCTAATAAACAAGTTATCGATCCTACTAATATCTCATCTCACTAATATCATAAACGCGAAAGTTTGTATGGATGGATGGATGTTTGTTACTCTTTCACGCAAAAACTACTGAACGGATTTAGATGAAATTAAGCACACAAATAGTCTATAACCAGGATTAACACATAGGATACTTTTTATCCCGATATTCCCACGGGATCGAAACTTACGCAGGTGAAACCGCGGGGCGCAGCTAGTACTAATATAATAAAGCTGAAGAGTTTGTTTGTTTGATCGCGCTTAGCTCTGGAACTACCAGAACTACCAGTCGGCTTTGAGAAATTCTTTTTGTATTTGATAGCCTAATTCTTGATGAAGGCTATAAAGTATAAGCTTTGGAGGTATGAGGAACAGGGTGTAAAGTTCACTCATACTCCATAGAAAAGGGACGATCCTCTGACCAGACGGGTGTTGTGTCTGGCGGGCAATTGCCCAACGATTGATGTTGGGAAGTTTGTATGTATATGCTAATTGTGCGATAAACTCTGCTTGCGAGATGCAAGATTTGCGTGGCGTCAGTATGACGCGTTGTTCGCATGTGGCGTTGTAGATACTGCTACAAAGCTATGCTATGAGCGGAACAAAAAAAAAAGGCAGAAATAACGCTAAGCGAAAACGAAGTGACAGCGCAGGCAGGTAATGCAATGCGAAGGGTTGGGTCGGGGAAACGAGAAACTCCACGCGAACGAAGTCGCGAGTAGAAGTTTGTTTGTTTGAACGCGTTAATCTCTGGAACTTTTAGTCAGTTTTGATTCAATTCTTGAGGAAGGCTATAGGCTATTTAAAATCACGCTAGGACCCTTAGGAGACGAGAAAAAAAATCAACGGGTTGCACTCCGGGAGTGCAGACAGAAGTGAAAACTTGAATAATATTAACGTTGTGCATTTTAGATATTTTGGAATGCGGTCTACTCTCCCTCCGTCTTACGAATTTTCGATCAGGTCACGTGTCCTGACGCGAGTTTAACATTTTTTACCCATCACAACAAAAGTGCACAACGCCGCTAAAGAAGTTTTCACTTCAAAAAAGTAAGAAAGAACACTAAACGAAGTACTTGCGCGGCCGGGCGATGCATTGCGATGCGGAGGATAAAGAAAGAAAGAAAGAAAAAGTATTTGTATTAAATTATTAAAGCGTGTGATCGCGGGCCGAGGGAGTTTTAGAAAATGTGGCTGGTTATTTTATATTGCGTTTCTTACGAATTCCACGCGAACGAAGTCGCAGGCAAAAACTAATTAGTATTACAATCATATTGTTAGTCTGCGTTCTGCGTCGTACAATTAATATCATAATATGGACTGTGGCACTGATTGATAAAGGAAAGTTATTAATAGATATAGACGCCATTAGCTTGCTCTTACTAGGTATCTAGATTTGTGGAGTAGCTCTTGTTTTGTTTGCTCTTGATAACAAGGTTGATTATATATAATTTGAGGGGCAATTCCCGTAATTAAAAACGTTCAAAATCTAGTCGCAATCTCATCTCAGCGACAATCAATGTCAAAAACTTGTCAAAAATGTAGGGATTTTAGAGGTATTTTTGACAGACTGAGCTCAGACTGTGAACGTTCTGAAAATTTGGGGAATTGCTCCTCTGATCTCAGTCTTATTTTTAAAAAGAAAAAAAAAGACGGAATAATTGTTTATTCTGTACAAACAAAACCCACACAGAAAAAGATATAAAATGCAATAAGTGTGTATTTTATGTCTTTTTAAGTCCAAGGTCAAAATCAAAGTAGCCAAAAGCCTCGTACTCAACAATTAAAATTCACGAAATATCTTTTATCATTTTCAACTCATTTCACAGAATCTGTTGGAGTTTCCTGAGAATATTGGGACTTGTTCTACGGAAAGTTACTAGGATTGTCGAGAATTTTATGTTAACGTTCTACATTCAAGAAAGTTCTCTCCATTAATTAAGTTAACTCAAACATTCCTTGATCACCTTTTCGTGATAAGACAAGGCTTTTTACCTACGCACCTTCTTTTATTTTATTTTATTCATTCAGGGACAATAAACAGCTACAATATGTGTTTGAACAGAGGAAAGAAAAAACATAAAATTAACAATATTGCAGCCCACTACATTATTATTACTTTTGAGTAAACTACGACCACGCTTCAACATAGTGTAGACGATTTTAGCCATCTTTCGCAGCATTTACATAACATGATCAGCAGTATATCCACTGCTGCGACACAGACCTCCTCTCAGTGAGAGCGAGTGGGCCATAATCCATCGCGCGGGCCCAGTGTGGGTTGGCAGATGTCACATGCCTTTTAATGTTTGGTTCTAGGATATGCCGGTTTCCTCACGATGTTCTCCTTCACCGTTTTGAGAGCAGTGGTGATGAAATAATTTTCTCAAAAGCGCCTGGGTTTAAACCTACGATCTACAACACGGAAGTCGCGGCCGTTACCACGGCTCCAAAATAACTCACTGTTAGAGAACTCCTGTGAAATTGGAAATTAACTATCTCCATCCTCCTGTCCTTATCTCTATTTATTAGTGGTCGGCGCAGCATATCTTCTTACATAGGTACACCTCTATCACCCGTCATCTCAGTATCCCCTCCTGTCTACCCCATATCATCGCCGCACCATTTACTCAAGTCTACGGCAAAGATAAAGACACCGTCCCTTAGTCACACGCGGAGACAGAGTGCCCAAAGGTCACACAAGAAGTATCAGAAGTCACCATCAACATTATGCAAAACTTAACGTGTTCGTAAACAGTAGGATTACACAAGAATAGACATAGTTGCGACTCGCGGGACAAAAATAAGACATTTCCTCAGCTGACCTTAGCACACGCGTGGGCTGATAACACGGCTACACTTTACTGGCCTGATAAACTGGTGATAGTGACCGGATAAGGAGCCAGATTAAGATTTGTGACAGGAGAATGAGTTGTAGAAAGTATCTGTTGAATGAAATGGGTTGGTCTGATGCTGTGAAGGTTTGTGTCGATCAAACTGAAGGTTTACGAGATGATGGAAGGGATATAACATATACTTCTATACTAATAATAAAGCTGAAGAGTTTGTTTGGTTTATTTGTTTGTATAGACGCGCTAATCTCTGGAACTACCCGACAGGTTTGGAAAATTTATTTTTACATTTGATAGCCTAGTTCTTGAGGAAGGCTATAGTCGTATTAAATCACTATTACTGCAACGTAATTATTTCGTATTTACAAAATAGGGTCCAATGTGTAGATGTTAATGGTGTGAAATCATCCGGGCTACCAGTTCAGTTAGGTGTTCCGCAAGGCTCAATACTGGGTCCATTCTTGTTCTTAGTTTACATTAATGATTTACCATTCCATTTGACGGGCATCTGTGATGTTGTACTGTTTGCAGATGATACCTCTCTTATTTTTAAAGTAGACAGGAATAGACAAGATTTTGACGACGTAAACAGTGCACTCTCAAGAGTTACAGATTGGTTTACGTCAAATAACTTAGTTCTCAATGCCAAGAAAACCAAATGTGTAAAGTTCGCCTTACCGAATGTTAGAAACCTAGGACCCAACATCGTCTTAGATAAAGAGGTGCTTGAAACTGTAGGCTCGGCAATTTTTCTAGGACTAACAGTAGATGCCAAACTTCAGTGGGGACCTCATATATCAAGTCTAGCAGGAAGGCTCAGTTCGGCTGCCTACGCCGTCAGGAAAGTAAGACAATATACTGACGTTGATACAGCTCGTTTAGTCTATTTTAGTTATTTTCACAGCGTTATGTCCTACGGTATTCTACTGTGGGGCAAAGCCGCTGATATACAAAATATATTTGTCCTTCAAAAGCGAGCTGTTCGAGCAATTTACCAGCTAGGTGCCAGAGTTTCTCTAAGAGATTTCTTTAAAGATATTGGTATTCTCACGGTTGCATCACAATTCATCCTTGCCAACATTTTATATATTAGGCAAAATTTACACTTGTACACTAAAAATAGTGATATTCACAGTGTTAACACTAGAAATAAGGACAAACTACGTGCCCCCTTTCACCGGCTTCATAAGGTTCATAACTCATTTGTTGGGCTTGGTATAACCTTTTATAACAAGATACCCTCTTCTTTTCTAGACTTGCCTTTTAATGCGTTTAAAGCTCAACTAAAATCCAACCTTTGTTCAAAGGCATACTATTCTATCAACGACTACTTAGAGTTAGACGATAAGAATAGTTGGTCACCCTAGTTTAACGCAAGACAATGTTTATGTTCCTTCTCCAGAATTAGCTTACTGCAGAACCCAGCAATGCATAAATGTGTAAGCTGTCACGCCCTTTATGCCTGGAGGCTTTTATTTGGGTAGTAAGTTTTTTTTATTTACATTTTAATTAATTATTCTTTAGCTTGAGTACGTATAGTTTTTATTATATTTGTTGGTATATTGGCGTGGCTAGCTGACATATTATGGCAAATAATTAAATTTTATGTTCTGGTTTTGTAATGTTACCTAATTACCGAACATAAGTACCTAGTATTGTATACATTCAAGTATTTTTTTAAATTGAACAGACAGCTGTGCTGCTGGGGAGTTTGTTGCGCCACTTCTTCTTCCCAGCAATAGCACTAGGAAGTGGTGAAGGGCGGGCGTTTTTGGGGGACTGTCTTTTGTAATTTTGACGTTCAAAAAGTGCTGATTCTCAGCCTAATTTGAATAAATGACTTTTGATTTTGATTTTGACTATGACTCTAAGGAGCCGAACAAAAATAAAAAAGTAAGAAAAAACGCAAAGCTAAAACGAATTTATAGCGCGGGCAGCCGATGCGATGCGACGCGGTGGGTCGGTGAACACGATATTTCACGCGAACGAAGACGGGGCAGAAACTAGTTAGGTGCAAAGAGAAATCCCTATCCTGAGATCAGATAACTGTTATCTCAAGTAGACACAATTTTAACAAGGATTGAATTTTTGACAACCGCAGCTAGTAAGCATGGATGGTATCGGGGCTGACAGCCCAGAGTTGCTACAACTCAAACTCAAAGCATTTATTTCAATATTCCAATTACAAGCACTTTTGAATGGTCAAGAAGTCGGTCTGTCAGAAAAATCAAGCCAGTTGACCATATCAATGTGTAGTAGGGACAGTACTATGGACAAAAACGGGCAAGAAACTCCAGGACACTAACTGGGAAAGAACCCAATGTTGGACATGATTCTAAAGAGATTTAAGTCCACCGAAACTTACAATGGAGCAATCAGACTAATGGTCTATTTAAATTTATGTTCCCAATAGATATTATTTCAAGTTAAACAAATATCAATTTTACATATTTCATTTCAGAGTGACTAGCACTATTGAAAACGTTATAAATGTTTGAAGTTGTAGCGTAAACTGAACTTTATTGTGTAAAAAATTAAAGCTATGTTTTGCAACTAAATCGCGAACACAGATTTAAGTATTTTATGATTTTTTCAAGACGATTGCATCAGACTGCGAAGAACGAAAGCCCCCATAAAAGCCCTTTACTCTGACGTCATCCTTTCAAACCTCACGTAATACTTCTCATTGGCGTGAACCTCCTTGAAACACTTGGGAGTAATAAGCTAATCAGCTCATACTTAAACTAATTGAGGAACTTGTTAATTACTTCAGATAAGAACGTTTCGCCTGCAGCAATTAGTGGTTTATCAATAGCAAATAGACTCTCAGTACTGAGTTACTGACACACTTCAAGGTCGGGTTTTTGGCTGATAAGAGTGGGTTGTTTTGTTTTTCTTAGTAAAATGGTCTCTTACTGAACAACAGAAGTCTAAACTCAAGCTGCTGCGCACCATTTGCCAACGGGCAATGTAGCGCAGCATAAGCGCACAGACCGAGTCAGAAACACCACGCTGCGCTCCATAACTCCAGTAGCGGAAGTTGGAGAAAAAACAGTCAGGCTGAAGTAGGAGTGGGTCGGACACGCCGCGCCGCGCCAATGCACCCGGAGAGATGGACAAAGATCGTCAGTCAATGGAAGCCTGAAGGACATCGCCGTCGAGGAAGACCACGGCGAAGGTGGTGTGCCGATCTAACGAGGTTTGCAGGGCTAACATGGCCAGAGATCGCTCAAGATACCCGATTTGGAAGGAAAAAGGGGAGGGCTTAGCCCAGCAGTGCGACACAATATAGGCTAACGCAAAAAAAAAAGTCTTCAAATTAGGCTGAGAAAAGGCAGTTTTTGAACGTCACAGTCCCCAAAACGCGGGTCAGTGAACGGGTGGAAAGGCCGCATTCAACACAGTTGTTTAGTCTTGGTTGGACTATTTAGCAGTCATAATAACGGAGATCCCATTAAACCAGGCGGGTTATCTCCTAAATTAAGATTTCTGCCACAAATCAAACGACGTCATTTATTCAAACCAGGCTGAGAATTAGCACTTTTCCAACGTTAAAATTACGTAAGACCGTCCCCCAAAACGCCCACTTATCTCACTTCAAACTTTCCAGCAGCACAGCTCTCTGTTCAGTTAGAAAATAAGAGACAAGCAACAGAAGTAGAGGTGCTGCTAGAACACACATTATGCCTATATTCTCCAAAAGTGGAGAAGACAGGTGTATTAGTACACCCACATTTCGCCAGTTATGTTTAAGTCACATGTAATTGGGGGCGAGCCTATTGTCATCCACCGAACACACATCTAGACTTCGAGCAGTTACTGGCACATTTTTAATAGATCAACCCAAAAACGTCTGGGAGATCGAGCCCAGGATCATCACAGCATTCGCGTTTACGACCACTAAACAGCCCTATTCAAACTTTATAGCGGCTCGGAACACGAGGCGAGTCACTGCGCAGTAACAAATTCACGTGTCAGCGGGGTAAGGGGTGAGGTACTGCGCAGCGAGTAGCGCACTTCAGAGCCGTCATAAGTGTCATAACGTTTGAATAGGGCTGTACCAGGCTGTTTTCTTAGCAACAATGGCAGATATTACGGTTGTAGGTAGGTATTTAAATTAATGGCGTGTTACTAAGACAAAGGAAATTAGATGACTCACGAAGTATTTTATGACGGAAAATGCCTGTCTTGTGTTTGATAAGAAAGAGCTGTTATGGAGATAATGAAGACATTTGTATTAGGATAACACGACACAGGAGAAATCCATCGAAAGAAATGATATTGTATCCTGGCATATATTTCTTTCATAATTTCCATATTAATATACCTACTACAAGCAAGGTCCTTTAGTACACATGCGTTTTTCTTGCCATGAAAAACGACGGCTTATTCGCCGTGTGTAGGGACGGTCGTCAGTGTTGTATGGATCACTATGGAAGCCTGTTGACAGATATACGTTTTTTCTATGGCGCGTTTATACGCGGCTAAATCTGTCTGCCTGTTTGTTACCCTTTCACGCCTAGCTCACTGAACCAACCGACATATAGATATGTCCTTAAGCTGAAAAGTAGCCTAGGTAGATCTACCTAGGCTACTTTTCAGCTTGGATATTTGTATAAAAAAATGATGAAATACAAAATGAAAACCCGCTTGTATAAGTTTAAGTGGGACTGGGTCGGACATGTCTGCCGCATGTCAGATGACAAATGCGTTAAGAGAACCACCAATTGGTTCCACTAAACGCACGACGCCATCGCGGCAGGCCGAGACAAAGATGGCGGGATGAACTTGACTCCTACCGAACGGACTGGCCAGCACCGGCACTTGCAAAAGGGAGAGGGAGGCATTTGCCCTGCAGTTGGGCAATACAGGACAAAAGTACACGACAGACGAAATCGCAGACAACAGCTAGCACCTTTATTTATGACTGGCAGCGCCCCGAGGCTTCACCCGCATAAGTTTCGATCCCGTGGGAATATCGGGATAAAAAGTATACTATGTGTTAATCCCGGTTATAAACTATCTGTGTCCCAAATTTCATCCAAATCCGTTCAGTAGTTTTTGCGTGAAAGAGTAACAAACATCCATCCATACAAACTTTCACGTTTATAATATTAGTAGGATAATTTTCACATTCATAATAGCTAAAACCGCCATTGTATTACAAGGTTTCAAACTCCTAAAAGCATGAACAAATACAAAGTCAGTAAGTAATTAACTGTGGCATGTTAGAACTCCGCTAAAATGCAAATTTTAAGCCGTCAAGTAATCATAATTACAACGAATACATTTCCCCAGTTGAGTCACAACTCTGCACGAATTTCGAGCAATTTCAACTGCGAATTGAATAAAAACGTAACGAGACTGACTTTGAATGTCAAACTAAGCCTTAAGGGGGATGCGCTCGGTAGCTCGCGAAATTGTTTAGTATAGTAGGTTTTTTTTTAATTTGCAGGTCAGTGTCAGGTTGTACATATTATGATGATTAAAATATGATTCACGACCGTAACAAGTATGTATTTACAGAATTATAATAATTATAATCATCAATACAACCCTCTAACTAAGCTCATAAAATCCTATTGAATGACTATATCACGAAATTATATCTTACTTCTGTAAATATGTACATAATTAGTTATTTCACTATACATACTTCTATATATGTAAATACATACTTGTAACGCCCGCGAATCATACTTTATTCATCACTAGCTGCGCCCCGCGGTTTCATCCGCATAAGTTTTGATCCCGTGGGAATATCGGGATTAAAAGTATCCTATATGTTAATCCTTGTTATAAACCATCTGTGTGCCAAATTTCATTTCAAATCCGTTTAGCAGTGTTTGCGTGAAAGAGTAACAAACATCCATCCATCCATACAGACTTTCACGTTTATAATATTAGTAGGATACTACCTGACACTGACTTGTAAATTGCAAAAGTAGTAAGAAATGTTTAATTTCGCGGGCTCCCTAGCGCAGCTCCCTTAACTACACCCAGACAGCTGTTATTTAGAAAATGGCCGCTATTTGTAGATTAAGTGTGTCATTTCCATATATTTTCGCAAACTAAGCCAAGGTGAGTGTTATACTTACTTCCAAAGGCTTTAGTATGTGCTAAACCGATTTCAAAACACTCCGATGTGCATCTAAATTGATATTAGTTCACAAATCCTCCGCTGGAGAACAATGGCGGTAGTATGTTTGATTTTAATAATGGTTTGTGTTTGAATTTACTTACAATGAACAAGTACAAAGTATTATTTCAAAGTTCCTTATTGTTTAAATAAACAATAACGATTGATAACCTTAACTAGCAATGCAAATGTTTCTTTTTTAAACCGGTAAATACCGACAAAATATATCGATAATTTCACCTTTGCGTTTTCCGGTAAACTGTGCTTCAGTACAATTACGGTTCGTAGAACTAGGTCAGCCAGTAAAAGTGAATTGTGTTTCTATTTTTCTCGTTAATGGCATGGCTCGATAAAATATGTAGTTATTTAATTTAACGACAAGGACTTATTTACAGGCCATTAATGTCGTTTACGTAATAAAGAAATATTGGGGTTTATTCATAAACGATGACTAAAGTTAAGTAACGTTTAAGCGTCAAAAATGTATGGTTAAACAGTCGCTAATCACTGCTTAACTTTAAGCAACGTTTATGAATAAAGGGGTTAATGTCCACACACAGACTTATTACGATGAAAAGGATACGTGGCTAAATAATAACAGCCGCACGGGTCATCGAAGGTTAAGCTATGCTTGCCGCGGTCGGTTCGTGGATGGGTCCATTACATATCGACACTCTCCGTGCCTCAGAAAGCACGTTAAGCAGTTGGTCCCGACTGTCATTCGTAGATCTTTGACCGTCGTAACGGGTAGTCAGAAGCCCAAAAGGATGACAAACAGTCTTACTAAGGGGTATCGTGTTTCCCAGTAACTGTGTTGTGGAGGTCAGATAGGCAGTCACTCAAGTCCTGAAGTCCTAAGTCCTATTCATTCGAAAATCGTGACGAAATACACAAAGAAACAGCGGGGTGGTTATGTAACACATGAACAGTAAGAATGGCTTTCATTTTGACAGTATGACAGTTCAACAATATGAAGTAATGGATTAGCAATATCCTTCAAAATGATTCAGGTTGAGAAGTGTGCTAATATATTTACACGCCTCTGGGCAAAACATAGAGGATCTACCTATCTGTAACATCTCGCACACTATTGTAATTTGAACTATATTTACAAATAAAGCATTCTGATTCTAGACAATTGGGTGCTGGACTCAGCAGACTGTGAACAATTAATAGTCAGCTGTTTTTGTAGTTTACAATCTTAAGCATAAAATATGCATTCCCAAAACAATATCTCATAAAATATGGAAACTTAGCCTCGTCTTTGAGTACAGGCATTATGTTTTTTTCCTATGTGCAATGCACAAGAAGTAGAAAGTATAGAACGCCGTGTTTAAGCACGCAAACAGTGTGAAAGTGAATTTTTTGATGCGGCAACACGGCATGCTGTTTTCCGTTACGTTCAAAATAATATAGAAATAAAAAAAAGCTTTTGCCCACGGTTTCGCCCGCGTCAATACCCCAAGGGGCCATACCGGGATTAAAGGTATCCTATGTGTTAATCAAGGTTATAAACTATATGTGTGCCAAATTACATCCAAATCCATTCAGCCGTTTTTGCGCCAATCCGGAACATACATCCAGGAAAAAAAATCTTAGTTACTGTTTTATTGTATGTATATTTCTGTACATACATTAGAACGGTAACTAAGTTTTTTTTTTTTCGTGGGCAGGTACAGGCCATCTTTTTTTTGTGAATATCTTAAGGTATGCAGCCATTTCTTTTGAGTAGAGGTCTCGTTTGGGCTTTGTGTTTTTGTGGGTACATTTACAACTGCCCACAGCATGTACATTTTTTAATAAGTCACAAAAAATTAAAATCAAAATAGTATTTTTTGGAAACCTAGGTACTTACCTAATTATAATGGCTGTTGTCTCTATTCAAACACATTAATTATTAGCACAGATTAGTTTCCATATACAATAATGGTGCTGAACAAACTGATTTAAAAAAAATAGGTTAGTAGGTACATCACATAAAATTGACCCTTCAAATTAAAAAACTATGACAAAAGCAGTCAAAACAATCGAAAAGTGACGTCATTCGCAAAGTACATACAACACGCAATTAGGCGTATAAAAATTAATCTAATTTTACTACCTACATAACTTTCAGTAAAATAACCAAAACAAGAACAAAGAAAAACTTACTAAAGCGCATCGACATACGAATATCGATAACTGCACATCACTAACGAACGGGGCACTGGTTGGACCCGAAACGACCTGAGCCCGTCGGAACTTGTTTGTGTTTATTAAAAAAAAGGTACTCGGCCCTTTTGTGTTCGCATTAAAATGGAACAGCTGATTTTTATTATTATTTTCTTTTACAATCACTTAACAACACAATGTAGATGTTATTTGAACCACTAAATTACTTTCGTGAACTTATTTACGCAAGAATACGAACAATGTTGAGTTAACACCACCGATTCGAAAAACCACTTTCCACTTTGTAAAATGGAGTAATACAGTTATCACCCTAACTGAATCGCATTATAACATGAAACTACATGTCAATTAACTTTCTAAAACGCAGGATTACGATACGTATTTACGAAACAGGAAAAAATAAATAACCAAACATATGTTAGCGCATTTTAAAATAGAATTACCTTATTCGGCCGCAAACTATGTCGTTTAACTCCGCTCCTAAACACCTGGGCTATAATATAACACTCCGGTAATCGTTTCTTTTTCTCTTAAAATACATTATTACACTGTTTAATCAATGTCCGGACGCGAAAACGCAGTCCAAAATTGAGATTTTATTGCAAATTCGGCAGACGCAAGAGCGAGCGTCTAGTATTCGCTCGCGACAGTAGCACACTAAGATGTCAGCTGTGTCAGCTGGGTTTGGTTCGTTCTCATTGGTAAATCGATTGAAAACCTCTGTAGCACACTTTATTTTGTCTCTCTATCTCTTTCTCTCATCCGTCCTCTCGCTCTGAGGCTAACGACCTTGATAAGATTTTAGGGCAATCCATACAATATTTTTGAGAAAATTTTCATTTAATCATCATTTTTTGGACACATCTATACGTGTGACATGTTTATTTCATGATTAATACTCGGATTTTTCCAATCTAAATCATATGGGAAACAAAGCAGTGTCAACAAGTACTTGTATGTGTGTGTGTATGTAACAAAGAAAACATATTGACAACAACGAGGCCCTCCTGATTGGTTCAAATACAGCTGTTTTTGACACGAGTAGCGTTGGTTGTAGTATCTAAGCGTCATCACTAGATGGCAGCATACTCTCATTAACACCAAACATTCCAGCATATTAATGCTTTTATTCCAATTTTTCAATTCATTGCGCTTTAAAATAAGTGAAGATAGCTAAACCGATATCTCTTAGCATTATAAATGTGGCTGCACTGTTTAAAGAGTAATGAAGTTGTGTGCATTTAGGAAATACTCAGTACTTCGTTTGATCAAAGTGCACCTCGTAACCATAGCAACCGAGTTTATTTGATGATATTATAACTCGACCGAATTCAAAACGCCAAATCATGGTAACGAAAAAAAACGTGGTAATGACTTCGTAATTTTATAGTATTTTTAAACGTGTAAAAGTCATTGCTTGCTTGGTGTGTCTTATCGTTCAAGTTAAAAATAAAGTAATAAAATGGACTCTTTAGACCTGTTAGCTCGCGAGGATGAGTTCAAGAAACTCAATAAACAACTTGAGAAGAAAACAGAAAGTTTAATGAAGGAAATTGAACATGCTATGGTTGGTTTTCATCAAGATTTTTTCTCACTTATCTTGGATCGACTACCTACTTGTTGGATATTGATAGCATTGAAGCAATACAAATTATTATTTACAATGTAGTAGGTACAGCGTCAGTGTCGAGAGTACCAACCCGCACTGGGCCCGCGTTGTGGTTTACGGCCTACTCCTCTCACCCTCACCGACAGAGCCTGTGTCCCAGCAGTGGGAATATTGTATGTTGATTATGTTGTTACGGTATCAGTACAAGCACGTTATGCGTTTACAATCCTTTAAGCCTATAGAATTGGACCCAGAAATCCACAACAGTCAGCCACTGCAAAGAGTTGGTACTTGGCAGCTTATTAGAAACCAGAATAATGTAACTACAAGTGGAATTCTGTAGATTGTGAAAGCTGATAGATTTTGTAAAATCTGCCACAAAGCCTGATTTCACAGGAAATCCCTCCTCTCTACAGAGATTGTTTTTACTATAATTATGTTTTCTTCAAAAATCACTAGGGTAAGTGAGAATGTCACCAAAACTTCGAGCTGCCATCAATATATGCATGACTAGTAAATACTGCATGAACCACACTGTAGGTAACAAATCATTCAAACAATCAAAATAATTTTCATGCAATTTTTATTTGTGTCATCAAGTTTTTATAGTATTCTTCTAAGCATGTTGATGGCAATCTATATAGTCTTGATCTATATGGACTAGACTTCTAGAGCTTGGAACCTTCATTTTTCTCATATTGATCAAGCAATTTTACTGACCACTAACTTTCACCTAATCCTCCATAATTCTCAACCATGCTTCCTTTTAATTTCAGCACAAACAAGACATATTCTCAGAATTCTCACCCAGCCTTACATTATCACCTGTACACACCATAAGAAAACATAGCTGCGATTCCCATAAGCCTAACACCCCACCATTTTTGCCTCCACACAATAAACCAGTACAAAAAAAGAAAAAAACACCTCCAAACTCTTCACCAGAGTCAACTTTAAGCGCCAAAATTGAAAATGGAACGCAACAGTCTAATGTTGGTGGCACGAACAGTGATGAGGTTGAAACAAAAACTATGAATACATGTAACTGTTGTACCAATGTGAAAATTGGTAGAATTGGAGGTGATGAAGAGTTTTTGTATGCGTTTGTATCAGTTAATGTTAAGGATAAAGTTTTGCCACAGTCATTTTTAAAAGGTAACTTGATATTATTTACTTATAATAAGATTACATTTGCTATCTCAGTTAATGGCCTTAGGACCATTGTCCAAACCAAGCCAGCGTTGCAGGTTCGATACCCAGGTTAAAAGCAAAAGCAGTTGTGTTCAGAAACCCTTATACCTTACTACCCAGAACATGGCATAAATAACATTCTTCATCTTATTTGAATGGGAATAGGGTGTGATTTTGCATATATGGCAAAGGAGAGTGATCTTATCAGTTCTTTTGTCCATACCAGATGCATACCAGTATGTCACACATGATTTTCTCTGAAACTTGGCACCAGCCTCTTGCCTAAGATCAGTATGATTGCCGATACACCAGGCAACAAAGTATATTCGGTAGAATATTTGCAACCTAACAGCATAGCACTTTTGCCTGTGTGTGGATTTTCATAAATGCATGCAAACGCAACTATCACCAGTTAATATGTGTTCAACTACCCCCTACCTTAAACCAAACCAAATCATCTTTAGTGCTAATTTAGCTTAGATTTACCATAATTATAACTAGTACTCAATGGTGAGGGGCTTGTAGCTAGGTAATAACAGCCGTACGGATCAATTGATCACGTTAAGCTACGCTTGCCGCGGTTGGTTCATGAATGGGTGACCATCTTTACATACCAAGACCGCTCTATGCCTCAAAAAGCACGTAAAGCCATTGGTCCCGGCTGTCATTCTTGGATCTGTGACAGTCGTTATGGGTCGTCAGAAGCGCGAAAGTCTGACAACCAGTCTTACCAACAGGTGTCGCACTACCCAGGACCTGGGTTGTGGAGGTCAGATAGGCAGTCGCTTCATATAAAATATTTGTATTCAGCTGTGTCCGGTGAGACTGTGGTGGCCTTTTCCCAACATAGTTGGGAAAAGGCTTGGCAATGATGATGATTCAATATGCCTAGCCTTTGAACCATATTATTTCGTATCATTAAATCAGTGGTCGCCAACAGCCAAACCATTACTAGTATAATGTAATACCTACCAAATCATCCAAATATCATGGCAATCTCTCATTTGCCAGATGGTCATGGTGACCTTGGTTCCATGTTAAGCTGTGAAATAATTATAAGCAGGTACTATTTTCTGCATTTTCAGACAGACCTACGGTAGAGAATGTCTGCAAGTTTCTGTCTTCCAAAGTGAAGTTGATGCAAGAACAGATTGACAGACTACAGGGCACGCTAGATAAAAAGGTAAGTTAGATACATTCTATGTTATTCGCATTATTTGCCTGGCCTTTTCCTGAACTAGGCTGGCCTAAGTTCTTAGTTCTGTGCAGTCTTGCAGCGCCATCTATCAATAGAGATAAGGAAATGCCAGTTCCATCTATAAAGACTCGAAATCTAAAAAAAAAAAATTGTGCAAGGAGGGACAAAAAATGCAGGTTTATAATAATAAGTGCATCCCAACAGTGGAAAAACTAAATTTGAATCGCGACATATTCGCCAAAAATGTAAACAAATATGAGTTTATGGAAAATAATTTTAAATCCTACACAATAAAGTTCAGTTTACGCTACAACTTCAAAAATTTTTATAACCTTTTCAAAAGTGCTAGTCACTCTGAAATCAACTTAATTACTATTCATATAAAGTTGATATTTGTTTAACTTGAAATAACGTCAATTTGAAACATAAATAAAATTTGAATTTAAAAGCTAATTATGCTTTTTTTTTGGGGGCAGGCTTATGTCAAGGATTGGACATATTTCAGCTGCAATAATGACGATGACATTTTTTGTTGTTGCCCATTCATCATCAGCCTAAAGCAGTCCACTGCTAGACATAGGCCTGTGCAATTGCAAGCCAGTCAGCTCGATTCTCGGCAACTCTCATCCAGCTGCTACCAGCTAGTTGCCCATTGCAAAGGGTCAATTCCTTTGAAGAACATGCAAGTTATATTAATGCTGAAATACCTTACTGAAGATTTCATTACTTTTTTCCTCCCAGGCGACACAATGTGACAGTCACATGCGACAGCTAGCTGAGTTAGAGAGTGAGCGCATGACTCTGATCTCCAAGACTAACAGCATGAAAGCCAGCACAGCAGATATGAAGGCCAAGAATATGCTGCTGGTGGCCAAACTTAATGTAAGTACATATAGATTAAAAAGGCCTTTTTTAGGGTTGCGTATCTCGAAAGGAAAAAACGGATCCCTTATAGGATCACTTTGTTGTCCGTCCGTCCATCCGTCTGTCTGTCTGTCAAGACCTTTTTCTCAGGAACGCGTGGAAGTATGAAGCTGGAATTTATATCAAATACTCAGGTCTACTAACCCTTGGAGCTGTGAAAAAATCAAACTTCAAGCCAATGCAATCAAAAGATAAAGCCGTGTATGCCGCAAATTTCCGCAAATTTTCGACACTCGCAAGGGAATCAATACCTACAGGGTACTTCCCGTGAACTCAGAATTGAAATTGCGAAAACCGTAAATTTTTAGTCACATCATATAATAAAAATATTTTTAATAATTTTAAATTGTACGGAACCCTCGGTGCTCGAGTCCGACTCGCACTTGGCCGGTTTTTTTTAGTACTGAGAATTTATTTGCCAACCAAATTAACTAGACAACTATTAACATTCTACGCTTGCCGCTATCTGTCTGTGTATGGGTGACCATCTTTACATAAGTTGTGATAGGCAAAATATGTTTTAGTATTCTAAATAAATGTGTAGTACTATGTATTAAATGTTACTAAGTTATATAATAGTTGTTCTGTGTTATTGTTATGTATGAGATTTATATAATTTAGGATAGGTAGTTATAGAAGTTCCATAATAGGTTAATTTAATATTGTAAGTATATAAATGCCACACCATCGCATTAGGTTAATTCTGTTATGATAGTTGTAAATTTAATTATAAATAAATAAATACCGAGATCCTTCCGTGCCTCGGAAAGCA
The DNA here is from genome assembly GCA_949629185.1 of Apamea crenata. Taxonomy (NCBI): domain Eukaryota; kingdom Metazoa; phylum Arthropoda; class Insecta; order Lepidoptera; family Noctuidae; genus Apamea; species Apamea crenata. The sequence continues at coordinate 10,567,545 of OX451379.1, read as the reverse complement.
CGTTAAGCCGTTGGTCCCGTCAGTCATTCGCAGATCTTTGACAGTCGTTACGGGTAGTCAGAAGCCCGAAAGTCTGTCAACCTGTCTTACCAAGGGGTATCGTATTACCCAGTAACTGGGTTGTAGAGGTCAGTTGCTCCATTTAAAATACTGGTATTAGACCCCAACATAGTTGAGAAAAGGCTTGGCAGATGATTAACTATTAACATCCTGTGCCTTCCTGAGATTAATCCTCATTGCTCCCAGTGCACTGTCTTATCTTGGGTTAAAGGAATCCTCACTAGGTTTTAGGACATGAAATAAGAACAATGTCACAACTAACTAACTAGTGAGGATGGTTTGTGACTTCCTTTTTGCCTAGCTTCCTAATTCCTAAATATATACGCTATTGCTGGTGGTAAGCTTTGTATTCTGGTCCTTTAGCGAAAAATGCTGAAATGAACCTTTTTGGCGCAGCCGTGAGGCACACACTATTGTTGTCTGAAACATTATTTGTTATTTTATTAATTTTGTATTTTGTGTTTCACGAACTGTGTCCAAATAAACGTTTTTCTTTCTTTCTTTCTAAAAATAACCTTATGGAATAACTGTGGTATCCTCTGGCCATCTCCATTACATGTAGCTTGTACAGTCACGAGCACTAATGTCAGCACTTGGAAACTTTCAATAGCGATTTTTTTCGTGAAATAACGAAAACAACAATACGAAATACGACTCATTGTAAAATCCTATGTGTTCGAAAATACTATGGTCACAAAACAAAATAAAAATATTTTAACTAAACCATGAATATAGCTAACTCCTAAATATTCTCCTTTTCCAGGAAAAAGAGCGCCTCTACAAGGAGCAAAGGACCGAGACAGACAGACTGACCTGCGAGCTCAAACGTCACAGGATCAAGTGCAACAGTGTGGAGGCCAAGAGCGCGGCGCAGCAGGAGACCATCGACAACTTGCGCCAGCAGGTTGATACCGTGAAACGGGCTGAGAAGGTAAATATCGTACTTATAATAAGCATAATAATCAGCCTATAATGTTCCCACAGCTGCGACACAGGCCTCCTCTCTGTGAGAGGGAATGGGCTGTAATCCAGCACGGCACAGTGCGGGTTAGTAGATGTTATTATCTTCGAATGTTTGGTTCACCACTGCTATGATATAATGATAAAGCAATTGGCCGATTATACAGATGTTGCATTTGCAACGTGCCGCGCTCCCAGCCCTCCAATTTGTACTTTATTAAATTTGCTGCTTGCATTATCTTTAGGGGGAATAATTGAACATGGTTGGGATATTTTTATTTTGCTCACCTAATGGATGGATAATAATATGATTTTGTAAACAAGAAACTTGCCCACAATTGCTCTGAAGCGCCTTTTTTGCAGCTTCATCTGTAATTAAATCATACTGACCAACGACCAGTACCTTCCCCGTTTCTGCAAATGTTGCAAACTATAATAACTTGACATCACGAATTGATTATAGGTTTTTTTTAATTTGTCACTAACAATAAAAGTATACTTTCCCATGTAGCTGTATCTTCATAAAAAAACGAATGCTTGCACTGACTGGACTGGTCCGCTCAACTCTGTGTGGTTCTATCCTTAAAAGACCATATCAGGCACTTATCTACATGGTCTTCACATGATCTGACCAAGATTATGTTTGGACGTTAAAAGAGACTGTGACCTCTGAGTTTCTTTCAGCCTTTCTTCTCAGAGTAGTCAGATAGGTAACGCCTCATCTAACTTATTTATTTTGTATAATATGACGTGTAAAAGGGATTCTGATATCCTATTTACAAAATAAATAATTTCATTTCAATATAGTCTTACTGTTTGATTAAAAAAAACTGTTTCTATACTTTCTATGATTAATGTTGTTTCAGGAATTCCGCGAATCCTCCCGCAGTCTTTCAGCGTCCCACCAGACCGCCATCTCTCGGCTGGAAGCCCACATTAAAGTGTTGAACACCCGGAGCGATCGACAGATGGCGTTGATCGACAATTTGCGAAGACAAAACGTTTTGTTGAACACAGAGGGCGTTATGAAAGTTCTTGAAAAGGAGTATTGCGATTATTTGAATCAGGAGTTTTAAATTAATTCATGCTAACGCAGTTCATAAAATGCCTATCTTTTTTCAAACTATATTGGGGTCGGCTTCCAGTCACACCGGGTGCAGCTGTATACCAGTATTTTACATGGAGCGACTGCCTATCTGACATCCACGACTGAGGTACCTACTGGGTAACACGATACGCCTTGGAAAGGCTGGTTGTCAGACTTTTGGGTTTCTGACTACCCGTACCGACTGTTGAAGATTACGAATGACAGCCGGGACCAACAGTTACGGGCTTTCTGAGGCATGGAGGGGTCTTGGTATGCAATGAGCCCCTATCGCAGTCTACTGCTGGATATAAGTCTCTCCCTAGTTGTGGACCAAACACTCAGTCCTCCGCCTTCCGCATCCAGTCGGTCCCAGCCACCTCTATAAAGGGTCGTCGGTCCACAGGTTGCCGATACGCAGTCTCTACTCAAGGATTCGTGTACTCCAAGAGTTGTAATAAATACTGTGTTAACCAATTTATTTGTTTAATTTATAACCAGACTTTTTCAGTCATAGATAAACACTGACTTATACTTGAATTCAGAATCTTATGTTTATGTAGTCAAAGTTGTTTTTTGTGTGGCCATTTGTAGTAAAAAAATCCTAAATTAATTCTGGGTGCAATGGAATTTGAGCGTTGTTATGTTTGGTATTGAGTATGTGATTTTAAAAACATTCTGAATTGAAGTTTAGGTACCAACTTGATTCGCCATCTACAAGGTGTTATTATTGAAATAACAAAAAACCTTAAAAGAAGTCATTGTAATCATCATTCATTATGAACAACTTAGTACACAAACCCTAGGCAGAAATGAGCCTAAACAAATAAGCTGCTTCAACATCATCAGCCTACACCAGCAGTCCATTGCTGGACAAAGGCCTCTCCAATTGCACACGACGCAGCTCGATTCTTGGCAACTCTCATCCTATCAACTCTGCTCCAATAAAATGTTCACATAACTCGTAAGTTACAGTACTAGCCTAACCTAACCATGACCCGGTCCAGTGCTTTGAAGGTTTGACGGGTTATAGGAGAGGTGTGTGCGGAAAATAAAACTTCACCATAATTAAGTCAGTGTTTAATGATAAAACAAGTCCTGCACATAGATGCCGATGTCGTAGCTGAGTCCTCTGCCCCTCTCGCTCTTCAGCCGCAGGTTCACGAAGGAATACCCCACTCCTCCGGCTGTGATGTTGATGGAGGCCTTACTGTGATATGTGTCCAGCGCTTGGATGCCCTGGAATAAGAAAATTAAAGGTTATTTTAATAAATGATTTTATTTCTGTAAGGGCTGATTTTTCCATCGCCAGATAACTTATTCGAGGAATAAAATTGACGTTTGACGGTTTTTGTATGAAATTACTGTCAAAACTGCAAAGTTATTCCTCGAATAAAGTTATCAGATGATTGTTTGTGCAAACACGTCACACGTCAATCAAATTGTTAAAAACTATGCGAGGTCGGCGATTCCTGTCTGAGCAGTGGCAGTGGTGGCCCAGCGGTAACGGTCGCAACTTACAAGTTGTAGGACGTAGGTTCGAACCCAAGCAGGCACTTTACTTTGTGTAAATTATTTCATCACCACTGCTCTCAAAACGGTAAAGGAAAACATCGTGAGGAAACCGGCATGTCCTAGAACCAAAAATTCGAAGACATGTGACATCTACCAACCCGCACTGGGCCCGCGTTACTTACAGCTCACTCCCTCTCACAGGGAGGAGGCCTGTGTCCCAGCAGTGGGAACATTATAGGCTGATTATGCTATCTAAGGAAATAGGAAACCTGTCTTGAAACCTTTGAATTTTGTTTCGGGGTGGGACTGGGTCGGGGGTACAAAAAATTTCACGCGGGCGAAGTCGCGGGCAGAAGCTAGTTTACATATAATAATAACCCCACCGCCGTATCGGTATATCTACGTCGACGTCGTGGTGGGGCTTGCGCGCTCTAAACTCGAGGTCTGTGGCGGAAGAGTTTACTTTGCCGGATCAGGTCTAGGGTGAGGAGCCAGACCAAGAGAGATACAGGAGCCCGCACGGCAGCATGTGGCGAGCTGTTGGGCAGTAGCGACCCCACGGACCCTATCTCCTGGAAGAAGTCTTGTTCCTCACCTCTGGCTTGCCTTTATTGGTAGGCTGGAGTGAATACTGACGAGGTACAGAGCTCCCACCTCATTCTAGCCTTTATTGGGTGACTTGAGTGGAGATTCGCAAGAGCAAACGTGCTCGAAGGAAGGAAGTATTTCAGTAAGATGCTGGTAGAGGGATCTTGACTGTACTTCCGGGATTGTCCTGATAGACATGGAATACCTCTCCACTCCTCATAACAGTGGCGTGCATCGTCGTATTAAAGTTAATACGACGTAATTCAAGACTCGTTCAAGTGAACGAGTAAAGACCAATTACAATGTGCGAACAGTACGGGAGCCGAGTAAGCTGTCTGGCGACTGCGCACTGCCGCGTGAATACGTATGAAGATTTTGTTTTTTGTTAGATATGATAATTTAGTGAGTTTCCTTATTGTGGGGCACACACACTAAAATGTAATTGACAGGCTTATGGTGATTTTTCGAGGTAGGCACTGCTTATATGCCTTTATGCATTGCACGCCACTGCCTCACATGCACCTCAGGACATGTTGCCCCCTTGTTGCTACGACACTGTGCTACCGTTTTCGGGGGCCCATTTTTGAGCGTTGTTTGCCCAAAAGTCTGTCTGAATTACATTTAGGGTTAAAAGAGGAACACCAAAGGAAAGGCCGTTCTAAGGATTTCAATAATACGTTTATTATCCTTTTATTTATATATTGGAGGGTGCATTTACTAATATTACGTGAGACGTGTGATCCCACACAAGGCTAAATGTTTTATCTGTGCATCACCCTAAGATTGACCGTTAGAAAATGCCTCAGGCATTAAGTCCACCTTTGTACACTATTTTTTTACTTGTGCTTGAGGTTTTAATAAATAAAAGAGTAGTACAGTCACTATGTGCGAAAGTAAGGATTTCGGCCAAGTGGTAAGGGCGGGCTCGAATAGTCATCATCTGCCCAGCCTTTTCCCAGCATTGTGGGGTCAGATAATAAAAAATAATATTTATTTATTTATGAGATAAAATGGAGATAGACGATAGTGTTGAAGTAGGATCGATTTGTTTGCTGTAGGTACTCCAACAATTACGAATGATTAAAGATACCTCCGTTCATTTTTCGTTAAATTGACATACTTAGTTACCTTTATAAATCTACATAGCCTATTGGCTCGGAGCGAGCCAAAGGTCGTGAGTTTGACACCCACACGTTATATTATTGACGATTCAGTGAGCCTACTGTGCCGATTAAATAACCAATAAGGAGTGGCAATGCCACCAGTCTCTTGGGTAACATTACTAGCCGACAGCGATGCGGAAGAATATGTCGACTCCAACGCCAGATAATTTTATCGGTGGAATCATTTTAAATTTTTGACAGTTCTTCCATACAAGAACTGTCAGACGTCAATTTTATTCCACGAATAAAAATATTATCTCTCGATTGAAAAATCAGCCCTTAGTTAGATTAGGATATTCCCCTATATTCATAAACGTTGCTTAAAGTTAAGCAGTGATTAGCGACTGTTTAACCATACATTTTTGACGTTTAAACGTTACTTAACTTTAGTCATCGTTTATGAATAAACCCCATTATATTTTACTAGTTTGTTAGTTTATTTACCTAGTATTAGAAGGTTGTAAATTTAATAAATAACACCAAGAAGGTAGACAATGGTAAAGACTAATAATGATTATAATAGCTATCTGATACAGTGCCCTTTCATCTATTGAGGCATTAGTTGCTGACGCAATCGACTCTTTGTCTATTGTGGCCGTATTTACTGTTTACACGTTCGGAAATGTAAGGTTTACATCAGTTTAAATAACCTTGAACAGCCTCCTACGTATTTGACCGTCCCTAGATAATTATAGCATAATCAGCCTATAATGTTCCCACTGCTGGGAAACAGGCCTCCTCTCGGATGCAGGGAGCTCCGAGGGCTATTATCCACCACGCGGGTTCAGTGAGGGTTGGAGAGAGGGTTAGATGTCACATGTCTTTGAATTTTTAGTTCTAGGACGTGCCGGTTTCCTCAAGATGTTTTCCTTCGCCGTTTTGAGAGCAGTGGTGATGAAATAATTTACAGAAATACTTGACCCAAAAGTCCTCGATTTTTAGTCTGATCAGTAAATTTGCTATAAAATTTCTTGTTAGGTACCTATTGTGATTGTTTGACAGAAAAACGAACTTTTTGAACCATTGTACAATATTTAACAATACCTATTATATAGAGGTGTGAGGAACCGGGTGTAAAATTCACTGATCCCTTATAGAAAAGGGAGGAACCTCCGACCAGACGGATATTGTGTCTGGTGGGCTACTGCCCGACGATTGATGTCGGGACGTATGCTAGTTCCGCGGTAAACTCTGCTTGCGCGATGCAGGATTTTGTGTGAGGTCAGTGTGATGCGTAATTCGCATGTGGCGATGTAGAAGCCTCCACACCTACATACTTGTATCAAAATCAAAAATCAAAATCAAAAGTCATTTATTCAAATTAGGCTGAGAATCAGCACTTTTTGAACGTCAAAATTACAAAAGACAGTCCCCCAAAAACGCCCGCCCTTCACCACTTCCTAGTGCTATCGCTGGGAAGAAGAAGTGGCGCAACAAACTCCCCAGCAGCACAGCTGTCTGTTCAATTTAAAAAAAATACTTGCTTCTATACAATACTAGGTGCTTATGTTCGGTAATTAACATTACAAAGCCAGAACATAAAATTTAATTATTTGCCATAATATGTCAGCTAGCCACGCCAATATACCAACAACTATAATAAAAACTATACGTACTCAAGCTAAAAAATAATTAATTAAAATGTAAACAAAAAAACTTACTAGCCAAATAAAAGCCTCCAGGCATAAAGGGCGTGACAGCTTACACATTTATGCATTGCTGGGTTCTAAGACCTGGCAGTAAGCTAATTCTGGAGAAGGAACATAAACATTGTCTTGCGTTAAACTAGGGTGACCAACTATTCTTATCGTCTAAGTAGTCGTTGATGGAATAGTATGCCTTTGAACAAAGGTTGGATTTTAGTTGAGCTTTAAACGCATTAAAAGGCAAGTCTAGAAAAGAAGAGGGTATCTTGTTATAAAAGGTTATACCAAGCCCAACAAATGAGTTGTGAACCTTATGAAGCCGGTGAAAGGGGGCACGTAGTTTGTCCTTATTTCTGGTGTTAACACTGTGAATATCACTATTTTTAGTGTACAAGTGTAAATTTTGCCTAATATATAAAATGTTGGCAAGGATGAATTGTGATGCAACCGTGAGAATACCAATATCTTTAAAGAAATCTCTTAGAGAAACTCTGGCACCTAACTGGTAAATTGCTCGAACAGCTCGCTTTTGAAGGACAAATATATTTTGTATATCAGCGGCTTTGCCCCACAGCAGAATACCGTAGGACATAACGCTGTGAAAATAACTAAAATAGACTAAACGAGCTGTATCAACGTCAGTGTATTGTCTTACTTTCCTGACGGCGTAGGCAGCCGAACTGAGCCTTCCTGCTAGACTTGATATATGAGGTCCCCACTGAAGTTTGGCATCTACTGTTAGACCTAGAAAAATTGCCGAGCCTACAGTTTCAAGCACCTCTTTATCTAAGACGATGTTGGGTCCTAGGTTTCTAACATTCGGTAAGGCGAACTTTACACATTTGGTTTTCTTGGCATTGAGAACTAAGTTATTTGACGTAAACCAATCTGTAACTATTGAGAGTGCACTGTTTACGTCGTCAAAATCTTGTCTATTCCTGTCTACTTTAAAAATAAGAGAGGTATCATCTGCAAACAGTACAACATCACAGATTCCCGTCAAATGGAATGGTAAATCATTAATGTAAACTAAGAACAAGAATGGACCCAGTATTGAGCCTTGCGGAACACCTAACTGAACTGGTAGCCCGGATGATTTCACACCATTAACATCTACACATTGGACCCTATTATGTAAATACGAAATAATTACGTTGAGAGCTTCGTTTTGGACACCGTAATGACGTAATTTACGCAAAAGCGTGTCATGGTGCACGCAATCAAAGGCTTTGGAGAGATCACAGAAAACTCCAATAGCATTCTGTGATTTCTCCCATGCGTCAAATATGTGTCTCAACAGAGCAACACCCGCATCTGTAGTTGAACGACCTTTTGTAAAGCCATATTGCTCATTATGGAGGAGGCTATTTAAATTAAAATGTCTTAGCAGCTGCTTGAGTATTAACTTTTCAAATATTTTGCTAAATGCAGGTAAGATAGAAATAGGCCTGAAATTGCCAACGTCATTCTTATTACCTGATTTAAATAATGGTATGACTTTACTACTCTTCATGAGGTCAGGAAAAGTTCCTAAATCAACACATTTATTAAAAGTAACAGCTAGATAGGGGGCTACGATGTCTATTATATTACTTATAAGTTTCGTGGAGATGCCCCAATAATCACCGGTGTTTTTAGACTTAAGTGTATTAAAAACATTAACTACATCACGCGGGGTTACATGTTCGAAACTAAATAAGGGACTACATTTAGGTACACTACTGTGCAAAAGGTTAGGTAGGTATTATTTGTTGTTATAGCGGCCGCGTATCGGCAAGCGTATTGTGGGGAGCCCCTCAGCTAGACGGATGGACGACCTAGAGAAGGTGGCTGGGACAGACTGGATGCGGAAGGCGGAGGACAGGGTGTTGTGGCGCAGTCTGGGAGAGGCCTATGTCCAGCTGTGGACTGCGATAGGCTGAGTTGATGGCGGCCATAATAGTCACACACTCTGTGATAATTTCAAGTATGAACCTATTACGCCCTGAGACAGACTGACGCACAGCCTTAGTAATAGGGCCCGTTGGCATCCTTTGGGTACGGAACTCTAAAACCAGCAACCTAACAATGTCATAGCTTTGTGGTGATGTTTGGAACAGGCCCAAATCCAGTATTGGACGTTCCACCTACAGACTGCATCAGAGACTATAACCTAATCCCAAAAGATTTGCCGATTCATTACGAACCTTAGGGACAAAGTAAAAACATTAACGTGCTTAAAATATATAATGTGTATGCAATGCCCCGTTGGTTTAGTTGTCGCAAGCGCGATTGCTGAGCGTGCGGTCCTGGGTTCGGTTCCCAGGTCGGCCGTAATGTTACTGGGTTTTTCCATTGGGAATTTGTCAGTAACATCCCGGAGTTTGGAAGTTGGCGGTGTGATAACCCGTGCCTTTTTTTTTTTTTTTGAGGATGGGAAATCATCAAATGACCCCTCCCGCTCTGGGTGGAGCGGAAGGGAGTGTCAGACTCTTACTGACTAAAACCCAACCGTGTTCCTTCCTTAGCCCTTTCTGTTCCAGGGCAGCGGTAACCCTTTCGGACGATCCCGTGCCTTGGAAAGAAAATAAGGAAAGAAAAGAAAGAAAAAGTATTTGTTGCGACTGCGAAAGCACGTTAAGCCGTTGATCCTGCGCTTGATCTCTCTCCGGTCGTGTCGGATTGCCGTCCCATCGGACTATGAGAGTGAGGGAAGAGAGAGTGCACCTGAGTCTGTACACACACGTCTTGTGCATTACAATATCTCCCGTGCCGAAGGCTAGGCTCCGCTCTGATTGGTCCCCATGGCCGAAATTCTGTCTGGAGGACTTTATACAGGGATAAATTAAATTAGCTAGCGAAACTCTGCAGTCATGATGGGTATCGAGTATCGAAATATAAACACAATAGAATAATAAAGTTTTTATTTCTTTGTTTGTTATCAACGACCGTTGATAACAAACCTTTTTTCTTTTGTTTTATCGAGTTCAGATTTCTATACCCATTACACAAGAAACGGTTTTTTAAACTGAAATTTCAAGTGACTACAATAATTATTGCGGTCGATGACCCCATAAAAATATCATCAAAATAATTTATTTTTTGTTTTACATGATAACCATGTTTAGATTCCATCCCATCACGTCTCATCCTATCACGTCTGCGGAGTTTTGCTAGCTAATCTAATTTGACCCTGTATCCTACTATATTATAAACGCGAAAGTTTGTTTGGATGGATGGACGTTTGTTACTCTTTCACGCAAAAACTACTGAACGGATTTGGGTGAAATTTGGCGCACAGATAGAGTTTATAATCAGGAAAAACACAGGATACTGTGGATTTTATCCCGATATTCTCACGGGATCGAAACATATGCGGTTGAAACCGCGGGGCTCAGCTATTTTGTAATAACACTTGTATCAATCCTTTCAAATCAAAATAGAATAGGTGTTGCACGTTAATAATTAATACACATTTTCAGACTGATTATTTCGCAAGCTTTGGAGTAATAATTCTACTGTACAACTATACATATCTATTGGATGGAGTGTATTCGGTCAATCTAGTTATCAACTGATTACAGAGGTCAGGAGCTTGGTTCTTAAAAGTAATTCAATATCAGTAGTTTTACTTTTAATGATTATTTATTAGAAAATATAAGTGGTGTAAGGAATTTATTATAATTTGTCAAAGAAATATGTCCACTTCATAATCACAATCATCATCTGCCTAGCTGTTTCCCAACTATGTCGGGGTTGGCTTGCGATCTAACTGGATGAAGCTGAGTATTTTACATAGAGCGACTGCTTATTTGACCTCCACAACCTAGTGTCGGGGTAATACGAGTACGATACCCATTGGTAAGACTGGTTGTCAGACTTTCAGGAATCTGACGTCTTTTCGTGCTTTCCGACTCGTGGAGGTTTCTCGATATTTAATGGATACCCATCCTGGCACTGACTGCGGCAAGCGTAGCTCCTAGACTTTAACAATACAAAGGTTCAGAAATGATCATATCTAACCTATCGCAGTCCACTGCTGGACATAGGCCTCTCCCAGACTGCGCCACAACACCCTGTCCTCCGCCTTCCGCATCCAATCTGTCCCCAGCCACCTTTTTAAGGTCGTCGGTCCATCTAGTTGGGGGGCGTCGCACACTACGCTTGCCGATCCGCGGTCTCAGGACTCGTCTGCTCCACTGTCCTCGGACCTTCGACAAACATGGCCAGCCCACTGCCACTTCAGCTTGTTTGCTAACTCTGCAAGCTATGTCGGTTACTCCGGTTATCCGGATAATTTAATTCCGGATTTTATCCTTGAAGGAAACTCTGAGCATAGCTCGCTCCATAGCGCGCTGAGCGACCTAGTATATAACAAAGTCACTTTTCCTGTTTGTCTGTGTGACCGCCTAGATCTTCTAAACTACACCATAGATTTTGAAGCTGTTTACACCATCATTTAGAGCATTTATTCCGGATGGTTTATGTGCATAATCTATATATATAAAATTCAAAGTCCTGACTGACTGACTGAGACATCAACGCACAGCCTAAACCGCTGGTCCTAGAGACATGAAATTTGGAGGGTGTATTCTTCGTGAATAGTAGGTATCCACTAAGAAAGGGTTTCTCGAAATTCCACCCCTAAGAGGGTGAAATGGGGGATTTTGTTTGTATGAAAATTCTTATTCCTTGAGTTAATAAACTTGAAACTTGGCACGAATACTTATCTAAGTAAATTATGAAGTTGGGCATTTTTTGTTTTTTTAAACTACCCCCTAAAAGGGGATTGGGAGGTTTCAAAGTTTGTATGGAAGAATTGTAGCGCGCGGTCCGATAAAATCGAAACTCAGTATTTATTCCTAAAATTGAAAGGAAAGAATAATGTGTATCAGGGTTTTTCGAAAATCTACCCCTGACGGCCTGAAAAGGGGTAGTCAATTTTACAGGGGAGGATTTTACAGCGTGGCTTGATTAACTCGAAAATTGGTATAAATAATCTTTGATTCAAGTTATGAACACATCCCAAATGATTTTTTAAAATTCCACCCCTGTTGGGGCGAAAAGCGGGGATACAGTTTATATGAAAAATCTTATTCGTTAGGTTAATAATCTTGAAAATTGGCATGAATAAGTAAGTAAGCAATAAAGTTTATCATTATTAGTTTTTCAAAACTACCCCTCAAAGGGGATATAGGGGTGTTGAAGTTTGTGTGGAAGAATTTGAACGCGCGGTCCGATTGACTCGTAACTCAGTGTTTATACTTAAGAACAAAAATAAAGAATAACATGTATCAGGATTATTTGAAAATCTACCCCTAATGGGTTGAAAAGGGGTAGTTAATTTTACAGGGGAGGATTATAATAAGTGGCTTGATTAATTAGAAAATTGGTATAAATAATCTTTGAGTCAAGTTATGAATATACCCCAAACGATTTTTTTTAATTCCACCCCTGTGGGGGTGAAAAGCGGGGATACAGTTTATATGAAACATCTTATTAATTTAGTTAATATCTTGAAGCTTGGCAACAATACTTGCCTAAGTAAGTAATAAAGTTTATCATAGGAAGTTTTTCAAAACTACCCCTCAAAGGGGGATATAGGGGTGTTGAAGTTTGTGTGGAAGAAATTGAATGCGCGGTCCGATTAACTTGAAACTCAGTATTGATACTTTTGACAGAAAATAATTAATAATAAGTATGTAAAGTGGTCGAAAATTGACCCCTGACGGGGCAAAAAGGGGTAATTCGGTTTTTTAGGGCGGATTTGTACTTGAAACTGTATGTAACATTTTCACGCCTAAACCACTGAACTTCTGATTTGGCAAAGAGATAGATGGCATCCTGGGGAAGCACATACTTTTTATCCTGGTAGCACGTTCCCGTGGGATAATTTCCGACATCCACGCGGGCGAAGCCGCTGGCAGAAGCTAATACATTAATATTTAAGTTAGATATAGCAAAGAAATCTCAATATTTAGTCTACATTGCCCGCATTCGTTTTGCAAGGCAGTGGGCCGTAGTCCACCACGCGGGCCCAGTGCAGGTTCATAGATATCACATCTCTTCGAATTTTTGATTCTAGGATATGTCGAGTTCCGCAGTTTTCCTTCACCGTTTTGAGAGCAGTGGTAATGAAATTATTTACACAAAGTGAGGCGCCTGTCTGGGTTTTAACCCTTGATCTTACAACTCGTAACTTGCGGTCGTAACCACAGGGCTAGTTACCTACCACAAAATAAATGACCACTCACCTGAATCAATCGATTATCCTGCTGTGTATAGAAGAAATACTTCACCCTTTTCAAGAAAGGTATCGCGTTGTATTCCACCTTCGTTTGATTGGCTAACATCACCTTATAGGCAATATTCCCCACGATCAAATGGTCGGACAACACTGACACAGCCACTGAGCAGAAAACTAGTAGAATTAATAAGTATTTCATCTTGTGATACTCAAGATCTACTTTGTTCTTATTGAGACGTCTTCGCCGATCGCTAGTGTGAACGATAGTGACGTCAAGTTCATAGAGTTATCGCGTTATTTTGATTTGATTGTGTGCTGTATATAGAGTGGGGTATTGGACAAAATATTGTTTGTCTAACTACCTATGACTAATATCGCGTGGTGATCAGTTCTCTGCTGTTTCTGTATACGAAGAGTCCTTTGCCGAGCCGCGGAACAATAATGGACTGCACCCTAATTCCATAACACACTATCAATCTGAATAATTTTGAAGGATATTGCTAATCCATTGCTTCATATGTTTGAAAAATGTGTCTGCTCAACAACGTAATTTATAACGCAATGAATGTTGTTGAACTGTCAAAATGGAACCCATTGCTACTGATAGTGTGTTACGTAATTACCCCGCTGGTAAGTATATAACATACACACACATGATGATGTCTGGAGGTGCCTGTGATAACGGCCGCGACTTAAAAATTATACATCGTGAGTTCGAACCCAAGCAATCACAAACTTTACATCAATTATTTCATCACCACTGCTCTCAAAACGGTGAAGGAAAACATGGTGAGTAAACCAGCATGTCCTAGAACCGAAAATTCGACGACATGTGACATCCACCTACCTGCACTGGGCCCGCGTGGTAGATTACTGCCCACTCCCTCTCGAAGAGAGGAGGCCTGCGTCCAGTAGTGGGAAATCTAAAATCGCTGCAAGAATGTGGTGAATAATTCTCATTCTTGTATACGAAGAGTCCGTTCCGGCAGAGACACACTAAGAGCCTGGTAAGTATACAGGATCAAATTAAATTATCTAAATAAACTTCGCAGACGCAGAGATACGAGTATGTACTCGTAAGCACGATCAAAACAAAAGAAGAAAACAGATTTTCTCAACTCCTACTTAAAGTAATAACAGTACCAACGATTGTTGACCTTTTAAAGAAACATCAAATCTTATAATTTTTTATTTTATCGTGTAACTTAGATATTCGGTGCATGTGTGTGTGTGTGGATTCAATACATGATTCTAAACCCCCTAGCGCAGAAATATTTCGTCAGTTATTAAAAAACAAATCAATCAGTAGGGGAAGACCAAAGAAACGATGGATGGACTGTGTGAATGATGATATGGTTAGAAAGGGGGTGACTGTCGAGATGGCGGCTAATAGAGAAATGTGGGAGAAAAAGACATGTTGCGCCGACCACAAATACATTGGGATAAGGGCAGGAGAATGATGAAGGATGAATGAAATTGATTAAGAAACAAATCAGCGGTTTCGTTGAAAAGTGCAAAACGCGGTCAAAATGAAAACTTCTTTAATGGCGTTGTGCACTTTTGTTGTGATGGGTAAAATATTAAACTCGCGTCAGGACACGTGACCTGATCGAAAATTCGTAAGAAGGAGCTCGCGTCAGGACACGTGACCTGATCGAAAATTCGTAAGACGGAGGGAGAGTAGACCGCATTTCAAAATATCTAAAATGCACAACGTTAATATTCAAGTTTTCACTTCTGTCGGCACTCCCGGAGTGCAACCCGTTTTTTTTTCATACCTATGATTGCAAATAAATAAATGATTTAATTTTGATTTGATTTGAAAGGTTTCTCTCACACAAAAAGTCCAATTTCAAACATTCCTACAACACACCCACTACAAAATACATAGGTACTACAATCGAATAAATAAAACGAAAATGAACCTTATGACAACACAAATAGCGTTCTACATATTGAGTCACCGATGAGTCGTGCTGTGACTTAGATTCATCTTATTATAATATTGATGATCTCGCATTGTTCGAGATGTAGTGCTAAGTACCGTCGAAAGAATAACTTCGTGTCAGGCTGAGAATGGAGGAAAATTTGCCGATAATCTAGATTCTGACACGTAGGGCTCCAAGAATGTGTGACTTATAATGTAAAGTAGAACATAATATCATGACTGTATTCCTGGGGTAGGCAGAGTTCAGATGTGGATAGTTCACACTCATGTAGACGGTTTTGATTGGGCGAGTGTTTTCTTGTCAATCTGGCACAAAATTGAATTTTGAAAAATTGCTGAATAACACTTTGCCGTACGAAGTAACGCAGTTGTAATAGGGGAAATTTAATCTCTCATAAATCACCCTATAATCCGTCACCAAAAACTAAGGGACTACCTAATTTTGTGTCCAGGGAAATCACTGTCCTTACTAAGGTTGCCTGGAAGAGATCGCAGTAATGCAATAAGGCCGCCCATTGTATATTTTGTAGTGTCTCATGTATTTTTTTATTCTATGTATTTTTGTGGTGTACAAAATAAAGTATCTATAAATAAATAAATAAGGGAAATTAACAGATTAGATGAGCAGTGGTGGCCAAGTGGTATCGGCCGCCACTTACGAGTTGTAGGTCATGGGTTCAAACCCAGGCGGGCACTTTACTTTGTGTAAATCATTTCATCATCACTGCTCTCAAAACGGCGAAGGAAAACATCGCGAGGAAGCCGGCCTGTCCTAGAACCAAAAAATCGAAGACATTGTGACATCTACCAACCCGTACTAGGGCCGTGATAGATTACAGCCCACTCCCTCTCGAAGAGAGGAGGCCTGTGTCCCAGCAGTGGGAACATTATATAGGCTGATTGTGCTAAGCTCATGATGACTTATCTTGAGTATCTTATTAAATATTCTAATTATGAAGTTTGTTATCATTGCTTGCTATGAGGTCAGAGGTCTGTGTTTGTTAAATCGTTCTACTAACGATGAGTCATCGAGTCAATTGTGTTTACGAACATTTTCTGAGAACATCATGTTTCAAGGAATTCCCTTTAATGGGGAGCGGAGAATAAACATGATGACATAAGTATTATTACGACGCATTATGTGCTAATAATAATAATAGTCCACCAGACCGTATTTCGACCATGGCGCCCAATATCAATGGACACTAGCCTTCGGCGCGGGAGATAAATATTATAGTGCACAAGTGTGTGCGCAGACACAGGTGCCCTCTATCTTCCTTCACTCTCATAGTCCGATGGGACGGCAATACGACACGACCGGAGAGAGATCAGGCGCAGGACCAACGGCTTTCTGAGACACGTGGGCCACACACACCGCCAGCGCCAACTTCCAAACTCCGGGCTGCTACTAAGACATTCCTAATGGAAAACCCCAATAACATTTTGCCCGACCTGGGGATAGAACTCAGGACCTCACGCTCAGTTGTCGCGCTTGCGACTACGAGACCAACGGGGCAGTTAAGTGCTAATGCAGAGTATCTGAAAAGAAAGATTTTAACTTTGCGTACCTATAAATGATTACAAGAAAAGAGAGGTAGACTATATTAGTTGTATGTATGTATGTATGATAACTGTGTAGCGGCATCTACAGCGCCACGTGCGAACTACACATCACAGTGACTTCACGCAAAATCCTGCATCGCGCAAGCTGAGTTTACCGCGCGACTAGCATATATACAACGTCCCGACATCAATAGTCGGTCAGTAGCCCACAGACACAGCACCCCCTGGTCGGAGGATTCTCCCTTTTCGATGGAGGATGAGTGAACTTTTAAAAACACTTGGCTTTTACAATGTTTTCAAATTACAGTGCTAATAGGTATGGGAAGACAGTGTAGGCCTGTCTACAAGTACCAGGTACTTAGTAATATAGAAAATGATGTACAGTCTACAAGACCTACAACGTTCTCACATTCACAAAATATAAAACCTATCTAAAAGATAAAACCTATTTCAACCAATTGACATGATTACTGAATGTGCTAGGTGTACGAAACTTTAGCAGTCTCTATTACATCAATGACAAATCCATTATGAACTCCTTACATCCATAGACGCAAAAAACTCCAGAAGAAAAATCTTTAAAATGACAAACACATGGCAGAAAGAGAAACAATAGAATATCGGAGTGCAAACTTGGGTGTTATTATTTGGTTATATTGATAAGTTTTCTTTGTTAGTTCATCGACATTTACATGGTATCATGCAAGGAGCGAATTCTATAATTAGTAGCCAATGTTATTTATCAATTTTCTATGGTGAGTCCTGTTTTGTATTTTTCTTAGACGGTCGGAAGACCTTGGGCAGTTACGCCGTAAAGGCAGGCTGCCCGCAGCATTCGCTTCGGATGCAACTCACGAGATTTTTTTGGCTAATTTGATAATGTGTGGTGATGAATTTTGATCCAAGACTGTTCAGTTATGAGGGTTTTTTTGGCAATGCTGAAAGAGTAATATTCGTAGTAGTAATTTTGTATCGGTCAGGGCAGAAATATACCTCTGCATCAGGAGTGCTGAAGTGCCAAACTGACAGTTAATTTGGGACTGTCCTAGATGTCATGTCATCACCTCATAATCAGGTTTATTGGCAATTAGCGACCCACCCTTGCGTCGCACAGGCAATTCGACATGGTAAACTCTGAGATTCCTGTTTGTGTTAAGTATAATATTTAAAAAGTATTATACCCTTCTGGAATAAATTCTCTAAATTATGGTAAAAATGTCATCCAAATCTTACACGTATACACTTCTACTTACTTCTGGACTTCGCCTAAACATTCACTATTAGTACGTATTCGCATTCTTCTATTAGGACAACACCACATGTGACTGTTTCTAAATTACCCCGGTTGGTAAATTTTCAGTTTTTCCTAAATTATTTAGTTAATATTAGTGTTAAGTTACGGATTCCCCTTGCACTATGGAAGCAAACGACGGTTTCATTGTTTCCTACGTTCTACCTACGTACGAACTTACGTTCACGCAAGGCAAACTGCAAACCCACTCGTTTAGGAGCGCTAACACACTGGGACGTCATGGCGACATCGCCGGCTACGTATCGAAACGTATGACAGTTGACTCACTTGGCTACGGTCTGGCGACGTCGCCAATTTGGAAGCTTAGCCACGAGCGACCGGCCCCAACGTGGAGACTGGTTTCTCTGGCGACCTGGCGACGCGTAGCCAAATCGCCAGTATTTGTATGCAAGTAAGTTACGCCTCCCTTACTCAGTGACCAACTGCTAGTCTGACTGAGAGTCAGTAGCCACTGGTTACTTATTTAACAACCTTATTTGGCTACGGTAGGTATTCTTATTACAAAATTTGTAATACTGTGGCCAGAGGTTGCCATGGCAACGTAGCCAGTGACGTTGCCATGGCGGGCGTCCCAGTGTGTTAGCGTTTTTAGCCAATAGTTTTTAGGACTTTCATTCATTAATTTGAGAGTAGTACACTTATTCAACAATGTCTTGGGAGCTAGGGTATTCAGAGTAATTATTTTTATTTTAATACTTTGTTGTAACATATTTTATATCAATAGAAGTGTAATTTAATATAATTTTAATTGTTCGATTAAATAAAAGGGTATAAGGGTTAAATAAAAAAATCTAAAATGGTACCAAAAACGAAAAAAAAACACTTCTGTAGATTAAGAAAAAAACTAACGCTCAGATAACATTAAATAAAAAATAATACTTGGTACCTGGCCACTTTTTAATAATCTGTTGGACCACCCGAGGCATTAGCGACGGCTCTACATCGGCGTGATTTATTCCATTCTAATACCAAAAACTAATACCACTGGTATTTGTTTCAACTCATATTTTTTTTCTATTCCGAACCGATACCATTGTTTAAACTAATACCAAAACAAGTTCAAAGATATAAGGTACAGTCAGTAAAAATGCTTTGTATGTAAATATAAGACCTTTAATTGAAAAAAAAAACAGATAACTCCAAAAAAATCAAATTTTGTTAGCAAACGTCTTGTTCAATGATAAAATATCACTTAAATAATCAACTTTAATATAATTTTAGTTCCTCTCTATTGGCATGAGAGTTCAGGTTGTCTATTGTCACCTGTGGAATATCGCTCTATACTCTGGAAAGAGGTGCAATAAGCTCTTCTTCCGGGTTGAAATTTTGAGGAAGGTCACTGAACGCTCTTCTCCCGACCAAATCCCACGCATGCTCTATGGGATTAGGATCAGCGGACTTACCAGGCCACTGTAATAGTATTATAGTAGTTCTCGCAGAGCACTTTCATCACCTGCCTGGCAGAAGACAAAAAGTTCAAACATCTTTGGCCCAAAATTCAGCTGCGCGAACTCCGCTCACTGACGCAGTCATAAGACGCGCATTATCTTGCATGAACATTAAATCTTGGCCATACTGCTGACGGTGAGGGATGACCATAGGTTGCACAATCTCGTCACAGTATTGTCCCGCATTTTAATTGCGTCATGTCAAAACAAGGTTCTTCCATCTAGGCGAATTATAGATCACACCATAATCATTCCGCCTTGGTACGGATGAACTTCCTGAGGATTCTGCAGTCCACTCTGGCGACCGGGAACTTTCCAAACAAACACTCTTCTTGAATCGGGATGAAACCCAAAGTGCGACTCATCAGAAAAGAGAACGCGAGCTCACTGAGTACAGTGGCCTCCAAAACTTAATTGACATTTTTTCACATTAGGTATGATTTAAAACTCTCGTTCCAAATGTTTTAACTGTACCTACACTATAACTTTTTATTTACTAATTCAGTACCAATAAATTATCGTAAAAAATAATCAAGCGATCCCTTAGCGATACCTGATTTTTATTTTGTATTTGAAATCATAATGTGGCATCACAGCTGAAGTGGAAATATGACAACTAACTTTTGGAGGCCACTGTAGGTACAGTCAATGAATGAAAAGGTTTAGGTTTTTTACTAACACTAGGTTTAAGGTATTTTTTTATTCTTTTTTTTTACTTTTTTTTTGGGTAGTTATAAAATGTTCGACTGTTAAATGATGTCCTTTAATGACAGTTCAGTTCAGTTCGTCACAGGAAAAAAGAACTTGACGATTCCTTGACGATTGAAAAGGTTCAAAAAAAATAAAACCCGCCCGTAACTAAAAAGTCAACAGAAACTCACTTTTCAAGCTGTCTGATGCATTTGGAGGCAGTTTTTTTAGTTCAATCTCAGATTTGATGCCAGCAATTGCATCAGACTGCTTAAAACCAGCGCTTGGGCTCTGTCTTGCATATAATCGCAGCATAATGCTGAGCGATAGCCGTTTTGCGTGGATGTGACGCATGTTTCCCCCAACCGTTTATTTTTGGTGTTTTATGTTCTTTATTGCGCCATGTTTACCGCAAATAAACGTATTTTCTTTCTTTCTTTTTAAATGTCCGCTAGTTTTAACTCTATAATTGGACACAAATTAATTGAATTTATTTTTTAAGTTGTCCATTCAAACAAAACTCATTTTCAAAAGAATACGATTTCCGCAATCATTGTTTCAGCAACGTGTTCTTCTGTCGCGGGAAACATGATGCTCGCAACATGAAATGTTGCAGTGTTGCTAGCAACTTGCTAATGTTCCCTATTCATGGGCCATGGGACTTCACTCGCCTCACATTAGTGTTAACCAAAAAAAAGAATCCTTCAAATCGGCCCAGCAGTAATTACGATAGAATCGGTGTACAGACGCCAGCACATCAAGCTACTACAATCTGTCAAATATATTTAATAGATTTTCAACTTTATCGCTAAACCATTAAGGTTCAAGGTTGATTGGGAAAATTTTACAGTTTCGGGTAGCTTGGCCTGCTGGCGTCTGTACATACATCAAATAAATTGTTTTGGTTATTGCTCAATACTTGACCTTTTCTCACTGCCGCAACTGTTGACGTGAATTTCTTAAAAACATATTTTTCTATAATTTCTATCCTATTCAAAAGTCTGGCGATCTGTTTGTTACTTGTCATGCCTTTACGTACGGCTAAACGGGTTGATTTCGATGAAATTACACACAGGTAGACCGAGTTAGGGAATCATACTTTTATCAAAATCAAAATCGTTTATTTTGATTTTGATTATCCCGGTGCATTCCGGATAATTTCCGACCTAAATTCGGGCGAAGCCGCGGGCAAAAGCTAATTTTAATATAAAAATGAAACTCTTGTTTGTTTCAGTTTATTATATCTGATGGTGCTTGCCGACAGCCACACTATATCTAAAAGTATTGATAACGACAACAAATTAGATAATAATATATTCGAGTCTATCCACGACGTAGACCGCCCCCCTATCAACCCCAAGACAAGAAAAGACAGACAACACAAGTATAAACTATATTACAGCAAGGATGAAGATGTAGTGCTACCTGAAGCCTTAAAAGAAGCTAAACCCTACACGGTACTTGAAAAAACAACTTCGAAAACCACTCGGAAAACTCCAACGGAACATGCCAAGCATCACAAGTCACCGAAGAGACGAGTCGGTGGCTTCTGGAGGAAACTCAGAGGAAAAGATAAAAAGAAAGAGACTACTAAACATGATTCTTTTGACAGGAAAAGAAGAATATCTAACCACAAAAAAGAACAACAAAACGCTTCTCCGAGTCCTGGCCCGAGAAACAAAAGCCGGAGGAAAAATAGGAAAAAATTCTCGCTGCGACAGCCTGAAAATAAAGTTACAAAAAGAGAGGTCAGCGGGCTGTTCTCGACCAGACCGTATTCAAATACACCGCAGAGTTACAAATTGCAAATGGGAATCGCACCACAGGTCGACAACATGCTCAAAAGTAAATACAAATCGAAAGTTGTAAAACCATTTTCGGCGGTGGATGCACGTGTGGGTGTAACCGACAATTTGCAAGAACAATTAGCAAGCATTACCTCCACTGTATCTGATCTAAAAGAAAGATATAGTGGAAATCCACTCGAGGCAAAGCCATTTAATACAGGCTCACCGTCCGCCGATGCTGTACAAATTAATAATCATCGTACTACCGTTGGTACTACCGAACCTGAGTTTCAAGGTACAGCACAAATAGATCTCATTCTTAATGATAAGAAAGCAAAGGCGATACATTTAGTTCCTTTTCAAAAGCCTTTAGTGATCGACCTTGGCAGTAACTCTGTTACAGAAGCCACTTTCAATGCATACCCTGTCCTCACACGTTTTCGCGTACCCGATCCAGGTTCTGGCTTGAGCACTTTCGTATCAATCAATGACAATGAAAACTTGGAAAGAACAACAGTCGCTTCAACGCAATCAGATGAATTCAATCCAAATGAGTCCGTATTCAGTGCTAATACAGAAGCTCATTATTTAGCAGCTAGGTCGATCAAGGAAGATACGATGACAATTGCTCAGAATGTCGAAGATATGCTGCAGAGGGAGTTAAAGAACATATACAATAAAGTCAAACATAAAGTGTCCAGTGATTTGCATAAAGAAATTCACACTGTTAAGTCCACGGCGAAGGATGGTTACCGCAAACTTTCCACCAAACTTTCCAGTACGTGCAAGAATGCTGCTAACGTAACCAGTTCCAAAAACCCGGCTACAATTACGAGACCAAACCTAAAACCTAAAACTTGTCCGTGTAAAGCCTCGACGAAGAAGAAAGAGCAATTGTGGACGAGCACCACTACCAGCACCACCACCACGCCTCCAAGAGTCAAGAAGAAGGATGACACAGAAGATGACAAGTTTATTGAAGATACCTACACCCCGGAAACAGTTTATAAACAAACTTATGACGACTACATGATGTTGACTCTATTCGAGCAGATACTCTCAAAAACACACGATGAAAACGTTAGAAAAATGCTTGCAACAACGGAGTTTCCAGCATTTGCTAAAAACAAGAGGGAGACTTTCAGGTTATCTAAAAGAAACCCTGAGACCCTTACAGATGTCAAACTGAGAGAAGTTATTCAGAATTTATATGATGATGGCGGTAATATGCCCGATTATGATTACATTGACCCTTCGTCTAACGTGTCTTCGACCGAAAGAGTTGCAGCGAGTAATAATTATAATGAGCCTGACTACGTGCTCGATCCATCGCTCACAACAGATAATAGTGCCAACGGCTTTATGGTGGAGGTTAATGATAAAAATAAGGGAGCGACACCAACGCCCACAGATCCTGAACATGCCGATCATGGCGACCATACCACTGCAGACTCAGATATTTCCGCCGCAGATTCCGGTAATACAGCCTCAGACACCAGTTTTGAAGGCTTGAGCAACAAAATCTCTTATAACGAGTTTGTTAACGGGTACAAACACTATTTAAATTTCCAAAAAGATCAAAATAATCAAAACTTTTCAAATTTGGTTAAATATCAAGCACATAGACATCACAGTGTTGATGATATAGGTAAATATATACTTAATAAAATACCACCGCTTCCTTCGGCCAATAAGAAAAAAAGGGAGCAGACATTTTCCGATGATTCAGAGAACAATATGGACTATCAGGAGATAACAACTAAAAATGACGATTCTTGGTTCAGAAAGCACTTCTACGTCTTCATCGACAATGGACCTCCGAAGAAGTACCATACTTCCGAAACAGTGGAACTGAAGCCTCCGTCAACCGAACCCAAACTATATTTGATGACAGAACCAACGCCCGGAATTGTACCTAACGATCTCTTTATCAGGATCGGCTTGAATGGCGTTGCACGAAAGGCTAAACACACTCAGGAGATTAGTTTGGATGATCTTGCTAAAATTTTGGGTTCAATGAAGGACAAGCAAATCAGCGATACATCATCAAGAGGTACGATATTAAAAATTGTTTTTTTTTTTAACATTAATATAATTACCCTAATTGCTTTTTCTAACAATTTTTTAACTGTTTTAGTTAAAGCGTATGTACAAAAGGATACATTTAATCCCATTGATATCTATAATGGTACGGATGATGCAACTAGTCGGGATAAAAGTATTATTAGTAAGTTTTTTTCGGGCAAACGTAGACATGAACCCAAGAAAGATATAGAAACCACAGAATATTTTCCAGACTACATGTTTGCTGACAGCACTCCGCGGGGGAGATTGAGAAGATCGATTACAAAAGAAAACCTTGAAAATACCATGATGGCCGATTTTATTAATAAAGATATAGAAGAAAAAGCTTCTACTGGCAGCAAAGAAGTTTTGGCAAATAGTTTCAGTAACAGAGAAACAAATAAATTCGGTTACGTTGATATCGATCTAGTCCCGAGACAGACAGCTGTCGTCAAACTAAGAGACAACGCCAAAAAGAGTAGAATTAAAAACTTTTTCAAGAAGTTCAAATTTAAGAAGAAAAAAGCCATAAATCCTAAGCCAAAACGCTCGTGTCCACAAAATCGTAGAAGGGAGAGGTTCAATCCTATTAAAAAGCTGAAATCTATATTTAAATATAAGGACGACAAAGATAAAGAAAAGGAAGACCTCGCGCCCGATCGGCTCCTGAACCCTGACTACGACATGGTGAACCCTCAGATGAGCAACTATAAACCTATAAAATTTCCCCATCCATTATCCGTCGCAGATATGCAGAAACAGATTCCAAATATCAGTGATATATATTTCGAGCCTGAACCAAAGCAAAGTACAACACTGTCTTCTCACTACTTCCATTTGGATGACAAAGATCAGGATCTGTTGTATAATTATCATCCTGCGACTTCTACAGACAGGAGTAAGGCGCCGGTCACCAACCCGTCAAAAACTGGTAAGTTTCCCCGTAAGATAATAAATGTAATCTATAGGACCCTAGGATCTATAGCGCTATAGGATTTCTATCAAGAAAGAGTACCACTAGGGTACTTGTCCTGCCAAGCAGCTTTTCTGAGTTATTTTAGAAGCCAGCAAAACTTATGGGCTCCACTCACGAATCCAGATGGCGAGTCGGTTCAGTAGCTTATTTTTACCAAAAGTCAATCTGTACTAAATGAGGGTTTTCTGAAATGACGTTCACTAGGTAGCAGCATTGAGACGAGTTGCCAGGTCCGGGCACACCTATCAAAAGTGCCTATGTTTTCTTTAGTAGTGCCTGTATGATGAACGAATGAATGAAACAAATGTTGAACGTCATCATATATTTTATATTCGAAATGGAATACGTGTCCTCTTCTCATAGTGGCGCCAACTAATGGCGTGATTTTTCATGAAAGGGTTTTCACGAAAATTCTCATTGTCTTCAAATGTATTCTTTCACGAGGCCAGTGTAAGGTCAGTGGCTGAACCGTCAACTGACTCGCAAACTGGCCTATTGTCCGATGCCCATAACGGTGAAACAAGCAAAGCTTTTGCCGATCCTTATAGCCAGCCTGCCTAGCAACGAACAGTAGGTATGTATTGTATACCAATGAACATAACATATTTCTATACAATTGCCTAACCCGAAACTAACATTATGACTTTTTTAGCCAAGCTGATGATAATGGAAATCGGGAGAACTAACGCCACAAAAGAATCTTCAGAACCGTTAGCATCATCAACTGCAGTAATATCAAAAAGTCTATTGGTATCAACCAACAAAAAGCCGGAAATACAGAGGCTACCACCTTGCAATGTAATGACGGTGAACGTGAAGACGTTGCCACCATCAACTACCACGTTAATGACTACAGAAGTTTCTTTAATGACAATTGACGACATGAGTTTCGTTCTCGACAACATGCAAAACAAACTAAAAAAAGACCCAGAAAATTTCCCTAAACTAACTACAGCATCTAATCCTTCTTATGTACGACAAACTAAGAAATATGAATACAAGAAAAACGTAGAACCTCTGTCGCCTCCGAAAGGTCCACTTGAGGAACTGCTTCTTAGGAGTAAACTCACAAGAATCGCAAAATTCCCGATTAGGACCCGACGTTACAAGAAAAAAAAACCCGATGACTCTGAGATAGTTAATATTGGTAAAGATAACTTAAGCTTTGGTGGGCCGTCAGTTCTAGAGTATATACACGATTTGGGTAACATGAACACTTTCCCAGAAAGGAGAAAGACATGTAAAGGAAACACCATGAAGAAAATGCACCATTCACATTTGGGCAAAGCCGGCGAGAAGGACAAAAATAGGTACACGGATTATTTCAACGATTTGATAATGTGGCATAACGATATATTGAACCTGGATACAGTACCCAATGCTTCATGGGCGAATATATTGAAGACTGTACAATCAGACACAGGAACCATTTACACGACGCCGAACATGAATAGTCTATTAATCGGGTTGAAAGAAATGAATGACTATTTGGACTCAAGGGACAACGTTAATAGATCAGTGATTTTGAAAGACCCCGTTGGCTTAAGACACGTCGAGAATCAACTGGATGACCAGGGGATCATACGGAGCGTGGCTATGGACGACAACACTATAGTCACTAGTAAAGATATGCTTATTAAAGGAGAAGCTAAGTATTACCAGTATAATAAACCAAAAAACGTCGCTACCAAACTAAGTTCCAGTGATTTCATCATGAAACTGGATAGATTGAATTTGAATAATGATAATAGTAATAAAGACAAGATTCTATTTAAAAGAAAAGGTAATTATGTTCATTTATACAGCGTCTATCAGAAATGTGCTGTTATATTAATTCGGGGTGTGGTACAAACCATCGAATCTAACGACTTTCTCTATGGGACCAACATCGTAATAGTGAAAAAAATTTCAGCAGTCCCATACAAAACGTTAATACTTGCTCAACCCAAATGTATGAGATAGCTGATTATTTTTCGAGATTACGATGTCGGACCCATGAAGAAAGTGGTTCTGTTTGATAGTGTGTTGCTCATCCTTTAAAATGACCACGCATTTCTGACACACGCAGTATAGTCACAACATTTATTTTATAGGCTTGCAGAATCCGAGTACATCAACTTCATATAATAACCCTTAATCAGCCTTGAATGTTCCCACTGCTGGGACACAGGCCTCCGCACCGTGAAAGGAAGTGGGCTGTAGTCCACTACGCGGGCCCAGTGCGGGTTGATAGATGTCACATGTCTTCGAATTTTTGATTCTAGGACGTGTCGGTTTCCTCATGATGGTTTCACCGTTTGAGAGCAGTGGTGATGAAAATATTTACACAAAATAACTCACTGATAACTAAATCCTGCGAAATTGGAAATTTCCTAAGTTCCTATGTTCAAGACAGCGAACTGCCGTCCTCACAATTTATTAGTGGTCGCCGTAGCATGTCTTCTTCTTCCATAATTCTCTATCAGCCGTCATCTCGGTACTCCCTTCCTGCCTCTCTATATCATCTTTCAAACAATACCTCGTTTCTTTGGTCTACTCTCCATCGTCATTCTTATTCAAAAGTATTTCTTGGTCTGTTTCAGGCGGTCGCAGATTATCTCCACCTCTCAATGATTCCGAACCAGCTATCATAGTCGACACCACACTGATGGCTTATGATGATGACGTGGATTCCGTCACCAAAACTTTGGAAAACAAGAAACAGTGTAAGTTATCTATTGGAGCGAACTTCTATAACGGAGCTTGCGGTAGTCGTAATCGGTACGAATAGTCACGTAACGGAAAAGCGTTATGCCCCCTCCATGCGACTTTTGATTATACAGGGTAAATTTTTCAAGTGGGCGTGGATGGCCAAATTCGAAACGAGGAATAGCGAAAAGTACTCAAAGGAGTCGAGTTCGATTTTGAAAATGAATATCGGCGGATTCCATCAAGTGACAATGACCGAACAAGATGAACTTAATAATAATAATAAAGATTTATTGATCAACTAGGACTAGATTACATGGCAAGGTATTATAATATAAAGCATAAGCATGGAGTATCTTATTCTAGTTAGTGGGTGTCGTACTGCTCTCCTAGATAGGTTACAACATAACCTGTGTTTAAGAGAAACAGTTTCGATCCCCGTCATAAATGGTTGACCTATAACAGCTCGTGTAAAATATGTATATTATAAATAATTATGTGTATGGTAATCATTACAGCAAGCTACAAAATGAGAGACAAAGTTAGGTAATTAAACAAAACAAAAAAAAATAAAAGAAAAACTTAAAATCTAAAAATAGCGATTCCGGAAAATACAAATTTTGAATAAGAAAAAAAAATTCATAAAAAATGTTCAGTGATTTGGTAAGGTGTGTATAATGTTAGTGTGGTGAGTGTTTCGGTAATTTATGTAGTGTGTGATGCATGTATGTGTTTGAGTGATCACTTTTTTTGGAATTCTTCGGTTTCGTCGTAGTTTAGATTTAGAAGGAAGGTGCGAACAGTCTTTTTACAATTAAAGTTTGTTAGGCCGTAAATCGATATTTTAGCGTTAATTTTATTGTACAGTGATGGGCCAAGATAGAGAGCAAACTTTTTTATAAAGGCTGTGCGTGTAGGTGGAATTGTGCAGATTAGGTCTTTACAGCGTTTGGAGATTTTTTTAAATGGTGTTCGACGGTGTTGCAGAAGGACTATATGTAAAATGTATTGTTGCCTTACATTAAGTACGCTACATGATTGATATAGTTCGATAGTTGGGGAGAGTATCGGTCTGAACGTAGCCACTTTTAGAATAGCTCTGTGTGCCACCTCCAGAGGCTTAAGTATTGTCTTGGCAGCACCACCCCAGCATGAGATACAATAGATTAGGATGGACTGACAAAGAGCAAAGTAAACGTTTCGTATGATAAACGGGTTGGCAACATGGCGCAGGGTTTTAAAAATATAAATTAACTTTCGTATGCGACCAGTGAGGGTGTTAATATGGGATTTGAAATTAAACTTAGCGGAGCATACGTTGCAATAACATTTTCGCCAAACTGCTGAGTCAATATCTCCTTTACTATACGGCTATTATGAGCTGGGGCTCCATCTTAACCGCGAAGAATTAATAAAAAAAAAATTTAAGAACATAATGTTGTAAAGGTGATTGCGCTGCGGGTGTGTGTTAATAAAAATATTGAGCATCATTTCGAACAAGGTGCAAGTAATGTAGGTATGAATATTTTAAAATAAGAAGCAGTTTATTAAAATCCATTCCATTTTTCTTAAGTTTGCCGTGACTTCCTAAAATTTAATCCTTTTTAGGATCACTATCGAATGGTGTAATAAGTGTTTTTTTTTTTATCAAAATCAACGGGTTCGATTCCTGCCTAGA
Source organism: Apamea crenata (assembly GCA_949629185.1). Lineage (NCBI taxonomy): Eukaryota > Metazoa > Arthropoda > Insecta > Lepidoptera > Noctuidae > Apamea > Apamea crenata. Next base: position 10,538,149 of record OX451379.1, on the reverse strand, counting down.
AAAATACTTTTTTTTTTTTAAATCCAATGATGCAGTTTTAGTTTTAATCAAAATCGAGCCCGAGACTCCTTTGAGTACTTTTCGCTATTCCTCATAGTTTCGGATATAGCCATCCTCACCACTTGAAAAATTTACTGTGTACCTATACAATACTAAAAAGTCGCATGTAGAGGGCAATAGAAAGAGATAGAGAGAGAGAGAGAGATGGCTTTCATGGTTTTTGAGGGTGCTGAACTCAAAATGAAAATCCAAGATGTAAAAATTATAATTCTTTTCATGTTGGTTTTTGATAAAATTTCCAAAGTTTTTTCGTCATTTCGAAATTTTCGCAGTCGCCATCTTTGATTTTCATTTTGAATTTCTTTCCTGCCGGGGTCCCCCGTCCCTACGCGTATTTACGAGCGATCCGCAATGGTGTCATGACTGTGTAAACACCGAGATTTCTGTGATAGATATCATCATCATCATTTCAGCCGAAAGACGTCCACTGCTGGCCATACGCCTCCCCCAAGCACCTTAGTTATATATTATTGTTTTATACACATAAAGCCTTCGGAATAAATACTCTAAATGATGATTACAACGGTATCAACATTTATTTATTGTGTAGATTAGAAGATTCAAACTGTTACACAGACAGGCACGAAAAACGACTTTAATTTAGACCAAATTTTGGCCATGGCTGCCAATCTCAACGGAGACTAGGCTGGAGATACTATAGTGCATACCTAAGTGTGTGCGCAGACACAGGTGTCCTCACTCTCATAGTCCGATGGGATGGCTTTCCAACATGACCGGGGTGAGCTTAGGCGCCAGACCAACGGCTTAACGTGTATCAGTGTATCACATCGCCTACATCCAAACTCCGGGATGGTAATGTGAAATTCCTATAAGCGTATAAATAAACATATATTTTGAAGTAGCGAATGTCAATATTTCATATACATACTAAGTAGGTATATGAAAAAAATAGAGTAAAGACAAACGCCTGCTGTATCTGAATTTCAGTACGAAAGCATATATAATTTAAAACTATCTTATTAATCTTGGTAATGAATATTGATGTTTTTAATTACAGCTAGAAATTCGCAGATGTCTTTCAGAGTTATGCCTAAGAGTAAAATGGAAGTAAGTTTGTACTATAATAATTAACAGTCAGCCATTTATTTCGTAACAAAATACACATATGTATATACACAGGGTAAATTTTTCAAGTGGGCGTGGATAGCCAAATCCGAAACTATGAGGAATAGCGAAAAGTACTCAAAAGAGTTTCGTGCTCGATTTTGATGAAAACTTAAACTGCATCATTGGATTTTTGAAAAATCAATATTTCTAGCCAGGAATCGAACCCGTGGATTTTGATTTTAAAAAAAAACGCACTGTATTATTACACCATTCGATAGTGTCCCTAATAAGGATCAAATTCTGGGACGTAATTACATACGAAAAATTCACCCTGTATAATAAAATGTAATGAGTACTAATCCATTGACGAACTCTATATATTTATAAAAAAAGTGTAACTTTTACTTTCTTTTGTGTAGCATTCGCCATTTTTAAAAACAAACAAACGGCCGATGCAGTACTACACAACACCCCTGCCGATGAAATCACGTGATTTCAACAAGTTCCTGAAGGAACATCAAATGGATGTAGACTTTGTTACCTCCCCAATACGCGACCTACCTACGATCAAAACAACCAATTCAACACTGAAAAAAAATAAAGAGCCCAAACCAACTACTATTGCTACTACTACGAGTACATTTGGTGCACTAACTCAACGTTCCGGTATCTGGAAGACTCAAACTGCGACCAGTCTGCCACATTTACCAGACAGTAGCGAACTCGTTACCAGAAAAAAAGTAAAAAGTACTTCTACGAAAAAGACAGGACTTACACAACAAATAGAGTCAAAACTATCAAGTTTTACTAAAGCCCTGGGGAAATCTGTTAAGTTTACCTCGGACCAGCCGAAGGCGAAGGAGAAACCCAAAAAAACAGCGAACAGCAGTGTCAAAAACAACAAGGATCGTTACTGGGAGGACGAGTTTGATAGATATAAAAGATTCAGTGAGCTGAAGCTGCCTATAAGAGCAACGCTTGCCAAACATAACAAAGCGACGACGCAAGAAGCCAACTATTACAGTATTTTCAAAAAGAAAATGAAAGAAAGACTGTTTGAGAAAAAAGCGACAGTATCCTTAAATAGTCCGACAACAGAGCCTTTCACTGAGGAGGCACGCAACAAAGATGTAGAAATAACTATAATAAACTTTGATGATATTGAAAAACTGACGTCGCATCAGCCCTTTGATATATTACCGACTTTTACAAGAGATGAAATCGGTACCATCGCAAACTATGGTGCTGTGACGGTATCACCAGATACCACAGTCATATCTACTGATTTTTCACAGAATGAGAAGGAGATTCACAATGGATTACTGTACAAAGATGTATTTAAAGAACGAACGCCTAGCACTGCCATAACAACGGAATATTCTACTATGGATTTAATTAAAAGTACAGAATACGTTGATCCGATAGTAAACGATGGTCAGGCAATCATTAGTACTAAAGGAGATAATAATAATAAACCAATGCTAAACCGGTATTCGTTGGAAAAGATGCCGATGTATCCGAGTATTTTGAAGAAAATGCCGCATGCTAAGTATTCTAATAATGTACCGAAAAGAGTCCACATAAGCAGTCATCATTATAAGTATGATGTGTTCTATGATGATTTCAAGAGGATGGGGAAGACTAATGCAGGCGAAGGGTGTGGGTATTCATTGAATAATTTATTTAGGGTGGGCTCCCACGAGCAACTTTTATCTTGGCAACTAATTTGCCTCCCGCACCAAGTCTACGGGTTTGTATGACACGAGAACTAGGAGGCATTTTTATCAGCGGGTTCGGACGCAACTGTCGCCCGTCAATAGGTTGCAATGCAATTGCGCGCACGGCGACAAAAAAGTTGCCGGTTGGCCAGTTGCCGCTCAACCGAAAATTTGACAAAAAAGTAGCATTTTTTGTCAAATTTCAAAATCGTTCAAATCTCGGCGAGGAGACAGCGACAGGGTCAAAAAAGTTGCTCGTGGGCGCCGGGCTCCCTTATTGTAGTAGATTTTGAAAACTTATTTATTCTCTGTTACATTGTTTGTACGCAATGCCTTTACTTGGTTGACGAAATTCTAGTATCCTCCTTGCCACTTTGGTGTCGGCAATCATTCGTAGATGTATGACAGTAGCTACGGGTAGTCTGACAACCAGTCCTGCCAAGGACCAATTGATTGCTGTTCGATTGGGTACTGAAGCGTATTGAAGAGTTGTGTATAGCTATGCTAGTCCCCGCCACACATGCTAAAAAAATATCACCTGCTTAGTCTTATCTCAACAATGTTGGGGTTGGCTTCCAGGCTAACCGGATGCAGCTGACCACCAGTATTTTACATGGAGCGACTGCCTGCCTGACCTCCACAACCCAGTTGCAGGGTAACACGATACTCCTTGGTAAGACTGGTCGTCAGACTTTTAGGCTTCTGACTACCCGTAACGAAACGTACGTAAGCCATTGGTCCCGGCTGTCTTTCGTAGATCTTTGACAGCAAAGATCTAGGAAAGACAGCCGGGACCAGCGGCTTAACGTGCTTTCCGAGGCACGGAGGGGTCTTGAATGTGTAATGGATGGTCACCCGCAGAACCGCAGAAACCGTAGCTCGAATATGTAATGGATGGTCACCCATCCAAGAACCGCAGAAAGCGTAGCTTAACCTTTGATCGAGCTATACGGCTGTTATCACTTAGCCACGAGCCGCCCTACCTCTATGATAGTAATGAAGTTTGTTTTCACCAGTGCCACCGAAACATGCTACGTCGGCTCGACCACACGGAGTGCGTCCAATCAATAATAAGCGGGCTTCTACTAGTGAGTACGTTATTTTACTGATGATATTGATGCAATATAATTGAAAAAACATTACCCTGACTTTGCTATCGCACAGTATGCAAGTAACTTGCATGCCAAGGAGTGCACATAGCACAAACTTGCACTAAAGTATGCACGTAGCTTGCATGCCAAGGAGAGCACAAAAAAAAGAAAGAAAATAAAAAGAACTTTTACGAATCTTATGAGCTTACATTATTTTTTTAATTTTATTTATTTAGTTTATTTTTTATTAGTCAGCTCCTGACGTAAATTGACGTATTTTTAGTTGCCATTTTTTTAATCACGTCTAAACTGTCTATGGAGGTTCTTAATTTGACAGGACTAAACTAATATTTATCTTCTGTCCTTTTCCTAATGAAATAGAAAGAAAAAGATGCACTGAACTTAAATTTAGTTTAGTTTGTGAACAAGGGAATCAGCGCCGATATCTTTATGGACTGGACTATTAGTATTTTGCGAAAGGGACATTTTTGTATACCTACCTACGTTTCTTTAGTATAATAGAAATAGCTTAACTTTGTCTTACTCTTAATTCAACAATTGTCACGGATAAGTAACTCATGTAAAGTTTTCAGAAAAGGAACCGGAACTGAAGTCGTCAGGAATATAGATCGGACTTCCCGCAGGAATCGACAGAAGAGAAAAAGTTAGTTTTAAACTACAGTTTATCAACCTGCACTGTGCATACGTAATTTAATATCGCGACATATTCGCCAAAAATGTAAATAAATATGAGTTTATGGAAAATAACTTTAATTCCTACACAATAAAGTTCAGTTTACGCTACAACTTCAAATATTTTTATAACTTTTCAATAGTGCTAGTCACTCTGAAATAAAAATGAAAAAAATGAAGTTGATATTTGTTTAACTTGAAATAACGTCAATTTGAAACAATAAAATTTGAATATAGAGTCACTGATCAATATTTCGTAATTTAGCCATTTCTGAATAATTATAATCCTCGCTTTTATCATTACCCACAGCTCATTTAAACATATCCCTATTTTATACCCTGTCCATTAGGTAAACCGTTTTTTGACAGATGGAACTAGTGATTGCGGCAACACACAATACATTGATTGATACACGTACGGTATTATAATGTCAGTAAGAAGCCATAAATAAAATAATTCAATAAGATAAGGCAGTTTATATATTTATTTTAATAAGCATTTAAAAGTTAACTTTTACGTAATCTGGAATAGTTCGTTCTAAGACAGCTGTCAAAAAACGGTTAACCTAATAGACAGGGTATAAGACACCACGTTTGTGTTCTTTTAAAAAATCTGTAAATAGTTAAATCTCTTAAAACGGTGAAGGAATACATCGTGAAGAAACCAGCGGTGCATGTGCGTAACACACTAACAATAGCCATGACTTCCATTTTGACAGTTCAACAACATTCATTGCGTTATTTACGTTGTTAAGTAGAGAAAGAGAGAAGAGAAAAAGTATTTATTGCGACTCGTACAGGATCATAAACTAAATTAAACACAGTTAAAAATAAAAAAAAAAACAAATTATATAAAAACGTAACAAAAGGAAAAATGAAACAAAGTCCTATACGAGGCCAAAAGGCTCAGCCTATCTCAGCATGATGCTTCGACATTTAAAAAATAAATGTTGCAGTGGCTGGTATTCTGATAGGGCCCGCTGTGATGTCGTAGTAGACACATTTATCGAACATATGAAGCATGGATTAGCAATATCCTTCAAAATGATTCAGATTCTGATTGATTGATTGTGTGTTACGCAATTAGGGTGTTGCATGTCTTAAAACCAAAAATTCGAAGACATGTGACATCTACCATCCCGCACTGGGCTCGCGTGGTAGATTACAGCCCGCAGTGTCCCAGCAGTGGAAACATTATAGCATGATTATGCTATATAGTTAAATCTGAGAAACAATGCATTGAATTGTTGGCAAAATAATAAAATACCTAAAAGATGGAAATAATTTCCGCTGTGGTTGTTTAAAAAAAAAAGATTTCAAGCTTTTTGACCGTCAAAGTATACTATAGCATTTTATATCATACTGAAACACATGTTTTTATTAATCTAGTTCAGGCAGGTCACCTCAAGTTATGTCATTACCAACGCACCTTTCATAGGTAATTAAAAACCATCACACTAATATTATAAAGGCGAAAGTTTGTGAGTGAGCGTGTGTGTTTGTATGTTTGTTACTTCTTCACGCTCAAACGGCTGGACCAATTTTGATGAAATGTTGTTATGGACGTAGCTGACACCCTAGATTAACTAGGATATTTTTATCCCGATATTCCCACGGGATCGAAATTAATGCTGGTGAAACCGCGGGGCACAGCTAGTACTAAATTAAACTAGCTTTTATATTAGTATTTAAGCCAGTCTGTTAAGAACTTGGTACTACTAGTCTTTATAAGTTTCTAAATGTATTACTTTGTAAAAGGACATAAAACAAAAAAAAAAATGCGTAACAGAATTATTTATACTTTACCATATTTTATACTTTGGCATGCCTACTGGAGGCATGCCAAAGTATGGCTGTGCTATCAAATATAGCTTAACGTATTTCCCTATATCACCATGTACTGTACCCATATTTGCAAAATAAATTATCTTTATCCATCGATCCATCTTGCCATGTCTCGAATCACTTAACATGAAAATTTCGTTCGTCTAGTTTGGGGAAGACAAGCCGCACATAAAAAGCGCAAGAATTACACCTTTCGAGAATGTAAATCGAAGTCTGATGGGGGAGGACTGACCCAGTCTACAGGGTCCTTCACGACGCCGATAATATTGACACCACTCGCCGTCACCAATCACGCTGCTGTCACCGGGACACGGGACGAGGAAACCTACACTTCGTCAGTGATCAACACCGCCTTAGTCTCCGACAAACCGCATGAAGAACCCTTCACATCAGCCGGGGTCAATACTGCTTTAGTGTCCGGGGAACTGCATGAAGGGCCCTACACATCAGCGGTCGACGAAACGTCTGAAGTCTTCTTGACACGGCGATATACGGAACCCATTACAGATATAGAGGACGTGGTGACCATGCTGGATGGATCAGACATGGGGGTAACCATGTCCGATATTGAAGATGCAGTGACCCTGTCAGCTTTGCGGTCGGAGTACTTCACGAGCGTCACTATGAGAGGTAATAAGAAAGTCTAATTTTATTTTTTTTACCAAATTCGTACTACTGAGAAATTGATAGTTGATCCAAAATTTAAATTAGGTTTCTTGTACTTTTTAAAAGTGAAAGGGCATAGCCTACTGTGCTTTACAGCTCTCAAAGTATTAGCCAACAAATTACGTTACATCCAGGTCCACACGTTGTATTTTTTCCACATTAATGCAGAATTCAAGAGTCACCAATTCTTCTAATGGTTTTGAACGGCGTGTGGCGCTCGACATTAGCTAAGCATCACCGGTTATGCTTCCTGGCCCCATCTTGACAGTCAATTGATTTTTAGGCTTCTAAGGCAACGCTCAGATCACAGGCAACGCTCAGAGCACAGGCAACATTATGATAAAATACAACCGCAGCCGCCTGCTGTTGCCTATACAGCATATTATAAAAATACATAGACTGTAGGCATCCACATGCTGCCGCGTATTTTTCTCGAAGCTTTAAATGTAGCTTTTTGCTTTGCACAATGAACGTCTAACCTCTTGAATGTAGCCTAAAAATTCTTGTAAATTATAGTGAATCTAAGTATATTCACAGACAGTGTAAGGAGAGCATTGTTTACACCATCAACTACGGTTACGCTAATGCCTACAACAACTAAGCCTGCAACAACTAAGCCTGCAACCAAGCCTGCAACCAAGCCTGCAACCAAGCCTGCAACTAAGCCTGTAACCAAGCATGTAACCAAGCATGCAACAAAGCTTGAAACGAAACCAGCACCTCAGCCGGGCTCACTGGTCTACAACCTGAAGCCAAGCAAAAAGAAGAAACCACTCTCTGGCCCTGACAAGGACCGGCACAGGAGGCTGTTTAAGATTTCTGCTCGTGAGTATTTTTATGCTTTAAAGAAGGTACACTAGATTGTACGTAGGCACTGCCGCCCATGGAGAAGAACATGTTCTATGCGAAAAGGGTACGTTCCGCGAAAGAGTCTTTTGCGAAAGGAACATTATGAGAAAGGGACATGGGGGCTGTTTGTGTCTGTGAGTTTATATGTCTGTAAACGCACCCACGACACAGGAGAAATTCCTAGTGTGGGGCAACGTTTTTAAAAAGAAAGAAACGCAAATTTATCGCTCTTTTATGAGCTCAAAAATTCATTGCTTCTCAATTTCCAGTTCTCCAAAACCGATTAAAAAATTTAATGAAAAATTTGACGGCGTCTACCAAGCCAACGAACGCCACAACGCGTGCGAATGCCACGATCCAGAGCTCGAAATGTAATCCCAAACGCAACTGTGTTACGTTTCCTGATTCACCAAGTACAAGTGAGTAGTGCTTGTCAATATAACGTAATATAGCACCATAATACAGCGCGCTATTTTTACAGAAGGTATAGCGCACGCTTTTTATACATACAAGATGTCGTTTTGCATCCTCATCAAATTCAAGGAGGTAACTATGCTACTGATTCTCGACACGAATCAATAATAAAATAAGTAGGTATTTTTTTTTTAATTTTCGGTAATCCGGCATGTGTGGGACACGAATTTTAAAACGCGGCCTGTGTGAGACCGCACTGTAACTGCCCTTTGACACACACATAAAAACGCGGCCGCTTATACGATACCATAACGCGATTCTGTTCTTTGAAAGTACTACTACTGTCACTAATACTGTCAAACTTAAATAACTAAAAAAACAAGTACCTATGTATTCATTATTTACCAGGGATCGTAATTTTATTTTATTATTTTTGTCTTTCATAACAGCCTCCTGAAATTTGACGAGGATGCAAAACATCAGCTTGTATACAGGGTGACATCATCGACGCGCAAACTGTTACCCATGGATTCAGTACATAATTCTGGACCTCGTTAAAATTTTCGTCTTTTGTTTAAAAAAAAAACATCTAGACGAAAAATTTGTTCACGTATCCGCAGTTGCTTTGTTGGTCTAGCGGTCGCAAACGTGGCTACGGAGTACGGAGATGAGGCCCCGGGTTCGATTCCCAGGCCAGGCGAAGTGTTAATTGGCTTTTACTATTAGGAATTTCTCAGTAGCAGCCAGAGGGATTTTTGCGTAACACACTAACAATGGCAATGCCTTTTATTTTGACAAAACAACAATAGGCATTGCGTTATTTACGTTGCTGGGCAGACGAATTTTTCTAATCTGATAAAGAAAAATGTATTAGTAATTTCCTTCGACATTCTTCGGATCGTAATTGAAAGAGTGTTACAAAATTAAGGTGTCTGGATTTATGCTCGGTTGATCGCAATGGCAACGATCTGCACCCTAATTGCGTAACACACGATTAATCGGAATCGGTTTCATTTTGACAGTTCAACAACATTCATTGCGTTATTTACGTGTTGAGCATACAAAGTTTTCGAAGTTATGAAGCAATGGATTAGCAATTTGCTTCAGAATTATTCAGATTACGATCGATTGTGTGTTACGCAATTGGGGTGCACAGAATCGGGCGAAACGGCGTTGCTTAGTGGAGGCCTATGTCCAGCAGTCTTTCGGCTGAAATGATAATGATAATTATGATGTTGATGGCAATAGGCGCTCCCAATAGGGAGCGCCTATTGCCATCAACATCATCGTTTCCGCCCTATGTAATAACATAGGGCGGAAACGTAACTAGCGAAATGTGGGTGTAATATACATCTTTTCTTAAAGGCTCTCCCCAACAGGCGCGTTATGTTCGGTCGATAATATCGGATGCGTTATTGCGATACACTATCCTGATTCCTTGCCACACAGCTGCGTTTTTATCGTCCGATATTTTTAACGTGTGCGTGTAACGTTCACTACGCTGCCCGCAATACGCGTTACTATGTTACTAACGTGTGTAAGATCGTATGCGTTCCAATACAAAATGTTCTAAGAACTCATATCGCTGGACGGAGGAACGCAAGCGTTATACTTTCATTGCGTCGTTATTAAAGCAGCAGTGTGTAACTTCGTGGCCGCCCTAATACATAATGTACCGAAAACAGATATCGCAATAAGGTATCCGATATTATCGACCGATAATAACGATATTTTTGCCATCGATACGCTAAGACTAAAATAACACGCCTGTGGGGGAGAACCTTAAGGTGAGTGCCCACACACCAGAGCATTTTCTCGAGTTGTAAAAGTAACAGTTAATTGACTTTTGTTGCTGACTGTACCCTAGGTATAGGCAAAAGTTCCGTTTCAAAAAGCATATCCATGTAATGTGACGTTCCTGCGAATGCTCGACGCTGCGTTTGACGTAATTCTCACGGCGAGTGAGCATTTACCTACCTGTAACATTTATGTCTACCTTGCGTTCATTAATGATGATTGTGCGTTCTTGCCAAACTAACGAGCATATTGGTGTAACTTTTTATCGAGAAAAGACACAAGCGTCTTTGCTCAATAAAATGTTACACTAATATGCTCATTGGTTTTAAAATCAGGTTGTAACAAAACATCGAGGGTCGTGTTCGAAGTGCGGTTCGATAAAATTTTAAAACGGTGGATCTTCGAGGTTCAAGCTACTATACTCACCTTTAAGAGGAATAATATAGGCGTACTGTTATTTTCCACAGATGAGGACGCAACAAAACTGGTCGTAACCAAGACAATAACCCTGGCGCTGGAGAACTCAGCCGATATTGAAGGATTCCGCGTGTCGTGCAAATCAAACTGCGATGCTGAGCCGGTTCGCTATCATATAATATATTTACGTCAATCTTAGGGAAGCTACACACTTCTTTGGGTTGGCACTTTCGATTCGCCGACTTGAAGCTACACATCGGTTTTTTTATTCGGCTCGTGCCGATCAGCAAGCTCCGATCGATATCTACCCTCGCTGAGTAATTTTCGGGTCGATTCAGCACAATTCTGGCTAAGCCGATTATTCTACATAATATTTTGCCGCTCGGCTGTGCCGAATCAAGCCGAGCCGAGCAACTGTTAGCCTCTCTACGTCTACATGTCTTTACAGACTGCAAACTGATAATCCTATTTCCTACTAATATTATAAATGCGAAAGTTTCTGAGGATGGATGGTTGTTTGTTACTCTTTCACGCAAAAACTACAGAACGGATTTTGATGAAACTTCACAGTAATATAGCTTATACATCAGTTTAACACATAGAATACTTTTTATCCCGATATTCCTACGGAATCGAAACGTATGCCGGTGAAACCGCGGTGCGTAGCTAGTATTTCATATTTTCAAGATTCTGATATAATATGTAATATGAAATGACAATTGCGTTATGTTTTTAAAGAAAGAAAGAAAAGAAAATACATTTATTTAGCACAGATTAAAAGACACAATACACCAGATACATACATCAGATAGCAACAAATAAAAATCTAATAGAAAGTGTAAAGTCCGATTTAAGAAATTAACAGGAAAGTGTGCCTTAGGGCTGCACCAAAAGGTCCAGTTCAGCAAAAATGCCAGACTACTAGTGCCTGACGCTGGACCTGGATTTTAAATAATTCCTTGTATTCATTTACAAAAAAAAAAAAAAATTCGTCTGAGACGGTACTAATAAAATGCTCGGCACCGAAAGTGCGCAGATGCACAACAACTGTCACGGACAAGCTGTCAGTGTGTCTTGCGAGTACACGATGACACTTGGTTTGTATGAGTAAGTTGTCTTGACAATGGTGCCTCCAGCAGTGGCTGCCGAGAAGCTCCTTGGGAGCCCTGAGTCTTTTTCACTCAAAAGCGAGCCCATGAGACAAATTCACTCAAAAGCGAGCGCATGAGTAATAAAGTGCACGTATGGTACTGACCTCAGCCGTGTACGCACACTACACACGAACGAACAAAAACATGCTGAACACGAACGTTATGTTACGTTAAGTTGAACGTTAGTGGTACAACACGTGCGTACAAAGTGTTCGATGTTCGTGTTCACCATGTTTTTGTTCGTTCGTGCGTACACTGCTTATTATAGAAGTACGCCTAAATATACTGTACGAAATGACAGTTGTTTTTGGTGCAGATTCAAAGCGCCCCGCTCGAGCGTCTCAGGAACTAAAATTGACACATTGCATTGTTGCAAATACGTCTCGTCGATGACTTAGGTCTAAATTGTGGAATAAGACATTTTAGTGTATTTTGTGTTTACTACGTGATGTTTAGAATATTTTTATCATGGGAGTATGCGCAATTTGCAATACTCGCTATCAAAAATCTTAGTTCCATGGACGCCCACGTTGCTATCAGCGCCAAAGTGGCGAAAATCAAAGGTCTTCGTTTTGTCATCGATAGTATGAAGTCCAGTGTTCTTGTTTAATATAGGTCAGTGACGTATATACACATATATACATACATTATAAGGACGTAGATGTCCACGATAGTATCGTCACGTAAGAAATTTGAAAGTCCACAATTTCCGCTCCATTGTTTTTTTTGCTATTTTATTTTTTTGCTCCATCGTACTGCTTCCGTGTTGACGTTCACAATAAAACATTTCACTAATTTTCAATTCTCGATAGGGGCCGCCAACTCAGGATGAGTTCGAAGATGTGACGCCTGCGAGCTTTTGTCATCACAAATGTAAATCAAATCATAAAATCTGCGATTGCCACCTATATGTTGAGCCTCAGGTATATAGTGATCAGGTGAGTTTATTTTAAGTATATTAACACTTTCAAACCCCCGTACCTGGCTAATCCGTTGAGATTGCCCACCGTTGCCCACGTGATTCGGCATAAATATAGCGGTGTCACGTCGACACACAACCTGATTCTGAACCCCATTGAAATTCATCGGTTATTTAAAAAAAAATACTGTTCCATACATTTTGACTGCGTAGGTATTGCACTTTTCTATGAAACAGCAGATATTTTTTTTGATAAGGAACTGATAAAAAAATTCCACGCTATGGGCTGTTTACAATCATGCGCTGAATTCATGGTTCCTTACAGTTTGCGCGTCGTTGTGCCTCCACCCTATATAATTAACTAGTGTGAAAGTCTATAAGTATGTGAATTTGCATGTTTGTTAATAAATCACACCGTAATGGTAGAACGGATTTCGATGAATTTGGCACATGTAGGCCACGCTTAAGACTAGGACAGGTTTATTCACGCGGGTGAAGCAGCTGGCAAATGCTACTGAACTACCAGCTAGTAATGCCAGTCTGTAATGTTATGTAAAGGCTCATTTTATTCCGCAGCAGTACTACGAACTGGGCCCGATGAAGTGTCAATGTCCGACCACTTCACAAGCGCCCACACCGCTCTGTGGACGAGAAGATGGCGCCTTACATTGTGACTTCAAACGGGAGGCCCAAACCAACACGTTTACAGCCAAGGACGTGGCAGCGCTGGAAGTGATCGTCGACCTCATGAAGAACACGCTTAGCGACGAAGACAATAACTCGCCCGGCCTGTTCCGCCACAGCAACATCATCATGCCACCCTACTCCACCAAGCCTGTAAAAGCGAATGCGAGCGACAGCACAAACTCTATACAAGTCCACATAGCGATACCTTACGATTTCCAAAATGGAAAGAAAAGATCCCCGTCTGCTCCAGGTCCTGTCAGAGTCCGGAAAGTCTTCTCCGCGAAGATGTCAACGCCCGTAGATCTAGAGTACCAAGTCAATTCTTTCGAAGGCACAATAGCGCCCACGTCTACCAAACCGAGTAACGTCATTAATGTCACCGACAGTGCTCTTTCCCCAGGGATGTATCTGCTAATTGATAAACCCAAAGATGGGTTTGCGCTGAAACCGGTCTTAGGTCAAATTAATTTTTCCAATTTAAAGGCGCGACAGGCTGCGGCTGGAACTACAGTCAGCATGACGGAATCGAAGCCAATTGACACCAGGGAAGAAACTACGAGTTTGAAAAATTTGGCCAAAGTGACGCTCAGCAAGGATTTCGTGGCAGCAATCAACCAGCAGTTGATTGAAATGTATGAAAATATAACGAGAGTTAACAAAGACGTTAACAACAAGAACATCCCAAGACCGGCTCGATCTGTATGGATGTCTCGCAAGCTAAAAGAAAAGAAAGAGGGAAAGAAAACAAATGCCGAGAAATACATCGTCAAGAGACGCATAGACTGGGACGCGGTGAAACAGTTCTTTGGCCACGACAGAGTCTGCAACTGCAAATGCAAAAGTAACAAAACTATGTGCAGGGCCTGTGCAGCCAGCGATGCCGTTATAGACGAACTCATCTTTGAATTTGACAACATTGGTCGGTACATGGCCGACCACTGTACTGAGATACAAACATACTTTTGGATGAACCCGATAGGGGGCCAGAGATTGAGAGAATCAGTCAACAAAATCGACAAAAGCTTATCTGATTATTACAAAAGAGTCAAAGGGAAGTGTCAAGGAAGATTATGCAAGTGTTTCTCAACTTATATTGATAAAAGACGATTTATTAAAATATCTAAGACCAAAAAAGAAGACACCGTGTCCCGACTGGTTAGTGATCTTGCTGTCCTTGCAGAAGATTTAAATAGAACGATATCGTTAAAAGTTTGCTACAACGACAAGTTGAAACAGAATGGTGACAGGTTCCTTCACTTTATGAACAACTGTATTATGACAAAGCCTATGAATAAAAATAAACGTTCTATACCGAACACTACTCCGAAGAAGTTGATAAAAAACGTGTATTCTCTCGATAACATTAATGTTAACATAATTTGTAACCCTGAATCCTCGACAACGACTGATGTACACATGTTGTCTGCTACAATCACGTCCCAGGAAAACACGCGGCTCAACGATCATATAATCGATTTTGATCTTGACGAAACCAAACATAAAAAACGTAAAGGATTTAAAAAGCTTTTTCCGCGGAAGAGCAAAAAGTCAAAACTGTTATCGTATTTCGAATTCAACAAAAGATCAAAGACAAATTGTAAGCGCCAGATTGATAACCAGCTGGCAACACCATTGATATCGGATGGAGGTGGGGCGTTTTGGTATGACTATCTAAAAACTGGCACAAATGAACCTCGCTTAGCTAGAGACTCCATCAAAGATACTCCTGATATATCTATCAATGTTGTTCAAAAAGGAGTAACGGAGGCAGATTTAGTTGAAAAACCAAGCAATAACGATTTAGGTACAAACACGGTACATATGACAGGTGCAACCCCTCCCGAACGCAATCAACGCGATATAGAAACAATTACAGACAGCTTGAGCCGAAACATAAATCAGATGTTACAGTTATTTGGAAGTCTGCAAGACGTTGAAGCTATGAATAAGAACTCCGGCCAAACAGCAATGATGCTACCCACCGAAGCTGGGATGGTTAAAGCAGTATCACAAGACAAGCCAAAGAAACAATCATTGACGATTGTAAAAAACGTTAAACAAAAGATGGACAGAGTCAAATCAAAAGGAAAGCCGACAACTTTTTCTGTACCTCAACCTGCTACAAAAAAGATTAACCCGGTTCTTGACAAAAAGTTAGAAGAATTAACGACTATAAAACAAACGATCGACCAAGTAACTCATAAAAGCACATTACAAAACACGAATGCTACAAAAGACTCCAGCGGCGATGGTTTATTAATTTCGAAGATGGCGAGTAACGTAACATTTAAAGTGACCACAGCAATGTCATCAGTAACGGATAAAACTTCAGCTATGACCTATTTTGTAGAAACAAACAACACAAGGCTATCCACAACTACTGCACCAAAGAGCGATGGTAAATCGGAATCTCTTCAAATTTTTGACAATGAGCCAACTACGAAATTAGGTTTTATGAAGAAATTAAAAGCGGCGACGCAGTTAATGTTCAATAAGGAACATACTCCACAGACTCCTAAACAGACAACAGAGGCACCGACTACTACCGCACTTAGTACAGAAAAACCTTCAGTAACCTCTGGTATTATAGACATCGTCACTGATGCCGATAAAAAAATTATGGATTATGTAATTGAGGAATCTCCACAAATCACCACTCAGAACCCTACCATATTAATCATCAATGATTATGGCAATCGGATAAGCAGTGAAGCCTTGGATGATGGCAGTAGAGAAGGGTATAGGAATCTGTTACTGTCTATTATCCAATTTGAAACTAATAGCCTAAATGATGAGTGGGACCGGGTAGCATACGGCGCTGACAAGAACAGGGTTGAGACGGATGTCAAACGGAGTATTGTGAATCCTCCTAAAGTTGAAAGTGTCAAGTAAGTGTGTTTTACAATATTGTATCTGTAGGGGTATGGTGGTACCCAGTGGTGGAAAAGCGCGAGGCAGATGATGATCGTTTACCCAGTAACTAGGTTTTGAAGTTCAGATAGGCAGTCACTCCATTTAAGGCTCCACACAGTTGTTGGGCCAGCACATTAGATACGGCATACGGCAGTATTTGTTGAACAACAAAGCCGACTCGAACAAACTACACATATTCGGTTCGAAGCAATCGACATCTACTATTGGGTCGGCTCGCCATAATTCGAGCGAAGCCGGGCGGCTTTTCCTAAACATATTACAAGGTTATCAGGTTTTTAAGACCGCCTATTGTGTCACCCCTTGTGAAATGTCTGCATTTATATCTGTAACTAGCGGACCCGGCAGACGTCGTCCTACCCGGAAAAGCAGCGCCACCTACCGGGTCCAATTATGTTTTCAAACCACCCAGAAACTCATTGAACATACAAATGTTCATCCAAATCGGTCTAGCCGTTTAGGACGAGTTAGGTGACAAACATACGTACAGAAGAATTATATAATTATGTATATTAGGATATTTATGGTGTACATACTCGTAAAACTAGAGGATTCCATCTTCTTTGTCTTGTAGGTATAGAAGAGTTAACTTCTTCATTTTTTTTTTCGTTTAATCCAGCCTATATAATTTAATTCATAATTTCCAGACCAACAACGAAATTGACGTTCAAAACGAAGCCTCCCGCAGAGGTCACATACGAGAAGGGACGATCAGAGCAAGACGTTAGTACCAAGGAGCCCGAGGGTCTGCTGAATAAGATAGTCAGCAAAATGGGCATCAAAGTTGGAAACAACAAGAAAAAGGTCGGTTTTTATGAAGGCATACATATGAAATAAAATGATGGTTCCCTTAAAAAATGGCCTCTTCCGATACAGTTTACGTTACGTGGTACTGAGGGATTCAAATTTAAGGGGGCAGCGAGCGCCAGGGTGACCTGCAGAGTTCAAATTTTATTACGTTTTTGCAATTTGCAGGTCAGTGTCAGGTTGTATGTTGAACAAAATATGATTCGTGACCGTAACAAGTATGTAGGTATTTATAAATCAAATCAAATCAAATCAAAAGTCATTTATTCAAATTAGGCTGAGAATCAGCACTTTTTGAACGTCAAAATTACAAAAGACAGTCCCCCAAAAACGCCCGCCCTTCACCACTTCCTAGTGCTATTGCTGGGAAGAAGAAGTGGCGCAACAAACTCCCCAGCAGCACAGCTGTCTGTTCAATTTAAAAAAATACTTGAATGTATACAATACTAGGTACAATAATATATACAATGTTCGGTAATTAACATTACAAAACCAGAACATAAAATTTAATTATTTGCCATAATATGTCAGCTAGCCACGCCAATATACCAACAAATATAATAATAACTATACGTACTCAAGCTAAAACATAATTAATTAAAATGTAAATAAAAAAACTTACTACCCAAATAAAAGCCTCCAGGCATAAAGGGCGTGACAGCTTACACATTTATGCATTGCTGGGTTCTGCAGTAAGCTAATTCTGGAGAAGGAACATAAACATTGTCTTGCGTTAAACTAGGGTGACCAACTATTCTTATCGTCTAAGTAGTCGTTGATAGAATAGTATGCCTTTGAACAAAGGTTGGATTTTAGTTGAGCTTTAAACGCATTAAAAGGCAAGTCTAGAAAAGAAGAGGGTATCTTGTTATAAAAGGTTATACCAAGCCCAACAAATGAGTTATGAACCTTATGAAGCCGGTGAAAGGGGGCACGTAGTTTGTCCTTATTTCTAGTGTTAACACTGTGAATATCACTATTTTTAGTGTACAAGTGTAAATTTTGCCTAATATATAAAATGTTGGCAAGGATGAATTGTGATGCAACCGTGAGAATACCAATATCTTTAAAGAAATCTCTTAGAGAAACTCTGGCACCTAGCTGGTAAATTGCTCGAACAGCTCGCTTTTGAAGGACAAATATATTTTGTATATCAGCGGCTTTGCCCCACAGCAGAATACCGTAGGACATAACGCTGTGAAAATAACTAAAATAGACTAAACGAGCTGTATCAACGTCAGTATATTGTCTTACTTTCCTGACGGCGTAGGCAGCCGAACTGAGCCTTCCTGCTAGACTTGATATATGAGGTCCCCACTGAAGTTTGGCATCTACTGTTAGTCCTAGAAAAATTGCCGAGCCTACAGTTTCAAGCACCTCTTTATCTAAGACGATGTTGGGTCCTAGGTTTCTAACATTCGGTAAGGCGAACTTTACACATTTGGTTTTCTTGGCATTGAGAACTAAGTTATTTGACGTAAACCAATCTGTAACTATTGAGAGTGCACTGTTTACGTCGTCAAAATCTTGTCTATTCCTGTCTACTTTAAAAATAAGAGAGGTATCATCTGCAAACAGTACAACATCACAGATGCCCGTCAAATGGAATGGTAAATCATTAATGTAAACTAAGAACAAGAATGGACCCAGTATTGAGCCTTGCGGAACACCTAACTGAACTGGTAGCCCGGATGATTTCACACCATTAACATCTACACATTGGACCCTATTATGTAAATACGAAATAATTACGTTGAGAGCTTCGTTTTGGACACCGTAATGACGTAATTTACGCAAAAGCGTGTCATGGTGCACGCAATCAAAGGCTTTGGAGAGATCACAGAAAACTCCAATAGCATTCTGTGATTTCTCCCATGCGTCAAATATGTGTCTCAACATATAGGATTATAATCATTAAAATCATCAATATCATCATTTTCCTGCCCTTATCCCATCGGCGCAACACGTTTTCTTCTTCCATTCTCCCCTGTCAACCGTCACGCTATCATTCACTCCCTTCTCTTTCATATCATTCCTCAAGACAACCGCTAGCTCTCTGGCTCTCCCGGTCATCGTCCCAACATTCCAACTTGCATACCTCAATCTCACTTCCCGGGCTCGCTTCTTACGTTTCCCCCGCCCGGGGTGGTGCAACAACCCTAGTCCTCTTCCCACAGGAGCCGGAATCATTAAAATCATCAATACAACCCACTAAATCCATATTGAATAACAATTTCAATGAAATATCATCAATAATTGATATTTCATCAGTCATACTTGTTACGGTCGCGAATCATATTTGAATGTCCTGCAAATTGCAAAACACGTAAGAAAATTTTAATTTCACGGGCTGACTTAGCGCATGAGCGATGTCTTGAGGAATCTCGCGCCGCAGCATCCAAGTACTTATCGTAACCACGTCCTTAACACATTGCGCACTGTTACGACCGACAGTGTGTACGACGTGCCTCAGTGTGCTCTACTATAATTGTCTGCGTCTCGGCCGGGTCTTCTGCGACAAACAATCGCGAATACGAGTACGCGAGGTCTCTTTAATGATAGCACCATACCCTGCTTGTCTACCAAAGCGAAACGGAGCAGAGACAGCTTAAATCAACCAATAAGAACTTTATATATGTTCTGACTCTACTTAGCCTGTATTTTTCCCCTGCAGGGCCTCCCTCTGCCATTCCCAATCGCTGATAATACGGACGAGTTCTCCCGGATGGAGCGAAGTGTCCCGCCATCAACGACCGCAAATACCGCATAAATAAATTGGTGATTCTAAGGCGTCTCTGCTCTTCTCCTCATCGCTTAGGTAAACACTTAGGCTTCGGACGCACTGGCAGGTGGCTTGCTTAGCGCCTAGCTAGAGCCTAGTGACTTAATATCCTTCGATACACGCCAGGCGACTAGCGAAGGCGCCAAGCGCGCTATGCGGCCCGTAGCGAAAAATTCTAGAGCGTTCTTTTAACTTCGCTGTTCGCAAGGTGACTCGCTAGGCTCCAGGCACAAAGGAAGCCGCCTGTCAGTGCATACGTAGCTTTAGGTCGAAGTCACACAGCTAGGAGCGTCGCTTTATTCTAAGCTCTGGCGAATCAACGCGGGACCCGTTCACACAGCGATGTTCAGCACGATATTTTACGGGAAAACAATACACATATATTTAAAAACATATTATATATGTATATTTTACGGTCGGGATCACTCGTCAACAATAACAACGTCGATTAGAAAAAAATGCAGTATGATAATTCCATGTGGTCCCCAAATGATGCAGTAAAAATGTCGTACTGTTCATTGCCGTGTAAACGGGGCAGTGGCCACACAGATACTTGGTGCTTCGCTGAGTGACAAATTAAGCCGATATCAAACGCTTCATTTGATTGAATGTTCATTTTTATTTCATTCCACGTTCTCATGACACCGAAAAAATTGTTTCTAGGAATGAATTTTCATCTGCTCCTTTCATTTAATTTTTCGATCACTTGGTAGGCGAGTGCTAGATACCGAGTGCCGAAATCCAACATCGTTGGATCTGCGGGGTAATTGCGTAACCCACTAACAGTAGCAATGGCTTCGACAAGATTCATTGCGTTTTTTTTTTTAGATAAATGTTTTAACATATGAAGCAGTATCCTTAGCAATATCCTTCAAAATGATTCAGATTGTGATTGATAGTGTGTTACGCAATTAGGGTGTGGTTCACAAATCCCTATTTGTGAAACCCTGGCACAAACCGAAGCTCCTAGCTGTGTGACTATCGCCTTAGGTCAACCATATTCATTTCTTTATTGTCAGGTACATCCCATTGACAAACGAGTACAACGTATTGACAAAAAGGTACAGCCCGCTTACAAACCAAATCAACAAAATAACATCTACCTAACAGTTATCTAGGTGTTTAGTAACTTTCATTATTCAAAGGTAGTGAAGAAGGCAAGCATTCGGGAAATGAAAAAAGAAAAAAAGAAGGGAAATTTTATTAGAAATAGAAAGCTAAGGATTAACTCGTACAGACAAGGGTACCTTACCTCGCCAGGATCCATAGAAGGTAAGAAAATATTCCTTATATTCCTTGAGACTCGCTAGAATGTTCTGCATTTATAAAATACGTGGCTGTTGTCCTACCATTGTACGGATACTATCTCTTCTGAAAAAAAAACCGAATGCGTAGTTTAAGTTAAACAACATTAACAACAAAACAAAAAAAAAAAACAACAACAATAAAAACAGACAAAACACAACAAACAAACAGTAATACTACATCGCCTTTGACTTAGATTTTAAACCAACCCTTGGTTTAAAATCCAAGTTCCTTATAAAGCGGTGCTGTCGTATAATGCCCGCAAAATTACGTCTGTCTTCAAAGTTCGTCATTATCACCGGTGTTTTGATATTATATATATAGTCCTCTTCACCGTATCAGGCGACAGCGACTACTTCTCTTTCCTTTCGTGAGCTCTCTGATGACTAGCAAAACCAAATTTGGTCTTGAAAACCCGGTCACCCGTTTTGATATTACGCTGTCAAAAACGCTCTCTTTAAGGATGGTCGTCATTTTACGACGGTACCACTTTCTTCGGAAACACATGCTAAGGCATATTCAGATAGCGATATCGCTGTCGCACTCGGTAGCGATACTGATCTAAAGTGACTAACCAGAAGGCGGACCCGCCGTTGGATTCGGTAAAAATTTCACCGTGAAACATGTGAAGTGAAGTGAGTTATCATCCACCTAATGCTAGGGCACTTCAAGCTCACTTCACCTAAGTTTTCACGGTGACATTGTTACGGAATAGCACGGCTGTATCGCTGCTGAGCGCGACAGCGATAGATTTTCCATACAAACAAAATCCCCCCATTTCACCCTCTTTGGGATGGAATTTCGAAAAACCCTTTCTTAGTGCCTAGTGGATACCTACTCTTCACTAAGAACACATCTTCCAAATTTCATGTCTCTAGGACCAGTGGTTTAGGCTGTGCATTGATGTCTCAGTCTGTCAGTCAGTCAGTCAGGACTTTGAATTTTATATATATATGTAGATAGTTCTTTAACCCGTAACATAATTCGCATTTGCAGAACCCCCATTCATTTGCTAACAACTAATTTATTAGTTGTGTTGACAATAAAAGAAAGCCGCCGAAAATGCTCGCTCCTCGCCAATTCTAGAATTGAAACTGAGATCAAAAATAGTCGTTGCAAGTCACGAGCGCTCGCCATCTGTCATTTATGTCATGGACATAGGTACAATTTGCTACGAGTCGCGCGCTTCTGAAATGCAACGACTATAAGGCTACGTACGCACTGACAGGTGGCTTGCTTAGCGCCTAGAGCGTAGTGACTTAACATCTGTTCGATGCACGCTAGGCGACTAGCACGCAGTGCAGCCGGTTGCGAAAATTCTAGAGCGTTAGATTTACTTCTCTCCTCGCAAGGTTACCCGCTAGGCTCTAGGCGCTAAGCAAGCAACCTGTCAGTGCGTACAAGCATTTCCAACGGCTGCCTCTCTTCTCCTCAGTCGATTGTAAGGAGGAGAAGCAACTGACCTCATTGCCTCTCACAGTTGTTTTTCTTCCCCAGATCGGCAAAGAAAAGTAGTGGTTTTATATTTCCCGAATCTAACACACGTGCTTTGTTTCAAGAGGCCTGTCATACTCGTCGGACAACCAAATCAAGTCAGATATGTGACATCCAGGCCACGTACGACCATGTACGGAATCTCCAGAAGACGTTACCGGCAAAGACATTCGAGGCCTTAGTGAGAAACATCACTTGCTACAAGTATAAAAATGCTGACTCCATCTTTACTATACCGTATAAGAAACAGGGGAAAAGATGGGACTGGATCAGGAAAAGGAGATCTTTAAAAGTACATTTCTATAATAAACTCAAAGATGAGCATGACTTGAATGACGACGCCTTCATCGTGAACTTTGAAGATGACTCTCAAGAGTCGTATGAGAAATTCGTTAAGGGTAGCGATGGTATTTATAAAATTGTTAAGAGAAAAAAACGAACAGCTAATTTAGAAGCTTTGGAACGTGGAATGAGGAATATACCAACTTTGATGCCTGGGGAGGTTAGTTTGTTTTTTCTAAATTTTCTTTAACCATTCCAGTCCATCAAGATTGCCGAAGTGCCAGTAGTATAATCAGCCTATAATGTTCCAACAGCTGGGCCACAGGCCTCCTCTCTTCGAGAGGGAGTGGGCTGTAATCTATCACGAAAGCCCAGTGCGGGTTGGTAGATGACACATATCTCCGAATTCGTGGTTCTGGGACATGCCAGTTTCCTCAAGATTTCATCCTTCACCGCTTTGAAAGCAATGGTGAAGAAATTATTTACATAAAGTAAAAGGCCTGCCTGGGTACGAACACTACGAACCCACGACCTCCTAAGTCAAGGCCGTTACTACTGGGCCACGACTGCTCCTGACGTGCCAGTATTTTACTTGAACTGACAACCAGTCTTACGAACGAGTATCGTGTTACCCAGTAACTGTCAGATAGGCAGTCCGCTCCATGTAAATTCAGCTGCATCTGATAAGACTGGAAGCCGACCCCAATATAGTTGAGAAAAGGATAGGCAGATGATGATGATAATCATTTTTGTTTTCCAGGATGAGGTTTTCGTAATGTTAGGGGACTCAGTTACCCTGGACTGCGGCCTTCATGCTCCTGTACTTACTTGTGACGGGAAATTCAAGTGGAAGACGGACAGGAAGAGAATGATGAAGCAAGACAATGTTTATGTGGATGGCGTCCGCATCACTATCCACAATGTGGAGGCTAGGAATGTTGGGACCTATACTTGCAGCCTGGTAAGAGATTTTTCTTTAATCTTAACTAGGATTATTTATGCCGCGGAAACGATGAATGGACTGTGTGAATGATGATGTGGTTTAGAAAGGGGGTGACTACCGAGATGACAGAGGAGTATGGAAAAAAAAGATGGTACGCCGCCACCAAATAAATTGGATTTCGGCAGC
This sequence comes from Apamea crenata, assembly GCA_949629185.1. Taxonomy (NCBI): domain Eukaryota; kingdom Metazoa; phylum Arthropoda; class Insecta; order Lepidoptera; family Noctuidae; genus Apamea; species Apamea crenata. The sequence goes on along the minus strand of OX451379.1, from coordinate 10,514,044 downwards.
AGAATGATGATGCTGATGATATTTATGCCATGGAAACTTTGCGTCAGACCAGGGAATTTGACGATGCAGAGATTTAGAAAAATATAGTAAGTACTAGAATGTTCTGCAATTTCTGTGACACTTATTGAAGCCTGAACAACTGGAATACAACTTGACGGTACTTTTTTAGAAGAACTTGTTAGCAAAGATGTTTTTTTTTAACAACGTTTTATTTGATGGTATTGATGTTATCAAACTGCATGTAGCTAACAGGAAACTGCTGCTGTGGACGAGCACAGGCTTCGTAAAGTAGGATCAATTATGATCAGTCACTGGACCAGTGGTGTCTTAGGGTAGTTACATGCCGAAGGATACCTCACTGCGTTACATCACGGGCTGCTTCGGGTTTACCTCGATGCCTGGCATGCATTTGTTTTAATTGGAGGTGACATCGAGGTAGCGAGCTAAACCGCGACCGCGAGGGGTATCGCAGTGAGGCATTTTCAGCATGTCCGCTTAGATGAGATGAGACATGGTAAAACATATCAAATGCCAGGTTTCAAATCCAAAACGTGCTGCTTGAAAAGCAGATTTAAAGTTCTCCTATTGCTGCTAATACATTACAGTGCAATATATTAATTACAGGATCATAATATCCGGCGGAGTCTTAGACTGAACGTGCTGACGGTGCCATCCTTCGACGTCGTGTTCCTGCCGGTGTACAAGACTCTAGAAAACTGTACTTATGATGTAAGTAGCACCCTTTGCAATACTCTTTAGTTAGTTAGATATATGTAGTACTAGCTGACCCGGCAAACGTTGTTTTGCCATATTTAAAATTATTTCTAGCTGCCCGGCGCTACTTCGTTCGCGTGGTGTCCTACCCCCTACCCTACTCCTACCCTACTCCTACACTACTCCTACCCTACTCCTACCCTACTCCTACCCTAATCCTACACTACTCCTATTCTAGGGTGGACATCCCTATCACTTAAGGGTTTGAAAAAAAAAAAAAAAAAAAAATTGATAGTAGCCGATTCTCAGACTTACTGAATATGCATAAAAAATTTCATCAAAATCGGTCAAGCCGTTTCGGAGGAGTATGGGAACGAAAACTGTGACACGAGAATTTTATATATTAGATTATTAATTCTATACAGGGTGGCAGGGAGACATCGACGCGCTAACTGTTACGATGAATTCAGCACATGATTTTAGCGGTAGACATTTTTGGTCGATTATAAAAAAAAACTCGGCGGTTTTATAGAAAAGTGCAATACTTACGAGGTCAAAATGTATGGCCCTATGTTTTTTTAATAACCGTCGATAAGTTTTAACACTAGGGGGCCTAGAATCATGAGCTGAATTCACAGTTTCAGTTTGCGCGTCCATGTCCCTGCCACATTGCGTGTATTGTGCACCAAAATCGTAAGACTAGCTAGCTAGTATACATATGGACAGGAAAATGTAGCACCTGTTAAAAGTTGGCGTGATTGCGCTTGCAATGCTTTTAAAATTACCAGCAACACTCATGCCGAAATTACAGCCGAATTTCGGCGTAGGGGTAAAAATCGGTATTTTTAATAGAAATATTCGACGAATAAAAACAAAATGTCACAAATAACTCTTTCCCAGGATTTACCAACTCCAAAATGACCTTCATTGAAACAGCTTTGAGGAATCTTGAAAACACTTTAACTCTTGTTATTTTTGCAGGACCTCAAAGCCATCCAGCGACTCGGCGGCTTAATGGCGAACGAAACTCGTTGTGGAAAAACTTGCTCCATAAGAATTGATGAGCCAGTCTGCCAGAGAGACAAGGTAAGATTGTTCTTCTAGATGCTAGTAATCTCGGACCTAAGTACCTAGGTTCCAGGTGTACGCCTGGATATATCGACTGCTAAATATGGATCTCCCAAAGAATGATGCTGCAGTGAACAATAAAAAATGAGAAAATAAGACGCTTGTGTAGATATTAGTGATCGCGGTATGTTACTATTAGAAGACATTTGGTACAGTATGTTGCGTCACTTCTGCTGGGCAGTTTGTGGCGCCACTTCTTCTTCCCAGCGAAAGCACTAGGAAGTGGTGAAAGAACGTTCGAAAAGTGCTGATACTCACCCTAATTTGAATAAATGACTTTTGATTTTGAGAATGTGCTTCATGGAAACAAAATGCCGCCACAATCTAGCCATCTGATTATTTGAAAGCTATGTAGGGACTGTTGTTTTAGTCGTTTTTGTTTTTGCTCTTACATCCAGACAAATGGACAAAAATTCTAAAAACTATATTACTTTTTTTTCTATTCAATGTAGTTTTAATTTCGAGATTTTTTATTGTATGTAGAGGTAAGTATTATTTCTTCTTCCAGGGCACCAACAGCACCCTGATCAGGGCCACAGCCGTCATCTCCATGACTCCTCGTGAACTCAACTGCAGCTTGCAATGTAAGAGAGATCTCGTATCTTCTCTTGTCATGCTCTGCGCTAGCAACACGGCTATTCTTTCTTCTATTACAGGTATTTGCATTGTTCGTCTTTACTTTTGGCAACTACGGGCCGGTTCTTTTATCCGTAGTTAACTCAACCAATTGTTAAAAATAGTAACTAATGGTAAAATTTTACCAAAAGGTATTTTTGGTTAATTTTTAGTTTATCTAATGATTTTTTTAAAACTAATAGTTAATTACTTGATCCTTAGGAATGATATTATATCATTAGAATATATAAACTAAAAATTGATCAAAAAACACATTTTGCAAAAATTTAACTATTAGTTACTATTTTTAACAAATTGGTTGAGTTAACTACGAATCAAAAAACTGGCCCTGTGTGTAGAAAAGAAAGTTTTTGTACCACTTTTTAATAATGACGTATTTTTCTTTGCTTGTTAAAAATGCGTTTCTTTTTCTACCATCGATATTTTTTTTAATGTATTTGTTTATTTTTTTTAATGTATTTTATTGAAGCCGACCCCAACATAGTTGGGAAAAGGCTAGGCAGATGTATTTACTAGCTTTTTCCCGCGACTTCGTCCGCGTGAAGCAACTTTCATTTTTATTTATATCGAGAACAGCTGAACCGATTTCGCTAATTCTTTTTTTAGAATATTCCAATACTCAATACTCGAAACTTTATTGCATTCCACATGTGTTTCATAGATGGTATATACAAGGTAAAAGATCAATATGGACCCTGTCGGGTACAGCAAAATTTAGGAGAGAGGAAGAGAGCTAAGTGGCAATTCAAACAATTAAATATCATTACATGTGCTTAATTGGGTTATAATTATGTATAATTATATATATATATATATGTTTTGTGTAAGTATATAGGTATAGTATGTAAGTTATTTTATGTATCGCGTAAGAATATGCAGGTAATAATTTTGTAATTCTTAAGTGTTTTCATTATTATAAAATTATGTTATTATTTAGGTATTTATTTATATTTATTTATTTTTTAATTTATTTATCTATATATATAAAATTCAAAGTCCTGACTGACTGACTGACTGACTGACTGAGACATCAACGCACAGCCTAAACCGCTGGTCTTAGAGATATGAAATTTGGAGGGTGTATTCTTCGTGAAGAGTAGGTATCCACTAAGAAGGGGTTTTTCGAAATTCCACCCCTAAGAGGGTGAAATGGGGGGATTTTGTTTGTATGAAAAATCTCATTCCTTGAGTTAGTAAACTTGAAACTTGGCACGAATACTTATCTAAGTAAAATATGAAGTTGGGCATTTTTTGTTTTTATAAACTACCCCCTAAAAGGGGATTGGGGGGTTTCCAAGTTTGTATGGAAGAATTTTAGCGCGCGGTCCGATTTAATCGAAACTCAGTATTTATACCTAAAATTGAAAGGAAGGAATAATGTGTATCAGGGTTTTTCGAAAATCAACCCCTGACGGCCTGAAAAGGGGTAGTCAATTTTACAGGGCAGGATTTTACAGCGTGGCTTGATTAACTCGAAAATTGATATAAATAATCTTTGAGTCAAGTTATGAACACATCCCAAATGATTTTTCAAAATTCCACTCCTGTGGGGGTGAAAAGCGGGGATACAGTTCATATGAAAAATCTTATTAATTTAGTTAATAAACTTGAAACTTCGCAAGAATGCTCGCCTAAGTAAGTAATAAAGTTTATTATTATAAGTTTTTCAAAACTACCCCTCAAAGGGGTAGTCATAGGGGTGTTGAAGTTTGTGTGGAAGTAATTGAATGCGTGGTCCAATTAACTCGAAACTTAGTATTAATACTTTTGACAGAAAATAATTAATAATAAGTATGTAAAGTTGTCGAAAATTTACCCCTAACGGGGCAAAAAGGGGTAATTCGGTTTTTAGGGGAGGATTTGAACTTGAAACTGTATGTTACATTTTCACACCTAAACCACTGAACTTCTGATTCGGCAAAGAGATAGATGGCATCCTGGGGAAGGACATACTTTTTATCCTGGTAGCATGTTCCCGTGGGATAATTTCCGACATCCACGCGGGCGAAGCCGCGGGCAGAAGCTAGTTCATATCTATATTATATTTTCTATATTCCATATTATATTATATTTATATATTTCATAATGTTTGGTGTATACGAGATATCTATGTAATTTTATTTTGCAATCGATTTGTCCTCTAAAAACTCCTTTTTTCTCCTTTTCCCCTCTTTTCAATTTGTTAACAAATGTATTTGTTTTGTTTACTTCTCTAATGATATTTGGCAATTTATTATACATTTTTATGGACATAACTAAAGGGCTGGTTGAGTGCATTTCCTTGAAGTACGAGGATGGTTCTTACGGAAAAAAATGTAAGAAAGTTGCTTCACGCTTCTAGCAACACATTCAGCAATTCATTTTTATATTATAGATAGATTTTTTAGTTTCATGATTCCTCGTACAGTTATCACAGTGTGACTGCCTCGTTAATCTACTCAACTGCTGAGCTGAGTCCGATCCTCAAATCGGACAAAGTGCTGCTAGGATTTTTTATTTGGAAATTCTCCGTGGCAACAAATCCAGGGTCTGAGCAAAACTGGATTTGGTTGGCCTCATTGCGTAACACGCTTTCAATCACAAATCCGAATCATTTTGAAGGATATTGTTAATCCATTGGCATTGCTTCATATATTCGAAAAATGTGTGTGCTCAACAACGTAAATAACGCAATGAATGTTGTTGAACTGTCAAAATGAAACCCATTGCTACTGATAGTGTGTTACGCAATTACCCCGCTGGTTGATAGCAATAAGCTCCCCCCTCACCCTCCCTCCTATTTTATGGGACTTAGGTACTTAAACATAACTGGCGCGATCAAGGGTGCATTAGAATTCAGAGGTGATATGTTTGCGTTATTTCAGTGCTGGTTTCAAAAGATGGTGTCAATGAGACCTTGGTGCCCTGGAAGGACTTCGTCAGACCTGTAGTGACACATACACTGAGGACGAAAGGTAAAAACATTCCTAACTAATAATATCATCACATTTTTGGCAATGGTTCTTCAGTCTTTTTCTTACAATTTGACACAATTGATATCACCAACCTGCACAGTGCACTGACACTGACTGCCCACGTGGTGGATTACCTACGGCCCACTCCCTCACAGAGAAGAGGCCTGTGTCCCAGCAGTGGGGACATTTTAGGCTGATTATGATAAGACCCGTAACGATGTTTCCGAGGCGTCAAATAAAGACCACGACTTGACTGAACTTGAACTTTAGCATAGCAACGCTTCTGCGACCTGCGTTTCTACTAAATTCATCTTAGGTTAATTTCCAATATTATTATTAAGACAGGTACCTACTCTTATTCAGATTAGAAGCAGCATTCTCCTGTCTGCTAATAACGACAAGCTGCAATGACCAATCAAGTTCGATTCTCGATTGTACAGTAATTTGCAATCTACCAATCTGCCAAGAAAGGCGATAATGGTAAAGCACAATATCATTCAAAATCAAAATTAAAAGTTAATTATTCAAACTAGGCTGAGAATCAGCACTTTTCGAACGTCACAAGTCGATGTCGGTTGTTTTTTTTTTTGCAAAAAAGTTTTTTAGTCTTTATCGTTCTGTGTGAATAGAAGAACACTACTGATTATTGATATTCTTCCTGCAGACACCAACGGCCACCATGAGTACCACAAGCTGGTGCCACTCCTGTCTCCCGGCAAAGTGAATGTGGTGCTCATCTGTCCTGCTGGCTACTACCTCCTGCCGAGATACAAACTTTGTTGTAAGTATCAAGATTCTTTTAAACCACTTAGTCAACATTATTTGCCTAGGCCCATAAGGTCAGCTTTCAGTCTAACCGATTGCAGTTAAATACCAGTATTTTACATATAGCGACTGCCTATGTGACGCGCGTCGGCGGCTGCCGCCGACGATTATCTTATCAACCCTGGTATTTCTCAGCGTCCTGCCCACCGAACACTTCATCAAAAGCGGGCGACAACACTTGCCGGTCGTGTCCTCGAGGTACACGTGCCGAGCCCGGCGCCGCTAAGTGTCACATCGTCAATACACATCCGCGCAGGTATGATGTACGTGTACTCTTACCTTAATAATCTAGCGACTTTTAGTTTCAAGTCAGCTAAGGCCTGCCCAGCAGGGCCTCTTTATATAGATATTATGTTCTTTAGAAGTTGTATTCTAAAGAACATAATATCTTCTGAATGTCATGTCTCTACACAATCATCAAAGGTATATTTATTCAGTGACTCCATCTGAAACCATAGGTTGCTTGAATTTTCCCTTTGCTTTTCAATTTAATTGATTGCAACGTGTTTTGACGTGAGATTACTCGAAGTAGACATTATTTGGGCGGGTCACTTTTTTTTGTCTAAAAACTGACAATGCATATAGGCAGTTTCATTTAAATAAACAAGCCTTGCGCGCAAATTACCCACTCCCGGCACGGGGAGGTAGTGACGAAAAATAACGATACGGGGCTCTTACGAGGCCTCGTAATCAAAATGAGTACAAACTTCTAACAAGATGGACAGGACTTTACGACACCGTAGCTTTTGGTCGAAAGGGGTATCCAACCCTCTATAACACTCAGAGTAGTCGTGGCACTCGGCTCCTCCAAGGTCTAGGGCGCTTGCTCTGTTCGTCACCCCCTAAGGCCGCCACTGAACGTCCCGACAGCAACCGTCCCGCATTACCCTACCAGACACAACACCAGTCTGGTCGGAGGATCCTCCTTTTTCTACGGGGATGAGGAACTTTACAACTTTACCTGTTCCTCATAACTCTACCTCTATACCATCTTCAAATAACCTCTCAGTGGTGGTGGTATCCTCCTTGCGGCTACGTGGTGGCTTGTTGCGGCGTGCTGTGTGGTTGCTCGGCGTGCGTGCTGCTCTCCGTGATCGTGCACGTCGTGTCGCGTGACTCCGATCTTAAGGAGAACGACGACGGAGATGAGGAGCACAAAATACGTGAGTAGCCTATATCTCATAACATGCCTATATTCAGCGAAGAGGTAGGCAGAAGTGTATGTATGGTACACATCCACGTTTAAGTCCCATGTAATGAAAGGCCTTAGCGTACTGCTACTATAATGGGGAATTTACACTAGGCCGATTTTAGCTGTGAGGGGCTGGCTGGTCGGTTACCAAAATCACCACCCCATTACACAGGTCGATAAAAATCGCAGGTGACTAAAAAGAAAGAAAGAAAATAGTTTATTCCGCACAAGCAAAACGAACATTGGAAAAAAAAAGACAATACGACGTAGTCAAAAGCCTCCTACCCAAGCACTACTAGTTCATGTTGCATCAAAATACACACACACCACACCGCACACCGGAGCGATGTGCGGTGCAGTGTGTTAAACGCCCTAGTAGGTAGCTACTAAATCAAACTAATGAATCTGAAAGAAATAACATCACGCCTGTTTTCTCCCGAGAGTCAGGCAGAGGTGTGTCTATAGAACACCCACATTTAACCAGAAAGAAATGGTCCTCCCTTCATTTACAGTGAAGGCGCTGCCTTGCGTGACGTTGGCGTACACGCACGTCCCCAGCACGCGGCCGCTGTCCCCGTCGCGCGTGATCCTGCCGCGGTTTTTCCGCCCGAGCCTCACGTCCTCCAGGGCTACCGGTCAGTATGCTGGCGGGATTGGTGACGGAGAAATACTTCGCAAAAAAGGGTCGAATAAGAATCCGCTAAATGCGAGAAGCACAGAACAGCTCCAAGTGTGGTGGTGCTTGGGGAAGCCTATGTTCAGCAATGGACGTCTTTCCGCTGAAATGATGATCTATTTCATCACCAAACGGTGAACTCATAAAGTCACCTCGTGATAAAACCGCCATGGCCTGGGTTGCAGCAGCAGGAACACTATGGGCTGATCAGGTCGTGATGAATAACTTAGCAGAGAGCGTCTAAAGGCTAATTAATTGATAATGGTTTAGCTAGCCAGTACACTGCGCAATACACTTTCACAACCAGAAAAATGTTGGAGGTAATTTCTAATCCATTGTCATCATTGTATGTAAATAGCGCAATGAATGTTGTTGAACTGTCAAAATGAAAGCCAGTGTGTTTGCGCAGTTGCCCCTTTGCATTTGTTTTATTTCTCGAACTCGAGCTTAAAAGGTGAATAGACGATTTGATCGACAAATGCCTGCACTGACTGGACAGGTCCACTCAATCTGTGTGGTTCTCTACTCAAGAGACCATTTCACTCTTGAGGAGAGAACCACACAGATTGAGTGGACCAAAGATGGCCAAGGTTATGTCTGGCTAAGGGGCCTGCATGCCCACGAGCGAGCAACTTTTGTCTCCGCAACTAAATTGTCTCTCACATCAAGTCTACGTGTTTGTAAGTAGGTGCGCGCATGTAGCGACGCGACAGCTGGGAGACATTTTTGTCCGGGGATTTGCACGCAACTGTCGCCCGTGTATTGGTTGCAATGCAAGTGCGCGCACGGCGACAAAAAAGTTGCCGGCTAGCCAGTTGCCGCTCAACCGAAAAATTACAAAAAGCGTTGCTGTCGCTCCCGTGTGCGCATCGTCCAAATCTCGGCGAAGAGACAGTGACCAGTGACAAAAAGTAACTGGGCCACTATGTTGCTCGTGGGCGCCCTCCCTAAAGAGACTGACTTCTGAGTTTCTTTCTTCGGCCTTTCTTCTCAGAGTATTCAGATAGGAAACGCCGACCTCATAATGTTTTTTCAAAATATGTTTGACGTTTAAGTGTTTGTACACACCTACTTACAGAAATAAAATCATTAATCATTTGACGTACTTTTAACATTGTCCTCTCTATTGCAGATTCTCAAGAAACCAAGTTTGAACTTTGGAAAGAAAGAAACAGGCCACCTCCGTTGCCGCCGATCGATTTTGACCGTTGAAACCGTTGCTGCCAATCGGTTTTATTCATTGGACACCTTTCCCGTCAATCGTTTTTTATTTTAATTTTCAATTTGATTGGTACGGGTGACACTGACAGTTTGAAACGTCAGAAGAAATGCTTTTTCACGAGATATAAAATTTCGACAATATTGATTGATTTATCAATATTTTATACATATTGACTGGAATTACAAAAACTATTATATACTACTTTATCTGACCAGGCAGTCCAGTTTGAGAGTAATTAGGTACAGTTAGTTGCTAGTTCGTGTACACACGACGACACATCAAGCTATATATTTCTAGTTTTAGCTGACCTTTCATTGTATAGGCTTTTCGTACAATGAGATATCAGCTTATACTCGAAATGCATAGCTCGATATGTCGCCGTGCATACCTACGCTGCGCTGACTCACTGAATTAACTCGCAAACTGCCACAGTCCGGAGCCCATTACGGATAAAGATTAACAAATGACAAATACAATTGATTGATAAATCTGTATTTATTCAATTAACAGGTGATTTGGCTGTCTTTAATTGCCAAGCACGAAATCTCGGATATTTGGTTGAAATCCATAATATTTACCAGATTTCTTGTCGTGTCGATTGGATGTAAAAAATATTCCTTGACTTAATAATACTATTTAATTTTCTTATCCATTTAGAAATTCCATAATTCTCTACAAATATTTTGGAGTCTTACATTACGAGTTTTCGACCTTTTTTCAAAGATTATTCGAAAGATGCACATTTTTCGCCGTTTTCTGCCGAAACTTTATATGACCGTGTACAAACCCTTTTGTATATAAGTGTATTGTTATATTAATACTTTTAGATATAGTATTACATAAGAAAGCGCTCTTAGTTAGCTATGATATATTTTATAAGTATTATTTTGTCGTCCGACCTTCGGCTTTTGGTAAGTTGTGTTGTAATAAAGTTCAGTGGTGTTAATCTGTGTTTAATTTTTCATTGACATATATTATGTTTACCGACCCTATTGGTTCTTAAGCGGGGATTACAAAATAATATCCAGATCACACACTCACTCATTTTATTTCAGTTCAATAGTTTAGGAGAAAAATGTAGCAAATAGACATGTAGGTATAGTAACCGGCATGAGTCGTGAGCACAAACTGACACCTGCGCAGTAGTTAATTTTTCGGTCTCTTTGGCGGAATGAAGAAGGCGGGGGGCACCGAGGCTGCACGCGATTGGTTCGTCTGTCGATGCTCGTCGTCTATTGGACTCTCACGTGTCATTCGGCTACTGTACACTTTCGTGCAATTTTAGAGACTCACGTTTTTAATTTTGAAATAGTTTATTTTTGTTAATTCGTATTTGTTAAGTCAAAGTAACGGTTAAATTTGTTTCTTCACTATTTTAGCAGTTACTTGAATGAAGAAAACATTTGCCGTAGTATCAGTAAAGGTCAAGTAAAAGTTAATACTTTGACTGATTGTGTTGATGAAGAAACTGGCCGTAAGTCACAAAGGCCTACAACATTACTGTATCAAAGTAAAATTTCAAGTACCACTAATATCTTAATTATAGTTTGCGTAAGTACCTATCAATAATTTGAACAAAAGTGGTACTAAATAAATTTGGCCGAAAGTGTACGTGCGCGAGCTTGCCCCCACTACTGCCCATCTGTGCTCACGACTCGTGCCGGTCATTATACTCAACCTACTCGAGTATGAATGAAAAACAAGGAACGTTTGTGAAGGAGTCATGTTAATATGGTAGTGAAGCTGAAGGAGGAATGTCAATCAATGTTAGTGAAGGAGGTATGTCAATGTTCGTGAAGAAGGAATGTCACGACAGACGAGGTACGGTACATACAAACGACTCTCAGGAAGCAAACTGAACTGAAGTGGCATTGTGCCGGCCATATTAACCGTTAATCCGTTGGGTAAGTATAAGTTAACTTTAACACTTTTCTGTTTTGCTGTACTACCTACACGAAAGTGAATCTATAAGGAACAGAAGCGAGATTTTTTCAAAAGTGTCTCTACGAGGAATAATTCGTAGCAACTGGATGCGAGTTGCCGAGAATCGCGATGATGTGCGATTGGAGAGGGCTATGTCCAGCCATGGATACTGCTGTAGGCTGACGATGATGGCTCATGGAGGTTACTTTAAACTACCGGTTGCTCCGGAGGGGACGCGTGTCGGCGGCAACCGCTTGTACATTTGAGCAGAGTACGGTGCTCAAATGTACGAGCGGCATGTTGTCGTTGACGGCTGCAGTTGCCGCCGCCGTTGACGCTGTCCGTCGTGTGTACCTATGCACACTAGGCGTCCACCACAGCTAAGCAACAAGTTTGCACGGTATTTAAGTATACCGTTTTTCTATCTGAACGTGACATGCTTATGGAAAAATCAATCTGCGCAAGTGGGTATAAGGTGGGTTTAAACCAATCTCACAAAGAACAATATTATTATTTCCTTGATATTCTGGACATTCTAGTATGGAGAGACCTATTGGGATAGACCAACGAAATAATGTTTTATGCCCGTTTACACAGACAAAAAGAGTTTGGTAGCGCATGCAGATAGAATGTGCATTTGCTCGTTTGGTGTAAAGCATGCAGGCTATAATGATTCTATGATCTATGTGAGAGGGTTTGGTTTCCGCACTTAGTGCTTCAGGTGGAGCGTTGTGCGTGGGCCATGGCGTCTGTGGTTGTGGTGGTTATACCTACCTTTCCATCTCCCCCCGAAGTTGATAATTATGATACATCTCCTGTCGTCGTTAAGTCTCGTCTGTTAAGAACATGTGTATAAGCTCGGTGTCCCGAGGGATTCTGTCCTAATCTGGGTGACGCCTGTGCATTCAAAGAGCACATGCTTAACGGTTTCCTCAGCCTCCATGCAAGCCCTGCATAGAAGACTGTCTGTAATGTGGAAGTATTTGTTTAGCGAACAGTGTCCCGTGATGGTCCCCGTCACCAGGCGCAGGCCGTCCCTGTCATAGCTTCCCTGGATTGCATGCAGCCCGGTGTCGAGGTCCACCAGCTCTCTGCTTGTGTGGGTGAACTCCTATAGCCACCTGCGTAGCTGTATGAAGGGGATGGGCACGATAGGTTCGGGTCCACAGACAAGCGTGCTGGATACTCTTCTGGCCAGTTCGTTCATCTGCGTCATTACCTAGTCATCCGCTGTGTCCTTTTATCCTTTGCAGTGTCACTGTGTTGTGGTCACTCGTTCTAGTGCATTGTGACATACTAGCCATAATTATTAAAAATCCATAAAGCTTGATATACTTTAATCAAGAAAACCAACGTTTAAAACTAACATATTTTCGGGGGCGGCGGCGGTTTCGGTTTGAATCGATCGGCGACGTCCTTCCACAGTTTGTTTCTGTTACATCGCTCGAATATTTCGGTACAGATGTTATCGAAAGCCCTTTCGAAGAAAAATGTGCAGAGCGTAGCGACTAGAAAATATGTAGATGTCTTTTTGAACAGTGTGCGGTTTAAAGGTGCCCATATAGACATTTTTATATTATTATTGTAAACTGTGGTCGTAAATTACTTTTCTCGAGCTCAACTGTGCTCAAGAACGAACGATAGAGAAAGGATAAGCTGGGTTTTTTGGTGCCGTCATCAAACTTGTCAAAGTAGTTTGACAGCCGTCCATAAACAAACTCTATAGAAGCACGAGGACCGGGGTGTAAAGTTCAGTTTAGAAAAGGGAGAATCCTCCGACCGTCCGGTCGGAGGATTCTCCCTGGTCGTGTCTGGTGGCAACTGCCCGACGATTGATGTCGGGCCGTTGTATATACGCTAGTCGCGCGGTAAACTCTGCTTGCGAGATGCAGGATTTTGCGTGACGTCGGTGTAATGTATAGTTCGCATGTTGCGATGTAGACGCCGCCACATCACTCCCTTCGAGAGACAGGAAGTCGATAGTGGACTGAGTCGTGTATCTTGCGATGCATTATCTGATCTTCTTATTCTGATCTTGCATTATTTTACCTCAGCCTGCGCTACTGTCTGCTGGGGAGTTTGTTGCGCCACTTTTTCCCAGTTAAAGCACTAGGAAGTGGTGAAGGTCGGGCGTTTCCTGGACTGTCTTATGTAATTTAGCCGCCCAAAAATGTTGATTCTCAGCCTAATTGGACAAAAAAGCTGAAAGCTGCCATAATAAAACACCAATTTCAGCAGATATGTATAATTTTAATACAAAATCTAACATAAGTTTCGTACAAATTATTTTCTAAGTATTTTATAAAATCTAAATACAATATAATAGTCTTACGAATAACCATCAATTCGTTATTTTTTATTATAATATTTATTTTAGCAGATTCAGAAGGAGGTTCAATACCGGGTAGTAAGTACAGTCGACAAAAAGTTTAAGAGAGCAGGCAACTGGCGTCATCTTTGTTCTTACGTGACTAACGCCTGGGCACGACGTGTCAAAAATGAAATTTAATCTGAGGGACAATTCTCTTAATTTTAAGAACGTTCACAGCCTGATCCGTCTTAACACGTTGACGGACAGTACTATCCCACTAGTTGTGGCTGTTATGACAGTACTCATTTCCATACATTGCCTAGAGGCGTAGTGTCACATCGCGTGGTTAAAACAATTAAAATGTGTATGTCTGCGTGGAGGTAATTTCTTTGGACTAGTTTTTAACAATGTGTTGTGCCAGTACGATGGTCGTTTTTGTACCTTTAGTGACAGTAGGAAATGCCATGCCTTATGATAGTATGAAAAATCGACCGTCGTGGAACGTACCGATTTTACACAAGTCAAAATTTTAACGTCGACAAACGTACTGTCGTATAACTTTTAACGACTTGACGCCTGTCGGCGGTACTGTCCGTCAACGTGTTAATCTGTCAAAAATACCTCTAATTTCACTACATCTTTGACATTGATTTTTGCTGAGACAAGATTGTGACTAGATTTTGAACGTTTTTAATTACGGAAATTGGCCTTCAGATTGTTTGCTTTAATAATTTCTAATGTGACGACATTTTCGTGGACGTGCACGTCCACCTAACGGCATCACGATAGCACGGATGTAAAATGAATGGAAATATAATTATGAAAACCCAAGATAAATTGTTATAATGGAAATTCCAGCAAAAAAAAAATTGACATAGGTACGTAATTAAGCCGCATTTTTGCGGATGATGTGTCTTATTATAAAGGCTTCCCAAGGCATTATCGTGCTTAAAAATTAGTGAATCTATTGTAAAATGTATGCAAAAGACACACTCTGATCAAAAAAGTAAAACTATGAACACATTGGAAAACTCAACTGACCCATGGGAACAAGGCGTGACTTTATGTATATATTATATGTATGTCTTATAATGTAGATGGCGCTAGTTGCCTCAATCCACCAGGAAGGTATCGTATTACCCAGTAACTTGGGCGCTCCATGTAAAACGTTGCTATTCAGCTGCAGCCGGTTAGACTGGAAACCAACCCATAGTTGGGAAAACTCTAGGCAGATGATAATGATGGCGATAGTGGCCTGCAAACCAATTTTTTTGCCGTGTATACAATTAAAAGAAATTAGAAATATCAACATTGAAACAACAATTTTTCACACAAGTGACTTTATAACGTAACCTACACTGCCGTGCAGAATAACTCGCTCGCTTTTCTATAGGAATGTCTCAGTTCGTTTTGTAATAATTTTAAAATATAATCAGCGTTTATTTTGCACGACAGTATGCTGGGTTTTAAGATAACTTTAGTGGATATAATAGGAAGTATTTCTAGCAAACTTAAGTTCAGAGTTCAGACATGATTCAGATACTCCTCAAAATAAGACTAATCTGATAAAAATGTTGCACCACAAATAACACATTATATAGATTGATGATCAAAAAACTACAACATTGAGGGTAGATAAAAATCATTCAAAATTATACTGTAATTTCCAACGTATTAAGACCAAAAACACATCGAGTTATTAAAACTTGCTTCTACCCGCGACTTCGTTCGCGTGAAAAGGCGGCCGCCCTGGGCACCCGACCCACCGCGTCGCATCGCATCGCCCGCCTTTTATTACTTCGTTTTCGCTTGGCGTACTTACTCACTTATTTTACTCGGCTCCTAAGGGTCGTAGCGTGATGTTAGGTAGCCTATAGCCTTCCCCAGGGTAAGCTATCAAATGCAAAAATATTTTCTCAAATCCGCCTGGTAGTTCCAGAGATTAGCGCATTCAAACAAACAAACTCTTCAGCTTTATTATTAGTATAGATAAGCAATATACCTACATAAATTGGTGCAACATTTTTTTAAAGATTTTACAACCTTTTAAGAATTTGTTCATTTCACAAAAAGCTAGTAAAGACATAGGATAAAACTATATCGTAAAATAAAAACGCCTAAACACGTATATTTGGGTTAACTATGAGTTTTAACATTTCAAAATATAAAGTACAGAGGCGTGCATAAATATAGGCCCACCACCGTTTTTATCACAGGAACAACGTTACTTTTCATTTTGAAACATAATTCGAATATTTTTCATTCTCTAAAAGCTAATTTTTCAATCGATCAACAATTTTTGTTCCTGAAATAAAATTGACGTCTGACAGTTTTTGTATGAAAGAACTGACAAAATTTCAAAATTATTTCTTGGATAAATTTATCTGGCGTTAGAAAAATCAGCCTTAAATCTCGAAAATACGGCTTATTTTACAGAATTTTACATTCCACGGAAAAAAAATCATGTAAATAAACAGACTCAAAATCACTTTTCACATTTTTTTACACACAATGAAAATAGCGAATCATTAAAACCACCATATTGCAACAGCAACATCATGTAAGGCCATTTTTCATAATCCCACTGACCAATTTCTCTTGCACGCCAATTTACTAAACAGCGACCTATTTTAATGCACCCCAATGTACCAAAGCATACCGTACGACATTATGTGCGTAATAATAAGTACAAAAGTCTTTCACCTGGCACTTTCTTGACACTTTGCCACTTTTTAAAATGTCTATGTGTGAGTGGGGCATTCCTAGTAACACTTTTAGTACCAACAAGATTTTGAAATCTTTACATCATGATTTCAAAAAACTTTCAAAAGTGATCCGATTTCACAATCAATGAAATCCAATTTCAAAATCACTGAAATCCAATTCCAAAATCACTAACCCCTCAGATTCTTCCAACTTTAAAAACTCAATCCAATTCCAAACGACCACATTTCAAAACCGAAATCGCATTTCAAAACAATAAATCCAATTTCAAAAACGCAATCCACTTTCAAAATCACAACACCATTTTCAAAACTGACAGCTGTCAAATTTCAAACCTCAGTTCCCAATCCCCGTCTCCCATCCCCACCACACATAGACCAACATCAGACCCAGCAGAAAATACCGGCTAGTAACCTCACAACCGCTCTCGAGGAGCGGTTCACCAATCACTGAGCCTCCTCCACTTCCGGTTCCGCCACGATCTCTGGAACCTCCTCATCCCTCACCCTATTAGCATCTAGCTCTATGACAGGATCCGCAGTAGCCTCTGCCAAGTTCGTCACCGACTTCGACTTAAAACATTGGAAGTCGACATGCCGGGACTTGGCCTCTTCCTTTTCCCAGGACATGTGTATGAAGGGACGCTGGACGTAGTTGTAGATGACTTCGGCGCGGCCGCCGGGACGTTTGCGGACCTTTTCCTTGTATGTGGGGTAGCCTTCGACGCCGAGGCGGATTTTCTTGAGTCCGCGTTCTTTCATCACTTGCTTGGCTACGTCTCTGTAATGGGAGAAGATAATTTGTGAATCTGTTTGGCAAAAAATGATAAACTTTCATCACCATTATGGGATTAATTTTCAAAAATTCTTCCTTAGTGCTCATTTTCACAATAATTATAAGGAAATCTTGTGCAAAATTTCGGCTGTGCGTTGTAAATTATTAAAAGACAGAAGAGCGGTTGTCACTGCAATGTTAAGCTGCTCTTGCCGCGGTCAATTCATGGATAGGTGAACAACGATTCCTTAGAAATAAACCTTTTTATCTCCTAGAGAGAGCATTTTAGGCTCGTAATGAAGTCAAGAAAACTTCGCCGCTTCCACGGCGTCGTCAGTGGCACGCAGGGGTCAGTTTGATTGCATGTTTTGAGACAGAAATAGGAGGTGGAGCATATCTACACCCTACTACCATAGATAGAAAGTAAGAGGGGAAAGAGCCTAACCTAGGAATCGAAGCCAGTCCACGTTCAGAAGTCACGCTTACGAACACGAGACCAAACGAGGAAAAATGTACTAGGGCTACATATGACACAAGAGCTTTTTTTGCAGCTCCCACAATACTCACCTCCTGTCACCAAAAAAGTACTAGGCCTGCATAAAACAGAAGGGGTCAAAGCACTCACCTATTCTCAATATACTTGAAGAACCTATACAGCGGCGTGGACAGCACAGTCTGCGAGTACTCGTCCCCCATCTGAGGGGGATACTGCTCATCCCACTCCACCGAGTCGTCATCCAGCAGCACCACCACGTGGCACTCTCTGTCCCCTCGCTGGGCGGATTCCACCATGAGGGGTAAGATGAGTCTTTCTAGGAATGACTCGAACTGACGGCGAGCACCTTCATTTGAGAGCTCGTGGAGGAGGCCTCGGAGGTTCTGGAAAGAGATGGATTCAAATGTTAATTAAACGTTTCTGCAAGCATTAAAACTGTGATAACTAATTATTAGATCAGCATTGGTCAAGGGAGATTGAGAGGGCAGGTCGTTCTTTGGCCAAAGAATAAGTATTGCCATTCAACGTGGCAATGCTGCCAGTCTTCTGGGCACGTTTCCGGATGACAGCGACGCGGACGAGTACTTCGACGCCTAAATATCATTTTGTTTTTGTATTTATTTATATAATAATTAGTTAGTCTTTTAATTTACTACCTAAAGTGTTTTCAAAATTATGTTCCAAATTGATGTTATTTCAAGTTAAACAAATATCAACTTTATTTTAATGAGATTTTTTTTTGAAGTCCGTTTTTTTTTTTTTGTAAGAAAGTTTTTATTTTTCTTTTTTTTTTTTTTTTGTTGTACCAGTATAGTTGTGTCTATATGTATATGACGGAGTTATGCCCGAACATATATAAAAAAAAAACATCTGAATTTAGAACCTCCTCCTTTTTTGAAGTCGGTTAAACAGTTCGACAATAGAGAGTCGTATCCTATCACTCAGATCTTTCCAAAGCTCGATGTCACGTGAACACATTATTACTGATATTCCTGGCATTTACCTGGCAGCGCACTGTATTAGCATCAAATGGCACGAGCAGGTAGTCGCAGGCCTCCCTGAGCTCCTGCACGGAGACTGTGGGGGGACACCGGATGCTCCCCAGCCGGTAGTACTCCAGGATCGCTCTGAAGACCGTCGCTGAAATGCCCTCAGCTACCTCGTATTCGCCTCTCTCGTTTGGATGGGTGAATTCGAGACCTGGAAGGGAGAGAAAGGGGTTATGAGTTTCGTGTTTTGAAATAGATCGCGACGTTGCCTAAGATCAGAACCCTAATGGCGTCAAACACTCTGAATCATTTTGAAGGATCTCAATCTGAATCATTTTGAAGGATATTGCTAATCCATCCTACTAATATTATAAACGCGAAAGTTTGTATGGATGGATGGATGTTTGTTACTGTTTCACGCAAAAACTGCTGAACGGATTTGGATGAAATTTGGCACAGAGATAATCTATAACCAGGATTAACACATAGCATACTCTTTATCCCGATATTCCTACGGGATTGAAACTTTTGCGGGTGAAACCGCGGGGCACAGCTAGTTGCTTCATATGTTCGGAAAATGTTAAAATCACCCCGCTGGTTGAAGCTCATACAGAGCAGGAGCGAGCATTGATCACCACGCTTGCTCACCACGTGTTGGTTGACTATGAAATCCTAGTTTCCTCACGATATTATCTTTCATTTAAAATAATGATACTTCAAAAGATCTTTACTGTACATAATATAATACAAGTCATGTCATTTTATGCAAGCACAAGGGTAACAAACGAACTTTCCAAAAGTCTGTGCAATAATAGTTCAAAAGTTCATTCAATCGTTCGAGTCTCGGGGACTAGGGGTTGACCGTCTACCCCCCCAGTGAATGACCCTTCATTTAAGACTAGACAGACACCAGACCGACAGTGATATCGAGTTAATGGCATCTGTTCTGCATCGCTAGTTTGAGGGTGATAGTACACATAAACATTTTTATTAGAAAACCTAGCGACGGGCGGGTCTGCTTCGCAAGGGTGCAAGTGCAACCTCCTGATGAACGTTTCGGAATAAATTCTCTGAATGATGGTGAAAAATCGCATCAAAATCCATAGTGTAGTTGAAAAGAACAAGAAAAGCAACTTTGTGTTATACAATTTAATAAGAAGAATTCGAGTATGGCTAGGCTGCGTCTGGGTGCGATATAATTTTCTTTGATATCGACATAAACTATTATTGCAGAATAGCTCATGTTTCAATATTAGCCAGACAACAAGGCGGTAGCGGGACTGATTGCCCAGAGTGCTTCGGACGTGTATTTAAGTATTGTCAAATGTCACTTACGAAAACTATCTATCTCAAAATCAAAAGTTATTTATTCAAATTAGTCTGAGAATCAGCCACTTTACAAACGTCAAAATTACATAAGACAGTCCCCCGGCACGCCCGTCCTTCACCACTTCCTAGTGCTTTCGCTGGGGAGAAGTACAGTCACGAGCAAAAGTATGTATACACTCGGCTTTATTCAAAAGCGATTTACTCCTTTATTTTTTAATGAAATTTTATGTTGTTACGAACATAGCATTTTCGAACCCATAGGTTTATGTAATGTGTCGTATTTCAACATTGCATTCGTTATTTCACGAAAAAATCGCATATGAAAGTAGCCAAGTGTTGACATATTGGAAGTCGTGACTGTACGTACAGCTGTAAAATCTAATAAACTGAAAAGTTTATTTGTTTGAACGCGCTAATTTCTGGAACTACCAGTCGGATTTGAATGCTAAGCGAAAATGAAGTAGGTAATAGTGCGTGCAGGCGATACGATGCGATGCGAAATTTTACGCGGACGAAGTCACGGGCAGAAGCTAATCCTACTAATATTATAAACGTGAAAGTTTGTATGTATGGATGGATGTTTGTTACTCTTTCACGGATTTGGATGAAATTTGGCACACAGATGGTTTATAACCAGGATTAACATATATGATACTTTTTATCCCGATATTCCCACGGGATCGAAACTTATGCGGGTGAAACCGCAGGGCGCAGCTAGTATTATAATAAGCCTCATGTCGATATTATAATATCAGCCTAGAAACTGAGTCACACTGCAGAAAATAGACGCAGGTCTCTTTTCGGACCAGAAACGAAGGTAGAACGCCGTTATAAGTAAGTCTAGATTTCCTCACGGTGTTTTCATCTAATATATATAAAATTCTCGTGTCACAGTTTTCGTTGCCATACTCCTCCGAAACGGCTTGACCGATTCTTATGAAATTTTTTATGCATATTCAGTAAGTCTGAGAATCGGCCAACATTTATTTTTTTTTATTTTTTTTTTTTTCAAACCCGTAAGTGATAAGGGATGTCCACCCTAGGGTAGGAGTAGGGTAGGAGTAGGGTAGGAGTAGTGTAGGAGTAGGGTAGGAGTAGGGTAGGAATAGGGTAGGAGTAGGAGTAGGGTAGGAGTAGGGTAGGAGTAGGGTAGGAGTAGGAGTAGGGTAGGAGTAGGGTAGGGGGTAGGACACCACGCGAACGAAGTAGCGCCGGGCAGCTAGAAATAATTTATATATATATTTTATATGGCAAAACAACGTTTGCCGGGTCAGCCAGTTTGTACTATAAATGTAAGTCAGTAGAAACAATACACAAAATTCATCATCTGCTCTTGTCCCATGTTTCTAGAGGCAAATAATGCATAATCCCAAAAAAACTAGTGGTCAGTCAGTCACTGCATTCATCAAACGAATTTATTCACTGAAAAGACGTCAAAGTCGAAGCATTTATTTCAAATAGGCATATAAAAGGCACTTGTGAACGTCCAATTTTCCAAAAAATTGGAATTGATTCTAGTCTCCCCTTCCAAAAGGAACGGAGGGAGAAGGAGGGGGGAGGTAATCTTGCTATCCACCTACACTACTGATTAAATAACTCTAATCCCATTTCTCAAAGGTTCTACGGAAGGATAAACATTGAAGACTAGACTTGCATTAAGTATTAGCTACAGGGCTTCTCTCAGATCTACAAGCCTGCAAGGTAAAGTTACTGACGTCAGACTGCAGTCGTAATAATGACTTCTCGTTTGATCTGTTTCTGATCTTGGCAGACGGATGTGTGATTGCATTTTGTTTATAAGGCCATTACAAACGTAAAAAAATTGTATTTTTTTACCCCCCAGTCACCACCTCATATTAAAAACAGCAAGAACGCCGAATCAAACTTCCAAGCAACACGTCTTCCGTTTAAATTATAAATCTATACGTACAAATAAATAAAATTGAAGTGTCTGTTTTTAATGTTTAAAAATAAGCTTTTTACTAAATGCATATGAAAGTATATCAGGTATTTATAAAAACAACTTTAAAAAATTTTCTGTCTGCTCGTTTGTTCCGGCTCATCTCAAAAACGGCTGGACCGATTTTGCCGGGACTTCCATTGGCAGATAGCTGATGTTATAAGGAGTAACTGAGATTTTTAGAAAAACAATTAGGGTTCCGCGCAAAATAAAACCCATGAAATAAAATTTATTTCCGACATGCACGGCACGCGAACTAAGTCTCGGGCACAGCTGGTTTAAAATACAAAACTAAAACCTATGTACTTAGCATGTCATATTGTTCAAACAGTTTCAAACCATTATGAATCAATCCTCTTTCCAAGACTTTTAACAATCAATTATGCTAAGTCCCTGCGAGCTGGTCCCTTGGGTTACCCTATCCCTAAGGGTATTGACCTGGCACCTCACCTAGACGATTCGGCGAAAGTTGAATGCCCAACCCGATTTTTTGCACGTAATTTGAGAAAGGGCGCGGAGCACGTAACAAATGGAGAGTTTGTTCGCATCTGTTTATAGTGTGTGTATTGACTTATTACTAGCACTAGCTTTAGAAAGCGTATGCCAATGCTAATTTATTCAAGCTGAAAGGGTTTTGATAGTTCGTTTGTTGAGCAGTGGCCCAGTGGTATCGGCGCCGACTTACCGAGTTGTAGGTCGTGAGTTCGAACCCAGGCAGACACTTTGTGTATTTAATTTCATCACCAATGCTCTCAAAACTGTGAAGGAAAACATCGTAAGGAAACCGGCATGTCCTAGAACCAAACATTCGGAGACATGTGACTTCTAACCGCACTAGGCCCGTCACTCCCTATCACAGACAGGAGGCCTGTGCCCCAGCAGTAGGAACATTATAGGTTGATTATGATAAAACTTTACAAAACTTACTTTTAGAGCTAGACTTGAACATGTGAGTTCAGTCTAAAACCTAGCCAAAAGATAACTTAAGAACCAGACGCAAAAATAAATACAACAGTTGCGTCTCAAAAAAAATGAAGCAGACTTATATTGTACTCCACAAAATTCAATACTGCACCGCCCCAGACAACCTAAGTGAACGAACTCGCGAACTTCTGAACCCTATGCAGTTCGGGCTAAGGTCTGGAGTCGAATGACCTTCAGATGAATTCTGATGTGAAGGTCTTTCTGAATTGAAGTTTAGTGTAACTCAATTTGGCGAGGGTTGAGATTCTGTTGTATCGGCGCAAAACACAAACTACACGAGACTTACGTCGTGGTAAAATTTTGCCAGCATTAGCATTAAGATGAACAACGCAGTCATACGATTTTACCTTATAGGTACTTTCTATTTATATATTTTTTTTAATGTCGGTAATACGCAGACATTGGGTATTTAATTACTATTTCATTAATCACAATTCAACGCGACTGCTTATCTGACCTCCACAACCCAGTTACTGCGGGGTAATTGCGTAACACACTATCAGCAGCAATAGGTTTCATTTTGACAGTTCAACAACGTTCATAGCGTTATTTACATTGTTGAGCAGACACATTTTTCGAAAATATGAAGCAATGGATTAGCAATATCCTTCAAAATGATTCAGATTGAGACGCAATTAGGGTGCAGGACCATTCTTGTCTATAGGCCATTTTTAAATTTCAAAAGTGACTTTTTTCGGACGACAAATACCAAACTTTATTATTTTTCTCTGTGTTCGTTTAGTTTTGGGTTTAGTGTGGCAGTTTGAGTAATTTACCCAAATGTCCTTTCTTTGGTATTGTTCGTCGAATCGTTGAACTCCTTCCCCTTTAATACAAAACAAGGTTTTTCTTTCGATCAGGTTTAAACCACTGACCCAATTATTGAATTAAGAACCCAACTGATAGAGAAATGCAGTTCTTTAAACAAAAATGGCCGCTTAGTTCGGTGCTAAGTTGTCATTTTAGGATTAAGAACTTTGCCTAAATCGAAATAAAGTTCGAAATACAAGTACTGGCTCAATAGTTTAGGCTAGAACTAAAGTTAGGTTCCGTTTTCTAATAAGACGGCTTAAGTTTTGAGTTGAGCTGCACGATTTCTGACAAATGCGTGCACTGACTGGACAGGTCCACTCAATCTGTGTGGTTCTTTCCTCAAAAGACCATTTGAGACATCGATCTACATGATCTTCATATCATCTGACCAAGATTATATCTGGACTTTAAAACATAGTGTGACCTCTGAGTTTGTTTCGGCCTTTCTTCTCAGAGTAGTCAGCTAGGAAACGCCGACCTCATCTAGTTTTTAAAATATGATTGACGTTTAAAAGTGTTTGTGCAAACCTACTTACAAAAATAAAATCATTTATCTTTTATAAACAAAAGACAATCCCATTTTCACCTGTAACTGTAACCAGAGCCTCCTTCCTCACCGCGCCTGCGTTTGGGAGGGATGCCCTAAAAACGACAATGCTAACGGCCTCGCACCCCATTTTGTGGCTGGACCACGTCAATGACCTCCAGGGTAACGACTGTCCACCTTTATTGGACAAGGGTTAATAGGTATGGATGGGATCATCGGACACCTGATGAAAAACTAATGGATTTCAGTTCTCCTTGTTTTGTATCGGCACGAAACAATAAAAATCCCCAAGAAACCCAATAAATATGTAAAAAAAAATATCCGATCCGTGAGGGGTTCTTTGTTAAAAATACGCAGTGTGTTGTTTATCATAGACTAACTGTTTATTGGGAAAGGAAGTTATACATAGCTGGCATTAGTAGATTATGTTATGTATTTTCATGTGGTCTTCAGATTCAGAAAAAAAAAATGACCCGCAATTATTTTTTAATCAGTAATTTTAGCTTGAAATATGTGGCATAACGTGGGCGCAGGCAACCGTCGTGTAGTTTGTGGACTTTGGTGAAAATTAGGTAATTTTGATACAAATTGGGATAGTTTTGGGACTAAAAACGTGCGTTTTAAATATCGATACTTAACTTTTTTATTTTCAATAAATGTTATTTCATTACCGTGTTTAAGTGCCCCTTTCAGGCTTTTTTTTTACACATTGTAGGATAACTCATGCTGTGGTAAGCTGCCTAGCTGACCAGATAGCGCTAGACATTTTTATAGCATTACAGCCCTATCTGCCATTTTTAGATCTTTGGCAGTCGTTACGGGTTTTCAGAAGTCTAAAAGTCTAACAAGCAGTTTTAGGAAGGGGTATCGTATTACCCAGTAACTGGGTTATGGAGGTGAGGAGGAGGAGGAGAGGGAGTAGACCGTAATCCCCCACGCCGCCCAGTGCGGGTTGGTAGATGTTACATGTCTTCGAATTTTTGTTCTACGATATGTTTCCTCACGATGTTTTCCTTCACCGTTTTGAGAGCAGTGGTGATTAAATAATTTCGATAAAGTAAAGTGCCTTTTTCGAATCTACGACATACAGCTCGCCGCGACCGTTACCACTGGGCCACTACTGCTCCAAGGAAAGGCAGTCGCTGCATGTAAAGTACTTGTAATCAGCTGCATGCGGAGACTGGACCCCAGCATAGTAGGGAAAAAGCTGGCAGATGATAATGTCGAAATGAAACCAAGGCAAATGCGACAAACCAATCACATCATACAATGCAATATAAAACATTATAACTATCACAAATATTGACATATCACAAAATAAACACGGTTTGTTTCCACTGTGACGATCGTTGCGTCAGCGCAGCTGTCATTGTGTGTGACAGTGCGTCACTTTGTCATGCGTTGAGTGCGTCATATACGCATGCCTCGTGTAGGACAGGGTCAAAGGTTGTGTATGCACGTATTTTGAATCTTATCTGAGTTATAGCTGTGTAACATTACACCAATGACGGAGATTAAAATATTGTGCTAAGCAACCAACTGGCTTTCTCTATGAGTTTTGTCTAGCGGTCATAAGTGGTGACTGCAGCCCGATTCAAACGTTATGGCGGCTCTGAAGTGCGCTACTCGCTGCGAAGTACCTCACCCCTCACCCCCGCTGACAGGTGAATTTGTTACTGCGCAGCGACTCGCCTCATGTTCTGAGCCGGCGTAAAGAAGGAAGAAACTGAACGCGACCAGCTCTTTTAAACCGCGTTCAAGAGCTCTCAGTGTCAATATTCCACAACAATTACACACTGACAGTGTCTTGGCAGGTCCTAAGCTTGGTTATCAGATTGGGCATTGCATAGTAGAAACGACAGTAGCTCATTTCTGGTCATTGCAAAAATATGTGCATTAAAATTAAAACATATGTTTGCATACATAATTAAATAGGTCCACTCGAAGTGCCACACCACTTCGAGTGCTTCAACACTTAGAGTGTTCTTTCCTCAAAAGACCATCTCGGACACTAGTCTACATGGTCCCCATATGATATGACCAACATAATGTCTGGACATAAAAAGAGACTGTGACTGTGACCACACAGCTGATTTCGGTGTTTCTTGGAGTTTTAAAATATAATTTATTTTTGGCGTGTAAAAGAGTTTGTTTTAAACCAATTTACAGAGAGAATAAAACTTAAATTGAACCTGCACCCTAATTGCGTAACTCACGATCAATCGGAATCGGTTTCATTTTGACAGTTCAACAACATTCATTGCGTTATTTACGTTGTTGAGCTGACACATTTTTTGAACATATGAAGCAATGGATTAGCAATATCTTTCAAACTGATTCAGATTGATTGTGTGTTACGCAATTAGGGTGCTGTTCTTGAATAACCAAAAAAACATTAAAAATTTCACATTTCGCAAAGCCCATACCGCCCTGGGGGCTTACCACCATCTGTTATAGCAGGGCGGAAGTCGAACTGCACTGTTTTTTTTATTCTATGTGTATTGTTCGAATGAATTCTTCTGTCCTTTTCATAATGAAATAGAAAGAAAAAGATGCACTGAACTTAAATTTAGTTTAATTTGTGAACAAGGGAATCGGCGCCAATGCAAATATTTCTGCACTAAACGGATATAGACGCTACTGTGGAAAGTACAGTAGCGTTCATATCCGTGATTGATAACACTAATCTTTTGCCTAACTACTATCACTGATATCTAAATCAGTGTCTGTGCTAGAGAGAGTTGCTGATAAAAGATAGTAATGATCGATCAGCGGCTATTAACAGACTAACGATGTTGTTCATATTGATATTAGCTGATATTCAAACGCAGTGATTACTAAACTGGGCAGGAAAAACCCACCCTGACCCTGTATAAATGACTACCGTCTGGCCGCGACCTCGTCCGCGTGGAAATGCTCGTTCCCCCGACACGACCATCGCATCCCATCGCCTTCCCGCACTATAACTTCGTTTTTTACTTAGCCTTCTCTCTTACTTTTTGCTCGGCTCCTGGGGATCCTAGCGCGATGTTAATAGCATATAGAAGGCCTCAAGAATTGGGCTACCAAATACAAAAAGATTATGAAATCCGACTAGTAGTTCCAGCCATTAGCGTGAAAAAAAAATCAGTTGATCCATAGATTTATGTTCGCTTATCTCGACATAATGTATGATCAACTGATTTTATTTTTCACGATTTCTGGGTTGGTCCCGTAGTAAAAGTGGTTCATAATGATGAGTACAATGACCCCTTTTAAGGATTAAAACGATCAAAATTTAACGGTGTATAAAAATATAGTCAAACTCAAAGCATTTATTTAAATTAAACCATTTACAGGCACTTTTGAATTGTCAAAATGAAATAGTCGGTCAGTTTGTCAGAAAGTTGAAGCTAGTTAGTATATTGTATAGTGCAGTATATAGTATATTATAGAGATACAGATTGAGGAGGTCTTAATTGGACTGCAGGGTGAAAAATTTACACAGAAAATGAAGCACGATTTTCGAAAGAACTAAAACCGGCCGTAGCTCATCTTGAAAGAAAGAAAAAGGGACGCACAGAAACATAGAGAAAGCTTTTTTCTATTCTCACAGATTCAGTTTTTACCCTGCAATTTCGTTTGTAAAGGCACTCTGAATATTAGAGGATTTTAAGGTTTTGTGGCGCATCCTCTCTTCGTCGTCGCAAAAAACAGTGTCTTTCTTTTCTTCGGGAGTAATGTGTGTCTAGTCTAGACATTTTAAAGCCCTTAAAACTAGTCTAGACAGACCAACACTTAAATGAGCGGTTACTAAAGCCGTTTCAACACCCTGTGAGGTGGGTCGCATTACAACTATTTGCTAACTGCATCGGATATATAGCATAATCAGCCTATAATGTTCCCACTGCTGGGACACAGACCTCTCTTTGAGAGGGAGTGGGTATAATCTACCACACGGGCGGGTTGGTAGATGTCACGTGACACATGTCTTCGAATTTTGGGATGGGATTTCCCATCGGTAAACATGACGAACTTCCATACAAACTTTTATTCCCTATTCAATACGCTGAGGGGATGAAAATCCTTCCTTAGTATTTCCTATCGGTACACAAGGAACTCATGTGCCAAATTTCGTGGTCATGGCTCCTCAACGTTGGCGATAAGGCCCCCTGGGGGCGTTTGCGACTTTTAGGTGGCAGTAGAAGATTCAGAGAAAATTATACATCCTATCTTACGATTATATGCATAATTATACACGTTTAAATAAAATTGTGGCAATAGCTGTTTGTTTGTTCAGGCGGTAAGTGCAAAAAATTGGGGGGGTTCTGGAAAAAAAAATATTCTCAAAGTAGGCGGTTTGCAAAATAAGGTTGTAGGGTATAATGTGCGTAAATAGGTAGGATGTGCGTTGTCTGTCAGTAAATGAATGAATACAGGATTTTTATCAAGTCGAGAAGATAACCTCGATTCGAGCTGACACTGATCGAGTCAATGATCGATTTATTCACAGATTTACCCACCCGCGTGATTTAAAAGTGATAGCTATTTTTAACCGTCAATGTCAAAAAGTGCAGTGTGTGTTTATTAATGTTCATTATACATTTGCTTGTGAATGTTTCTGTTAATGTTACTGGGTTGTTGAGGTCAGATATAGGCAGTCGCTCCATATAAAACAAAGACTGGTATTCGTATAGCTGCATCTGGTTGGGAAAAGATTAGGCAGATGCCGTTTGTGAATGTTTCTCATGAGAAATAATCGGGATCGACTTGTGACCGTGCTGTGTGATCAGTTAATAAATAAGCTCCGTTTTGATCCGAAATCAGTCGAGTCGAGTTATTCTGAAACTTGCTGGCAACACTTAAAGATCTGTGAATGTTTGTCTGTCTGTTTGTTTCGTTTTCACGACAAATCTGTATGGTTCTTTCCTCAAAAGACCACCTCAGACACTTACAGAGGTTACAACCAACTTGTTATATTTTTTTTTTCTGTTTGTGTTCTTTTTATTCGTCATGATTGCCGCAAATAAACGTATATATCCTTTCTTTCTTCTGTATACGCTACTGTTACGCCGCGTAAACGCAACGTCAAACTAAAGCACCCTAAGAAATTCAAAAACAAAATTATCACGGATGGAGCCGCAGACATAGCCTGTGTTATCAAATCTCAGTTCAATGAAAGATTTACTTCGAATCATATGACACAATTTGATAAGGAATCCTACTACTTATGAAATTATCAGCTGATCTACAATTCTGATTTATTGGTTATATTTTGAGGGCTTGTAATAACAGCCGCACGGGTCGATCGATCAGGTTAAACTACGCTGACCGCGGTTGGTCTGTGGATGGGTGATCATCTTTACATCCCCTCCGTGCCTCGGAAAGCACGTTAAGCTGTTGGTCCTGTCCTGGCTGTCATTCTTGGATCTTTGACAGGCGTTACGAGTCGTCAGAAGCCCGAAAGTCTAACAGCAAACAGTCTTACCAAAGGGTATCGTGGACCCAGTAACTGGTTTGTGGAGGTCAGATAGGCAGTCGCTCCATGTAAAATACTGGTATTGAGCTGCACCCGGTTAGACTGGAAGCCCCAACATAGTTTAGAAAAGGCTAGTCAGATGATGATGATCCTGGTTTTAGTTACTGAATGCATTATGATGACAATGTTTTGAAACATGTTTTTATAAACGTAGAAACATGTTACAAAACATTGTGTCATATATAAAGATATGACACAACAAACTTTGGCATTCAGAAAACGTTTCACATTTCTTAAAAAATGTTTTGCTTATTTTCCATTGTGCGGCCCAAACAATACATACATACAATTGCTATCACTTTGTGTTCGATTCTCTATCTCGAAAATTCTTGATCGAATCACGACAAAATATTATCTTTACTATTAATAAAGAGTTGGTTGAACGCGCTAATCTCGGAAACTACCCGTCGGATTTGAAAAATTATTGAAGTGAAAACTTCTTTAGCAGCGTTGTGCACTTTTGTTGTGATGGGTAAAAAATGTTTAACTCGCGTAAGGACACGTGACCTGATCGAAAATTCGTAAGACGGAACTCGCGTCAGGAAACGTGACCTGATCGAAAATTCGTAAGACGGAGGGAGAGTAGACCGCATTCCAAAATATCTAAAATGCACAACGTTAATATTCAAGTTTTCACTTCTGCCGGCACTCACGGAGTGCAACCCGTTGCTTTTTTTTTTGCATTTGATAGCCCAATTCTTGAGGAAGGCTATTCAACATCACGCTAGGTGCCTTAGGAGCCGAGCAAAAAATAAGAAAGTCAGAAAGAACGCTAAGCAAAAACGAAGTGTTGCGAAAGAGTGGGTCGGGAGTACAACAATTTGACGCGGACGAAGTCCCGAGCAGAAGCTAGCATAAAGATACGAATGGAATCAAAGACATCATTCAAATATTGAGAACCTCCTGCTTTCGAAGTTGGTTAATAATAATACAATTACCATCTAATAATATCTCGTTCATTAAAAGTTTTAGTCAATTTCCCATTTTTTTGTGTGTCAAGAACTCATCATTTTGCAAACCATAAATATTTACAAAGCATAGCTGTTTAAAACACAATCCGAAAAAAAAAAACCTTTGTGGTAAACCAAAAATGTTTTTAAAACAAATTAGGTCGACAAAGTCAACAGTTGTCTATGATCAATGACCTGTTAGTAAACATAAGTGACCTAGAACTGACTGACTGACTCATTTGTGACTCAAATTTTCCTATGGAGAAATTGTGAAATAAACATGTTTTGGTAATATGAACCTTATTTCTATGGAGAATGACTCAGTTTTCCTTGAGGAGGATTGAGTTATGACTTTCTTTTTGACATTGGTCATCAGATCACTATTTTAAATGAGTTTTGGAAATATGGACCTTGGATAATTCGGGTTATGATTCAGTTTCCTTTGAAAGTTGGATTAAGTTGATGAGTTTTTGACATTGATGATTGTTTTTTGTTATTAACAGAATTTGCATGTGGCATTGCAATCATAATAGAAAGTAGAAAAGACAAGGTTGTTTTTTAACTGGCAACAAAATTGAATAGTAAGTATGCATATTTCATAATAATGTAAGTATAATTTTATGAAATACTGCAAAGACAGATTTGTCAAGATTTTTTTTTTAAATTAATTTTTTAATTTTATGAACACAACAAAAAAAAAACTTTATTTTTACATTACACGCTATACAATTTCTGAATAGTCCAAAAGGTCG
Source organism: Apamea crenata (assembly GCA_949629185.1). NCBI lineage: Eukaryota > Metazoa > Arthropoda > Insecta > Lepidoptera > Noctuidae > Apamea > Apamea crenata. The sequence continues at coordinate 10,482,627 of OX451379.1, read as the reverse complement.
TGTCTGTAAGTGTCAAACTAATCATCACAAAATAAACACAGTTGCAGTATTATTTTCCATTATAACATTTGATTAATTAAAAGAAAGTAGCATTATTGTCTCTGACTGTAAAACTTAAGTACTTGTAATTATTTTCCCCTTAAATTAGTCATGGTGTTTATATGACGAAGTTCTCAGTAAAATGGTGACTAATTATTTGTGAAAGTATCTACTTTACATATTTCTAATGAAAATCATGTACTTCCAAGTACTAACATCACACCTATATTCCAAGAAGTGTATTAAGTTAAGACACCATTATGAGATGTGGACTAAAAGCGATGTAGTCATTTTGCGACTTATGTATTTTAAGATTTAGACATCATGAGATTTGGACTAAGAGCGACGCGCGACGTGGTCAATTTGCAATCCAATCATTCTGATACCAACCCACCCACATGTTGTTTTTTAAGTCTTTATGAGCTCAACTGTCACTAATGAGACTCAATTACTTTTTCTATTGTTATCCTTACATCATAATTCTCCTGCCCTTATCCCAATTTATTTGGGGTCAGCGCAACATGTGTTTTTTTTCCACACTTCTCTATAGAGGCTTAAAATGATTGCCATCAAACATACACAAATCCAGACACCGGGTGGCTACTGAGAAATTCATGATGGAAAAACTCAACCACACTTTATACCCAAACAAGAGATTTAAAAAAAAATGTTTATTTCAATTACACAGGGCATTTAAATACATGTTATTGGAGATCACCTTTTAAGCAAAGAATTGCTTGTGTTAGGAGATTGAACCTAGAACCCCAGTTCAGTAGTGGAGCTTGTGACTACGAAACCAATGAGTTATTTCTCAGTAAAATGGTGACTGATTGTTAGTGAAAGTAATTTACATATTTCTGATGAAGCAGAGGTGCTTCCCAGTATTTATAGCTAATTATCATTAGCTGTAATTGTTATAATTAGCATTTAATGTGGATCTTGGAAATTGATGTGTGGGCTTTTTACATTATGTGGGAAATTACAAGTCCTAATGAAGTGAAAGGAATGTATAATTGATACATTAAAAAATTGATAGTTCTTGATTTTTGATCATTGGCAAAGTGAACATTATTTTGTTGTGAGTAAAAAAATTTGTAATAAGATTTTTTTTTTTTTTGTTAAAATGAAAATTCAGAGTAGGTAAAAATACCTATGTAACAAGAAGTTTTTTTTTTCAATATAAAATAAGTAAGTACTTATTATGATTGCTAAAGACACACCTCAAAATACCTATATAAACCTACACTAACAGTTTAAAAAGTTATAATCTTTTACTCAATAAAGTGAATAAAGTAGTTAACATGAAATATATGCTTGAAAGTCCACAAAAAGAAAATTTATAGAACACTTCAATAAAGATTTTGTTACTTGAACTAAAAGTTGAGATAAAATCTAGAAAAACAAAATCAAAACAAATCACTTTGGATTTCATTTTCAAATCAAATCAAATCATAATTTATTTGATAAAACAAAGGTAAAGTAAGTACAGATCTTATGTTTGAGGCACAGAGCACTATGTTATACCAGGAGACGTACAAATATGATGTGCACTAAAATATTCGAAAATCATGCATAATTATAAATTTAACAATTACATATTATTAATTTAATGCTCCAATTATGTCATACCTAAATGAGGAAAAATAAAAAAAATTGGATTCTTTGTTAGATATTGTCAAAAGTAGATTATCAGATTATGAAACTGGGTCAGTATATACAAAATATCACATAAGACCATCTCAGAAATTTATTTAGAGATCACAATATTATGAAACTTGATGCCATTTTTGTAAATTTTAAGTAATTTGTCTTAGATTAAAGAATATTTTAGTTCAAAACTAGTATGGTTATAAGATATCCTTAAAAACTATTTGAATAATGTTAACTCCTGCTAAAGTTAACAATAAATTCGAAGTCAATTTCATTAAGTCCAAAAAGAAAAGTAAAAAAAAGTTTCAATTTTCAAAGTTTTTTCTTCTAGAACTTTGCAGTTCACTCCAGATAGAACACAAAGAGGTTCTAATGCTATCTGTCACCTTAATATCTACTATCACAGTTCATCACCAAATGAATGAAAAAAAAAAACTTACCAGAGCTGAACATCCTTCCCAACATAGTGTTAGGGTGAGCTGTGAACTGCGCTGGGTCCACCACGAATCTAGTATTGTCCACCACCAGCGTTATACGGTCTTCTCCAAGCTGGTTCTGAGTCTTCTGCCCATTCCTGGTCGGTTCTTGAGCAGTCGACGTCGAGGGCGTCGGAGTATTCGCGGTCAAATTTTTCGGCGGCATCGTCGGACGCGTTCGGATATTAGGACCAGTACGCTTCGATAACCGCTTGCGACGCTCCTCGTCCCTTCTGTACTCCTCCGTATCACTACTACTGTCTGGATAAAAGAAGGGACGTCGTTCGGTCATGGCCTCAGGGCCCTGAGTCTGCGAGTCTGACATAGGCGTTTGCTCGTCCCCACGAGCCCTTACATCACGGTCGACGCTCCTTTGTCCACGCGACGGCAATCCGTTACTGGAGGCCGTTTTAGATTTTATTACAATTTATTCTAGTAAATTTTATAGAAAGGATTTTCGCAAAAACGTCAACGTAACAAGTTTGACAGTTTGTAGTGGGGTTGTCAGAAGCTAATATGGCTTTCGAGGCATCAGTGTTGCTAGTTTTTGTGCTAATGAGATAAATAAACTTCTTTAAGAAAATGATAAAATAACGTCATTTTGTTGCGTTATCTCAGCCAATTAAAAGTTCTATTTTTTGCAAAAGGGTGTTTAATCAGTATAGTAAACTTATATCGGTTATTTTTCAAGGAAAAATCCGCACGTGTGTCAGCCATGTGCGACCTTTTATTGAGGAATGGAATATTACTGCAATTTGGTTGCATTGTTAAGCTAATATAAATTCTGTGCACTTCGAGACACTCGTCAAAATTCAAGAAATTCCAAACCAAATAAAAATAACATCACAAAAATTGTTTTACGTCTGCATAAGACAATACGACCATACGACCTATGTCTGTCTTGATGAATGCATTTAAAAAAAAGTTAAAAACTTGAATGAATCGGCTGTTGACCTTTCCACTGTCAAATGCGGAAATTGGTTAAATACTACAATAGTTTTTTACTAAATAGTGTTAGTATAAACATCCCACCTAATCGAGCTGTGAATAAATGTGATAAACAACCAAAAACTAAAGTGCCGTGACGATAGCAATTGTGTAAAAAAGTGTAATCATAAGGCGACGCTCCTAGGGCGTTACTCATTTTTAACTGTAAAAATTGTAAGGAATGGAGCCAAAGGAGGAGTATCATGATCCCGATTACCCGGAGGTTCCTGTGTGCATCAAGGAGGAGCCCCCAAGCTTCTCAGAAGAGGAGAAAGTTGAGAAAATCAAAGAAATTATCAGGCGGGAATTTTTGAATGAGCTTGAAATCCGTGAAAATGAAGTCATGCTGTTAGATCAACGGTTTGTTATGTTTTTCTAACTTTGTATCTATTTAGGAAATGTTGTTGAGGTTAATTTGTGAATAAATAATATAAATTACGTATTTGTTGGACCATGTGGTGTTTTGTTGACCAGAGTTTTCCCTGTAATGTTCAATTGAATGTGTCAAATTGTTTATTATTATTATTTTGGCAAAAGTTCAAACTTTACAAAATATTTAATTAAATTAACCAAGACATTTGTAGAATACTTTCTCTCCCTAACTTTTAATACTACCTGTTTTTGAATGCATTGTATTGTTATGATAAACAACTAGTTGTTTCACAATTTGGTACAATTTAAAAACATTACTGCACATTTGTTAGGCCTCAAAATTTCATATAGAGCCCTGTCCTGGGCAAAGTAATTAGCTTTGTCCAGGACAGGGCTCCATATCCATATTTGTAAAGAAGTATTGATATGGCTTCTTTGTAACCTAACTTTCACACCTGTCAATTCCAAAATCCCATATTTATAAGTTTTTAGCAAACTGAAGTTAAGAGAGTGACTTTAAAAAATATAAACCTTCAAGTTACAAATTACATATGTGCCTGCTGCCTGCCGTCTCAAATTAGGAGTTTATAAATGATGATTAAAGTTAAGTGATATTTAAACGTCAAAAATGTACTGTTAAACAGTCCCTAATCACTACTTAATTTTGAGATTTTTTTATGAATTAAGGGGTATGTCGCTGAAGTTGGTGTTGCATAGGCAATCCCATGCTGCAGGTGGCAAAAGTGGCAGTAACCACCTTCCATCAGTCAATGGAACAATTTTCTTTCCTTTCCAATTTTTTTTTAACTTGTATCTCACTGGTGGGCAAAAATTTCGCCCATAGATAGCCTATCATAAATGCTTCCAAGCAGGGATTAAAAAGGTTCCTAAAATACCGGTATTTATTGGTTCTGTTAGTGGAATCCGAACCTGAACAGCAATCTAAATTGGAACTTTTAAGAACCTTTATTTAACCGGTTCTTCCACGCACAATGGTCCACTTGCAGGATTAAGTGCAGAAACCAAACCCATAACATAGAAAATTGGTTTTTCTTCAAAGCGAGTATTAACAGTAAGTGTAGATTAATAATTACTGACAATATTTGCTGTCACTGTATGGTGCAGACTCCCACTCGCCGATATTTTGAAGGCGAACTGAATGAAAAGATAAGCCAGGCATGCATCATACATATCTCTTCTTAGAACCTTTAAATCTGATGACACAGAACAGATATATTGGAACCGGAACCGTACCGAAAAGAAGAACCTTTTTGAGAACCGGAAGCTTAATTTGAACCGGTTTTCAAAATCAAGCCATTTATTTATCTAGGCTGAGAATTAGCACTTTTTGAATGTCAAAATTATATAAGACAGTCCCCCAAAACACCTTCCCCACCTTCTAGTGCATTAGCTGGGATGAAGAAGTGGCGCAACAAACTCCCCAGCAGCACAGCTGTCTGTCCCACTCTGTCTCAGCTGTCTGTGTCACTCATAAATAACTCCTTAATCAAAATGTATGTTGTATTGTTTTCCAGGATGTCCACATCTCGCCGATTGCTCCACCGTCTCCGGTACGCGCTAGTGAACAGTTACTACAAGGATAAGAAGTTGAAACCCACTAATGGACAGGTGCAGGATGAGATCGCTGCTCAGCATGAACCTAGAGCAAGGGCTGAGGTGAGGAAACTGGAGAAGTTAACAAATGCTATAAGTAGTTTAATAATGGCAGCTTGGAAGAGCAGTGGTGGCACAGTGGTAACAGCCGCGACTTACGTGTTAGAGGTCGGGGGTACGAACCCACACAGGCACTTTGTGTAAATAATTTGATCAGCAATAGTCTTAAAACGGTGAAGGAAAACATCGTGAGGAAACCGGCATGTCTGATAACCAAAAATTCGAAGACATTTGACATCTACCACCCCGCACTGGGCCCGCATGGTAGATCGGAGCCCACTCCCTCACCGAGAGGAGGCCTGTGTCCCAGCAATAATAATAGAAACTCCTATCAGACTATGAGAGTAAAGTAACAGAGAGTGTCTGGGCACGCACGTGTGCACTATAATATCTCCAGGCGTACCTGACTAATCTTAGGATTAGCCACCGTGACCGAAACTCGATCGGTAGGATTTATTTTTGATAAGGCTGCAACAAAAATAAGTCTCTTTTCCTCCAAACTATTTCTAGTTTTGTACCTTTTCTTCTCAAACTATTTAACTTACTGCCCTCTGCCATACAGCAAAAGTGCCCAAGCTAAAACCCCTTATTATCACTCATTTCCACCAGGTATCCTCTACCCTGCGCGACGGCCAGCGCCGCTTGCACCCGTCCGTGCGCAAACTGCTCGGTAAGCAGACGGTCGACCTTGAGGAGATATTCAAGATCAGAGCGCCGAGGAATAAGAGTAGGAAGGACTATTCGGTGAGTTTGATTTTTTATGACACTGCTTAGTACTGTGGTGCTACTACTACTACTACTACTACGCATCACACTGACGTCATGCAACATCCTGCATCGCGCAATCAGAGTTTACCGTGCGACTAGCATACATATATACAACGTCCTGACATCTATCGTTGGGCAGTTGCCCACCAGACACCCGCCCCGCCGGGGTGGGGCGGGGGAACAAGACATTTCACGCGGACGAAGTCGCGGGCAGAAGCTAGTCTTAATAACCCACCCCGTCGTTCATTTTCGTTTAGCGTTCTTCTGGAAAGAAAGAAAGAAAATACGACGCAAACATGACGCATAAAAATGAACATAAACACACATAAAAAAAATAACAAGTTGGGGGTAAACATGCGTCACATTCACGCAAAACGGCCATCGCTCAGCATAATTCTCAGACCCTATATGAGACAGAGCCCAAGCGCTGGTTTTCAGCGGCAGCCGACGTTGACGTAATGTCAACCAGTGCAGCATGCAATTATCTATACATATATATAAAATTCAAAGTCCTGACTGACTGACTGATATATCAACGCACGGCCTAAGCCGCTGGTCCTAGAGACATAAAATTTGGAGGGTATGTTCTTAGTGAAGTGTAGGTATCCACTAAGAAAGGGTTTTTCGAAATTCCACCCCTAAGAGGGTGAAATGGGGGGATTTTGTTTGTATGGAAAATCTTATTCCTTGAGTTAATAAACTTAAAACTTGGCACCAATACGAAGCAAATAAAGCGCCAAAAAAAGCGCGTTATTAGCGCGCGCTAAGTAAATTATGAAGTTTGCCATTTTATATTTTCCTAAACTACCCGCTAAAACTGAACTGAAAATAAAAAAGCGGGACTGGGGGGTTTCAAAGTTTGTATGAAAGAATTTTAGCGCGCGGTCCGATTAATTCTAAACTCAGTATTAATACCTAGGATCGAAAGTAAAGAATGATGTCTACCAAGGTTTTTCGAAAATTACCCCTAACGGGCTGAAAAGGGGTAGTCAATTTTACAGGGGAGGATTTTACTGCATGGCTTGATTAACTCGAAAATTAGCATAAATAATCTTTGAGTCAAGTTATGAATACATCCCAGACGATTTTTTTTAATTCCACCCCTGTGGAGGTGAAAAGCGGGGATACAGTTTATATGAAAAAGAAGATTTTTATAAACTTGAAACTTTTCAAGAATACTCGCCTAAGTAAGTAATAATTTTTTCAAAACTACCCCTCAAACGGGGATATAGGGGTGTTGAAGTTTGTGTGGACGAATTTGAATGCGCGGTCCAATTAAAACGAAACTCAGTATTAATACTTTTGACAGAAAATAATTAATAATAAGTATGTAAAGTTATCGAAAATTGACCCCTGACGGGGCAAAAAGGGGTAGGAAATTCGATTTTTAAGGGCGGGATTTTAACTTGAAACTGTATGTTACATTTTCACACCTAAACCACTGAACTTCTGATTTGGCAAAGAACATACTGATCCTGGGAAAGGACATACTTTTTATCCTGGTAGCACGTTCCCGTGGGATAAATTCCGACATCCACGCGGGCGAAGCCGCGGGCAGAAGCTAGTACATAAATAAATAAAAACAGAAACAAAATAAACCATTGCAACATATGTATGATTATAATTTCATCTTGAGTTTATTTCGTTATGCTCGGTTCGTAAGGGTTGTAACGTGATGTTATATATAGCCTTTAGCCTTCCTCAAGAATTAGGCTATTAAATGTAAAAAGATTTTTTCAAATCCGACTGGTAGTTACAGAGATTAGCGCGTTCAAACAAACTCTTCAGCTTTATTATCACTAGATAGATTCGTAATTTCGTATAGATCTCGGTTGCGAAGCACAAATGCATATTCAATCTGACTATAGTGCATTTCGCGAACGCGTATAGCCCCAATGGATATAGTGTCATCCCAATTGTTGTAAGTGCTTCATTGTGTACCAATTTCGCCGGCTCGGGCAAAGTGTTACTGGGATTTTCCATTAGGAAATTCTATATAGTAGCCTAGGGTCTTGGTTTGTGCTCTGTTTATGCCAATGGACTCGCTCCCTTTTATATAATTAGAGTACTTGGTATATATTATATGTTTTAGTTATGTATGTCAGCTGCCTAGCCTTTTCCCAACTATGTTGGGGTCGGCGACCAGTCTAACCGGATGCAGCTGAATACCAGTATGTTACATGTTGCGACTGCCTGTCTGATCTCCACAATCCAGTTACTGGGTAATATGATACCCCTTGGTAAGACTGGTTGTCAGACTTTTGGGCTTCTGACGACCCGTAACGACGAGACAGGACCAACGGCTTAACATGCTTTCCGAGGCACGGAGGGGCCTTGGTATGTGAAGATGGTCACCCATCTACGGACCAACCGCGGCAAGCGCAGCTTAACCTGATCGATCGACCCGTGCGGCTGTTATTACTTAGCCACAAGCCCCTACAACTTTTATTTTGTATGTACTTATTGTATTATGTAAATGGTTCAAAGTCAAACCATATATTTCAAATAGGCACATAAAAGGCACTTTTGAACGTCAACATTTACAAGAAAATAATAGAATTGATTCTAGCCCCCTCAGATGCCGGAGGTCAGATAGGCAGTCGCTCCATGTAAAATTAAAATACTGCAATGGTATTCAGCTGCATCCAGCTAGACTGTAAGCCGACCCCAACATAGGTAGTTGGCTAGTTGGGAAAAGGTTGAGCAGATTAAATGGATCGTAGATGGCATTAAGCACGTCAACTGGCGAATTGTGGGTGTACTGTAGGTACACCTCTGCTGCACCCTTTGGGTAAATACAGGCGTGATGTTATGTCATGTAATATTTTTGATAATATGTGGGATACTTACCTGAAATAAATTTGGTTTTATTTTTATTACACGGAGAAGAAATAGAAGCTCGAAAGTCTGACAACCAGTCATCGTATTACACAAAAAACAAAATACCCAAAAAACGGGTTGTGGAGGTCAGATAGGCCGTCGCTAGACTGGAAGCCGACGCCAACATATGTAGTTGGGAAAAGGATAGGCAGTCGCTTCGTGTAAAATACTGGTATTCAGCTGCATCCGGTTAGACTGGAAGCCGACCCCAACGTAGTTGGAAAAAGGCAGGCAGATGATGATGAATTTGTATTATTTCCCGCAGGCGATGCTCCAAAAACGTAACTACACGATCTCAGCGGACACGACGAAGACGTTACGTCCGGACCGGAAGCCGGACGAGACCATGTTGGAGATGAGTGAGGAGCCGTGCACCAGCCGGCCCAAGAAGATCCCGCGCCACCTCGACCCCAAGATCACCAATGTGGTGACCTTGGATGAGGTCACGAGGAATAAGATGAAGTACCGATATAGGATTGTTGTTGGTGAGTAACTTGTAACTTGAAATTATTCTCAGTATTCTTTTTTTTATCGTAGTACTTTTACATAACATAAGCCTCTTTTTAGGGTTCCGTTGCTAAAGGGCAAAAAACGGAACCCTTATGGATTCGTCATGTCTGTCTGTCCGTCCGTATGTCACAGCCACTTTTTTCCGAAACTATAAGAACTATACTGTTGAAACTTAGTAAGTAGATGTATTCTGTGAACCACATTAAGATTTTCACACAAAAATAGAAAAAAAAACAATAAATTTTCGGGGGTCCCCATACTTAGAACTGAAACTCAAAACATTTTTTTCATCAAACCCATACTTCTCTAACGCATTATTTAAATCAGTACCATTAAAACATCAACGAAGTTTTTGCCTTTGTTTCTGTTAGTATGAACAAAGAATTCAGAAAAAAATCAAAAGGAGTATGTAAAATCGTAGCCCATCATCATCAGCCTATTTTCAGCATGGACTGCTGGTCCATGCTGAAAATAGGCCTCTCCAATTGCACGCCATTCCGGAGACCAATGTGTACGAAGAATCAAATAAGCCGTCTAGCATCTGCTGCAAGGCAACGAGTATAACGATGTCATCTGAAAATCTCAAGTGTGAGATGTACTCGCTGTTGATGTTAATGCCGCGTCCTTCCCAGTTCAGCGTCTTAAGCACATCCTCCAATGCGTTAGAGAAAAATTTCGGGGAAATTACGTCCCCTTGTCTCTTTCCTCCACGCAGTGGGATATGTTCAGTTCGTTGGTCCCGAGTTTGGACATCTCAGCACTTGGATGTATCGCCACTTGACTTGGCATCGCAGCAGAGACTCCAAAACCAGGTCTAGATAGATAGATAGAGTCAAAAGCCTTCTCATAGTCCACAAAGGCAAGACATAGGGGCCAATTATTCTCTTCGGACTTCTGTATAATTTGCCGCACTGTGTGGATGTGGTCTATGGTACTATATCCTCCTCGAAAGCCAGCCTGCTCTGGTGGCAGAACTCGTCGAGTCTTCGCGTTAGACGATTTGTGACGACTCTTTAAAACAAGTTACGTGGCTTAGGAGCGAAATGAGTCTAGAAAAAGACAACGCTTCTTCGCCACGCTAATGGAGTTCTCCCAGAGAATAGATTGAAGAGCTCCCGAAGCTCTTTCATCACAGGACTTCCTGGAGCTCGGTCGTAATCCCGTCCCCACCAGGGGCATTTTTAAGCTTTTTAAGTGCCGCCTCGATTTCGTCTTGGCTGACTTCTGGCAGGTGTTCAGAGAGGCGGGTTAAGGTTGCTCTGGAGTCCTCATTTTTGAGATCAGGTCGACATGCATGCGATGCGTACAAATGGCCGTAGAAGTTCTCGACTTCCGAAAGGATCTCCGGCTTCGAAACGACGATATCCGCACTAGATTTGGTCAGCTTCGTCAGGTGCCTCCTCCCAAGTGATTGAACGAACACTTTCGACCCCTGGTTTTGCTCAATCGCTGTCTCTATAGAACGTGTATTGGAGCGTCGGTCGCGACGTATCAATGTTCAATTTTTTTTTGTTGAGTTTGGTTTTCACGTCGTTTCGTCATAATATGCTCCAAAAGTTTGGACTGCTTGCCCTTACGCCGCATTTTGCAAAATCGTGTACCTTCCTCCCTGATGATGTCCACCATTTGTTCGAGCGCCTGATCGACGTCATTTGTGGTTTCCGCAGTAGTGAATCGGTTCTCTAGGTGACCAGGTCTGACTGGAACTCCAGAGAGGCAATTCTTGACTGCTGCGCTGCGTGTCGCGGATTCGATTCCCGCATCTGCATTTTGACAAGTTTTTGACATTTGTTTGTCGCTAAGATGAGACTGCGACTAGATTTTGAACGTTTTAAATTACGAGAATTGGCCTTCTGATCATAGTTTGGAGCATACTTGGACGGAGTAGCCTAGTCTTCATCAAACGAGTTTGCTCGGGCTTGAAGTTGATATTCAGAGAGCCTCAAACAAGTATGTGATCACTGCTGCAAACTTTCACTAGGTTGTCACAGGGTTTGGTTTACCAGGAACCCTACTTCGCCTTGGGATAGCTGGTCTCCCTCTCAAAAATATAAAAGGTGGTCCAACTCAAGGGTTATTGTGTCCTCCCCCTCTCTTCGGGCTTCACTCAACCCAAGAATGTACTACGTCGCCAAGGTCAGTTGGGTTTGGCGGCCATTCGTAACCCGGGGATTTTTCGCACCTTTCCGTTACCGTGACCGCCGCCAAAATCAAACATAAACTATGCTATCATTTACACAACTCTCAAAAATTATTTTTTTACCATTTTTTTTTTTGTTTCTGCCCAGGTAACACCTCCAAATACGCTCCCCCCGCGTCCCGCCTAGACCGCTCCACGCACCTGTGGCTGCTGTACGTGCGGGGCCCCCCCGGCGCGCCCGACATCTCGCGCATCGTCACCGCCGTCACCGTGCGCCTGCACCACTCCTACGCGCCGCACCACCAAGTGCACATACAGTGAGCAAATACACCTTAGTCATACATATGTGTAGAGTGACGTAGCTACATCTCGCGCATCGTCACCGCCGTCACCGTGCGCCTGCACCACTCCTACGCGCCGCACCACCAAGTGCACATACAGTGAGCAAATACACCTTAGTCATACATATGTGTAGAGTGACGTAGCTACATCTCGCGCATCGTCACCGCCGTCACCGTGCGCCTGCACCACTCCTACGCGCCGCACCACCAAGTGCACATACAGTGAGCAAATACACCTTAGTCATACATATGTGTAGAGTGACGTAGCTACATCTCGCGCATCGTCACCGCCGTCACCGTGCGCCTGCACCACTCCTACGCGCCGCACCACCAAGTGCACATACAGTGAGCAAATACACCTTAGTCATACATATGTGTAGAGTGACGTAGCTACATCTCGCGCATCGTCACCGCCGTCACCGTGCGCCTGCACCACTCCTACGCGCCGCACCACCAAGTGCACATACAGTGAGCAAATACACCTTAGTCATACATATGTGTAGAGTGACGTAGCTACATCTCGCGCATCGTCACCGCCGTCACCGTGCGCCTGCACCACTCCTACGCGCCGCACCACCAAGTGCACATACAGTGAGCAAATACACCTTAGTCATACATATGTGTAGAGTGACGTAGCTACATCTCGCGCATCGTCACCGCCGTCACCGTGCGCCTGCACCACTCCTACGCGCCGCACCACCAAGTGCACATACAGTGAGCAAATACACCTTAGTCATACATATGTGTAGAGTGACGTAGCTACATCTCGCGCATCGTCACCGCCGTCACCGTGCGCCTGCACCACTCCTACGCGCCGCACCACCAAGTGCACATACAGTGAGCAAATACACCTTAGTCATACATATGTGTAGAGTGACGTAGCTACATCTCGCGCATCGTCACCGCCGTCACCGTGCGCCTGCACCACTCCTACGCGCCGCACCACCAAGTGCACATACAGTGAGCAAATACACCTTAGTCGTACATATGTGTAGAGTGACGTAGCTACATCTCGCGCATCGTCACCGCCGTCACCGTGCGCCTGCACCACTCCTACGCGCCGCACCACCAAGTGCACATACAGTGAGCAAATACACCTTAGTCATACATATGTGTAGAGTGACGTAGCTACATCTCGCGCATCGTCACCGCCGTCACCGTGCGCCTGCACCACTCCTACGCGCCGCACCACCAAGTGCACATACAGTGAGCAAATACACCTTAGTCGTACATATGTGTAGAGTGACGTAGCTACATCTCGCGCATCGTCACCGCCGTCACCGTGCGCCTGCACCACTCCTACGCGCCGCACCACCAAGTGCACATACAGTGAGCAAATACACCTTAGTCATACATATGTGTAGAGTGACGTAGCTACATCTCGCGCATCGTCACCGCCGTCACCGTGCGCCTGCACCACTCCTACGCGCCGCACCACCAAGTGCACATACAGTGAGCAAATACACCTTAGTCATACATATGTGTAGAGTGACGTAGCTACATCTCGCGCATCGTCACCGCCGTCACCGTGCGCCTGCACCACTCCTACGCGCCGCACCACCAAGTGCACATACAGTGAGCAAATACACCTTAGTCGTACATATGTGTAGAGTGACGTAGCTACATCTCGCGCATCGTCACCGCCGTCACCGTGCGCCTGCACCACTCCTACGCGCCGCACCACCAAGTGCACATACAGTGAGCAAATACACCTTAGTCATACATATGTGTAGAGTGACGTAGCTACATCTCGCGCATCGTCACCGCCGTCACCGTGCGCCTGCACCACTCCTACGCGCCGCACCACCAAGTGCACATACAGTGAGCAAATACACCTTAGTCATACATATGTGTAGAGTGACGTAGCTACATCTCGCGCATCGTCACCGCCGTCACCGTGCGCCTGCACCACTCCTACGCGCCGCACCACCAAGTGCACATACAGTGAGCAAATACACCTTAGTCATACATATGTGTAGAGTGACGTAGCTACATCTCGCGCATCGTCACCGCCGTCACCGTGCGCCTGCACCACTCCTACGCGCCGCACCACCAAGTGCACATACAGTGAGCAAATACACCTTAGTCATACATATGTGTAGAGTGACGTAGCTACATCTCGCGCATCGTCACCGCCGTCACCGTGCGCCTGCACCACTCCTACGCGCCGCACCACCAAGTGCACATACAGTGAGCAAATACACCTTAGTCATACATATGTGTAGAGTGACATAGCTACATCTTGCGCGTCGTCACCGCCGTCACCATTTATACAAATCTACTTACAGAAATATAAATATAATATGTTTAATTAAATATAAATATAAATATAATATATTTAACAAGCGCCGTTTTATCTTTGACTTTTCTAAATCTACACCTCATAAAACCGTGCATAAACTATGTCTTACTTTTAATTTCTCTTGCCCGCCTACTGTCTCTTGTTCTACCCTAATGTTATCAGTGAAAACTTGTAATAGACTAATCCTTTACCTCTGTAAGTTTTATGAAGAAAAAAATTTTGGTTTTAAATTTCCTCTCTCTTAATTTCAGCAAACCTCCCTTCCACGTATCCCGGCGCGGCTGGGGCGAGTTCCCAGCTAAGATAGAGCTACACTTCGCGCTGCCGGAGCGCAACCGACCTGCCTCGGTGGAACACACCATCAAGCTGGACAGGAACTACACCGGCATGCAGATGTTAGGTAAGCAGATGATGTCAGAAAAGTCGGAAGTCATAAGTTTATTGCAGGGTAGTTAGGTGAATAGACCCTAGTCACCAAGGATATTTGTAAGAAATTAGGTTAAAATATACAGGGTTATTGGAAAAACACCGACAACCTCTTAAGAGGTCATTGTACTCGTCATTATGAATATGAGGTTGTTGGTGTTTTTCTAATAACCCTGTATAAGCAGACTTTATCGTCGGGAAAGTCGGAGATGATAAAAATAATTTAAAATGGTAAGGCATAACGTATTTGTACGCCGTTGACGGCAAGGCAAAGCTTTCATTAACATCTGTACTTTTCGCTTATCTACAAATAATAATATTTCAATTTGACGACATTTTGAAATACATATTTCACATATTTTAGTTTTCAATTTTCCATCGTAGCGTTTCTTCTCAAAAATATTCAGATTTCAGAGTTGGTTAAACATTCCAACAACGATTACATGTAACTATTGTGAAATGGACAAATTCTAAAACGATTTTATTTTGGCCCGTTCGAAGCTGAGCACAATACTCAATATTGTTCGTCAGTCAAAGCGCGGCCCACAGTAACAGTTTGTCATAAGGTCGCGCGTAGGGTCACTATACTCTAGCGCGCATTACCCATGACAAATACATGCACCCTTGCTTATTAAACATACAGTGCTATTACGCACTTTACGTTCTGGCGCATGAATGTCAAAATCAATCTCTACTAAAAACAAAATATTCACAAAGAAATTCTCTCCTTTCAGGCGCTGAAACTCTCATAGACGTATGGCTCTACAGTACCCCAGAAATGCTAGAATACGAGTTTAAAGAACACCCACAAACTGAACGACTAGCTGAAACAGTCATAGAGCAGAAAGAGACAGAAATAGTGCCTGAAACAATCGAAAACTGTGACACACATACAGACAATTGGGTGGAATTCTTCTCAAAGGGAACTACAGAAGTAGATGTAGACGAAATGATCATCAAACCTATTAAAAAAGAGCCAGAAGAACCGAAACAAGATGTCGAAAATGTTGCTGAAACTGAGAATGATTTGGCAGAAAAAGACACAGAGGAATGTAGTGAAGTTAGCATTAAGACGGAGAAAGAGTGGGATGTAAACTATAAGGCTGATGTTGATATTCCTAATGAGATTTTAAGTCAACCTGCATCTCCTAAGAAAAGAATAGTGAAATACATAGACCCAACCACAGGGAAAATATACTATCTAGAAATGGATAGAGCGCTAGATTTAAGTAAAGTTCAAGAAATAGTCATAAATAATACTAAAACTGCTAAAATAAGCCCAATCAAGTCAAATGGACTAAAATCTTTCAGGAAGAAAAAAGGAGTGTCCTTACTGAAACCTGAAGTCAAAAATATGTTGAAAAACACTGAAAATGTTAAAGTCCAATCCAACTTTGCTCATATAGAAAATGATCACTGTTACCTGGCAACACCGAGACGGTTCGATAGTGTTGCCAATGTAGAAATTAAGAAGGAAAAGAGTTTGTTTGATACATTGTGTTCTAGTGTTGCTAGATTGAATAATGTGCGGTGTGGAGTTAATTATTTAATTAAGAAGATTCCTTTGATTACTGACCAGGCCAGGGATTCAGATTTTGTGAAGAATTTCCCCTTTGTTGTTGAGACTGAGGAGAAGTATTGGAAATTGGATTTTGCTAAAAGAAGAAATATAGAAGTAAGTATTTATTTATTTATATATACCACCTAGAGTAATGGTGGCCCAGTGGTAACCCCCTGACTTATGAGTTGGAGGTCGTGAGTTCAAACCCAGTTAGCCGTTTTACTTGTGTAAATAATTTCATCAGCACATCACAAAAACGGTGCAGGAAAACATCGTGAGGAAACCTTGTCCTAGAACCAAAAATTCGAAGACATGTGACATCTTCCTACCCGCACCGGGCTCGCCTGGTAGATTACAGCCCGCTCCCTCTCGAAGAGAGGAGGCCTGTGTCCCAGCACTGGGAACATTATGGGCTGATAATGCTATATACCACCAGAAGATACACAGCAAAACAACTCATAATAAGTAGTGATTTCGTTACATTTTAATTTAACTTTTTACGATATTCTTAACAAAGTTCAAAATCCATTACAACCAAAAACATAGGACCTTTTTGTTACAAATGCATGAGCATTAGGTTGCTTAGCTTGGGACAAATATATATATATATTTTTTATATATATATATATATATATATATTTTTTTTATCCCTGGACATTTCACACAGCACCATTTGTCCCAAGCTAAGCAACCTAATGCTTGTGTTATGGTAACAAGATGGCTGATAAACTACTTATTATACATTTTTTTTTTGTAAATACATACATACTATAGATAGAAAAACACCCAGACTCGGAACAAATACATGTAGGTCATACAAATATTTGTTCCGTGCGGGAATCGAACCCGCGTCAATCGCTTAACCACTGCGCCAACCGTGCCGTCAAATGGTGCTGTGTGAAATGTCCAGGGATTTATTTATTTTATTTATTTAATGGTCACTCAAAAATCAACATGAATACATTTAATTAAAGTAGATAACTGATTTAGTGGCGATGAAATGTAAATTATATGATCTTATGAACACTGCTAAACAATTTATTTTTCATATTTTCCAGTGGTCCCGAGCGAAACTAATAAACAAAATCCTAACGGAGCACAGTTCGGTCATCGAACCAATATGGCGGACCAAGCAGATACTCGCCTACTCCCGCCTCCACGGCCACTACCCCATCAGAACGGAAACCATACAAATGACATCGGGACCGAACGACTGGTCATCTTGGAACGATCTCGAGAACATTCGCAAGATGGAGTCCAGTATTAAGGAGTCGTACCCAAATCCTAGTGATATCAATACACTGTCTATTTTCGATGTCAGCAATTTCTCTGAACGCAGTCGAAACTCTGATAGTGTGTCGGAGATTCCGCTTTCTGATGATGAGGAGGTTGATGTGATGTCCTTAGGTAAGAAATTCTTTATTATTATTTTAATCATAATTATACAACATTTGTTTTTGTTTAGGCTAAAGCTGATCCCCTTTATTACAAAACAAGGTTTTCCTTTCGATCAGGTTTAAACCACTGACCCAGTTATTGAATTAAGAACCCAACTGATAGAGAAATGCAGTTCTTTTTACAAAAATGACAGTTAGTTCGGTGCTAAGTTGTCATTTTAGTATTAAGAACTTTGTCTAAATCGAAATAAAGTTCGAAATACAAGTACTGGCTCAATAGTTTAGGCTAGAACTAAAGTTAGGTTTCGTTTTGTAATAAGACGGGATAAGTTTAGCCTAAACAAAAGAAGTTTTCACTTCAAAAACCTGAGTTTTTGAAGTGAAAACTTTTTTAGCGGCGTGATTCGTAAAAAATGTTAAGCTCGCGTCAGGACACGTGACCTGATCGAAAATTCGTAAGACGGAGGGAGAGTTTTTTGTGATGGGTAAGAAATGTTAAACTCGCATCAGGACACGTGACCTGATCGAAAATTCGTAAGACGGAGGGAGAGTAGACCGCATTCCAAAATATCAAAAATGCAACCCCTGCCGGCACTCCCGGAGTGCAACCCGTTTTTTTTTCGTGATTCAATGTACAAGTAATTGAAATATGAAAACCTCAAAAGGGTAGGACCTACCAGTGAGCACTATGAATGAAACATTTTTGTTGTATTTGAGGTGTAAAAGCGTTTATTATGTTATAACTTATTATAACATAACGAATATATGAAATAAATATAATTTAAAATTCCCAGGCAGGACGCGTGTGAAGACGGAAGTGTGCGGCGACAGCGCCGGCCTGACGTCACTGCCGGTGGCCGACGACGCCGAGCGCCTGCGCTTCCTGTTCGTGGAGCGCAAGTGTGCCGACATCGGCGTGGAGCTGCGCAACGAGGACGTGGGCCATGGCTACTCGTATAGGTGAGGGCTGCATCTTCAGATAACTTTTCTATACAAAACCTGTCAAACTGTCAATTTTCATAGACAAGTTTTCTGACGATTGAAAAACCGGCTCTAAGGGTCGATTTTTTTATCCGTAGGTTAAAAATAATAACTAAAAGTAAAATTTTTGCAAAATGTGTTTTTTGATCAATTTTTAGTTTATCCAATGATTATTTTTTTAACTAATAGTTAATTATTTGACCATCAACAATGATGTTATATCATTAGATAAACAATTGATCAAAAACACATTTTGCAAAAAATTTACCATTACCATTACCGTTACTATTTTTAAAAATTGGTTATGAAAATTTAATTAGGGATAAAAAAATCGGCCATTAGTTTACGTTTATAGGTTTATATTACGTATAAATTGTGTTTACAAGTAAAACTGTTGACGATGCGTTTCTCTAATGTTAGTCACCGCGTAACAGTAATCGCACTCGCTGATGTAACGTATGTATATTGATAGTAAAAAAAATTAAATTAAAAATTTTAAAAACCCCCGACACAAAATAATAATAAAAATAGTATGAATGTAAAAAGCCTAAAACAATTTAAAGAAAACTATTGAAAACATAACCACAAACAGAACAAAAAAGGTATAAACGCGAAACCCTACACGAAACAAAATAACCTTTAAATTATGACCCTACGTAAGTACGTATGAAATTTTTTGATTAAATGTTGTCCCGTCGGGGGACCGCTCTAATTATTAGCCTAACGTTCTGTTAAAGTTTAAAATAGTAGCGGTCCGAAGTTTATCTTTGATAACACTGACTAAGGTGTAACAAAACTTATTGTTATTTTAAATTTCCACAGCGCCGTCCACGCGGTAATGCTCTCAGCAGTACGGAGCTTCGCCGAAGAGTTGGTGCGAAGCGCGCTAGCCGTCAAACTGACTGAAGACTCCGCACATACGTTACCTACTGTGTGGGCTGGGTGAGTTACACTTTATATATCTATTTAGAACTAGCTTTGAAAGTCTGACAACCAGTTTTACCAAAGGGAATCTTATTACCCAGTCAATATTCAGCAGTCGCTTCATCTAAAATACTGGTATTCACATTGCATCCGGTTGAACTGGAAGCCGACCCCATCATAGTTGGGAAAGGCAGGCAGATGATGATAATGATTTAGAACTAGCATAGGCTCGTGGCTAAATGATAACATCCACACGGGTCGATCAAAGGTTTAGCTACGCTTGCCGCGGTCGGGTTATGGATGGGTTACCGTCCATTAAATATCGAGATCTCTCCGTGCCTTGGAAATCACATTAAACCGTTGGTCCCGGCCACAAGCATGGTGATTTAAGGGAATATTAGCTCGTAAAATATCCTGGGTCCCAATATTAACCCTTGTGGTACACCCGAGTTTAATTTGACGTGGCACTCGTATTTGAGGAGTGTGTGCAAAGTTTAACTACATTTTGCACTTCGCCGTCCTGTCTTGCGGTCTCTAAACAAGTTTTTAAATATTTACAGTCATATCTGGTGCTGGAAGCCTGTGATTCACCCAGACAAATGCCTTCATGGAGTCCGTACAATATCTTTAAAATATATTATATAGAATCGAGTGCTTCTAATTTAACAGACAGATTTGTTGTCCTACTTCTTCCCAGCTAAAACACTAGGGAGTGGTGAACGGCTGGCGTGCTGGGGGACTGCCTTATGTAGTTTTGACGTTCGAAAAGTGCTGAATCTCAACCCAATTTGAATGAAAGGTTTTCGAATTTGAACATTACTTATTTCATATATCTTGTCCGCAGCTCGTCGTCCACGCGCTGCCTGCTGTCGGCGCGGCACGTGCTGGCGAGCGCGACGCACAACGTGCGCATGCGCAGCCTCACGGCGGCCGACACGGGCACCAGCAAGCACACGCCGGGGGACAAGCTTTAATATACGTGCTGATTTACAAATATTGCTGTTTTATTGCAATTTACCCCAACCTTAGGTCATTTTTACCCCAACCTCATCATTTTACCCTTACCCTACTACGGCCTACCCTGTTACATTTTAAAAAGCGATTGTCGCGGAGTTTAGTTATACATATGAATACAACATAATCGCGCAATCAATTAAGTCTTAGTAATTTCTTTAATTGTATCCTTCAGTTGTTGTTTCATACCCCTCTCGCCTGCCCCGAACCCTTCTACAATTTACCTTTTTTTAATATAATTTCAGATGCGCTTGCCATAGGTAACCAGCCATTCTGACGCTCACTAAGTTTGGACTTCTGAGCCTCGGTCAAAGACCAAGTCTGAGAGCCATAGATTAGGAAAGGCAGGATACACATGTCGACAAGCTTACAGTTTAGGGATATTGGAAGGTCACCTTTCATCAGCGTCTTCATGGATCAGTCGCTTCTCTAGGCATTTTCGACGCGACGGTTAATTTATTTGATTGATTTTTATTTTAAAAGCCTTTATTATTAACTGAATAACACAAAGTGCATACAATAAGATATTATTCTAATTGTGTACAACCATATACATAACAAGTTATTAGGCTAACGTACAAACATTTTTTACTGAGTTTACTATTTTACTACTCTATAATACGAGAAGTCAATAAAAAACACTAATATTCAAAAAAGTACTAAAGTCTTAGCACTGACTTTAAACGCATACTACTGCTTACCTGCTAAAGGTAATGCACTCACTTACTATTTGGAGCACAGGGTAAAACGTTACAATAATCTAATATAACTTAGGTTTAAAGATTTATCATCGATGAGGCTAAACAAAAAATAATAATTATTCTAAACTGAGGGTAATTTGCGTAACTTTTCGCCGAGTATGCTTGCTGCGACCGGGTGAGGGCAGCACGGTCGGTCCTGCCTGTTATGGAAGGAAACTAGCTGAGACAGGATGTTCGTCGACGTAATGTATTTCCTCCCCATCGACCTCGACTTTATCTTTAGTGGCGTTGCCGCGTTGGTCATGACTTTCGTCTTTGACCAATTCATCGTCAGTTCAACCTCAAAACGCAGGCCACACCGCCAGCTAGCGAGCGAGCGCGCCGGGCGAGCAGAGTTTCACATCTTTTCATAATTCGGTTCACACCCCCAACTACAGAGATAAGCTACGTCAGCGATACAAACGATGCTAATGAGAAATATCCGACGATACCAGCGATGCTATTCGTTCACCTCGTCAGCGTAGCTTATCTATATATATAAAATTCAAAGTCCTGACTGACTGACTGACTGACTGAGACATCAACGCACAGCCTAAACCGCTGGTCCTAGAGACATGAAATTTGGAGGGTGTATTCTTCGTGAAGAGTAGGTATCCACTAAGAAAGGGTTTTTCGAAATTCCACCCCTAAGAGGGTGAAATGGGGGGATTTTGTTTGTATGAAAAATCTTATTCCTTGAGTTAATACACTTGAAACTTGGCAAGAATACTCATCTAAGTAAATTATGAAGTTGGGCATTTTTTGTTTTTATAAACTACCCCCTAAAAGGGGATTGGGGGGTTTCAAAGTTTGTATGGAAGAATTTTATTGCGCAGTCGGATTTAATCGAAAGTCAGTATTTATACCTAAAATTGAAAGGAAAGAATAATGTGTATCAGGGTTTTTCGAAAATCTACCCCTGACGGCCTGAAAAGGGGTAGTCAATTTTACAGGGGAGGATTTTACAGCGTGACTTGATTAACTCGAAAATTGGTATAAATAATCTTTGAGTCAAGTTATGAACACATCCCAAATGATTTTTCAAAATTCCACCCCTGTGGGGGTGAAAAGCGGGGATACCTACAGCTTATATGAAAAATCTTATTAATTTAGTTAATAAACTTGAAACTTGGCAACAATCCTTGCCTATGTAAGTAATAAAATTGATCATTATAAGTTTTTCAAACTACCCTTCAAAGGGGGATATAGGGGTGTTGAAGTTTAAGTGGAAGAAATTAAATGCGCGGTCCGATTAACTCAAAACTCAGTATTGATACTTTCGACAGAAAATAATTAATAATAAGTATGTAAAGTTGTCGAAAATTGACCCCTGACGGGACAAAAAGGGGTTATTCGGTTTTCAGGGGAGGATTGGAACTTGAAACTGTATGTTACATTTTCACGCCTAAACCACTGAACTTCTGATTTGGCAAAGAGATAGATGGCATCCTGGGGAAGCACATACTTTTTATCCTGGTAGCACGTTCCCGTGGGATAACTTCTGACATCCACGCGGGCGAAGCCGCGGGCAGAAGCTAGTCATTTATAAGAATTAAATTATGTTAGTTTTTATAATTTATTTCAGCTTGAGCAGTTTTCAATGTTTATGTAGGTATATTGGCGTGTGCTAGCTGACATTATAGCAAATAATTTAATGTGTTGTGTTTCGTAAAGTTAACTATCAAGTACATGTAACTGAACAGACAGCTGTGCTGCTGGGGAGTTTGTTGCGTTATTTCTTCCCAGCTAAAGCACTAGGGAGTGATAAAGGGCGGGCGTTTTGTGGGACTGTCTTATGTAGGTAATTTTGACAACAAAAAGTGCTGATTCTAAACTTAGTTTAAATAAATTACTTTTGATTTTAAAGAATTCATTTTAAAATTAGCCGTGCTATTATTGTAAAAAGATAGAACGTTCCGTCTCTACACGATACATCTTAGCTTTGTAATAATTATGGCTGAGAATATTGCGCTGTACTCGATGCGATCGAGCGAAGACAGATATAAATCCGCATCATTGCTGCGTCGGATGCGAGACAGCGACAACAGTCTCCTGGGGGCCTAAAAAGGCCACTATAAGCAATACCTCTAAAAGCTATTCATTTCCTAAATTCCCAGCAGATCATAAGCAATTCCTCTAATTTTCGTAAATAGTTAAATCATCTACAATTCATTTCATTTCAATCATATTGGGTGTAAACATTGGTCCATTTTACGAATTTCCATAAAAAACTGTCAAACAGGTAAATTGCGTGTTATGAATTGCACACAGATCATAAAATGAATTGTCAGTTCGTGACCATTTTACGATTTTGAATATGATTCATATTGTTATCTTATTATGATTCCGCGCCAAAGTGGCCTTTTTAGGCCCCCTGAGCATTCTTGCGAGTTCTTACTCGCAATAATGCTCAGGAGACTGTTCTGTGAAGGTCACCAGATGAGGCACCTGTGCCCAGTGCATGTACTGTTGTACTTCCTAAGTTATATTGGTTGTTATTATTGTTCCTTGTTCGTCTATGTGAACCTATGTCTTAGATAATATTATACTAACATAGTTTTAAGTAATACTAACAAAATTGTTGGTAATATGCCCGACTTAAAGATAAATAAATAAAATAAAAGTTTCGCTGACGGCTATCGTTGATTTTTAGCTGACAGACAAAAATAAAACGAATGTGTTTACATAAAAAAACGATTTTAATCAGTCGGACCTCCTGAAGTTCCTTAGAAACATTTTACAGACATAAAATTATCACAACTACAAGATTTTAAAATAAGTACACATTAAATTAGATTACCAATACCTACTTTATAAAATAACGCGACGCCCCTCAGTGTTTTTTTTTTGCAAGTCCTTTATATATGTACACACGGCTACACATCAAGCTATACGTAACCAGTATAAGCAGATTTCTGACTGTACGATAAACCTATGCGAGGTCAGCTAAAACTGGAAATGTAGGTATAGCTTGATGTGTAGCCGGGTGCACAGTCAATCGCACATCAGTGGCAACACTTGCGTGACGAAAAACGCTCTTATATCTACGACATAAAGGCTTTCTCACTTTACTTTTTGTATTTTATTTCATCACCACTGCTCTCAAAACAGTGAAGGAAACCGGCAAGTACTAGAACCAAAAAAATTCAATGACATTTGACATCTATCAACCTGCTCTGGCTCTGCGTGGCGGACTACGGACCCAGTGCGGGTTGGTCCCTCTCACAGAGAGGAGCCCTGTGTCCCAGCAGTGGGAGGATTAATAGGCTGATTATGTAATAACACTGATGCTGTGCGGTTGACTGTATGTACCACGCAGTGGAGGGGCGCGCGTGCAATTTTAAATCAGATTGTCAATACCTACTTTATACTAAAAGTTATTTGTGACTAATCGTCATAAAAATATTTACAAACGAAAAAAAAACAAACCCAATCTCGATCATCTAGTCATAGATCAAAAGTTCACATTGCAATGTCTCGAGGATCGTAATAAGAAAGATAAAAGGTCATAGTTTAAAAAAACAAACATTATTATTAATTAATTATTATTGTTTAATACGAGTATGCATCGCGCATAATAATGCCCGTATGCGTTACGCAGAGGTGTACTTGTAAGACATCCATATTTTGCCAGAACTGGGCACAAATCCAGATTCAGGCTGCTACTGACATATTCCTTAATTCTAATCTTAAGGTGAAAGCGTCAGGGTCGTCCGCGAAACTCAAATTAACGTGCGTTATTGGTTTATAATATAATATTTTCTGCAGATATCGTTTTTTATTTAAGTATTTTCATTTTGAGAATCCCAATTTTTTTTTTACTACCATAATAAATGGGAGTATCGATAACTTTCCGATTTAGTCAATCACTAGCTTATATGTAAAATAAACGGCTTTAGCACAGCAGAACGATAGCGACACTATGATTTTGTGTGAGTAAGTTGTACGTTGCATGGTAAAGTGTTTGAAGAGTGATTTATAATTGATTGTGTAGTAAGTTCTGATTCATGAATTGAAAGTGTGTTCACGACTTCGTATCTATTGCTTTAACTGAACTGCATGTGTAGTACAGGCGCGTGGAAGGGGGACACTAGCGACATGAGTCTTGATACATTTTCAAGTACCGGGCATATCTCCTTCTTTCTTATATCTATGGTCGCGAATCATTCTTAATCAAGAGATGACCTGACGTGTAAATTGCAAAAAAAAACGTAAAAAAATATAATTTCGCGGGTTACCATAGCTCACCCCCTTAATCTAAAATAAAAAAATAATCTTAAATTAAAATGACACAGTTTTAAGAGCAAATATTAGTGTAATTCCAAACACTAGAAACATTTCAGTTTTGTCTCTGGGCTGGTGACGTACTTGCTATGCATTTAGTATTGCAGCAGACATTAATAGGCGGCGACACAATGGCACATATTTTGGTTTAGTTTATAAGCTTGGGTTTCCTGTAACAGCGACCGACGCCACATAACGGCCGTCAAGAAATATATAATTTATATATATTTAATTTATGCACCGGTATTTGACTTTACGGAGTCAAGAATTACTAGACACCGACGATGAAGATATATGTCAAATACGATATCATTTTTCTTTCTATATTTTTCTAAATACCGGTGCCGTCATTTTCGTGATGGCCGTTATGTGACGGCACCGCAAGGAAACCCAAGTTTTTGACGTTCTGAACCTCCTTTTACTGGGCATAGATAAAAACTTACAGCAAAAATTACAAAATATATCAAATTAGTCTTAATATTCTCATCGTAAATCAGTTAAAGTTAAAACCAGTGATATTGGCGCCGATTCCCTTGTTCACAAACTAAACTAAATTTAAGTTCAGTTCAGCGATAGCACTAGGAAGTGGTGAAGGGCGGGCGTTTTTGGGGTACTGTCTTTTGTAATTTTGACGTTCAAAAAGTGCTGACTCTCACCCTAATTTGAATAAATGACTTTTGATTTTGATTTTGAGTGCATTTTTTTTCTATTTCATTATGAAAAAGACAGAAGACAAATATTAGTTTAGCCCTGTCAAATTAGTCAGCGCCTGACGTAAATTGACGTATTTTTAGTAGCAAACTTTTAATCACGTCTAACTTGTCTATGGAGTATCTTAATTTAACAGGACTAAACTAATATTTATCTTCTGTCGTTTTCTTAATGAAATAGGAAGAAAAAAATGCACTGAACTTAAATTAAGTTTAGTTTGTGAACAAGGGAATCGGCGCCATTGTAAAGAATCTGAGGTAGATAAAACCGGCTATAGGCCCTCGAAAGGGCTATAAAGATGGCTTACCTACCTGTCCACCATTTTATAAAACATAATCAGACCGTACGACCTACATAAGAGTTTGGTTCTATTATGTTTTCTGTTTGCATTGATGTCAGCTATCGATTTATATGTTTCATGCGTGACCGCCATTTTGAAAATAAATCAAAATGGCAGACAGGTAGGTATGCGAGGGTCCATATAAAAATCATCAATCCCCTTTAAAAAAAAAAAAATAGATCTTTAACCATCGTTAGGGGTAATTTGAAAATCTGACAGCCAGTCTTACCAAGGGGTATCATGTTATCCAGTAACTGGGTTGTGGAAGTCAAATAGGCAGTCACTCCATGTCAAATACTGATATTCAGTTGCATCCGGTTAAACTGGAAACCAACCTCTACTGAAAAGGCTTGACAGATAATGACATTGGTATCTCATCATCTGCTCCATCTGCCTAGCCTGTTCCCAACTATGTTGGGGTCGGCTTCCAGTCTAACCGGATGCAAATATTCCTTGGTAAGAATGGTTGTCAGATTTTGGCACTTCTGACGACCCGTAACAACTATCAAAGATCCACAAATGACAGACGGGACCAACGGCTTAACGTGCTTTCAGAGGCACGGAGGGGTTTTGGTATGTAAAATGGTCACCCAACCACGGATCAACCGCGGGAAGCGTAGATTAACCTGATCGATCGACCCGTGCTGCTGTTATAAATTAGCCACGAGCCCTGTGACGAGTCCGCGTATCACTGGTCAGGTTCCCTCAGTCATCAGATTATTTAATTCGCCAGCTTTGTTGATTAGCCAGTTTCACTGATTCGTCAGTTTTACCACAGATTACTAAATAGTTACTACGTAACAGATACTTCACTCAGTAGAAAATTTCCAATACCTACTGCTATAATAGCCTACTCCGTCGCGTCAGCAACCGCGGCATGCTAAAATGTGCCTAAATGCTCAAACGTACAGTTGTGATTGCTTCGCATCGCGCGATCCCACAGCACTGAATTTGGTCCGCAAACGGCCCGAGCGCGCTCGGCCGGGCGGTAGGTAATTATAGCGCGCAAGTACATGGACTAACGGAGGCCTGGTTTTACCGTTTAGACAGTTACGTTAACTCGACAGTTTCCAGTATTTGCCAGTTTTCGTCGATTCGTGAGTTTTTTCAATTGGTCAGCCAAAATACAGTCGGTAGAAAACTGCACACACGTCTGCTAATTTACATAGATATTGAGATCTTTTGGCACAGATGACATTTTTTTAATTTTTATGACACAAAATTAGCTGCCGATTTTAAAGAAATATTTTTATATCAATTTTTGACATATGGTTAGGTAGATAAATCATATTTAGATTTCAGTTACGTAATCTTAGAAGGTAAGTACATTCTTTAAAATAAAGTGTGATATTAATAAGGTTAGGTATTCCTTACAGCAGAACTCAGACTGACAGAAACTGACCAGTGATACGCGGACTCCCTGTGACGTGGGTACCTATTACTTAAAATATCATTGTTTAAGACTTAATTAACCTGCCCCTATGCCTGTCTCGTCTGTTATTTTGTAACATACATCTCAAACTTTGTACAAGCTCACTCAATCTTACCTCGTCCCACCCCACATCCCGGCAATAATTCATTGCATAATTAAAAATAACAGTTCTTGCATGATTATGCAAAGCTGGTCGAACTACTTCTACATATCTACCAAAACTGCGTTTACTACCTGTCATTGAGCAGGTTTCCAAAGCTTCTTGAGTGAATACTTCTCTGAACAGATGTCGGGTGAATGTTCTTACATTTTTAGAAGTTTGTTTAGCTTCTTCTAAGCCTTTAGCGTTTATGTATATTCCGCGTCCTAATTGTACCAGGTCCTTGCCTGGATGTCGATGTTTTAAAGTCCATGTATTGTTCTTGTTGTTATTTTTTTTTTTTCGTTTAGCGTCTGGTGAAGTTGGTGGTGATTGTTCGAAACTTGATTCGCCATCAGTAAATATCTCATTGTCTGATATTTTGTCCACATCAGTGTCCTGTTCATCAAACAGGTCTTCTTCCTTAATAATAAATGTCTTGCCATTTTGTTTATAAGCATTTATTTCTTGTTCAATTTCATCGTCAGCTTCACTGTCCATCTCATCCTGTAGGGTTTCTTCTAGCAATGAAATGCCATTTTTTTGATCATTTATATCATTTACATTTTCTTTTTCTTCTGGAACTGTGGCAGGTGTTCGTTGAATGTTATACTTTGAAACAATATGATTAAGAGTTTTTTTAGTTTCTTGTGCTTCTATGTACATCTTTTTGACGTCCTCCACCACATCTTTGATAAACTTAAAAATTCCATTCATTTTCGTTTGTACATCAATCAACATTTGTCTGTCTTTCGGAGAAATATTTGCACTTGTAAAGTCTATATCTTCTTCCTTAGCATCGGCAACACTAATTTTCAACTTTAATTTTCCCTCAAATAAATCAGTGTTATCATTATTATTGAGGTTGTTTGTTAATTGATTAACATAATTTTGTGGTGTACTGTTGATGATACCGTTTCTTTGGCAATTTGAATTTGGCACAAAGGGAGAACTTATTTCTGGGGCTACGTGGTCATCCACCGAATCTGGTGAAGTAGCGATTCCAGTAATATATCCTGAATCAGGAATATTTTGTTTCAATGAAAGTTGTTGTAAATTTTTATGTTTGGATTTTTTAATTTTGTTTTTTGAATGTTCTTTCAAATGTTTTTTGGGAGATTTCGTTTTGTCTTTTTTCTTTTTTTCGGTTTTTGCTTTAGGCTTAGGCAGCACTATGCGAACTTTTAGCGAATTCTTTGGTTCGGCGACTGGCTCAACTGTAAAAAAAATAACAATATGTAAGTGGTATGATAGTTATAAAAGATAACTATTATTGCAATTAATAAGAAAAACAACTAATATTACACAAATATACTAGCTTTTGCCCGGGGTTTTACCCGCGTGAAGGTCAGAAATTATCCTCCAGAAACATACTACTGAGATAAAAAAAAACGTGTGTAATCGCACGGACACACACGTACAGGGTGGGCAACTTGGAGGTATACAACTTTTTTTTGCCGCCACTTTGGCGGCAAATACGACAGTTGTTTCATGGAAATTATTTTGTATAGATACGGCAAATGTGAATCATGTGCTGAATTCATGGTTACAGTTTGCGCGTCGATATCCCAGCCACCCTGTATTTAGTAAGCAAGGATGCATGTATTTGCCATGGGTAATGCGCGCTAGAGTATAGTGAGTCTGTGCGTGACCTTATGACCAACTGTTACTGTACGCCGCGCTTTGACTAAAGAATAATATTGAATATTGTGCTCAGCTTCAAACGGGCCAAAACAAGATCATTTCAAAACTAGTCCACTTCACAATAGTTACATGTTGCATGTAACCATGTATTATTACGGATTTAATTAATGAAAATACTAGCTACGCTCTGCGGTTTCACCCGTAAAAATTTCGATTCCTTGGGAATATCGGGATAAAATGTATCCTATGTGTTAATCCAAATTTCATCGAAATTGTTCGAGCCGTTTGAGCGTGAATAAATAACAAACATACAAACACACACACTCACAAACTTTCGCCTTTATAATATTAGTGTGATTTTCAGTTTTAATTTAATGGCTATGCTGCTGGGGAGTCTGTTGCGCCACTTCTTCTCCCCAGCGAAAGCATTAGGAAGTGGTACATTGTGGGCTTTTTTCTTGGGACTGTCTTTTGTAATTTTGACGTTCGAAAAGTGCTGATTCTCAGCCTAGTTTGAATAAATGATTTTGATTTTGATTACCAATACACTTACTTTCAATGTTTTTATCTTCAACTTGTTTACTACTTTCTCCATTTTTATCTTCAACTTGTTTACTACTTTCTCCACGGGTTGTTTGCAGAAAGCCAACAACAGCATTCTCGTAAGAATCTGAAAATTAAATTGAAAACAATTCAATATAAACTAGAATGGTATATTTTGTTTACAAAACAAACAAAAAATTACTTGTTATTGGTAGACTACTTGGGTTTAAACCTTTAATAGCATGCTCATATGACTCTACGAAGGAAATTTAAAAATAATTAAAACTAAGGAGGCTATCACACTGCACCGGACACCGCTCTGGTGCGCGGTGCTGCGATTTCTTAATTTGACTATAGACTGCATGACTATAGAGATGCATGTCAGTGTGGTATACAAATCAAGATTGGGGTTTTTGTATACAAATCAAGATTCTACACATACCGGTGCGGTGTCTGGAGCAGTGTGATAGCCGCCTCAAATTAGACTATAAAAAATATTTATCAACCTGTCTAACCATTTCCTGACTATGTTGGAGTCCACTTCCAGCCTAACGGGATGCTGCTGAATACCAGTATTTTAAATAGAGCGACTGCCTATCCGACTTCCACAACCAGGAAAAGGAAAAGGATAAGCAGATGATGACTATAATAAAAACAGACGATTCTTTTATTTTGGAAATAAATAAAATATACCATACCTGCTTCATATTTTATGTATCCAATATAGAAGGGCCAGAGGTTATCTGCTGGTTCTTTATTTTTAATTCTCGTCGCTATCCGGGACTCGACATCAGTGGGATAAGCGATAGCCACCTTTGTCTCTGACATTTCATATTTGATCCAAGTTTTTGGTACACAAACATATTTCTTATTCTGATTTGGCGGTTTTTGACATTCTACCACGATAAAACCACTTTCACTGGGATCTGGCATCTTGAAAATAAATTAAAAGGGATGATTGTTGGGTATTTCAGTTACTGAAAAACCGGAAAATCCTATTTAGCCTATTAATCCGGGCAGCAGCAGCACAGAGCATTTGTAACCCAATATTACTTTACTCTTCGATGTAACCTTAGCAGCAGGCAACTGTCTATGTCTAAGTTTAATAAGATTAGTCTAAATTGAAATATTGTAGTCTGTCTGTGGTCTGGTCATCTGGTGCAAGCAGTGTTACCAGATTCAAATTATCAACTACCGTGCTGACAGATTAAAAATACCCTGTTTTAGGCTAAAATTACCGTGCATAATTTAATTTAATTTAATTAAATTTTTAAATTAAATAAATTTAATTTTTGTTTGTAATGCTTACGTTTTTGTCCAATTTTCACTATCTTGGATGATGACGCTTCTTTATCTGTCTGATAGCTATCAGTATCACTGCTCATTTTATATATATATCACTTATATTATTATAATACCGTACGAGATTATTAAATTTTATATCGGCTAAGTTAACTTTGACCTGAATTCTGCACTCATCATACACCAAGTAAAAAAGAAACGTTAATTCATCATATACGACCAATTTGCAATATAGACGAAACAAGTGGACATAACAGCTAACGTAAAACCTTTTTTATTTAGTCATATTACATAATCGTAGGTACTAAGTTCGGGGACGGGGAGTCCCCAATGAGGATTCTTCCACTGCAATGACAAGAACAAATTTAATAGTGTTGCGACAGAATACTGTAATTGCGTTTCGTTTCACGTATTATTTTATAAAATTGAACTAGTTATTTTATAATAATTTATTAAATTTACACGGTAATTTAAAATTAAAAATACCGTAGAAAATAACACGGTAGTGAAAAAATACCGTGCTTCTACGGTAATTACCGTGTATCTGGTAACACTGGCACGGTGCAAGTAACTGTCTCTTACTGCTGCATTCCGAATTATGCCATAATCACTCACACACAGCGCTCAGTCGCTCACCCTAATAAATTTGCGTTCCGCACCCTAATTGCGTAACACACAATCAATCTCAATCTGAATAATTTTGAAGGATATTGCTAATCCATTGCTTCATATGTTAAAAAAATGTGTCAATTGTGTCTGCTCAATAACGTAAATAACGCAATAAATGTTGAAGAACTTTTTTTTTTTTTTTGTGGATGGGAAATCATCAAATGACCCCTCCCGCTCTGGGTGGAGCGGAAGGGAGTGGCAGACTCTTACTGACTAAAACCCAACCGTGTTCCTTCCTTAGCCCTTTCTGTTCCAGGGCAGCGGTAACCCTTTCGGATGATCCCGCCGCCCTGGATGTTGAAGAACTTACTGTCAAAATGAAACCGATTCCGATTGATCGTGTGTTACGCAATTAGGCTGCAGATTTAGATTTATCACGATTATAACAGCTGAGAGCTGTCAACAATTCAGAAAGTTAATGAACGCGGTCACAGTGCTCGCTCAATGTCAAAGCTATATTTAATTTAATACTCATGGTTGGATTACAGTATTTCTTTGTGTATATGTTACGGCTAATAGCCGAAGTGCGACTACACCTAGTTTTAGTTCGCTACAACTAGGTGCAGCCGGCCACATGCGGTTATTCTGTGTAACCATGCCATAATAATGTGTCATAATACAGCCCCGTAGGCAATGTCATAATACGGCCCCGTAGGCTATGACAGATGTATCCTACTTAGCTTTAGAAACTTAGAACTAGGTTTAGCCTTCATCATAGCGGCTAGAACTAGGTGCAACCGCACACCGTTGGTTAAACTTAGGTGTATCCTATGTATCATCGGCTAGAACTAAGTTTTCAGTTCATTTAGGCATTTTGGTTTGTTGAAAAAAATGTGGTGTATATGCATACACCACATTTTTTTTCTTTGGTTAGATGGCGACTGTAGCCAGAAGCACAATATTTCGAGTATGCCACGTTAGTTTAAAATTATCATGAAAAAAAACAGTACAACCGTAATTTTTGACAGCGCTCACGGTGATATTATTTTATGGCATGGTCGGATTGGTCGGCGTTATCGCAAGATGGCGCATGTCATGACGTCACCTATGACGATTCACGGGACATCGGTGTCGCGCTCACGCTAATTCGTAACGGGGATAAGCACGCTAAAATCGATTACAGCGCAACTCGGAACGCACCCTTACTTTACTATTAGATGTGACACTAGTGACAGTCAGTCAAATGAATGAACTGTCATCTGTCAGATCGACAATAGCAGTTTTTCTGTCACTTTTGTTATGTTGCCAATCTACCGAAACTTATTTGTGTCTAGTTTCGTACAACGCGATCCTTGATCTACGATGTACAGACGCCAGCAGGTCAAGCTACCCGAAACTGTCAAATTTTCCCAATCGACCTTGAACCTTAACAATTCAGATATAAAGTTGAAAATCTATTATAGAAATTTGACAGATTGTAGTAGCTTGATGTGCTGGCGTCTGTACCTGAGACAATAATACAGCAGATTTCCATAATTATGCGGCGGCGACTATTTAGCATAAGTTGGACCGCCTCACGACTGTTTGTTTATCAAGTCCCCTGTCCCCAATGCCCAATGCACGCACATGCGCAATAGAATAGAAACAGATTATCCGGGTAATATAGTAAGCAGGGTCATAGATTAGACACAGGATGACACAACAACAGCCCGGAGTTTCGTTTTGTGCCCGGTTGTTGGCAGTAGGCTCGACCCATATTACGTATGATGGGATTAACTTGCCGAGTTGCCGGTTTATTGCGCATGTCACATTAGCTTTTGACTTGCACCGTGTACATACGAATACAGACAACAAGTCGACCTGCTGCGATGAGATAAAATAAAACTATCAAACCTTCGATAAATTTTTAAGTTTATCTACCTATATATCAAAACATTGTTATTAAAGCTGAGATCATACTGTTGCGCGCCAGTCGCGCCACAATTAATGCCTGATACCTACATGGTGACATTAGTTACCACTAGCACCATCTATTATCGAGTGGCAGAACTAATTTGCCACTAGCGCCATCTAGTATCGAGTAGTAGAACAAATAGATCCTTCTAGAAATTTCGATACTAGAACTATCGACAGAGGTCAGTCGGGGCCGGTATGTACTCGAACATTCAAGATATTTCTACAATAGATTTTCTAGAACAATATGCTGCACTATACATTTAAAAGGCCGGGAATAGCCGTGATCGACACGACACAGTGTTCGATAAGCGATACAGGCGAATATGTATGTTGTACAGACGCCAGCAGGTCAAGCTACCCGAAACTGTCAAATTTTCCCAATCAACCTTGAACCTTAACAGTTACGCGATAAAGTTGAAAATCTATTAATGAAATTTGACAGATTGTAGTAGCTTGATGTGCTGGCGTCTGTACCTACATCGAAAGCGATCTTCAAGTGCGACTTATGTGTAATTGTGTTTTATAATTAGTATGTTTGAGTTGTTATTATTAGTTGATTAAAGTGTAATTTTTGGTAATTTATATCGGCAGTTTTTATTGTCACGAACCCGAAGCTCGTAACAATACGGTTTGCTTAAAAGTTAAAGCACGCAAACTTCATCGAATAAACGAATTTACAAACATTATAATTTATGTTAAAAAAAATCCTTAATACTTATTATGGAAATTATTTTCATTCAGCCATTTATATAAGTAAGTAATTTAATTTTGGATAACCTGCAATTTAGTATTTTTAATACATTAGGTAATCCTACTTCCTATCCTACTTATCTATCTATATATATAAAATTCAAAGTCCTGACTGACTGACTGACTGACTGACTGACTGACTGAGACATCAACGCACAGCCTAAACCGCTGGTCCTAGAGACATGAAATTTGGAGGGTGTATTCTTCGTGAAGAGTAGGTATCCACTAAGAAAGGGTTTTTCGAAATTCTACCCCTAAGAGGGTGAAATGGGGGGATTTTGTTTGTATGCAAAATCTTATTCCTTGAGTTAATAAATTTGAAACGTGGCACGAATACTTATCTAAGTAAATTATGAAGTTGGGCATTTTTTGTTTTTATAAACTACCCCTAACCTAAAAGGGGATTGGGGTGTTTCAAAGTTTGTATGGAAGAATTTTAGCGCGCGGTCCGATTTAATCGAAACTCAGTATTTATACCTAAAATTGAAAGGAAAGAATAATGTGTATCAGGGTTTTTCTAAAATCTACCCCTGACGGCCTGAAAAGGGGTAGTCAATTTTACAGGGGAGGATTTTACAGCGTGGCTTGATTAACTCGAAAATTGGTATAAATAATCTTTGAGTCAAGTTATGAACACATCCCAAATGATTTTTCAAAATTCCACCCCTGTGGGGGTGAAAATCGGGGATACAGTTTATAAGAAAAATCTTAGTCGTTAGGTTAATAATCTTGGAAATTGGCATGAATACTCGCCTAAGTAAGCAATAAAGTTTATCATTATAAGTTTTTCAAACTACCCCACAAAGCGGGGTATAGGGGTGTTGAAGTTTGTGTGGAAGAAATTGAATGCGCGGTCCGATTAACTCGAAACTCAGTATTGATACTTTCGACAGAAAATAATTAATAATAAGTATGTAAAGGTGTCGAAAATTGAGCCCTGACGGGGCAAAAGGGGGTAATTCGGTTTTAAGGGGAGGATTTGAACTTGAAACTGTATGTAACATTTTCACGCCTAAAACACTGAACTTCTGATTTGGCAAAGAGATAGATGGCATCCTGGGGAAGCACATACTTTTTATCCTGGTAGCACGTTCCCGTGGGATAACGTCCGACATCCACGCGGGCGAAGCCGCGGGCAGAAGCTAGTTATATATATAATACCTACATATTATAAACGCGAAAGCTTGTATGGATGGATGGATGGATAGATGAATGGATGGATGTTTGTTACTCTTTCACGCCAAAACAACTGAACGGATTTGGATGGAATTCGGCACAGAGATAGTTTAAAACCAGGATTAACACATCCCATCCCATTCCCATCCCATCTCATTTTTATCCCGATATTCCCACGGGATCGAAACTTATACGGGTGAAACGGCGGGCGCAGCTAGTTTATTATAAACACGTACTACACTCATAGCCAGACAGCTTTTATTAGGTATATTTTGCTACTAACCTAGGGAGCTCATATATTACCTACAAGTCTGTATTGATCACGGCGTCTTCGAGAACTTATTTCCTTTGCTGTTTTGAATAATTCTTTATATTTCTTAGCGAACATGCATGCTTCATACATACAGCGTGGCACTTTAATGACGACATTAATTTAACACACGTACACGTTTTAGTTATCTAATAATATTTTTTTTTTATATTTTATGTTAATTAAACATTAATATTTATTTAAGTACTAACAAATTTCTAAAATAGCATCTTAGAGCAACCTGACTTAACTATGTCGGCGAGCGGCGCAGGTGGAAGTTTTCAAGTTACGACTTTTTTAATGTTTTTAATTTGAAAGCGACAAAATATTCCGTCCCGACGAGATCTTTTTTGTTTTAGTAATTATTAGTTATCCTGAATACACAATTACGAGTAAGTAGGTACCTAGTTCATTACGCTTACGTAAACACATTACAAAAATAAGTTTGAACGATTTAACTTCTGGACAGCATGATTTGGCTAAATTAAAATATACTACTTTTTCAGTTTTTATGAATAAATCTGAAGACAAATAATTAGGTGTACCTATATCTATATGTAGGTACGTAGGTACCAATAATAAACCTGAAGATTTTGTCCTCGTGAATTGGGCCACAGAATTGGGCTATCGAATGCAAAAAGATTTTTTCTTTTTTTTGTTTGCAATGTCGCGACGCGATCAAAAATGCTCTTCAACTTTCTTATATGCTGTTTGAGACGAGTATTACAAGATTCGATCCTATTGCTTTTAACGACTTTATTACCACCGCGAGAGCTCGCAGGTCTCCACGACGTACAGCAACATTGTAAAACACGTCCCCACGTCCTCTTATCATTAAATACGGCCGGCCAAGTGCGAGTCGGACTCGCGCACGAAGGGTTCCGTCCGTACCATTATTGATTGAATGAAAGGTAAATTGCGGTTTACGATTTATGACGTATTAAAAAAAACTACTTACTAGATCTCGTTCAAGCCAATTTTCGGTGGAAGTTTACATGGTAATGTACCTACATCATATATTTTTTTTAGTTTTATCATTCTCTTATTTTAGAAGTTACAGGGACACACACACATAATTGACCACTTTGGAAGTGACTCTCGCGCAAACTAGTCATTTAGAAAAAAATGATATTAGAAATCTCAATATCATTTTTGAAGACCTATCCATAGGTACCCCACACGTATGGGTTTGATGAAAAAAAAACTTTTGAGTTTCAGTTCTAAGTACTGGGGAACCCTCAAAATGTATTGTTTTTTTTTTCTATTTTTGTGTGAAAATCTTAATGCAGTTCACAGAATACATCTACTTACCAAATTTCAACAGTATAGTTCTTATAGTTTCGGAAAAAAGTGGCTGTCACATACGGACGGGCAGACAGACAGACAGACATGACGAATCCATAAGGGTTTCGTTTTATGCCATTTGACTACGGAACCCTAAAAACCACAGCCGCCATCGCGAGAGCTTATAGTCCTCTACGCAACATTGTCATCCCTATCGGTTGATCTAGTCGAACGACCGCAAAACACACAAAGCTAACATAACATGGACCAGCGCTTCTAATTAATTACACTAAAGAGTAAAGACTGAGACGAAAGGTACAAGTCCGCAGCCATACATAGAAACCGTGTCGTCTGCAGTCGGCTACGGACTTGTCTCTAATTACAGGACTTCGTACGACGTTTGATTCGTCTTGACGAGTACTTTAGTGCTAGATGGTAACCAGGGTCTGATGATGGAGCTGGAAGATGGCCTAAGGAACTCGGTAATTAAACGACACAACCCCATCGAGTTTGGGCTCGTATGATTCGTCTTGACGAGAACTTTGGTGCTAGATGGTAACCAGGGTTTGATGATGAAGCTGGAAGGTGGCCATGGGAACTCGGTAATTTAAGTGACACAACCGCGTCAAGTTTGATTCGTTTTGATGGGTGGACCGTTTTTGATGGGTGTTGACGCCATCTTTGGGAAAATAAGTTAATTCGTTCCGTTTGTTATGAATGTCGATGCTGTCTTTGATTAGATGGATTAGATGGATGACCCAATGACAAGGTGAGCATGTTCCGAGGGCTGAATGGTATGAGGGTGTCTAACCGCTAGGAGTAATAGTGTTCTGTGGTCTAAACATGTCATATCGCGGGCGAACCCTGTTGTACTGAAGCCCTTATCCCCCTACAGGCTACAATGGACCTCTGGGGGATGGACCGTTTTTGTCCTGTACTCGTGGGAACAACATGAACAAAAAATAAAGTACTAAGTACAAAAAGAAAGAGACGTTTAGAGAAGCGTGTCCACAAGCGACAACGCTTGGAAGAAAATAGTTTAGCACTAGCTAAACATAGAGAAAACGAATCGTTGGAACAACGCACTATAATAGCTACGATATCGAGAGAAGTCGAAAATGAATCACCTAAAAAACGTGCTCTCAGGATAGATAACGTAAGAATACGTACACAAGAGAGAAGAAAAAATGAATACAAGAAGAACACTTGGCCAGAATCGAAAGGAACAGCTGTGCGATTCTGTAACCATCTCACCGTGAAAACTTAGGT
The DNA here is from genome assembly GCA_949629185.1 of Apamea crenata. Lineage (NCBI taxonomy): Eukaryota > Metazoa > Arthropoda > Insecta > Lepidoptera > Noctuidae > Apamea > Apamea crenata. The sequence goes on along the minus strand of OX451379.1, from coordinate 10,443,696 downwards.
GAAGTGAGCGTGGAGTGAGCTGTCATTCCAAATAATGCTAGGGTTTGACACTACTGACAACTCACATCAAGCTCACTTCACTTGAGTTTTCACGGTGAGATTTGCACAGAATCGACTGGCTGAATGCTCAGGCAAGCAAGTCAGTTAACACAAACTGCAGAGGAATGCATTGTAACAGCAGAGAATGAACGCCAGAAAAAGACTAATCAGAGGAATATGCAACGTGGCAGCGTTGAGTACTTTAATAACGCGATAAATACCTTTTGCAATAAAGTGTGTAATATTTGCACGAAGAGATGTTATCCCCATCACGTGACCAAATATAAAATTAGTGCCACATCACCAACTTATCTTCCACGAGAGTTACGCGAAAATAGGAAAGAATTGATACCAGTAATTACATAACTAATTGATATGTAAAGTTATTAATATAAAATACATAGGTGCAGCTCTAAGTGCTCAAAACAACACATTCTGGTACGCGTTACGAACTACGCCGTAGTCAATCTCGCATCAAAAATACTAAAAAGTTAAAAATAAAATAAAAAAAAAACTTTTTAAAAACAAGCTTTTATTAGGTACCTACTTGTTATTACAAAGAACTAAAACGTTAAAAATAATTTAAACCTGATAAGAAAATCCCATTTTTTTTATAAATAAAAGCGTGTTACAATGTGATTGCAAAAGAAAAATAATGAAGGTGTAATAATTATATGCTAGTTCAGCAGGCCTAGCCAAGTTGACAATCTACAATCGTTATTGCTATTATAAAACTAATCAAATGTATAGGAATGTCATCATCTCAACGCTAAGTCATGTGGCTAGAACAAAAGAATAGGTAGCGTTTAAATTATTACTAACTTTTTAGTTCTTTTTTTACGATCTAGCTCTCATTCACCAAGTGTGCGGAGTTAACCTGCGTTAAGCAAGTTCTTTCCAAAAATATTTAAATACTAGCTGCACCCCGCGGTTTCACCTGCATAAATTTCGATCCCGTGGGAATATCGGGATAAAAAGTATCCTATGTGTTAATCCTGGTTATAAACCATCTGTGTGATAAATGTCATCCAAATCCGTTCAGTAGTTTTTACTTGAAAGAGTAACAAACATCCATCCGATTACCTCACAAAACAGTATCTACGTTACAATTTATCAGAATTGACCTAGGTCAACAACCGGTCTATCTAAATGCAGCGATGGCCTTGGAAATCGCGCCGGAAAAAAACTACGACGTATTTTCGTTACCGGCTATTATTTACACAAATAATTTGCAAGAATGTTTAGAAAAAATAAATGAAAATATATACTCACTGCGTCACGCTCAATATTGACGGAATTATTTAAAATGGCGTCACAAAAATCAATAATTTTTTGCGCACTTAAATGCATTAATAAACACGACGCGACGTCCCCAGACGCCGCTGTTTTTCGGAATGATCATTCGACACTCGGTCAGAATATATTACATAGTATACTTCCCTAGATTATTATTATGCGAGGCATTGACCTGACCGCCAAAATGCATTAGGTAGTTTTATAGGTATAGGTCAGTACTCGATGGTGCAAAGTCTACATCGATAAAAATCTAGAGTCCGGCCGAAAATGGATATTTTTCATCATCATGATTTTTATTGGCGGCCGAAAAGCGAAAATGAAAAAAAAATTGTCTATTGATAGGTTGTTTTTCTGGTAAAAGAAATAGTGTCCATTTTTATGAATCATTTTAAGTTACCGTTTATACTTCATACGCACACGAAACTTTTTATACTTTTTTCAAAGATATCTATTATTAGTCAGACAATCTAATGTTACTTACATTCGAGATAAAGCATTTTTTTCTGCATTTTCGGATATTGTGCTTTTAGTTGTTGTAACTCAAAGAATCAGCATTGCCATCGAACGTGGTAATGCTGCCAGCCTTTTGGGCACTTATCCGTATCCCATTGACAGTGATGCGGACGAATTTTTTAATGCCCAATGAGCTCCTTCCTTTTTCTATATTTTTTCGTATAGTATATACTTGTATATAGTATAGGTACTTATATTAGTGTTAGCTTGTAAAAATAGTAATTAATCTGTGTATAGTAACGAATATGTAACTGTTCTATTGATTTTCTCTGAATAAATTAATTGAAAGTATATAAGTCTGACAACCAGTCTTACCGAGGGGTATCGTATTACCCAGTAACTGGGTTGCGGGGGTCAGATAGGCAGTCGCTCCATGTAAAATACTGATATTCAGACTGACTGGAAGACTGATTGGAAGCCGGCCCCAATAGGCTAGGCAGATTGATTCATTGAAATGAATTGAAATTTTTAATTTGCCGGCACTTAATTTTTTTCGGCCGTGACCGTAAAAAAATTGTTCTTTTCGGCCGACAATGATTATTGTCGAAAACCGAAAACGGAATCGGGTCGGACTCTATATAAAAGTCCCACTCTTGTTTTTTATTGAAATCTTAAATTAGGTCGACTATCTTTCGATACCTACCTATAGTTATCGTGTCTTGTTTACTGAATAATGTAGAAGAGGCCCGGCAAGGGTTTGCTAAATAATGGCCGTGGAAAGATCGATCTGCGAGGTTAAGCTGTACTATTCGCGGCCATTTTTTGGATGGGTGACCATTATGTAATTGATGCCAGCACATCAACCGCGATTGCTGCTATCGCTTATGCATTGTTACGCAATCACACAGCATAACATTACGCCTGTACGCTCTAAAGGGGTAGGTACGCAGATGTGTTCAGTAGGTATATACCGGTACACCCTCATTTCTGTCAAAGTGGTTAATTGGGGTACCTCAATTTAAAAGTGAAAAATAAATACTTTTTTTTCAAAAAAAAAACAAATTTCTTCCAAAATAAAACTACAAAGTGAAAAGAAAGTCGGTGTTAAAAAAAGTAAATGCGGAATCAACGACACCGACTTCCAAAATTAAAGTTCCTTATTATTCACTTTTTGGTGTTTTTTTTGGAAGGCGGTTATATTTTTTTCCGTCGATTTCCATTCGATTTTTTTCGTTAAGAGGGCTCGTGGCTATGTAATAAAAGCCGCAGGGGTCGATCGATCAGGTCAAGCTACGCTTGCCGCGGTCAGTCCGTGGAGGGGTGACCATCTTTACATACCGAGACCCCATGCCTCGACAAGCACGTAAGCCGTTGGTCCCGCCTGTCGTTCGTCATTATCATTACGGGTCGTCAGAAGCCAGAAAGTCTGACAACCAGCCTTACCAAGGGATCGTGTTACCCAGTAACTGGGTGGTGGAGGTCAGATAGGCAGTCGCTTCATGTAAGCTGCATCCGGTTAGACTGGAAGCCGACCCTAGCATAGTTGGAAAAAGGTTAGGCGGAGTGATTGGCAGTATTTATTGTGCAATTAGTCTCCAGACACCAGACGCCATAACATCTAGCTTATCGGCGCCCGTCAGTGTTAGTGCGTAGATATAATATAACTTGACCTGATCCTGTCGTTTGAGTGCAAGTGATTCAATAAGCCACAGTCACAGTACAGTAAAGTCCAAAAAATAAAAACATTTTTGCAAAAAAAAAATACATAACAGACTTAAAACACTACAAAGTCAAAAATAACTTTAATTTCGGAAGTCGGTGTTAAAAAACGACAATGTGGAAAAAACGACACCGACTTCCGAAATTAAAGTTATTTTTGACTTTGTAGTGTTTCTTTGTTAAAGACGGTTCTTTTTTTTTGTAAAAATGTTTTTATTTTTCACTTTTTAGTTGTACCTACCCCATACTACTTGCTATGATTAAAAAACTGGCCAAGTGCGAGTTGGACTCGGGCACCGAGGGTTCCGTACAATTTAAAATTATTAAAAAAAATATATACTATAGGTATATGATCTAACAAAAAATATATATATATGATCTAACAAAAAATTTACGGTTTTCGCAATTTTTCCTTTATCTGTGCTATAAGACGTTGTTTCGTACCAAATTTCAATATTCTGAGTTCACGGGAAGTACCCTGTAGGTTTCGATTCCCTTGCGAGTGTCGAAAATTTGCGGAAAGGACATGGTCCAAAAAAAAACTGGGTACCAATAGGTTCATTGTGATGCACAATTTACCCCACCAAAACAGTAACGCCGAAATCAATGGGGTATACCCAAGTAGCACAGAACTGCATTATAAATTTTCACGTAAGGCCCACAGCGTTAATCTAAGCATTTATACCGACTTATTTGAGTTCACCCAGGCAGCAACAGCTGTTTAGAAAAAGGCGAGGCTCACTATAACGCTTTCTTCTGTACTGTAAATCTATTAAGCATCACAAACACGCCACAGATGTCACTGTTATTCAGCATTTAGTAGTGCAGTACCCTATCAGCTGCATGAGCGCATGGTTGTGAACACAAATAATGCAGTTTTCTGAATAAAAACCCAACCGTGTACTATAAAACCGTTGCATTTTAAGAGAGAACATATCAACTTCTATAACGTAAGCAGTTACTTTGTAAAGTTATTTAACAAAGATTTAATGCTTTATGCTGCATACAGATAAACTTTTACCCCATTAGCCAGGTTTCGAATAACAGCATTTATTTAGGCCAAGACAGAACTTAAAGTGGACTTTTAAGAAGTTACATAGCAGCAAACCTGCCAGCCATTCTGTCTTGCGCTGAATAATTTAACTTTCGTAGGCATTTAATTTGCTGATTGAATTATATGTAACCATGAAATGAATATTTCTACACCAAGCCATTTTGACAGTTTCTTGACGTAATATTGGAAAGGAATATTGGACAAGACGGGTTCCGTATGTAATATTTATCCATTCATAAGAAGTTTCCAGTTGAACAACAAAGAAGAAGTGTTCGCCTATCCAATAAAACCATCCCGATTTGGAATATATATATCTAATAGAATAAAACATTGCGATACCTACTAGTGTGGTTGTGTTAAATCATAAAGATATAATATGTAAATTTGTGTGTATTCCTCATAAAGAATACCACTATTTCATACCGCTAGGACATACTGTTTGAAAATAATATACACCATTGCATTCCATTGTTTTAACTTTTATTTTCTTTCCTCATTAAAAAAATATTTTGCACATTGCACATTGTGTTTAATCATTCCTGACACATAACATAATAATATAAAATACATTTAAAAAATCTTCCGCAAATACTGAAAATACCTGGCATAGATAAATTCGTGTAAGTAACGCCTCAGTAGAGCTTGCAAAATAGTACGGGCTATTCGCTGTCAGCATCTTCATAGGTCCGAATGTTATTTTCTTTTTAAAGTAGGTACATTTTAGGGTATCCCACCCTGGTCCAGGTCTTGAATTCTCATCTTTTAATAATTTAATGGGGTATTTAGTACTTCTCGGTGGCCACCGTAGAAGTCCCTTAGTTTCCCACTGCGCAGGAACGACGAGTGGCAACACCTCCCTCTAATCTCTATAGTCTGAACGATTTTGTAAGGCATGTTCTGTAAAAAAACAACAAAATCATACTTAGGTATTAAATAGTTCATGTATTTTCTATTTAATTAAATTATATTAATAGGTAGCTATTTAAATTACAATTTTAATTAAGTACTTGTCGTCGTGTAATTACTAAAAAGGGAATAAAATGGTTTAAGCAGAACCACAGCGGGACCCTAAAAGCTTGGATCCATAAAGGTTATCTGGATAACTGGCGCAAAATGTGAACCACTACTACTCGTCATATCGATCCATGGCTGATTTGTTTCTCACAAGTGCTTAACTATTTTACTATTTACTGAATTATAGGCCACATGAGAACACCCGTACAGACCTTAGCATTAAATTAAGATTAGAACTTTTCACTTGCCATCCGCCATTTTTCACTGCGTGACTGTGAATTATTGTAAAATTGTATCTTCTTATTTTGCTTTTATTTTAGAAGATATCGATTGGAATTGATTTGGTTTACAAATTATTTACATGTAACCAGCTTTTTATCAATTTATTTGTAAAAAACCATAATATTTACTTCGTTTACTGTCTATTTAAGTTAAGTTTTTTTTTATATTTAGTGGTATTATGAGAGCGCGTGAAAATTTTGAACTAAACATGTATGGTATTTCACAGTAAAGTTAACTCCCCAATAAGATTTCAAACATATTAGAAAGAAATCGAAGTTTTGCTTACCTTATATTATATTCACAAATGACACTTGAGATCTTGCACACAAAACGTACACATCATGTTTAACAAATTGACAGTTCATATTAAAGAAAAATAAATAATAATGTTAATGCATTCCACAATTTCGCTCAGAGTGTACTTTCAAATGTGTAGAAGCATATAAAATGTACACATTCGTCTTTCGTGCTGTATTATAGATAACACGTGGCTTGTTAATCAGGCAATTTGTAGCTCTTGGGGTGATTATTACACACATAAATGCTAATATAATGTTGATATAATTCAATTATTTGATAATGGGAATTCTTATACAGCTATGTGCTGAATTATTTGTGCCCAAATTAGAGTTATATCAGCAGAGGATGCGCTGTCTACGCTGTTATACAGCAAGTTTATGCAGCCAATGTTTTCACGGTGCTCTGTGAAAATGCTGTTATAAAGCACTTTTGTGCTACTTGGGTATGAGTTATAGACTGACAAACCACTCAAAACACGTGTGTAAATGTGTCGATGTGTACTACGACGAACGCGGTGGTACCTGAGACGGTCTGCGGGCGGAGAAGCCGGAAAAATACCTGGCCTAGGCCAGGTACGAAGATAACCTTATCCAGCCAGCTGGCTTTTTAGACTATACGTTAGCAGATATTGAAAATAGTGTGATTGGAGTTTTTTCGGATACTGACCGCCGAAGCGGACGGACGTGGCTTGTCTCTAGTCTCAGCAGATGCCATGTGCTCAGCAGATGTAACGGTTAACGTTGAGTTTGAGTATCGCAGTTAAAATCGGAACGGTATTTCGTGTGTTGTTTTGTGGGTGCAAATTAAAACACCTTAAAACGGTAGTAAAGTGGCATACGTTGTAAGTAAGTTAAGTTAAGTTTCCATAAGTTCCTGATCTTCAGCCCGAAGCTTAGGCTTTTCGGCTTTCCAGCCGAGCACCCTGGTGACGCCGAGCCAGCCTGTGGGCCCTTCGTCAATCTGGTGAGATCTTTCCGTTTATTTCAGGAATCTCCATTGGAAGCCGATTCGATTGTGTTATTTATTTGTTAATTTAGACTTTTAAAGTTACGCGCGAATTCAACATCATTTTAAGCCATAGCTGAGTTTTAGGAAAATGTTTTCATATTATATATAGGAGAGAAAGATAAACTAATACGCTTTATTATTCTAGCCTAATATACGGTACCGTACCACTCTAGATTTCCTACTGCACGCCAGTATTATTTTAACACTGTGCTAAATTACCAAAACTGTTTTAAATAAGTTAACAATCTCCTAACTTGTAAATCAAGTTTGTGTGCCCACGCGCGTTATATGACACCCGCAGCGGAACAAAAACTACCCCGAACTATTATGCTTGCATAACAATCGCGTAATGATTACCATACACATAATTATTTATAATATACATATTTTACACGTGCTGTTATAGGTCAACCATTTATGACGGGGATCGAAACTGTTTCTCTTAAACACAGGTTATTTTGTAACCTATCTAGGAGAGCAGTACGGCACCCACTAACTAGAATAAGAAACTCCATGCTTATGCGTTATATAATACCTTGTCATGTACTCTAGTCCTAGTTGACCAATAAATCTTTATTATTATATTATTATTAATCTCTCTATTGTTTTCTAAGCACAAAGCCGGACCTGTGACGAAAAGTTCTACTAAAACATTAAAAACAATGGAGAAAATTGTGCGCATGAAAAAAGATGGGAACTGTTTGTTTAGGGCTTCAGCCCATCAAATAAATAACATAATGGGGTTAACTTTCGACCACATCATGTCTGTCCGTCACGATTTAGTTTCATATGTTATGGAGCACCGATATGACGACAGAATTCTCCTAGCACTTCCAAATAATATACAATAATAATATAATATTAATAATAAATTTATTCACAAACTTTTTACAAGAATCCTATGAAAAAAGTTTGTGAATAAATTTATTACATACAAGAGTTCCTTCCTAACGGCGGTCTCTCCCAGGAGCAAAAGATAACAAAATACATAACCATGCCGTTTAACAAGGCGTTCTGGGGCGGAGTGGATATCCTAATCGCCGCATCTGAGTTCTATCTAGTTAATGTGCATGTGCACACGGATACAAGAAACACACTGGTATATTCATCTACAGGTGAACCAGTACCGTACCCGGCAACATTACACGCCCTCTACAAGGACCAGCACTATTATAGTTAGGTCATGACCGACGAGGAACATTACAAAGATCTAATACAAGAACCAGCCAATATCAAAATATCAGAACATACTAAGCCTTTAATTAACGGACAACCCTCGAAACCCCAGTCTCAAACTAACAACACCCAATTGACTAGCTCTTTAACACAGTATGAACAACAAGTATCAATATATACACCGTTATCAGACGTAGTCGCAGATGTCAATGGGTTCACAATACTAAGAAACCAGCCGTCTACCGCAATAAAATACACTTGCCCAGACTTGCGTATTGCAACCTGGAACGTCCGTGGGGCCTCAAAACCGGCAAAAAAGATAAAAAGAGACGCCGAGCTTTCACTTAGAGGCATCCATGTAGCCTGCATACAAGAAACAGGGATGAACTCAGGAGCATACAACTCCACAGTCTACGAATGGCACCTCTATGGAACCACAGGTAAGACACACCGACAGATGGGACCTGAATATTTGATATAAATTCCAGCTTGATACCTCCACACGTTCCTGAGAAAAAGGGTCTTGACAGACAGACAGACGGACGGACGGACGGACAACAAAGTGATCCTATAAGGGTTCCGTTTTTTCCTTTCGAGGTACGGAACCCTAAAACAAACACAACAACAAACTCAACCACAAACTAAGGGCTTATTTTTCCAAAGCCTTTAAACTTTACCGGAGGAATAATATTGAATTTTTGACAGTTCTTCCATAAAAAACTATCAGACGTCAATATTATTCCGCGAATAAAAAATATATGTCGATTGAAAAATCAAAAACTCCCTTGTTATGCCTCATTTATCTTATCGAAGTATGGGGTAACTCATATAAAACTAATCTAAAACCAATCCAAATTCTACAAAATAAAATAATCAAAATACTACACAATTATGACTTCTTAACACCGTCAAAAACTATTTACAAAGAGTCGAAGGTATTAAACATCAAACTACTTTATATATATAACACATGCATACTTATCTATAAAATCATTCACAAACTTATTCACTCACACATTACATTCACTACAGAAGGTGAAATAAGCAAATACTCATCTCGTCGAGCTTGTCACCTGGTATTATCTAGTTCTAGAGTACCTAAGAACTAACTACGGTAAAAATAACCTAACATAATATGAGGGAGCATCTATAATAAACTTCCAAAAGTTGTAAAGGAGGCGACTTCATTCAACATATTATTAAAAAAAAAAATATTCACTTTTATTTACAACGACGAAACAACATATTAATTGTGTTGTGTTTATTTATGTTTAAAGTTTAAACCAGCAACATCTTTTAACTTGTGCCACCACCTTATCTTAGGAATGCAGCGAACTCGCTTCCAATTTTGTTGACAATAAATTATATTTTTACTTTTTGTTTTTCTTCTACCTGCACTGTTCAAATATAATAATTAGTAATAGATTTAATGTTCTCATGTAAGTGACGATTGTTTTAGTGAGAATAAAGTTCTATAAGCCGAAAATCAGCCTTTTTTTTTTTTTTTTGTGGATGGGAAATCATCAAATGACCCCTCCCGCTCTGGGTGGAGCGGAAGGGAGTGTCAGACTTTTACTGACTAAAACCCACCCGTGTTCCTTCCTTAGCCCTTTCTGTTCCAGGGCAGCGGTTAACCTTTCGGAAAATCCCACCGCCCCGGCAGGCTTCGGCCCTGTGGGGCCCCGTCCTCTGCTGACATCTCTTTGAGGCGCGCGTGGAACACAACGCGCCGTCCGGCACGGGCCTGGTCCTGATCGGACGGTGAGCTACCCATTACTCACCGCCCGCAGGCCCGCGCCTACGGTGGCCGGGAGTCGTCACGCGGCTCCCGACGCCCGGAGCGTCTCCCGCGGCGGCTGAGGCGTGAGGTGTTCTCCCTCAGCCTCCCCGCCACCTCCTTCGCTAGCATGACTGCTTCGCAGAAGGAGGTGACCAGCTTTAAGTGGAAAAAAATCGTATTATTGAAGCTAACTCAAAAACTACCCAAGCAAAGTTAATCATCATCAATAATCATTATGGGCCAAACCCTGAGACCTTATTCATTAAAAAATAATTTTTCACTTCAGTAGCTCAAACATGTAGGTTTTGCTGCCTGAAATCAGTGAGCAAAATGCGATTTTGCTCGCTGAGTGAGACCAAGTTACTTTCTAATGTTTTTTTTTTTCAGAAAGCCGCGAATATCTTATTCAGCCTTGGGTTAATCATACAATTCGAAACATTCACACTCTATCTCTTTGAATTCGACCTCAAAGACAAACACGTTCGGAATTTCGTAGGTAGGTATAGGTACTAACTAAAGAAATTTTGCAAAAAGATGATAATTGTTGTATTTAAACGAAAATAAGTATTTACTGCAAATAAAACTGATATTTAACCTGTAAATATTTATTTCTAGTTTCAATAATGTTACGTAATATATTTTGAATAATAAAATATAATGTGGTGGTGTTATGTCCGAACACGCCTTAATTTAAATAAAAGAGCGGGAATAAAATTTCGTGGCTGGCGTAAAGAATTTAATAAGTTAAAAAATATTAAAATAATCGTAAAAGAGTGAAACTAGCGACGAGAACAGTATTTTAACACCGGAAGAGTTAAAACAACAAGTTATTAAGTTTCGTACCTGAGAAGTCTCGCGAGAAATATCTGAAAGCAGTCTTCAATGAATGGAGACTTACAAAGGGCGCAAGCAGTTTTTCGGAGACGGTGTTGCTATCTTATTTTTTAGATTTATCACAGACGAGGCGATCATCTACAATGTGGAGTATTTACTCAATGTAAAACAAACAAAACATAATGGCATATTGAAACATACGTAAAACTCGTATCTTTTCTAAAAAGAATGTCATATGGCTAAAAAGTCCAACGTTTTCACGGCCCCTAACATAGAAAAAAATCCCGGACTGCTATTTTCTTGCCGCTAAAGAAAGTGGTATGTACCTACTATGAATGTATGTTGTTAGTTATTATTGTTGTAGACTTGAATTTGTGTGTAGACTGTTATGTTTAAAGGTACAGACGCCAGCACATCAAGCTACTACAATCTGTCAAATTTCTTTAATAGATTTTCAACTTTATCGCTATAGCATTAAGGTTCAAGGTTGATTGGGAAAATTTGACAGTTTCGGGTAGGTTGACCTGCTGGCGTCTGTACTTACTGCCTACTACTAATTTTTGGAGGCTCAATGAATCCTAGTCTGGCTTAGCAATACTGTTAAAATATTTATTACGATGTGTAAATGATGCTGTAAATGTTAAATTATGCATATTAATTATGTAATATGTATTTTCATTACAGGTTGTACTGATCATAGGAATTAGTGGAGCGTGTCGCAATAACGAGCTATTACAGCTAACAGTTAATAATATCGAAAAGCATTCAGATAAATTACTGTTAGTAAAATTGAAAAATACGAAGACGAACCTTGAAAGGTCTTTTGTCGTACGCGAAGAATATGTAACTTTTGTAGAAAAATACCAAAATTCACGTCCAGCCAATATAAAAACCGACCGATTTTTCATACAATACCATAATAATAAATGCTCAAGACAGCCCATGGGAGTAAATAAAATAGGTGCTATAGCGCGAGAAATTGCCACTTTCTTAAAACTGGAAGAGCCTCAGCTACCACGGGTCACTGCTTTCGGAGAACTTCGGCAACGCTCTTGGCTGATTCCGGAGCCGATCTCACCACTTTAAAACGTCACGGCGGGTGGAAGTCCAATACGGTTGCAGAAGGCTATATTGAAGACTCAATAGAAAATAAGTCGAAAATCTGTAAGCGTATAGTGGAAACAATAAGTCTGAATTCGACCTCGGATCCTTGGTCTCACCCACGCCCATCCACTTCCAACGACGCACAGTGTACAGTCACGAGCAAAAGTATGTATACACTCGGCTTTATTCAAAAGCGATTTACTCCTTTATTTTTAATTGAAATTTTATGTTATTACGAACATAGCATTTTCGAACCCATAGGTTTATGTAATGTTTCGTATTTCAACGTTGCATTCGTTATTTCACGAAAAAATTGCAGTTGAAAGCTGCCAAGTGTTGACATATTGGTGTTCGTGACTGTACTTATACAGAAAGCCGATCAGAGTCACCGACGTTCGCCGTTGTTCCTTCTCAATCCGCCACCGAAACAGAAACCTTAACCCCAGAAAATCAAACTCAACTCAATGCAACTATAACGTTGCCAAATAAATCTGTTACTTTTAATTTGCAGAATTGCAGTAATTTTACTTTTAACTTTTAAAATGTTCCATTTTATTGAATACCTACAATGTTAATTATTTTGATTCACAATAAATAGTTATTTCAATCTATTCCTGTTTATTATTTTAACTCATAAAACGTTCTCGCTGTTGAAGTGAAAAGTTATGTGTGTTACACGAGAGCAAAGTTTTTTGCATCTCGTGCCTTTGAATCCCTCGCCACACTCGGGTTTCAAAATCAGCACTCGCAGGAAAAAACGACTTTGCTCTCTTGTTGCACAAATAACTATTGCGTAAGTAAATCCGTCTATATGCCGTAGGTATATATGACGGAGATAAAAGCTGAAAACAAATTATTTATCGGAATCGGATGCGGCTGACGGGAGCGGCTGACAGTTGCGACAGTCTTTTGGGTCTTTTGAAACGTGGCTTGCGGACGCGTTCCAAGTTCCAACGCCAATTCCACAAAAAACTGTGAACGAAGAGACATGTCGAGTAGTGAAAGTGAGGACGATTTTCTCGAATTAGCGGCGGCTGCTTTATGTTGTCCACCCAGAAAGAAAATAATAAGAAGCGTTTGGTTCCATGACATAAATTAAGAAAGAACCAGAGTCTGGTGAATTCCACACTTTGTATCCACATTTATTAAGAGATGAACGTCGGTAACTAACCCGTAATATATAGTTCGGCAGCTATTTGGTCCCAGACTTCTTGTTTTTTTGAAGCATGTTTTTATTCCTTTAATTTATGATTATACAGTAATTCTCTGTTGCGAACACACTCGATAATTCGTTCGTCCATTTTTACGTAGATACGCACGTGCAAGCTCTCGCGTAGTCCGCGTTCTTGTGGCGCACAGGCGCACGGACACGGACATGTCCCGCACGGCCCCGTACATAGGTACCATCCGCGTTCGTTTCCGGCTGACAAAAACGTCCAGCGCGCCAGATTTCTGTCGGACGTCCGAACGCTCAAGGTCAGCCCAAGGTTACGTCCACGACTTACATCCGATATAGTTTGCACAGCTCAGTGTACATTTATTATCTAGATAGGTACCTATAAGTCGCGGCTGTGAGCCGCGTCCGTCAGCTGCGTCCGATAATTTGTTTTCAGCTTTATGCCCGAACATACTTAGACTTACATAAAAAAACGGGTTGCACTCCGTGCCGGCAGAAGTGAAAACTTGAATATTAACGTTGTGCATTTTTGATATTTTGGAATGCGGTCTACTCTCCCTCCGTCTTACGAATTTTCGATCAGGTCACGTGTCCTGACGCGAGCTCCGTCTTACGAATTTTCAATGGTCACGTGTCCTGACGCGAGTTTAACATTTTTTACTCATCACAAAAAGTGCACAACGCCGCTAAAGAAGTTTTCATTTAAAAAAATAAACGTCAGTTAAAAAGGCAAAAAAACGGCATCGCGCTTTCCCTAATATCCCTATCTCTCCTACTCTACCTATTAATCAGTAATCACTGAAAATCATGTGAGCAGTGGTGGCCCAGTGGTAATGGCCGCGACTTAAGAGTTGTAGGTTCGAACCCAAACAGCCGCCTTCCTTTGTGTAAATTATTTTCATCACCACTCCCTCACAACGGTGAAGGAAACATCGTGAGGAAACCGGCATGTAATAGAACCAAAAATTCGAAGACGTGACATCTACCAACCCGCACTGGGCCCGCGTGGTGGATTACGGTCCACTCCCTCTCACCGAGACGAGGCCTGTGTCCCAGCAGTGGGAACATTATAGGCTGAATAAGCTTCTGAAAATTAGTGATGTACCGTGGGTCCCCCATAGCGCCGCGTCATGCTGAGTGGAAGCCTTCTTGTCACAGTCATGACGTGTAGGTGTCGACTATTTCTGTTTTGTGCTCGTGATACTGATCTATTTTGCTTTTATTTTTCTTCATGAGTTGATTGTATTTTTGTATGCACGTGTTTCTGTGTCAAATAAACCTATTATTCTTTGTTTCTATTGCCACGCTAAAGCGATTCGAGTATTATAAATTTATTAGTACCTATCGTTTACGTAGGCTACACTGTCACCGTCGTGGAATGTGAGCTTACGTCAAGACGGTGCCGCATGCCGCTCACTTTACGACCGTCGGCAAAACATGGTTTCTATATCACTATGGCAATGAGTTAAACAAGATCCCAAGACAATGAAACGTCATGTAATTTGAGACGTAGTTTTAGGATCCAAAACATGGTTGAAATATGTAGCCATGTTGTAACAAATAATGAGGATATAGAGGTACTAGGAATAGGGTGTAAAGTTCACTCATCCACTCATCCTCCATAGAAAAGGGAGGATCCTCCGACCAGACGGGCGTTGTGTCTGGCGGGCACTGCCCCAGGAACAAAGAGATTTAAGATATAATTTAATGTCTTTGCCCAGGAATCATGTCGGGCTGTTATTAAATGCTAATTGCGCGGTAAACTCTGCTTGCGCGATGCAGGATTTTGCATGACGTCAATTAGACGCGAAGTTCGCACGACGTAAGTACTGAACTCGTAAGTCGGGGTTGACGCCACTGGACCACCATTGCTCCACTGGGCCATGGCCAATAGCCACTGGGTTGGAAGACTATTCAAGAGATCAAATGTTTTCTGGAAATCAAAATTACCAAGTTAGCAAAGTCTTTGGATCAAGAAATGTACAGACTACAGCTTTTGACTTGCACCGTGTACAGACGCCAGCACATCAAGCTACTACAATCTGTCAAATTTCTTTAATAGAAATACAACTTTATCGCTAAAGCATTAATATTCAAGGTTAATTGGGAACATTTGACAGTTTCGGGTAGCTTGACCTGCTGGCGTCTGTACAAAGTGGCAGGGACATCGACGCGCAAACTGTAACCATGAATACAGCACATGATTCTAGACCTAGCGTAGGTACTTATATATATTTTTCGTAGGTTATAAAAAATAAAAATGATATTATTGGTAATTATATTTTTGAGCCGTTTGGGGTTGAAACCCTCGGGCGAGTGCGAGTGTGTATTTTTAAGGAAATCTCGAAACGGCTGGTTGACACTTCCCGTGACCCAAGGGCTGGCTTTTACCTTGGCCAGAGGCTCATTGCCATGCAACGTGGTAATGTCGGTTATAATTTTATTTTTTATTAGGTATGTACAGACGCCAGCAGGTCAAGCTACCCGAAACTGTCAAATTTTCCCAATCAACCTTGAACCTTAATGCTTAAGAGATAAAGTTGAAAATCTATTAAAGAAATTTGACAGATTGTGGTAGCTTGATGTGCTGGCGTCTGTACATACCTAATAAAAAATAAAATTATAACCGACATTTTTTCAACTGTCTAGCCTGGTGACAGACAGACGGACGCACAGACAGCGAAGTCTTAGTAATAGGGTCCCGTTTTTACCCTTTGGGTACGGAACCCTAAAAATAACAAGTCACGCAAAAAAGTGTCCATACTGAGAACAGTGAGCTCATACATTATTACGAGTTTATAGCTAGAGCGTTTTCATGACAATCAAAGACATTAAATTGTTGACAATCAAGCAGAGTCACCGTGTCATTGATGTCAAGAGCAAAACGAAACAGAAACGCGACTATCTTTTGACGTTATGGTAAATTCCGACGAAAAATTACAATGCAAGTGGGTTCAGAATCATGTACTGAAGGCCAATTCTCGTAATTTAAAACGTTCAAAATGTAGTCGCAGTCGCAGTCTCATCTCGGCGACAAACAAATGTCAGAAACTTGTCGACAATGTATGAATAAAGGTAGTTTTGACAGATCTGAGGGCCAATTCTCGTAATTTTAAGAACGTTAACAGTGTGATCTGTCTCAATCTCAATCTGCCAAAAATACCTATATAATTTCCCTACATTTTTGACATTGGTTGTCACTGACATTGTGACTTGATTTTAATGGTAGTTGTCCTGCAGACACGGATGGCACGGCCGACGTCGAGGGGCGATCGCCCCTCAGATTGGCGTCGATGTCAATGCCAAACACGAATTCCGCATAGCAAATATTCACAAGAGTTGGGAGTCAAGGATTCGACATCAAAGCACAAATGAAACTCATTTTCCAGTTTTACATTTTTATTGGTTTTTCTTCATTTACAAATACACAAAATATCTTCGAGACTAAAATAGACTATGACTATTAACTTTTTATTGTATTGCTTCCTCTTTCTCTATAACAAATCAAAATGGAGATACATAACGTAAAGATGGCGCCGGATATAGCTTCAAACATTTGAAAACTGTCAGGTGCAAGTAAAGTAAGCGTTCCATACGAATATCAACCTTATTTCATAGTGAATAAGGTTCATATTCGAATGTGAGTCAGCATTTTGATTCGAATATGTTAATGTATTTTTGAATGAAGCTATATTTGGCAGTTTGGTTAGGTAAAAGCTGTAACACAAGATCACGGCAATTATTTTATCGGCATCAATATGGAAGTTGCATCATGCTTCTGCACTTATAGTATAGATAGTATTATATTATCTATCTGCACTTACACTCCATTCGGAATAAGATTAGATATTTAAACAAACCTTTTTTACAGTCCGTTCAACCGATTTTAACTTCTATTCCGTAGGCATAAGGATGGCATTAAAAGCAAAAAAGTGGTTACAATACCAACTATTTATTGCAGCTGCCATTTGTCATGCTACCAACGTAATAGAAGTCAAAATCGGTTGAACGGACTATAAACAAGGTTTATTTAAATGTCTAATCTTATTCCGATTGGAGTACAGTCAGTTCAAAAATAAATTTTCCAATGTCTGTTTATTGTAAGGTGGTCCTACACAACAGTTATATAACGTCATAAAACATTGTGTAGCACGATAACATTTTATAACACTGTGTAACATTTTGCTACAACATGTTATGAACTTATAAATTGTTAAAGATTGTTACACATAGTCATTAACAATTTATAACTTTTGTTACAAGTTGTTAAATAAAGTTAGACACCAAATGTTATGCAACATTCTCTAATTATTAACTGCTGTGTGGGAGCACCTTTACAGGGTGGCAAGGACATCGACGCGCAACCTGTGACCATGGATTCAATACAAAATTTTTCTCGTTAGTTATTAAAAAAAAAAATTGCTGTTCCATACATTTTGACCGCGTAGGTTTTGCATTTTCTATGAAAAACCGTCGAAAAATTTCTACGCTATGGGGTCTAAAATGATGAATAATTAATTCAAGGTCGATGTCCCTGCCATCCTATTTGTATTTAACGAGGTTGATGTTTGCACCTGTTACAGTGACTGACAGTTTTAGTGTCCTCATAACTTGTCAAGTAAATAATTTAATGTCTTTGATCACAAATCATAACTAATGATAAAATGTATTATTCAATGTATTCAGAACTTTCACAGATGAAGAATGTTCTGAAGTTCTTCGTCTGTGCCGTGTCCTAAGCAGCGGGGTAATTGCGTAACACACCAACAGTAGTAATAGTTTCCATTTTGACAGTTCAACAACATTCATTGCGTTATTTACGTTGCTAAGCTGACAAACTTTCCGAACATATGAAGCAATGTACTAGCAGTATTCTTCAAAATGATTCAGATTGTGTTTGCAAGTGGTGTTACGCGATTAGGGTGCAGGAATAAATATTTAATTTGGCATATAAACACAATTTATAATCAGCCTTTATTTCGTTTCGAAGCCCTACCTAGCCGCAGAGAGAACGAGAGTGGTGTCGTCTGGACACAGCAGTAATAATAAAATTCGTGGCGCAGAAAGTGCGTTGAGCGCACATCTTTTGTCACGGACGCCATTCAAAGTTCTCAGTTTCTACAGGGTGAAATAAAATTAGCTAGCGAAACTCCGCAGACGATATTTTATTTATTTGGGACAAAAAGTTATGCAGTTATGCGTTACAACATTAATAGTTAGCTAAGGTATAATAGTAAACAAACGCATAACCCACGCTATTGTCCACGGAAAAATATCGATTTTAAAAGAAATAAGGAAACGGACGTAAGTACACAGAAAGGAGAAAATAAAAATAAACCCGAAAAGTCACACAAACCAACTCAAGACAGAGCTCCCCGTCCAGATTTAGTCCGTAGTGACCAATCAGATCACACCATAAATAAAAAAAGACAAAAGAAAAAAAAACTAATTTGATGATTTTTTTTTTTTGGGTTGATCGGCCCCGCATTTAATGCAGTCACTTAAAATATCAGTTTATAAAAAGTTTTTTTTAATGAGTAATCCACCACTCTTCACTTACATAATCAGCCTATAACGTTCCCACAGCTGGGACACAGGCCCCCTCTCTGTGAGAGGGAGTGAGCCGTAATCCACCACGCGGGCCCAGTGCGGGTTGGAAGATGTCACAAGTCTCCGAATTTTTGGTTCTAGGACATTTCGGTTTCCTCACGATGTTTTACTTCACCGTTTTGAGAGCAGTGGTGATTAAAATAATTTATACAAAGTAAAGCGCTTGTCCGGGTTCGAACCTACAACTCGGTAAATCGCGGCCGTTACCAATGGGCCACCACTGCTCTTCACATACGTGATAAAAGATACTACTAATATTATAAACGTGAAAGTTTGTATGGGTGGATGGATGGATGTTTATTACTCTTTCACGCAAAAACTACTGAACGGATTTGGATGAAATTTGTAACACAGATGGTTTATAACCAGGATTAACATATACGATACATTTTATCCCGATATTCCCACGGGATTGAAACCTATGCGGGTGAAACCGCAGCTAGTAGAAAATAAAAAAGATGTGATATTCTGTTTTATCGTGTATAGATATCGACACCCATCACGTCAGCGGAGTTTCGCTAGCTAATTTAATTTGACCCTGTATTTGTCATTAGTGCGGTGATACACTTGGGTTGTATGGAAAGTGATGACAATATTGGCGTCTCTAGTGGTGGTTCGACAACTTCAAACATTTTTGTAACTTTTTCAATAGTGCTAGTTACTCTGAAATCAACTTAATTACCATTACAATTGTTATATTTTACAAAACCATTATAAAAGTTGATATTTGTTTAATTTGAAATAACATCAATTTGAAACAAATTTGAATATTCTTTAGTACTATTTATGGGTCGAAGCTTTTTATGTCAAATCTTTCATCTTATTTTTATACAAATAGTCGAAATTATACAAGTGTTACAACTTTTACTAAAACATTTAATAGAATGTTTAACTTTTAGCTAGTTTAACTTTTAAATTACAAATAGTTTGTAGCTTACTTCTGCCGATCCTTCTTGTTATCAGAAGACTCTGGGGTTGTACTATGAGGTCATGAGGTGTTAGCCATCATTGTTTCTGCAACTCTAGTGCAGTGTATGTATGGTCCGGGAAATTAGTTATTATGCAAATTGACACAGTGTTATAGGCACTTCATACAATATTCAAAGAATGACAGTTGTGATTTGAATATACGGACAGTTAAATTTACTTAACAATTAATTTCCGTGACTTTAGTTACGAGATGTCGCGTAAACACTGCGTATACAAGTTTACGCAGCGTCTACGCAGTATATATGCGATGTCTACGCAGTTCGTGAAGTCACACACTTCACAGTACATCCCTACACTGATAACATATAACATCTAGCTACAATCAAACTCAGACTAAATCATAGCATGTTTTACTTATTTTTATTTCAAATCTTTACAAGTGTGCCTGCAAAATTTTCAATTTGCACTGAGTTTAGACGATTAGAGCATTTGTTTGGGGCCGGGACTACGCAGGGGCCGGGTGCGGGGCCCCCAGCAGCCCCGGCGCGCTGGCGGGGGCCGCGGGACCCGCCGGGGCCGCGGGGCTGGCGGGGCTGGCCGACGGCTCCTTGCTGGGGCGGCCGAGGTGCTCCATCTTCAGCTTCTCTCCATTCATTATAGCTTTTATGTCATCTGCGTCTAGGGTTTCGTACCTGTGGGAGAGATGGTGATGTTGACTACTGCTTTTTTTTTCTGGATATCAAGGCTTGGTTCGACGTGGCTCTTGACAAGGATGCCTGGAGGAATTTGGGGGAGGCTTTTGCTCAGTAGTGGGACAGTGTAAGCCAACTAAAAAAATTTATATGGTAAGGCCCTTTGTACACGGCACGGTATCTTTACGTTACGGCGTATATACCGCGTCTTAGAAAACACGTGTCTGTCAACAAGCTTCCAGTGTGTAATGTACCTTACTCACGCAGTAGGTTAATTTCCAAGACCATTTCTTTTGGAAATGTTGCAGTGAACATTTACGCAGCATTATGTTTAGTAAGCGTGACTCACTTGAGTAAGGCTTCGGCCAGGGCCTTGTGTTCTTTGGCGTGGTTCCGCAGGATTATCTTAGCGCGGTCGTAGCTGTCCGACAGAATCTTCTTTATTTCACCGTCCACCTGCAAACACCCATTATTATTACTTATTAATGTTGAGAACACTTCCAGCTAGGTCACAGGACGAGATGGTGACCTCCAATAGTCTAGGTGTTTCGTGGATGGGGCCATCCATAAATTACGTCACACGTTAAGGGGGAGGGAGGGCGTCGACGAAGTGTGACATTGTGTGACAAGGGGGTAGGAGGGGTCATAAATTTCGTGACGTCACATTTCAAAATCTATTATAATCTAAGTGTTAAAACGCGAACTTTGAACTAAATACTAACGAAAAACTCAAAAGCATTTGCAACTCTATTTATATAAACATAAGGTTCAAATGGTTTTGTCGGCCACTCGCTCTACTAGTGATAAGCGCCGACCACCTAAGCGTGGGTATGTCAGCATAAAAAAAGAAGACTCCGAAGGTAAATTCGCTCCACTATACAGGTCGTTTAGTCTATTTTAGTTATTTTCACAGCGTTATGTCCTATGGTATTCTGCTGTGGGGCAAAGCCAAAAAGTGGGAACATAATAGGCTGATGCTGTTACATAACTGACCAGTTCGTTGGTGTACGGTCCCAGCTGTTCCTGCTGCTGCAGCGTGTTGCGCGTGGGCTCCATGGTGCGGAGGCCTACTTTCTCGCTCATGCCCCACTCGCGGACCATGTGGCATGCTATTGAAGTGGCTTGCTTTAAATCTGATGAGGCGCCTGTAACATAACCTTTAGTTGATTTGTCAGAGACAAAACATTTATTTTAAATAGGCATATAAAAGGCATTTTTGAACCTCAAAAACCCTTGTTAAAGACACTTTTAATAGGTATTTTTGACGATTCTGGCAGTCACTTATTAGGCCTAGGTTCGAGTGATCAGGAACAGGGTGTACTTCACACATCGTCCTTAGAAAAGGGAGGATCCTCCGACCAGACGGGTATCGCCGTCTGTCCGGTCACGGCATTTCCTAGAACCAAAAATTCGAAGACATGTGACACTTACAAATTCCATAGACTAACCTGACGTGATCTTCTCAGGTCCGAACACCAGCTCCTCGGCAGCGCGGCCGCCCATCATTGTGTCCATCATTGCTAGTAACTGTTGTTTTGTTACGTGATATCTGTACAACCAAACAAATATTTTTATCGTGGTCACCTCTTACTCCTAGCAGTTTCACAAAAAAGTTTAATGATTATATTATGCTGAACAAAAACTTCCATTCTGACCAGCGGGCTAATTGCGTAACACACTATTAGTAGTAACGGCTTTCATTTCGACAGTTCAACCACATTCATTGCGTTGTTGAGCAAACAAATTTATCGAACATTTAAAGCAATGCATTAGCAATATCCTTAAAAATTATTCAAATTGTGATCGATAAAATAAAAATCAAATCAAAAGTCATTTATTCAAATTAGGCTGAGAATCAGCACTTTTTGAACGTCATAATTACAAAAGACAGTCCCCCAAAAACGCCCGCCCTTCACCACTTCCTAGTGCTATCGCTGGGAAGAAGAAGTGGCGCAACAAACTCCCCAGCAGCACAGCTGTCTGTTCAATTTAAAAAAAATACTTGATTGAATACTAGGTACCTATGTTCGGTAATTAACATTACAAGACCAGAACATAAAATTAAATTATTTGCCATAATATGTCAGCTAGCCACGCCAATATACCAACAAATATAATAAAAACTATACGTACTCAAGCTAAGAAATAATTAATTAAAATGTAAATAAAAAAACTTACTACCCGAATAAAAGCCTCCAGGCATAAAGGGCGTGACAGCTTACACATTTATATAGTGTTAATAAACATATGCATTTTTTAGTTAGTCATCACAGTGACAAGCTCGTATATTTTGACACCAACAGTTTTGTGGAAACTTTAAAGTCGACTAGGGATACTGTGTATCTGCCTGTTAGTTAAGACACATAATAGCAAGGCTATTAGCTTCCTATATAAACTCAGACATAAATAGTATGTCGAAGTCATGTATTATTAACACCACAATGGTTAGTAATAATACTTATACAAATGCTATAAATACTTATACAAATTGTACGAAGGAGGTTTCATGTCCCTCACTCAATGTGAGCTCACTGCCCGGTGATGACATTGAAGTCTTGGGGTTAACTCCGGATAATCTTTTAAACTAGTTTGTAAGACAACAGAAGGTACCAGTAAGAATATTCTTATACCTAACAACAACAAGGTATCTTCTTGCTCTAAATTAAGAAAAGGAGATGAGCAGAATGCCTTGAAATTATTTCATCAAAATATTCAAGGCATTTCTTCCAAATTATTAGAAATAGAAATCTTTTTAGAAAAAACAAAGTTTGACATTGTTTGTTTAACTGAACATTGGTTAAAGTATTACCAAATGCTGATTAATTATGAGAACTATAGTGTTTGCAGTTGTTTTAACCGTAAATCTATGTTACGTGGAGGTTCTCTAATCTTAATAAAAAATAGTTTAAAATCCAAGCAACGAAACGACATAGTGGATTTATCAGTTGAACATTGTATCGAACTGTCCTGTGTTGAGCTGGATAAGCATGTTGTAGTGTGCGTTTACAGACCCCCTAATTATCAGAACTTTTCTGTATTTGAGTCAATAATGGAAGATGTCCTAGCGAAACTTGCATCCAGTAACAAAACCGCAATTATTTCTGGTGATTTTAATATTAATATTTTGGAAAATAATTCAAATAGCAGTAGATTATTAAGCCTTTTTAAATCGTTCAATTTATTTAATGTTTTTACAGAACCAACTAGAGTAACTCCAACTTCTTCTACTTGTATCGATAATGTCTTCTGCGATTGTGATTATTTAGATAAAGCCATCGTAAATTATCTGCCGTCTGATCATAGTGGACAAACGGTAACTTTTAAGTTTAAAACACCTTTGCAAAAAGTGCAAATACAATTTAGGCCAATAACGACTGGCAAATTAAATAGATTTGATATTACCCTAAATAATAAGTTAAATGTTCTGGATTATAATAAGGACGATGCAAATAAATTGTATGAGGATTTCTTTTCAATAGTGCACACTGAATTCAATAAAACTTTTGAAAAGAAAGCAAAAAATATTTGCCCTAATTTTATATTTAGTGACTGGGCAACTAGAGGTATTAGGATTAGTAGGGAAAGACTGTTCGAGCTGTATGGCCTTAAGCCTTATATCAACACTGAAACTTTCAACAAGTATGTTGCTATGTATTCCAAAACTTTTAGAAATACATGCAAGATAGCTAAAGCCCAGTTCATTAGTAACAAGATCAAAACAGCAGATAACAAAATAAAAACAGTTTGGAAAGTTATACATAATGAAACTAGTGGGAATAAAATACGAAACAATGATTACACATTGGAGACTTCACGTGGTGCCATAAGCTCTAACTTAGAAGTAGCTCAGGAATTTGTAAATTTCTTTACAAATATACCATGTAAAACGACGGAAGCTTTAAATTCCTCACCTGTTGTCTCAATTGATCTATTAAGAGCTAACGTTCCAGGATGCTCGATTGAATTTCAATTTAAACACATAAACCCTATGACAGTTATAAAAGCTTTTCGGCAAATCAAAATCAAATTGACCGAAGATTTATGGGGAATGTCTATCAAAGTTTGTACATCCATAATCGAGACTATAGCACCATACTTAGCTTTGATATTTAATTTGTGTGTAGATCAAGGAGTCTTCCCGGATTTAATGAAATACAGTAAGGTTATACCGCTTTTTAAATCTGGGGACAGCAAAGACACCAACAATTATAGACCCGTATCCGTGTTGCCCGTATTCAGCAAGGTGTACGAAAAGGTAATGCTCAATCAAATGCTTAAACATTTTAACACCAACAAAATCTTACATGATCAGCAATATGGTTTCACCAAAGGACGTTGTACGACTGACGCCGGTGTCACCTTATTAAAGCACATATTTACAGCGTGGGAGGAGGCCCAAGATGCCATAGGAATCTTTTGTGACCTCTCCAAGGCATTTGACTGCGTCAATCACGAAACCTTAATTTTTAAACTGGAGCACTACGGACTAGGTCAACTTGCGCTCAGTTTAGTCAAATCTTATTTAAATGATAGACAGCAAAAAGTTCAAATAAATGGTGTCAATTCTCTTGCTTTAAAAGTAAAAATGGGTGTTCCTCAAGGCTCGATTTTAGGTCCTTTCCTCTTTTTAGTATATATTAATGATCTACCCCATTTAATAAAGAACCAACCACAAATGGTGTTATTTGCTGACGATACTTCCTTAATTTTTAAGATAAATAGACGTGCACCAAATATTGACGACGTAAATAACGCCCTACAGCAGGTACTAAATTGGTTCACTGCTAATAATTTGGTATTAAATGGGAAAAAAACTAAATGCATAAGATTTGCTTTGCCAAATGTTAAAAGTAGTGATTGTGACATAGTATTGAACAAAGAGAAACTAGAATTCGTCGATAAAACTGTTTTCCTGGGGATCACGCTCGACTCAAGGCTGCAATGGGGTCCTCATTTAACATCTGTTGCAGGAAGGCTAAGTTCAGCAGCTTACGCTGTAAGAAAAATCCGTCAAGTTACTGATGTAGATACCGCGAGGCTGGTCTATTTTAGTTACTTTCATAGTATCATGTCTTACGGTATTTTACTATGGGGACGGGCTGCAGATATCGAGTCCATTTTTATTCTGCAGAAAAGAGCCATCAGAGCAATATATGGCCTCCGCAGGCGCGATTCTTTAAGGGAACTGTTTAAAGATATTAACATCATGACGGTACCTTGTCAATACATCTATGAAAACATCATGTACGTAAGAAAAAATTTAAATCTGTTCAACAAAAGAGGTGAAAAACACAACTATAGGACTAGAAATAGGGACCAATTAGTTCAAACAGGTTTCAGACTGGCTAAAGTAGACTCAACCTTCATGGGGTACTGTTTAAAATGTTACAATAAAATTCCTCCCCACATACTCCAACTGAATGAAACGAAATTTAAATCTTGTATTAAACGCACACTATGTAGCCAAGCATATTATAAGTTAGGGGATTACATCGCTGACAAAAATGCTTGGCTCAATGCTGGTCCAGCTCCACAGGGGCGCTTAAACTAATTAGCATTCGGAAACATTGCTGGAGCTGCGGAACATTGGAAGAAAACTATATTTGCATTGTATAAACTCAATTGTTTAGTATTGTATAATTGCATAGCACACATGTGAGCACTATGTACTTTCTATAAAGCTACCATTTACTGGGTACGTCTTTCATTGACTTAAATGTGCCCTGGCGGCTGAGAGTATGTCATGCTCACTCTAATGTCTCGCTGGTGGTGGCGTGTGTGTTGGATCATTAAGTTCCCTTCAAAATGGTTGAGCTGAATGGTGCTGATCCATACGTCATGTTCGTGAACGGGCGCCGTCAGTAGGGACTGGTCATCTCTTAGCTGCCACGGCTTATTGTAATTTTTAATTTATGAATTGTTTTTATGTTTTCTATAACGGACGCTTTTAACGTGCACGTCTTTTCTACATCGTTCTCACATGGTTAATTTCAACACGAATGATGTAATCAAATATTTTGTAAGAATTTTATGATTTAAAAGAGTGTCCATGGAGTTTCTTGCCCGTTCTTCTCCATAGGTACCTACGCTTTGGAATGGGCAACTAGCTTCATCTTTCTGACTGACCGACCCTTTGACAATTCAAAAGTGCCTGTAATTGGTTTAGTTGAATTAAATGATTTGAGTTTGAGTTTGAGTTTGTGTAAAATAGTTTGCTGGACATATTTCACGACTCCAGTCCGTGTGTATTAATTTTTGATAAAAAAAAGTTTTATTCCTCTCAGTTACTTAATTTTTGTTTTTGTTTTTTTGTATTTTTGTTTGTTTTTGTATTTTGTTTTTTTGTGTTTTTGTGGTATTTGTTTTGTTTATCTGTGCGTGCGTGTTTATTAGAATGCATTTATTTTACACTAGCAGCGCCCCGCGGCTTCACCCGCATAAGTGTCGATCCCGAGGGAACATCGGGATAAAAAGTATCCTATGTATTATTCAGATGTTTAAGCTATATTACTGTAAAGTTTCATTAAAATCCGTTCCGCGTAACAAACATCCATTCATCCATCCTCACTAGCTTTCGCGTTTATAATATCAATAGGATGGAGGTGACATCGAGGAAGCGAGCTAAACCGAGACCGCGAGGTATCGCAGTGAGGAGATCTTCGGTATGTAATTCCCCTAACAGACTGGTCTGTTTACCTTTCTTTCGCGGGTATGTAGGCGGTGTGTCCAAGTGACGGTCCGCGCGGGATTATCGTCACTTTGTGAAGTGGATGTGAGTCCTGCGAACAAAAAAAAACGGGTTGACCTCCGGGAGTGCTTCTTACTTCTACTTCTGCCGAGAAGTGTAAACTTGAATATTAACGTTGTGCATTTTTGATATTTTGGAATGCGGTCTACTCTTCCTCCGTCTTATGTATTTTCGATCAGGTCACGTGTCCTGACGCGAGCTCCGTTTTACGAATTTTCTATCAGGTCACGTGTCCTGACGCGAGTTTAACATTTTTTACCCATCACAAAAAACTCTCCCTCCATCTTACGAATTTTCGATCAGATCACGTGTCCTGACGCGAGCTCCATCTTACAAATTTTCGATCAGGTCACGTGTCCTGACGCGAGTTTAACATTTTTTATCCATCACAAAAAAAGTGCACAACGCCGCTAAAGTTTTCACTTCAAAAATAATATTACAATATACATATTCCTTTTACGTAGATGTGGCGATGCTTAGGGGAGCCCTATATCTAGTAATGGAGCTGAAATTATGATGATGCCGTTAATAAACAAATAGATGATAGTTCTTAGTTTTTTTACCCCTCAAATCATCATGGTAAGAATTCTCTCTCATGGTTTTTGACCAAGCATATTTTGCAGGGCGAAAAGTTGATAGTTGAGTAGGTGCGGCATGATGAGATAACACTGAAAATATCATCTCATATTTGCCAAAAGGCTCCATCAATCCGTCAGAAATTTACGTAGTTTATTAGAGGTCAGTGGGCTGTACATACACACCCCTTGTGTGTGTTACCTTAGTGAAGTACGCGACAATGGCGTGTCCTCCTTCGTGATAGGCGGTGATAGTGTTGGCTTCTTCGTCAGGTAGTCGCGACCTTCTCTCAGGGCCCATCAGCACTTTGTCTCTGGCATCTTCTAGGTACTTCATTGAGACGTTCTTTGCGCCGTCTATCGCTGCCCTGGAAAAATGTATGGGTTTTAAATTTCAAAATACATATGTACGTTTTATGTTTTGGTTTATATAAGAAGAATCATGGTTCCCATTTTCATATACGATGAAAAAAATTTTAATAAATCGGTAGCAATAAGGGTGAAAAAATTTGCGTCTAAATCACTACATATTATAAAACAAAGTCCCACCTGCCGCGTCTGTCTGTCTGTCTGAACGCGAAAAACTCAAAAACTACAGAAACGATTTCACTAATGGACGGAGTGATGCACGAGGAAGTATAATTAATTAAGGTTTTGTGTAAATGGGCTGAAATATCACGATGATTGTTGAAGATGTCGGAAAAAAATTATGCCGACCGGGAGCTTTACATGCGTTACGTGTTGGGTGAAATTTGGCACACAGCCAGTTAATAACCTAGATCATCACATAGGATACTTTAAATCTCGTTAGTACTCTAGTAGTATGAGGAACAGGGTGTAAAGTTCACTCATCCTCTATAGAAAATGGGAGCATGTTCCGACCAGACGCGTGACGTGTCGACGATTGACGTCGGGACGTTTTATATGTATATGCTAGTCACGCGGTATATTCCGCTTGCGCGATGCAGAATTTTATGTGACGTCAGTGTGATGCGTAGTTCGAATGTGGCGATGTAGATGTCGCCACAGTAAGACAAAAGCTAGTAAGGTTATAATTTCATTTTTCAACGATTCATATTTTCAACTTCGTATGTGTTACTATAGGCCACCCGGTTAACTCTCGCGTTGCTTGAGGTAGCAGTGCGGTGCGGGAGGGGTGTGGTGACGTGATGCGAGAGCTCAGTGATTCGTTAATTTGTGACAACTATCACCCCTCCCGCACCGCGCAGCTACTTCAGGCAACGTCTCATTTAAGCGGTTGACCTATCGTGTCGTATAGTTACTTGAGCGCGGCCTGGTTGACCATGTTCTCCAGGTCGGCCCCGGTGAAGCCCGTGGTCCCGCGCGCCAGCACGTCGCAGTCGACGTCCCCGCCGGCCCGCACGCGCGCCAGGTACAGCTCCAGGATCTCGCGCCGCCCGCCGTAGTCCGGCGTCGGCACGTTCACCTGGGGACACGTTAGGAGACCGTAGGAAGAGATAAATGCCTAGTTCCCATGATAACATTCGCACACGCTGCGTGAACATCATCAAGCTAATAGCAGTGTACTGTTGGATACAGGCCAATCAAAATCGAAAAAATTTGGTCCATTTCCAATTTTTGTTCGTGGCTCCCAGCACGACGACTCCTTCGTGTCGTGTGACATGCGTCATGTCGACGTATATATTACCTCCACGTCGAACCGGCCAGGTCTGAGCAGCGCTTGGTCCAGGTCGTCGCGCCTGTTCGTGGCTCCGAGCACGATGACTCCTTCGTTTTGATGGAACCCGTCCATCTCTGATAGCAACTGGTTGATGGTCTGGAATGAAAATGCTGAGATATAGAAATGATTTAATACATAACATAAAATGTCAGTTTAATACACAATGACAAAGCCAAGAAATAATGTGCATTATATTATAGTTTTAACGACTTGACAAAACATCGAGACTTATTTATTATTTTTGTTTGGCATGATCTTCGTTTTATAATCTTTATTAATAATAAAGCTGACGAGTTTTTTTGTTTGAACGCGTTCATATCCTTCCACTTTATGAAAGGCGTAAAATATCAGATCTTGTGTTTCTTTTCAAAATTGCCAATGGAACAACTGGTGTTACCGAGTTGTTGCACAAAATTGGGTTGCGAGTGCCGTCTGTGTTCTTACGTAGACCTCATGTATTGTACACCCCAGTCGTAGCCACTACATACAGACGGAACTCGTACATGGTGAGAGCGAGTCGTATATACAACACAACCTACCGGGAAGCTGATATCGACATTTTCAATACTAGTATTGCTAAATTGAAGAAAATCTTGTCTAATTGCTTCTTTGAGCGTTAATAGTAATTTTATTGTTCTGTCTTATATAGTTAAATAGTCTATTATTAATTCTCTGTTTCACATGTTTTTATATTATATTGTTTCATATATAATTATATATACGTATATACATACTACACGTGGAAACTTGTAATTGGCCTTACTCTTGTATAATCTATTACTTATGTATCTGTTTAGCTGTAAGTTTTCCTAAAAATAAATAAATAAATAAATAAATAAATAAATAATCTCTGGATGTACCACGCGGCCCCGGTGTGGGTTGGTAGATGTCGCAGATCTTCGAATTTTTGGTTCTGGGACATGCCGGTTTCCTCACGATGTTTTCCTTCACCGTTTTTGAGAGCAGCATAAATAGTCTAAGTGGAAATGGTCTGCTTACCTGGTTAGCATAAGGGTGCAGCACGCTGTTGGTGCGCTTGGCCCCGACGGAGTCGATCTCGTCTATGAATATCACGCACGGAGCTCGCTCTTTGGCTGCCTCTGTAGGAAAGTTAACTAATTCAATATTTGTTGGGCAAGTTACCCTAAACGTAATTACACAAAAAGTAACTGCAAGCCCAGGTTAGGTGGTTAGGTTAGCATGGACGCGTATTTCCCGCGGCGATTTTCTTTCGCGCACTTGACTTTCAACGCACTGTTTAGCGCCGAGAGTTGAAAATCTAACAGTGTGTTTTCTTGACGCGCTGGGATGCGCTCTGTTCGATTCTCAACGCTCGGCTCAACACAGAGAGTTGAAAATCCAGTGCGCGATAAAATTCCGCCGGGATATTTTTAGTTCCGTCCGAACGTAGGCTAAAAGTTTGTATAATTTCGATTTTCTTTCGTGTTACATTTTCACCCGTATTTGACATACCTTATTGCCTAAAGATTTAAATAGCTAACTAGATTTGTCCTCATTGTGTTTACTCACAAAAAACAGTGTCGAGTGTGTTAAGTGTTGTAAAACGAAACAGAAATGCGACTGTCTTTTGAAGCGGAAGGGCGAATCTTACGATTTAAGCTTTTGCAACTGTCATCATTTTCATGACATCTGTCACCGTAGCTGTTAACCGTAGCTTTATGATTTTTCAGTAGTGTTGTATCTTGTATGATATTATAAATTAAAATTAAAAAAATAGTATATTTGGTTTTATCATCGTTAGATATCCACAGTTTCATGCTGATCGCGGCTGCGTAGTGTCAGCAAGTACTCACTGAACAGGTCGCGCACGCGCCGGGCCCCCTGGCCCACCAGGATCTCGTCGAACTCGGGCCCGGCGGCGTGGAAGAAGGGCACGCGCGCCTCGCCCGCCACGGCCCGCGCCAGCAGCGTCTTGCCGGTGCCGGGCGGGCCCACCAGCAGCACGCCCTTGGGCAGCTTGCCGCCCAGCGACGAGAACTTCTCGGGGGACTTCAGGAACTCCACCTGGGAAAGACCAATAGTATATTATTAACCAAGGGGATAAAGCAGTGTCTTCTGTCGCGGGTGACGATTTAAATCGCGAGCGTAACGAAGGACTCTAGGTTTACTACCGAGCGTAGCGAGGGTGTTAAAAACTTAAATCACGAACGAAGCGAGGGATTTAAGACGAGTATTAATAATGAAAGTAATATCTCAAACTCCTTTGAGTTTGAGATGTAACTTTTAAATCATGTTAAATTCTCTGTTTGAGAAGAATCCCCTCCTCATCTTAATCTGAAATTATCCACTATTGAGTATTACATAATCAACCTATAATGTTCCCACTGCTGGGACACAGGCCTCCTCTCGGTGAGAGGGAGTGGGCTGTAATCTACCACGAGAACTCAGTGCAGGGTGGTAGATGTCGGGTGTGATCGAGCATTAGCCTCTTTTTCTATGACAGCTTTCGTAGCAGCAATTAACAGTGGGGCCTTAACTTATGACAGGAGGGTACTCACAACATCTTTCAGCTCTTGCTTGGCCTCGTCAGCGCCCTTGACATCGTCGAAGGTGACTGAAATGTCTTCGGGGTCTACTTCCACTTGGTTGCCCAATTGGATTCTGTCAACAAGACATGTTTCTTTATACACAGGGTTATTGATAAAACACTAACAACCTTGCAGGACTGGATTACAAACATCATAAGCAACAACTTTTGTTCTAAGAGTTTTTACAAAACATATAGGGGTTTATTCATAAACGATGACTGTTAAGTAACGTTTAAACGTCAAAAATGTATGGTTAAACAGTCGCTAATCACTGCTTAACTTTAAGCAACGTTTATTTATAAAGGGGAATACATTTACCAAAAACAAACCTTGAAGATTTGATTGTTCTATCTAACCCCCGCGCTTCTCCGCTGAAATTTGTTCTAGACACGGCAGTTTGTTTACCTAACTAGAGCGCGTAGAGTTCGTAACAGAAAATCGAATATTTCAATAGGCTATTTTCCTAAAAAAATCTAATTAGTCCGTCAGTTAGATTATCAAAAAATATTGGACCCGTATTTTTTCTTTTGTCAAATAAATAAAAAACAATGAAGATATCGCCCGTTAAAGTTCCGCGAGACGTCATTTGCTTGCGACACTTTTGCAAGCAAGTGACGTCACTCCCAAATTTTGACGCGCTTCATCTTTGTCATTTTTTGTTTGATTGACAAAAGAAAAAATACGTGTCCATTATTTTTCGATAATCTAACTGACGGACTAAATATAACTATATTTTTTTTTACCCAGGCAACTACCCTATTGGTTGAATTGAAATATTTTTATTTTTGTATGAAAGTCTGATGAATTAATAAAAGTCATAGAACAAAAGTTGTTGTTTATGATGTTAGTAATATAGTCCTGAGTAGTTGTTTATGTTTTACCAATAACCCTGTATATATTTATAATTAGTTCTTTTGAAAGTGACACTGGTGACTGAAAAGTTGTGTGGAAATTGGCTGTCGTGGTTCAGGCATGTGATGCGGAGGAATGAGGAAAATGTCGTGAGGAAAGTTTTGAGTATGAATGTGGATGACTATAATATGAGTAGGGGAAGACGATGGATGGACCGTGTGAATGATGATATGGTTAGAAAGGGGATGACTACCGAGATGATGACTAATAGAGAAGTATGGAAGAAAAGACATGTTGCGCCGACCACAAATAAATTGGGACAACGCAGGAAAATGATGATGATAATAAGTTTTTATTATAATCTTCTAAATGTTTATCTTGAGTTATAAAAAGATTGGTTTCTTAGCTTAAGGGCGTAGACGCTTATTTGTTCTAGATGAGAACCTTCTAAATTGCATAGCTGTTCACAACCATTTCACAGGCTTCTGAGTCCAAAATGACACACTTTCTGGTACCTGATTTGCCTAGTCCCCGACATCAAATATATCTTTTTGTCATAAACGGTAAAAAAATTCGGGTTTCGAGTTTGTGAGTAGCGTTTAGAGAACTTCTTCAATAACATCGATTGATATTCGATTCGGCACGGAAGCATAACGAATGGTCGTGAAGAACTATGCCGAACAGTGACCAGCAAGGGGATAGCTAAAACTGTGGCATCGTACCGTCCGTACCTGAATACTGTCCCGCTGACCGAGGCCATGAGGCTCACGAAGATAGCCAGAAACAGCACGATAGTCAGCAGCTGTTGTACCAACTTCAGGTATTTGGACGCTTTCGTGCCGCGGATATTGTCAGGGTGAGAACCTGGGAGGAGACAAAGATAGATTAAGCATTTTTTCATTTAGAAGAGAGTGAAATTTCAAGGTAGCGTCTCGTTTAGGCACGCTTAGGTTTGTTACATGAGAGAGAAGAAAGATATAACTCTCTCTGTCTCACACACTGAATCTCGTTATTCTTTAATTTTAAGAAGGCCATAATAACCACCACCTGGAGCCTTGACACAGCTAGAAGGCGTCGCGGCAGACCCCGTAGAAGATGGCGGGACGAGCTGGTCAAAACAAACGACCGAAAGAGCTGGAAGTCATGGGCAGCGTCCATTTTCCAGCAGTGGGATGATGCAGGCTAATAGTAACAGTATCTATCACGTGTTCGGCGCCATTTTTTATTTTTGTGACTTTATGATCAACAAATTGTCTTTATCAGACTGAAGCCTGGATTTGTGCTCGGTTTTTGACATAAGGCTCACTCGCTATTACATGTGAATGCGACACCGCTCTGCCAGCCTCTACGGGGAAGTCGTAGTGTTATTTCCTTACCTGCTAGATACCCCTCGGCGAACGCAATCTTGATCTTGTCCTTCTGCTGGTGCGTGAGGTGGTTGGCGTCTTCATTGAGCAGCTTATCCAACCGCGGCGCCACTTCTGGACACTGTTGTGTTTTGTCTGTCGGGTCTGTGGCGCTTAGTCCTGGAGAACATGAGGGAAGGTTAAAATATGGTTAAAAAAATGGCAACTGGAACTTACCTCAGTACATACTAACTAGTATTAGGGTTGATTTTTCCACCACCAGCTAACTTTTATTCGAGGAATAAAATTGACGTTTGACAGTTTTTGTGTGAAATAACTGTCAAAGTTTCAAAATTATTCCTCAAATAAAGTTATCAGACGATTGAAAAATCAGCCCTAAAGTTGTCAAAAAATAAAAGGCCCGTTTTGACATTGACAGTTCTAGTAGTTAATAAAGATCAAATTCGCAAAACACGTATTCGTTTGTATGAAACTGACAGGTGTCAAGAACGCATTCTCAAATGCCAAAACGGGCCTTTTATTTGGACAACTTTAAGGGCTGATTTTTGATTATCTGACGGTGGAAAATCAACCTTTAATCATATAAAATAAAATCTATTCTATTCTATATGGCAAATATATAATTTAATTTAATGTTCTCGTAATGTTAATTACTTTGCATACCTACTATTGTATAGAATCAAGTATTTTCTAACTGAACAGACAGCTGTGCTGCTGGGGAGTCTGTTGCGCCTTATTTCATCCCAGCGAATGCACTAGGAAGTGGTGAAGGGCGGGCGTTTTGGGGGACTCTCTTTTGCAATTTTGACGTTCTAAATTGCCGATTCTTAGGGTAATTTGAATAATTGACTTTTGATTTTTAACAAGAGATTATATTTGGTGTAGAAGATAAACTGGGTGTTTTATACGCATCGAGGCACCTGACCTACCGACAAGGAGAGAGCCACTAGCTATCGCTCAACAAACGTACAATAGGAGAGTTCTCCGGCATTATGAACAGTCAGCGATCAACTATTAATACGGATCAGATTAGATTGGCAAGCGAAATTCTGCAGACGCGATGGAGAAAAAGATTTGATGGATTTTTGGGAGGTCAACGACCGCTGGTAGTGTTGTTACTTGAAGTATGAGTATGAGTTGATAAAATCTGTTTTCTTTTGTTTTATCTTATCATGTTTAGATATCGTGACACCCACCACGTCTGTAAAGTTTACACAAAAAAAACACTGATATTTTCAAGTGAAAAAAAAAACATTTTTTTTTTTATCATGTTTAGATATCGATGCCCATAACGTCTGTGGAGTTTCGCTAGCTAATTCAATTTGACCCTGTATAGGAATATCTTTTACTGACATGGGACCTACATCTATTGCACGTTTGGCTCCTCAAGAAGTTTCAAGTTTTGAGTTGAGCTTTACGATTACTGACAAATGCGTGCACTGACTGGACTGGTCCACTCAAATCTGTGTGGTACTTTCCTCAAAAGGCCGTTTCAGACATCAATCTATACATGTTATTTACAAGATCTGACCAAAATTATGTCTGTACTTTAAAAGAGACTGTGACCTCTGAGTTTGTTTCGGCTTTTCAGAGTAGTCAGGCAGGAAACACCGACTCTCATTTTTTTTTTAATAATACGACTTGTGAAAGTGATTCCGATATCCTATTTACAGAATAAACAATTTCATTTCACGCTTCTTGAGCTCGATAGTCGATAGTCGGTTCCTCTTCGGCCGTAGAAAGGTGCCTTAAGCTGTTGCCTAATAGTGCAGGATTCTGAATGGATAAGTGATTATGCTCTTTGCAGGAGCTCAAAATCAAGTTGTTGTACAGACGCCAGCAGCTACCCGAAACTGTCAAATTTTCCCAATCAACCTTGAACTTTAATGCTTTAGCGATAAAGTTGAAAATCTATTAAAGCAATTTGACAGATTCTAGTAGCTTGATGTGCGTCTGTACTATTTAGGGTCGTATCATTCGCCCGTTTCGCTTCTAAAAATACTATAGCAAATAGACACAAGCTTCACTAACAAGGTATAATGTACAACTGCAATTTAATATAGTCTAAAATCTAAATGATACATAAAAACAACATAGCATGCAAAGCATTTAGGACCCATGTATATAAACCGTTCTCAATGGGGTGCCTGACAACGAATCCCTACGAGACACTAAACACATGCAAACTTCTTTTCAATGGAGACTGCGCTTGAGTCCTTGACTGCTCTGAAGTTAGCACAGAATGAGCGAATGAGGGATTTTATTACAGTTTAAAGATAATTCAGGGAAATATAATATGTACATGCTTAGTATGAACGCGTCATGTCGGAAAAGACATGCGTTAAGATAACATGTGGCGGACGCGGATAAGGAGACAACATAACCCTCCTTTTGGGCGCAGTCGGGTAAAAAGAGATTCGGTATGATAAATTAATCTAGGCATCTCAAAAAACTATTGACTTTGGCATGCTCAGAGCGACCAAGAAGATTTTCACGAAACATAATTTCGAAAAAACTTATCTTTTTTTTTTAATTAACCATCACCGAAGCCTCAGAGCATGGAGACACCTCGGCAGCCACTTCTAGAGACGGCATTGACAATACCGCACCACGACACTAAAGATATATGCTTTAAATGCTCACCATGTGGCGCCATCTACATTGCCACACGCAAACTACGTATCAAACTGCATCACGAAAATCCTGCATCGCGCAAGCAGAGTTTACCGCGGGAATAGCATGTACATTTCTTTAATAGATTTTCAACTTTATCGCAAAAACATTAAGGTTCCAGGTTGATTGGGAAAATTTGACAGTTTCGGGTAGCTTGACCTGCTGGCGTCTGTACAACGTCTCAACACCAATAGTTGTTAAGTAACCCACCAGACACAAAACCCGTCTGGTCGGAGGATCCTCCCTTTTCTATGGAGGATGAGTGAACTTTACACCTTGTTCATCATGCCTCTATACTGGTGACACTGACGTGATGAAAAACAAAATTAGGTGGCCAAAATTAGGCCAAAGAAATCAGCGCGTTGGTTTGATGATATCGGCAAAGTCGCGGGAAACACCAAATGATAGACGCACGGAACCGGGAAGTATGGTAGAGAAAAGGGGAGGGCTATACCCAGCAGTGCATGATTACGGACTGAAATGAAGAGCTTTAAATGGCGTCCGCGACAGAAGTCGTGCGCTCAACGAACTATCCTGGACAGAGTCTATTTAGATTGCCATCGACTCGCTAAGAAGAATAATGAACAACTCATCATTATCATCTGCCTGCCTTTTCCAACTATGTTGGGGTCGGCTTCCAGTCTAACCGGATGCAGCTGAATACCTGTATGTTACATGGAGCGACTGCCTATCAGACCTCCACAACCCAGTTACTGGGTAATACGATACCCCACTAAGAAGAACGAACTATCAGCCAATTTTATAGTACTGCCGACTCCAGCCGCTGCTGGCGTGGCGATCTAGTGCTCTGGGCCTGAAACTGTCTACTTTCCACGCTCTCCACCCCTGAGACCGGTCCACCACGAAGCCCCTTACCACAATACATACCAAAGAACTTACGCAGTCTGTTTATAAGATTAGGGTTACGTTTCAAGTCTGCATGGATCCCGCGCTCCGTCTTGAACCCTCGAACCTGAACAGCATACTTGAAGGTGCTGTTCAAGCCTCCAGCGAGAAGGCCTGCGAAGTTATCTGTGAAACTGAACCTGGGGAAAGGGCGGGGATTAATGCTTGTATGGGGCCATTGGAGTTGGTTTGTAGATTAATTGGGGTTGAGATGTAGATAAATCGGTTGGTTTGTACATTAATTGAAGTTGTTGTGTAAATTTACTCCAATTTAGACCAAAATGACAGCTAATAATATTTACTAAATAATGACAGCTAATAAATATTATATACAAAAAAAACAGAGTTTAGAGTCGAAATGTAATGATTCAAGTTCACTAGTCAATTAATTAGGGTATAATTATAATATATTAATTAACGTTACCATGTAATCAATTGATGCTGTGCAAGAAAAATATGTACATCATAGTTGAAATACAAATGTCAATTAATTGGTTTACAGACGCCAACAGGTCAACCTACCCGAAACTGTCAAATTTTCCGAATAAACCTTGAACCTTAATGCTTTAGCGATAAAGTTGAAAATCTATTAAAGAAATTTGACAGATTGTAGTAGCTTGATGTGCTGGCGTCTGTACAAGTAATTTAGTTCAACTTGACACATAAATTAATTAGAGTTTACAATTAAATTAAGTTAACATGTAAAAATCAATTCAACATGTAAAGTAACTTGATTTAACAAGTAAATTAAGTCTGTGGTCAACATGTAAATTAACTTGATTTGAAGTCAACCTGTAAACTAACCAGAGTCAACATGTAAGTCAATCACCAGTACATACATACCTGGTATTCCTCCCCGTCAAGTCGACAGTAACTGTAGGTAGTTTGGTCCAACCATTCTTGTTCTTTTCGAAGCTGTCCGACGAAATATGAGATATTTTTCTAGCTGAGGCCAGATCTCGCAGTCGGGGACTACAAGGCTTCGTTCCTAATGTACGAAGCTGTATAGATTTCATCTCACTGAAATTACAAACAAAATTAAAAGTTAATGTCCGGTTAAATAAATATCAACTCTGTATGAGTGTAAATAAAAATGCTTTTGGAACGGCTGGTAGTTTAAAAAATTACCGTACTTCTGTATTGTTACAAGAAACATAATATCAACTTTATAAAAGTGTAAATAAAGTGGGTTTTCGAATGACTAGCATAAGCTATGTCCATTTAAACCAATATCAACTTTACTGAGCGTAAATAAGGTCGATTTTAGAATAACTATGCCATAGGTTATTGTTCTCACAGTGAGGACTGAGGCCTCTTCTCTGTGAGGGGTGGGCTATAATCCACCACGCGAGCACAGTGTGGGTTGGTGGATGTCACATTTTGTTTTAGAATGATTGGTTGTAGGGTATAAACTTGATATTCCTTGACTTAAACAATTAATGTCAATTTTATAACAGAAAAAATAAAATTAATATTAGAATGGCTACTAGTTTTGAACTTCTTCATTATCAGAAGAAACAGAAAATTAGGCCTTGCAAAGTAGTTTACATACAAAACAGCATTCATCTACATACAAATAAATAAATAAAATTGAAGTGTCTGTTTGTAATGACAAAATAACAGTTTTTTAAATGCATCATTATAAGTTAAAGTACATACATAATATTATGGTACTTATAACAAAAAAACATTTTTTTTTAATTTTTGTCTCTCTGTTTGTTCCGGCTAAGCTCCGAAACGGCTGGACCACTGGCAGATAGCTGATGTTATAAGGAGTAACTTAGGCTTTTTATCATCCACGCGAACGAAGTCGCGGGCATAGCATAGTAATATCATAGGTTTACTATTACAATAGTTGGCTTGCATCATCTTTGTGAACGTAATGTAGTCATATTAAAGAATGTAAATAAATTATATAGACTATGCCATTAAATGCCACCACTAGCTTCTGAGCGCGACTTAATCTGCGTAAAATTTCTTGTTCCCCCAACACGTCGTATCGCATCGCCCGCCCGCACTATACATTCGTTTTCACTTAGCGTTCTTATCTAACTGACTTCAAAAACAAACAGACGATAATTTTGGTCCCTTTACATTCTTATAAGATTCTTTTCAGTTCATATTTTTTGGTTAAAGATTTTAAATACCTATAACCAAAAAATATGTTAAATCAAAATATTTTATTTCACATAAACCTACATGGGCACTTATGTAACGTCAGAAGCTATATGCAATTGTGCACGGTCCCAATCGGTCATTTCCTATGGAGAAGAGCCGGCAAGATACTCCACAGTTACTCTTTTGAAAATAATTGGCTTTTACAATGTTTTCAAATTACAGTGTTAATAGGTAAGGGAGGACAGTGTAGGCATATCAACAAGTACCAGGTACTTATAAAATAGAAAATGGTCTACAAATCTGCAGTCTACAAGGCAATGTGACCTCTGTACTAATAGGTAATACGGGCTGGTGTCCCCGCACCACGTCAATGCGCGTATTTTGCGTACGGATGGGAAAATCGCTCATTCGATCCACCCCAGCTCCTCAAGGAAGGCCAGCGACGCCTTGATGCTACTGTAAAGGTAGTCTGCCGAAGGCGACCTCATATAATGCAGGCTGGCTTTATTTATGCGCGGGTTTCATTCGAACATTCAAGCAAGTGTCATATATTCTAATTAGGATTTTGATTTAGAATTGTCACTGCTATTTTAGTGAACAAAATGTAAAGACGTTCGCCGAATATAATTTTAAAAGGAGTGATTTAAGTTGTTTCATTCCTCCTGGTACGTAGAGGGCTCTTCTAGTCCTCTATACTACAGACTCTCTCACGTAACCCAGGTACCGTAAGACCTCTGCGCTACCACCAACAACGCCGTGGAAGTGACAAAGTTTTGGGAAAACAAGATTTAAAATACAGTTGTGCCAGTGACACAAAGAAGAGGGCAAAGTAAAGTAGTCAGACAGGGTCAACGCTCTTGCTGACCTTTAATTAT
Organism: Apamea crenata; assembly: GCA_949629185.1. Classification (NCBI taxonomy): domain Eukaryota; kingdom Metazoa; phylum Arthropoda; class Insecta; order Lepidoptera; family Noctuidae; genus Apamea; species Apamea crenata. Next base: position 10,402,863 of record OX451379.1, on the reverse strand, counting down.
TTAAATGGTAATACATTATTTATAGCTACATTTCATATTCAGTGCTTCAGTGAACAGTAAGGTGAGTTACTGAAGCTATTAGCATAAATGAAGAAATTTTATTATTCAACTAACTGGATGAGCTGGACTCCTTTAATAAAGATTAGTCCATGGCAGCTCTGGACAGAGAGAGGTGGAGACCGTTGCCCAGCAGTGGGACATTAACGGGTAATAATAAAAACAAAACATAGCTGACCCGACAGATGTTGTCCTGACCAAGGAGATCAGCCATATTGAGCCCAAAACTAGAATTTTCAACTTCAAAAAACAGCTGAAAAAATGGTTGTAGAGATTTGGTGCAATAGTAAAAACTGATAAGGAGGACTTTCCTGACAAGGGTAATACATTTTGTTTTGCTGGCCGGCCCTTGTGTTTTGGGACCAACTTTGTATAAACTCTCAATTATTCTTAAAAAATCTCATAGAATAAACGAAATTCTGTTTTTCCCGAATTTGAACATTTTCTGGCAATATTTTACCATTTTTTTTCCTATAAACCTTATTTGGACTATGATCAAAAATGTTAGAACTGAAAAACCATAGATTACACACTATATATAAACAGTCCAATCAGTTCTACTATTCACAAGTGCGGGGAACAGCATTTAATTTTAATTTATATCAACAAATTACATGATTGTTCAAGCCACTATCAAAAACATCTTATGCTACTTTGTTAAAAGTAAACATTGTTTGTTTATTGATAACAAAGATAATTTTAATGAGAGAACTAACATAGTTCTTCAACATGTTTTTTGAAAGAAGAAGACTTACCATCATCATCATCTGCCTAGCCTTTTCCCAACTATGTTGGGGTCAGTTTACAGTTGAACGGGGTGCAGCTGAATACCAGTATTTTACATGGAGCAACTGCCTATCTGACCTCCTCAACCCAGTTACTGGGTAATACAACCCCTTAGTAAGACTGGTTGTCAGACTTTAGGACTACTGACGAAGAATTTTTACCAATATAGTTAATTTTGGTCTTGCAAAATATTTCACATTCATGTGAGGTTGAAATTTTTTCTATACATTTTGAAGTGCAGTATTTAACATTTATTTTCCATTAATAACAAACATTACTTTTTCACATAATTATTTTCTCTTGTTCTGTTAAAACTGTTTACATTTCTCAATGTTTAAATTGAGAACATGCCTAACAGTAGAATTTGTTTACACTCGGACACAACTCCAATGAAAACATTAATGCTAATAACATAACCTTTCTTACATAATACTGTGCCTTTTATTTTGTTTATACTATGCATAGCTCATAAATAGTACTTTTACAAGCCAATAAATTGAAAGTGTAGAATGGTTACAAATACCTTAAAGTGTAGAACTACAGCACCTAAATATAACTAGCAATAATATTATCATATTCAGCCTTGTTGGCCAACTATACATACCTGAAGACATTCTTATCAAAGTTCCTGATAGTTTCTTCAAGACTCTCCTGACAAACTATTGCGTCATATACTGCCACCGAAGCCTCTTGCCCTTTCACATTTTTATTTTTCCCGCTATGATGTTTTCGATGCCGGAAAACACTTGAATATCTTGAAGATAATTGGCTAAAACTAACTAAAATCTGCAATGACAAAAGGTTATATTTAGTGACAAAACAGTTTTCGTTTATACAAAAAATGATTGTTTGACCACTTTAGCTGATTATTGATGTTTATTTACCTGGTTTTGGGTGTTTAATGAATTCAATGAGAACATGTTACATGTAGGTGGTTATTGTTGAGTGTTTTTTTCATTGAAGTGCACTCGAATCGAAAATTTTGTAGGCTCTTTCTCACGTCAAACTTAATTTTCGCAGTGAAAAAAAATGGCCCTAGTGTTGCGCTTTCTTGCGAATATTCGAAATACCACAGATAACTTTAAAGCTACTAATTTATTGAATAAGCAGAATATTATTTTCTAGAATTATTAGTGATTCCTATTGGCCTTTTCAAATTTGGGAAAAATCTTGAATCGTTGTCTATCATAGTTAATTAGTGAAAAAGAAAGTCAACAGGTTTTTATGTGTTTTATTGCTGAATAATACAGTTTGAAAATAATAAAATAAAGTTAGTTGATTATGTTTGAAAATCTACTAAAAATTGAATTATTTAAGTGTCTATGGTTTTGATTTCTTGCATGAGGTCTCTTGGCGAAAATAAAAGTAATATTTACATTTTGTAATCTTGAAAAAATACATTAGTTAGCTTAATTGAAAATTATGAAAGGATTTCATGTGTTTTGTTTAACATGATTTTATTGTTATTATTATGATAAACAGTGCCGGCATTTTGTGTGAAACTGTAAAACGTTGTAATACATCAAGTATTGTAATTTAAACAAAAAGTATGGATAATATGGGTAACGCTATACATTTCCAGTAATGAAAATGGTTATAAACAACAGGTAAAACATTAAAATAATAATTTTGAATAAAATTGTTTTTCACTTGTGTAGTTTTCGAACAGTCAGTCATTTAATTTGTGCTCTACATTGTCTATGCTTTATTTGGACAGTAGAATCCAAAATGGCGACGAGCGATGACGAGCCTATGCATTTATATGAAGTTTTTCAAAACTGTTTTAATAAAATAGCTAATAAACAACAAGGTGAGTGAGAAAATGCATACCGTGGCTCGTCTCGCGTTCCTCGAACAAACTATCGCGGTTCTGTGAAGTGTTTCATTGTGAATATCAGTCATAGTGTTTGCGTGTTATGCCATTACTGTGTTGAAAAGCAACAGCATTTTTTCAAAATACGTTCGTAAAATCCTACCTACGCGTGCTTTAAGCACTGGTTAACCTTCTGCAATCATTAACGTATGCGTTTTAATTATGTACGATGCCCTAAGAACGCTTTTTAGGCGTACAAAGGCTATGTTTTGATGGTATACTACGACACCAAATGTGCCTGTACCATTGTGCTACAGCGATTTCAGTGCGAATCTGAATTGTTTCACGGGATTTATTTGCTTTGACGTCTTCGCTCACCACTGGACAAGGTAAACCAATCGTTTTCGACGTGAAAAACGATAATTTTAGGAGATTTATCTCAAGAAAGAAGTGGTCTTGTCGTATGCAAGTTTCTTGATGCATTTTTTTTTCTCATTCGTAAGTATCAATGGACACAACTTTGTCAGCCTGCTCTGTAGAGGTGTACACGGGTATTTAGTTTACGAATCATAGTTTTTATGTTCTCTTTGTGCCAATGTTTACAGCGTAATTTTTTTTGTTTATTTACACACGTTAGGCGCGGATTCGAGCGTCTATGGAATCGACTATAAGCGTTAGCTATGCACTATTAAAAAAAAGTTACTACCTTGGGAATATGTTAGGAATTTTCTGTAATGGAATAATATTGTTGAATGTCTATGCATGCTATGTCTGCCTCACCAAGTTTTTCTGTTCCATTTGAATAATCTGATATTGATCTAAATGCATAATGCTATGATTCAGTTACATCCTTCATGTGAAATAGTTATGTGATTCATTAACACTATGAACAAAGTTCTGTTGCTTGCTTTTTGTCATAATTATTACTATTTATTTTTAAGACATTCCTGTTATTCAGTTAGCTTATTACTCACACCAAAACCACATTACACTTGCAGGTTATATTTGTTTTGTTCAGTGTAATTCTGCTGAAATTCTTACTAGAAAATATGAATGAGAATATTAATTATGCAAACTAAAACTGATGAATAGTCAGACAGGTTAAGAATTAGTTAGAACCAACAGTTTGTATACTAGCTGGATGACATAACCATAATATTCCATTTTTTATGTTAATTTCTAGCATATTGTACCACTTCTGTAACATAGTGTTGTGTTTCTAGACACATATCTATCTCAAATGCTGAAAAATCAATCCCCTATACGGCTGCTTGTATGATTGGCTGATAGAGAGCCGTGTTGTCTATGGCTTGAATATTTCTCACAGTGACTTCTTCCTAACATAAGGCTTGCATTTTCATCAAGCACATTTTTTGTGTCTGATATCAAATCTGAGCTCAATATTATCTTTAGCATAGATAATTGTTTAACTAACAAACCTTTTTTTTGTTAGCTTTTACTGTCCCACTGTTGGGCAAAGGCCACCCCCAACTCCTTCCAGGAATTCAACAAACTATTAAAAAAAAGAACAATAAAATATCTCATTGAATCTTTGTCAATCAAGAATACTTTTTATTTGTTTCTCTCATACCTACATCTTTATTCCTGTTGTAACTGGTTAGAAAATCCAATCATTTGCCTATTTAGCTAATAACAAAGTTTTCATTGAAATTATTAAAATCATTCCTACACTTCCATAGTCAAAATTCTCAACAAAAAAAAAAGCGAAGTTTAAAGACATTGTTTTCCTACTCAACATACATAGGTACTAAAATTTAGATTAGTCTTTCTTTTTCTTTTCCGGACCATTGTTTCTGAACTATTTGTAAACTCTAGCTTGTACAGTTGCTATGGGGCAAGATTCTATCAATGAAATGCAAAATCTGTGTACAATTTGTGCCAGTACCTACATGCTTATATTATGCCAATTGGAAACTTAATTACCTGTTCTAAAATTCAAAATTGGCACCTTTTTTTAATGCGCATCTAATTTGAGACTCCTTTACTGGCTGGGCTGTAAAATTAAAAATAATTATCAGCACTGTATCAAGGTCAAAAGCTACAGAAGACAACCTTCAAAATGCCAGTCTTCTCGTCGTCCTAGATGTATGAGGAGGGAAGAAGCAGTGGCGGAAGTAGTAGGCTGCCATCTTGTTTCCAACTCAAAAAAATACTAACTCCTCAGGAAAAATATAATTTAAATCCAGAAAGGCCAGTAAATCAAAGAACCTTCAAGATATTGTTATCTTAGCCATTCGATTTTTTATTATTTATTTCAGGCATCAAGGCCCATATAAAACACATACAATACAATATTAATATAACTTAAAAATACTATAAATACATATAGGTACGACATTAATTGTTAATTAGCCGGTAATATCCCACTGCTGGGCAAAGGCCTCCCTACTCTCTTTCCACCTCTCTCTGTCCAGAGCTTAGTTTAATTAATTAACTTAGCAATCAGAATTATACTTTTTTCTTTTCAACCTGTATTGTCCCACAGCCACTGTTGGGAAAAGGTCTCCTCCAGGCTTTCCAATGTTCCTTGTGCATTGTATTCTCCATTCAATCTCCTATAAACGCATCTACGTCGTCACGCCAAGCAGCGATTCCTATGCCTTCCTCTGCGATGACGCCAACAAAATGGTACTTCAATTTTCCATACCAGCCCAGCACGCGTAACATTACCACCATTGTGGGGTTTTAGAATAGACAAAATGACAGATAGAATAGACAAAATGACAGATAGAATAGACAAAATGACAGATAGAATAGACAAAATGACAGATAGAATAGACAAAATGGCAGATAGAATAGACAAAATGACAGATTGACAGGTTGAAAAGAAATGACAGATTTCTAAAGAAATCTGTCATTTCGTCTATTTTATGTCATTTTGTCTATTATTCCGTCGACAAAACCTGTTTCTATGTTGATCATGCTACGCGTGCAGCTGTAGGATATCATAGACAAGAGAGAATCTGAATCTGAGAAAGAGAGAGAAATCAGTACTGAAAATTCACCAATATCATAAAATTTTCTCTTTATATGGGCCAAAACACATCGATATCTATAAAAACTCATGTCTAAATCATTATGGATTTTGAATTCGTTATTAGCAGAGCGCACTTGTGTAAATAATATTGTTACAATGTAAATAACTATACAATTACATTTGCAATTACATCTTTACCGTCTGGAAATAAGGTCGTAAATTGAGTATAGATTAAGTAGAGTACTCTAGCTTGTAATGTCATTGTCTATGAGGTTTCCGAAAGGAGAAATAGTTATTAGATTACATTGAAATGGAGATTACAATAATTGTTCCGTACCACCCCAATATTTGTAGCCTATGAAAATCCCTAGATGACGCGGGAAAAGAGTTTCTCGAAAAAAAAAAAAATAATTATTGAAATTAGGCTGAGAATCAGCACTTTTTGTGTGTCGTATATTACGACTTAAGTTAGATACTTTACTTCTATTGTTCTTTTCTTGCATCGGCACGAGATATAATAATAATAATAATTGTTTTATTTCGGAACAACATAGGAACCACTTCTGTTAGTACACACTTATACACTACACTAGGGTTAGTAACAAAATTTAGGGATGAACTCTTACTGAGTCATGTATTTACGAGGCATTTCATGCTGACAATGATATCGAAATATAGCTCATGAACTGGTGACAACAGCAGTCAGAAAAACCTCGAGACGGCCGGTCTGAAAGCGTTAAAATATCTTTCCACTCAATTCCCGCCAAATATCTCACAACACAATCACAAAAAACCCCATCAACAGTGTCCCATCAGTTCCCGAGATTTGTTGATACACGACACAAACATATCGATAGCAATAAAACGTTTGATTCGTCCATGCGACCTAGAAACGCCTATTAGCTATATTTTTAGTGTGAGTAGTGAGTCAACGGTCATATTATATCAATTAATACGTTCCTCACAGTTATGTCTGTGGATTGTGAAATTGTGATTTATTTGCGTGTATAATAGAAGTGGTTTTCATGTTTAATAAAAGCGGAAGAAATCGTCAATTTCTGCTGAAGCGGTCACACACGGCCATGTCCCGCAAAATGCTACATCTCGCAAGCAGAGTTTGCCGCGCAACTAGCATATATCCCGACATCATTCATCGGGCAGTTGCCCAACAGACACAAAACCCGTCTGGTCGGAGGATCCTCCCTTTTCTATAAAGTATGAGTGAACTTTACACCCTGTTCCTCATACCTCTATATATTTTTGTCGCCCAGCATCATTATTTGTTCTTATTAATTCGGTTAGAATGGAGCAAGACCTTCGTCGCTTTGGTAGACACGCTTCAGCAATCCCCTGGCTTTTTCAGATATTTTCGCGTACTCTGAAGTCCAAATACTAAAGATAATATGGTCTTCGGCACGGGAGATCGTGCTCATGCATGTAAGTGAACTCAATCACTGCATATGTGTTCTTATCGTTCTTTCGTCACTAGAACCCCATGTACAGCGATAGAATCTATGTCATAGGTTGCCTCTAAGCTTTTACCCAGTCAGAAGCAAGCTTCCACATTTCTTCCCGCCACTATTTCAGTCAAGCAGATATTTTTGGGGTTCCGCACCCAAAAGGGGCCAATGGAACCTTATTACTAAGCGTCCGTTATCCGTCCGTCCTTAATCTGTCTTTTTTAAGCGGGCTGTATTGAAATTTTCAGTGTGTTCTATTCCCGCTATAACAATTAAAAATTAAAGGGGAATCCCCTTAATTTTTTTTTAACTTTATTTCTTTTTATTTAATTTTTTCGGCGTTTTGTGCCTTATGGTACGGAACCCTTCGTGTTGTAGTCTGGCTCGCACTTGGTCGGTTTTTCTGTCGTTAAAAAGTTCGAGGACAATCCACGTCAAATTAGAAACACTGTTATCATTGAAGAATACCTATGCCCATTCTTGATAATTAGGACGCGTTCATTCATCGCAAGAAAGAACTAATTTACTTTTTTTGACTATAATTAATAGGCTCACCATTGACCACTAACTTGTAACTACAATCAAACCGGTCACAGACAATAAAGAACACTTTAAAAACAGCTAATTTATGCCCATAACCTGGTTAGTCGATTTTTCAAATTGAAATCAACTTCCTGTGGCATCGAGCAGATGTTATTGTTTACCGTTTAGCACGTTATAATCTGTTGCATCCTGATTAACTTATACAGGTTTGGTTTTTTACTGATTTAGCGATCTTGAATGTGTTGGAAGTGAGTTTTGCGGTGAATTCACTGCTTAGTAAAAGCTTGCCACCCCTAGCTTAATCAGCCTATAATGTTCCCGTTGCTGGGACATAGGCTTCCTCTCTTCGAGAGGGAGTGTAATCCAACACGCGGGCCCAGTGCGGGTTGGTAGGTGTCACTTGTCCTCGAATTTTTTGGTTCTAGAACATAGACGGTTTCTTCACGATGTTTTCCTTCACCGTTTTGAGAGCAGTGGTGATGAAATAATGTCAAAGTAAAGCACCTGTCTAGGTTCGAACCTACATCTCGTAAGTCGCGCTAGGGCACCACTGGTCTAAAAAAAGAATTAGTGATGCCTAACTAATGTTTCCGACTTGCTTAACCGCCTTTCAAACACCAATTAGGGGAGGCTATTTTTATACGCGTATACCCAGTTTTCCCTTATTGTCACACTCCCAAAAATGTTCGGTAAAACCTCGATATTGCATAATCGCCGAGTCGATCCTACCTATTCGTGAATGTATCGATAGTATATTTTTTCTGCCGGCACAATTTAACGTGCGCCGTGTCCCGTTAAATTGATTTACTATCTGCAGACTACATCTATTTTGGTGAAGTATATTATATTTGTTGTATCTCTTAGTTTGTGTAAATTTTTAGGTAAAGTGTAACTTTTTTTCGTTATACGTTTTAGAGGTTATGGCCTGTTTGGCTTTGTGGGATGTTTGCGTTGTTAAAAGCTTGGTTTTATGAATGAAAATGTTAGCAAAAGCTTGCTGTGTTTTCAAAGACTTCTGACCGCATAGTCATTCGGCGAAGAAAAGCATCGTATGGAATTCTGAACTACGCCGGCTGTCGCTGATAACCAGCGCTGGGGCTTTGTCTTGCTCGAGGGTCGCAACATTATGCTGTGCGATGGCCGTGTTGCGTGGATGTGACGCATATTTTCCACCAACTTGTTATTTGCGGCATGCTTACCGCAAATAAATGTATTTTCTTTTAACTGTCTGATATTAGCAAGTAGTGGCTTACTTACTGGTCAACGCATCGTCTTCTCAGTATGGAAAGACTCCTTTGCTCGGCAATGGGACAGTTTGCTTCTTCGTTAACCACACAATCTTGCCTATTACTGCGAAAGGTAAGATTTTGTGGTTAAAACTTCACTGCCAGTATAGCATAAGCATAATCAGCCTATAATGTCCTGCTGGGAAAAAGGCCTCCTCTCTTCGAGAGGGAGTGGCTGTAATCTACCACGCGGGACCAGTGCTGGTTGGTCGATGTAATCGAATTCTCCTCTCTTCGATTTTTTTATTCTAGAACATCTCGGGTTTCCTCATGATAATAATAATAGATGAATGATGTTTTCCTTCACCGTTTTGAGAGCAGTGGTGATGAAATTAATTTCACAAAATTTACCTGCCTGGGTTCGAACCCACGTCCTACAACTCGGACACCACTGTCGACGGGGTCGTTACCACTGGGCCACCACTATAATATAATATATAATAATATATGCCTCTCACAAAATTCACCATAACGGTGTGTCGCCCATTTTCCCGCATCCGAATAACCTCAGCTCAGCTACTTTTTTAGGTCTTCGGTTCATAGTTCATGCCTATTGTACGCCAAAAATCAATCCTAAAATGTAATGACAATAGTTACTGATCTACCTCACCGTATTCGGTAGTGATTGGGCTTTGAAATAAGTTTTCATTACAAACTTTGCATGTCTCAGAGCTGTCTTGGTTTCAACTGTACTTCTAAAATTGACCTTACATTTAGTATCTTTGAGCAAAGTTAACTTTGGAGTCAGGGAATTCTCTGATATCTAGGCATTATTGTTTTATTATAAGCCTGTGTTATTCTACTGCAGGACAAAGGCATCCCTTCCTTCTTTCCACTTTTTCCAGTCTACTGCGATTGTGGGTCAATCCTTTATGAAGGAGTCCAGCTCATCCCGCCATCACTTCTATCCACGCTTACATTAAAACAATACGACCTACCCTGTTGTAGTCGGAATCTTTGGGACTCATGATGAATGTGATAGTTGAGTCTTTCTGTCAGTTTGTCGGTCTAGCTGGCACGTTAACATCGTAAGTAACCTATTAAAGAATTATTGACGAATTTAAGACAGGTCTCGCGGTCAGGCCTCGTTGGTCTAGTGGTCGCTAGCGCTACTGCTTAGTTGGATTCATATGTTCGAAAAATTTGTCGGCTCAACAAAACGCAATACAAGTTGTTGAACTGTCAAAATTGAAACCCATTGCTAATGATAGTGTGTTACGCAATCACCCCGCAGTTTATCACCGATTTTCCTCAAAACTATTCAATTCCCACGACTTTATCTTAGACATTCTATACGTAGGACATGCAATAAAGTAATGTTTACTGAGCCAATCAATCAAATGCTTTGGACAATCGTCATTGAACTATCTTGCCGTATTAGGTGCAGGCTTATGATTGTACCCGTTATGTGGGTGTGGAGTAAGGTAGGGGCACGAGCGGTAGCGTTAGCGGTACGGTGAGATGAAAGTGTTTAGCGATTTTTGTATGGCTATGAGGTCTAAAATCATTATTTTGTGAAACAAAATTAATAAATCGTTTATCAAATTAGACTGAGAATCAGAACTTTTTGAACTTCACAACTACATATGACAGCCCCCAAAACACCCTTCTCCACGCTCTAGTGTAATTTAGTTTAAGGAATGAGTTTCTTCTCGTGTCGATAGCAATCTGAATGGACTCGGCCCAGAATTCGGCTACTTGTTTGGCGCTATCACCAGCGTCCATCAATTCCTGTAACGTGCAGCTGACAGGACTAAAGGAATGAGCTAACGATAACATAGTAAAGATTCGGGAACATGGTGCACATTTAAAGGGACAGCTATAAATCAAATGGAACTAGCATTACCCGTGCAAAATATGGTGTCTTTAAGTTTATGCGTGGCCCAAATGACAGGTCAACCCCATTTTTAACGGAGTTAAAGACGAGTCACTAAAGATCGAGCGGAGAATCCAGGCATCTGCTTGTTAAAAAAATTTGTTTGCAGATATACAGGTGCTGCCAGTTGTAAAAGTCTATAGAGGTATGAGGAACAGGGTGTAAAGTTCACTCATCCTCCATAGAAAAGGGAGAATCCTCCGACCAGACGGGTGTCGTGTCTGGCGGGCTAATGCCCGACGATTGATGTCGGGACGTTGTATGTATGCTAGTTGCGCAGTAAACACTGCTTGCGAGATGCAGGATTTGCGTGACGTCAGTATGACGCGTAATTCGCATGTGGCATTGTAGATATCGCTACCAGTCTATCCATATTTTGCCCGTCTTAAAATTGTTCTTTCGTTGTTGTTCTTTCTGCAGTAAATGTTTTCAGTGCAATATTTCGGGTAGTCGCTCCCAGCTTATGCCTCAAACCAGCACACATTGTATAATGCAGTATTCAGTACCTGTATGAATTAATGTACCGCATTACTATGTTACATTGAGTTAGTTGTGTACCATTGACGAGCCTATACAGGATGTGATAATGTGACGCGTCAGGATTTGGAAAAATACATATCTTACCCTCAAGGGAAACCGTGTGGTCATGTCATGGTCATCCTCCAAAATACAGTAAGGCTCATTTTGAACATGCTGTCCACAACGGCCTTATGCGTAAACCCTTTCTGCTTCTGGATATCTTAAACTCTTTTTTATTTATTTAAAAAAGTGTCCATGGAGTTTCTTGCCCGTTCTTCTCTATAGGAACCTACCTATGCTTTGCAACAGGCTTCATCTTTCTGACTGACCGACTCCTTGATAATTTTAAAGTGCTCGTAAATGGCTTAAATGAAATATGTACATCTACATGCTTTGAGTTCTTGCTTCCTTGTTTCGTCCCCCATTTTGCCATGGTTCTGCAATCATCCATCTACTGCCCTCTCTTACTGTATGCTATCACAGATGAAATGATGATTTTATAGTTCCAAACTTCTCTCATCTTCTTTTGTTCTGAATCCGCAACGAGCAAAGAAGGTTCGTTATAAGCGTCGATAAAAGAATTCAAATCATGCGCACGAGGCATCTATGATTAATATGCTACGTACGGTAAAACATTTGCATATTATTTGCGTGCGTAATATATTAAGTGTAGTTTTCCATCTTCTGCAGTACACGATGCTGCGGAGCGTCGGGCGAGGAAAACTCCACCAATAGAAATAGCTCCATTTTAGAACATAGAACATGTAGCTATTTTATTGGTGGATTTCCGCTTTCTCGCGCGGCTCTGAAGGCCAGTCCAAAAGTCAAGTCATCCCGTCAAATAGAAAAACATCACACTGTAGAAACAACCCGGCCAAATACGGAGTGTCACGTATGTTTATTGTAAAGTGTTACACGTAGGTTATTAATCATTTTTGGACGGCTGTCGTGCGGTGACGGCACTCTTTAGGTGGATCATTTGCTCGACTACCTCTTAAGTCCCGAAGTTGCAAACGAAGCTTATAGGTGAGATTAAGCTGGGCCAAGTGCGAGTCATATAGTGTTTATGCACTGATGACTATGAATAAGTAAATATCCTAGAAATATTTGAAACTGGTGCAGTGTTACAGGTTCGTTACTAAGAGTAAGGCGCTTAACTTTGTGCATATTGTTTCATCACCACTAATCTTAAACTGTGAAGGAAAACATCGCGAGGAAAACGGCATGTCCTAGAACCAAAAATTTCGACGTGACATCTACTAACCCGCACTGTGGCCGAGTGGTGGATTACGGCTCACTCCCTCTCACAGAGAGGAAGCCCGTGTCCAAGCAGTGGGAACATTATAGGCTGATTATGTAAGTGCAAATTTACACACTGAAATGGTTTTGAGTAAACAGGCTTCTAGACTTAGCGATATGGCCGTTATTGCCTTTGGCACTCCTTTGGTATTATACCCTGAAAATATGCCTTTCGCAGAGCTTACTTTTTAGAAGTGGAATTGGTATTAACCAGCAATATAGAGGAATTATTATGAATAGGTACTTATCATCATCATCTACAGCCCGACTTCACCCACTGCTGAGCGCAGGCTTCTTTCATATGCCAATCCCCACCACCCTGTGCTAGCCTCTTCCAGGTTCTATCTGCGATGGTAACTATGTCGTCCACCCATCTCGCCGTCGAATTCTTGTACAAGTATGAAATTATTATGTAACTAAAGAACAACATTACATTCCCCCTCAAATAGGAATTGTATCCGAAAATAGAGTCACCCTTTCAGGACAGGGATAGTGCTCGGAAACGTGGTCATTTTTAGTAAAACCTTAAAAGATCCTTCAGTTTAATGCCATGTGCCAATGATAAAATGCCTTATGCCAATTGGTCACAATAACTTTCATTTTGACAGCTCAGCTAGGTTCATTGCGTTATTTACGTTGTTGAACAGACAAATATTTCGAACATAGAAAGCAATGGACTATCAATATGCTTCAAAATTATTCAGATTGTGATTTATAGTGTATTACGCAATTAGGGTGCTGACTGTTATAAACTAGCTGTGCCCCGCGGTTTTACCCGCAGATCCCGTAGGCATATCGGCATAAAAAGTAATAATCATATCCTATATCCTAATCCAGGTTATGGCCATCCAAATCCGTTCACCCGTTTTGAACAGATTGGAAAAATGTAATCTTTTCTCATTATTATAATATTAATTTAGATAAAGCCAAAAAATTAGATGTTTTTCTCAGACGGCAATTTTAATTTTATTAAAAAAAAATGTCAATTGCTTAATTAAATGTAATCGTAATAAAATTAAATAATGTCGTGTAATTGAATTGTTATCGACCGAGCTTCGAACCCGCTATCACTTGTTTACGTGTGACTCTTGACTTTGTATTGTTTTGTTATTACAATGTGCTAACTAATTAGTTTTCTTAATCTGCGCAGAAATTGATTCTCCTGGGTAATACGATTTACTTATTTTCAGGAAATATACTTTCTAGAGCCGTATTGATGTTTTTAAGTAATTATTTTATCAGTAACTTCTGCCCGTGACTTCGTTCGCGTGGAAGTCGTAAGCCCAGGTACGCAAGCCCCCCTTGCGTACCTGGGCTTTCCCGCGGCGATTGTTTTCCCGCACTGGATTTACAACGCACTGCTTAGCGCCGAGAGCTGAAAATCCAACAATTTTTTTGACGGGCTGGGATGCGTTCTGTTGGATTCTCAATGCTCGGCTTAACACCGAGAATTGAAAATGCAGTGCGCGATAAAATCCCGCTGCGATATTTTTGCGTCCGTAGGTACGTGGGCTAAGACAGCACAATGTCTATACTACACTCGCGAGCAATGAAAAAGTTCCAGTGACATAGCACCAAATTACTCCTAAACGGGAGAGGCTGGCTTAATGACGCCGTCTGCAATATTGAACAGCGCATCAGAATATTACCAACTAAAAACGTAAATATTGTGTTCATTCTTTTTGCTCGTGTCCTAAGGGTCATAGCGTGATGTTAAATAGCCTCAAGATACCTAGATAACTTCCTCAAGAATTGGGCTAGCAAGTACAAAGTAAAACAGCGCTACAATTTGCCAAGAACCTCCATAGTCAAAATTTCTGCAATCCCCAATGAAACATTGCGAAACATGATCTTCCCAATGATACCTTGAATCAAGGTCGTATGGGATGGATATTGTCAAAAACATCATTCATATCAGACGGATTGCCGATAACAGTATTTTTTTATTAATTAGCACAAGGCTAACCTCTTGAACACACTAAGCCGCATGTTTCTACACCTATGGAATGACAATGGTGTCATGTATCTAGCCAGGAACTAAATGATAAATGATTTTATTTTTGTAAGTAGGTTTGTACAAACACTTTTACATGTCAATGGTAAGGTAAGGTATGAGGAATAGGGTGTAAAGTTCACTCATCCTCCATAGCAAAGGGAGGATCCTCCGATATGTCTGGTGGGCTACTGCCCGATTATTGATGTCGAGACGTTCTATATAATTATGCTAGTCGCGCGGTAAACTTTGCTTGCGCGATGCAGAATTTTGCGTGACGTCAGTGTGATGCGTAGTTCGCATGTGGCGATGTAGATGCCGCCACAGGTCTCTTCAGGAAAAGTATTACCATCTGCATATCTATTTTAGCCGCCAAAAACCATTAATTTAGAAGAGATTCGATCAGATAAGATGCAGCTTTGCTTCTGAGATCCCCAGTGCATCAGCAATTCCCATTGGTGTTGCATCTGTCTGTTAAGACTGTCTCCACTTGTAGCATTGTCTTTTGGCCAACCTATTTATAAAATCTTCTACTCTCTTAATAATACCTCAATAATATATTATTTTATCAGCCCATTCTGTCCTCACTGTTGGCCAACTGCCTCCGTCCACTCTTTCTATTTCTTACGGCTCGTCTGGTTGTCGTTGCCCTCCTTAAGGAGTCTAGTTCGTCTCACAAACAATAAATTAGCTCATGCTTTAATAAAATATTAACCACTCAACAAATTGATATCTACCAATTACCTAATTTCATCACCACTGCTCTCAAAACGGCGAAGGAAAACATCGCGAGGAAACCGGCGTGTCCTAGAACCAAAAATTCGAAGACATGAGACACCAACCCGCACGGGGTCCGAGTGGGGGATTACAGCCCACTCCCTCTCACCGAGAGGAGGTCTGCGTCCCAGGGTACATCATAGGCTAATAATATTAAGTTGATATCAGCACTATGTTAATACAAAAAGGGGTAAACAATATTTCGCGAAACAACGCATTATCTCCCTCAATCTTCTACAAACAAAGGAACTTCGCTACCTCTTATCTGCGACATTTGACTCGCTGACTCCCGACCCGAGTCTATGCGTAGTCAGGTTATCGAAGACGTGTAAGTCAAGCGGTAATTATGATTTATGTCCCGATAGTACTTGGTTATTGTTTCAGTAAGCGGTGATGAGTTGTGCCAGTCTGTCTGAGAGTACTCGTGAGCTAATTTAGTCTGCAATACTGTATTTAGGTCCTCAATGCTGATTATAGAACTGCTCCAAAAAGGGAGAATGGAAATTCGGTGATAGTTTGCTTCTGTAACTAAATCTGTCGAGTTAGTTAATAATTTGGTTATAGTTATTTAGAATTTGAGGCTACCAATCACAGTAGATTTCCATGACTTACCTTATCAGTCCTCAAAAAATCCAGGGTCTTTAATAAAGATCTAGAAACCAGGGAATATCTTTGAATGTCTATTTTATAGTACTAAAGTATTAATTAAAGGTATGATAAACGAATGTTACCAAATGCAATGTAGAGTTTCAGTTTATTAATTTATGAAAATTTCACTAAATCATCTTTTCTTCCATTCAAAGCATTTTCATGCCTTCATTAAAAACGCATTCATGAATCAAATTAATCAAAATGAAACAAAATTTCGAAATTCAATCGCGTTGCGATTGGCGGCTGCGCTGACCAATAGGGGCTCGGCGTGGGCGCAGCTGAGCAAATACACGTATACGATATGAATTAGGTTGTAATGACGCGAGAACTATATGCGGTTAAGTATTTATGTTTTTGATGAGGATTTTTATATTTTTTGTCGTCTAGAATTATTTTATTAGATCACCAAACCACTTATAAAGTTGATGACTACGTTATTTACCTACGTTTATTTTCTTGGTAGAAATGATTTGTTCAATGTTTCTTTAATTATTTTTATGAGCCGTTTGTGGAAGGGAGACCTTTACTGCCGGGCAAAGCCTCAATTCCTTCTTTCCATTTTTCCCTTTTGCAGCCTGAACCAAGCCTAGGTAGGAGGAAAGATTTTCTAACTTTCGTAAAAAACAGTTACTGGCTCAATGTGTTGGGGTAGTAGTGTCAGGGGAGAAAACAGGTCCTCATTCCAACTTCGGGTAGACTGGTGATCAGACTTGAGGAATCCTGATTATCTTGCCTTTGACACCTTAGTATATAGATGGTTGAAGTCAAATAAACTCTCTTGACTAGGAATGGTCTTGATACAGTCACCCAAAATAAATTCGTTTTTAGGGTTCCGTACCCACAGGGTTCCGTACCCAAAGGGTTCCCTCCGTACGTCCGTCCGTCCGTCTCTCAGCGGGCTGTATCTCCTGAACCGTAATACCTAGACAGTTGACATTTTCACAGAGTATGTATTTCTATTGCTGCTACAACAAATAATAAAATTAAGGTAAAAATTAAACGAGGTCTCCATACAAGAAACGTGTTTTCTTCGGTGTTTTTTGCCTTGTGGTACGGAACCCTTCGTGTGCGAGTCCGACTCGCACTTGGCCGGTTTTTTTCTCGCTACATCTTTACTGTGAATAAGCTGTGGGCCAAAATAACCACTACCTAGAGCACTGACACAGCCAGAAGTCATCGGGTCACGGCGGACCCCATAGAAGACGGCGGAACGCTGGAGAACACACACGACCAGTGGTCCACTTTAGCCCTGGATCGAAAGAGCTGGAAGTCATGGGGAGAAGCCTTTGTCCAGGGCCGACAGTAACCAGTAACATCATCACTGACATACCTACATATATAAATAATAATAAACCTACATTTAAAGTAGTTATCATTAAAAAACAGATCAATGACAATCGGTAACAGTATCCCAATGATTGGGCGTCCCCTTTCCGATAAAACTGTTTGTTATGGGTCGATAGCTAGCCTCGTCATCAGCCGATTGAAAGGGTCAGCTATTTGTGTCCCTTCGTCCAGCATACTCACCATGGAATCCTGATATTTCATGAATGTCAAAAAACTGTTCTGAAATAGTGCTAAATAGTGCCCAAAGGAAAAAAATAGTGCTCTTGTACTTGCGAAGTTATAGCCATAGTTCGATGAGTATGCTGGACGAAGGTTTCGCCCAGCATACTCACCTCCGTCCGGAGAATCTGTATACGCTTCAAACATAATTCATACTTCAAAAAATAGTTCCCAAATAGTGCCAAACGGTGCCCAAAAAGAAAAAACAGTGCTCGAATAACTTCGGAGTTATAGGCTTCGTTCAGTGAGTATGCTGGGCGTAGGTTCTACGCCCAGCATACTCACCTCAGTGCGCGAATATCGAACGAGCTATAGGTACAATTTACGTCTCAAAAAATTGTGCTTGAAATAGTGCCCAATATCAGTCCAATTTTTGCTTGACTTTTGACTTAGAAAACCATTAAATTTTAATGTAAACTTCTACATACTAACGTAAAATGGGGTACAGTCGTCGACACATGTTTTTGGACAAAAATATTAAACTTTCTAATTGTAGACTTCATGTTATTGGAAATAATTATGGTATTTTCTCACATGTCAAAAACTTTCGATTAAATGCATTATTATATATTTTATAAATAATAATAAATGAATGAAACTTTAAGCGTAAATGAAGTCTATTACTTCATTGCATTGTGTGTTTGTCTGAATAAAAACAGTCATTTGCAGCCAATAAAATTAATGTACAGAAAAGAATGTAAAAAATTAAGTGTACAGTGTCATATTCAACGAAAAAATGAACGTGTTTTTGTAAAAAACAACTCGCTTGCTACCTAGTTTTACAGTGCAATTAATGAATGAGTGTAAAATCAATTTAGTTAAATGCCACTATTATAAATTGAAATATACTTACTGATTTGGGTGCAGCTCCTATATTGATTACGTACTAGATACACAATTTTATATAGGTAAATAATGACATCACCAACACATTGTTTGGTTTTGCAACCCACTATGTAGTCAAACTCAAAAGCCGGCGTTATTATAATGATGTGCGACGAAGTAAACAAACAAAGAAACTGAGAAGCGCTTGTTCGTTTCGATTGCTTTGTGACACAAAATGGACCCTTATCACCTTCAAAATACAGATCAGTCTTGTCTAATAATCGTAAGATGTTAGGGCAGCGCCATCTAGTATTTAAACATAAACATATTCATTTGCGTCGCGGGCGCCGCGCGTCGCTTTGTGACACAAAATGGACCCTTATCACCTTCAAAATACAGATCAGTCTTGTCTAATAATCGTAAGATGTTAGGGCAGCGCCATCTAGTATTTAAACATAAACATATTCATTTGCGACGCGGGCGCCGCGCGTCGTAAGCCCCATACCTATTGACCGTACGTGCATCCATTACTGCCACACTATATTGAACTTTATCACATGAGGAATACAGGTCAATTCCGTAAACGTTGTGGTACCGTCCTTGATCCGGAAAATGATTATTTTGAATAATTTTGTCAGTTGTAATGTAAGCATTAATAACAGCAACTTTATTTTTCATGCATGATTTACTTCATTTGATATCTTAATCCTTCAAGCGCCGTGATCTAGACAAAATATATAAAATCATTGTTCCTAGCTACCGGGGTCCCATGCGACGCGCGAAGGCTTAATCATATTATTATAAAGTATTATTAAAATAATGTGTAATTAATAATATTGCGATTCTAAAGTAAATACTCCCTTACATAGACAATTAATAATTTACACAAGACAAAAATTGTTAGAAAGAAAGTTAATAATATTGTATTCGACTGTACTCAATGTAATGTATGTAGTAGTTTACAATCAAAATTAATGGTTTTCTAGGTCAAAAGTCAAGCAAAAATTGGACTGATATTGGGCACTATTTCAAGCACAATTTTTTGAGACGTAAATTGTACCTATAGCTCGTTCGATATTCGCGCACTGAGGTGAGTATGCTGGGCGTAGAACCTACGCCCAGCATACTCACTGAACGAAGCCTATAACTCCGAAGTTATTCGAGCACTGTTTTTTCTTTTTGGGCACCGTTTGGCACTATTTGGGAACTATTTTTTGAAGTATGAATTATGTTTGAAGCGTATACAGATTCTCCGGACGGAGGTGAGTATGCTGGGCGAAACCTTCGTCCAGCATACTCATCGAACTATGGCTATAACTTCGCAAGTACAAGAGCACTATTTTTTTCCTTTGGGCACTATTTAGCACTATTTCAGAACAGTTTTTTGACATTCATGAAATATCAGGATTCCATGGTGAGTATGCTGGACGAAGGGACACAGCTATTTGATTTCTGAGTAACTAAAGGCTGTTAATGGCTTTCGAGTGTTAGTGAAAGGTCCTGCCGGTTTATCCT
The DNA here is from genome assembly GCA_949629185.1 of Apamea crenata. Classification (NCBI taxonomy): domain Eukaryota; kingdom Metazoa; phylum Arthropoda; class Insecta; order Lepidoptera; family Noctuidae; genus Apamea; species Apamea crenata. The sequence goes on along the minus strand of OX451379.1, from coordinate 10,382,899 downwards.
GTATTAAATCTCACCGTACAACCGAACAACCGAGCGACCTAGTTGCGCAGCAACTTTTTTGTCTCTGTCGCTGTCTCCTCGCCGAGATTTGGACGTTGCACACACGGCAGCGACAGCAACGATACTTTTTTGTTAAATTTTCGGTTGAGCGACAACTGGCTATCCGGCAACTTTTTTGTCGCCCTGCGTGCACTTGCATTGCAACCAATACCCGGGCGACAGTTGGGTCGAAACCCGTGGACAAAAATGTCTCCCAGCTGTCGCGTCGCTACATGCGCGCACTGTCATACAAACCCGTAGACTTGGTGTGAGAGACAAATTAGTTGCAGAGACAAAAGGTGCTCCCTTAGGTGAGGTTAACTTGAAGGGCCTCTCCTCCGGGGATCTCTCCTCCTGATACTAGAGATTGACACTATTGACAGCTCACTTCACCTAAGTTTTCACGGTGAGATACTTACAAAATCAATCAGCTGGTTTCGAATCATGACGTTTTTATTGGTTCAGCTCTGAAAATGAACTTTAAAATGTCCTGACTTACCTAGGTATTATTTTATCAGAATTTGTTGTTATTTAGCAGCAATGATTTAAAGGTTTTTTGCAAAAAAAAAAAAAAAAGTACTGTCGCGGAGAAAAGTCTTACGCACTCCGGGAAACAGCGTTAATTTATGAGTTGCATCTGTTTTTTCGTTAGCCTATATTGTGTCCCACTGCTGGGCAAGGGCCTCCCCTTTTTCCTTCCTGTCTTGAGCGATCTCTGGCCTTGTTGGCCCTGCAAACTTCTTCAGATCGTCACACCACCTTCGCTGTGGTCTACCTCGACATATCTTTAATTAAGTAATTTTACTTATCAGATTATATTGTCAAGCACTCATCAGCCGTATCAATACAATGCTACTTCCTTCCTACTAATATTATAAACGCGAAAGTTTGTGAGGATGGATGGGATGGATTGTTACTCTTTCACGCAAAAATTACTGAACGGATTTTGATGAAACTTTATAGTAATATAGCTTATACATGAGATTAACACACTGGATACTTTTCATCCCCATATTCCCACGGAATCGACACCTATGCGGCTGAAACCGCGGGGCAGTGGTAGTTCAATATTTTCGTCCCATTTTCTGAACAATTAGATCCCAATTAAAACTGCAGTGTACAGCAGGAGTCCCAACTAATGAGTGGTCCCTTATTATACGATAACTAACAAGCTAGCTAATATATTATGAAAACGTCAAGCGTTTTTTCTACATGACAATTAAGTCAGATCTCCCGATATGGTGAACGTCACTTGTTTTCACACATACGATTAATTACGTCTAAATCTAAGGTCTTTGTGTTGTTGGGTTCTGTTTAAGACCTAACATTTAATTAAAGCTAGTTGTGCCCGTGACTTCGTTCGCGTGCATGTCAGAAAACAAATCATGCATATACGAGTTGTAGGTGGTGGGTTCGAACCCAGACAGGCGCTTTACTTTGTGTAAATAATTTCATCACCACTGCTCTCAATACGGTGAAGGACAACAACGCGTGAGGAAACCGGCATGTCCTAAAACCAAATATTCGAAGACATGTGACATCTATCAACTCGCACTGGGCCCGCGTGGTAGATTACAGCTCACTCCCTGAAAAAGAGGTGGCCGGTGTCCCAGCAGTGGGAACATTATAGGCTGATTATGCTATGTTTTGCTACTTAGTTTTATTTTTGAATTCTGAGGGCAATTCTCGTAATTTTAAGAACATTCACAGTCTGAAGGCCAACTCTCGTAATTTTAACGCTCAAAATCTAGTCGCAGTCTCATCTCGGCGACAAACAAATGTCAAAAACTTATCAGACTGTGAACGTTCTTAAAATTACGAGAATCGCTCCTCTGATTTCAGTCACAATCTGTCAAAAATACCTCTTATTTCCCTATATTTTTGATAAGTTTTTAACATTGATTATCGCTGAGTTGAGATTGTGACTAGATTTTGAATTTTAAACTACGGGTATTGACCTTCTGTTTAAACTGGTTTTATGTTACTTTAATAATATTATTTATGGTTTTTTTTTTAATAAGTATATACTTGTCTCACCTTCATTCCACGATCTTCTATTTTAAATAAGTCAATACAAAAAGAAACAAATCGGAATAAACCACACCATTTTTAATATTAAACAAACTCTTATATTATTTACAACCTTATTTCTATAAATACAAGACTCAAAACCGAAGACGAACAACTTTCGCGCGTTGCTACATGCATGATGCGCCTGCGTCTATTTTGTATCACATTTACATAGATCTATGGCTTGTAACTAATACTTATTTACTTTGTCCTACTGTTTAATGGTATATTAACGTTAATTTATGATGGGAATTCAAGAAAATACTGAATTTAACAGGTGCTTGTTAGCTTTTGCTAGTTTTAAAGTACGTGAAGTACAATTTATAACACCATCAAGCCCAAGAGGGTCTAAACAACAGGCAATCGCTTTCAAAGCGTATCATTTTTGTTCAACGACTTACATAAGAATTGACATAACCTTTTCGGTAGCTTATGACATTCCCATACCATTTTGACTTTTCCTTCATCGCTTTCGCTGATAGACACTTTTTCTAGGGCTCGGGTTTATGAAAGCCGAGCAATTTAATCCGATGGCGAATCTTATTTCAACTTGATGTTTATTTCGGTCAGCCAAAAATAACGTTTAACTGCAGATTTTATGGTAAAAAACTTAATCAGTTTTCCCGTGGGTTAGTTTTCTACTTCCTTTGATTGAAGTCCGACGTGGTATGTCTGAAATTCTGTCCAAAACTTCGCACTGCATATTAAATCTATCCAATGATTTATGTAGAGTACGTACAATTTCTGTATTAAGTTATTAATTTTGTTTTAAATGTTGGAGAATTATATTCAATTAAAAATGAGTATTTTTTAAATGTTATGCTTAAAACAATTATTATAAAAACACGATTTTTGGCATTTTCAATCTCAAATAGCTGCCGGGGGTTAATTGTAGACTTTCGCTGTAATAGTAAAAAATACTTAAGATGTTATTTCCCGAAAATAGTACTTTTTTTTCAGGCCGTCACTTAAATTTTTGGGTACGAAACGAATGAAGTCCTTTCCGTAACTGAGACATATGGCCACTACTAGTAACTTAGAAATAACTAGCTTCTGCCCGCGGCTTCGCCCGCGTGAATGTCGGAAAGGATAAGAAGTATGTCCTTCCCCAGGATGCCATCTATCTCTTTGGCATCTGCTGGAAGGCAATTTTATCGAAATCCGTTCAGTGATTTAGGCGTGAAAATGTAACATACCTACAGACAGAATATATAATTTTATATAGTACCTATAGCTGTTGCCCGTTTTTCGTAAAAAAAAGTAGCCTATGTCCTTCCTCACGGTTCAGTGGTTTTGATGTACCTAACAGACAGATTAACTTTCGTATTTTAGTACGGAAATATAATATGTCAATCTACAATACTGTTGAAAAATATCGCAATACGGAACCGCACAATATTATTTTTAATAGCTGTGCCCGCGACTCCGTCAGCGTGTAACTCCTTGTGTGTTATTAAGTTAATGTATTGGTAATATTGTTTAGATCACGTTCACATGAGGCTTAAGTAATAATAATAATAATTATTATTTTTATTTATTTAAAAAAGTGAGGTACATACAGTCTGTTACAATAAATATAAAAATTATACAATGAGGGGAAAAAACAAAGAGATTTACAACAGAATTGAATCTGGCGTCCTAGCTAGGTTACATGGTAACCTGTATTAAGGCTCGCCAGCCCAGGTTCCCACTTAAGGAATACAATAATCCAATAGAGACTGCTTAGGACTTTATGTTAAAAACATATGAAAACTATACTAAGTGTGAAGTGTTAATGTGTAGTGTTAGTGTGTAGTTAAGTACCTATAGAAGGGGTAGCGGGATCGTCCGAAAGGGTTACCGCTGCCCTGGAACATAAAGGGCTAAGGAAGGAACACGGGTGGGCTTTAGTCAGTGCTTCGAACTGCTAAGCTATCGGGAGTTACACGTGTTATTGTGAGTCAACCATAAAAGATAGACATATGCTGTCGTGGGATATTTTTTATATAATTTTAAGGAGAACATTTCCGTTATACATGATTTCTGTGTAGCTTTAACCATTAAGGTTGCACACGCGACGGAAGCGTAAAAAATGGAGTAAATTCTCCCGTTTTCCCAACATTTCCCTTCACTGCTCTGCTCCTATTGATTGTAGCGTGATGAAAAGTATACTATAACCAGCTCAGGAGTATGAAAAATAATTGTACCAAGTTTCATTAAAATCCGTCGAGTAGTTTTTGTTTCTATAACGGTTATACAGACAGACAGACAGACAGACAAAAATTTTACTGATTGCATTTTTGGCATCAGTATCGATCCCTAATCACCCCCTGATAGTTATTTTGGAAATATATTTCATGTACAGAATTGACCTCTCTACAGATTTATTATAAGTATAGATGAAAACCACTTCCAAACCTCCCCATTCACCCGTAAAGACAGACGCACTATTTAAAACAAGACCAGTAAGTAAATAGATTGAGCCACTAAAAAAGCAGCCACACTCCCTTTGTTTGTCCTTCAAACATTGGCTACCCTCTGACCGGTGCAGGGAGCTGCTGTTTACCCTCGGCACATAAGAGGGTTTAATTGAGCACTGAGCTCTATTTATTTAGAGACTTAATGGTTTTATTATCTTAGCTTCTCGTCGTAGTTACAGGTTAGAGGAAGAAAGAAGTTTTCACTTGGTAATCTATGGAATACTTCTAGAAATTAATAAATCTGGCAGTGTCATTTTTAGTTTCTACATGGATTTAGCTCTAATGACATTTTATCCCGAGTCCCGACTACTGTTCCACTAAGAGCGTTGGTAATGGCCGCGCCTTACGTGTTGTAGGTCGTGGGTTCAAACCAAAGCAGTTTACTTTGTGGTAATCATTTCATTACCACTGCTCTCAAAGCGGTGAAGGAAAACATCGCGAGGAAACCGGCATGTGTTAGAACCAAAAAATCTCATGTCATGTGACATCTCCGAATCCACACTGAACCCGCGTGGTGGATTATGGCCCACTCCCTCTCACAGAGAGGGGGCCTGTGTCCCATCAGTGGGAACATTATAGGCTGATTTGGCTTATGCTTACTGTTGCACTCAAATAAAGAAGTGGTAAGCGATTAGTTTTTAGGGTTTCGCGCAGTAAGACGTACTTTTGTAAAGGGACATTTTTTCCCGTACAAAAAACACTTTTCTTGATAACTGTACCACTTTTCTCATGAACATCTAATCAACTTGTACAGTCGTCTCGAAAAATGTTTCGCAGAAAATCCACAACCCCCCACAATGCGCACTACTAAAATCATAGCTTTCAAAAACGCTTTTCCTCTCCACTGTACAGCCGAACAAAATAATGTGCATATAATCCGAGCATCGTTCTTATTGAGTACAGTGGAGTACGAAAGCGTTAAATTTTAGCGATTAATCATATTAGACGCGGGAGGGTACCTCGTACTGTGAATCGTATTCATAGTCACGACTTATCATGCATTTCGGAAATTAGAACTCGATTCTTAAAAAGGGCTGTAATTTTTTTTTTAAGTGAAAACTTCTTTAGCGGCGTTGTGCACTTTTGTTGTGATGGGTAAAAAATGTTAAACTCGCATCAGGACACGTGACCTGATCGAAAATTCGTAAGACGGAGCTCGCGTCAGGGCACGTGACCTGATCGAAAATTCGTAAGACTGAGGGAGAGTAGACCGCATTCCAAAATATCAAAAATGCACAACGTTAATATTCAAGTTTTCACTTCTGCCGGCACTCCCGGAGTGCAATCCGTTTTTATTTTTATTATTCTCTAACATACATACTTTGTTGTTTTTACAATGAAATGAAATTGTTTATTGTGGAAGTAAATAGGATATCGAAAATACATGTCATATTATAAAAATAAGCTAGATGAGATCGGCGTTTCGTATTTGTGTACTCTGAGAAGAAAAGCCGAAACAAACTTGTTAATTAGTTGATGCATAATGTAGGTAATCCTACTAATATTATAAACGCGAAAGCTTGTATGGATGGATGGTTTGTTTGTTGGTTGTTGTTTGCCTTCACGCAAAAGCGACTGAAGGGATTTGGATGAAATTTGGCACACAGATAGTATTCCCACGGGATCGAAACTTATGCGGCTGAAACCACGAGGCGCAGCTAGTAAGTACATAAACTAGTGTTCTAGTTTAATAAATCAGTTTCTTATGAATAATCAGTGGATCATATTCCAATTAATCATTCTTTTTAATTGCGATAGACAGACTTAATTGATACTTAGTTGTCATTTATAACATATATTATTTACATAAATTCCTTTATGAGTAAGCGTTATTTCTTAAGATGGCAAAAATAAGAAATAACAGCAATTCATGTTTGATGTGCTGTTTTTGTCTTGTGTTGTGTGAATTTTTGCCGTGTGTCACATTCAAATGGCATCCAGAGTTGCCACTGTCACCTCACTATGAATACGGCCCCGCGCACCCTCTCGATCGCTCCAGTTCACGGTCGACAATATTTGTTACATTAACGACAAAAACACGCCGACTGCACTTCAGGGGGGTACACCGACTTTTTACTATTACCGCTGTGACGCTGTGCGAGAGAATGGCAGAAGTTTCACTAAAATAAATTCAAAATTTATTGAACTATTTTGAAATAAGAACTTTAAGGTTCCCGCAGATAGGCTCGACGACGCGACCGTAAGACGATATTCTGGTAGAGCAATTTCCATGATGTTTTCATAGAAATTGTTCTAGAGCTGTCGCGTTGGTCGTGTGTCTGTGTTGGGAGCCTTTATTCAAATTAATTTTCTTCTTGAGGCACTTCTCTACAAAATCCCTTTGGATGGTGATCCAAACTATGGTATAGACTCAGACTACAGAACGTTACTTCTTAGAACGGTAGAGGTAATCAGAACAAGACATTATTAGAGCAGCTGTTCTAAAAACTTGTAACCAGCTAACCTCAATCATACAAAAATGAGCATATTTTAGACTAGCTGCGCCTCGCGGTTTTACCCGCTTAAGTCTCGATCCCGTGAGAATATCGGGATAAAAAGTCCTATGTCCTAATCCAGGTCGTGGCCTACCCATGTGCCAAAAGGGATTGAAGCTGACATCAATGCAAACAGAAACCATAACAGGACCAAACCCCGTAAAGCGTCACGTTTCCGAGATATTAACGTTCAAAGTTGACCACGTGACATCCATAGTTTTTTGAACTTGCGTATATACTGGTGCATAGATGTTTGATTATTTTAGACATCATTATGCAACAATATATAAGCAAGCTTCAAAGCCTTTTCATCTAAACCCGTTCAGCCGTATTAACGTGAAAGAAACAAACATACAAAAAATCTAATCATTTCTCTTTACTACGCAAAAAACGCAATACTATACCGGATTCAGAAACCATTTTAACCTTCAATATTTATATGTCCGTCAAAATGATACTTCTGATTGTCCTGTCTATCTCGCAACGCGTGTCACGCGTGACGTGATGTCAGTTAACGCACTCGAAGCGTGCACGCGTACGGTCATGTTGCATGTGGATTTGCGTGCCATTATTGTTTTGTAGCTTATGTATTTATTTATTGATATTTTAGTGTTAGTTTCCAAAAAGTTGGAGAGTAATAGAACAGTAGTTTGTGGATTGAAAGACAGAAGAAGAATATCTGTTGAAGATTACTTTTAGTGCGAAAACAGAAGCAGTAACCGTTTTAAGACCTAGCCTAAACCTTCGCGCCAGTTACTGTATTATGAACTTTATTCCGACAAACGTAAAGTTTTAATGCAATTTTTTTATTTATTTGAAATTGACAACTTAGATTCTGATTTAACGTTAGTTTTTGTGACAAGAACTTCAACTTTGTTGGATTATAGTTGGAAATGGAACGATGGTTTAAACCTGTGTCTAAAGATAAAACTTGTTTCGTAATAAACGCGTAAAAGTTTTGTGGGTTTTTTTACCACATCGACTCTGAACGACATATTTTAAAACATGTCGTTCAGAATCGAATTTCAATTCTAGGTATCTTTATTTTTATTATTTTCCAACTACCCTCCACGCAACACAACATTTAATATCATTACCCTCGACATAATAAATAAAGGGGTTGCTTGTAATAAACCAGATTCTTGCCTGCCTGACCAATCCACCGTGAAACTATGGGGTTGAGTTACGACCCTGTACAGATTCATATCTGTCCGTAGGGGATGATTTAGGGATCATCTCGGGGGTGAGTTTTGTAGTTATTGAGTGGTTGGTATTTACTTTTTAATTGCTCTGATTTATTATAAGGATAATTTGATAATGTCAGAGACTTCGTGCGTAAATCTACTTAACCCGTAAAACGCTCGTTTACTAGAAGCCGTTTTAATGTAAGCGCTCAACGGTTTTCATGATTATTTTTATTATAGTTTCGAGTGTATTTTTCTTATGAACCGGTGGGGTTCGTACGATATTTAAGAGGTTAAATATCCGGAATACCCAGGACAGTCGGCTACCACCTTGGGAGCCGACAGTAATATTTTTCACGAAATGAGCTATTCTCATACCCATTCGCTATTCGTGCCAATACGATAGAAAAAGGAGCGTGCTTTCTCCACCCTGTAAGTCTTAGGGACCTTTCAGACATGTTTTATCGTCAGTAGTTTAAGCTGGGTATCAGTAGGGCAATTCCCGTATTTAAAAACGTTCAAATATAGTCGCAGTCTCATCTAGGCGATAAACAAATGTCAAACACTTTTATAAAATATAGGGAAATTAGTTATTTTTGACAGATTGAGACTGAGATCGGACATTGAACGTTCTTAAAATTACCATTCTGGGTATCAGATGAAGCTTTACTACTAAGGGCCCGTTTTTTGATCCGTGGTTAAACTTAACCAATTGTTAAAAATACTAACTAATTGTTAAATTTTAGCAAAATGTGTTTTTTGATCAATTTTTAGTTTATATAATGATATAATATCATTGCTAATGGTCAAATAATTAACTATTAGTTAAAAATTAACCATTTTGCAAAACGCATTTTGCAAAAATTTTACCATTAGTTACTATTTTTAACAATTTGTTGAGTTAACTACGGATAAAAACCGGCCCTACGTCATGTAGACGTGCAGGCTCTAATAGTAGTAGTCTCAAGTATCTTAAACTAACCTTTTCGAAAATATGTTGCAGTAAACTTAAATAGTTCAATGAAATACAGAGTAATTATTCAAATCAATGCTATACAAACGATAGCAATTCTGTTTCATTCGGTATCAAAGTTAAATACCGAAATTATTCAATTAGGATTTTCTTTGAAGTAAACCAATTAGATTTCACAGTTAATATTAAAATTATTCTGACAAGAATACACAATTAAATTGTTGTCTACGTCTCGCTCCCCTCGTATGATCACGAAATTAAAGTTTCGAAAAATTATGTAGTGTATCTTTTCAACCTCCGAGAAATATTATCTTTTTCTACTTCATTTCAGATTCCAACTAGCTTTATAATTTATTTAAATTAAAGGTTTAGACCAGAGGGGCAATTCCCATATTTTTAAGAACTTTCGCATTCTAATTTCAGTCATCTGTCAAAAATACCTCTAATGGGGTACATTTTTGTAAAAAAAAATATAATTTGATTTCTCGCCGAGATGAGACTGCGACTACATTTTTAACGTATTAAATTACATAAAATTATTGCAATATACTGACATTTCTCGTAGTGTCAGTAAATTGCAATAATTTTATGTAATTTGTCGTGTATCCAAAGCTCTACTTATTGTGCGTGGTAGAATATTCAGAATGCACACTTATACTTTCCAGAAAAGGGGCGAAGATTATGTCATTAGAGGGCCAAAATAATTCCCATCTAAACCCCAAAACGGCGGGCAAAAGCTAGTCAAACAGTTAATGTGACATATTGACAATTATGCGCGCCAACAAATTGACCGCGGCCACGTGGCGGTCGGGCGCCATTTTAAGTGTTCGTATGTCATTATAATTTACTAAGCATCCTGAATTCGAGGGTAGTTGTATGTTTTTTTGATTCGGTGTAGTTTAGTGTTCTTTTTATCTGATTTACTAATTAGTTATAGTTCAAAAAGGTCTTACAATTTTGTTTATGCGATGGATGATTGCTAAATATTACTATTTTCTACATGTTTCTGTTTATTTATTCTGCTGGGGAGTTTTTTGCGCCACTTCTTCTTCCCAGCGATAGCACTAGGAAGTGGTGAAGGGCGAGCGTTTTTGGAGGACTGTCTTTTGTAATTTTGACGTTCAAAAAGTGCTGATTCTCAGCCTAATTTGAATAAATGACTTTTCATTTTGATTGTGAATGTAGGGTAATCTTACTTCCTTTTCGATCATTCTTGTCTTATGAAGAATTATTAATGTGACCAGGATTTTATAATATCTTGATTTAAAAGTGTGTTCTTGGAGTTTCTTGCCGTTGTTCTTCTCATGCATATATGTAGCAATAGAGATCTACGTTTTGGAATGGGTTAGCTTCAACTTTCTGACTAACTGACCGACTCTGACATTCAAAAGCGTCTGTAAATGGTTTAATTGAAATAAATGCTTGAGTTTGAATTGCATAATTGAATAAACTCACACCTCTTTCCCATGAGGATAAGCACTAGATATTGATATAACGCCTCGTGCTACTATCCTTACACACTCCTTCAGCTTTGTCTACATTCATACATCTGGACAACGTGCCGGTTATTTGAAATACGCGAGAACTAAAATAAAAAATATAAACTACTTAGATGTTGCCCGCAACTCCGTCTGCTGTCATTTTTAGCGTTCCGTAGTCAACAAGGAATCCTTATAGTGTTTCGCCATGTCCGTCTGTCTGTCCGCAGTTTAGCTCAAAAACTATTGGTACTAGAAAGTTGTAATTTGGCATGAGTATACACGTTAATGACGCCGAAAAATTGGTAAAATAAAATTTTGAAAAAAAAACAATTATTTAGGGTAAGTACCTCCCCTACATGTCAAGTAGGGATGATAATTTTTTTTTTCGTCCTTCCCATAGTGTGGGATATGGTTGGATAGATCTTTCAAAAATATTAGGGGTTTGGGAAGACCGTTTTTTGATTAAGTAAACCGTTCGTGACTTATCAAGCTTTAAAGTACCAATTTTCGTTAGTCAAGTGTCCCCCCCCTCTACCAACTAAACGGTTGTAGTTAGGAATTCAAATATCACGGCAGCAGTATCTATATATAACGAACGCTTGGCCCGACACGCACTTGACCGGTTTTATAAAACAAATCTCCAAGATGAAAAGTAGCCTATGTTCTCCAGGGGGCTTGTTCCCGTATTTTTAAGAACGTTCACGCATTGTAATCTCCGTGTCAATCTGTCAAAAAAAGCTTCTCATTCCTACATCTTTGACTTGTTTTTGACATTGATTGTCGCTGAGCTGAGACTGCGACAAGATTTTGAACACAGGTCGCAGTCTATCTCTCAAAGGGCTTTGAAGATCCATGGCATACCTACATGTCATTTTTTTTTTTTCAAAATTGCTGCCATGCTTGAAAACTATATAAATCGATAGCTGACATCAATGCAAACGGAAAATATCCAAACCCCGTAAAGTGTCACGTTTCCGAACGATACGCAATACTGAAAAAAAGGGGCGGTTGTAGATATGCCAGTCTCTATATAAAAATCTTCAATCCCTTGCCATAACGATCGGTTCAGTGGTTTAGTCGTGAAAAGGTTACAGACAGGCAGACAGATTATTGATGACAAAGGAACCACTCAACAAGAAACTATAATTACCCTCAATAACATGGCTTTTGTAAACGTTCAGGACAATTATTTATCAATTTTGCTAAACATCAGCAGTTCGTCTAATTCTAGCGACTGTCGGCACGCGAATAGAATAACTAGAAACTGTCGACTACCCTACAATTACTGGTCAAGCCTTCTGCTCAATCTTTTTTAAAATATGCACGTTTCTAACACGCGGTCTCGGAGTTGAGAATTTGAAAGCCCGCGAAATTCAAGCTTTCTTACGTTTTTGTTTCGTTGTTTTCATTGGTTATCATTTTAAGTAATGCTTTGCGAGAGTTTGACAAGTTCTCAACTAGCTGTGCCTGCGATTTCGTTCGCGTGACACCTTTTGATTTTCTTTCTTTTTCTTAAATAAAAGTAGCCTAAGTTACTCCTCATAACATCAGCTATCTGGCAGTGCTAGGTCCCATCAAAATCTGTCCAGCTGTTTCGGAGATCAGCAGGAACAAACAAACTGACTAACATTTTTTGTTTATATGTACCAAACATATGCATACCACATATGCATTTAGTAAAAAGCTATTACTTCAATTTTATTCATCTGTATTGTATAGATGCAGAAACCGGGTGTAAGCTTCCTTAAAAAAAAGGCTTTGTTTCTATTTCTCATAATTGTTCTGAAAATTACTGGTTAATATTTTCTTTTCTATAGCGCATTGCCAGCCCATAGGGACTTGCAGTGAAGGCAGTCTTTATCACCACAGTAGCAAGGTGCAATTTTGCCATCGATTTTTTTGTGTGAGTAGTCTGGAGTAAGCGCTGATGGTCGCCGCAATGGCTTGCTTTTTTGTAACTTGAAGTTGTTCTTTTTTAAGACCTATCTTGACTCTCAATGAAATGTCGTACGAATTTCGGACGTATGAAAAACTATTGTGATCTTCACACAAAGCTCTTAATAACTTGGTATCATTGCTTTTCATAACACTCAAGATATCTATGGCAAGATATGCTTTTTTTGTCGTTTCCTAATGCTAGTGAAAAAATAGTACTTAGGTAAAACGGGCTTGTGTCCGCAACTCCACGACAACACGCGTATTTTGCGTACGGAAAAAAAATAGTAGGTACTTAGAGCGTAGAGAAATTTTACAAATAGAGCGATTTAAAGATTCTAACGTCTATCTTTTACGAAGATATTGCACTAACAATGTTTAAAGTAGGACCCGTCGATTTATTCCGCTCGTTCATCTAACTTGCACCACACAATCAATACAGTTGTTATGAACAGCATATAATTTGTATTGAGCTTTCAATTTGTGTAAGTTATATCGAAGCTATAAAGTAATACCTACCTGAAGTGGTTCGTTCCGCTTGTGGTTCTCAGTATCATTCGAAGTGTTGTTGTGAAGTTGCCACTGTTCATATTTCTGCAAAAATTTCCTGGCTCAATTGAAACTGTACCTTTCTGTAATAAAATTTTTCCGAGTGTTCTCCATATCAGCGTGGAACTGACCATTTCTGGACAGAGGCCGACTACTAGCAGTCCCCTGCTAGACATAGGGCATTCCGTGTTAAATTGTGATTGACTAGGGAGACAGTAGATATACATCTTTATCTTTAAGCCATCGGTGATTGAAATTGTGATGCTTGTATATTAAAAATAATATGCATCACAACGAGCATCATCATTATCGTAAGAGCAGTTATAAGGGCCCCGACTTACATGATGTGGTTCGTGAGTTCGAACCCAGACAGACGCTTTACTTTGTGTAAATTATTTCATCACCACTGCTCTCAAAACGGGGAAGGAAAACATCGTGAGGAAACCGGCATGTCCTAGAACCAAAAATTCGAAGGCATGTGACATCTACCAACTCGCACTAGGCCCGAGTGGAAGATTATAGCCCACTCCCTTTCGAAGAGAGGAGTCCTGTGTCCCAGCAGTAGGAACATTATACGCTGATTATGTGTAACTAGCTGCGCCCCGCGGTTTCACCCGCATAAGTTTCGATCCCGTGGGAATGTCGGGATAAAAAGTATCCTATATGTTAATCCTGGTTATAAACTATCTGTGTGCTAAATTTCGTCAAAATCTGTTCAGTAGTTTTTGCGTGAAAGAGTAACAAACATCCATACATCCATACATACAAACTTTCGCATTTATAATATTAAGTAGGATGTATGCATCACAACTTCTAAAACACTGATGAAACACTTGGACACGGACCAAAAGACGTGTGTTTCATCATCATTAGCCTATTAGGAGTCAACTACTGGATAGGCCACTCCAAAACACCAAAGTAGTGTGGAAGTGTGCCTGCCTTATCAAATTCTGATTGACTTGCTGAAACATCTCGATTGAATCCGTTAGTGATCAAAACTATGATGAATATGTATTTTACGTTTGTTGAAGAACTTGAAATCTTTTGCTGTGGCGGTAAGCATAAGCATTCAAATAGTTTTCCTTTTAATCGAAAGTCCTATGAAAACTGTCTATCTATGCACTAAACAGAGGGGCAATTCTCGTTATTTTAATAATGTTCACAGTCTGATCTCAGTCTCAATCGGTCAAAAATACCTATAATTTCGCTACATGTTGACGAGTTTATGACATTTGTTTGTCGCCGAGATGAGACTGCGACTAGATTTTGAACGTTTTAAATTAAGAGAATTGGCCTTCTGCCTTGGCAGCATCGATTTCTTAACTTTAATTTACTATTTGTGAAACGAACGAATTGGATCAACACAGGCGGCCATTTTTTTATTGTTTTAGGTCCATAATTATGATATTCAAGAACCATTGAAATATTTATTTAGAAGGTTCTTAGCACTGCCGTGGACATAGACATAGGCCTCAGCAAACAAAGGGTGATGCTTCAAAACTAGTCTAACGTTGGGTCTTAAATATTGGCTTGAGTTCTAACCCTGTACATAAATTAAAATAATTATCGTGTCGTCGTAAAGTCACCCTTCCATAAGTACAGTTCGGTACCGTGTAATTTGTAACAGAAAAATACAGCACCCCTCTTTTATTGACCAAGCGGAAAGTTGGCACGAGTGACAGTGACAATGGCGCGAGAAATGATTATGGTTATTTTTTACTAGAATTATTCATTCTTATTTATATTTTTACTGCAAAATATGTTTGCTATCAAATGTTGAAATGAAATGAAGTTTATTTCTGTAAGTAAATCTTTCAAGACACTTTTACACATGTATGTTTTACATAAGGGTACATCGGTAAAATGTGGCTTTTCTAAATTTTTGTAGCCATATTTTGTTTTAAAAGAGTGTCCGTGGAGTTTCTTGCCTGTTCTTCTCCATAGGAACCAACTACGCTTTAGAATGGGCAACTAGGTTCATCTTTCTGACTGACCGACCCCTTGACAATTCAAAAGTGTATGTAATTGGTTTATTTGAAGAAAGAAAGAAAAATGCGTTTATTGGCATTACAGCAAAATAAATACACCTTAAAACTATAAAAAAACAAAGATTATAATTGCTTTGAGTTTGAAAGATCTTAAAACGAGTGAAGCGCGGGAAAAGGAAGAAAAATGTCAATGGAATCTATTGATTTTTGGGGAAGCAGATTGTTTTATCTTAAGACAAGATAATTTATTTGCGTAAAACTTATTCGAAGCTTGTCATCCAAGGAGTTCTCAATCCATCCAATAATTTTGTCGTTTTATCAATATCAATACACAGCATCAGGATAAACTGGGCATCTTTCGTTGGTCTTATACTTTAACATGATGGACTAGTTATTTAATTAATCAATTCTTGCTCTTTGTACTAAATTAATCCACATATTATTAAAACCCTCCCCTATCTCCAAAAACGATCGATATACCGAGAAAAAAATCATCACAAATCGTAACTAACAATCAGGGCTCTCGTTCTGCCTACCCCTGCTCGCTCACTGTATAATTTGGATTAACCATTCGCTTTGTACCGGAGGGTACTATTGTGTCGGAGAAATTACGTCATCCGTTTGAGGGTAGGTGACAGCTATTCAAAACGATAGTGTTATAAAAATATGGGGGATGGAATTGAAAAAAAAAATGTCATCTAGTTTCATGCAGTGCCAAAGAATTGTGGTTTATTTATTTTATTATTTATGTACACACAGTAAAATACATAATGATATGACATAGATATAATATGAGTACAAAGGTACTGCTTATTTCTTAAGAAATTATTAAAACCCTGATTGTGGTTCTTATTAGAATATAATAAATTAATATATCATAAAAAGACTGACTTTAATCATTAGCATGATGACACGTGTAACGTATATACCAACCCGCACTGGGCCCGCGTGATACCCCGCTGGTGGTGGCTCACTAACCCAGAGTAGGCCTGTGTCCCAGCACTGGGAACTTTATAGGCTGATTATGATGATGGGGACACACACCACAGAATGTAATGTGTGTCGAGAGCTTTCGATAAGTTGAATGTAGTATCAGACCTTTCTTTGCTTGCACTTAGCCTAATTTTCACCCCGAATGAATGTCGAGATCGGTGCCTTTAACCATGATAATATAAAGTCTAACTATTTTTTTAAATGTTATGCGTAGAAAGATTATTTCAATAAATATGGATGGACGGAATACTTCATTAAATAGTTATGCGTGGATGATATATTGCAAAATCTCATCTAATTTATCCAAAAATAACTAAAACGGTTGTCTCCACATTATTCCTCGCAACACAAGTACAGTCAGCGCCACAAATCTCATTACTCCTAAAGGCTTTACTCTAAGTAAACAAAGGATGATGATCGCCATAACTGTAATTAATGAGTTTTGTTTAATAAATATCTACCCTCACTGTAGGCGTTAACGCTCCACAATTATAGAATTAATTTGAATAATTCTGAGCAACGCTTTTGCTTAATTTTGAGGGTAGATGGAAACAGACGTTTGTTTTTTGGGTTCATCTTTTTTTCTTTTTAATTTACAACACATAGTTGTTTTAAGAAAATCAGTCTAGTTTAATGTAACTTAAATAAAACATCCTTAAAGTACTGTTCAGTTGCTACAATAACCACGCTTCGCAAATATTAGCTTGCTCTTTCTACAATTTCTTTTAATGGTTAAAATAATTTAGGGAGTTGTTTATGAAGCCGTTTTTCAACGATTTTTTTTGTTTTAACCCTAGATAAGCTTTGGTATTATAGACAAATAATAAACCCACATCTCCAATATATCATTCAGTAACACCAACTCTACAGCTTAACCCTTTTTTAACCGACTGACAACATGAACTCGGAACCCTATTTGACCATGTTTACAAAAGATTTTTAATGGGTTTATCAAAATGGTACGATTTTTAATTCGTATTTTATTGTTTGAGGCTTAGGGAAGTTTTATTTTTATTATTATAATGTTATTGTTCGGTTTGAAGTATACTGGTGAATTTTATATTGCTTTCCGAACTATTAATTCTCAATACGTAATGAAATAATTTGATCTTTTGCGGTCCCATGTTGGGCGCCAGATTTTGTTTCAATTTGTCATAAGAATTTATTCAGTAACGTAGTTTTATTATTTTTAGTTGTCTTTCCTTTCCTTGCCTTGCCTTTATCGGTCTAGCCTTTTCCCAACTATTCCGTTAATCTATAATTTTGAAAAATAAAAATGACGACTGTCCCATGTCGGGCGCTAAGTAGGACTAGTAGGTAGCTTATTTATTCATACAAAATGATCTTTCTCTTTTAGGTATATATCGGCTATATTAGATAATTAATATAACAGTGATTTAACGGAAAACGCATAGGTAGTGAAAATGGCATAACGCGTAAAACGAAACACTTCACATTTTTGTTCGAGGAACGCAAAAAGCTACAAAAATGTATTGATACTGAGTATATTGAAAGTATAGATAAATAATGTGCATATCAATTACCTCTTGCAGTCACAGAAAAGGCGGGATACCAATCGCCATATGGGGGCATGGACAATGGAATGGTGAGTGATTTTTTTTTTAATTTTCGTGGAAAGCTATTATGTTTTATGTGCTATTTTTTATGCTTTAATTTTTGTTAGTCTGTAATATTGTTAGATGTAAGTTCTTGTAAAATTAATTCATATTATTTTGTGTAACTTTCTGGTGTTGTTTTTCTAAACAGGTTTTTATCTTACTTTAGTTTTTATATTTCCACAAAACTTAGGTAACATAGTATTATTTTTTATTTATTACTTATAACGTTAGCACTTAGGAAGATATTATAATAAGTATACTAACCGTCCCTTTTAGATAAGATATCCTATAGTGTCCTGAGAGCAGTGAGGCCCAGTAGTAGGGTTCGAACTCAGGCAGATACTTTACTTTGTGTAATTTTTTTCATCACTACTCCTCTCATAAACGGTGAAGAAAAACATCGTGAGGAAACCAGCATGTCCTAGAACCAAATTTCGAAGACATCTAACAACCCGCACTGGGCCCGCGTGCATTCCCTCTCATAGAGAGGAGGCATGTGTCCCAGCAGTGTTAACGTTATAGGCTGATTATTCTTGTTTCATACTGGTTCACGTAACCGCACTCTTGCCTCGTAGGGCAGAGTATTTTTGTTGTTCTGCTGATCCTGATGTTAGAATTCAAGCAAAAACATGGATATTGTCAGCTGCTTACCATCTCGATTGGAAACTAGTGAGATGAATATGTAATTGTGGTTGCTCTATGCCTTAGGCCATAGTTTAGTTGAGCTACCATACCTGTGTAAGTACTTTGTGGTCTGAAAACCAACAGACTATATTTTGTTTTTTTTTTTTTTTTTTCTTTTTGACTGTAGTCTAGCGAGGTAATTGCATAACACATCAATAGCAGCAATGACTTTAATTTTAATAGTTCAACAACATCCATTGCGTTATTTAGGTTGTTGAGCAGACATATTTTTCGAACATAATATATGAAGCAATGAATTAGCAATATATTTCAAAATGATTCAGATTGTGGTTGATAGTGTGTTACGCAATTAGTGCTGCTGTTGGTCTTATTATGCCCCAACCAATCTTGTTTTTAGAGATTATAATATTTTGGTTACGAAAAATGAAAGGAAAAATACTTTGTTTTTTTTCTTTCGCAAGTTTTCTAACAAAATATTTACCAAGGAAAAGTTTTAAAAATACCATATAAACAGTCCAACCGGAATAATATTTAATTGATTATCAAGATTTTTATTGATTAGCATGGTAAAAGCTACTAATTGGCTATTTAATCGAACCATAAGGAACATAATTAAGTGATCGCGTCTTCTTCAAAAAGTTTCTATGAATTAAACTGGTCATAAACCAAATGCGCAAAACAACACAAAAATAGACCATCCCGAAAAAAAACTAACAAAGATATAATATTTATAACTTCACATACGTCAGCAAAAAAAGGATACAAATGCAAATCCAAGATATGGAGGTTACGCTGTGTGTTTTGCTGACCGTACAGCAAAAAGGGCTGCGCAGGAATCGAATAAATCAGATTCGTGAACGATTCAGGGTATATTTATTTTTGGGGTTGCAGAATGTTCGTTTTGTTGCGGGTAGTTGTAGAAAAGGCTTGTTTTGATTTGGAAAGTATATTTTTGAGTCTATTCTGAATCATAAACTTTTGCGTCTGAACTTACGTACGTTTTTCCTGTAGCCGTATCGATCCCAAAGATATGAAGACCTAGGTCAGAAGCCTGGTAAACACAGCCTGGCTTTAACCTGTAAAAGGTTTCGAATGTTAAAATATTTCTTCAAGCGAATAGTTTTAAAAAAAAATGTAAGAGAAATGCAAGTCGACTGGATGTCGAAGTAAAATATAAAGTTCTGGAAGTCCAAAAAATCAAACGTTGGTATAAAATTGAGTTTCCTCCTCCCGAAGGATCAAAAAGGACGTCGTCAGTAATGGCTGAAATGACCAATGGGTCATTTGGTGCTTGAATAGTCCGTATTAAATCAAATAATAAAATGACCAATAAAATAATCACCATGACTCAATCGCTATAACAAATACGGCAAGTAACAACGACAGACTGTTTCGTCGATATCCCCAATTTCAACAATACATAATAATATAATATCTAATGAGATACAAATTAATTCTCGGGCGACAACCATCTATATTTAACTAGCCAGCTATAATAAACACATCACTGGTCGTTTATATTTTTATGTATTGTTTCCATAGATTCATGAGTGAATGGAGTGCTCACACATTATTTATTATTATTTTTTATTTTTAGCCTATGTTGTCCCACTGCAGGGCAAAGGCTTCCCTTTCTTCTTTAAATTCCTCTTTGTCTTGAGCTAGTGTGGGCCAATCTTGTCTGTATGGCGTCAAGCTCATCCCGCTATCTTCTCTGGGTGCCACACGTATTGAAGTAGTATCAGCCTATTACTGTCCCTTCTAGTCAAAGAAGTAACGTTCACTGGTTACCAAACTTGCTTATCGCTTGCTTATTGGCGATTATATACCTAAAACCTAGAGTCTTAAGTTTCCCTTCTAAGCCTTCTATCGTAAGTCAATGGTGATTGGTGTTCCTAATTCACATTAATGGCGGTGAAAGTCACATTGCCATTAGAGTTGGCGTAGAAAGGACTATATTGCACATTCAGCGCTTGAAAGGCAAAATTAACTAAGGAACATAGGGCTAGCTTTACCTGAGAACAGTTGTAAAGTTCAAGTTTTCATTTTAGGAAAACATAAAAATTCTGATTCAGATGATAAATCAGATTTCCAATACAGCAAGAATTACGCCTGTATGATGATTACAAGAATTTATGTTTTTTTTTATGAAATCTTGTAACTTTAAATTGTTCCCCTGTAAAGTTAACCGGTTGCTATGTCGTTTAGTCAACTTTGCTTTTCAAGCGTCAATATACCATACATATACACACGTAGACGGTACATTTTCTAAGTAGACAAGGCATCTAAAACTACACTTGTTTAACTCCTTTTCATAAAGTCCTTCACTTTGCTAGCCATACTCTCTCACAACAATTACAATCCCGTTCCACGTCACTTAATTTACGCGCTAATTCTCCATTTGAATTGCTACATACTCCACGACAGTTTGGACTGAACCGGTTCATCTGAATTGTCCGGACGAACGGACAGGTGGTCCGGAGACGTACCTACTGTGACGTCGACGGAGAAACTTGTATTTTACTTGGGTATCACTAAATTAACATGAGGCCGGTCCAGGTCCCAGTGACCCGTAACTACAATAGAGAAAATTGGTCCAGTTTTAAATTCTGTTGTGGCAATGACGCCAGTTTTGGTATTAGCACAGAATAACTAATAGCACTAACGTAGTATTTAGTGAGAGGTTGCTTACCTTCCTTCTCTGTACTTTTCTCTGAAAAATTATTTATTTAAATGCCTTAAAACTATCATTACAGGTCTTAACCTAGTGCGATAGCCAAGTCAAACACACAAAATTAAAATTAAAGCACAAAATACATCTCAAGATCATAAAGATCATTCTTTGTAACACAGTGTAAACAATAGTACTTTTCCGAATTCACCCCCAGTGACATGTACATACATATATCAATTTGGACCCAAATTTAATTGATGGTGCGAATTGCTCGAGTCAGAAGGGTTTTGGCCAGCAATTTGTTCCTGGCTGATGGTTTGACCAGCAGTGGCGGGGGCCGTCGCCTTCACACATAACGGTCGGTTGTACATGTACAAGTGCCACCGCTGCTGCACCAGCAGCACTCTCGGGTTGTGCTCTACGCCTCGGAGCAGTATCACCATGTATGACACTAGTGCAAATTCCCGTTGCACCCCGAGTTGATTGTATCCCACCATACCCAGTACGAATAGAGTGGGGTTCATAATATTGTCTATTAAGACCTGTGAGGTGGTTTAGGCTTTTCTTCTCAGGGATCAGTCAGGTAGGAAATGCCGGCGCCATCTAGTTGTAAAATATTGACGTGTGAGGGTCTTATATTCTCTAGTTACAGAATTAAACATTAAAATTTTATTTCAAGAGTTTTTCTGGGTTTTAATTCACCCAAAGTTAATCAATAATGTTTCCTAGGGTTTGTCTTCCCTTTGCACTACAGTTTAACACAAGTAAGTAATGCCTTTAGAATGATAGGCCCAGTTATGCTAAGCCTGACTTTCGGCATATTTGGCGCGGTTTTTTAGGTACCTCAAAAGGAAACCACGGAACCCTTATAAGATAACTTCGTTGTCCGTCTGTCAAGACCCTTTTTCTCAGGAACGCGTGGAGTTGAAATTAATATCAAATACTCAGGGCTGCAATCCCTTGAATCAGTGAAAAAATACTTCTAAATCAACGCAATCAAAAGATACGATAAGATAAACATCACAAGTATAGGAAACAATCCGAAAACCGTAAATTTGTAGTTACATTACAAAAAAAAAATATTATGAACTATTTACTTAGATACCTACAAATTTGTACGGAACCCTCAGTGCGCGAGTCCGACTCGCACTTGACCGGTTTTTTTATATTCTCATACGGAAATAATTGTAAGGCCTAAATAATTCTAGACACATTCTCTATAGATTGCTTATTTATACGTAAAACACGTAAAACAAGCTTATTTAATTATGTACTATTGTCCAAATGTCTAGGACAAATACGCCAGCTAGACTGCTAGACGGCATACTTTATCTAGTCAAGTATTATTATTTATTTATCGCCAAGCGGTTGGTCGACTCTTCGAGTGACCAGAGGGCTGGTCTATTTTTTGGCCAAATAATCAGCATTTTCAAAATAATCAGCATTTCAAATAAGCACCATTGACAGCGATGCGGACGAATTTTTTGATGCCCTTTGATTATTTCCCCTCCTTTTTATATACTTGTACATATTATTATTTTAAGACTGTTAGCTTTTTAAATTATGTAAATATTTGTCTAGTATTAATTATCACTTAATTTCATACGTATCGGATAGATGGCGTTGATTTCAACAATTAATGCGGACATAGAACATTTCCATTATAGTCCTCTTCACCGTATCCGTAGGACAGCGACCCAGGCTAATTTTCATTCCTTTCGTTAGCTCTCTGATGACATGCCCAACCGGTCTTGGAAACTCGGTCACACCGTGTGCAGAAGAGCTGATCAGCATCATTGTCATCATCATCTGCCTGCCTTTTCCCAACTATGTTGGGGTCGGCTTCCAGACTATCCTGATGCAGCTGAATACCATTTTTAATGAAGCGACTGCCTATCCGACCCTATTACTGGGTAATACGATACCCGTTGGTAAGACTGGTTGTCAGACTTTCGGGCTTTTGACTGGCTTTGGCTTTGGGTTTTGGACATTTCAAAACAATCAGTGATTGGCCCTTATAGCAGGCTTAGCACGAGGACCGTTTAGTAGCAATACACGTCACTAGCGACTACCCCCTTGCTATGGAAAAGCCACTGTCTACGAAGAAACCCGAGTCTAGGTTTGACCTCGTGCTCGGGAATAAAAGATTTCGAAAAGTGTAGACAAGCGATTTGTATTCTACATCATCATTTCAGCCGAAAGACGTCCACTGCTGGACATAGGCCTCCCCCAAGCATCTCCACTTCGACCGGTTCTGTGCCTCCCGCATCCAGCGGATCCCTGCGGCCTTCACAAGATCATCGGTCCACCTGGTGGGAGGCCTTCCAACGCTACGTCTTTCGGTACGCGGTCGCCACTCCAGAACCTTTCGGCCCCATCGGCCATCTGTTCTGCGAGCAATTTGCCCTGCCCACTGCCACTTAAGTTTGGCAATTCTTCGGGCTGTGACGGTTACCTTAGTTCTCTTGCGGATCTCTTCTTTTCCCCTTCGATCACGTAGGGAAACTCCAAGCATAGCCCTGACCATTGTCCTTTGGGTGAATTTTAGCCTTCTAATAAAATAAAGCCCATTGTGAACGACCACGTTTCAGAGTAGAAATAGAAAGCATCATGCTAAGCCTATCGACAAAAAATAATATAAAAAAAACTGTTCCGATAGCTTTTCTGTACGGAACCCTCATTAAAAAAAAGCAATACCTAGGTATTAACAAAATGACACACAGGTATGACATACAATTAAATGAATTTCACCTTGATGCTTACCCCCTGTGGCTTTATAGCGTGAATATACTCCTAATTAACATATCGGACGATCTTAAACACTAATTAACGAAAGAGAAATATTAATGGCCACTTATGACCAATAAAAGTATTTTATTAATAGTTTCGTGGAGTCTTAATTTTATTCAAGGTATTTTTTTTTATCGGGGTAGGCTAATTGTTTGTGCTAGGGGCTACATAAGGTGTATGGGGATAAGTCGGAAATCCCAAAGGTTTCTGCAACCGAATTCGTTGGAATCTTTCTCCAGATCGATCGAGACAAATCGACGACGAGACAAAATAGAATTAAGAAACCCCGAAGTAACTATGGTAGGAAAAACATACTTTTTTTTTAAATTTATTTCAACAAAAGAGTACACAGATGGGAATACACAGATCTTCTGCCAAACTGCAGGACAGTTTGTCGGCAGTGTTCTCGTGGACACGGCTCTTTTTCTTAACACTATTATGTACTTAATTCTAAAGGTAAAGGAACACAGACATACGCATCACACCACGCCTAACTACAAGCTGTTGTTTTGTATCCTCGTCAAATTTCAGGAGGCTGTTATGAAAGATATAAATAATCAAATAAAATTACGATCCAATGAATACATACTTGTTTTTTTAGTTATTTAAGTTTGACAGTATTTCAGAATACACCGCTTTCAAAGAACAGAATCGCGTTATGGTATCGTATAAGCGGCCGCGTTTTGATGAGTGTGTAAAGTAGGGCAGTTACAGTGCGATCTCACACAGGCCGCGTTTTAAAATGCGTGTCCCACACATGCCGATTTCCGAAAATTAGAAAAAAATACCTCCTTAATTATTGATTCGTGTCGAGAATCAGTAGCATAGTTACCTCCTTGAATTTGACGAGGATGCAAAACGACACCTTGTATATGAGGGAGCAAAACTGTACAATGAAATACCTGATGATGTGTTTAACAGTAACAGATGGTATACAGTGTATATACACATAAAAAATTAATAGTTAGAAAAACACGCTTTTATAAATGTACGTAAAACAAAAAATCGTGGTCAAAGTTCATTACAAGACTTTTCTAAGAAATCCAAAACAGCTATGATACGATTTTCCATCATGAAGTTCCAGTTCATATCTTCCGGCTCCATCATCAGATCAGTTCGACAGTATCATATTATTGTATTGTCATCAGATCTACATACAGCTGCCAATTTTCATTACGCTACGACCCTTGTAAGATGGTTAAATTAGTTACCTTAAATTCCATTACATAGTTAGTTACATACAGGTCGACCTAATAAAAGCGTGTTAAAAAAGCCCCAGAAGAATACGTTAGAACGAAGTACCAAACACCGAATGTCATAATTATATTAAATCTTTTAATTCTGTTGTTTTGTGTAACTGTATTCGATCACAGAGACTGTATCTACTTTTAGTACGCACGGCTACACATCCAGCTATACATAACCAGTATAAGCTGACTTCTGATTGTACGAAAAACCTATACAATGCGAGGTCAGCAAAAACTGGAAATGTATAGCTAGATGTGTAGCCGTGTGTACATATTTTCTATACATTTCTCAATATGTAAGTGAATCGTAATGTCCTTTTTTGTTTGAGAAATAAATATCTGTAAACCGAAATCGTAAGTCAAGTACTTAATTGTATTGGCTATTGTTAGTAGTATCTTGCGCGTATACCTAGTATTAGCCAACTAAGGGCTGATTTTACCAGACCCCGATATTTTTTATCCGCGGAATAAAATTGACGTCTCTGTCAGACGTCATGGAATTGAATGGTCAGACGTCATGGATTCCGGATGGAATTTATTTTTGGCATTATGGAAAAACTGTCAAAAATTCAAAAATTATTCTAAGGATAAGTTGATTCTAGGTATAATAGTTTGGTGGAATTCGCCCTAAGTTAAGGAAGCACTAGTTAGTAGAAACCGAATATTTCTTACGTTTTTTGCAGGTCAGAGTCAGGTTGTAGGTTCATCACAACACAACCCTTTAAGTTCATAAAATCCTATTGTATGACTATTGAACATGTCACTGGCCTGCAATTTGCAAAGAAACGTATGAAAATTTGAGTTTCGCGGGCTACCCTGAAGCTTTAGCACGTCCCCTTGACTTAGTGTGCTAATTCTATACTCGCAAGCAAAACCGCGAGCGCAGCTAGCTTTCAATAAGTAAGATGCTCCTGCTCCTTGTAAACACAGTTGGAACTCAAAACATCTGCTCGTGCACGACATTCTTTTACCGGTTATGTTGTGGTCAGGCTTTATTATAGTGTGATATGTGATGTGGCTACGTCATACAAAACTTAGTTATGCAAGACCAAAAAATTTGAAAGACTTAAAAACATGAAAAAATGTTTTTCCTTCCGAAGCATGGAACCCGTGCGCAAAGTCGACTCGCAGTTTGCCGGTTGTTTTTTTGTGTTATAACCAAAATTTCAACCCCGAAAATTGATCTGTATACAGTAGCGTTTAGTCATAAAAACATACACAGGCAAATTATGCTTACAACCTTAAAAAACACAGCTTTTCAACTACACGACATAAATTCAACACAACGTATCTATTTACAGCGTCGGTGAAAGGTAATAAAAGGAGATGAAACTCGAGAGGGGTGGTAAAAACTAACTTAGTTATGCAAGCTCGAAAATGTATCTTTAAAAACGATAAAAAAAAACTTTCCAAGATACGGAACCCTCGATGCATGAGTCGGACTCGCACTGTCGATTCTTTTTGTGTTATAACAAAAAATATTAACCTCTGCAAAAATGCGTCAGAATAATTAGAGTAGCGTTTAGTCATAAAAATATACACACCAATTCTGCTTACAACCATTGAAAAAAAACACAGCCTTCAACTACACGCCATAAATACGACACAACGTATCTATTTATAGCGACGGTGAAAGGCAATAAAAGGGGATGAAACTTGGCCGGTAGGGGGCGGGGGGGTGTAGAGGGGGGAGGGTAAGTTGCTTTTAATTCGCCGCATTGTCTTTGTTGCCTCTTAGTTTGAAGACGTACTGTTGTGTGCAGATGTGATAGGTAATAGTAATGTTTATAATTTGGGTTTTTTTTATGTCATATTTTGTAGTTTTATTTATTTAACTACCTTCCATATTTTATTTAGAATTAAAATAGTATGTACGTAAATAACAACTACTACCTTAATTAATAGAAATAACACAATTATATCTTAACTAAAACCATATACAAACTAAAATATAGCGTTGAAAAATTGTTGTTGAAAAACTATCGACTGGTAATGTACCCAAGAGACTGGCGGCGGGCATTACCACGTTGTATGGCAATGCTTAGCCTCTGGCTAAGGTAATTAATGTAGGTAAAAGGTAATTAATACATTATTGTAATCAGAGATTATGTTTCTGATTTTATTATTTCTAGAAAAATAATTCCAGATCTACTTAATTCTTCTCAATAAAAACAAAGAAAAATTCCATGTTTATTAAGAAAGAAAGTCTTTAATTTAACATAACTCAAAAAAAAAACAAAGTAATAGTGAATATTTTGTAGCTTTTCCACCTGATGTAATGTTTAAACCAACAAATATTTTTTCGCACAAATATAAAAATTTGCATTCAAAAATCTTAACTGCGGTAAAATAAGTAATAATAAACACAAAAAAGTCAAATTATTTTACTCCTTTCTCCACTAGCTCCACACTTGTGTACGCGACAGTACTGTAAGACAGTCGTCCGGCTATAAAAGTGAAGCGGCAACTCGGCCGAGTGGCTGGCGCTAGTACATATGTTTATAGACGCGTGTGGGAGAGTATAGCACTACCTGATAGTCGTACTTAGTACTTTTGAGACCTTTTTGGATTGCTAGACATTTGGAATAGGTTATGGCAAGGATAAGATATTTAAGTGCAGAAATCAGGCTATCAGGGAATCATGCTAGGTGGAGCGACGATCTTCGCAGGATGGCTGGTAGCAGCTGGATGAGAGTGGCCGAAAATCGTGTTGAATGGCGTGTAATAGGAGAGGCCTATGTCCAGCAGTGGACTGCTATAGGCTGATGATGATGATAGGCTTCTTCTCAGCGTGTTGATGGCAATCTAAATTAAGTTAGCCCAAAATTTGGCTGCGTAGCGCCTTCAGGAACGTCCATCAGTTCCTGTAATGAGTTGACAATTGATGAAAACTAAATGATTAATTGGACGATGATCATGAGCCATTATGTCCTGAGAGCTCGTGAAAAAACTGAACTTAAGGTCTAAAATCACTAGGCGCGGGCCTGCGGGCGGTGAGTAATGGGTAGCTCACCGTCCGCTCAGGACCAGGCCCGTGCCGGACGGCGCGTTGTGTTCCACGCGCGCCTCAAAGAGAAAATGTCAGCAGAGGACGGGGCCCCATAGGGCCGAAGCCTGCCGGGGCGGCGGGATTTTCCGAAAGGTTAACCGCTGCCCTGGAACAGAAAGGGCTAAGGAAGGAACACGGATGGGTTTTAGTCAGTAAAAGTCTGACACTCCCTTCCGCTCCACCCAGAGCGGGAGGGGTCATTTGAAGATTTCCCATCCAAAAAAAAAAAAAAAAAGGTCTAAAATCACCAACCGCAGTCAGCCAGGGTTGTGATCAATGCTCGTTCCTTCTCTGTGCAATGGAGAGAGAGAGAGATATAGTTCATATACTTATTTATCCTGCTACTACTTGTTGAGGGGCCCGTGGCTAAGTAACAATAGCCGCACGGGTCGAGCGATCAGGTTAAGCTACGCTTGCCACGGTTGGTATGTGGATGGGTGACCATCTTTACATACCGAGACCCCTTCGTGCCTCGGAAAGCACTTTAAAGCCGTTGGTCCCGGCTGTCATTCGTGGATCTTTGACAGTCGTTACCAGAAGCCCGAAAGTCTGACAACCAGTACCAATGGGTATCGTATTACCCAGTAACTGGGTTGTGAAGGTCAGATAAGCAGTCGCTCCATTTAAAACACTGGTATTCAGCTGCATCCGGTTAGACTGGAAGCCGACCCCAACATAGTTGGTGAAAGCCTAAGCAGATGACATTCTTCTAAACAACAAGACAGTTACCGTATAGGGCTCGTCCCTATACACCGCTTATAGTAAACGTCGCTAAAAGGGCCCGGAACTCCGAACCTCTCCGATACAATTACTAAGTTTTACTGGTCCCTCCCCCCTGCCCGTGCCCCCGTGAGATTAGTTGATGGCATCGTATGGGACTTGACTCGTTAGAGGTGAACTGGGGTGAGAGATGTGTAATTGGATAAGATGCATGTTTTTGTAAGTGAAATCAGTTTTCAGGATGATTTTAGCAAAAATGTGAAACGTATTTTCCTTTACTTTATGGTGTAGGTTGCTTTATTTGCGACAAACATGACGCATAAAAAGAACAGAAACAAAAAAAAAACAGATTGGAGGAAAACTTGCATCACATCCACGCAACACGGCCATCGCTTAGCAAAATGCTAAGACCCTATGTGAGATAGAGCCCCAGCACTGGTTTTCAGCGAGAGCCTCGTGGTCTCTTCTTCATTTTAAAAGCTTAATTTAGAAAAAAATTGCGTTAATCAGAAAAAAAAATATATATAAAAATTCAATCATTTGATTAATAGTGTCCGTGAACGAATGTCGTTGTTTTGAAGCAATGATTAATTTCTGACATATCAATTCAAATTAGACTTTGAAATCAGCTGACAATGGTTCACATCACAGTCCCCTGAGCTTCCTGCTGTGTACTGGGTGCGTGCGGGGTAAGGTATGAGCGATTTACATGGTACTCGTAGCAAGAGACTTCTATGAAAGCTCGTTAGTTAAAAAATCATTCGAGTAATTATTAGAATTGTTTGAAAATACGTAATAACGGAAATTGATGCTGGTAACTCTTTTTTATACAATTTAAAATCTTTGAGTATGCTTACATTTAACCGAGTTAATTGAGTTGTATTTTCATCTTGAGTTATGTTAAAATATCTCATGCCGTGGATAAAATATTTGCCAGCTAGCAAGATGGGAAGCGGGGTTGGCAGTCCAGCACTACTTGCGTAACACACACAAGCATAATCTGAATCATTTTGAAGGATATTGCTAATCCATTGCTTCATATGTTCGAAAAATTGGTCTGGTCGACAACGTAAATAACGCAATGAATGTTGTTGAACTGCCAAAATGAAAGCCATTGCTACTGTTAGGTCTGCTAGTGTGTAATCTTTAAAGATTTCCAGCTATCTAGGTAAATATTAAAATTCCTAAGCTCTTGGAAGTTGTTTTTAATTTAAAATAAAACATTGATAGCCATCGGGTCTGAGTGACGTAATCGATTTACCCCTATTAAAAATAGGTCGTGGAATAGGGTTGCGGAAATTACGTTTTCAGGTACCTGGAGGCGGGACTAATATTGTCTAGAGTACATTAATTTATAATATTAATTAAGACTAGCTGTGCCCGCGACTTCATTCGCGAGATTGTCGGAAAAACAAATTATTTCATGGGTTTTAATTTTTTTGCGCGGAATCGTAAGTCTTTTTCTTCTAAAATAAAACTAACGCAAGTTATTCCTTATAAGATCAGCTATCTGCCAGAGAATGTCCCGTCAAAATTGCTCCAGCCGTTTCGGAGATTAGCCGGGACAAACAAACAGACAGACACAAAAAAAAAACAAAAAAATGGAGCCGGAAAAAAAAGAATAATAAAGATGGAGCCCTGGAGCTGCGGGCATAAGCTATTGGGTAATATAATAGTATCGTATCTAGTCATGTGCGTTTATAACTGCGATTACGAGCGTGTCAATATTCTTCGTCAATGATGACACTGGCAGCTCATGAACGCGGTTTAGATGTGCTGATCGCGTTCAATTTTATTGTTGAAATTCGCCCTAAA
The DNA here is from genome assembly GCA_949629185.1 of Apamea crenata. Classification (NCBI taxonomy): domain Eukaryota; kingdom Metazoa; phylum Arthropoda; class Insecta; order Lepidoptera; family Noctuidae; genus Apamea; species Apamea crenata. The sequence goes on along the minus strand of OX451379.1, from coordinate 10,352,174 downwards.
TGTGTGAATTGTTTCTTCATTAATCTGTTTCTTTGTTTTGGTGCATGATTATGATATCTGTATGTTTATGATATCCCGTTTTAAAGAGGCACTCGGAATTTTATGCACATTCTAGAAATAAGACAGAAGAAAAGAAAGAAAATACGGTTAATTGCGGCACACAGAGAATGAACACAAAAAAAATAGACTAGAATAGATCTTTATTTGCACAGAAAGTAGGTACAAGTTACAGATGTTAAGTTTTAAATGATCCTTATACGAACTACCTTAACTAAGGCATGCAAACAGTTTTATCTATAATAATAAAGACTAATTAATATATGTTATTAACCCATTCAATTAAATCAATATAAGTTTACCATGTCGAGATGAAAGAACAAGTTAGGGAAAAATATGCGTCACATCCACGCGAATCGGCCATCGCTTAGCATAATGCTTAGGCCCTATGCAAGACAGAGCCCCAGCGCCGCTCTTCAGCGACAATAAGCGCATATTTTGTAACAGAAATAATTTATTTTCATTAATTAAAAAAACACACACTGTCATTGTAACTTATTGATTTATGTTTAACACATCTGTCAATAACCCACTTTCTAATGTATCTTCCACAAACTGCAAAGTGTATCTGTATATTTTCGCAACAACTTTTGAATATACGTATCGCAATATTTCACCACCAAATCTTCATCACCCTACTTTCTAACATAACCACAAACAGCACCGTTCACCCCCTATTTCTGCACCAGTACGGTGTGGCGGCAACCTCCTGCGCAGCATCCAACGGCCACCACCAGCCCGACAGACGCCATCACCACCACCATCAGCACCATCAACATGCAGACGTGCCACCACAATGGGTGAGACGGCCGTTGTTGTATCTGTGTTGGTTTTAGCACGTGCTGTTGTTGTATATGTATCTGTGTTGGTTTTAGCACGTGTCTCTGTTGGCTTTTTGTTGTTGTCCTGTGTTAATGTGTCGTTTAGCACTGGTTGTTCGCTTTTACACTTTTATGTTATTTGTGATATCACCGCCATTTTCTTTAGAATTATACACTGAAGTATTAATTTTTTAACTTCTTGTAATTATTGTTTCGTAGTTCTTAGATCTAGTCATGACATTGTCCTTGTGAACCTTTTCATGTCGCCATTGTATTGAATTTGAGTACTTGTCATAGTTGCTTTAACACCGTCTTTTGCTTACATGTCACGTTTTATTCTTCAGCACTGTTTAATTTTGTGTTTTGTTGTATTCTTGTGTATTATTGTTTAGCACCTGTTTACTTTGTGTAGTATTTTAGCACGTGCTTTAGATTTTTGACAACTTTAATATACAGGGTGGCAGGGAGACTGACCTGCAACCTGTTACCATGGATTTGGAATTTTCACAGCCGCCATCTTGGATTTTCATTTGGTACTTCGTTCCTGCCGCTTTTTTTTATATTGATAATCGACGAAAAATTTCTACGCTAGAGGTTCTAGAATCATGTGCTGAATTCATGGTTACAGTTTGCGCGTCGATGTTGTCAGCCTGCATACTGTCCGTTAGATTTTTAACTCTAGTGTAAAAATTAGTCATCACATCGTTGCAAAATGCGGACGGTTCTTAAAAATTACGTTGTGCGTTTTTACGGTTTGAAAAATTGAAAAAAAAAACAACAGGAATTTACTTTGAAATACCAACAAGACCTATGTTATATTTTGTATACTTATTCATTTTGTTTCTTATTAGTATTAATTTCTAATGCTAATCAGTCCAACGAAACGATGGATGGACTGTGTGAATGATGATATGGCTAGAAAGAGAGTGACTACCGAGATGACGACTAATAGAGAAGTATGGAAGAAAAAGACATGTTGCGCCGACCGCAAATCAATTCGGATGAGGGCAGGAGAATGCTGATGACGATGACCAATCCGTCCAAACACACAGGTATTGTAAGACAATTTTTGAAGTGAAACTTCTTTAGCGGCGTTGTGCACTTTTGTTGTGATGGGTAAAAAATGTTAAACTCGCGTCAGGACACGTGCCCTGATCGAAAATTCGTAAGACGGAGCTTGCGTCTGGACACGTGACCTGATCGAAAATTCGTAAGACGGAGGGAGAGTAGACCGCATTCCAAAATATCAAAAATGCAAAACGTTAATATTCAAGTTTTCACTTCTGCCGGCACTCCCGGAGTGCAAACCGTTTTTTTTTTCTTCAATGTTATGTAGACTAGTTGTGTGAGGGTGTGTGTGTGTAATTCAACACTTGTTCTGGGTGTGTTCGCACACTTCGTCGTGTTGTCCAATAATATTGTTTATTATTTTATCGAGCTCGCTTTGACGTAATAACCATAATGTTCTACTTGTTTTTGATCTAAACTGATGAGTCATGTTTGTTTTTGTCTCTATTAAATTATGAAACTTCGCTTTAATTATTATTGAGTCGACTGCTCAGATTATTTGATCTTCTTAGCGAGCCGATGGCAATCTAAATGAACTCGGTCCAAAATTCGCCTACGTGTTTGGCGCCATCACTAGCGTCCATCAGCTCCTGTAACGTACAGCTGACAGGACTCGTAGGAGATGATATTAAGAGTCACATCGTTTGTGGAACAGCACCATAGTTACACTCCAAGGCGGAGTCGTCTATGAATGTCCACCTGAACAGGTTTTCCTTGCTTCGGCCAACCTGGCTCTGGAGTCTGTTTAAAAACTTCCAGGTTACCCAAGGCAACCCAGGTTTATTTGATGAAGTCCCGATGTATAATTTCCTGTAAGAAATGCGTCGTTTTATCCAATAATTAATTTTTAAATTGCTTACTAGGTTTTCCTCATTATTATCATCATAATAACAGCTAGAGACGAAAACTGCTAGACATAATTATATAGGATTCTCCAAGGGTCGCCAATTTGCCATGACTGGTGGTCCTTCGCTGTCCACATCCATTGGATTCCCTCGATATTCACCAGGACTTCGGGTTCCAACTGTCTCTAGGCTAGCGTACTACGAGATTTTATCAGGAAAATGAGCAGCAATATCCTCTATTATACAAGAAATAATGACACATACGGGGTGGTAGAGACATTGACGCGTAACCTGTTACCATGGATACAGTTCAGAATTCTGAAAAAAAAAAATGCTTTTCCATACATTTTGTATGGTACAGATATATTTTTTTTTTAATTTAATTTAATAAACTGAATAATGTACTGAATTCATGGTAATAGGTTGTGCGTCGACGTTCCTGCCACCCTGCATTTCGTTTGTTAGCCTATTTGGTGTCCCACTGTTGGGCAATGGCCTCCCCTTTTTTCTTCCAAACCTCCCTCGATCTGAGTCTTGTGCGATCTCTAGCCATGTTGGCCCTGCAAATGATATTAGATCGGCACACCATTTTCGCCTTCCTTGGTCTACCTCGACGGCGATGTCATGTCTTGCCTCAGGCGTCCAGCATTTACTAAGTTTAAAAAAGAAGTATGTGATGATGGAGAGAACCTTCCTAAACCACAATTCGAAGGTCATCAAGTCCACGTGTAAAAATATTAATCATTATCAACACAAAGTACATTAATTGAACAATACCGATGTGCCCACATACTTGTATCATGTACGTATGTCAGTACGTGCTCTATCTGCCTCAAAAGTAATACAGTTCATGTTATTGCTAAATATTCTTTATGTTTGTTTATACTGAGCTCCGGTAGTTTGTGAATGAAAATAATTAATAAAGTATTAATTATTATTTAAGATCCATATGCTTCGTTGGTGTACAGTTACGAGAACCAATATTGTCATCACTTGGCAATTTTCAATTGCGATATTTTCGTGAAATAACGAATGCAACGTTGAAATACGACACATTACATAAACCTAAAAAGAACCCAAAAACATATTTCATAAAAAAATAAAGAAGTAAATCGCTTTTGAATAAATCCGAGTGTATACATATTTTGGTCGTGACTGGTCGCAAGCGCTACTGATGAGCCGGCCAGTCCTGGGTTCAATTCCCAAGTCGACTTATTGCGGATTTGTGCTGTAATTGTAGTTGATGGCAATAGGCCCCCCTCCCCCCCCCCCCCTTTAATTAGGAGAAAAAAATAATACATAATACAAATGAATGTCAAATCGTTTGAATTAAAGTAAAACTGTCAGAATAATGACAAATGTCAACAGTTATATTTGAAACCTCAGGACGGCCTTCATCAGAAACCATTCTAATGTGAAAATTAAAGAATAAAAATGTCAATTAGTATAATAGCATGTCTATCAGTCAGTGATTCATCATTAAGGAAGTCGTCAATTGTGCAATGACTTTTTTCAATTAATATGTAAAAATTCAATTAACACGTGAAATGTAGGTGTACTGTAGGTTCCCCTCTGCTGTTTCCCTTCGGAGATTACAGGCGTGATGTTACGTTACTGTTGACTAACCCTTTTGTTACTCAAACCTGACCTTGAATATAAACTTCAAACAATGTCATAAATATGTAATCTATATATTATATACCAATACAATAACTAATTAAAGAAAAAAATGGAGGAAATGCACCCAAAAAAACGTGTTCCTATCCTCCAATCGCAATCAGTTTCATTGAAGACCCTTCTATTGCAATATTTCTCAATGTATGTCCGTTTGTCACTTGTTTCTGAACGTGAAGGCACATTCACATGTCTGTGAACACGTGACTTTGTAGTTTCTTATAAGTTACACTGTTATGGTTTTCTTATTAGGTTGTATCTTATTGGGGTGTTTCAAATAATAGACTTCCCCAGTAGATAGGCTATTAAGATACTAAACTTATAGAATGAATCTAAAACATCGGAGAGACCTTTCTTTGTAAAGAAGTTCCAAACTAAGCCATCAACATCATTAAGTTGAGTGGCTACGCTACACAAAAATATTTCTTGGTAAAACTCCATACATTGTTTATATTAAACATTATCACCGAGTAATCATATAAATAAAAGTAGGTATCGCTTTTATTAAGTACTAGCTGCTCCCCGCAGTTTCAACCGCATAAGTCTTGATCCTGTGAGAATATCTGGATTAAATGTATCTTATGTCCTAATCCAGGTCAGATGGTCCATCTATGTGCCAAATTTCATCAAAATCAGTTGTTTTAGCGTGCAAGCGTAACAAAACGAACATACAAAAAATCTAATCTTTTCTCTTTATATTATTAGTTGATACTACCGCGTGGCCTGCTTACGCCGTTAGCAATAACCAGCGCAAGCGTCACATTTCTATAGAAGTGTAGATTATAATCTATATCCACCTATTTTTGTCATTTATACCTGTGGATATGGGCACGTACCATTTTTTTGTTACGCTAGGGATGGGATAGTGTCGATAAATTGTGTTATCGATACGGCAATGTATTTGTTTAGGATAGATGTTTGCTATATGGTTGCATTTTTTCCAAAATGGTGCTTCATAGATGTGTTCTTTTAGATTTCAAACTTCTAAATTCTCTACTATCAATAGTACGCACGGCTACACATCAAGCTATACATAACCAGTATAATCTGACTCATTGTACGAAAAACCTATACAATGCGAGGTCAGCTGAAACTGGAAAGGTATAGCTTCATGTGTAGCCATGTGCACCATTATCATCAGCTTTGGCATTTGACAAATGGATTCGCAATACTGCTCAAAATCCACTTTAACTATTTCCTCCACCGTTTAGGACAACGCAGAGGTTTCTGTTGAATTCGCTCCCTATCATTATTTGACCATAAAACATTATCACCAAATAAGGAGCATTAAATTCTCAACTTATCAAGTAAACTGCAAGATCCAATATAAATATTTATAAACAAGTCAGGTTAAATATAATGTAGTCCTTCGTCGTGTGTGGTCCATAATTTACATTATTGACATAATGAGCGTTGATATACATGGTTTTTGTTTATACAAATGTGGTAATCAGAATGAATGATTTTTTTGCCTGGCTGTGGAATGGAATGCTGGCTTGTGATGGTCCTGGATGAAGTGGGGATTCTTGTTAACGTGTAAAGTTTCTGTAAATAATTCAATAAGCAAATGAGCGAATGGCTCATTTCAAAAGTGTGGAGTTTGGACGTTTGTCAAAAAATAATTTCAGTTGTTCAAACGAAAAATTACGTTTGAACACCTCTTTTAACTCGCTAGAATTTCTTTAGCTAGATGATTGACAATCAAGAAGTATCATTATATCAATTGAAACTTGATCAATTTGTCAATAAAATAGGACACGTTAAGTAGCTGTATTACCCTGTCGTTCATACACTATTGACATTCATTAATTCCGCCTTAGCATAGCAAAACAAATTAAAAAAAAACTAAACATTTCCAATAGTTTAAAAAAATCATCATAATAGGTAATCAAATCAATTTTGTGAAAACTATCGATAACCATAACCCTACAGCACCCCATCCCTAATTCTCATAAAATCCCATTTCCCCCTACGCGGGGGTGTAGCGGAGGGAGGGGAGGTAAGGGTCCGACAGAGCGACTCCTGCGCACCTGGCGCGTGCGACGCCAATCGCGTGCGCGCTCACCCCGGCGCGGCGTAGTAACCACGTATGTTTATATCTATGCATGTGTGTGTGTGTGTAGTATAACTTTGATGTTCTATAGTAAGAAAGAATGCTCAGTTATGACTTATGAGAGATGGGAAGGAAAGCATTGTGAATAAAATTGGGAGATTACCAGTGTCCTTATCAGGGGTTCTAGACAAGTGACAATCAGTAATAGTTGCATAACACACTAGCTGCAATCTTAGTCTGAATCATTTTGAAGGATAATGCTAATCCATTGCTACTGTTAGTGTGTTATGTTATGTTGCCTTGCACATGTGATTGATTGATTGAGTATGTATGTGTGTGTAAGTTTTGTTTGATTTTCTATGTTCAAGTTATTTATGATTGATTGAGATGATCATGTTGAACTGAAGTATCATTGGACGATGAGGGACGGAAAATAATAAGAGAATTGGTCAGCTGCTTGTGTCTTGCTAAATTTTCGTCGAATTATAAAAAGGTGTTAAGTATTCTGCTGATTGAGCAGTGGTGGCCAGTGGCCGCGACCTACGAGTTGTACGTCATAGATTCGAACACAGACCGGCGCTTTACTTTGTGTAAGTTATTTCATCACCATTCTCAAAACGGTGAAGGAAAACATTGTGAGAAAACCGGAAAGTCTTAGAACCAAAAATTCGAAGACGTGACATCTGGGCCCGCGTGGTAGATTACAGCCCACTCCTTGAAAGAGAGGAGGCCTGTTTCCCAGCAGTAGGAACATTATAGGCTGATTTTGCTAAAGAAAACATGGATGGATTTTGCGAAAGATGACATGGCTAGGTAGGCAGTTAACACTTGAGATGATGACTACAAGACAGGAGGTAGGTACTGCACTGACCAAACATGAATTGGGATAAAGGCAGAAAGGTGAAACTGGGATGAGCTTGTCTGATCAATCGACACTTTAAGATGAACAAAAAAAAAAACTATCGCACGCCATTCGAAAAATGAGAAACTGCATCAGCCAAGAAATTAATAAATAAATGCTTGCAAAATTAATAAGTCTACACACTAGATAACAAGATTAATAGCGAACCAATTAGTCGTTAGTTCCATAAAATAAAACTGCATAGCTGGCGTCACCTGCCGGTAATCTCGAGATAAGCGCTGAATACAATGACTAGGTGGGTTTTTTTTTCTTTTTTTGAGGCAAAGGATGTAGTAATAAATACTTGATTGAGGACTTGTAATTGGCTAGATAGGAGGCAGAACACTTGTTCTTCTTGTGATGGGTAACATGTCGGCACGGAGTAATAAGACGCACAGCAGCTCATCCCGGTCATTGGGCGCATCCGGGCTAGCAAGTTTCGCTATCAATCGAGTGCCCGTGCACTTTCCTGAAAACTCAAACTCAATCATTTATCTTCTATACTTATAATAAATCTGTAGAGAGGTCAATTCTGTACATGAAATATATTTCCAAAATAACTATCAGGGGGTGATTAGGGATCGATACTGATGCCAAAAATGCAATCAGTAAAATTTTTGTCTGTCTGTCTGTCTGTCTGTCTGTCTGTCTGTCTGTCTGTCTGTCTGTATAACCGTTATAGAAACAAAAACTACTCGACGGATTTTAATGAAACTTGGTACAATTATTTTTCATACTCCTGAGCTGGTTATAGTATACTTTTCATCACGCTACAATCAATAGGAGCAGAGCAGTGAAGGGAAATGTTGGGAAAACGGGAGAAGTTATTCCATTTTTTACGCTTCCGTCGCGTGTGCAACCTTAATGGTTAAAGCTACACAGAAATCATGTATGACGGAAATGTTCTCCTTAAAATTATATAAAAAATATCCCACGACAGCATATGTCTATCTTTTATGGTTGACTCACAATAACACGTGTAACTCCCGATAGCTTAGCAGTTCGAAGTTTTCTGATTATATTTGTCTACTCTTACATTTAAAACACTCTCAGTCATTCTTAATTAAAAAAGTTAACATTATTAACTATTCCATAAAAAAGAATCATAGAAATCGGTATAGAAACACCAAAGTTATACATGAAATACGCTAATAATAAGCCATCGCGCGTGAATACTGAATCACGCTCGACGCGTCTCGCGCCTATAAAATTCAAAGTCCTGACTGACTGACTGACCGACTGAGACATCAACGCACAGCCTAAACCGCTGGTCCTAGAGACATGAAATTTGGAGAGTGTATTCTTCGTGAAGAGTAGGTGTCCACTAAGAAAGGGTTTTTCGAAATTCCACCCCTGAGAGGGTGAAATGGGGGGATTTCGTTTGTATGAAAAATCTTATTCCTTGAGTTAATAAACTTGAAACTTGGCACGAATACTTATGTAAATAATTATGAAGTTGGGCATCTTTTGTTTTTATAAACTACCCCCTAAAAGGGGATTGGGGGGTTTCAAAGTTTGTATGGAAGAATTTTAGCGCGCGGTCCGATTTAATCGAAACTCAGCGTTTATACCTAAAATTGAAAGGAAAGAATAATGTGTATCAGGGTTTTTCGAAAATGTACCCGTGACGGCCTGAAAAGGGGTAGTCAATTTTACAGGGGAGGATTTTACAGCGTGGCTTGATTAACTCGAAAATTGGTATAAATAATCTTTGAGTCAAGTTATGAACACATCCCAAATGATTTTTCAAAATTCCACCCCTGTGGGGGTGAAAAGCGGGGATACAGTTTATATGAAAAATCTTATTCGTTAGATTAATAATCTTGAAAATTAGCATGAATACTCGCCTAAGTAAGCAATAAAGTTTATCATTATTAGTTTTTCAAAACTACCCCTCAAAGGGGATATAGGTGTGTTAAAGTTTGTGTGGAAGAATTTGTACGCGCCGTCCGATTAACACGAAACTCAGTACTTAAGACAAAAATAAATAATAACACGTATGAGGGTTTTTCGAAAATCACCCCCTAACGGGGTGAAAAGGGGTAGTTAATTTTACAGGGGAGGATTATAATAAGTGGCTTGATTAATTATAAAATTGGTATAAATAAAATAATCTTTGAGTCAAGTAATGAATTTTTATGATTTTTTTAAAATTCCACCCCTGTGAGGGGAAAAGCGGGGATATAGTTTATATGAAAAATCTTATTAATTTAGTTAATAAACATGAAACTTGGCAACAATACTTGCCTAAGTAAGTAATAAAGGTTATCATTATAAGTTTTTCAAACTACCCCTCAAAGGGGGATATAGGGGTGTTGAAGTTTGTGTGGAAGAAATTGAATGCGCGATCCGATTAACTCGAAACTCAGTATTGATACTTTCGACAGAAAATAATTAATAATAAGTATGTAAAGTTGTCGCAAATTGACCCCTGATGGGGCAAAAAGGGGTAATTCGGTTTTTAGGGGAGGATTTGAACTTGAAACTGTATGTTACATTTTCACACCTAAACCACTGAACTTCTGATTTGGCAAAGGGAAGCACATACTTTTTATCCTGGTAGCACGTTCCCGTGGGATAACTTCCGACATCCACGCGGGCGAAGCCGCGGGCAGAAGCTAGTTTCCAATAAACGAATGACAGGCACTTTTGAACTGTCAAAGTGTCGGTTAGTCAGAAAGATGAAACTAGTTGCCCATTGCAAAGCGTAGTAAGTACCTATGGAGAAGAACGGGCACTTAGGTCTAGCTTTTCTGTGTAAAAATTGATTACTTAAGTCACAGATAATCGTGACTTAATTGCGGGTGTAGGTCAAACAGTGCTATACAAATCCTTAAGAATGGCAGTCGCAATCAACCTATGAGACTGTAATGATAATCCTATCTTATTAGCTAATTCAATTACCAGCAGATAAGATCACGCGCGTTATGCCTTTAAATCCTTCCCACCCCAAAAAACACCGTACTCCACCTCCATAACTGTGAACAAAAAAAAGCACATTACTCCCGCACCTACCACTGAACGAGCGAGATGGCACTATCTTACTCCCTTCTAACAATACGAGTGAGAGAGACGGACGGATGTTAGCGAGGGTGCGCCGGCGACCCTTTGCGTTGCAGTGTAATGCACCGTGGATATGGGGTGCGACGCATGGTGCATTTTATTTTATGGTGTTATTGTAGTGACCTTACTGACTTGATATCTGCTGGGGTTGGAATATGGGGCTCTATCACTGACCTATCTTATACAAGTACGCTGGACATCATACTATCGATGACAAAACGAAGACATTTGATTTTGGTTATTTTGGCGCTGATAGCAACGCGAGCGTCCGTAAAACTAATATTTTTGATAGTGAGTTTTACAAAAAAAGCATACTCTCATGATAAAAATATTCTAAATATCTCGTAGTTAACACAAAAAAAATCTTATTCCACGATTTAGACCTAAATCATAAGAGACGTACCAAAACAACACGACGGCCAATTGCAACAATGTATCAATTTTAGTTCCTGAAACGCTCGAGCGGGGCGCTTTGAATCGGCACAAAAAACAACTGTCATTTCGTATAGTATAATTAGTCCAGCGTACTTGTTTATTAGAGGTCAGTGGGCTATATGCACTTTCATGGTAAGATCGAGAGAATCATCTGTGTGACTATCATCAATGTAGCTTTTTGTAGTTATTTCTTTGACTCCTCTCGCACAAGTAAAGTAACTCTGGTGAACTGAGTTGTAAATGATTAATGACTTTATTTGTGTAAGTAGGTTTGCATAAACAATTTTACACGTCAATCATATTTTGAAAACTAGATTAGGTTGGCGTTTCCTATCTGACTACTCTGAGAAGAAAGGCCGAAACAAACTCAGAGGTCAGTCTCTTTAAGTCCAGATATAATCTTGGTTACATCATGTGATGATCATGTAGATTGATGTCAGAAATGGTCTTTTGAGGAAAGAACCACACATATTAAGTGGACCTGACCAGTCATTCCGCGCATTTTTGTCAATAATCGTGCAGCTCAACTCAGAACTTAAGGAGCTCAACGATTCAACGAACAATACTCCATCTTCCTGAGATATCTCGCCCTTTAAGTTGGGTTTGCTTAGAATCTTATAGTTTTTATAGCATAAGATCTCATCCACCTTCCACAGTGTAGCCTCCTGTTTCAGAAGGCTAAATTTCGTAATTTAAATCGCTCAAAATCTAGTCATAGTCTCATCTCGGCGACAAACAAATGTAAAAAATCTAGGGAAATTAGAGGTATTTTTGACAGATTAAGACTGAGATCAGACTGTGAGAATTGCCCCTCTGATCATTTCACATTTAGCATTTATAGACGAATTAACATCAAAACTCCGCAAACTAGCTAATCTGCATTCGCGATTTATTTGCCAAAAATGTAAACAAATATGAGTTTATGAAAAATAACTTAATTCCTACACAATAAAGTTCAATTCACGCTACAACTTCAAACATTTTTATAACTTTTTCAATGGTGTTAGTCACTCTGAAATCAATTACCATTATTATTATAAAATTGATATTTTGTTTAACTTGAAATAGCATCAAAATGAAACAAGTTTGAATAGACTTTAAATCTTCTACTTCTTAGCGTGCTTATGGCAAAATATTTTTTTACTAAGTCTTAAGATCTATGTACAAAGGCTTTTGACTAGTTTGTATATGTATAATTTGTCTTTTTTTTTGTAATGTGCGTTTTGTTTTTGCAGAATAAACAATTTTTCTCTCTTTCTAAAATAGTACAGGGGTTAACCCCCAACCATTCTTACAAATAGCTGGTTCAATAAAATGCTTATTAGCCCTTAAAAATCATCATAACCACACTATGTATGTACTAGTAACCCAATGATCTTTAAGTCTTGAACATGAGTCGCGAAACTCAGGTTGTCTACCTGCCAACTTACAGACAGAGAGAGAAATATACCACTGTGCAGTGTCCGAGAGGGATGGAAGACGCCCCCCATGCTGACAGATGTTCGGAAAGTATTCGCTTTGTATGCGGGAGAGCGTTTTTTTTGAGCGTGGGTGGAGTGTGAGCGATTCGCGGGCGGGTCCGGTTGTGGAGGTAGCGGTTTGGTTGTTGGATTGGAGATGGATGTTGAATAGTGATGTTAGACAATAATGCAGTGGAGAAAGGATATGTGGTGAATAGCAATTAATGCTGGGTTTTTTTTAATAGATAGACTGGTCTACTAAGAATACCTTCTTCATTCCCATCGGGTCTTTAAGTGTGAAAAGGGTTATCTTCGTAAAGAGTCCGCTGTCGTCTGGGAAAGTATTAATTATCATCAAACGCACCGTCCTCTAACGTAAAGTCTAACTAAACAGACGACATAGCGGTCAAACGCTTTATGCCAATACCAAGAACACTATCAAAGCGGGGTCTGTCTATTAAAATCTTATTTATGTTGCAAAAGAACTCCACAGCTAATTGTGACATAAAGCAGTAGTATCACTTTCCCGCTCCGACTCATTCCTAAGCCTAAAAACCTTCTCTAATAATGAATGTTGGAGTTTAATAGAAACATTGATGCTGATCCACAGTCTCTTCAATCTACATCATAGGTTGTCAACCTTATTTTGCCCACCGTTTTTTCTAGAGCCCCCCAATTTTATTTACTAAATATCTGTCGCGAATCTGTAACAGCTATTGCCACGATTAATAAACGTGTAATCCTAGTAATATTATAAACGTGAATGTTTGTGAGGATGGATGGATGTGTTGTTTATTTGTTACTCTTTCACGCCAAAACTACTGAATGGATTTGGATGAAATTTGGCATACAGATAGTTTATAACCAGGATTAACACATGGGATATTGTTATCTCGATATTCCCACGAGATCGACACTTATGCAGGTGAGACCACGGGGCGCAGCTAGTATTACACATATTATCGATGTATAATTTTCTCTAGGTCTTCTAGTGCCCCCTGAAAGTCTCAAACGCCCACGAGGGGGCGTTATCGCCTACATTGAGAACCTATGATCTGCGCCGTCAACGGTTCGCCCGCCAGTATTAGATCCCCGCTCTCATTCGCACCTCGACCCACACTCTCTACCCATCACTTCCTGTGTTCGTGGGAACTATCTCCTCACTATGACTCCGTGACATTCTACCATGCTATATTGCTATTTATGGGTGAGCACGATCAGGGCACCCAGGCAGGTAGACCCAGAGGTATAGGAGAGAAATGTGGCTAGAAGTTATGACGATGAAGATGGCAGATAAGGATTACTTTAAGGATTCTGGTTGATTTAAAGTTGAGGTGTAGTGTTGTTTTGTCCGTTCCGAATTGCGTTGGTTCTGGTTCTGGCTAGGAATGAGCTTTTTAAGAGTTTGCGACTCTAATGTATGACAATGGCAAAAGTCAACTAATATGCATTCGTGATTTATTTGCCAAAAATGTAAACAAATATGAGTTTATGAAAAAATAACTTTATTTTTCCTACACAATAAAATTCGGTCTACGTAGTAACTATTTAGTAATCTGTGGTTCGGTTTACACTAAAACTTCAAACACTTTTTATAACTCTTTCAATAGTTCAATTCAATATAGGTATTTATTTCAAACTATATCTATAGTCCTTAACTATTACATTGTTAATTATCTGTCGATTGAAAAATCAGCCCTACATCAAATATAATTAATATATAAATTATATAATAGTGCTAGTCGCTCTGAAATCAACTTAATAACCATTAAAGTTGATATTTGTTTAACTTGAAATACATAAATTAGAAACATTAGTTTGAATAGACTACGTGATCAATTTCGAGAAAGAAAAACCATCTTTATCTTTCTAAAATGTTTGATAACTGTCTTATATTTTGCAACCCGAACTGTTGAACATAGCTATAGCTGGTGCCTAGATAAATTAAGAAGTAACTAGAAGACTTGCTACTTCACCAAAAACCAAGGCTCGTTCACAAACTGCAAGATTTCTACGCTTCAAATAATTCGTCATCATGGGAAAGACTCGCAAATCCCACGTTTATTGTCTATTTACATTTGACGCGTAACAACAATAGTAACAGATGTTTGCCAAACTGTATTAATAGCCATTGCCGACTATTACCGTTTATGACTTTACACCTAGAAATAAGAAAAAAATGTTTGAATATTCGACAAGGTTGACTTTTGTTTCAAGTCCTATAAAGAAGCTTTGTAGTATGTGGTAACTGTTGCCTGCTATCCAAAATTGAAAAATCAGTCTTATGTTATATATCTTAGGGCCGATTTTTCAATCATCTGATAACTTTATTCGAGGAATACCTAATTTAGATGGCCATGAAATCTTGTTTAATTCTGAATATCAGACACAATGACACATCAGATAGCATGATTAGCCTATAATGTTCCCACTGCTGGGACACAAGCCTTCTCTCTGTGAGAGAGAGCTAGCGGGAATCCACCACGCGGGCCCAGTGAGGGGTTGATAGATGTCACGTGTCTTTGAATTTTTGGTTTTAAGACATGCCGGTTTACTTTCGATGTTTTCCTTCACCGTTTTAAGAGCAGTGGTGATGAAATAATTTACACATAGTAAAGAGCTTGTCTGGGTTCAATCCTACGACCTACAACTTGTATGTCGCGGCAGTTACCGATGCTCACCTCAGATAGATCTTCAATATTCTAAACAAAAAAGTCTAATAATAATTTTTAATATTGCATCAAACTGATTAGCAAAAGCTTCATGTTTAGTTGCACCCATAAGACCAAAAATATCATTAGGATTTCATAAACTAACCACATTTATGGCATACGTGACAAAAAGCACCGCTGTATTTGAATTAGTAACGTCTTCTTATCTCCACCAACGGCATAAGTCATAACCATGTGCATTAAATTACTAACGCATCATAATCACAAAGATATTCTTAACTAAAGAAGAAACAGACAGAACTCGAATTCTCATTACCTCAGCGAAAATATAAAATCCAAAAATCAAATACTCAAAAACGATATAGCCAGACTAAAAAAATAGAAGATTTCGCCTATCAATACCTGTTCACAGGCCATATGCTCAAATCTTAAGCTCGCCCCCATTATTAAAACCGTAAAGAAAAAAAAAGACAATCTCCAAAACATCTGGCGTTCAACACCCTCTATACCCACCCCCGACGTGAGACAGACGTATATGGAAGGCCTAAGAGTGAAAGAGACCGAGCTAACAAAGCGCCCTAGGATTGAGGAAAAAAATCAAATGCGCCCGCGCCGTTCTCGTTCCGTTTCCGAATTCAAATTTTTGATTTTATGAAGATGGTAGGTACTGGTTTGTTGTATTGTGATTTGCTAAAGATGTTGATGATTCTTGCAATCATTATGAATTATGTCTGAAAAAAGTTTATAAGCTTCATTTTCTGCGTTGGCTATGTTACCTAACTGTCCCACTGCAGGTCAAAAACCTCTTCTCATACAGAAAAGGAACGAGCATTGATCACCACGCTTGCTCACTGCGTGTTTAGATTAAACAGAGTGATTATTAAAAAAAAAAAAAAAGATTCCTGACCATTAAGTCCTGATTTCTCTCGATGTATTTCAGCAGCAATTGAACCTTAAGTTCTGTGTTGAGCTGCACGATTACTAAGGAATGCGTGCTCTGACTATAATAATAGTACTAGGTTCTGCCCGCGACTTCCTCCGCGAAAAATTTCTTGTTCCCACACCGTCGCATCGTATCGTCTGCCCGCGCTATTACTTCGTTTTCGCTTAGCGTTCATTCTGACTTTTTTTTTTTTTCTTGACTCCCACATGCATGCATTATGTCCTAGCATTATGTTAAGTAGCTTATAGCCTTCGTCAAGAGTTGGGCTATCAAATGCAAAAACAATTTTTCAAATCCGACTGGTATTTCCAGAGATAAACTCTTCAGCTTTAATATCGGTATAGATATAGATTGAAAAAGCATCTCCAAGCCACCACAAGGCTTATAATTACAGTAGTTACAAACCAAAAGATATTTTAGCCGCAGTAGAAAGCTGTACATAAGACATCAGGACAGGTTGGCTAACAAAAGAAATTCAATCGAAGCTAACAGCAATTTTATACAATTAGGGTATCAATCTGAACTTAGCACGCAATGTCTGAGAGAGCTATTAACATTCTTCACAAAACGCAGGGGCCCAAGATGGCGGAGGAAGGACCTAGCCAAAAACTTATATAAATGGCTGTACCTCCTCTTGTATCGGCACAAACCCATATGAGAATAACTTATGCCGTGGTTATCATATTAGCCAGTCAGCAAAGGGACGTCTACCAACCCGCACTGGGTCCGCGTGGTCCACTCCCTCTCGAAAAGAGGAGATCTGTGTCCCAGCAGTGGGAACATTATAGGCTGATTATGACAAGGGGGCGGAACCGACTGATGCTTTAGCCACTATAGATATATCTAGCATAGATTCCTGTACGTAGGATCTAGATAGAGTTATCTAGTACTTATGTACAGGAAATATACTGCTCTAGGGATTAAGATAATTTACATGCCGAAGATGCCTCGCTGCGATATCGAGGTAGCGAGCTAAACCACGATCACGACGTATCGCATCTTGCGCATGTAATCACCCTAAAAAAAGGTGCTATAATAGAAATTTGTGTTGAAATAGTGCTTTAAGCTTTGACCGCTCTAGTCCGGGTGTAAGTTGTACTTACACATTGCAGCTTATGAACATTATCATTAACAATTTTTTTGAGCCTGTTTTTGTCATATTGCAGGGTAAAGATCTCTATACTCTCCTTCCATCTCTTCCTGTCTCTCCTCTTTTGTTGCATTTCTGTTTTTTTTAGCCTATATTGTGTCCCACTGCTGGGCAAACGCCTCACCTTGTTTCTTCTATGCCTGTCTGTCTGTCTTGTGCGATCTCTGGCCATGTTGGCCCTGCAAATGTTACCGCATTTGCATTACTGATGTTTGTTGAAAAAAATATTTTTGCAACTTGCACTTTAGTGAGCACAAAGAAACGATGGATGGACTGTGTGAATGATGATATGGTTAAAAAGAGAGTGACTACTGAGATGACGACTAATATAGAAGTATGGAAGAAAAAGACAAGTTATCCCAAATAAATTGGGATAAGGGCAGGGGAATGATGATGAGTGACTGGGCACATTCGTGTCGTCCACTGTATTGATTAAAAACGGGCATATATAGCTCTGCATTTGCATTATGCGTTTGGAATCGCATATCGGTTCATTTGAACCTGAAATCATCAGGCTCATTTGACGCATCACTAGTTTTGTCATTGACTAAGCTGGTGTCATGCTGAGCCTACCATGCGTTTAAATAGCAATATTGCATGACAATCCTTGCCTTGCACAGGTATTTTTAGAGCTTGTATCACCTATGTAGTTTTATATTCTATATTTTCATTATTTCATATAATGTTAGCACTTAGGAACATATATTAAGCTAATTACTTACCGTCCTTTTTAGATTACATATCCTATAATTGTTTTCTGAGAGCAGTGGTGGCCCAGAGGTAACAGCTAGGCTGCGACTTACGAGTGGTAGGTCGTAGGCTGGAAACCAGTCAGGCGCTTTACCTGTAACTTATTTCATCACCATTACTCTCAGAACGACAAGACGTCTGGCTGCTACCATGTACTGGGCCCGCGTGGCGGATTACAGCCCATGGGCGTGGGCTTCCTCTATGTGAGAGGGCTCTCACATAGAGGAGTACTGTGTCCCAGCAGTGGGAACATTATAGATTGATTATGTATGTATATATGTTGCCTACGTCACTGCTGTCCTCATACTCTGCTTCCTTCGAGTCGAACATCTTTTCCACGAATAAGTACTAATGTATTATGTGTTTATTTTTTCAGGTAAGTCCTCAATCGTTAGTTCCCTAAGGTATGGTATCATTAAGCTGTGCTCGTAAGGATGCAGGCAGACATACTGCGATACTACTGTTAGCACATCCGGTGGGGCTGTGTAAGTTATAAGAGGTAGCGGGCTACATGATCTTTGGAGAGTGTGGGCGAGTGAAATCACGCTGTCTTAGAAAGGTGAGATTTTTCACTTTATCGTGAGCTCTTTTTAGTGCTGCATTTTTTTAAAGACGGTACTGAACCGTTTAAGCGCACTTACTAGGCGTCTTAAATATAATTCTATTAATACGAGTATATTGTTTATATCGCAATTTTTGGTATGATGGATTTCAGATGGGTCCAACTTTCGCGTTGGTCACATACTATTATATTATATTAAACATTTGACATTAACCAACAATTTAGGCCAATTATCCAGTAGATTATTAATAACAATTAATGCTAAATTCCACATAAAAGGAACCTTGTGAGAGTTTAGAAAGATAAACTAATAATGTGGAATGTGAGCTCGTCTGACATTGTGCCGATTTTCATATCGGCCAATGGCTTGAAGGTCGAAAGCCTCGATCGACATCTCTCGAGGCTCTCGTTAGGCGATTGGATCAAGGGCTTGATTCAGAAGGCAGTACTCTTCGATAGGGCTGTGAGGAGGTTTCTGTCTCTGGAACCCTAACCACCGGTAGCTTGGACCCTGCTCCTGTCACCGGCGGACCACTATTTTGTATATTTTTAAATGATCTTTATACTGATTTTATCTACGTTAACAAATATTTAAAATGTATAAGATAAGAAAAATGAACTAGATTAATGGTAAAATTCATATGCGTTACAAAAATGTCGGCTCATTCAGTAGAATTGAGACAATTTTATGCGAGACTCCAATTAGTCCATTATGATAGTGTTTATTGGTGATTGGCAATAGACGCGAACAGATGTCCTGTGACTTAAACGCTGGGTATGCTTAACATATCCGGTGCCTACGACCAAGGTATAAGCAGAAGCGATAGTAGAGAATGCGTTTATTGACAAAAAGTGGTGCGTCCTTCTAATTTCAGCAAAATAAGAGTTGTTAAAATATTATTCTAAATATGCTGTCCTCTCTAATCTAATTTAAATGATGTCATTTGTTATCAAGGTATCCTCTTGATTGCCTGTCTAGGTACTATTTTTAGTCGAAGTCGCGCACATGATCTCAAAATAACCCCGATCCTGAATATGCCAAGATTTCATCGCAATAGTATTTGCATTCCGATAAGTAATGCTAATAAAAAATAAAATATTTTTTGCCATGGTGCTGATGCGCTGATAATCGAAACGGTTTGTGATGACGAAAACATCGTGAGGAAACCGGCATGTCCTAGAAGCGAAAAATTCGAAGACATGTGACATCGACCAACCCGCACTGGGTCTGCGTGGTGGATTACGGCCCACTCCCTCTCACAGAGAGGAGGCCTGTATCCCAGCAGTGGGAACATTATAGGCTGATTATGCTGGTGATGACGAATGTGACACGGCTTCTAAATAATACCATCTACCACCAATATCCACACTTCATTCAATCACACTTCATTAAAATCTCTCCGCTACAGCTCGCAGCTTGCCCCCCATTCCGATACACTGGCGCTCGGGGCGATAAAACGCTGTTTCGATTCCCCGTGCCGGAAATAGCCCCGGTCAAGAACCTGCGCGAAAAATTCGCTCACTCTGCGCGTATGCGTGTGCGCAATGTGTGCCTGGGTGCTTGTGTATGTGTGTGTGCGCGCTTTGTTGTTCTTGGTGCGCTGGAGTTGGGAAAAGTTTGCGTGGAGTGTGATAGGTTTTGAGGAGGCTAGAAGTATAAGAGGATGTGATGAATACGGCTAGGTAGACAAAAAAAAATATATGTTGTGAAATATATTTTATTTCATATATCATCGATTTTTATTATGAGTCGTCTGGTTTAAAACCCTGAGGGTTATGATATTTTTTCAGACCACCGTGAACCAGGCGGCCCGAAACTGGAATAAGGCGTGAGCTGGGTAAAGGGTCTTAGTAACGATCTCGAAACTACTGGCGATACAAATTCAAGTGATCATAAAAGGAGCTATAAAATTCAAAAGCATGACCGTTACTCGAATATTGAAAAATAATAATATATAAGTTGAGCTGATGATCCCATCAGATGCAACCTATACAATAAATGTAACATAATGAACGCAAGACCTCATACACCCCAATTAGAGTATTGAGTTGAAAGCTTAATACAATCACCAAAACCTATTTTTTTTTTAAACTAACTATTATTATTAAGAAAATCGTGTTAACTCTAGCATTACTTTATGCATTTAAGATTGCGTCTTATGTCCTTGAAATAAGATTTAATTTTCTTTGGCTCAATCGTCAGCCTCTATGGCAAAATACATCATTTTTGAAAAAATACCTATATAAAAACTTACTGAAATCGATTCAGTAGTCAATTATGAACAAACTACTTTCAGGACTTGCGTATATTCGGTTACATCTTGTATAATTGTAGGTTGCAGCTTTATACGCGAAACTATGAAAGATCTAAACATAGCAACATAACGTCATAACCCATTGATATAAACTCCTTTCTTTCCACACAAACTTGGCTCCATGTTTACGAAACAGCTCGGTGTGCGATTGATACGACACTTACATGAACACACACACATACATACACGTATAGACGGGGCACGCGATTCGAATGAATGGCGAGATCTCTTTGTTTTTAGTGCTGCGCCTGAGTTGCGGGGTGAACTCGGTTTAAGGCTGCCTGCGCATTTGGAAAATATTAAGTATTAAAATTCCACTTAATCATAGGAATTTAGTGATAATCTATTGATTGATGTTTGAAGACGGACAGCCTCAGATTATTAGGTATTTCTTTTGATTGGATGGATGACATGATGGTTAGAAAAGGGGTGACTACCGAGATGACGACTAATAGAGAAGTATGGAAGAAAAGGACATGTTGCGCCGACCGCAATAAATTGGGATAAGGGCAGGAGTCGTATTTTGGCACAAAAATGCCTTCGTAATTTTTGACAAAATGCAACTGATTTTGCAAAGAAAAATATTTTAAATACACTGCCAAACCATTCAGTCCAAGTGACCTCTGTGCTGCCACTGACGACGCTGTGGAAGTGGCGAAGTTTTCGACCAAAAATATATAAAATTCAGTCGTGCCAGCGACGCGAAGATGAAGACTGCCGAATCAGGAATAGCATTAAAAAAATATTCGATTTACCTTTAATGCTATCTCCTCCTATCTTAGTACGTCTATAATCTATTAGAATCGAGTCACCAGCAATCATAATCTAAATTCTATCAAAGGTGGGAACGGCTCCCCCCATCACCTTTGATCCAAAACCCCTGAGTAACTATAGTCACAAGTAAACAAGACGCTGAAATATTAACACTGACTCATGTAGCACGTGTCGATAAGATAATACTGTCTCAGTAGGTGACCAGGAGCGAAGGTGTTGGTAGAAGTTGTGAAGTTGATTTTTTATTGAGAAATCCGTGGTCATAGCGTTAGAAAAAGTTTGATGGTGAATGTGAATGGCTATACGATTGCGAGTAGATGAAGACTAAAGAAACGATTGGATGGATGGATTGGAGATAATCCCGTCAGATAAGCTCGTCTGCCTTCAAAGCAAGAGTGAACAGGCATCTTCTGGGCACGCTCGTTCCATCATAGACCTCATCCATCACTTTCCATCAGGCGTGATCGAAGTCAAGAGCAATGCCATTTAACAATAAAAAAATAAAAAGATTATGCGAAACGTGGGTGTACTATAGGTACACCTCTACCTAACCCTTCAGGGATTACAAGCGTGATGGTATGTTATATGTGTGTGTAGGACTAACGCTGGAAATAGACAGTAAGGGAGACGAAGAATGACTTCTTCGACAAGAACTGGTCCTTAGCAGCTTTAACCAGAGAGAAGTGGAGAATACTAAGGCCTTTGCCCTGCAGTGGGACATCACGAGCTAATAATGATATAAGAGGGAAAATGAAGAAATATTATAGAAGCACGAAAAGAAATACGAAGTAGAAAGAACTAACTACAGACCAAGTATTTAGTCCAGCAGTGCACCACGATAGCCAGATAATTACGATCCAGCTTGTCCCTTGCTGCCTTCTCCCAGCGACGCCCTAAGCCGAGGTCTGTACCTCACCGGGGGTGCCCTTAGCGTGTAGTCGCTTAGTTTTTAAGCCCTGGTTGGAAGGTCTTCATTTATTGCCGGATAAGCAGACGATAACCTCATAGGTTGAACTGAGAGATGACATTCCCAAAAAAAAAAAACGATTGCCAGAAGTGAAGCCAGGTAGTAAAGTTAAGCAAAGCAAATAGAACCCTGACACAGGGCACGCAACTCTCAAGAATAAAGATGACACCTTGAACTTATAGCATCAAGTGCCGAATATACCCATAATGATGTTACATAACTCTCGCGACGGTGCGTATAGGAACATGATATCTTGACTCTTGCTGGCGATAGAATATAAATGTGCCCATTATAATAGGAGGACGAATATATTGCTTGACAATGATCATGAGACGGTACTAGCGGTTCTCGAGTGGTTAGGAGATGAGAGATTTCTAGGCGAGTAGGGCTGACTGAATAGGGTGCGCTCCGAATTATGTATATCGTCATTCACTATTAGTCAGAAAGCTGAAGCTAAGGGAACGGGCAACCACCGTTCCCAAACTTAGATCTATATGTTACGTTTTTTATTACAAAATCCTGTTTCCTATAAAGTATATTTGAAAAAAGACACACACAGATGTACAACACGGTAGCGGGATCGTCCGAAAGGGTTACCGCTGCCCTGGAACAGAAAGGGCTAGGGAAGGAACACGGGTGGGTTTTAGTCAGTAAGTCTGACACTCCCCTCCGCTCCAGCCAGAGCGGGAGGGGTCATTTGATGATTTCCCAACCGAAAAAAAAAAGACGTACAACACACATTAATTGACATTGACAATACAAATGAATGCGTCTATTCCTACATTGTATATTCACAAAATTTTCACTCATCTTGGTTTCCCACAAACACATGGTAGCACCTCGGAGCATAAAATTCACGGCACAACGGTATCGATATGCAAATATTTCGGCCAGGTGGCTCGTCCCGACGGCTGGCTAATTATACCGGTCACGTGGCGACGTCTTCTCTGCTCGGGAGGTAGGCAGAGGTCTAGGCCAAAGACCCAGTGGCAATGTCATTCGGAAAAATTTGGTATGCTATAAGAGCCTGCAGCCTTATTGTCTAACATACTCAATCTCAATCTGAAACATTTGGAAGGATATTGCTAATCCATTGCTTCATATGTTCGAAAAATTTGTCTGGTCAGCAACGTAAATAACGCAGTGAATGTTGTTGAACTGTCAAAATGAAACCCATTGCTACTGTGTGTTACGCAATTACCCCGTTGAATGGCTGACGATATGTCACGTCAACTTTTTAAACTTGTTTCTTCAGTTTTTCCTACTTATTTACGAATTTTATAGTATAGAGCTTGTGACACGATTATTACGTTGCGGCATGTGGTGCTAACCTATAAGAAATTGTTACTAACACTTTAAACAATCGTTGATTAGCCGAGAAAAATTAAATAAAGATGGCCCTGGGATGGGCAGTCAGCCCCGCAATCTTATATAGGTTTTTTAAGGTAGTTTTAGACTCCGCCCATCTTTCTGTGAGATATTTACCCGTTTCTGTACAAGAGGACGGTGGTGCTCTATCAGCTCTACATAAAAAGTCTTTGAGAATCGGGACTTTTCGAACGTCGTAATTTCAAAGGACAGGCACCAAAACGGACCTTTCACCGCTTCCTCCTAGAGATACTTTTCGCCCTGTATGGACTCCCTCTATCAGTGAGGAAGAAGGATATTCTCTTCTAAAATTACGAAGGAAGTTACTCATAGGACACTTAGAAGGTATGGCTCTGCTGAACTATTAATAACTAGCTTCTGCCCGCAACTTCATCCACTTGAATTTCTTGTTCCCCGGGGTCGCATCGTATCGCTTCGCGTTACTTCATTTCCGCTTAGCGTTTTTTTCTAACTTTTATTGTTTTGCTCGGCTCCTAAGGGTCATAGCGCGATGTTAAGTAGCCTATCCCTTCCTATATATATAGCCTTCCTCAAGAATTTGACTACCAAATGAAAAAATATTTTTTCAAATACGACTGGTAGTTCCAGAGATTAGCGCGTTCAAACAAACAAACAAAATCTTCAGCTTTATTATTAGTACATAATTATATAGATTTTCCTACAAAGTAGTATTAAAACCTCTTTATTGACACGATATCACACTAGTTCACTGCAACAAATTAAACTGACATATACCCACATCTACATACATCACGACACTATCCAGGCAGATGTTCCAAGACCTGTCGACTCGATTGAGATGTACCGCGCTCAGTAATGCTGGCTTTTAAAACAATGCATCCGGTTTGGAAACCAACCCTGTTTTGACTAGAGTATCCTGAGGTATGCGACTGGTTACCTTATAAGGGCTGGTATTTGGAGGGTGGTTGGCGTGGTTGATAGAGGACGATGATTTGCGTGATGAAAAATGTGGTTAGAAAGGGGGTGACTACTATGATGAAGAATGATAGAGTTGTATAGAAGAAGACATGCTGCGCCGGCTACTAATAAATTAAAAAAATTAAAACTTTTTTACAAAAAAAAACAACCGACTTCCATAAAAATACTACAAAGTAAAAAATAACTTTAATTTCGGAAGTGTCTTTGGTTTTTGTATTTCGTTTTTCGCCACCGCCAAAAGTTTTTATTTTTCACTTTTTGTTGTGATATTTTTGTTGATTTTTCAAAAACCACTTGTCCGATTTTGATAACATTTTTATGGGACCACTTCAGAAGTATCTCCTTTCGAACAAAAAAAGAATTTTGAAAATCGGTCCACAATTGGCGGAGTAATCGCGCAACAAACACACAAAAAAAAAACATACCGTCGAATTGTGAACCTCCTCCTTTTTTGAAGTCGGTTAAAAATAATTCCGACTGGTAGTTCCATAGATTAGCGCGTTCAAACAAATAAACAAACTAACTCTTCAGCTTTATTATTAGTAAGTACAGATTATTGAACTGATGATCGTAGAATAGTCTTTGGACACCTCATTACTTTTCCTGCAAAGGGATACTTCGTGGTTAATTTTATTGCAGCCAACAATATATTCCAGCTCGCGTAGTAAGACCAATTCTACCTCTTTTCCACCAAGAATAGACAAAGTTCTTTCTATCCAACTCGGCATCTCTTCTGCCCGAGCACGGGGCGACTCGCGTTTATATGGAGACAAAGACATTTATTCTTTCCATAGCAAATTTGAAAATCAATATAGATTCTTGACCAAGTCCAGTGTAATTTGATACTTGTTGAGAAGAAATGTGTCTACTTCCAAGTGTGAATTAATAATTGGTCGTCACGCTTGACATGGTAGACTTGTCGACTGAAGAATAGAAACATTTCTTCTCTTCATCGCCGTGCTTAAGATGGTAGAAAGCTTTTTCATCATCATCATCAGTCCACTGCTGGACATAGGCCTCTCCTATTGCACGCCATTCAACTCGATTTTCGGCAACTCTCATCCAGCTGCTACCAGCCATCCTGCGCAGATCGTCGCTGCACCTAGCCTGAGGGCGCCCCACGTTACATTTACCGATTTGCGGACTCCACTCAAGAACACGTCTACCGCAACGGTGATCAGTTCTACGGCTAATATGGCCGGCCCATTGCCACTTCAGCTTGCTTATTCTGTGAGCTATGTCGACAACTTTGGTTATCTGAAGGAACACCTCGTTGCGAATTCGATCCCTCAGAGAGACTCCAAGCATAGCCCGTTCCATAGCTCGCTGAGCGACCTTGAATTTATGGACCAGGTGTTATGTACCGTAAGTGTCCACGTTTCGGCTTTGCAAAAAGTTTTTCGTAATCATGTCATTTTGTCTATTCTTCCGTCGACAAAACCCGTTTCTATGGTACTCAATTGCTCATGCTACGCGTGCTAGTAGTTTAAATAAAATCTTTTGTTTAGAATCCATGTCTACGCATCCATTTAACTGCAGAATTGCAAATTGCTGTTATTGAATACAAAACTTGTCCAGATGCGCAGAAGCTGACAAAAAAATAATCTAAATGCATTTTTTTGGCTCCTTTTATTTAAATTTTTATTCGGCAACACCGATTTGCACTTTTAAGCCATATATCTTCGAGTCTTTCTTGAGTCGACCTCTGATAGGAAATGTCAAATTGGGACAGGTTTACCGTATGTTTTAGACTTTTTAATGCTGTTGGTTATTTTGAGATATTTTTCTTAAATTTTAAGCGTTTTTTCTAGAAATATCGATGTTTTATTTTTTTTTTCTGACGTCAGAGGTTTTTGTCATTTTGCATTATTCACAGATGCCGCGTGAAACATCGTTCTTCAATGCGGAAAATCTTTTACAAAAAAAATGTGTCGTTGGTTCCGTATTTTGACACAGACTTCCAAAAATAAAGTTATTTTTCATTTAGTAGTGGTGTTTTTTAGAAGTCGGTTGTTTTTTTTTTAAAGAAGTTTCTGTTTTTAGTTGTCCCACACAAATTCATGTAACAATACTTGCTATGTACATATCAGTAACAGGAAGTTATTAAAACATCATCAATTAAACCAAGTGGGAAAAAATCGTATTATTGAAGCTAACTCAAAAACTACCCAAGCATAGTTAATAAAATTTATGTGGGACCACCCCTGAGGCATACCTTATCCATTAAAAGAATTTAGCAAATCCGTCTATATATGACGGAGTTATGCCCGAAAATACATAAAAAATTAACATACAAATTTAGAACCTCCTTCTTTTTTGAAGTCGGTTAAAAAGAGAGGAAAAAAGTGTAGACTATTGTTGACGTCATAGTAATCTCAACCCTAAAATTCATACGTACCAATTAAATTTAAACCCTACCATGCAAAAATTTCCAACCAAGCTTCCTGCTGTCTCCCTAAAGCCAACAAGCGTGATAAGCATAAGTGAAACTAAATAAAAGGCACATAACACGGTGATTGGTTGGGGCGGCAGGTGCGCTAACTGAATCCTGTTTCTGTGCGAGTTGCGCAGGAGTGGATTAAGACGCGGGCAAGGTTTTACATGTTATTGTTAGCCGGTATTAGCGGGGAGGTGGACGTGTTTTAAGAAGTGGACTAAATTATAGAATTTTATGAAAGAATAGGATTTAACAAGAATCCTACTAATATTATAAACGTGAAAGTTTGTATGGTCCAACCATACAAACTTTCACGGGATTGATGTTTGTTTGTTACTCTTTAACGCCAAAACTACTGAACGGATTTGGATGAAATTTGGCACACAGATGGTTTATAGCCGGAATTGACATATAGGATACTTTTTATCCTGATATTCCCACGGGATCGAAACTTATGCGGGTGAAACCGCGGGGCGCAGCTAGTATAAAAATGAAATATAATATACATATAAATAATATTCATGTAAATTATGCTTTCTCTTTACTCTTCGATCTTCGTATCAGCACAAGCTATATGTGAATAACTCGTCTATCTATATATTTAGGTTATGTCCCACTGCTGGGCAAAATCCTCCCTTGCCCTTAACCACACACGCGGCTATGGACAGACTTGTGTAGTAATAGTAACGTTTGCGTAACACACTAAAACTAGCAATGGCTGTTATTTTGACAGTTCAACAACATTCATTGCGTTATTTACGTTGTTGAGCAGACAAACGTTTCGAACATATGAAGCAATGGATTAGCAATATCCTTCAAAATGGTTCAGAATGTGATTGAAAGTGTGTTACGCAAGGGTGCTGATCATCTGTCGTTGAAAACACTACTCAATAGAATTAATAGTACATACATACTTATATCTCGGCTCGTGGACACCACATACTGATCTAAGTACTTCACATTCATATTGAAATGCATATACAAAGGATACGTACGGCTTTATACACGTAAAAGTAGTCTTTATTTCAATTCATATAAAGTTGATGTTGGATTAATTACGGTTTTTAATTTTAAAACGCAGTGCAACCCCTTTATTCAATTATTTTAATTATTCAACTAATTGATGGGTTCCGTACGTTGGAGAAACTCTCATTTGTATGACTTTTCTTAGCTTTATACCGATATCATAGCTAAGACTTCGGTTTAGCTAAACTTTTATCACGGTCAACTGCTAAACGTCGACCCCTGCGAAAATGCCCAAAAGTTATCAGCATATTAATTTTATTTACAAGCTTCTGCCCGCGACTTCGTTCGCGTGAAATCTCTTGTTCCCCAGACCACCCCGTCGCATCGCAACGCCTGCCCGCGTTATTACTTCGTTTTCACTTAGCGTTCATTCTAAAAAGAAAGAAAAAGTATTTATTGCGACTCGTACAGGAAGATCATAAAACTAAACTAAACACAATAAAAAATAACCAATAAAAAAAATTAAAAAATATTATATTCTTGTGATTTTTTTCGCCCGGCGGTTTCATAGCGTGATGTTAAATAGCCTATAGCCTACCTCGAGAATTTGACTGTTTTCAAATCCGACTAAAAAAAAAACGACTAAATAAATCCGACTGGTTTGGTTTTGGATTTTTTCAAACCCAACTGTAGTTCCAGAGATTACCCCCATAAATACAAACAATTTTTTACCTCTTTATAATATTATTAGCATCGATTTGTTTACTCCAACTTCCTTCTTCAGGTTGCTTCCTTCCTGTCCTTCAAGCTGAAGGAAATCTTTGACTGGACTCGCCACCAAAATTTCTAAAATTGATGATCCCACGAAACCAGTCACCAGCTAACCCCACGGGTCCCCAACTCCATAATTTGAATGGTAATCCCATGAAAGGCGAAGTTGAACGACCGTGACACAAAAAGACGCGAGGGGTCCGTTTGAATAGCGAATAGTGTTCACCAGTACCCTTGCGCGCGCGCCGCCCGCGCCGCCGGGTCCGGTGTAGCGGGGAGGAGAACTCTTAGATATTATTTTGCCGTATGTATGTTACTTAGGGAAAAAATCAGAGGTTTTTCTTTTAAATTGACCAAGGTCTTACGAGAAAACACATTTTACATTTTTTTCCTCTAAAAAATATGATTCGCGATTGTAACAGAACTGTACTACACTGAACTGACCTGTACTGTGTGGTCTCACAACCAGTCTTATCAAGGGATACGATAGTATTACCCAGTAACTGGGTTGCGGGCGCCAGATAGGCAGTCACTCCATGTAAAATACTGGTACTCAGCTGCATCCGGTTAGACTGGAAGCCGACCCCAACATAGACCCGCACTGGGCCCGCGGGGTTACGACCCACTCACATTCGAAGAGAGGAGGCCTGTGTCCCAGCAGTGGGAACGTTATAGGCTGATTATGCCATGTTACATTGCCAATACATTTAGCTATCATTTCCTCATGTGCTAAGCGTTGCATAGTAACAGGTTAGGTTGCCTCCCACACCTTGAATATAGCCTATTTATTATTTACGCAATTTGCGTAACTGATATCACTGTTTTAATATAATATGTGTGGGAGTCCATGGAAAACTGAATATAAGAAGAAATGTGCATTTCACTGATGAGTTTGCTAAACCTTCACTCTTGCAGCTCAAGGCTCTCGATACTATACTTATTATTTGATTTATATGCACGTATTTGTGATAGATAAACCTATTTTTCTTTCTATTAAAGTCAGTCATTTTGGGTTCAACGACAACTGGATGTTTTGTTACTTGAAGTACGAGTTGAGAAAATCTGTTTTCTTTGGTTTTGTCGTGTTCAGATATCGACCCCCATCACGTCTGTGAAGTTTACTCAATAAGAAACTGATATTTCAAGTCTAACTGCGGTCTATGACCCCACAAAAAATCGTTAAATTAATTATTTTTTTCGCTCCCGGAAAATGTCGTGACGGCTCCCACACTGAACTGAACGCACCCACGACACAGGAGAAATTCCTAGTGTGGGGCAACGTTTTTTTTTTTAAAAAAAGATAAACATAACTGCAATCGACTGGAGAGATTAAATATCTCCAAGCTATTTACTTTTTACTAGTGTGTCTAAACAACAATTTGCTGGTTTTTGATGCAACATGTCTTCTTCCTCCATACATCTCTAGACGTCATCTCAGTAGACATCCCTTTTCTAGCCATACAACGTTCTTTTAATACACCCATTCAATTTTATTGAAGTGTAGTGATTCGAAAGATTCTTTGCTGGGCTGTATATTTTTAAAACGAGCGAGAACAATGAATGTATTAAGTTTATAATCAAACGTAAATCCAAAGATCTGTTTGCCAAAGTATCTATTAATTTGCCTTTTGTGTTGTACAACCTAACATTTGTAAATACCCTACAATGTGAATCTATCATTACTCTTAAGAAATCACCCTTGTCTTTGCTACCATTCGCAAAACTTCCTTCATAAATACAACCAGAATCGCAATTAATCTGTCGGATACAAAGTAAAATAACTGCCCCACTTAAAACCTCAACTTTCGAACAAAAACACCCTTAAAATTCCTTCAATCGTAAACCCGAAGGCACCCGAAGCGCTCCGAAGACGCCCGAACGCGAACATCTGTCGCGGCGCGTGCGTCGATCCGAACCTGTATGTCCGAAGATTTGTACAGGTGGTGCGTAGGGTAGAAAAGTGGGGGAATATGTATGAAAGAATTTTATATATGTTTGTATGTGTCGATGAACTTACGAAATTGTAGGGACCTTTTTGATAACATTTTTTTGAACGAATCAAAGGTATTACGTTGTTTGATTGTGGACCTATCATGGAGTTTGTCTTGCAAGTTTGTGTAAGGGTTGTGTTGAGGTTGTTCACCTGAGATATCACCTTGATTCAGGTCGTAAACATTTGAGTGTGAAGCTGGTTTTATTCGAGCTCGGTATATATGCAAAAATTATCTGACCACGTGGTCAGTCCGGTATTGGGAAAACCTTTCGGTTCAAAAACTCTTCCGCCTTGTATGTTAAACGGAGATTTGCATTGATAGGTATGTAATCTAACTATGAACATCAAATAAATAAAGAAGAAATGCATAATCAGCCTATAATGTTCCCACTGCTGGGACACAGGCCTCCTCTCTGTGAGAGGGAGTGGGCGTTAACCCACCACGCGGGCCCAGTGCGGGTTTGTAGATGTTACATGTCTACGAATTTTTGGTTCTAGGACATGCCGGTTTCCTCACGATGTTTTCCTTCACCGTTTTGATGAGGAAATTTAATACACAAAGTACAGACGCCAGCATATCAAGCTACTGCAATCTGTCAAATTTATTTAATAGATTTACAACTTTATCGCTAAAGCATTAGGTTCAAAGTTGATTGGGAAAATTTGACAGTTTCGGGTAGCTTGATGTGCTGGCGTCTGTATGTATCTGTCTGGGTTCGAACCCTCGTAAGTCGGGGCCGACGCCACTGTCGCACCTCTGCTTTTAAAAAAGAAAATGATTATTAAATACGGCACAGGACATGGTTTACCAACGCAAAAAAAGGATCATGAATAATAAAAGGAACATTCATGAGCTTTCCCTTACCGCCAACGCCGCAAGAGTTTGATTTCGGTACCTAGACCTTAATTTCGGCTATAATGAGGCCTTAATGAGGAGAGTAAACCACTCACCATCGTCATGAGCCTATAGCAGTCCACTGCTGGACATAGGCCTCTCCTATTGCACGCCATTCAACTCGAGACCGTATCGACCACTCATTAAGCACGAAATCCGTTGTTTCAGTTGTTCAGTGGTGATGAAATAATTAACACAATGTAAAGCGCCTGTCTGGGTTCGAACCCACCACTTACACTCGTAAGTCGGGGAAGTTACTACTAGGCCAGCACTGCTCCCTCAATCTCATGCATAAGAGAAATAATTGATTTGTGGTGCAAGAGAGCCTAAATGTAAAATATTGTGGAATTGTAAATCATCATGATCAGCCTATAGCAGTCCACTGCTGGACATAGGCCTCTCCTATTGCACGTCATTCAACTCGATTTTCGGCAACTCTCATCCAGCTGCTACCAGCCATCCTGCGCAGATCGTCGGTCCACCCAGCCTGAAAGCGTCCCACCTTACGTTTACCGATTCGCGGACTCCACTCAAGAACACGTCTACCCCAACAGTAATCGATTCTACAGCTAATATGGCCGGCCCATTGCCACTTCAGTTTGCTTATGCAGTGAGCTATGTCGAAAACTTTGGTTCTCTGCCGGATCACCTCGTTGCGGATTTGATCCCTCAGTTGCAGATGACATCAGATATAATTGTAAATAAATGCTCTTAATATTGCAATTTTCCCAAGTCCCCGCATTCATTTCAATTGTATAGCACAATTTCAAATCAATCATTCTCCCCGCCTACAAGCCCACATAGTCTGAAATAGAAGCCATAACGCGCACAGCCCATTTATAGACATAAAACTTAGTTAAAGCGAGCATGTTCCAACGTTTCCTTTGAAATTGTCTGATTACAGGCTAGGAAAAATTGATAAACTATAGGCTGGGCTTGTAAGCCTGAAATGGCCTGAATTTATGTGGCACTCAAAGATTTTGTTGCTTTTTTTTTTATTGCTTCTCTCTCTCTTTATAATGATTATGATATCTTATGAATGCTAGGCCGCGACTGATCCGTGGATGAGTGACCATCTTTACATACCGAGACCGCTCCGTGGCTCGGAAATTACGTTAATCCGTTGGTCCTTGCTGTCATTCGTGGACCTTTGACAGTCGTTACGGGTAGTCGGAAGCCCGAAAGTCTGACAACTAATCTTACCAAAGGGTATCGTATCACCCAGTAAATGGGTTGTGGAGGTCAGATAGGCAGTCGCTCCATGTAAAGTACTGGTATTCAGCTGCATTTGGTTAGACTGGAAGAAGAACCACAACATAGTTGGGAAAAGGCAGGCAGGTGATGCCAACACGCTGAAAACGATCAAACGTTCAAAAAACGGTGAAGGAAAACATCCACCTAAATTTTCGAAGACATGTGACATCTACCAACCCGCACTGGGGCCGCGTGGTGTATTACGGCCCACTACCTCTCACTGATAGGAGGCCTGTGTCCCAGAAATGGAAACGGCTGATTATGTATGTAGGTGATGATGATATCTTATGAATGCGCGACTCTGCATTTCTTCGTTTCGCAGTTTGAGCACCACTGAGCCTCAATGGACATGACTATGACATAATTAGTAGCCAGCTCGGAGCCTCCGACCTTGATGCACTTATTAACTTTAACTTGACACGAGGCTTTTATAAGGGTAAAAAAAAATGTAGTAATTTTTATTGGAATTTCTCGGAACAATTAACTATAATTATTTGCTATTCCTACTAATATTATAAACGCAAAGTTTGTGAAGATGGATGGATGGATGTTTGTTACTCTTTCACGCAAAATCTACTGAACGGATTTTGATGATGATAAATATACATCAGAATAACCCATAGGATACTTTTTTATCCCGTTATTCCCACGGGATCGACATTTATGCGGGGGCAACCGCGGGGCGCTGCTAGTCATTATATATAAGTGAAACTTAACTTTGGCTCGTCTCCTAACATTTCTCAAGCAACACCCTAATTGCGTAACACACTATCAATCACAATCTGAATCATTTTGAAGGATATTGCTAATCCATTGCTTCGCATATTCGAAAAATTTGTCTCCCCAACAACGTAACGCAATGAATATAGTTGAACTGTCAAAATGAAAGCCATTGCTACTGAAAGTGTGCAATTACGCCGCAGATTGATTTGGTCTTGCTTGATACAAGGTTGACTTACACTTACAATTGCAATACTTTTCATTTAGACAATTCAACCATATTCATTGATTTATTTGCGTTGTCGAGCAGATGCTGCTGTGCTTTCAAACATATGAAGAAAGTCTGTTAGTCAATTGAGCGTGGAGGACTCGACAGCAATTGACATTTTTGTTATTTTTTTGTTTGGTCATTTTTGGGTTCCTCACGATGTTTTCCTACATCGTTTTGAGAGCAGTGGTGATGAAATTATTTACACTAAGTAAAGCACCTGTCTTGATTACCCACGACCTAATACAACTCGTAAGTCGGGGCCGGTACCGGCCACCACTGCTCCAACAGCAATTATACCATTTTGTAAACCCATAAAAGTACATCACCAATCCACATAATCACTTACCCCGAACATAAGACACATTACAATCTTCAATTTGACTTCATCCCGAGTCATTATATTATCTAAATCGCTCCGTACATCACGGCTCACAATGGGGTTTGCACCCCCCACCCCAACGAGCCTGCCCCCATCACTGGGGGGGCTGTGACGTCACGAGCACGCGTAATATCATGTTAGATTTATTGGTGTGAGTCTTGATTCACTTAGTTGTTGAGGGATGGTCATGATTTTGTGGGTGGCTTCAAATGGCTTCGAGGAAGACTAGATTTTAGCTCAATAAGTTGAAGATACTGTCTAACTATGTTGACTTATTGATAATAGCGTCCTGACCGATTTCGGTCATAGTGGCCAATCTCGACGGAGATTAGCCAGGTACGCAGGAGATATTATAGTGCACAATTGTGTGCGTAAATATGCACTACCGTGCAGTCTTTGTTCCTTTACTATCATAGTCCGATGGGACGGCAATCCGATACGACCTGGGAGAGATCAGGCGCAGGACCAACGGCTTTACGTGCTTTCCGAGGTATTAAACCGCCAACTTCCAAACTCCGGACTGTCACTAAAAAAATCCTAATGGAAAACCCAATAACACTTTTTCCGAGCTGGGAATACAACCCAAGACCCCACCGCTTAGCAGACGCGCTTGCAACCACGAGACAATTGAGGCAGTTACGACTTTCTGATACTATATCATTATAGCATCGTGAATTTCTGATACAAAAATGGGCCTCTCCAATGAGTGCTTTCTTGACAGTTCAAAGGCATTGCCACAAATTACTATGCAGACAAACAAATGCTGCTGTTCATATTCTTCGTCGATACATGGGACACCCATGACTGAGGAAAGAGAGGGCTTTTTACATAATTTTTGAATTATACTAACACGAATATGGATCACTGTGTCTGAATTAAATAAATAAATAAAATTAAATTAATTAATTAATTAAATTAAATAGTTGCTGGTAAACGTGCTTGACAAAATAGTGATGAAACAGTGTACCTGACTGGTTTGGATATGATACATGATATATTCTTCCATGCTTAATAGCATATTGTGATTACCATACCGTTTGAGACAGTTCATTTCTTTATGTTGCTGAATGGGCCTCCTCTTGTCCTCGATCAAGCCTGATGGAAAGTGATGGATGAGGTCTATGATGGAACGAGCGTGCCCAGAAGATGCCTGTTCACTCTTGCTTTGAAGCAGAATGTGGAAGGGAACACAGACGCTGGCAGTTTCACACATTGGCTGTGCGCATAATATATGTGAAGGAATTCACTTGAAACTAGGTGTGAGCTTTTAAATAATTCACCCGGAAACCTATGAAGACTTGTATCTCTACCTACCACTAGAACAGTCCAAGACAAACCGATATTCTTTCTAAAAGAGCCCACTAATCGAATTCCGATCGGCGAAGGAGCCAATCAACGAACTAAATATCACGGTCCGTCGTTCATTTTGTGGCGGCTTCACACTGGGCTAGCTACTGTCTTTACTATAATTTTATTACTAGCACTAGCTTCTGTCCATGAGAAATCGTTCACGTGAAATTTCTTGCTCCCCCAACCTACTCTGACAATCAGTCTTACCAAGGGGTGTCGTGTAGTCCAGTAACTGGATTGTGCAGGTCAGGTAGGCAGTCGCTCCATGTAAAATACTGGTATTCAGCTGCATCCAGTCTATCCCAGCCACTTTTTTAAAGGTCCTCGGTCCATCTAGCTGGGGGCGTCCCACATTACGCTTGCTAATACGCGGTCACCACTCCAGGACTCGTCTGCTCCCCGGCCGTCGGTTCATCGACAAACATGGTTAGCCGTTTCGGAGATTAGCCGGAACAAACAAAGGGACGGACAGACAGACACAACATTTAAAAAAAATGTATTTTGGTTGTTTTAAGTACCGTATATACTTTCACATGCATTTAGTAATAAACAAACTATTATTTTGACATTACAAACAGACACTTCAATTTAATTTAATTGTATATGTTATATGTATAGATAAAGTAACACCAAGACTGCCCAAGTCTGCACCCACCCTATCGATGTCGTGGAATCGCTAATACAGTTGGAATAGCCACGTAATTGTTAGCTGAATGTTTAATTCCTGCTGACGGGGCTGCCGGGGTAGGCATCTAGACCGATGACCTGACTGGGCTGTCCTATATATTTAGCGTTTGTTTTATTAATGGTGATGCAACTTATGTCTAGCAATGTTTATTTTAGTTTGAATGGCTTTATGAGTTGGGGAAGACCGAAGAAACGAGGAATGTACTGTGATATGGTTAGTCAGGAGGTTAGATTTATAAGTTGTGCTTTTAATACTGGCTTGCAGTCTAGCTTTGTCCCTGGTTAAGGGGTTCACTCTTGCCTTCAAAGCTAGAGTGAACAGGCATCTTCTGGGCACGCTCGTTCCTTCATAGACCTCGTCCATCACTTTCCATTAGGCGTGATCGAGGTCAACGACAGGCCCTTTTGGCAATAAAAAAAAAGAACGCCAGGGTAACCTGCGAAATTAAGTTTTTAGCAATGTGAAGGTCAGTGTACGGTTGTTTGTCGAACAAAATAAGGGTCGCGAGCGTAATAGGTACGTATTTACAGAATTATAATAATTAAAATCATCAATACAACCTTCTAAGCTCATATAACCCTATTGAATCAATAGGTGGCTTCCAATGACAGCAGGATCGCTCCCTATTACATGAGACTAACTAAACCTGGCGAAATGTGGATGTAGAGCTCACTCACCGCGAAAATTAGACAGGCTTACGTTTTTTCTTCCATTGTGGCTAAGTAATAACAGCCGCATGTTTCGATCGATCAGGTTAAGCTACGCTTGCCGCGGTTCGTTCGTGGATGGGTAACCATCTTTACAAACCACAACGAAGTAGAAACTAGTCTAGAAAAAACTTTTGCATTGGTACTTGAAATGTCAGAAATTCAAACTACTTAAATATCACATTATTAACTAATTCAATTAACAACGTCTAGGACTTGTCAAAGCACAGTAAATGAAAAGTACTAGAAGTCGCAGCACGAAGCTGAAACAGTTTGGAACTAAGTTCCAGCACTTAGCGAGTTCAATCGATGTTACCAACTACGGTTTCAGGAGGTTGCAGTTATTACGTGTGCTGAAGGAGATCGACATTGTTCTTGCTTTGTGTCCAGCTTATAATGTTTCCACTGCTGGGACACAGGCCTCCACTCTGTGAGAGGTAGTGGGCTATGATCCACCACGCGGGCACAGTGCGGGTTGGCGGATGTCACGTATCTTCCAATCAAGATCCTGATCTTCATTGAGAGTGTAGTGTAAGAATATCAAATATTTATATAACTAGCTTCTGCCCGCGACTTCGTCCGCGTGAAATTTCGGGCCCCGACCCACCCCGTCGCATCGCATCGCCTGCCCGCGCTATGACTTAGTGGTCGGTTAGAGTTTTTACTTCCTTTTTGCTCGGCTTCTATAGAAAGCGTGATATTAAATAGCCTTCCTCAAGAATTGGGAAATTAAATGCAAAAAAAACAAATTAAAATCTGACTGGTAGTTCCGAAATTAGCGCGTTCAAACAAAGAAACTCTTCACCTTTATTATTTAGAAGAGTTTAAAATCCGGTAGCGCCTTTCCCCATATTTGTCATGGTTTAATTAATAATCTTGCTTGTTTTCAACGTTGACGTGTAAACCTTTAAATAGATCGTACTCATCTTTGCGTAGGAGTTGAATGTTGGTCAAGCTGCGCCTACGGATGAATGGAGTGGTCCGTATTTCATTGACCAAGTTGGTCATTGTGACATCTGTAAAAGTATTTATGAACTTGTAAACATACTGCGGAGTGTTTTCCTGACAAACTGCAGTGACTTCTGAAATGTTGACAGTTGCAATAAGAATAGTGTCTTTACAGCATTTTGATGTTGTTACAGAAACCTGAATGTTTTCATGTTCTGATTGCATCAGACTTTTTTTTGTGCGCTACTTGCCATCGTGTCACGTAATGGGTTCCACGGGTAGCGTCGCATGTTACAAAGTTGGTACGAGAAAGTTTTCAAGTCGGTGAGCCCTATGCAACATGATAGCTCTTGCATTTTTTATTATATTACCTCATATTCAGGACACTTACCTACTAACGGCGTAGGCAGGGGTCTTATAGGACCAACAACGGTTTCGTCTTCAAATTCATGAGGTTTTTTAATATTGCTGTCAACGTTAAAAACTCACTTGAATTTTACTTCATCCGTTAGTCCTCTGATATGCGTAAGCTTTGGATCTTTGATCCGGAATGTATCATTAGGTTTGTCATTAGGACATTTTCAGTATCAGCCCGATGTCTGAAACTGTTTTTTGTATGATTACTGACTTCTCTGCCTACCTTCAGGGAATGCAGGAGTGAGATGTTGTGTTTTAAAATGCAAAAAATTGACAACTGTAAGTTTAGTGCGTCGTTTTCTTTCTATTTCATTAACAAAAGTTTAGTCCTGTCAAATTAGTAAACTTGTCTATGGAGTATCTTAATTTGCGAGGACTAAACTAATATTTATCTTCCGTCCTTTTCTTAATGAAATAGAAGGAAAAAGATGCACTGAGCGTAAATTTAATTAAATTTAGTTTGTGAACAAGGGAATCGATGCCATTGATGAGTGCTTACATCTTTGCCTATCTTGCCCGGGTAAGCTCTAATTTTCTTCGAGTTGGTGGCACGACTGTGTTTCAAATTTTGTTTGCCCAAAACTTCTTCCACGGCTTCGTCGGTGGCAGCCACGAGGTCAGCTCTGTTCATCTATTAACGAGGACTATGGGACAGGAGAAGGGCTACAGGCAGAGTCTCTCTTCCCTTCTTCTTTGGTTCCAGGAGAAGGGCTACAGGCAGACAGTCTCTCCCTCCCCTTCTTCCTTAGTTCCTAATTATTAATCTATTGTTAGCTTTGCGTAAGTTATATATTGTTCAAAGTCAAGTCTGTCTCAGCCTGTCTACTTCGTGCTGTTTGAGCTACTAAAATCTAAAAACATGCTTTCAGATAGTGATTGGGCTCTTACATAGTAATTAATTACACAAATATTACTTACTAAATTTTACGTCATCATTGTTATCAATGTAATCCCCAAGAAACAGTACTTAATGTAAAATGTAAACAAAATATTATATCCAAAGACTAATTTCGTAATCATCAAATTTTCCTATCCACCAACATTCACTTACAAACACATCAAAATAACTCACCATACGAAACTTTTTCTTACATTATCCTCTGTAATCGTAAAGCTCCCTTACTCCTTGCACCATCTCCCTCTAATATCCCCGTCTCTGTCTACAAAGCGGGGGGAGAGATCTGGCAACGTCGCGTCGTGACTCAAGCGAGCAAAACCCGATAAAGTTCAAAAGTCACTCAGTCGTTGAACGTTGCGCACGTTTGAGTGACTTTGTAATTTGTCCGTATTATCTTTATATAGACAATAGACGTGTAATGGCTAATAATCCACTTAGAGCATTTTTATATTGTAAACAGTTTAGTTGGACGAGATTCTTTGTAAGCGTCGTCGTGGGATAACATTCTAAAGTTGTGGTTTTGTTTAGTCTTTTTTTGAAAGGTGGGCGTGACGATGTTGGGATGTAAACATACGCAATGTTTTGATCTACAACGGTATTCATTTAGCCTGTTAACATCCAAAGGGAGCCTTTAAATGAATAGACAAAAGATACATATAGTCCCTGGCAGATGTATTCCTGCTGAAGGCCAATTCTCGTAATTTAAAACGTTCAAAATCTAGTCGTAGTCTCAGCTCGGTGACAAATAAATGTCAAAATCTTGTAAAAAATTTACAAAAATTACTTATTACAGGTATTTTTGACGGATTGAGACTGAGTTCAAACTGTGAACGTTCTTAAAATTACGAGAATTGCCCCTCTGATCACCGTTTGTTTTTTAGCAGACAGGAGAACGCTTCCCTATTTTCTTGAGATAATCTCTTATATCTGATGCCAAGTCTTACCGTCAGTCTGATATTGATAAAAAGATAAAAACTGCTCCAATGTCACCTTAAGAACAAAGCTTTTCATAGCATAGAAGACCCTGATATCACTGTAGTAACGTTTAAAGATAGGCATGTCAAATTGCGTAAAGGATCGAGGGACCAATGAGTATGGTACTGTAAAGGTTGTCTGCCGAAAGCAACCTTATGTTGTGCAGGCCGGCTATAATTTAACGCGGGTTCCATTCGAACGTCCAAGCTAGTTTAAAGTAAGGTGTCAAATATTTGATTGAGATTTTTGTTTAGAACAGTCAGTGCTAGTTTAGTCGGAAATATGTAAAGACGGTCTGTCCATATAAACTTAAAGGAATAGTACCGTTGTTTGATTCCTCCCGTAACCACAGAGGGCTCGTCCAGTCCTCTATGACAGCGCGGTGCCAAGCGAAACAAATGCTCGTTATTTTCACTTAAGCGTCACTGGCCCAGAAGACTCACAAAAATGACCACTATAGAGCTTAGGATAGGAACTATTGATGAATTCTGTAAGTAGGTTTACACAAACACTTTTACACATTTTTAAAACTAGATAAGGTAATATATATTTATTTGCTAAAAACATGTAAGTATACACATACAATAATAAAACAATGCATGTAGGATGACATAAATAAAAAGATGAGGTCGGTGTTTCCTCTCTGACTACTTTGAGAAAAAAGGCCGAAACAAACTCAGAGGTCCAGACATAGTCTTGGTCAGATCAAATGAAGACCATGTATTTATCGTTCTTTTGTTAACATAAATAATCGGCCTATAACCTTCCCACTGCTGGGACATAGGCCTCCTCTCTGTGAGTGGGAGTGAACCACGCGGGCCCAGTGAGGGTTGGTACATGCCTTCAAATTTTTGGTTCTAGGACATGCCGGTTTCCTCACGATGTTTTCCTTCACCGTTTTGAGAGCAGTGGTGATGAAATAATTTACACAAAGTAAAGTACCTGCTTGGGTGCGAACCACCACATGGTCTTAGTAGGTATGAATACTTAGGTTGTGAATGCAAGCTAATTTCAATCTGAGCAAAACGGAACAGTTCTTATCAAATAAAAATAAAATCCGCAGACCACGCTTCGACAGCGTTGACGAAACTATGAACCAGTTGATAAGCTATCGACTCAAACGAATAATTAGAAATATCTGCGTGATAGTGTTGGTGATGTCACCGACATAATCTGTCGTGATACCGATAGTGTTTTGTTTAATTTTATTATTATACATTATTATCAAGAGGAACTGAATTTTGGATTAATGGTTCGCTTGGATTTTTTTGCGTTTCGTTTTTTTTTTTGGTCAATTGGGATTTGTTCTAATTTTTGGGATGTACAGACGCGAGACGCCAGCACATCAAGCTACTACAATCTGGCAAACTTCTTTAATAGATTTTCAACTTTATCTTTAAAGTTCTTTAAGGTTCAAGGTTTATTGGGAAAATTTGACAGTTTCGGGCCAGGTTAAGCTACGCTTGCCGCGGTTGGTCCGTGGATCGTTGACCATCTTTAAATACCAAGATCCCTCCGTGCCTCGGAAAGCACGTTAAGCCGTTGGTCCCGGCTGTCCTTTGTAGTTCTTTTACAGTCGTTATGGGTCGTCAGAAGCCCGAAAGTCTGACAACGAGTCTTACCAAAGGGTATCGTACCTAGTCAATGAATGTTGTGTTTGTTTATTATCTTTTTAACAGCTAATGTGTTCCGTGATATACGTTATTAGTAGGTGGATAGAAAGCAGCCATAGAAGTTCTTGGATGACGTTAAAGGCAACTACAGTGCGGCCGCTGAGAGACGTGTGTTCGAGAAACGTGCGTTCTTGACACTTGTCAGTTTCCTACAATCGAATACGTGTTTTGCGAATTTGATCTTCAGTAGTTACTAAAATTGTCGCTCTGATGGGTTTCAGGAATGCATTCTCTACGGCGGGGCGGCGGGTAGAAAAGATGGAAAGAGAAAACAAGGATTGTCTGTCAAGAAGTCATTACATATCGAGGCCCCTCCGTGCCGCGGAAAGCATGTTAAGCCGTTGCTCCCCGCTGTCCTTTGTAGATCTTTGACAGTCGTTAAGGGTAGTCAGAAGCCTGAAAGTCTGACAACCAGACCTACCAAGGGGTATCGTGTTACCCAGTAACGGGGTTGTGGAGGAGGTTGATAGGCAGTCGCTCCATGTAATATACTAATATTCAGCTGCATCCGGTTAGACTGGAAGCCGACCCCGTCATAGTTGGGAAAAGGCACACCCATCCACAGACCAATTGCGGGAAACGTAGCTTAACCTGATCGATCGAGCCGTGCCGCTGTTATCGCCTAGCCACAAGCCACCAGATTGGCTGATCAGGTACTTGAAATACAGAGTTGAAATGATTACGTACACATTCAATAGTCACAAAAATCGAGGTACTCGTAACAACAAAATAAAAGAGTAATATTTACATTACCTCCCGTCTATGACATGCTAGTGGCAGATATAGGTTCCCTTCGTCACGACATGTCTGTCAGTGACACGTGACATGTTGTGACGTAATGTTCTAGGGGAAATCGCGAAAAGGTAGCGGTATACTGATGTGTAACAGGTACCATAGGTGTGATAACATTCAAATAATGTTCAAATGATAACATTCGGGTGTGATTACACCCGAATGCTATCATTTGTCACTGTAGAAATTTAAAACAGTACGAAAACCTGCAACCTAATTGCGTAACACACTATCAATCACAATCTGAATAATTTTGAAGGATATTGCCAATCCATTACTTTATATGTTCGAAAAAATTGTCTGCTCAACAACGTAAATAACGCAATGAATGTTGTTGAACTGTCAAAATAAAAGCCATTGTTACTGTTAGTGTGTTACGCAATTACCCCGCTGGCTGTTTTTGTGGATATTCCTTGCGCTACTAGAATTTCGAAGAGAATAAAGATTCCGATTTTCATAAAGGGTATGTGATGGTACACTAAGATGATTATTGACTCAAAATGGCTAAATAAAACACTTCTATAAATACTGTTAATATTATAAGTAGATTTAGCATATTGATTTCATACGGGAATCCCAATAACGCCCCCAAGTTACACGCAAGATGCTTCACCTCTGCGTCATTGTAATCCTCGTTCGATTTAACTTTGTCATCTCTTGATAAAAATGCATTTTATTTTTATAATTATGTTACTAACCATTTCTTTAATACACACTCATAAAGTCACGACTTCTTCCCAAGGGGGTAGGTAGGAACTACAGAACGCAACCTACTACGATCCTTACATCATCATCATCTGTTACACTGTAGTGAATGACTACCTCTCCCTCACTGACCGTCTATGATTCTATCGAGAATTTTACGCGTAACTCACACAGATAATCAGCCTATAATGTTCCCACTGCTGGGACACAGGCCTCCTCTCTGTAAGAAAGATTGGC
This sequence comes from Apamea crenata, assembly GCA_949629185.1. Classification (NCBI taxonomy): domain Eukaryota; kingdom Metazoa; phylum Arthropoda; class Insecta; order Lepidoptera; family Noctuidae; genus Apamea; species Apamea crenata. The sequence continues at coordinate 10,308,260 of OX451379.1, read as the reverse complement.
CCATAATCCACCACGCGTGCCCAGTGCGGGTTGGTAGCTGACTGTTACTCACACATGTATCGTATAAACAATTTTTTTTTATAATTGAGATAATAACAAGGAGTTTGGATACCGAGAAATCTGGGTTTAGCGGTAATGGGTATAAGGAAAAATATAAATATCTAAATGCTTATTGCAGTTGTATCATGGTAAGTTTCAATGCCACGTGGACTTTGAAAGTTGATTTAGTTTATTTTTTAATTACACTGAAGGAAAACATGGAGAAACCTGCGGGGTAATTGCGTAACGCACTATCAATCTCAATATGAAATATTTTAAAGGATATTGCTAATCCATTGCTTCATATGTTCGAAGAATTTTTTTGCTCAATAACGTGAACGCAATGAATGTTGTTGAACTGTCAAAATGAAAGCCATTCCTACTGATAGTGTGTTACACAATTGGGTTTCTGGTCTTATGAGTGTGTAGTATTATCCCAATCAACCTTGAACTTACTTACTTTAGCGATAAAGTTGAAAATCTATTAATGAAATTTGACAGATTGTAGTAGCTTGATGTTCTGGCGTCTGTACACTGATGAAAATATTGCTACGTTAACCTCTAAAAAAACTTAGTTTAAACGAAAACGGAAGACTTAAAAACAAATGTTAATATTGAAAACGTACCCAAAGACAAATTCGTTTGTTTATTTATCGTCTGGATACCAGAGAGCAGATTAAACGAGTATCTAATTCCATCAGTTTTATTGTCTGTGGAACAACTATAAACTTAGCTTATTTATGTTTGATGACCTAGTGATGTAGATCCACTTCGGTAGGAAAGCTTTTTAGATTCTTGTTTAGTTTTTATTTTAAATCGAATGATTTTTTGTGTTTCGTGTGGTTTCCGGCGGATGATTGTTACAATTCCCTTAGTATAAGGGTCGCACGAATTTCGTCAATAGGATGGTCAGCAGCGTCCTCTTTATCTGCTTATAAAAACATATTGACACCAATGCTGGTGGCTAGTGGGGCAAACAGATGTACATCCGTCACATCATCAGTTCCAGTCGAAAACCAGCGTCAGGCACTAGTTGTCTGGCATTTTTGCTGAACTGGCCCTTTTTGGTGCAGCCCTGAGGGACACTTTCCTGCTATTTTCTTACATAGGGCTTTACACTTTCTATTTGATTTTTATTTGTTGCTATCTGATGTAGGTATGTATCTGGTGTATTGTGTGCCTTTTAGTCTGTGCTAAATAAATGTATTTTCTTTCTTTCTTTATGTAGCGATACATTTACTCCTTTGACTATTATTACCTTCAGCAGTTATTTCGAAATCAAAGTTTAGCTTTGAACGCTTAAGAGCTGACCTGACTCCACTCTTCCGCTCGCTTCGCAGATGTTTTTTTCATATCCGAATATTTTAATAATGTGTCTCTAGACACAATGAACATTCGGAAGCCTCTTTTGCTTATCTACAACATCCTTAAAATCCTTCTTGAGGTAGTTACTATTCTCGTAGCTTGCCGAAAAGCAGACATGTTAGGCAACATCCCGTCTGATAATATTTCTGGTTGTATAGGTAACGTCCTTGCCCAAATCATGATTTCTAAGAATGATTTCAATGAATCACTAAAATTTCTCTCTGACAAAGAGAAGGCCGCAACGTCGTTAAAAGATGCCCATCCATACATTAATATCAGCCATCTCCCCTCTCCTCCTCTAGTCCAATGCTTACTCTAGGATGCATATCCGGTATGACTCTTAAATCCTTTCCTATTCTAAGGGCACGTCTTCGTCTTCCCTTCCCCTTCGTCCTATCTTGAAACATGAGGCTACAGGGGCTAGTGCGAATCCTGGAGTCATTCGATTAATCGAGTCTGGTCAAACCACGCTGGGATCCGTGCAATTCATTTTGATAGAGAGGAGGTTTGTGTCCCAGCAGTGGGAACATTAACGGCTGATTATGCTTACTGATATTTGGTGATAGACAAATCTTAAGTCTTTCTTATCTTGTACTCTTTTCTTTTTTAATAATGTCGATGATGCTATTAATTACATTGTTGTTATCGATGGAGTTGGCAACTGTTATCTGAAAACATAATGTCGTAGATAGCTTTAATCCACTTTCAGAGAACTGATTGGAGGTTGAGAATATATATGTATGCTTGTTTGTGTGTCTGCAGATAAGTCTTGATCAATGGTTTTACTTATTAATGAATCACTATCAAAGGGAGAAGAAGCTAGCACTCTTGCTGGCCTACATAACAAATATTCTTTACAGATAGGGATTTTGTTATTGAAACAATGTAATCATCATCATTTTCCTACCCTGATCCCAATTTATTCGGAGTCGACGCAATTTGTCTTTTTCTTCCATACTTCTCTATTAGTCTTCATTAGCAAGGAAAACCCGTTCAGGTGGAGATTCATAGACGACTCCGTCTTGGAGTGTAAATGTGGTGCTGTTCCACAAACGATAGGACACTTAATAACGTGTCCTGCGTGTCCAGTCAGCTGCACGTTCCAGGAACTGATGGACGCTGGTGATGGCGCCAAACAAGCAGCCGAAATCTGGGCCGAATTCATTTAGATTGCTATCGACACGCTAAGAAGAAGAAAATTAGTTTTCATCCTTTCTAACCATGTCATCAGTCACACAGTCCGTTAAAACAATACTACCAACAATTTTGAAATAACTTGACGGCGGGTCCTGTCCCTTCTTGAGAGGAATCTTGGCCCTGGCAACTAAACTTCTTGACAATTCAAATCATACTGGAAATGATGTAATTGGTCCATGTCTTTCGCAAATTTTTCCAGATTTACGCGAATCTCGGTAATCTTGGCATTTTCCTAAATTGGGATAACAATCTGCAGTGCGATTCTGTAACCATCTCACCGTGAAAACTTAGGTGAAGTGAGCGTGGAGTGAGCTGTTATTCCAACTAATCCTAGGGTTTGACACTATTGACAGCTCACTCTTAGCTCACTTCACCTAACTTTTCACGGTGAGATTTTTCCAGAATCGATCGGCTGTAAAACAGTCCTTCTAAAATTCACTGCACTTCAATTGCTGTGCCCGACAGGGTCCATAATGATAACGTGTTTGTTCCGCCAAATTTGACATTCTGGAATGCAAATAAATATTGAGTATTCATATCTTTATGCGTGTTTTCTTTGGATTTAGCTACATCGTCATTTTATTTTTTGCCTCGAGTGCCAAAGTCAAATCATTTATTTCTAAAAGGCACTTTTGAACGTCGAAATTTACACAAAAATAGAATTGGTTCTAGTCGCCTCTTCCAAAAGGTTGTTTCGTATGGAGAAGAATGGGCAAGAAACTCCACCGTTACCAATGTTTTACAATATTTTGTATACATTAATTATATAATTATATGTGCCTCTTTTCATACTAAGAAGGGAACAACATAGATCATGAAACGAATTCTTAATAACCCTATCGCCTCATACGATACCACGACGCACAGACAATGCTGGGGTGGCAATATTCAAGAAACCTAGATACGACACAGCACTATGACCTATCAAGTTTACCAACTTATTGTTCTAACAACTTTCGTTAACAACTTACGAAACACTATTAACTTATTCAATGAAAACTGTTTCTGACTTTGAAACTTCACCCATCATAACTTACAAACTACCATCGACAAACACGAAAAAATTAAAAACAAAACTAATATTTAATGAACGCGACCGTTTTGGAGTTCGAAATTCGAAAAAAAGTACTCTTGTAAAGTTGCGCTCGGAAACTTTAACCTCATTTATTGTTACGTTCGCGCCGCCCCGCTCCCCCCTGGAGAATTGGCAACGTCGCTTTTTGTGGCGGGTTGCCAGAGCGATGGGAGCTTTCGTTGGTACGTTGCGGGGAGATTTTAGTTAACTCTGGATGATAAGATTTGTGAGTGTTCTTGGGAGATTATTTGTGTTTTAATAGCTGAAATAGGTGTTGAATGTGATTTCTTGGTGAAATGATGGGTTTGTAAATATTTGGCAATAGAACTGTTAATTCGAACTGAACAAACTATGTATACGACCGAATGTAGTAAAGATTTTGTGTAAGGATACGTGCAAGTGCTCATAACGCAAGGTAGTAAAAGTTTTTATGTCAATGATTTTATTTTAGTAAGTATCTGTTATATTATTTATAATTTCAATTTAATTCTCACACTGTTCGTGCTTTTGATAGGTCTTGTCGTAACGCTAAGTTATTTTCATTCCATTCTGGATTTCCTAACAGAAACGTCAGAAAATCATCAAAGTACTACCAAAAACTTTGTTCAAAAAGTTTACTCTGTACAAAACGCTTGCCCTATCAGGCAAATTCTCAACCCGTCGATGGCAACACCGCCAGCTAAGTGAGCGGCAAGCGGCCATGGCTATTCAGTAGTAGCCCCGCCGCCTCGCCGCAGGGACGTACTGCGCCGCGCGACGAAACACGTACAAAGTTTGTGTGATGTAACAAAGTGGCTGTGTTATCTAGTGTTGACGTTAGTGCTAGCATTGTCTCGTGTGTTTACGTTTTCATATGATTGTTCTACCCTCGGTAAGAGCGCGATAGTGCTATTTTTTCTTCTTCTACAATTTCCTCGTGAGTTTTTCGTCGTGGCGCGCGGATCTTAGATTCGAAAATTGAATTGTGATGATGTTTTATTTTTTTAATAGTGCTGTATGGTTTGGGTGTTGCGAATTTGGAATTGACCGGTGACAAAGGAGTTTTTTTTCTTGTTTGATTTTTGAAAGTTTTGAAAAGAGGATGATGTTTTTTGTTATTTTCTTCTGTGGGACTGAATGCTGATGTGTAAGTGTTTGTGAACGGATCTGTTTAAATGATGAATTGCAATCGGAGTTTTGAAATCGGTAAAGTTGTTATAGTTATAAATTCTAATCATTCGTGAGTTACTTACGCGATATGATTATATTTTTATTGTTCATGAGAAAACTTTTCGAAACAAATTTAAATAGTTTAGAAGACAATCTAACTTGAGAATACTAAAGTTTTAAGTTATTGTGTTGTTCAGCGAGTCTAGCTAATTTGTCTGAGGTAGTCAATCGAAAATTCAAATCTTATCTTATAATAAGCAAAAATTAGATTATTCTATTGAACTGATAAATTATTTTATCGTGTGACAATTATTATGAAACCTCTTCGTCCAATTAAAGCTAGAGTCAGCATGTCTCATGTCGGACTAGCTTCTGTCCGCGACTTTGTTCGCGTGGAAGTCGTACGATACACAATATACTAAACAGCCACATTTATGTAAAACTCTCTCGTACCACCGTCGCTTTTATTTCGTTTTTGCTTAGCGTCCTTTCTGAGTTTTTTTTCTTTTTGCTCGGCTCCTAAGGGACGTAGTGTGATGTTACATACCCTATAACCTTTCTCAAGAATTGGGCTATAAATTGCAAAAGTATTTTTTCAAATCCGACTGGTATAGCAGAGATTAGCGCGTTCAAACAAAAAAAAACTCTTCAGTTTTATTTTATAATATAAGTACTATAGGTACATATAGATTTGTACTGAGTATAATCAAAATGTACCTGGAACCTAAGCATGAAGCTTTGCAGCGCACGAAGGGTTCCGTGCCATTATCTATAAAAATCACGTCTGTTGTATGGGAGCCCCCCTTAAATATTTATATTGTTTTTAGTATTTGTTGAAGCGGCAACAGAAATACATAACTTGTGAAAATTTCAACTGTCTAGCTATCGCGGTTCTTGAGATACAGCCTGGTGACAGACAGACGGACGGACAGACAGCGACGTCTTAGTAATTCCGTCCCGTTTTTACCCTTTGGGTACGGAACCCTAAAAAGGAGTTCAGGGATCTCTCCTTAAGACCAGTTTGAATCATAATCAATCAGCCTATAATGGTTCCACTGCTGGGACACAGGCCTCCTCTCTGTGAGAGGGTGTGGGCTGTAATCCACCACGCGGGCCAGAGCGGGCAGTGGTGGATAATTTTATGAATAATAAAAATTAAAACGATATATCTGACGGAGTTCTTCGTTTTTTGCGTATCGCAGGCATTCGGTCTTTTAAAACTATTTAAATACCAGAGATCCATGTTTTTAAATACAGATGTAAATCTTCATACCAATTCTTCTCTCAGCGGAAGAGAAAAAAAATCATATTCTTACAGCATGCAGTCCTTTGTTCCGCTGTAGGATCATTTTATTTTATTCTAAGGGACAGTGCACTTCTGGACAAAATACATTTTTTTTTCTTTATTAATAATAACTAAAAAGTTCTTATTAATTGATTACAATCTAACCTAATAGACTAATAAGCAATTTAACTCTAACTTAATATTTTACGAGATTTTAGATTTTGTTAAAACTAAGAACAGTGTCAATTTTAACTGTTTTTTTTGACAAAATACTTAAGAAAATATAAAAAGACAAGTTATGAAAAAGTTTAATTATAATTTCTCAGTAGCAGCCCTGAGGGGCAATTCTCGTAATTTTAAGAACGTTCACAGTCTGATCTCAGTGTCAATCTGTCAAAAATACCTTTAGTTGCCCTACATTTTGACAAGTTTTTGACATTTGTTTGTCGCCGAGATGACACTGCGACTAGATTTTGAACGTTTTAAATTACGAGAATTGGCCTTCAGGATAAAGCAGGATTTGTTCGGTTGATGGTATATGCTCGCCACCTATTACATGAGACTTAAACATAACTGGCGAAATGTGGGAGTACTATAAGTACACCTCTGCCTAACCCGTCAGGGATTACAGGCGTCATGTTATCTTAAGTTAAGTTAAAAAGACATAAAAAATTAGGTTACCCATCTTTATCCAAACCTTGCACGCCATCGCTTAACCCTGGCGTTGCACGCGTGACCTTCTGTCTGTATGACTAACGTTTACAACAATAACAATTATGTCATTTTGTATAACATATGCCTTTTTACCTTACTCTAGTTAATCTCAAGATGGCCGTCCTGCGTCTGTAATGAGTGCATCTTTGTTTTCATACTTATCATTGTCATAATCAGCCTATAATGTCCCCACTGCTGAGTGCTGGGACACAGGACTCCGCGCGTGGTGGACTGTAATCCACCACGCGGGCTCAGTGCGGGTTGGTATAGGTATGTCACATGTCTTTGAATTTTTCGTTCTAGGATATGCCGGTTTCCTAACGATGTTTTCCTGTACCGTTTTAGCTGCGGTGATGAAATAATTTGCACCAAGTGAAGCACCTGTTTGGGTTTGAACCCACGACCGATTCGTAAGTCGCGGCTGTTCAAGTCATGTCGTAATGGCCTTGTTTTAGGAAACTTAAATCTGACTGTCCACTTTCGCTTAGGTCTAGGGCACCGCTAGCTTGGCCAAAACGAATAGAATTGCCCATTCAATAACGTGGTTTCCTTGGACTATCTTTAAGTGTGTTACTGTTAACCTGCATCATCCCACTGCTGGGCAAAGGCCTCTCCCCTTGACTTGAAGGGGCAATTCTCGTAATTTTAAGAACGTTTACAGTCTGATCTCGGTCAAATCGCCTATTTGGCGCAGCCGTGAGGCACACAATACTATTTAAAGTTCTTTTTTAGGGTTCTGTACCCAAAGGGTAAAAACAGGACCCTATTACTAAGACTTCGGTATCTGTCCGTCCGTCTGTCTGTCACCAGGCTGTATCTCAAGAACCGCGATAGCTAGACAGTTGAAATTTTCACAAATTATGTATTTCTGTTGCCGCTATAACAACAAATACTAAAAACAAAATAAAATAAATATTTAAGGGGGCTCCCATACAACAGACGTGATTTTTATAGATAATGGTACGGAACCTTTCGTGCGCGAGTCCTGTTTTGTTTTTGTGTGAATATTGCGTGCCTTACTTAACCTGGATAAACTAATTTTCTGTGTGTCAAAAATACCTCTAATTTACCTATATTTTTGACAAGTTTTTAACGTTGATTGATGCCCAGATTAGATTGCGACTAGATTTTGAAAGTTTTTAATTTCGGGAATGGGCCTTCCAGCTTTTGCTCGTAATTTTAAAACCCTTTCACCTTTCACTGGAAATACCTCTCTTACGCGTTCTTCAATACCTGCTATACGCAACAATTTTGTAACAATTTACACCCTCAACCACCAACCCTTAATTACAACAAATGCAGGAAAACCGTAAATTCCTCACAGCCATAATTACTCCCCTATAATGCTAGAAAATTACTAGCCAGTGACAAGTTTCCAGGGCTGTGCTCACTCATGGGGCACCACGTCATCTCTGCAGCTGAATATTTGATGAGGTGCGCGCGGTGTCGCGAATTAAATCGATTGCTTGATATCGTTATATTCGTTATGGCATAATTAGAGGATGGTGTCGTCTGGCATGCATTCTTTATAGCATAATTGTAGGTGGGGGTGAAATGAGGTCGGAGGTGAAGTAATGGTGGCTCTAATTATATTATTACTATTATTAAATGCACGAGTATCGATACTTCGGTGGCAGTCAGACAGAACAGTCGGCCTTTCTACCAACTGACGCTGACTGGCCTTTTTTTTCTACTCGAAAACCGCTGGTTGGTTTAGTCCTTCCTATGTTGGGAAGGCTTTTAGTCTAACCTGATGCGGGTAAATATCAGAGTTTCGCACAAGATACAACTGCTGTCTTACACAGTTACACCAATTTGCGACACAGAGCAGTGGTGGCCCAGCGGTAATGGCCCCGACTTACGAATTGTAGGTCGTGGGTTCGAACCCAGCCAGGCGCTTGACTTTGTGTAAATAATTTCAACGCCTGCTCTCAAAACAGCGAATGAAATCATCGTGAGGAAACCGACATGTTCTAGAACCAAAAATTCAAACGCATGTGACATCTACCAACCTGCACTGGCCTGCGTGGTAGATTATAGCATAGCCCACTTCCTCTAGAAGAGAGGAGGCCTGTCTCCCAGCAGTGGGAACATCAGAGGTTGATTATGCTTATGCTCACACTAAGAGCATTCAAGCTGTCTAAAACTACTGTGAAATGTATTCGTATGGCAATCAAACAACGTAACGTGCTCTTCGAAGCATGAAGGGGTTTTGATTTGTAAACATAATTCACCAAACCCTAGTTAGTAGGCTTCCAAATTACAATCCTAAAGGGATTTTCAACTCCAAGGACCAAATTCTGTATCCTCTTCAAAATTCTTCATTTATCTGACCAAGATTATGTCTGGACTTTAAAAGAGGCTGTGACCTTTGAGTTTGTTTCGGCCTTTCTTCTCAGAGTAGGAAACGTTGATATCATTTTGTTTTTAAAATATGATTAACGTGTATAAACCTACTTGCATAAATCCAACCCTGACTGTGGGATTATGGCCCACTCCCGCTCACAGAGAGGAGATCTGTGTCCCAGCAGTGGGAACTTTATAGGCTGATTATACTACTTGCAGAAATAAAATCATTAAATTTATCGAAAGGTTTGTCCAAGATCTCACCGTAGCAATTTTTTTTTCGTCTTCTCCAGCATCGGTAATAACTGCAATCGGAGTGACACTTCCTCATACACCCACAGGGCCTCCTTGTATCTAAGCAGACGCCAAACAAACGGAGTCATAAATATTCAGCACACGTTCCAACGTCCGTGGTGCTAAGTCGATCATACGAGCGGACATATTAAAAATATTGATAGATAGTACGCTCCGTGGCTTCTTCCGAGTGTTAGTTGAAGGCATGAGGTGTAGTTAGGTTTTGTTGAGACGACACAAGCCATCCAGGGTGCTATTTCTTTAAGTCTCCCCTTATTCATCATAGCATTTTGACGGGCTGGCGTTGCAGTTGCATAGAGACAACCTGTCAAAATGCTTGCCAAACTCTTAAAATTAACAGCTACAAGAACATTTCAAAATGCATTCCTTATTTTGTCTGAACTCTTATTTATGTATGTGACGATACAAAAGCTTTACTTGGATACATTGGTATCTGCTGTTTTTACGGCTCATTGTAGGACGAATTCGTCCAGGAAAGAATTGGTATGTCTACGTTGAAAAAGCACGGGTTACTAAGTGGACTAGAACACACTAACACTAAGGTCTCATCCTGGGTAAACGAGGAATTGTATTAGTGTAATAGGCACACATAAGTTGCCCCTTTCAAAAATACAGACTTGATCAGGTAGACTACCTGTCCCGACTGCCACATGATCAAATGAATAAAAAAATCAGCGTGGGATTCAGTTCACCATTGTCACTAATTTTGACCCCGTCTTGACATCCGTCAAAGACATCGCATGTCAAAGTAACTTTACCTCCTCAACATTATCACACGCTTATAACAATATCAACACAAAAAATATCCGAATATCGCTTAAATATCTATAAAGTTCAACCGGATGTGAAAGCTAACGGAAGTAGTTCCCGGCAAGAGTGTCACGTTACCGGGTCCGGGAGTCGAACCTGACACCTTCGAGAGTGCTAACTCATGCTATTACTGATGGTGTTGTAGCAAATATTGTGTGTTAGAGACAATACTGCTTTGATTCATGTCTTGGTTCGACAAAAAAAATGCCAAGATGATAGACAGCTGATCAAGTGATCACAAATGATATTTTCATTTTCTGATTTGTGGGAATTATGGAAAGATCACTAGTTCACTACCATCCTTTGTAATAATCTGGGAGTGACCATGTGCAGATCTAACTTTTTAGCCAGTACCTACCTAATATACTTTAAAGGTGAAATCATGGACTGATTTTCATGTTTCCATCTGAAGGCCAATTCCCGTAATTAAAAACGTCGCAATCTCATCTTAGCGACAATCAATGTCAAAAATGTAGGGATTTTAGAGATCTTTTTGACAGATTGAGACTGAAATCAGACTGTGAACGTTCTTAAAATTACGAGAATTGCCCCACTGGTTAAACTTGGAAGCCAACCCTTACAATTGCTGGACAAAGCTCAGGCAAAATGATAATGGACAAAAAAACTCGTTTCTGTAAGTTGTATCGATATGTAGACGGTCGGTAGTAGTAAATTTCTTCCAAACCAGATCCAAATTAAAATTACATCTTCCCAATAACAAAGCAAATTGAACATTCCATCTTCTATCGACAAGCGAAGGTGCTATCACGAATCTATCAGCATACATTACTGGCACATCCGCGCTACGTCAGCCGGCGGCGCGCGGTCTGCGCCCGCGCATACCGGTCTAACGCGTGATTTTATGCGCAGTACTTTGATAGGGAAAACGTATGTAGATAGTAATTGTGTCAAGTGATTCTGTGATGCGTAGTTTGTTGTAAAGGGGCTGGTACACTTGACTGAATTCGGTCGATTGAATTTGTCGAAGAACTGTCTTGCAGTTTGGCAAATACTTGTTACGTCACAACATCTGCCTAACCTTTTCCCAACTAAGTTGGGGTCGGCTTGTCGTCTAACCGAATGCAGCTGAATAAAAAATAAAAAATAATTTTTAAATGGAGCGACTACCTATCTGACCTCCTCAACCCAGCTACTGGGTAATACGGCACCACTTGGTAAGACTGTTTACTAGTACTTGTTACTTCTATGTGTGTAATAGTTTTTGGATCTGAAGCCTTGAAGTTGTGCACTATATTTCCTTATACTGGATGTGGTAATGACTATTCAAATTGCGCCCCTAAAAGGGGATACAAGTTTGTATGAAAGTACGTCATTTTGGCCGATGAGTAATCTCGCAATATTGCTAAGTTTTTTTAGGTTACAATTTGGTTACTTTTTAGAAGGCAAACTTGCTGAATGCGATAACTTTTGTCTGAATTCAGTAACTTTACCCATATAGACGACTTTTAGCCAAGTGGAAAACACCATTAAGGGTTATACTATCGCTAGTTCATGCTTCAGTATCTAATCTAGGGTTGAAAGGTGTCTTCGAATGAGTAATACTAGTAGATAAGATTTTCTGTAATTATAATTTCTTGATTAGTTTTCAAACGTTTCTCTCTCCTGAGAGTGTATTATGTGTAGCGTTGAGCCTATCAATGTCATCAGTGCTGACATTGATTTTTTTTATGAGTCGTTAATGTCCCATTGCTGGGAAAAGGTCTCCCTACTCTCTTTCCACCTTTCTCTGTCCAGAGCTGCCATGGACCAATCTTTATGAAAAGAATCCAGCTCATCCTGCCATGACATTGATTGGATACTTGTTAAAGCTTGCGGAGCTTGTGGCTCTTTGTAATCTGTGACAATGAAGAATTATAAAGGGTGGTCCTTTGTCACCAAGTTTGTCAAATGGATTGTTGGTTGCAGTTTATTTTATGTAAATGCCTTCTCGTTGATCTATCTACCCGCACTGGGCCCGCGTGGTAGATTACAGCACACTTCCGGTACTGACCGACTTACGAATTATACTTCTCGTGGTCGGAGGTCGTGGGTTCGAACCCAGGCAGGCGCTTGACTTTGTGTAAATAATTTCACCATCACAGCTCTCAAAACGGTGCAGGAAAACACTGTGAGGAAACCGGCATGTCCTAGAACCAAAAATTCGAAGACATGTGACATCAATCAATCCGCACTGGGCCCGCGTGGTGGATTATAGACCACTGCCTCTCAAAGAGAGGAGGCCTGAGTCCCAGTAGTGGGAACATTATAGGCTGATTATGCTTTTGTATATGGTATGCCTTCTCCTTTAATAATCTTTAAATGCCTTTTACGAGTTTGAAGATTGTCCTTTTATCACAGAACGCCAAAAAGACAGAAAGGAATACAAAACTGAAATATTCATTGACATGATAAGTAACTACAAAAATGTTGGTCAAGAAAGAAATGTACCAAAAGATTTTTAAGCCTGCACAATGCATGGCCAACAAAAGTACGTCCGATTTTAGAAAAGCTACCAAAAATATTCGGTAAGCGGGTCAAAATAATCGTAAAGTTAGGTGCGCCCGCGCCGACCGGTCTCGATGGGCAGGTGTCGCTCGTTCGTAAGCTCACTCACATGTAACGGTGGTGTGGTCGTGTTGCTTTAGGAGAACATTGTTTAAGAAAGGAATCGTAAAATATTCTAGTAGCCTGGCGGTTACATTATGACCAGAGAACCGATTCCCGTAAGTAAACACGTACGAAATCTAGTCGCAATCTCATCTCAGCGACGATCAATGTCAAAAATGTAGGGAAATTAGGGGTATTTTTGACAGATTATCAGACTGTGAACGTTCTTAAAATTACAGGAATCTCTCCTAAGATTGCTGCACGGCATTATATTGCTGACATGAACTTTAATTATTATCCTACTAAAACAGATTCCACAAAAATCAACATAGGCCAGAGTGGGCATTCTGAGGCCTGTTTCGGGCAACAGTTGCCATGTTTGTTTGCTAGTTTATATCTAGAAATTAATACCAAAAGTGTTAGGTACTCCGAAACCTTCTTCTGAACACTGCTTTGGCATTTTGACTCACATATTTACGACAAGACAAAACACAAGAAGACAAGAAAAGTTTTTCAAGCAATTCCTTTCTCCCTTACAAACCTGCAGTCCCAATTTCATAATGAGGGCAGCGACTTCTTACAAAACCCACGTTCCCTCTACAATTAGTACCAAAGGACCAGACCGGCCAGCTTAAAGAAATCGAACCTTTTGTGCGGACGCAACAGGTGTGTTTTCAATGTATAATAATGGGTATTGTTGATTCATAATTTCATTCCGAAATTCAGTCTTCCCGTATAATTTAAAAAATATGAGTTAAAAATAAGCTTTTATTTTGATAATTAATAATATTTTTCAATTTTTATTTTATACAAATACAATATGCTTAATGCAGTACTAAAATTAGTTTTTAATAAATTCATGCCATTTAGTAGGAATTTAACCTTAAAAAACACCGATTTTATGTTTATTGTCATTTTTTAACGATAAGTCTCTTAGCTATGTATTTGGGCATTGAGAACTTTTAACTTAAATATAGGTTGAGGGAAAAGGGTATTTTTTTGGGGCAGTTTTGGAGCTACACTACCTCTAACTGGCTAAGATACCGATTTTATAAGAACTTTTAAAAATAATTGGCTTTTACAATGTTTTCAAATTACAGTATTAATAGGTACGGACAGCGTAGGCCTGTTTACAAGTTAGTTTTATATTCTATGGTTATAGTTAAGTGCTACTTGCCGACTTAACCTTTTACAGTCTGTTGCTAGACAAAGCACTCTTCCAAATTCCAGCATTCATTTTTGTAGATTCATTTGTGTTTCTGAGATTTCCTTCTTGTTTAAAAGTACTGCGTAAGAAAACTTACTATAACTACGCCCATTTTGAGCATTAGTACCATCTTTCACGGACCCGAAGACCACACACGAAATCGCCCCATTCGATAAAAAAAAGACAGAATTAGCAATTTTGGAACATAAAAATTACATAAGACGGCTCACCCAAAACGCCTGCCCTTCACCACTTCCTTATGCTAGGAAGAAGTAGCGCAACAAACTCCCCAGCAATTTCCATGGGGCGGAACTGGTGAAATGCGGGTGTCAAATAGTACACGAATTCTAAGAATAAAGGGGTGACAAGTATTTTTGTTTTTTAATAATTCAACCCCCTCAATATTGACAAGACACGTCAGTGTAAGGTAGCCATCGGGGAAGCACCACGTCACACAAATACGAACCAACCTGTGTTTAACGCATGATTGGTATGTAGGTTTTGTACAAACCCTTTTGTGGAATAATAAAATTATGAGGTGTTGTCAAAGATGTATTTTTTATTTTCTTTGCGTGTTAGTTTTTGGAGGCATATTTTCTTTCATTTAGTGGGCGGATTTTAAATTAATATTTAATCAATTTTAAGTTGGGCGTGACTTGGAGAATGTAGGCATTTTAAGTTTTTTTTTTGTATTATGAGGACGAAGAAAGACATTGCATGTAGGTGATTGGAATTGCAATTTATTTGATAGATATACATAGGTCCAGTTTAAAATAAACTGCACTGATTACTAACATAAATCCCACTTAGTAAACTCCTTTAGATTTATGATCTCATCATTTTGTTAAATTTATGGCGAGATACGAGAGAGCAGTGGTAGCCCAGTGGTAACGGCCGCGACTTACGAATTGTAGTTCGTAGGTTTGAACCCCGACAGGCGCTTTACTTTGTGTCAATCATTTCATCACCACCGCTAAAACGGTGAAGCAAAACATCGTAAAGAAATCGCATATCCTAAAACCAAAAATTCGAAAACTTGTGACATCTACCAACCCGCACTGGACCCGCGTGGTGGATTACGACCCACTCCCTCTCACTAGAGAATGGGTCTGTGTCCCAGCAGTCGGAACAGTATAGACTGATTATGCTATATGCTTATGGCGAGACACACGTATCAAAAGTGATTAAAAAAAAATAGGTATGTACTTAAAGAAAAAATCAGTTTCCTGCAACTTTTACCAGATGCTTTGCCACCAAATGTTCACATATTTATATAGGAACAAAACCATAGTATTTATAGTAAACACGGAGTGTGTTTTACAAGACTGGTATGCGAGTGGCACAGCACATCGGCACCATATGACAGGTGTCGGGTGGGCAGATGTGCGAGGTCAAGGTCGCAGGTTCGGTGCCCGAGCCGATCCGTTTTTATTGCATTTTTTGAAATACTAATGACTGAATTACTGTTATTTTCTATTTATTTTAAGTGCAGGAATTTTTGCTGGGTTGGTTTGATGTCCTTTATGGTCAGATTTATCATTGGTATTCTTACTTGATGCTCCTTTGTTTCAAAGTGAAGTCAAATCTTGGTTTGAGACAATGAGGAGTTACAGAATCTAGCCATAGACTGTTTTTTTAATTACTTCTTACTTAGGTACTTCGTCAATATTTGAAACTAGCTTCTGCCCACGACTTCGTCAGTGCGAAATTTCGGCCCCCGACACATCGCGTCACATCCTCCCCCTCGCGTATTACTTCGTTTTCTGACTTTTTTTTTTCTTTTTGATAAACTCCTAAGGGTCGTAGCGTATTAGGGTAATGTTAAATAGCCTATACATTTTCTCGTGAATTGCTTTATTTGATTTGATAGGATTTGGAATAATTTTGTGCACTTTTGTTGTGATGGGTAAAAATGTTAAACTCGCGTTAGGACACGTGACCTGATCGAAAATTCGTAAGACGGAGCTCGCGTCAGGATCCGTGACCTGATCGAAATTCGTAAGACGGAGGGAGAGTAGACCGCATTCCAAAATATCAAAAATGCACAACGTTAACATTCAAGTTTTCAGTTTTTATGATAAGTCAAAGGTCAATAAAAACGTTATAGCAAATAAGTAACATTTGGATCACTAGAATTTTAAAGTCTATTCAAATTCTTGTTTCCTATTGATGTTATTTCCGCTTAAACGAATATCAACTTTATCTTAGTACCAATTATGTTATTTCAGAATCACTAGTATTGTTGACAAATTCATAAAAATGTTTAGAATATTAGCGCAAACGTAACATAAGTGTCAGCGTTAAAGTTCTTTTGCCAAAAACTCATATTTGTTTACATTTTTGGAAACTCTTTAGCAAACAAATGGTTCATCATAATGTGGTGTGTCAAAGCTGAAGTGGAAAATAACAACTAACTTTTGGAGGCCACTGAATATACAACAAACCTCATTACCCCCATAGCACTTTGCTGGATTCCTCTCAACCCATTCATCCAACATCCTACGCACATTCGTTAATTGTTAAAAACTTTAGAAATATAAATACTTTTTCGCGTCATCGTCATCTTGGAGGGGTTCTGTGACGTAACGCTCACGCTCGGGGTGACCGACGTAACGGCGGAGGGGACGATAAGGAAACTGATTAGGAAATAATTGTTTAGAATTGAACGCAATTTATTTTTGTTCAATTTTATTTGGCCTGGTGGCATTAGGGGTAGTGCGGCTTTAAATAGACTATGGATTGACTTGGGCGTTCTAATACAGTTGTAAAGGTCTAGATGCTTATCTATATGAATCTCCAGAATTGTTTATTGTGATCCCTTTTAAAAAAACTTTAAGTCATAATCTTTGACTGGTTAGATTTTACTATGCCTATGGGATTGAATTTTTTCCTCAATGATTACTTTTAGGGATCTAAATAACCCAAGAAATAAATGAGAGTAAGAGAGTTTCAAGTCTTTCAAGTGAGCTGTCCCATATATCTTTTAACATACTCGTACATGACGCTTATTTAAAACGAGATATGACTTTTACTAGGGTATACTTTTGTATCTTTAGGGCTACGATTTAATGCAGTTCTAGGGCCGAGTTGCCCTATTAAAGAATAATGTTACTAAACCGTCTGATGGTCTACAATTGTTGATGCTTTTGATCTCTTGTTGGATCTAACTTTTACCTAGGGAGGAATTGTAAGTTCCGAAAAATGCCCGGAATCAAATAGTTTTATGCAGCGCATATTTCCAAGTTTTACGGAAATATGCGCTGCATAAAACCATTTAATTTAATTTAATTTTTGATGGCACGGTTGGCGCAGTGGTTAAGCGATTGACTGCTGCGCTGCGTGTCGCGGGTTCGATTCCCGCACGGAACAAATATTTGCATGACCTACATGTATTTGTTCCGAGTCTGGGTGTTTTTCTATCTATAATATGTATGTATTTACAAAAAAAAAATTGTATATAAGTAGCTTATCAGCCATCTTGTTACCATAACACAAGCATTAGGTTGCTTAGCTTGGGACAAATGGTGCTGTGTGAAATGTCCAGGGATATTATTATTATATATTAAGTTCTGTACCCAAAAACTAAAATCCTTAAAACAGTACCCACCCTCTTAAAATCAGTCCGTATTTCGCGACAACATGACACCTTCGCACACAATAGGATGTACACAGTGCATGAGTACGTGGGAATCAGCTGATCGGCTAGGTGTCGGGTTGCCGCGCACGGTGGCGACCACCCGCGAGTGCCAGCGAAGGGTTACGTGCACAATTGTGTAGCGGGCGACGGCGACGGGTTAGCTGGCGAGATTCTTGTGCATGTGTTAGGGCGTATATTCAAATTTTATTTATGTTTCAAATTGACGTTATTTCAGGTTAAACAAATATCAACTTTATTTTAATGGTCATTAAGTTGATTTCAGAGTGACTGCACTATTGAAAAAGTTATAAAAATGTTTGAAGTTGTAGCGTAAACTGAACTTAATTGTGTAGGAATTAAAGTTACTTTTCCATAAACTCATATAAATTTTTGGCGAATATGTCGCGAGTGCTTGATTAGAAGGGTTAGTCAAAATCTTTGGCTGGAATTTCAGTGTTTGAGGGTTCAAAAATTTGTTTTATTTAATGAAAGAGTTTTGGCTTGGAGGCTTAGTTGTTTTGATGCAGACGACTTTACAGGCTAAATAATAACAGCCGTAAAGGTCTATCGAAGGTTAAGCTATGCTTGCCGAGGTCGGTCCGTGGATGGGTGACCATCCATTATGTATAGAGACAACTCCGTGCCTGGAAAACACGTACAGCCATTGGTCCCGGCTGTCATTTGTAGATCTTTGACAGTCGTTACGGCTATCGTATTACCCAGTAACTGGGTTGTAGAGGTCAGATAGAGCAGTCGCTTTATGTAAAATACTGATATTTAGCTGTATCCGGTTAGTCTGGAAGCAGACCCCAACATAGTTGGGAAAAGGCCACGCAGATCATGATGACTTTAGAAAACTACACAAAACAGGCATGATTCCCTATTATTTTGTCGCAATTTATTTTTCACAATAATCAAGATCACTTGGTTTCTAGCTCAGCACCTATTTGGAGCACAGTTCATAGAGCAAAATGCGTGGGCGACTAAATTGTGCTGTGATTGTCGTCCATTTGAGTCTAGTTAACCAAATGTGCGCAATTCCATTCCATCGCTATAAAAAATATTGTACAACAATCTAACTGTACCTAGGACCAAAATCTTTAGAATCTGGTCTATTCCTAAGCACGCGTAAATAACATGAACTTCAAGAAGCCATACTATCTTGAGTTGACAAAAAATCTGTCATCTGGTGAGCTTGGGAGTTCACTGTAACTGTGGAGAAACCTTAGTTCGTAACAAATCAGCTGTGTTATTGTGGACAAAAACAATATCATATGGCCAGCAGTTACGAGGAGATTGTCCTCTGAAATTGGGAGCAAAAAATTTCTATATGAATTTTACTTTTGAGGTTTCTGACCTGCTGCATGAACTTTTGAGTTGATTTTTTATAGAAATGTGCGGCTGGGATTTTCTGTCACTTGTTGGTGAAAATTATTCCTAACACCTCATGTGCCAACCCCAAAATAAATTGGGATAAGAGCAAGAGGATGAAAGATCATCCATAAATAATTATCACCCATCTCTCCACTAGTCCAATGCTTACTCTAGGATGCATATATGATGGATGTATGGCTCTTAAATCCTTCCCAATCCAACGGGCACGGCATGCCTACCATTATCGCGTCCCCTGGTCTACTCCTTGATATGCAATGGTCGCTGTAACACCATGAAACATGAGGCTACAGGGGCTAGTGCTAATCTTGGGGTTCATTCGATTAAACGAGTCTGATTTAACCACTCGTGTTTGTCTGGTTTTTAAACGGTTTAAAAATCCTCTAGATAACGTAACGAAAGAAGCTAGTCTCTAATAAAATCGCGACAAAATCACCACGCTTTGTCGTCCAATCGGTGATCGATGGAGCGACACCGACAATCAAACAATGACCGCACCTTGCCACTTTGATATACCGATATATTCAATGCACTTGCCAAAAAATATGACAATTGACGACCCCTTTCACGATATACACAACCAAATCTTACCTGGTCCTTTCACCCAATTGAAATTTCTCCGATGGGTCCTGAGTCCTGTGGCATTTCGATACGTTCCCAGGGGATTTAAGGCAAGGTGTTAAATACATTTCTATGGGATCACAAACCGTGTGTAATTTTGTATATATTTTTTTTCGTTTTTGGTCCTTATTGTCTATGGCGGTTTTGCGGTTAGATTGCTTTTAGGGTGGTCGGTTTCGAGTGTTGCAAATTAGCGAAAATTTATTCATGTTGAATATTGAGTTTTTTTCTGTGTTTGAAGTTTTTTGGCGATTTTGAGAGGAAGTGGTTTTGAAATTGATTTTTGTGTCGGTTTAGGTTTAGAAGTGTGAAGGTTTTGATTGTTTTAGATGATTGGCTGTTAGGAATGAAGTTTGATAGTATGTTTGTAGTGGAAAGAAAGATATTAGACAAGTTCTAATAGTTTTGAGCCTTAATTTTAAGGTTTTTACATGATCTGCACGGCTAGACATGAACTGTGAGGTATTAGCTATTGCTCAACAAAAATCCTAACTTGAATTTTATTCCATAGTTTCGCAAAACGAGAGCACAAACATACTGATATGTTATAAACTATGTAACCCAAATATAATTGAACATTACAAGTGAAAAATTTACCTAAAACAAGTGACAACAAAAACAGAACAGTGACACAAACAAAACAAAGTGATGCGTCCGAACAAATGCAAGAAATTCAAATTCAAATGATTTTATGACGACAATGGCCCTCCGGCATGACGTCACTAACATGGAGTCTACATTCTCACTGCCCGCTGAACCACCTCCAATCGCAGAAATCATCTACGAACCAAGGACTGACTTAGCAACAGAATACTTCAATACCTTCAATCAAATATGCGAAAATTACCGAAGTGACTCCGATGTCAATCTTCGGCAAACCTCGGATAGTGTTCGGTTGTCCTCGGAGATCCTCGACGGTGTTCGGTCGGAATACGTTAGTACAGACTTTAATGGTAAAGACTTTGAGCTGCACGCGCAGAAAGTGTTCTTGAGTGGGAAGGACGAACATGTGTTCCAGTTTGGACAGCCTGATGCCTCGGCTCTGTTGAGGCATAGGGCGAGGAGAAGATATAATGAGGAGCATGGCCTGCAGCCTCCGCCGACTACTAGTCAAGAGAGTGGGGTAAGTTGGTGGACTACGCATCTTTAGCATATAATATAAATTCTGGACTCTTTTCAGCAGAATCTCCTTGTCTACAAAAGACTTGCATTGCAATTTAATGAGGATACAAATTAGTACAATGTATTCTAGTGATCGTGAGCAGTGGTGGTCCAGTGGTAACGGCTGCGAGTTGTGGGTTCGTACCCCGATAGGCGCTTTACTTTGTGTGTGTTGTAAATTATTTCATCACCACTGCTCTGAACACGGTGAAGAAAAACAACAACAAAAAATGGAAAACATGTAAAATCTACCAACCCGCACTGGGCCCGCGTGGTGGATTACGGCTCACTCCCTCTCACAGAGAGGAAACCTGTGTCCCAGTGCCAGTAGTGGGAACATTATAGAATGATTATGCTAAACATCACTGACGAAATGTTGGTGTACTATTAATTACACCTCTGCCTTTTTTTTTTTTTTTTTTTTTTATAATATCCCTGGACATTTCACAAAGCACCATTTGTACCAAGCTAAGCAACCTAATGCTTGTGTTATGGTAACAAGATGGCTGATAAACTACTTATATACAATTTTTTTTTTTGTAAATACATACATATTATAGATAGAAAAACACCCAGACTCGGAACAAATACATGTAGGTCATACAAATATTTGTTCCGTGCGGGAATCGAACCCGCGACACGCAGCGCAGCAGTCAATCGCTTAACCACTGCGTCAACCGTGCCGTCTAACGACTTTCCCGGGCTAACGAGTGTAATGTTATGTTATTCTAATTATCCAACAATACCTCGGACATTTCCGTCAGCAACTTCATTACCCCCTCCTGATCATTATGACTTCTGGGAAGAGCTGTTTGAACTTACGTACATCCGATGCCAAGAGTTGAATAACAAATTTAGATCTTAAATTATAAACACAATCCAATCTAGCTCCTTAAGAGGCACCGAAAAATATTATTTATTTATTTATTTATTTATTTTATTATTTATGTACACACAGTAAAATACATAGTGATATGACATAGATATAATGTGAGTACAAAGGTACTGCTTATTTCTTAAGAAATTTCTTCCAGCAGACCTGCGAAAGGAGAAGTAAAAAAGAAATGTAGACAATAGTGTGTGAGAACAAGAAGAGAAAAATATGAATTTGTGAAGTCTAAAACTAAAATATTAAATATACCTACACAAATAATGCAAAACAAATTATATATATAAAAGTACACTTATATAAATACATAATACAAAAATATATAAACATATATATTATATATATATATATAAATACTCACGGTATAGAGGAAAGGTAATGCTCTTTTAATCGACGTTTAAATAGAGAAATTGTTTTTATATCACGAATGCTAGGCGGAAGTGAATTCCACAATCTTACAGCATGGACAGAGAAGGAATAAGAATAGTAGCTCGTTTTATGAGGATGAGATTTAAGGATGGATCTTAGGTGTGATCTACACGGTGCGGCGCTAGAGCGAGCGTAAGAAAAACGCTCACGCAGGTAGGAAGGATAAGACGGGTTGTGTAAGATGTTGAAGAGTAGACATAAAATCCGAGTGTTCCTGCGAAGGCGGATTGGGAGCCACTTGAGTTCCTTGCGAAGGTGTGAAACATGGTCATACTTTCGAAGACCGAAAACAAAGCGAATGCACAGGTTTTGCAAGCGCTCAAGCTTGTTTAATAGCTCCTCAGTAGCATCCAGGTAGCAGGCGTCGGCGTAATCTATAATCGGCTGAATAAGTGTTTGTGCCAAAGAAATTTTAGTCTTCAAGGGCAGAAGACCCTGAAGGCATTTCAGCGAATGAAATGAGAAATGTACCTTTCGGCTGACCTCATTGACCTGAGCACGCCACGAAAGATTGGAGTCAATAACTACACCCAGATCTTTAGCGGTTTCCGTATAGTCAATGCGAACACCATCGAGATATAAAGGCATGAGGGATGTAACATCAGCCACATTGCGAACGAATCTGCTGCCGATGATCATGGCCTGGGATTTAGTTGGGTTAATTTGCAAACCAAATGACTTAGCCCAAACGCTGACGCAAGCCAGGTCATGATTCATTGCAGCAATTGCAGAACCTGCGTCAGCCATAGTAAAATCTCGATAAAGCTGCAAGTCATCTGCGTAGAGATGGAAACTAGAGGATATTACTCTGGTAACAGAGTTTATGAAAATTGAAAAAAGAAGAGGAGAAAGAACGCTACCCTGAGGAACACCCTCAGTGAGACTACACCAATCAGAGAAGGACTCCTCCAGGCGAACACACTGAGAGCGGCCCCGAAGATAAGAACTGAACCAGGCTAAGGCGGAAGAAGAGAAATTGATAGATTTGAGGAAACCTAGTAAAATGTCGAAATCCACTGAGTTGAAGGCGCTACTAAAGTCGAGCAATACGAGAACAGTGAGTAACTTATTCTCCATTGCCCAGCGGATGTCGTCAGTCACCTTCAAAAGCGCGGTTACTGTACTGTGACCCGAGCGAAAACCGGATTGAAAAGGGGATATTATCGAGTTTGACGCCAAGAAAAATGATAATTGTCTATGAACTATGTGTTCAAACACTTTAGAGAGAAATGGAAGAATGGAAATAGGTCTAAAGTGGGTTAATAAAGTAGGATTGTTAGTTTTAGGTAAAGGTATTATGTGAGCCTGTTTCCAAACTGACGGAAAGGAGCAAGAGGAAAATGAGTGATTGAAGATGTGAGTGAGAACAGGAAGTAATGAGGGAAGGATAAGAGTTATCATTCTTGAACACAACTTATCATTACCGACTGCTGAAGAAGTGATCGCAAGTATAGACTTCTTAACGTCATCCTCAGTAACATCTATAAGCTTGAAGTGAGAATATTGTGGTAACGGCAAACTAGCAAGACTCTCCAGTGTCGCAGCCTTGACAGACGGATCAAGAGAAAAGGGAAGGAGAGAGAAATGCTTATTGAGATCATTGAGGTTCACATCCTTACACTGGTTGGCAGGTGACTTGCCTATGCCTACAGATTTGAGAAATTTCCATACATCGGAAGAACTGCGGTTATTGAGTTGGTCGTGGAAATAGCGTCTCTTAGCATCTTGACACAGATGCCTGCAGCGATTACGTAACGATTTGTAGTAAGAGAGATTCAGCTCTGAAGGTCTGCGCTTATATCTGCTCTTAGCTTTATCCCTGCGAGCCATAAGCTCTTTAATTTGTAGCGTTATCCATGGTGCAGGGTTATGTCTAACTTTGACACGTCGGATAGGGGCATGCTGATCATATAATTTGAGAATGGTTGCGTTAAAACAATTCACCTTATCGTCGATGTCATCGAACTCAACCAGAGGGGTCCAGTCGAGATCGCCGGCGTCACGCTGCAAAGCTTCCAGGTCTATGCCCTTGTAGTTACGGAGATATAAAAGCTGGGACTTACGCTTGGGAACACGGATACGATACGAAAGGTAAATGAGATCGTGGTAAGAAAAAGTAGCCGTAAGTTGACCATGGTAAGAAACATTACTAGGAGATGAGACAATCATAAGATCGAGAAACGAGGGTGTACAATTAGGAAAATAGTGAGTTGCAGAAAGAGGCAAAACTTGCAGATTGAAAGAAGACAAGAGAGAAAGGAGTTTAAGGGATCGAGTGTCATTTTTAATCAAGCAGGTATTAAAATCACCCATTATAATAACGTGCTCATACATGGGGCAAAGATCACTGAGTGTGGAGTCGAGGGTATTGAAGTAGTCTATGTGAAGATTAGGACTGTAGAGCACTGCAAGCAAAACTTTTGTGTGATGAACAGTAATCTCAACAAACAAGTATTCAGCCGACTCAGAATACCGTGAAGGAGATGAACTGACCACCCTGTAGGGTAAATCAGCACGTAGGTACATGGCAACACCTCCTCCTCCTTTGCCGGTCCTATCGTTGCGTATCAAGACGAAGCCGGGGAGTGAGTACTGAGTAGAGAGGAGTGATGGCTTCAAAAACGATTCCGATATTAAGAGCGCATCCAGATGAGTACTGCTAAAGGATGCCAGAAGGTCAGAATAGTGACCAGGAACACTCTGAGCATTGATGTGAGCTATATGAAAATTCTTAAGGTCATTGGAGAAAAGAGAAGAGATTTTATCATGTAAAGTAAGTGGTAAGGAAGAGTCACTGTCCGCACTAACAAAACTAGTAGAAGAAGAGCACGAGAAGAAGCTGTCGTTAAGATCAGCTACATCATCCATGAGCATAAATTAATATAAATGTAAAATAAAATAAAAAATATAAATAGGATCTAAAATACAAGAGTAATATTCTAAATAACTTAACTACTAAAAACACAAAAAAAAAAATAAAGATTTTCCTTTGAGAAAAACCTCCCCCACTCGCTGGTATATTGGTAGAAATTTTACAATATTATATAACAAAGATGCACAACAACTATAATAGTGTAGTAGCAATAAAAACAAAACGAAAACATCACATTGTACGTAGAATGGAACGCGACGCAATGACAGTTGAGTAGGAACATGACACTGACATCTGTCTACATCAGACTACAATATATCCGTCACATTGCCAAAAAAAGTTCCACAGGTCCGTCAAATAAATGTAATTTATATACCGGCAATAATAAAAATAAAAATTGAAATGTTAAGCGGTGATACAAATAAAAATTACAAATCTAACTACCGGCCCAAGTTGATAGTTAGTATGCAAAGCGGCCAAGTTGAGAAGTAGTGAATTAGGAAGAAAAATGGAGTGACAAAGCAATAACAATGAATGTGCTACTTGCGCAGACGCGTCTTCCTCGTTCTCTTAGCGGGAGTAGCCAAAGTTGCGGTACTAGGAGATCCAGGATCTTCAGATTGCGCAGAATCCTCGGTGTTGGCTGAACAAGACGGGAATTTGGCTATCAGATCGTGAAGTTCGCCTGCCGTTTCGATCTTCCGGCGGGATTTGTCTGGGCAAATAACAGTAATCTTGCCTTCCGTGGACCAGCAGTTTGGCATACCGAAATGCTTACGAGCAGCTGCAAACACACGATGCCGAACTTGTGTTAAGAACTCGGAGATGGTGATCCCGGTACCCTTGAGAGCTTTCTTGCTATCCCATACCAGTTGTCGGTGCTCCATTTTGAAGAATCGTACCAGTATGGGTCGGGCCTTCTGCTGGGAGAATCCAAGTCTATGACAAACATGGATAATATTCTTGTCCTTACATACCTCAGTCAATTTAATTTGGTTGGATATGATGTTGTGGACCACATCAAGTAACCTCTCATTATCCTTCTCCGGAACACCATGGAACAACAAGACCTTTCTTCGCATGATGGTCTCATGCCTATCGAACCCAGCAGCTAGCAGCTCAATCTGAGACTTTAACTTGGAGAGTGCTTGACAGATAAACATCTTAAACTCTGAGAACTCACGTGCAATGGATACAATGTCAGGTAAAGCTGATGTGGTACCAGTGGTAGCCTGCTGCAATTTCGCTTCGTATTCCTGCATACGGGAGCCAAACAACTGCTCGAGGTCCTCCAAGCTGGTAGCGAGTTTAGAGTCCATATTCAGTGTGTAATGAAAGTGAACCAGGTACAACTGTCACAGACTTGATAACAATAGATAGCGGGTGTGGGGGGGTCTAATTTGAAATGAACTGGTTTAAATCATTAATTAAATAAATAGAATATTTTTAAAATTTCTTTTACCAGGAGCACACAAAAGTGTATGTTCTATACACTTTTATATTTATTATACTACACTTTTCAGCGCAGGAATCCGCTGGGTGCGAGAAGCACGGAACCGGTCGAAGTGGCGGTGCTTGGGGGAAGCCTATGTCCACCAGTGGACGGCTTTTGGCTGCAATGATGATGATGATGATTCAGCATAGAATCTACATTGTGTTTCGTGAACGCGCGAGTTAAGAGACTGGTCATCTCTTAACTGCCACAGCTTATATTGAATTGTTCCTTCATTTCTTCTCACATGTAGAAGCGACAAGAATAATGTACCGAGGATTTTGTAATATCTTGATTTAAAAGAGTGTCCTTGGAGTTTCTTGTCCGTTCTTCTCCATAGAGATCTACGCTTTGGAATGGGCAACTAGCTTCAAGTTTTTTACTAGCTGACCGACTCTTTGGCAATTCAAAAGTGCCTGTAAATGGTTTAATTAAAATAAATGCTTTCAATTTGAGTAGAATAGAATACTCTTTATTAAGTACACCATATAAATTACAGACACAAATATAGAAATTTTCCAAAGGGTGACACAATGATAGATAGATATACTCTTTGATGATGAACTGGTACCGCCAAAAGATTAGAAGATAATATAGTTTCTTTCGTCAATACTTTGCACAAGGCTTGCTTCTGCCAATTGATACTATGTAAAAAGAGCACTTCTTGTTTCTTGGCAAACAAAACAACAAAAAGAAAATCATTTCAGCAATAATTACTCACCGTGTCGGACATATTTGAATATCCATCATCGTACATGCGCAAGCGCGTACTATCTCTAGTACTATTAGATAATCGTACTGCGGCCCACGCGGTTTAAAATTAGTAGCAGTCAATTATACTGGTCACAAACACACAAACAGTGCTGTAAATATAAATGAAATAATGTTCAAGATGGATAGATTTGAGTTGTTGATGCTGTACAAGGAAATGTGGTAATGCAGTCATCGTCAACTGCCTAACCATTTCCCAACTATGTTGGGGCCGGGTTCTAGTCTTAACCAGATGCAGCCGAATACCAGTTTTTTTTTTTTATTGACAACGGGCTCACTCTTGACCTCAATCCAGCCCAGAGGCAGGGATGAGATCTACGGTGGAACACTAATGGATCGACTGTCTCTCTGATCTCCACGACCCAGTTACTGGGTAACACGATAAGTACCCCTTGGTAAGACTGGTTTTCATACTTCTGGGCTTCTGACTACCCGTAACAACTGTCAAAGATCCATAATGAATGAACATTGATCACCGCGCTTGATAACTGCGTAATGGTGATTTAAGCAAGAAGTTGCATTTTGCCAATTTGACAGAGCCTAGAATTAGGTTTTAGAAATTGCAGACCTTCCATTTCCTGAACTGGCTTTCAGTCTAAACCATAGGTTCTCGGGGGCAGTACAAAATCCAGAGAAAATTATATATCCTATATTACTACTGTATAATATTACACATTTAAATATAATCGTGGCAATAGCTGTTTCAGATTCGGGACAGATCAGAGTAACTAAAATAAATTGGGGGGCTCTAGAAAAGCACGGAGAGGCACGTGGGGTCTCGATATGTGAAGATGGTCACCTATCCACGGACCAACCGCGGCAAGCGTAGCTTAACCTGATTGATCGACCCGTGCGTGTTATTACTTACCTACTTACCACGAGCCCCTAAGATATCCAAAAGGGAAGCCTACAATCAGTATTTTTTGTTGAACACCATTCAGTAATTCTATATCCTTTAGACGCCACTTTTGACATTGCTTAATGGATTTCTGTTATGCGATACTTGTCAGCCATCTTGAATCGTCAGTATATTGTGTACGCCCCTTGGGGCGGGAAATGATTCTAGAAAGTCAATGTGCCCACAAGAAATCGGTACTAAAAGTTGCTTAAAAACGGGATAAAAAATTGGCATCTGCCGTGTGTTGCGAAATAGGGCGAAATAAAAACATTACAGACATTTGTACGTAAACTCAGACCTTTTTTTCCCTATGGGGGTAGGCAGTAACAGTAATTTCAGAAACAAGGTTCTATAGCTTAGCATAAGCATAGCATAATCAGGCCATAATGTTCCCACTGCTGGGACACAGGCCTCCTCTCGGTGAGAGGGAGCTATAATCCACCACGCGGGCCCAGTGCGGGTTGGTAGATCAGGTAGATGTCACATGTCTTCGAATGTTTGGTTCTAGGACATGTCGGTTTCCTCACGATGTTTTCCTTCACCGGCATGTCCTAGAACCAAAAATTCGAATATATGTGACATCTACCAAGACCAACCCGCACTGGGCCCGGGTAGGGGATTACGGCCTACTCCCTCTCACAGAGAGAAACTATAATTAAATCTATCGTGCTTTTCAAAAAAGGTGATAATGACATTTCTTACAAACTGTAAATATGTACAATTTAAATACGACGAGTATGTAGGTATATCTGCGAACTCAGCAGCCTCTTACAAGAACGAAGTATGCTTGCTAGCTAAGCAGACTGGTGGATTACGGCCCACTCCCTGTTATGTTATTTCACGAAATTAGTACAATATTATTAATTCCTCCGTATTACAATGCACTTAGCCCGACATCCAGTGCGGATTATCCGAATGAAATGATGACTCATTAAAAACATCTCTACGAATATAAAGACTACTCTAAATCTGTTCGTTCTTATAATGAAAAATGATTTCATATGAATTACGTAGTGATATTAAGATGTAAGTTATGAGCGATCGCGTTTTTATAAGCGGAAACGATTTCAATAAAATACTTTTCCTCTTTACTGATTAGTTTATTATTTTTTCTATTATATTACAAATCACTTCTTCTTAATTTTGTATCATAATCAGATAATTCGTTTTTCATGATTAAATAAGTTCTTGAGTACATCACTGAGATTGCATTTAAATCGCGGAGGCTCCGCATGCACGTCAGCGGGGTAGTTGCGTAACACATTATCAGTAAGAGCGGCTTTCATTTTGACAATTCAACAACGTTCATTGCATTATTTACGTTGTTGAGCAGATACATTTTTCAAACATATGAAGCAATGGATTAGCAATGTCCTTCAAAATGATTTAGATTTTGATTGATAGTGTGGTACAAAATTAGGGTGCTGGACGGCCAACCCCGCTTCCCATCTTGCTAGCTGGCAAATATTTTATCTACGGCATGAGATATTTTAACATAGCCTAAGAGGAAAATATAACTCGATTAACTCGGTTAAATATAAGCATTTACGTGCAAGCATGGTCTTCATATGATCTGACCAAGATTATGTCTGGACTTCAAAAGAGACTGTGATCTCTGAGTTTGTTTCGGCCTTTCTTCTCAGACTAGACATTATAGGAAACGCCGACCTCATCTAGTTTTAAAATTGTTTGATTGACATGGAAAAGTGTTTGTACAAACCTACTTACAAAATAAAATCATTTATCATTTACGGGTGTAAATGAAGACCATGCTCAAAGATTTTAAAATTATATAAAAAGAGTTGCCAGCATCAATTTCCGTTATTACATATGTATTTAAAAAAAATCCTAACAATTTCTCTAATGATTTTTTAATTAACGAGCTTTCATAGAAGTCTCTTGCTACGAGTGTCATATAAATCGCTCACACCTTACCCCACACGCACCCAGTACACAGCAGGAAGCTCGCGACGATGTGGGAACAATGATTTAGCATTGACTCATCGTCTGAACTGTTAATTAATTAGTTTATTTTACAAGTTATCTCAGTAATGCGGATGCTAAGGATTGACTGGGCTTTGTGGTGAGTGCATTGTGACTTATGTGGGGGGAGTAGATTATTGAATGGTTGCAGTACGAGCAGTTTGTGGAACAAGATAGGAATTGTTGCGTCACGAAGTGGTGAAGGGCATCATAGGGCATTATATTATGTTTCCACTGTTGGGACACAGGCCTCCTCTCGGTGAGAGGTATTGTGCTGTAATCTACCACGCGGGCACAGTGCGGGTTGATAGATGTCTCATTTCTTCAATTTTTAGGTTCTAGGTCCTCCGGTTTCCTAACGATGTTTTCCTTCACCATTTTGAGAGCAGTGGTGATGAAATGATTTACACAATGTAAAGCGCCTGCCTGGGTTCAAACCCACGACCTACAAACCCGTAAGTTGCGGCCGTTACCACTGGGCCACCACTGCTCTTGAGGGGACTGTCTTATGTAATTTTTCCGTTCAAAAAGTGCTGATTCTCAGCCTAGTTTGAATAATAGACTTTTAGTTTTGTCAATTTTGCGTCGTATGAACAGCTTATAATCTGCTGGGTCACAGGCGTCCTGTGTGACAGAGGAAGTGGGCAGTAATCCACCACGCGTACACAGTGCGGATTGGCAGTTAACTACACCTAACTAAATTATAATGGTCACCTTTTTCTTATTATGTATGTTAGAAAGGAAGGAAGATTTTTCAGACTAAATAGTTTTGAAAATCAGTCGACGATCAATTGTAGCGTAAGGTACCTTATAAGACAAAGATCATTGCCAAAGCGTTGCGCCTCCAAAGTACCGTTCCCCAACACAATGGTCCTTGGGTCGGTTGGTAACTGTTCTCGGGTAATTAATAATGCATCGGATTAATAAGAATGTTGGACCGCAGCCACGTTCATTAGGACTTGGGACGCGCTGGTACTTTCACATTCCCTCACAGGGTGGAGTGATTGTGAGTGTGTGGATTTTCTTTAAGGACGTAGTACTACGCTGACGCATGGCAAAATTTTCAGATCGCGTGTGTGAGATAGATGTAACTAGCTTCAACCCGCGACTTCGTCCGCGTGGTATTTCTTATTACCGCGACCTGCACCCTAATTGCGTAACACACTACTAGTCACAATCTGAATCATTTTGAAGGATATTGCTGATCCATTGCTTCATATGTTCGGAAAATGTGTCTGCTCAACAACGTAAATAACGCAATGAATGTTGTTGAACTGTCAAAATGAAACCCATTGCTACTGATAGTGTGTTACGCAGTTACCCCGCGGGTGGGTCGGTAGACAGGATGCTTTCTGCCTTCATGGACAAAGGCTAATGCAGAAATGTTAAAATAAAACTTTTACATTAGAGTTAACTGTACCAATAAACTCACCCGCACACACACGACTTACAATAATCTCAATTACACTCGACAAACTTTCGACATCTCGCAGTGTGACAAATATGGTCCAGCGTACACTCGCGTCTATTGTTAATGTGACGATTATGGTCCACGCAGACTGTTATGGAGAGTAGAGGTAGATAGGCAACAAAGGGGTGAAACCAGGTGGTTTGGTTATGGTCAATTCGGACATAAGTTGTGCATTAAGGACTATGAATTTGTATGTTTGCGTTCGTTTTAAGTATTACGGTACTATTTCTCAACATAGGAGGTCCGGGTTTCGACTCCCTGGTCGGGGTGTCATTGGTTTATCTATCCGGAATTTCTCAGTAGCAGCTCGGAGTCTGGATCTGTGCCGGTTCATGACGAGAGGGTCGCCCCATATTCTTCTGCTTCGTAGCACTCTTTTCAGAGCGGTCGTGGTCTTCATGTAGTATCTCGTCTAGGGGCGGATGTGATTCGACTCAATATTTCTCTCCACCTACTCCGATTTTTTGGTATTTTTTGTGCACTCATACAAGGGATCGCCCCATATTACATGGAACTTAATCATTACTGGCGAAATGTGTTAATGTTACTCGTAGCTGGGCCAATCAGAGCGATATGCCAAGTAGGTAGCCAGGATCTTCGTTCATTAATCATCATCATGTGCCTCCCTGTTCATCTATGTATGTTGAGGTCGGCTTCCATTCGAACCGGACTGCCTATCTGACCTGCACAACCCAGTGACAGGGTTATACGATACCCCTAGACTTTCCTGCTTCTGACCACCCGATTTCTGAGCGGCAATTCTCGTAATTTTATGAATGTTCACACAGTCTGATCTCAGTCTCAATCTGTCAAAAATACCTCTAATTTCCATACATGTTCGACAAGTGTCATTGATTGTCGCTGGGATGAGATTGCGACTATATTTTAAACGTTTTTTATTTACGGCCTTCTGATCGTCGTCAAATTCTCTAACTTCAAATGAGATGTCCACTTCTAATGTACGACTGAACAATAATCGCAATCACAAAGCTTTCTCGTATGTCGCAACGCACAGATATGGCGCACACTTGCGACTTATTGTTGCGCTGACGGATATGGTGTGTGTCTACACTTAGTTAGACCGGTCTCTTGCCAGGTGGTTGAAAAGTATGCAATAAAGTAGGTAGACTATGTGGTTGGATTGCCTCGTCGGTCAAGTACTACTGCTAAGCATGAGGTCCAGGGTTCTATTCCCGGGTCGGGCAAAGTGTTATTGGGTTTTTACATCTGGAGTGTCTAAGTAGCATCGCGGAGTGTGGGTTTGTGTCCGGTTGGTGGCAACAGGCTCGCCCCCTATTACGTGGGACTTGAACATACCTCTGTCTAACCCTTCGGGGAATACAGGTGTGATGTTATGAACATGAGCATTAACATATCGACACTTGGAAACTTTAAATAGCGATTTTTGCGAATATGAAATACGGCACATTGCATAAACCTATGGGTTCGAAAATACTGTGTTCGTAGCAACATTCAAAAATAAAGGAGTAAATCGCTTTTGAATAAAGCCAAGTGTATAATTATATACTTATACTCGTAACTGTATGTGGTTTGTGTTCGTTTCTGAGCTTTGGTAATGTTAATTTACAGATCTTAAATATATTTCACCCTTTGAACACAAGGCCTTACGTGAATTCGTTCTCTAACTACGATAATTTCAATAAAAGACTCTAAATTTAGAAACCTTAGTGAAGAATGAATACCTCTAAATATTTCCTTAATAACAAACACAAAGTTCCGAATATAGATCAGTTCCAATAAGTGCTGTTAGTCAGTGTAATAATCAGTGAATTATTTCGAGTCGCGGTCGGTGACTAACTGCTGATGTTGTGCTTAAAGTTGGTGAACAATGGTGAGGTGGCCTCGGGGGCCCGGGCCTAATATGTAGTGTGGATATTTAGCAATAGAACTGGAGTATTTAAGAAGGAAAATGGTTCATGTGTAGTTTTGGATGTAAGGTCTTATGTATCAGAGTAACTACAATCTGTTTCATACAGGGTGGCATCGACGCGCAAACTGTAACCGGGAATTCAGCACATGATTTTAAGACATTTTAGGTCGTTTACCTATATGCTGATATAAACGATCTAAAATGTCTACTCTAAGAGATATGTAAAAAAAAATCAGCTGTTTCATATAAAAGTGATCAAAATATCTACGACCTACGCGGTCAAAATGTATGGAATAGCAATAAAAAAAAATATCTACGATACATTTCAACGCACGGGGTTCAGAATCATGTACTGTATCCATTTCCATGATACCTGACAGGTTGCGCGTCGATGTCCATGACAGCTTGTATATTATAATAATAGTACGAAATCAAAACTGTACAGAGAATATTTTTGAAAAAAAAAGTCTTCTTTCTTCGCAAGTGCTATTGGGAACTGTAAGAGTTCCTGAACAGTAGCAACGGTTCAGTCCAACGCGCAATTATATAGCTATCCATAATTAATTAATTTGAAAGAGTGTCCATGGAGTTTCTTGCCCGTTCTTCTCCATAGGTACCTACTACGCTTTGGAATGGGCAACTAGCTTCATCTTTCTGACTGATCGACCCCTTGACAATTCAAAAGTGCCTGTAATTGGTTTATTTGCAATAAATGCTTTGAGTTTGACAATGCATTTACACGTGCCAATAAAACTATGTTTCTTAAATTGGAGAGAGACGGAGACTTGGTATGTCAGGAGACACAACTTCTCATAAATTTTAAAGTAGACATCATTTGAAATTCTGATTTATGTCTACCTTTCAAGTTGTCAAATGTAAAATAAAATAAATATTTAAACTGCATCACATACATTTTTAACGTTAATACAGGTTGAATTGCGAATGACGTGTTGATTGTTCCATGCCTCATAAAGAAACACGTCCAAAATGGAATTTATTAATACATCCCGGTTGATATCCTGCTGGTCTATTCTGTAGAAATCTCATCGTGAAAACTTAGGTGAAGTGAAATTGCAATTACCTGTCAATCCGCCTGACGGTACTGGAATTGACACTATTGTCAGCTCACTTCATCTACAGAATAGATCGGCTGATGCGAGAGATTGACAGCTCACTTCACCTAAAGTTTCACGGTGAGATTTATACAGAATAGATAGTATTAGCTGGCATCTAATGATTTATACTAATGTACCACAAGGAGCAAATGCGCTAAAGAATGAACTGGATCGTCATCATTACGCGATTTACGATCTAAAGACCTCTCAATTTCTGGATCACCTGGGCTCATAGTCCAGAGTCGCGAAGAACATTATTGTTCACACCATTAGCTGCCTAGCCTTTCCGAACTATGTTGGGGTCGGCTTCCAGACTCGCTGGATGCAGCTGAATACCAGTATATCACATGGAGCGACTGCCTGATGTGCTTATTTATACCATGTATGCGTGAGACTATTCTGGTAAAGAACTGATCTGACCATCAAAAACTAATCTCCATCTTTTCTCTCTCTTCCACAGTACGGCAGCGATGAATTCGGGCACGATTCGCCATCGCGATACGCGTCCCCCAAGGGCGCTGGCGCCGGCGCCCCCTACCAGGAGGCGTACTACGCTGGCGGGGAGTGGGGCGCGCCCTACTACCAGCCGCCACCAGCCTACCAGCACGACCCCTATGCTACGTCGCCAGGTAAGACCCCATACTCCTTGCAGTAGGCTGACTTAATCCACTGGGACGGGGCACGGGGCATCAACAATTTCCGAACGAGATAGATAGATATTCCGAGAGAGATAGACTGCATCAGACAAACTATAGTATATTAAACGTATTGACGTTTTCTGATGAAACTCATAAAAAGAAGATTTAGATAATGAACTTTCCTGCTAAACAATACCCACAAAAGAGGAAGATCAGCAACATGAGGGACTTGTGGCTAAGTTATAACAGCCGCACGGGTCGATCCACCAGGTTAAGCTACGTTTGCCGCGGTTGGATATGCGACCATATTTACATACCAAGACCCCTCCATGCCTCGGAAAGGACGTTAAGCCGTTGGTCCCGGCTGTCATTCGTGGTCAGAAGCCCGAAAGTCTGATAACCGCCAGTCCTAGGGGTTTCGTATTACCCAGTAACTGCATTGTGAAGGTCAGATAGGCAGTCGCTCCATGTAAAATACTCGTACTCAGCAGGCAGATGATGATAGGAAGATCAGCAACTCGGAAGTCCCACCCGCTGTTTCTGACTAAGTATCGAAAAGTTGCATTTTGTGATAGGATAATGCCTTCGCAAAGATAGCTACGAACGATAAACGGGAAACAAAGCCTACTCAAGAACTAGGAAAGCAGATGACCCGCGTTGCTTGAAACCCAAAAGACTACTGATAAGCCAAATTTCTATTGCATCAACTCCCGTTTTGCGAACCAAGCCCGAGGTTTAGAGAAACCAGAGCCAAACTGTCCCAACATCCATGTACAGTCTCTTCTACCACATCTAACCATCCCTCCCCAATGTTCCAGGTATAGCGGGCGCTCCGGTGGGCGAGGCGGGGGGCGGCGGGGCGGAGCTCCCCTTGCCGCCGATGTCCTCGTTCAGAGCCGCGGCGCCGCACCACTCGCCCACAGACCCCATGCTGGTCGCCAAACCGCCGTTACAACCTGTAAGTGTACTGCCTTTCTTGAACTCATTAATTCTAGCAAGTGTCCTGGTATTTTTGTGAAGAAATCTTTTGGGGCTAAAGTTAGCTTTTTAGATGAAATCTTTTCTAGATCTCTGCTTAGTTCGATAAACTAGCTGCAAGAACAGTTGATGTCTTCACTTAAAATCAAGTATCTGTCCTTAAAGGCCAGTTACAGATGTTTGATCACTTTAAACTTTCAGTGATTATTTCTAACATCTAAGCTGAACAAGAATACAAGATGTAAGCAAGTTCAAAAAATATGGATGTCACGTGGTCAACTTTGAACGTTAATATCTCGGACACGTGACACTTGACGAGGTTTGGTCTTATTATATTTTTGATATAGGTTTGATGCGTGGCCGCCATTTCGAAAAAAAAAAACAAACTGGCGCGACAGTAGGTATGCCTGTCTCCATATAAAAATCTTCAATCCCCTTTGACACTTCTTTAGTAGTGTGTCTTCAAAAAAGATTTCTATTTCAATACATCTGGGCAGTGTCAGAAAAAGCTTCTGAAACTGAGTTGCCTTTAAGAATTCAGCAGCAAATCTGCGATACATCTTTCGTTGCCAACACAAGCAACAGCTTGAAAAGGACTTGAGTCATGTATATTGCTCGAGTCGCTCGTCAAAACTCCTCAACATAGTTGCCAACTGGTTCCTCCCGTCTTAAATTTTCTCTTTCCTACAGATGTACGGCGGCTCAGCCAGCACGCCGGGCGTGGTGGCGGCCGAGGCCGGCAGCCTGTCGTCGTACGGCTCGTCGCCCTCCACGCCGGTGCACTCGCCGCCGCCGCTGCACGCGCGCCTCTACCCGCCGCTCAAGCACCACCACCACAACGCACAGGTACGACGCAATAGCAGCAGTACAGTTCCTTCACAAAGAAACAGCTATGAGAAACCAGAGATGCTAAGAGGTATGGTGGTAGTACTTACCACCACCATACCTCATCATGATTTCAGCGTTGCTGTAATCAGGTTTCTGGCATAATTATAGGTACGACACATTTCAGCTTTGTCTATAGAATGGCAATGCATTTGCGATGCCTCTTGTATTCATGATACGTTGATATCATGAATACCTTCATGTTAGATGGAAGACCGTAGTCTTCGGAGTGTGGCTGGTAGCAGTTCGATGCTAGTAACCGAGGATGGAGTTCAATGCGATTGTAGAAGTCCATTTCCAGCAGCGAGGGTCACAAAAAAGGACTAATCGAGCTTCTTGGACAACTGTACCTGCATTTTCGGGAAGAAATACTCTGCAAATTAACTTGTAATTTATTTATTGATATGACACTTTGGGCGAATTTCCCCAATAAAACTGAACGCGATCAATACATCTAAACTGCGTTCAAAAGCTGTCAGTTTCATTATTGTTGTGGAATATTGACACTGACAGATCTTGAACGCGGGAAACTGCTCTACTGTAAAAAAGCAACTCTGCGTATAATTACTTACGAGAGCTTTATGATTCTTTCATAGATCACGAACTAATGTACCTTCCCCCCCACTTTTCCAGCAATCAAACTGGGTGTCGTCGGGCGTGTCGTCGCCGCCCTCCGCGGCCACGCCGCACGCGCTGGCGCCGGCCCCCGTGCTGCCCAACGGCCACCACGCGCCCATGCCGGTGTTCCAGGCCAACAACATGGTGAGTGGCGGGCGGGCTGTCTGTGCTACTATAGTGGCTGGAGTAGGGTGTGGCTTGTGGTGGGGATGTGACTTTAACAGATTTATATTAGTAGTATGCAGTGTGTTATGTTTAGTGGACAAAAATGTTATTTGATCTTTTTTATTTAAAGTTTTCTGTGTGATTAGGTGAGATAAATTTATTTAGTGTCACTCTTAGAGTCTATAAGTTAGCAGTATACCATTCTAAAAATAGTAGCTGAAACGAAAATTTCAAAAGAAGCTGTCAAAATGTTAAAGAAAGAAAGAAAAAGTATTTATTGCGACTAGTACAGGAAGATCACAAATTAAACACAGTCAAAAATAAAAAACCAAATTATATATTTTTTTAAAGTAACAAAAAGAAAAATGTTAGAGAAAGTCCTATACGAGGCCAAAAGGCTCCTATCTCAGCATCGTCATAATCAGCCTAAAATGTTCCCACTGCTGGGACACAGGCCCCCTCTTTTCGAGAGGAAGTGGGCTATAATCTACCCAGTGCGGGTTGGTAGATGTCACATGTCTTCGAAATCAGTGTCCTCAGTATGAAGCTACAACATTTAAAAATTAATGTTGCAGCGCTGGTATTGTGATGATGGTCTTCTGTTGCTGTCATCTGAATTTCAACGATTTATCTTCATAAGAAAATAAACTCTTAGCAGTTATCAAACATCACCTAACATCTGATGGTCTTAACTGAAATAATCGAAGTTATACATGAAAGTAGACATCGAAACCTAATCAGTAGAAATGGACATGAGTTACCTTGGGTAACCTGGAAGTCTTTAAACAGACTCCGGACCCAGGTTGACCGAAGCAAGGAAAACCCGTTCAGGTGGACATTCATAGACGACTCCGCCTTGGAGTGTAAATGTGGTACTGTTCCACAAACGATGGGACACTTAATATCGTGTCCTGCGTGTCCTGTCAGCTGTACGTTACAGGAACTGATGGACGCTGGTGATGGCGCCAAACAAGTAGCCGAATTCTGGGCTGAGTCCGTTCAGATTTCTATCTACACGCTAAGAAGTAGAAATGATAGTATTTTAGACTATTCAGTAATAAATGTAGCATATGTATCGTGGGCGTAGTATCTAGAAAATGTAATTCCCACATACTGGGATTATAGACAATCTCTAAATTGTAGTAAGAATCTAGTACATCATAGCTAAAGTTCACATCGCCACCACAAAGTCCCCTCACAATGTAAATACAACGTCTGAATCGAAACTAATTTGATACATTTGCTTGTACAATGTTTAGCCAGCATTTTACACTAGCCCCGCGAAAACGATGGAGCTGAAGGAAGTACGACAAGTATTATATCTTAATTATAAAGCTTATAGACATTGCAATGTGACCCTTATTTGTTAAATAATTGGGAAGTCATCTCCCTTAGTGTCTGTTCCAAAAGTATGTGACAAAAATGTAAACAAATGCATCAGAAAACGTTCACGTGGATGCCAATTTGTACTGACACAAGTCTGTTGACGAATCACTAACCTCACGCCCGCGCTGCTACCTCAGGCAATGTCTCAGTTAGTTAGCGGATGGCCTATAGATTCGGTTGGTTCAATATTCATGTATCTTTATATAATTAAGATATTTTATTGAGGGCTATTGCAGATTGGGTCAATTGGAATGTCTGTATGCTTACAAAGCAAATGTTGAAAATTAGTAATTTTGTTTAATTGGGACATAGTCCATATTATTACCAAAATATTTTATTTTATAAGCATGTCCCCTTTCCGCATGGATGTACATATTATTAACTAATTTTACGATTTTCTCAATAATTTTGATGTTTGAATTGTTTTTCTTTATTTTTTTTCGATGAATAATTGATGCTTTGGATTTTCTTTTCTTTTTGTGTTCTAAATTAATATTTTTTTCTAAATGTAATACGAACTTTATTAAAATGTGAATATTATTACATTAAAACGAGCTTTTAACAAATTCAATATTGTTACTTAAAAGCAATTTAAATTATAAATAAGAAAGGCTAATTTCAATAAAATTCAGTCAAGTAACAATAATTGGGGTTGCCACTCAAAAAAAAGCATAAACTATTGCCCGCCGAATAAATGAAAACAATGACAGTACCTACATTAGTAATCAGTTCGTATTACATTTTCTGTGTACATTTTTTTTTGTGTTTTATGTTGTGTTTAATAAGCGAGAAGTGAGGACTCGTGCCATAGACTTATTTATGTTTTTAGTACTAGTGATGTGTAGTTTTGTAGTTTTTATAAAAAAAAATAGTTGCATTGGTAGATTTTTGTCCATTGGCTGATGAATAAATAGTTTTGTAACTTTTAGAGACATCAATGCAATACGGTTTGTAAATATAATAATTTAATTTCAGTTTTTTTTTTCATTCTTCCTAAATCGCGAATTATGTTAAAATAAACAAGTTAAAATGCATATTCTCAGTTCATTTTCAAATATACCAGAAACAGCAACTTTTCGGGCTACAAATCTGTTCCTCATGTTTCTCTTCATAACTGTTTCCTACCGTAATATAAATAACATATACATATCGTCATTAACCGCGTCATTCAAAGCAGTAACGTAAAACGCATCTTTTAATACCGTAAACAACGCCTTTCCATTTCGTAAACCGCATCCTCCAATGCTGTGCCGTAAAACGCGTCTTTCCACGTCACAAACGCGTCGTTCCATGTCACAAACGCGTCGTTCCACGTCACAAACGCGTCGATCCACGTCACAAACGTGTTGTTCCACGTCACAAACGCGTCATTCCACGCTACAAACCCGTTGTTCCACGTCACAAACGCGTCTTTCCACGCCACAAACTCGTCGTTCCACGTCACAAACGCGTCGTTTCACGTGACAAACGCGTCTTTCCACCCCTCACGTCTATGCGCGTCCCCGCTGCTCGCTGTAACGCTCGCTTGGTTAGGGTGCTCCGGCCGAGCAGCGCCAGCTCGACGAGGCGATGGTGTTCCTGAGGGATCACTCCGACTGTGTGAGTATGACGACACTTTGTATTGGGGGTTGTATGCTGTTTATATTATGTTGGAAGAAATCTATCATCGACCACATCATGCTTACCGTCAGATAGTGGTCAAACGAAAGCCTATCAAAAATTTATAAATCTACAGTGCGGCAAGGACAACGACGCGCAACCTCACACCACACCACAACGGATTCAGTACCCGATTCTAGAATGTTAGAAATCCTGCGTAGACTTGTTAGAAGAAAAAAAAATTGCTCTTCCATACATTTTGACCGCGTAGGTATTGCAGTTCTGTAGGAAACGGCAGATATTTTTTTAATAACCGACGAAATTTGAGTCGGGTTTCGGAATCATGTACTGAATTCATGGTAACAGGTTGCGCGGCGATTTCCCGGCCCCTGTATGTTTGAAAGTGATAGGGGTTTGAGAGTTTCTCAATTCATTTTTGTTGAGTTTAAATTTTATTGGGGATTCATTTAAAAGTTCTCGAACTTGAAAATTGCTGGCACAAATCAAAGTCGAAGTATTTTATTTGTTGAACACAGGTAATGAATGGGGCATGGTATAAATAATTGCGTTGTATCACTATGTTTTTCCTTGGCGTACAAATTAGGCGTAAGAAACTACAAACTAAACAAAACTGTTTCAAACAAGTAACGTCGTAAACAAGATAGAATAACAAGTGGATCGGACATTTTTTATTTTATGCTTCTATCATCTAAAAACTCATTGAGAGAGTAGTAAGCCATCAAACATCGCATTTTTAACCTTTTAAATATTTACAGCATATAAACTCCAGGTTTTTTTGTATATTAATAATGTTTAGTGTTATTGTCTACTTATAAAAAAAAGGTCTCATCATCACCTGCCTGCCTTTTCCCAACTATGTTGGGGTCGGCTTCTAGTCTAACCGGATGCAGCTAAAAACCAATATTTAAAAAAAAAAAAAAGTTTATGCTAAAATAAATATAAGAATTAGGGCTGATTCTTCAATAGTCCGGTAACTTTTATCTGAAGAATAAATGTGACAGTTTGACATTATTATCTATATCATATTACAAAAGTTGTAAAACCGTAACATTTATTCTTCAGAATTTATCTGACAATTGAAAAATCAGCCCAATTAAATTAAAAAAATACGACGTTTTTCTCTTACAAAAATACAATGTGCAATCTGCAGCCACTCACTTGTGGAGGGAGTTTCCTTATCTTTTGTGAATGAATATATGATGACGGTAACACTAGGTATTATATTGTAAATACGTATGTATGTTATGACGTTATGTGGCATGGTTTTAAGCTGTATGTTCCTTTATTTGCGTTTGTTTGTGATCCTT
This sequence comes from Apamea crenata, assembly GCA_949629185.1. Taxonomy (NCBI): domain Eukaryota; kingdom Metazoa; phylum Arthropoda; class Insecta; order Lepidoptera; family Noctuidae; genus Apamea; species Apamea crenata. Next base: position 10,265,932 of record OX451379.1, on the reverse strand, counting down.
TTGTTCTTAATTTTATATTATATCCTACAGTCCGGCCGTCGAGTTAGTGTATTCCTGACACCTGTTAGTGCGACAATTCTAGTAAATAATAAAGATCAAATTCGCAAAACACGTATTAGTCTGTATGAAACTGTTACTTTAAGAACGCAGTCCCTCGACGGCTGCACTGTAATTAAATATTTACAAAATTTTGTACAAAAATAATTCTTCTAAAAGTATAAATGGTTCTTAAAATGTCAAGGATTGATAATTTCTTGAATTTCATGGGATCTATCATTTTTAATCCCTTATTTAATTACAATCTTTGCAACTTTTTTTGATAACAACTGGTATCTTATAGCTTGCTATACTATTCGTCCGTTTTCAATAACACTACACGACACCTAAACACAGGTTAACCAAACTCTGCATACGTGATGGGTACCGCATTCTAATTGCGTAACACGCTAATCCATTCAATACAATATAAATATCTTTATTTCCCAAAAATACAGATAATTGTATTTTAAGTTAACAATTTTTGAATTTATGAATCAATTGCTTCATATCTTCGAACATTTGTCTGCTCAACAACGTACATAACGCAATGAATGTTGTTGAACTGTCAAAATGAAAGCCATCGCTTCTGTTAGTGTGTAAGGCAATCAGGGTGCTGGTCTTGCCGTGTTAGTGAAAATGGGCTAGTCTTTCATAAGTATGCTTAAAAGATATATTGAGTAACGTAATCCCCGGCGCAGGGCGCGCGCATGGAGGAGCGGCTGGACGACGCCATCAACGTGCTGCGCAACCATGCGGAGGCGCCCGAGCTGTACCCGCAGGACCTGCACCACCCGCACCAGGCGCCGCCCGGTAAGCCTAGCCATATATATCTTCACGAAATATTGGTAACATGTGAAAAAAAACGGATAAAACGGATTTTATTCACTTAATCATCATCTGCCTTGCCTTTTCCCAACCATGTTGGGGTCGGCTTCCAGTCTAACCGGATGCAGCTGAATACCAGCATTTTACATGGAGCGACCGTCCGTATCGTCCTCCTGTTTTGTTACTAAAACATAAGTGGTGAAGTATGGGTGTCCTAGTAATAGTCCTCGAACCGTTTAGTCCTAGTTATTATAAAAAAAAACGCGCCCGACAGAAGTGATTACTTAAACTAATCTATGGTATATGTCTGTCGCACACTAAACACTGAGTAGAGAGAGGGAAGCGTCTGTCCGCAATACGACTAGCGCTGTGGGTTAGAGGAAGAGCCTGCCGTATGCGTAAGAGAAAGGGAAGCTAGACAGACTGGCGCCGTAACGCGTTACGTTACGAAGCGGTTTACCCTCTCATAAGAAGTTATCACTTCAAAAAGGGGCGCTGATCCTTTCAGGAAATGCTTAAAAAGGTGTTCCTTGAATTTTGACCGCGTAGGTATAGCACTTTTCTATGAAACTGCAGATTTTATTTTTGATAACCGACGAAGAATGTCCACGGTAGGGGGGGATCTAGAATCATGTGCCGTAGTCTCACCCGCCGCAGTAGATGTTTCTTTCACACCAAAAAAAAAAAAATATTTTCAGTTTTCTAAAATCTATTCTTAGAGCCACTACGAATGCGAATGTTTTTATTTTATTGATGATTGGGCCTGTCCTTGACCTCGTTCTCGCCTGATGGAAAGCAATGGATGAGGTCTACAATGGAACGAGCGTGCCCAGAAGATGCCTGTTCACTCTTGCTTTGAAGGCAGACGGGTTACATTTGGAAGGGAACACAGATGCTGGCAACGAGTTCCACACTTTGGCTGTGCGCATAATAAATGTGGAGGTGAAGCGCAGAGAAGTGTGGTGTTTCAATTTAATTGGTGTATATTTGATTACTGATCAGACTAATGTTGATTCCAGTCCCGCGACTGAGCGGCGCGGGCCCGCTGTCGGCGCTGCACGCGGAGCCGCCCATCAAGATGGAGCGCCACGTGCTGCCCAACACCAGTCAGTATTCCACTTTAACACATACATACCTAATCAGCCTATAATGTTTCCACTGCTGGGATATAGGTCTCCTCTTAGTGAGAGGGATTGGGCCATAATCCACCACTTGGGACCAGTACGGGTTGGCCGCCATGGCCGAAATACGGGCTAAATAAACGTTTTACCTATCTATCTCACTCATGACCCTGTTTGTATTTCCAGAGAAACGCAAAGAGCCCCCGGACTCAGGCGTGGAATCAAAGCCGTCCTCGTCAGGCTCGGCCGACGCGCTCGCAAACAAGCCGCCCAACTCCAAGCGCTCCAGGCGATAGTGAGTCTTATTGTCATGTTATTAAATGCTTTATTTGTCTATACTTTTGAGGAGTTAAGGACGAAAGTGGCTTAACTGTAGTGGACTTTAAACGGAAAACAATTTGACTTAAAAAATCCTTTAAAATATATCGAGGCGCCTTTTGATGATTTCATCGCTATACAGGGTCAAATTCAATTAGCTAGCGAAACTCTGCAGACATGATGGGTATCGATATAAAATATTAAATATTTGATGTTTTTGGGGGGGTCAATGACCGCTAGTAGTGTTGTTACTTGAAGTATGAGTTGAGAAAACCTGCTTTCACATTAAAAAAAAGTTTTTTAAACGAATGTTTCAACTGACAGTAACTGCGGTCAACGACCCCACAAAAAAAGTCATCAAATGTTATCATGTTAAGATATCGATACTCATATCGTCTACTGAGTTTTGCTAGCTAATTTAATTTGAACCTGTTGATCAGAATATGTTCTGTTCAGTTAATCAATTGAAATCATAACTATAGTTTAACCACTTTTACACCTTAACGTTGAAAAATGACCCCTGAAAATAAAACTATTAAATAATAGGAGAGATATTTCCTCAATCCATACAGAAAAAATATTAATGCAGTACAATTTTGCTATAAAATGTTTTCTCAACTGAAAATTATCCTTAAAATAATAAACATTTAGTTTAAAATTGTTATTATTACTACGTGTTGGTTTCGAAATTCAAATCTTACGTTTTTTTGCAATTTGTAGGTGCTATCAATCACAATTTGAATCATTTTGAAGCATATTGCTAATCCATTGCTTCATATGATCGGAAGATTTGTCCGCTCAACAAAGTAAATAACGCAATGAATGTTGTTGAACTGTCAAAATTAAAGCCATTAGTACTGTTAGTGTATTACACAATTACTTCACTGGTTGTATATTGATCTGAATATGATTCACGGCCGTAACAAATATTTATAAAAATCATCAGTATTCAATACATCTCTCTAAGTTCATATTACGCTACTGAATGACTATTTCATGCAATCATGACATTTGAGGCCAATTCTAACTCAAGGAGTTGTATTGTTGATTCTAATGATTATAATTTTCTAAATTCATATTTGTTACGGTTGCGAATCATATGTTAATTAACATACAACTTAACACTGACCTGTAAATGGCAAAAAACGTAAGAAAATTTCAATTTCGCGGGCTACCATGACGCTTCTCAAAACTGTAATTTAAGAACTCAATGTTCAAATTAGTCGATTCAATCCACACCGCACATCCCAGTTTTAATTGGCATAATAAGTGATTGCTCCCAAAGCTCCAGCAACCCCGCCATGCCGAGCTGCTCGTCGGCCGACGAGGACGACCTCGACCCCGACACCAAGGCGGCGCGCGAGAGAGAGAGGCGGCAAGCCAACAATGTTAGAGAGAGGTGCGGGACAGCTCGAGGGAACTGTGTTGTCAGTTTATATGGGAGCTTACCCCTCTGGGGTGGCCCTTGATATCTTTGGCTTATGTGATAAAAAAAAGGAAGGGGATCAGTATTTTACATGGAGAGACTGCCTATCTGACCTCCACAAACCAGTAACTGGGTAACACGACACCGCTTGGTAAGACTGGTTGTCAGACTTTCGGGCTACTGACGACCCGGAACGACTTTCAAAGATCTACAAATGAAGTTTCCCTCTATCATGCAAAAATTAATAATGACTTAAAATTGAAAGTTTAATGTGATTGGGGTGAGCTTCTATGTAAATTGACAACACAATCATCTCTTATTTTTATAATAATATACTTTACCAAAATATCAGTTCCAAAAGAGACAATTAGAAATTTTCCTGAAAAATAAAGGGGATTGAAGATTATTATATGGAGCCTGGCATACAGTACTGTCGCGCCATATTGTTATTTTTTTTTTTTCGAAATTTCGGCCGCTTATGATACCTATACAGGGTGTCAGGAGAACGCTTCCGAAGCCAGAACGTAGATTATATACAACCTTTATGCAAACGGATACCACTAACCTTTCGCCTGAAATTGATTATTTTCGCGCGTCACGTGGACTTGGGGTCGTCAGCCGCACAGCTGTCGGCGAGCGCGCGCGCACTTTGAACTTGAGGTCACGCGCAAGCGTCAGATGATATTTATTTACGAATACATTGCTTGTTAGAGTTGTAAAGAAAAAAAATGTGTTTAATAGCAAATAATGGTTTAATTTAACTGTTCTCACAGCATAGTGTACGAAAAATGCTAAAAAAAATAGGTAAAATTGTCATTTTTTTTTCTCATTTTTTTATGGTATCTTATCGAGAATCAGTAGCCCTATCACCTGTCTTCGTTTTCGGAAGCGTTTCCCTGCCACCCTGTATAGGAAAATATAATAGGGTTTGGTCCTATTATATTTTCCGTTTGCATTGATGTCAACAATCGATTTATATCAGGATTCATGCGTGGCCGCCATTTTGAAAAAAGAAAAACAGGTAAGTAGTTATGCGTGGCTCAATATAAAAATCCTCAATTGATTCTCTCTGTTATTTTATCTCTTTTGGAACTGATTTCTTCTGGTATTTGTAAGACAGATATATTGGCACTTGCAAAGGTGTTGCTTTTAAAAAATATTTTTGTTTTTCTTGTCCGCACATGCCATTGTATTTGTCTTTGTATTTTCTCTGGAATACAGATTCACGCTAAGCTAAGCTCACCATGGTAAACGTCATCGTGATTTTCTTCGGTTTCCTTCACTTTTATCATTTCTTTTGTCTTTGTCCTTGTTTTTATTACATTTTATTTGGATATTTTACCGTCTGTCCACTGTTTACCATGGTCCATTGTCGGAAACATCTGGTTTTCACGACCCCTAGCACGTCAAGAAATATACAGTCTGGCAGAGAAATCGACGCGTAACCTGTTTCCCTGGATTCAGTACATGATTCTGAACCCTCCTGCTTTGCTTCTGCATTGAAATTCACCGTCGGTTATTAAAAAAAAAAAAGCTGTTCCATACATTTTGACTGCGTAGGTTTGGAGGTATGAGGAACAGTGTGTAAAGCTCATTCATCCTCCATAGATAAGGGAGGATCCTCCAACCAGACGGGTGTTGTGTCTGGCGGGCAACTGCCCGTCGGGTTGGAGGATCCTCCCTTTTCTATGGAGGATGAGTGAACTTTACACCCTGTTCCCCATACCTCCTAAGTGGTGACCCCGATGTTATTTCGGTGCTGCGTTGACTTGTCTACTCGCTACATAATTATGTAGGTATTGCACTTTTCTATGAAACAAGAGATTTTTTTTTTATAACCGACGAAAAACTTTTACGCTTCGTCGTGTACGCTACGAGCACGCTAGGGGGTCTAGGATCACGTGCTGAATTCATGGTTACAGTTTGCGCGTCGATGTCCCTGCCACCCTGTATAGTTTAGTCAATTTAATGTCGAGACAGGATGGTGGACAAAATATCCCTATCTCCTTACGACCAGATATTTCCGCCATCCCACTATTACATATCTCACGGTATATATTATATAATCTGTACATAATATACTAACACTGTGTTATAGTTTCAGCGCACGCCATTCTAACAGGGTCACAGTGTGTACAATGTCCTCTATTTTATGCCTTATAGTCTTTGAAATAAAACTCATTTCTGTGTGGCACTCCTAGGTAGGCGGATGGGGTAAGTCGTAGAACAAACTTATATAAATTGGAATAAAGTGTAATTTGTCTGCAGAAATTTCTTTGAATACTGACTAACTAATAACTGTGCCGTAGTTTTCTAGTTGTTCAGAATCAATAGATTTTCTAAGCAAACTATTGGTTTTGTTATTTTAGGTTCTGCAATGAAAAACGAATACGAAAAAAAGGAAATCTTACTTTGCTTTAAATCTCGGTTCAATGCTATGCTTGAGCTAGCCTCGGCGAAGGAAAATAATAAATCGAAATACGAGATGCAAAAAAATTATTATCAATATATATTTTTTTCCGTTAACCTATGTTCCGACAAAGATCTCCGCCATATTTTTTCAATGGCAATTGTTGAAGTCAGACAAAAACTATTTGATAATGAAAAAATAAACTACACTCGAGGGTCCAAATCATAACTCATTATCATCTTCTATCGTTAAGGAACCTTGGAGTCATATTAACAAATCATTAAATCATACGCTTATTAATAAACGGCTGTAGGGTATCATCAGCTTGGACACTTGACAAAGGCACTTGAGCTTTTATGCGTACGCGCACTTTTTTATATCATTTGAGTGTATGAGTTTAAGAAAGCTTTTTCACGTATATTACGCATTAGTTTATCACCCGACTAACTGTCTCATTTCTTGGCGATTTAAACAATTCAAAGTCAGATGCTTAGAAATAGCTGCCTGCAACCCTCATAAAGTCTTTTCAAATATTTGTTTCCAATGTAGTGTGTATGCTCCCGAGCAACGCGTCGACGACAGAGGCAACTGCAACCGTCGACGAGTGCACACTAAATTGGAAACAAAGATTTATGTTAAAAAAAAACACCTATGTTCTTTCCATTTGAATGAATATCAACTTTATGCCAGTGTAAATTAAGTTGATTTCAAAATGAGTACTAGTACCGAAAAAGTCTTAAAAATATTTGAAATAGTTGCACAAATTGAAATTAACGTTTGGCTATTAAAGTAGAAATACATATTTGTGTACATGTTTGGAAACTAAATTACTAACGCAGGTTAGTTCATCAACGTCTGCAAATAACCACTAAATGAAAGCCAAGACGCTTTTAATGCCAACACACACTGCATAATTATCACAACTTAAAAAAAAAACAACACAAAGCTCAAGTGCATCCGCCACACTAGATATAGCCACGCTAGTTGTAAGAACAGGGTCGGCAGATCTCTCTCGCGCGCCGCCTTCGTCGACGGGAACAATGGCAGGTTATGTTTCTTTTATTAATAAGTTATTTTATGATTGAGGCCTGGTTTCTAGACTTTGGTTGGAGACGTTGAAAAAAGTACCTTACCTCCTTTGAATTAAAATCCTTTTTTTTATTCTTCACTTGTTTAAATCAATCAAGCATTTTTCTCAAATAGAACTAGTCTCTTAATCTAGTGTCTTGCCCGTTCTCCATTTTATCATTTTTTTTTACCAAAACAAAGTTGACTCTTGATTTTCCACCACACTTCACTTCCTCTTTCTAATGCACTACTGCTGCACAAAGTTTAAATAAATGACCGACGCACTTCTTCAAATATGAATAGTAGACACCGTGGCTATCCAAATATAAACTCAAAAAAAGCTAACGCGAAGTTCATTTTTGCTAAATCTAATTCTTTAGCCAGAAAGACCCTTCTCTTCCCGATTTTTGCCTAAAATCTGCCCCAATTTTCAAATCATAATACCCACAAAGGAGATTGAAGGTTTTTATATGGAGCCTGGCATACCTACCTACTGTCGCGCCATTTTGTTTTTTTTTTTTCAAAATGGTGACCACGCATGATACTTATATAAATCGATTGTCGACATCGTATCGATTTATTTTTTTATATAGGTGCCAAGGGAGGCCGCCATTAAAAAAAAAAAAACAAAATAACGGACAGATAGGTATGCCATGGACCTTCAAAGCCCTTTCAAAGTCTCCAACCACTAGCATATCAAAACAAATAATATCTCCTGATTTAACCCATACCTTTGGGCACCAGCTGTTCGTCAGCGGACGAAGGAGACGACGAGGCCGACCCACACGCGAAGGCGATGCGTGAGAAAGAGAGGCGGCAGGCCAACAACGCGAGGGAGAGGTAAGAGAGAGGGAGACGAGAATAGGACAGTATAAAACACATTGGCCGGTATAAAGTGCCCCCTGGATGGTGGCGAGAGAAACTAACGCTCATACAGAGGAGAAAAAAAGGACAATATGTTATGCACTGAGTTATGTGTGCTTGTGATCACGACATCCCAACGCACATAAACCAATCTACCTGTGTTCACTGTATCATTAATTTACTGTACAGTATTTTTAGTAGTTTGTACATTTGGTAAACACAAGTAAAGCTCGTGTCGCTTCTTGAGATAACAATACCGTATCTTAAAATATGAGTTTACGAAATGACTGATCAAACCGCAGACAAGGTTTATCTTGTGGCTATTCCACTTTGAATTACTTCTGATTTTAAACAGACAATAAACCATATTTATTTCAGGAATTATACACACTGTGACCCGAAAATAAGTTATCATGCTTTTTAATTAATATCCAATTGTTTTGCACGAAAACGATTTATAGTATGTACTATCGGCACAACCTATATCTGACCATTTTGAAAACAAAATCCCGTGCACATGATGACCACAGCTGCGTCCGTAAGTAAAATCAAAGAGGATCCTTTTTAGGTCGACTAGTAATATGCGCTGCAAGCAGGAATAGTCCTTACGGTGGTCAGATATAGATTTTGGCGATAGTATGTACTATATAACATAACATCTGCTTCTCTGATCAATTTATAGACTTCGCGTGTACATCGAATTGGCATTTAACCAGAGTAAGATTAAGTTAAGATAAACTTGCCTTCAATTCAGGACTTTTTTATATAAAACTTAACTTGGTAAAGAATTAAAAGAGATGCCGCCTCGAATTGCACGCATAGCATGAAAAAGTATGTTACTCTGCGCAATAAGTATAATCAGTTCGTATAACAAATGTAATTTTTCAAACAATCTTCGATCTTCGAGACCATACCTAACATAAATTCAAATTTATGTTTAAAATTGTTGTTATTTCAAGTTACACAAATATCAACTTCATGTTGATGGTAACTAAGTTGATTTCAGAGTGACTATTACCTGCTATAGAAAAAGTTATAAAATAAAATTAAAGCAATTTTTCCATAACTCATATTTTTTTTTACATTTTTGGCAAATAAATCGGGAATGCAGATTAGGCACTTTCTAACCTAAGATGCTCGATTTCACATATGAATAATACTTATTGCGCCAAGCATACACACTGTTTCTAAAACAACATTTAAAAAATAGCTATCAACTTTATCTAACTAAAATTTACCTATTTTCCAGGATAAGAATACGAGATATAAACGAAGCTCTCAAAGAGCTGGGCAGGATGTGTATGACCCACCTAAAGAGTGACAAGCCACAGACCAAGCTCGGCATACTCAACATGGCCGTCGAGGTCATAATGACCCTCGAGCAGCAAGTCAGAGGTGAGTGGACATTAGTGTATCGTGACCAGAGCAGTGGTCGCCCCGACTTACAAGTTTATACCCAGTCAGGTGCTTTACTTTGTGTATTTAATTTCATCACTACTGCTTTCAAAACGGTGAAGGAAAATATCGTGAGGGAACCGGCATGTCCTTGAACCAAAAATTCGAAGACATGTGTTTACGGCCCCACTCCCTCTTACAGCGAGGAGGCCTGTGTCCCAGCAGTGGTGGTATGTGTGTATGACCCATGTGAAGAGCGACAAGGCACAGACCATACTTAATATGGCCATAATGGGTCATATGGGTCATAATGACCCTAGAGCAGCAAGTCAGAGGACGTAAGATATCATCATCTGTCTACCATTTTCCAAACTATGTTGGGGTCGGCTTCCAGTGTACCCGGTGCAGCTGAATACCGACCTCTACAACCCAGTTACTGGGTAACGCGATACGCCTTGGGAAGACTTTCGAGCTTTCTGACTTCCTGTAATTACTGTCAAAGATCTACGAATGACAGCCAGGACCAACGGCTTAACGTGCTTACCGAGGCACGGGAGGGGGGGGTCTCGATATGAATTGGATTGTCACCCATCCACGGACCGATCGCTGGCAACTTAATGAGAAAACTAAACTTGTTTCATCTATAAGACGTTAATAGAGTATAATTCACTGTTAAGAAAGGTAAACACGTGTCTAAAACCCTAATTATTGATTACAGAACGTAACCTAAACCCTAAAGCAGCGTGTCTGAAGCGCCGCGAGGAGGAGAAGGCGGAGGAAGCGCCCAAACTGCTGGCCGCGCCCCTACAGCACTACCAACCCATGCCGGTAAGTACTGTCGACCTACTAAAATGCATCACGGACATATAGTATTTTTATCTCACGAAGCGACGCGCGCGCGCTTTACTTGTGGTAACCAAGTGTACACGCTGTGAATGTGTGCGTGAAGACGAGTAGCGTCAGCACATAACACACACACACTTCCGATTTCGACATTGTTCGGACGGTACCGAGAGCTCCTGCGTTAACACTCACATTCACAGCATGTTTGCACACGTGTAACCACAACTAAAGTGCGGGTCGGTTCGTGAGATATAAACACTGTACCATGAAATGCAAATAGTGACGTCAAAAATAACGGGTTAACAATGTGGCAAGGTTCAATACAACTCGGGTTCGAGACAAAAATCAAAAGTGATCAGCGTTTTCGTAAGTGTGTACAGTCACGAGTAAAAGTATGTATACACTCGGCTTTATTCAAAAGCTATTTACTCCTTTATTTTTTAATGAAATTTAATGTTCTTACGAACATAGCATTTTCGAACTCATAGGCTTATATAATGTGACCTATTTCAACGTTGCATTCGTTATTTCACGAAAAAATCGCAATTGAAAGTTGCCAAGTGTTGACATACTGGTGCTCGTGACTGTACGTGTAGCCGGGCGGCACTTCCCGCCAGGCTGAGGGTTACACGCTGAAGATGCCTCACTGCGATAGCGGGTTCGTTGTCTCGAAGTCGCGGTTTAGCTTGGTACTTCGATGTCACCACCATGTTAAACAAACGTATCCTTCTTATTCTTCGTGTCGCTGGCACGATTGTACTTTAAATGTGGTTTTCCAAAACTTTAGCACTTACACCGCTTCCACGGCATTGTCGGTGGCAGCGCAGTGGTCACTTTGACTGCATGTTTTGGGACACAGAGGGCAGGACAGGAGGTGGAGTATGGGTTGTGACCTAGCTCCACAATCACACCCTACTGCCGTTCCGTCTAGGTAGCCCCACCTTAAACGCATGCTAATAGACACGAACGCACATGCTGAAGGATACCGGCTTTACGTGCTTTCCGAGGCACGGAGGGGTCTTGGTATGTGAAGATGGTCAGGGTCACCTTATCGGTGGTAACTTTACCTGATCGATCGCCTCGTGCGGCTGTTATTACTTAGCCACAAGCCCCTCTCAATTCTCCCATTTTTGCAATTTTTTTTGTGAAATATGTAAGTATATTGAAATACAAAATGATGGCGTTCGTTCCTATTTTGGCGATTATAAGGATTAAAAAAAAATACTTGGACTATTTAGTCATAAAAGACAATTTTCTTACCTTTTTCTCTCTCCGCAGGGCATGGGCCAGTTACCCGGCCAGCCGCCCACGGGCCCGCCACAATAGCGACGCGCCGCGCCCTAGCTACGCACTGCGACATCACATGCGACGGAATAGTTGCGCCACAGTCGCGCCACTGTCGCCCGCCACTGCGAGTTGCGACTTTATGTGTGCAAGGATATTATTTTTTGTTAAAGGTTGCGTGTGTTTGTGAGGGTTTGTTGAGGGATATGGGAGTAACAAATGTTTATGAGAAGATTTTTTTTTACCTTTTTTTTTTGGAAATCGGAAACAAGAAAGGATGTTCTAGGCAGAAATGTGGAGTTAAAATTTTTATTTATTGTGGTTTTTTGTTATTGTGTTAAAAATTGAATATCTATGAAAATTGCAAATTTTTCTGCCTTTGAAGAAAAAATATACAGGTTGATATTTTTTGCCAATATATGGTGAAGTTGCCTGAAGCCAATGATTATGAATTACTGTAAAAAAGATCTGAATCTTGCATGAAATGGGATTGTGCATGACAATCAATATATTTATTAAATTATGGTAACTTTATAAATAACACTCTGTATATTTTTCCCTTAAAATTTTATTTTTCTTCATTTACATTTGTTTCTCGATTTTTTTTACAAAAAAAAAAACTGAAATGAAGAAAATAGCCGATTTTTTGTAAAAAAAATCTTTTTTCGTCAACACTGCTCACATGCACAGCAAACCAAAAAATCGTTGCATTTTATTTTTATTTCTCTTATTATTTTTAATAAAAGCCCGTTGAACGGGAGTGGGACACTGTCTTCCCATCGGAAGAATGCCATAAGTAAAAGTTTACATTTTACTTAATCGTAAGTTTATTTTTATTATAAGTACACACTTTACTAGCAGATTTTTAACGAAAATCAATGTTTTTTTAAGTGCCCAGTGACTGTTGGGCTTGGTGCAGGAAATTACCAATTTTTGACGATTTTTTAGGCTCTCTATTTCCAAAATATTTTAATCCTTTTCAACACTTTTTTACGATTTACGAATGGATCATTCGTCTTTTCTTCTATTTCGGGTGACTTTTGATCTATTTGTATTTAAATAAAAACTTGCCTTTTTAATAAAAATCTTAGATTTTTTTATCTTTTATTACTTTTTTCATCACGAATCATGACAATGTTTTTACTAAAAAACTTCAACTAACGACAGACTTCGGCAGTGACATGACTAAAAATTTTGTATCTTTACCTACCCATCGTATACTCCAGCAACGCTCGAGTCCGCCTTAAACTATGGGTACTAAATACTGCCGCGTGACGTCATCACAACCACGTCATCATAGGTAATTTCCACTCCAAGCTCAACTAAAAACTCCACATCGGACGAGAGTTCCAAAGAATTATTTAAATAAACTAAAAAAAACTACTAAAAAATGGTAACCAGCAGTGCGTAGTGACTTATATTTCGGACTCTGTAGCATATAAGTGTGTATATTGCTAGAATATAGAAATAGTTTTATAAACAAAACATAACATCAGTCGAGCGGGGAGTTTTCTTATGTCTTAGATCCAAAGACATAATCCATGTAAAATATTAACTTAGTATATATGTATAGGTATATGATAGGTAAGAAATGAGAAAAAAATGAAGATATTTTTAATTACGATGTTTTGTTTTTAATTTTTTTCTCTATGTCGCTGCCATAGACACCACTTCACCGCTTTATACTGAGTTTCAGAAGCTAGACAATAAAACTGTATGTTGTTTTGTGATCCTTTCTCATAAACAAGTGGTGTGTATTGTACTTTTTTTTTGTAAATTTGTAGAGAAATGATTTTAAAAAAAATGAAGGTAATGATTGTGCTTGAAATAATTAAATACTTATGAAAATAGTACTTATTGTAATATAAATAATGTTTTTTTTTTAGGAGAAAAAATCTACAAGTTTACAAAAAAATAGTAAAAAAAATGGCTGCTAACTTAAGAAAAGTACTTAAGTGACGCTTTTGTACCAAAACTCCAGTGAATCGTATCGTAGACACTATTTCTGTTTTTTTGACACTATTGCCACTTTATCGCGGTCCGGGAGATCTACGAGTTACGTAGTATTATTTTTTATTATAAATAATAATTTTCTTTTTTAGAATATATTCGGTAGCTATTCGCCTTGAGATCGTAACGTACTTATACATTTTTTGTGAAAGTTTTTTTTGATTATATTTTTTTTGTTTTCACATATTTGTCATTTGCTATTTTTTCTTGGGCGGAGAGGAATAAATGATTGCAAATTACGTAATGAAAATATAGCAAATGACATTCTTTTAATTCCGTTAAAAAGATGTAATGTTTTAAACGTTTTCAGACTTGCGACTGTCATGACTTTGTCTTGCCATTATAAAAGTCGCATTTTGATCGCCTGTCTGTTTGGAATTGAAATATCTTTAGGATAATAATCAAAATAGCGACATCGAAAAGTCAGAATCTATATTTACTGTAAAATATAGAAAACTCTAATTTTATAATATATATTTTTACACAACGCGCACAATATACAAAAAAAAAATCGCCACAGTCGCAAGCCTAAAAATAAAAATCGCATAATTGATTACAACCTGTATATATTTAATTAAAAAAAAATATATTTACCAATTCCGCTCAATGATCTAGATAACAATTCGATTTCTGACAATTATTATGAAACTAAATTATTATTGTTATTATTATCATGACATTATTATTTTTTCGAAACATACTATGACACGTACTGTCAGAGTTGCTGCGGTAATGCGTTTGGTATAGTGTCTTTAGTTGTTTCGACCATCCGAGTCGGGTTTTGGAGATTCTTGAAAGTAATGATGATGGATGACAACGTATTTTTCGTTCAGAGGACCGAGTAATAGAAAAGTATGGAAGAAAAAGACATGTTGCGTCGACCCAAAATAAATTGGGATAAGGCCAGGAGAAAGATGAATGGTGACTTAACTTTGCAACTCTAAAACCTGCACTACACTACTCGCGAAGTTACTTCGACGAAGCACAGGGGGCTGACCACCAGCTCTTAAAGCAGGGCAGAAGTTGAACTGCACTGCTTTTTTGTTCTATGACTAAGTACAAAAAAGCCGGGCAGTTCAACTTCTGCCCTGCTATAAGAGCTGGTGGTCAGCCCCCTGGTCGAAATTGACCGAAGTCAGAAGTGCGATACTACACACTCATGCTAAGAACTACGGGACGCTTTGAGTCCTTTGACTCGGGCGCAAAAACCGACAACGATCGGAAGTCGCCCGAGGAGAACCGAAGTGCATCCGATCTGCATTCTCGTATTCGCTTAACTTCGATTAACTTCACGAGTGGTGTAGTTCAGGCTTAAAAATTGCTAGAAAACGTTTTATAAAGAAGAATTGCAATGGTTTCGGTGAATTTTTTTTTATTTCTCCGTTTTTTGGCAATAAAATAACTTTTTTCTAAGCCGTAAATATCATAAACTTAAAACATGTATTTTTTATTTTTTCCTATTATTCCATATGGGGATATGAACACCAGGATGTTCGTGTAAATACCTGTCATCCATTATCTTACCTTCTAGAATTACATAGTTCAACAAAAATTTTGCATTTGATTCAATGTTAAAATTCGGGAGTTACCACTGTATTCAGATGCAATGTTCTTGTCGAACTACCCGGCTTAAATCTATCCAATTTAGTTGATAGTCTAAATGGTACTCTGTATTATATAGGTTTAAGGTTGATTTCCCCTTGAATCATTGAAGATTATGAATCGTGTATATTTTGAGAAAGCTGTATTTATTATAATTTTCTAAAAACAATTTCTTGAAATTATACATACTTTAAAGTATTTGATTGATTATTTTCTCTATTTTTATTAAATATTTATTTTTATTAAATTATAATGAATATAGCTTTTTAAATAATTGATTATTCCAAACACAATTATGCTTGAATATTATGAAATCAATCACTGAATAATGTCTCGAAAGTTTTTTTAATGCTGGTCATACTAACATACATATTTGACGGCAAAAATATGTTAAAATAATACTCCAAGTATAATAATGGGTAATTTTTGACAACACATCATTTTTATGGCACCATTTCCCATTTTCGTTATTAAATTAAACATAATATTTAGATCCTCTCAATTATCCTTCTGCATAGTACACTCTATTTTTATATAATTAAATTATCTTAATTCATCACGATAGGGAGCAGTGCTAACGGCCGAGACGTCCTACGATGATAGGTTCAAACTCAGGCAGGCGCTTTACTTTGTATAAATTATTTCATCACCACTGCTCTCAAAACGGTGAAAGAAACCATCGTGACGAAACCGGCATGTCCTAGAACCAAAAATTCGATGACATGTGACATCTACCAACCTGCACTACGCCCGTGAGGTGGATTATGGCCCACTCCCTCTCATAGAGAGGAGACCTGGGTTCAAGCAGTGGGAAAATTATAGGCTGATGCACCACGATAGTAATATGTTGTCAAAATTGACCCAAAATGATTTTCATGGAATCTAAATTGACAAGTGATCTAACAGAATTCAAAATATCTTTTTATTAGTATTCTACCTTTAGTTGTAAGACTTACTATCGCCCTTTTAGTTTAGTTTAGTTGATTCCTCTTCCATTTAGCGATAATTAAGTTTTTTTATAATTAATAATTATCTATAATTTGTTGTCTATGCGTACTACTATGTAGGTCTATTTTAGGATTTTTTTAATATGTACGCATTCGCCCTGTAATTTATTCGCAACTGATGCTCAGTACCCTATGAATGGTAAAATTAGACACCGGCTATACTGTCCTGGAGATTGTGTACAAAAAGAGGCTTTTTTGTTATTATTTTTTGTTTTTGTCAATGGCAACCCAGCAGCCTATGTAACATAGAGCATTTGTGTTTTTCTTTTCCTGTTCAAATGCATAGATTAAAATATAACTACAAGAAAGGTCTAATTATAAAAATGAATAATATTAATTAAATATAAATGTGCCATTCATTTTGCTAATTTTGTGTTTTATTTTTACCTGTGTAAATTTATACTAATAATAAAGCTGAAGAGTTTGTTTGTTTGAACGCGCTAATCTCTGGAACTACCAGACGGATTTGAAAAATTGTGGGAAGAGGTACACCACCATCTCAAGACTTCGTAAAGCCCCAAGAACTCTTGCCTCCCAGTTGCGAAGTGCAGTGGCACATTTAGAAAGCACTGAAACGATTGCGTACCCGATTAGACCGCTGCAAACAATCTGGAGAAATGGTGCTACTTCCAGTGCGAGTGTGGTGCTCTTGAGCAGGTCTTCTGCTTAGCGTATCGGTGGAAAAAAGTTCAAACATCTTTGGCCCAAAATTCAGCTGCACGAACTCAACTCACTGTTGCAGTCTTAAGATCATCAAGTGCACAGATGACAGGGCATGCGGCGCAGTGTCGACGGTGAGCCGTTCGTCTGTAGGGAGGTGCCGCATACGCAATTGAGATCTGAACCGTCCGAACCCCCATCTTTGGAGATTTTGGCCGACTTGGGTTCGAATTCTATTTAGGGATTTCATGCAGGTGTTTCATTTGTTCGACTGATTCATCCACTCCAGAGGCCTCACCAGAACTGAGTCTGAATGGCCAAGACGATTTTTTAAATGTGAATGGATCGCACTCATTCACTGGAGGTTGAGGGGTCGTTTATTAGGGTTCCGTAGTCAAATGGCTAAAACGGAACCCTTATGGATTCGTCATGTCTGTCTGTCTGTCCGTCCTTATGTCACAGCCACTTTTTTCCGAAACTATAAGAACTGTTGAAACTTGGTAAGTAGATGTATTCTCTGAACCGCATTAGGATTTTCACACAAAAATAGAAAAAAAACTAAATTTTGGGGGTTCCCCATACTTAGAACTGAAACTCAAAATTTTTTTTTCATCAAACCTTTACGTGTTTGGTATCTATGGATAGGTCTTCAAAAATGATATTGAGGTTTCTAATATCATTTTTTTCTAAACTGAATAGTTTGCGCGAGAGACTCTTCCAAAGTGGTAAAATGAGTGTCCCCCCCCCCCCATAACTTCTAAAATAAGGGAATGATAAAACTAAAAAAAAATATATGATGTACATTACCATGTAAACTTCCACCGAAAATTGGCTTGAACGAGATCTAGTAAGTGGTTTTTTTTTAATAAGTCATAAATTGTAATTGTACGGAACCCTCGGTGCGCGAGTCCTACTCGCACTTTGCCGGTTTTTTTGGGAATTCTGCCTAGGCGTTTTGGTGTTTTGCTGGTAAGTTTGCGATTAGTGGTCCACGGTTTTTTGCTATTATGAGTCAGATATTAGTAACAGTTCCCATCCATATTTCTTTTGGCGTCAATCGCTAATGAGTGAAAGCAGTTTTTCACCGTCTTCAACGGTCTCCTCTGAGAAAGGGTCATTATTGTAGAGATTCTTATTTCCGAAATACCAGTTTGGTCCCTCAGTTCACACGCACATTTTAAAATTCACCAGTCCCCTGGGATATAATGCCGGGGATGTATAATGTGTGACATACACGAGGGATACATTTTCGGGATTTTACCGAGATCACGAATTTGTCGTAAGTTAAAGAAAAACGAAAGATATTAAAATAAGTGTATTTATTTAAATTCAGCTCCATTACAAGTGGTTGAGCAAGTACAGTGATTAAATCAATGGCTTTGTTTACAATTACCACACTGAAATACACGAGAATAACGTTACATCGATACAAATGCGTATCGTTCGCCTACATTCAACTCCGCAGCGGTTTCAAACTTGATGTTTTTTTTATTATTAAACTGTCCCCACAGCTGGCTGGATGGTTCTACAAACGTCATATTTGTTCCATTCAAAAAATCAACATACATATTATGTATTTACATACTTTTAGTTGCGAGGCCGTGTGCGAACACACAAAATTTTTAAACCTAGTATTATCACTATTTTGTATGAAGAATATTATGATGAAAAATACAAATGACAAAGGTTGTGTAAAACGATAAATACAAAAACTAATATTAAAAACAAAACAGTAATTACTTCAGATTACTAAATTACGATTAGACAAGAACACATGAAAATATATTTTTTGTCTGACAATTTACAGCTAAACAATAATAAAACCGCACACAAAACTTCAAATATACTTTTAAATGCGCCGCACACGACCTTAACATATCCACATATCGTCCGTAACACTTCATAGCTACTACGTCTTGGCCGCTTATCTCCTGTCGGTCTTGCCCACTCCTCGCTTGCCCGAGAACAGATGTTTGGGCATCTTTGTCCCGATGAACCTGTCGGCCTCTCCCTTGAGACCCATACGTTTGGTCTTCTTCGCGATGGCAACGTGCGCCATTTTCTTTGCTTTTTGTTGCATCTGTGAAAGGGAGAGTAGATTTTAGAAACATTTGGATGAAAAGGCAAGGTTTTAGTATTGTATACAATCAAGTATTTTCTAACTGACAGCTGTGCTGCTGGGGAGTTTGTTGCGGCACTTCTTCTTCCCAGCGATAGCACTAGGAAGTGGTGAAGCGCGGGCGTCTGGGGGACTGGCTTTTGTAATTTTCATGTTCGAAAAGTGCTGATTCTCAGGCTAATTTGAATAAATGACTTTTGATTTTAAAACCATGTTAGGTTAGGTTTAAAAATCATAACGAAATAACAGTTCCATTATGTTGGTAATCATATTAGTGTAGAACATATTATACGATGATTTTCTGTGAAAAATAGGCGAGACACAGCATATAATTTTATCATAATACTTTGATATTTAAAAGTTTGTATTTGCCATGGGTAATGCGCGCTAGAGTATAGTGACCCTGCGCGCGACCTTATGACAAACTGTTACTGTGGGCCGCGCTTTGACTGACGAACAATATTGAGTATTGTGCTCAGCTTCGAACGGGCCAAAATATTTTTTCTTAAATTTGAAAGTTTTTGAAGATGCTGTTTTCTTATACTCAATCATAGATGACTGAACAGACCGATAGTTCCGACTAAGTTGCGTTGCGTTCATACAAAAATAAACAAGCTTTGACCGCAGCACGTCCGACCGCCGCTCGTGGGACTTTCGCTGCGGTCCAGTGTGCTATGCGCATTCAGTTTCTATAGTCTAACCAGAAGACCCAATTCTCGTAATTAAAAACGTTCAAAATCTTGTTGCAATCTAATCTTAGCCATAATCAATGTCAAAAACTTGTCAAAAATGTAGGGAAATTAGAGCTATTTTTCACAGATTGAGATCAGACTGGAAACGTTTTTAAAATTACGAGAATTGCCCCTCGGGTATGTGTGGATACTGGCCGTGGTTGTGACCGCGTAATGACCTAATATAAAAATAATGTAATGACCTAGGTCTCTGAAATTGACATCCTTTGATGTCAGTGAACCAGCAGCCTAGTATAGTCATAAAACACGCTAAACCACTCACAAGAGCATTCCCGACGCCGGTGGTGTCCCTGGCGGGGCGGCTGACGGAGCGGCCGCGCGAGTCGGCGCGCGCGCGCTTGGCGGCCGGCGCGGGCAGGGAGCGCGAGCGGGAGCGGGAGCGGGTGAAGTGGGCCTCCTTCGTCTCTGACATGTCGACACCTGAGGAGATCAAAAAAAATAGTTAAAATGGTTGGTAACTTATACGTGCGTAATTAAACTCAAATATTTTCCCTATGAAGGTAGGCAGAAACTACAGAACACTATGGGCTACAGTAAGTAAGTATGCCAAGTGAGTGATGTCTTACTTAAAAAAAAGAAATGCTATTGATAGTATTGATACCATTAATATCACATTTCAACTCATTTTATGAAATTGTATTTTATTTATAAAATTAGAAACCACGCTTATCCAATCTATTAGACTCGTCAAAACAAATCATATGAGCCCAAACTCGAAGGGTGTACTAGTAGCTACTGAAGAGTACAACTATCCACCTCCTGGCTCCATCATCAGATCAACTCCAAGATACCAAATTATAGTTTTGTCATCCGAACTACAAATACATACAAAGTTTCATTTCGATGTGACAATTAGAAGTAGGTTAAAATTGACTTCTAAGATTTGATTACATTGTTTGTTAGTTACAAGTGAAGCTAATAAACATTCAGCCAAAAGATGTCATACATAGGCCCCTCCCAAAAATTTTGTCAAAAAATAAATGGCACATATTATTTATTTATATTAATATAATATTTATATTTAATTTACTTGTCAATGAAATTTTATCTTATTACTTTGATATTTAAAAGTTTGTATTTGGCATGGGTAATGCGCGTCAAAACACAAGTTTTGCGCGCGACCTTATGACAAACAAATTGCTGTGGGCCGCGCTTTGACTGACGAACAATATGGAGTATTGTACTCAGCTTCGAACGGGCCAAATGAACTGCATGGTTGATATCTGGCTCGAAGGACCAAAAAGATGTATGCGCTGCTGAATGGGTCGCACACACCTTGTATGTTAGCTTGAATGATAAGTCACGGATAGCCAAAGATGATGTTTTATTAAATATATTTAACTACCACGTAACTAATGCTATATGAATGTTGTGTGAATGAGTACAGCTGACTATGAACGCTGATCGTGTACTGTCGCCTTACACTATAATTTGTGCAAGGCAACGGAAAAGTGCTGATCTATGCAATGCGCGCGTGCCATGTACGATACATGACTCGTACATATACACTTATTTTATCGAAAATTGATCACGATGGAATTACCAAAATAAACACTGTTTAGACGATGTGTCTTTTATTGTTGCTTCAACTACTCTTAAGCCTCATGCAACTAAATCGCATCGCGTAAGCATAATCAGCCTATAATGTTCCCACTGCTGGGACACAGGCCTCCTCTCTGTGAGAGGGAGTGGGCTGTAATCCACCACGCAGCCCAATGCGGGTTGGTAGAAGTTGCATCTCTTCGAATTTTTGGTGCTAAGACATGCCGGTTTCATCACGATGTTTTTGCACCGTGTAATTTAAAACACAAAGATTGCCGAGGCGCCTAGCTGCAGTCGTAGTACTGTACCAATAAGGCAGATGGTCTTACCAAGTTTCTCCATCTCGTCTCTCAGTTTGCCTGTAGACCTGTCCTTGGCGCGTGCACGGGAGGTGCGCGGCATCACCGGTTTCGTGGACTGTTTCACTAGACGGGACTCGTCCTTGAGGACAGCCTTCTTGTTGCTGGAATACATAGAAAGTATGTTTAAGATAGGTAAGCAAAATACGATAGTTATAACAGAAAACTTGGAAGATTTGAGTATCGACGTGTAATTGTAACTTTTTGTTTTCAAGGATAGTCGCTGATCTCATCAACCAGCGAGAAAATATTTTACGACTTTTGATAAAGAGTACTGAATTTGACGCCAACATGGAAAATGTAGAGTTGACTAGAAGTTCAGAACCACAGAAGAAACAAAAAACAAAACTGATATTGCACAGGAAGGGTGAGGGTTCATGAAAAATGTATGCAGGCTATCGTTTTTTCCATGGAGGATAAAGGCAAAAGTATGCTCAGCAAAGGGGATTAGGATAAAAAAAAATACGACCACACCTAAGACGTTTTAATTATGTGGGTCAAAAGTGCTTGTACTTCCCATGGGTGATGCGCGTCAGACAGAGCACTGACTCTGCGCGCGATCTTATGACAAACATACTGTAGGCCGCGTTATGACTGACGCACAATAATGAGTATTGTACAGACGCCAGCATATCAAGCTACTACAATCTGTCAAATTTCTTTAATAGATTTTCAACTTTATCGCTAAACGATAAGGTTCAAGGTTGATTGGGAAAATTTGACAGTTTCGGGTAGCCTTGACCTGCTGGCGACTGTACCAGACATTATATACATCTATACTAATATTACAAAGAGGTAAAATTTGTATTTGGTTGTTTGTATGTAGGTGGTAATCTCTGGAACTACCACTCGGATTTGATTTTTTTTTTGCATTATATAGCCCAATTCTTGAGGAAGGCTATATGCTATTCAACGTTTTCACTAACACTAAACGACACTTAAAATAATGCCTAAATAAAGCGCGTGCTGTTGGATTTTCAACTTTCGGCGTTTAACAGAGCGTTGGGATTCCAACAAAGCAGGGCAATAGGCTATAATATTGATTTTAACATACCGTATCTGTCGCGCCAGTTCCCTGATCTCCTTGATGGTCTCGTCGAGCTCGATCTTGGGCACGGCGTACATGCCTCCCTCCGTGCGCAGGTCTTCCTCCTTCTCCAAGTCAGCCAGTTTCTGGAAATTACAATCATGTTTATATAAAGGTTTTTTATTTTGTTATTGCTCGTCCAGGGAAGTCACTGAGGCGTTAATATCGCACATAAAGTATTTGCTTTGTTTCAATAACTAGATTTAGTCATTTCAATTTATCTATGTCAGTTATTCATAACTCAGTTTGGATTTTCTTTAAGCTTTCGGTTATTTGTATGACCGCGTAGTTATTGCACTTTACTATGAAACCGGTTTTTTTTTTTTTGATAACTGACGAAAATATCTATGCTAGGGTCTAGGAACCATCTGCTGAATTCATGGTTACAGTTTGGGCGTCGATTTCCGCTGTAAAATATCTTCATAAAGTAACTTCGGGCCGTACAATTCTGCTGATTTCGCTTCAATACTAATTTCATTTCGTTTTCCATGACGTAGGTGGCTATCGCCCGCTGCAGCGCGTCCGTCGCGGCCGCCTGCCTGCGCCGCACTAAGCCGAGCTCCGCACCGCACAGGGGGGACAGTTTTTAAGTTTTTTTTAAGTCCTGTAGGCCTTCAATTACATGTTGAGGCACCCGCAGACAAGTCCGGTTAAGCAGGCGACCACCTCCTAGGTTGACCTGGGAGATGCCATTCCCCACAAAAAAAAACCAAGGAGGTTTAGCGGAATTTTACCATCCTTACACATTATTAGAAGGGTGCATGTATTTGTCATGGGTAATGCGCGCTAGAGCATAGTGACCCTGCGCGCGACCTTATGACAAACTGTTACTGTGGGCCGCGCTTTGACTGACGAACAATATTGAGTATTGTGCTCAGCTTCGAACGGGCCAGAATAAATACAAAAACTATAATAATAATATAATATAATAATAATATAATACAAAAACTGTGTTTATGCTATCAATCAATTCGTTACTTACATCAAATATCTCAGGATCAATGTAATCTGCGATGTTGTGTCCCTCCCAGAACTCGGGGATGGGGTCGTGTCGCTCGTCCTCCGGAATCTCCGCGTAGTTCTTTTGAAGATCTGTCGATAAAAATATAATACTCATACATAAGACCTTTAATCTCGTGGCTAAGTAATAAAACCTGCACGGGTCGCTCGATCAGATTAAGCTATGCTTGCCGGGGTTGGTCCGTGGATGGGCGACCATCTTTACATACCGAGAACTCTCCGTGCCTGGGAAAGCACGTTAAGCCGTTGATCTCGGCTGTCATTCGTGGATCTTTGACAGTCGTTACGGCCAAAAGCCCGAAAGTCTGACACCAGCCAGTCTTACCGAGGGGTGTCGCGTTACCCAGTAACTGGGTTGTGGAAGTCAGATGGCAGTCACTCCATGTACAATACTGAGGGGTAATTCTCGTAATTTTAAGATCGTTCACAGTCTGATCTCAGTCTCAATCTGTCAAAAATACGTCTAATTTCCCTACATTTTGAAAAGTTTTTGACATTTGTTTGTCGCCGAGATGAGACTGCGACTCGATTTTGAACGTTTTAAATTACGGGAATACGGGCCCTGGTATTCAGCTGCATCCGGTTATAGTGGAAGCCGACATAGTTGGGACAATCTTAGGCAGATTAATCCATATCTGCTGTGCATGTGCTGTGTGAAATGTCCAGGGATATTATTATTATTATTATATGTCCCACTCACCGAGCACATAATCGTCTCCCTCCTCCACCTCGATGTCCCTCTCCAGCTTCCTCTTGCGCGCCTGCTTGTCCGCCTGCTGCTGCTTCTTGAGCGCGACAGAGGCAGGGATGACCGGGGGACGAGCCTTGCCGTCGCGGGCTGTTGGCACTGCTACGTGCAGGCGATTTAGAATGCCGTCCACCTTGGAGATGATGAGAAAAATTTATATAAGTAGTGTTGTTCTTGAATCTATTGCAGAAAGGTTAATATGTTTACCAACTATTAATATTAGTACTAATAACGTTTATATTTATTATCAAGAATAAAAAAAATCTTAAATCGTATTATCATAATTATTATACACCATGTTCTTCACGTTATCCATAAACTTTGGCAAATGCTTGTGTAACTTTTACAAATCAAATCTAACTAAAGA
This sequence comes from Apamea crenata, assembly GCA_949629185.1. NCBI lineage: Eukaryota > Metazoa > Arthropoda > Insecta > Lepidoptera > Noctuidae > Apamea > Apamea crenata. Next base: position 10,241,066 of record OX451379.1, on the reverse strand, counting down.
AGTAGTACTTATTAAGGCTTCGCTAAAATATATTTGTGATTTCATTTAATGAAATTTAATTGACCCATGCAGTAGTGATGGATTAATTAGCATTAGCATTCATTTTTAGCATGCGAATGCTCATTTAGCATTTAGCAAATGAAATGTAGTTGCGAAATTCTGTGAATTGCGAAGTGAATTAATCGCTTCGTATTTCGTTCAAACGATAATGCCGCGGTACTCAACGAGACAGCGGCGGCGTGCGCTCTCCGTCGCACCAACGGGAATACTAAATCTATCTGTTTCACTTTCACGTGATCCTGACTTTTAGCAGGTCCATTTGATGCTAAGAATAAGTTTAAGCAATTATTATCTTATTATCTTTGATTTGCTCGTACTTAAGGTCGTATATTGTATGAATGCGTGTTCGTTAAAATTATTAGCAGGGTGATGCGAATTGTGAAGAATGGGATTAAGCAAATTATTACCTTATTATCTTTGATTTGCTCGTATTTAAGGTCGTATATTGTATGAATGCGTGTGATAGTTGTAATTCGTTAAAATTATTAGCAGGGTGATGCGAATTGCGAAGAATGGGATTAAGCAAATTATTACCTTATTATCTTTGATTTGCTCGTATATAAGGTCGTATATTGAATAAATGCGTGTGATTATTTAATAATAATTTGTGTGACACGTGCGTGGCTCGCGTCGTATTGTAATTGTAATATATATTGTGTCAAAGCTCAGTACGTTTTGGCAAGTGATAGTGAAAGTTTAGTTTTTGAAATTACACTCTTTCGTTACGCTTATTATTGTACTTAAATTGATAATAGTGTAAATTCATTAGGTACCTATCTGTAAATAATAGTAGGTACCTAGTTAAAAGTAGTGAGAAGTGGCTGTGTATAAAAGTGTAAATAATAATTTATAATAATTGTTAAATATTTTTTATTAAAATAATATACCTACTCATTATCTTAATCACAACACATTGCAAGTGTACTAGCAGAAATAAAACGTTATCGGCGAGCAAACTAAGTCGCACGCTAGGAGACGACGTCCTCCTTCCTTCATAAGGCGAACGCGCTCATAATTCGTATAAAAACCAAATTCATATAATTATTTAATATCAATTTTCGTTAGATTAGCAAATAGCATAGCAATAGCAGTTAGCATGCTAAGACTCAAGAATTCGCATGCTAATGAAATTTATGCGAAATCGCATTAATTCCCATCACTACCATGCAGTAAGAAAGGGTCTTAATTTGGCCTATGTTGCCGTTTAGTGAAATTAAAATGATAAATCTATCACATGCTTCGGGTAAAGAGATAAAGAGGCATGACTATCGGGTGATTTACATCAAGGTATTTAGTTTGTATGAAAATTAACAAAACATAAGAATTCATTGGTGTCCATAAAAAAAAAATGCTTATTTCCATGGTCTGAACATCTGGTTGAAGTTTATGTATATCGTCCGGAACACGGTGTATACACATACAACTAGACGAAAAGTTGGTCCAGTACAAGATTCGCTTACAGACAAGTGTTACAGACTGAATTTAATTTGACTAATACTGAATTTATTTTTAATTTTTTCCACCAATTTTTAAGATAATCATTTGATTCTACCTTCTTGGTCCTCATCTTCTCGGTGACTCTGTGTCCCAGCAGCCGCTCGCAGGCCTCTATCTTGACCTCCTGCACGCCCTCCTCCGTCATGGTCGACATCCTCATGATCGGGACCACTGATAAGTCGGAGTTGGGGTCCGCGCTGGGAATAATAAATGATAAATATTAATTATTCCTGTAAATTGGTTAAAAAGGAAACACTTTTACACATAAAAAATAAATTACGTTTTAAAACTAGATGATTTCGGTGTTTCGTATCCGACAACGCTGTAAATGTACAGCGTGTTTGTACCCTTGGTTACCACAAGTAAAGCGCGCGTCGCTTCGTAAGATAAAAAAAACTGTATTTGCAGGTCCCATGTCATGAATTTTGTTATTTAAACTTACTTGACGAGGTTCCCCTTGCTGCATGTCAGCATGAGCTGTTCCACCAGCTCCTTCTTGCCCGGCGCCAGCTGCTCGGGAGTCATGACGTCCATCTTGTTGAGCACCACGATCAGCGGTTTGTTGCTGAACAGGGGCTTTATGCTCTCGAACAACGATATCTGGGGAAGGGAATATCTGTGTTAAGACAGCGCATTCTGAAAGGAGATTGAAGATTTTTATATAAACCCTGGCATACCTACTGTGGCGCCAATGTGTTTTTTTTCAAAATGGCGGCCACGCATAAAAACCTATATAAATCAATAGCTGACTTCAATGCAACAAGATGCAAGCAAGTTTAAAAAATATGGATGGCACGTGATCAATTTTGAACGTTAATATCTCGAAACGTGACGCTTTACGAAGTTTAGTCTTGTTATGTTTTCTCTTGCATTGATGTCAGCTAAAGACTTATGTGTGGTGGCTAGTGTTTGCGATGTGGTTACGTTGTGGCTGCGACGCCGACGTGGCTTTGATGTGATCGGTATAACCCACACGGTTGCTTTTGACGGCCAAATGTGGTCCGTGTGAATAAACTATTCATTCTCATACAAATTACCGCCCGTCCACGTGTTGCCGTTGAGGTGTGAATGTGGTTCCTACGTATTTTGAGCCCTTATAATTTTTTTTTATGAAATTTAAATATGCTCTATAGCTCCATCTAAAAATAAACACATGATCTAATTTTTTTTTACAATATTTACAAGCTAACACTAAAATAACCAAATTATATCCTACCTTAACTAAAACTATTCACAAACTAAAATATAGCGTCGGAATATTCATCCGCATCGCTGTCGACTGGTAATGTACCCAAGAGACTGGCGGCATTGCCACATTATATGGCAATGCTAAGCCTCTGGCCAAGGTATTTTTTTATTGTTTTATTATATTTCGATAAAGATAGCCATAACGTCTGTGAAGTTTTGCTAGTTAATTTAATTTGTCCTTGCAATGTTACCTGTTCCTCTATACTGTGTCCGCATTGCTCGGACGGGTCTATGAAGTACAAGATCGCGGCGCGAAGATGGGCCAGTGCGGTGACTGCTTGCATTTCTATCACGTTGCGCTCTTCCAGAGGATGGTCGAGGATACCGGGGGTGTCTATGACCTGGAAAGAAAGATATTTTATATATACCCCAGTCAGTTAAGTCTATTCAAATCCTTGATTCCAATTGATTTTAAACGAATATCAACTTTACAAAAGTGTAAATAACGTTGATTTCAGAATGACTAGTACAAAAAGTACCTATTGAAAAAGTCATAAAAATGTTTGAAGCCGTAGAGCAAATTGAATTGTAAGTGTGGCTACAAAAGTTGTTTATGCAACAGTACAAATTTGTTTACATGTTTTGAAACTAAATCGCAGATGCAGTATAGGTCCGGCGCACCAGGGTGCGCCGCGCACAGCCATATTTTTACCACGACAGGAGCTATTTTCATATAGTTCATGCTGATACGAGAGAAGAACTGTATACAAACTGACCTGCCATCTCAGATACTTGTAGTCAGTGTGTCCGACGTACAAACTCTTTGTAGTGAACGCGTACGGCTGCACTTCTACGTCGGCGCGAGTAATCTGTTAAAAAAGAAAATATTTTTAATAGTGTTTTAACAATTTAATTCCTTTTTTTTACACATACTTTATTATTATAAATTTTTTTGCTGGGCAAAGGCCTCCCTACTCTCCTCAGGCACTCCACTTTTCTCTTTTTAAAGCTGCTAATGACCAGTTCTTGTTGAAAGACTTCAGCTCATCCCACCATGAGGCCTGCCGCGATGAGGGACCCATTGGCCCATTGGAACGGATGGTCGTATTCCTATCTCGTTATATCAATCGTAACATACTTAATTGAGTATTGAATATCATCAGTGAAAAGTTAGTGTTAGTTCTAGAGTATGGGCTTCACTCGCGAATTCTCAAATGCCACTTAAATTACACGAGGTACACTTGGCACATTTGTCCAAGTATGACACCTATTATTTGCCAATACGAAAATAGAAGTCACACACACTTTAAAAAGACACAGCATTAAAGTTAATAAAGAATTAAAATTGACTACATACCTTGTTGATGAAGCTGGACTTGCCTACATTAGGGAACCCGCAGATGATGATGGTGCGCGTGTACGGGTCGATGGACGGCAGACGGGCTAGATGTTGGCGGACCTAGAGACAAACATCACTTTTAGTACAAAAATATGAATATAATCTATGTTTTGTTACGTAACAGCTGTGTTGTGCTGTGTCTGCTACGTAGCACACGCAGCACAGCACAGCTACCTTACATTTACCGATTCACGGTCTACACTCAAGAAACGTCTACCTCAACGGTCGTCATCGGTTCTACGGCTAATATGGCCGGCCCATTGCTCCTTAAGTTTGCTTATTCTTTGAGCTATGTCGACAACTTTGGTTTCATGCTGGACCCCCTTAGATTCATGGCCCAGTCGTACCGTGGTGTCCGTAAGTCATAAGCCATTGCACAATACAAACATTAATTTGAATATATGTAGGTATGGAAACATGCACAAACAGTTGTAACTCTGCTATGGATGGACTTAGGGGCGTAATTGTATGATAAATAGATAAGTATGTGTCACCTGTTCTAAGTACGTGAGGTTGGCAGCCTGCCTCTTCATGATGGTGGCCATGCGGCCGAGCGCCGCCCTCTTCAGCTGCTTGCATCGGTACAGCGAGTCTCCGTACTTTAGTAGGCGGACGTAGTCTTTCGCTACACTGTAAACGATAATATTGTCAGTATACATTATATTATGCCCTTATTCTTCAAAAAGGACAAGCAGCGATGTGCAGTACGGCCACTGTACCCACTATAATTATGTATATGCAGAGCAAATGCCTCTTCTCATACAGAGAAGGCACGAGCATTGGTCACTACGCTTGATCAATGCCGCTTGGCGATTTCATTGTATAAATTACTAGCTGACCAGGCAAACGTTGTTTTGCCATATAAATTATTTCTAGCTGCCCGGCGCTACTTCGTTCGCGTGGTGTGCTACCCCCTACCCTACTCCTACACTACTCCTACCCTACTTCTACCCTACTCCTACACTACTCCTACCCTACTTCTACCCTACTCCTACACTACTCCTACCCTACTCCTACACTACTCCTGCCTTACTCCTACACTTCTCCTAACCTACTCCTACCCTACTCCTACCCTACTCCTGAATTTTCTTTGCTATAAACCTCACGGACCTTTCCAACGAATGCAAAACCGTGGAAATCGGTTCGTGCGTTCTGGAGTTATAGCGTCAGGAAGGAAAACCCGACTTATTTTTATATAGTAGATAAGTCCCGATGTTGGTGATGACCAAGGAAAACAAAGAAAGTACATAGGAAGTGAAAGTCACATGTTAAAATTAATAATGTGAAAGTGTATGTTTGTTAATAATAACATAGGGTACTGTTTATCCCGGTACGGGTTAGTACATTCCCGTAGGAACTCTTCGAAATTATGTCCTTTTCGGACCTCACCGCAGCAAAGTGCTAATAGTGGAATTTAAAGTTTGTATTTGCCATGGGTAATGCGCGCTAGAGTATAGTGACCCTGCGCGCGACCTTATGACAAACTGTTACTGTGGGCCGCGCTTTGACTGACGAACAATATTGAGTATTGTGCTCAGCTTCGAACGGGCCATAATATACACTTACTGTATGCAACAAATTTTGAGAAATAGCTTAAGGATCATCCATAAATTACGTCCCACGTTCAGAGGGAGGGACTACATGCCACAAGTACTTTAGATTCTAACTCCTTGAGTTAGAATTGGCCACAAATAACATGATTTCATGAGTCATTCAATAGAGTAATATGAACGAGAGAGATGTATTGATGATTTTACGATTATAATTCTATAATTAAATATTTGTTACAGCCAGGAATCATAATTAGATTAATATACAACCTGACACTGATCCACAAATTGGAAAAAAGTTAAGAAAATTTGAATTTTGAGGGCCACCCTGGCGGTTTTGCCTTCATTTAAAACGACTTACTAAAATCTTGAAATTAGTGTGACACAATTTATAGATTGCGCATTACTGCTACTAAAAAAAAATTAGTTCCCTGTCAGCCTTAAACAATGTGATAGTATTTTTGTCTGATCGAAAGCAAATTGAGTATTTTATAAACATATTTTTGTAACTTACGTGTCAATAAGATGTCTGGCTGTGTTCAGTTGTCCGAGACCGAGCTTGTAATGGTCCTTGTCATACAGCACATTCATAAGATCTGCGTAGAACGGATGCACATCATCTAGTTTGGGGAATTCCTGTTCAGTAGTAATGGTAAAATTAGTTAGTTATATAAACAATTAGCTGTGCCCGGGACTTCTTTCGCGAGGACCTAGGAACACAATGTGTCTCTTAACTAATTATTTTTCTAAAATTAAAGTAGCCTAAGTTATTCTTTAAAACATCAGCTATCTGCCTGAAAATCCTGTCAAAATCTGTCCAGAATAAACAGGCAGACAGACATATTTTTTTTAATAGATTTTTTATTATAATTATGAACTGTATATTCTTTCATATGCATTTAGAAAAACGCTGGGGTTGGCTTTAGTATCCTTTGGCAGGATTTGGGGGGTAAAAGTGGTTAAAGCTGGTAGGGCTTGGGTCCCCGATTATAACGCTACCATTCTTATTACAAGGTAATGCATATTTTTCGAGAAATTAATGAAAAATGTTTCTAACCTCAAATCAGGTAAATAGCGAAAACGGAACGTTAAAATGGGCGATTGACAACCAAATCTGTTTCACATATTGCCTATGGTGCAAAATGATGTGAAAACGAACGCAAAACGGAACGTAAAAAAAAATAAAACTATGATATGTGTCAAGTGTCACTGTCAATACTGTCATTCGTTTTGTTCATTCCGTTTCTCCTCGAGTTGCGTGAATGTGAAAAATGTATGAATATTTTGTTTCATTTCTTTTTAGAACACCCTATAAATCCCCATGTTACTACTGATACCAGGAGAATTTGGATGCAAGAGCGAGCGAAGCGAGCTCTGGACTTGGGGCACCCCGACACGGACAGGTTAGGTTAGAAGGGGATGGCGGGGTCGAGTGAGCGAGCGAAGCGAGCGAACTGACCCCGCCATCACCTTCGTGGTTATTTTTTTATAAACCACCCAGAAGTAGGAGCCCCGCGAAGCGGGGCTCCGTCGACCGGTCCTCCCTCCACTGTGCTACGTTAAGTGTTTTGAGGTTAGGTTACAATAATTGGTTTTTCTCAGGAATTGTGCATTGCCTTTTCATGGGAGTGGTGCCAGGGGGGATGAGGTATCAGCCCCCCCTCCCCCACCCCCCTTCCACCCCCTCCGCCTGCCAAAGGATACTAAATTTTACCCGATAAGTAACCAGGGCATCGGATATAGTTGAAGTTTGGCAAGAAACCGATGGATGTTTTCGAATGAAATTTAATTTCATTAATAGAAAACAAACAGTTTATTTAAAAAATTAAATTTCATTAAATAATATCCAACGGTTTCTTACTAAACTTCAACTATATCCGATGCCCTGGTTACTTATCTCTTTTGCCGACTGTACCTATAGATTTCAAATTGATACTGTATTCCTAGGTTTTCTGTCTTTGGTAAAACTATTTTCACATCCTTGTCAGTTTGACATTTGCCTCTTTCTAAATTGCACAAGAACAAGAAAAAAATTACATTCAAATTCCACTATTTAGGCAGCTTGTATGAGATTGGCTTCAATTACACAAATAATTGTTGCATATTTTGATATTGTCTATGAATATTGTCTATTTATTTATTAGAGCCTTTGTTGTGCCACTACAGGGCAAAGGCCTCCCCTTCTCATTCCACTCTCCTCTATCTTGAGCTTATCAATCCTATCTGTGGACGTCAAGAGATTACGAATATTGTAAAAAATTATTAACAATATTGTTGCAAGTTTAAGCGCGTGTATCAAAATGAATTTGTATGTCAACAATATTGCGCAATAAATGAAATTTCAACGAAATATCCTCCAAATGAATTAATTAAAAACTGTGATCTCAAACTTATTCTATACTAAAATCTTCATTATTTACCTGAATAATCCTAGAGAGGCGATCGTGGAAGTTCTGTTGGGTAAATTTCACTTTTCTCATATAAAACCCACGAATCCTTGATATTTTGTAATGTTTGTGTACCACTGTGGGGGTTTTCCTCTGTGTTTTAGACAATATTATGTCTATAAAGTCCTGAAATAAAAAAAATTGTGCGTATGTGAGGTTAGAACACATGATAGAAAATATCGTAAACATTGAATCGAGCAATATAGTTTCGATTATTTACCTTTGCCGTAGGGACTACAGCGATCTTCTTGAAGTTGTACAAACTCATTTTTGCTTATTTTATAACACTTATAAATAAAAAGGAACTCGGCATGTCCTCACCACGTAAACACGTGTTTATAAAAGAGAAATTAATATTGAAGGATATGTCAAAGTCAAAAACTAAACGTTTTGTTGCTTCTTGTGTGAATATTAACATACCGTGCTATTTTAAGTTTTGATTGAAAATAAACATTTTTGTTTGCTAATAATTAAATTTCTATAAAACCCCAGATTGTTATAAATTAAAATATAGTTCACACAAACATGTCGAAACATTTTTTTTATTTTCTACTAAGCATGTTGCAAAACGTAGTAAAAGTTGCCAAACCAAATTATGATGAGATTTAAAATAAAAACTACCTTTTCCTCCTCTTGGGTATAAAATATTCCTTTCATGGTTGATTTTACTCTGAATGATTCTTCTTTATGTGAAGGCTTATTATCGATGGTAATTATTTAAAAAAAAAAATAGAATAAAACTATTGTGATATTTTTTTTTCATATGGTATTAAGTTTGAGAAACGTCAAAGTTCCGATAGCAAATGGCAGAGAGGTTATGCTGGATTTGTAATAGAAAATAAAGCCGGAATTTCTGCTGGAACTATAACATTAATAAGAAAAAAGCAACAATAAATTATTACTAATTCCAAGCTATACAAGCCTCAACAATAGTCTGATTATCTTACAGTAAGTAAAATATTGCATCACATTTCATTTGTTTTTCTCATTCCGCATAAAAAACATTTATTTTTACGATTTCTGACTTAAAAATAACTGTTTATTGCAACGTTCTTGTCCGATATCTGCTGTCAGCCAAACGTCTAATAGCCCCGTGTAATAGTTATCGATAATGATTATTCCGTATTCCAACTCTTTTGCGTAAGGACTGCTACACATGAGCGCTTTTCCAATTGTACGCAATAATATGGGACACTCGTCTTGACCGATATGGTAAAAATTTTATTCGAAAACTTATCAACATTTTCATTAGGTACCTAATTAATTTACTTAATAAATTCTTTATAAAAATAGTGAGTGGTGTATGTGCATTGCAGGATAATTTTGGAAGAGAAGCACTTAAACAAAAATGTATTCAAGACTATGCAACTTCCGGCCCAGTATGAAACATCGGCTGATACCATGCAGCCATATGTACAGCAGCAGCATTCTCAAAAAGAAAGAAACAAGTTCAAAAGCCCTGCAGCTAGGAAAATCTGTTCATGGGTTCCTCGTACACCAAGTAGAACCCATCAAAGAATATAACATGACAGCTTACCATCTAGTACACGAAAAGACTAAAACAGAGTACCTGCACTTAGAAAGAGACGATTCCAATAATGTATTTTCAGTAGGTTTTCGTACAACACCGTTAGATTCTATGGGGACGCCACACATCTTAGAACACACAGTTCTTTGTGGCTCCGAGAAGTACCCAGTCAGAGATCCATTCTTCAAAATGCTAAACCGATCACTGGCAACATTTATGAATGCATTGACAGGCCCTGACTACACATTCTATCCATTCTCGTCACAAAATGAGACTGATTACAGGAATCTGCAGAAGGTATATCTAGATGCCGTATTTAAACCTAATCTATCTAGATTAGACTTCTTACAAGAAGGCTGGAGGCTAGAACATACAAATATAGAAGACAAATCCTCCGAACTTACATTTAAAGGTGTTGTATACAATGAAATGAAAGGGGCCTTCTCCGAAACAAGTTCGTTGTTTGGACAAAAGTTCATCAATACTATTTTACCACAGGGAACATATGGCTATGTCTCTGGTGGTGACCCAATAATCATTCCACAGCTTACTCATGAGCATCTAAAGAATTTCCATTCCACTTACTATCATCCAAGTAACGCGAGAATTTATTCCTATGGCAACTTTCCTTTAGAGGCCAACCTGAAGTTTATCAATGAGGCTTATTTGAGTCAAAGTTCATTCTTGGACCCAAAGCACTCGATAGTGAACAGCCAGCCACGTTGGAATCAACCGAAAAGAAGGGAAATAACATGCAGACTTGATCAATATGGAGTTCCAATTGAAAAACAAAACCAGATTGCTATAGGATATCTTATGGCTGACATTACAAGCACATATGAGACCTTTATGATGATGGCGTTGAGTGAACTCATGGTTATAGGTCCAAACTCCGCTTTCTACAAAAGTTTAATTGAGAGAAGCATTTCCGGAGGCTATAACTCACTCACAGGATATGACAACCAAATTAGGGACACATTATTTGTTGTGGGATTAAAAGATGTTGAGAAATCAAAGTTTGAGTTGGTAGAAACTATTGTCGACGAGACACTGAATGACATTTTTGTCAATGGTTTTGAAAAAGACCACATTCAGAGTGTTCTACATGGGTTTGAGTTATCAATCAAACATCAATCGCCGAAGTTCGGCCTCAATATGCTCTTCAATCTTATGCCCCTGTGGAACCATAATGGTCCAATAATAAGCGTTTTGAAAGTAAACGAATTGTTGGATCAACTAAAAACGAACTTAATGGATCCAAAGTATGTGAAGGATGTTATTGAAAAATACTTCATTCTTAACAAACACAAATTAATCATGACTATGGTACCAGATGATAAGTTCGACGATAAGTTTAACGAAGAGGAAGCAACATTGTTAAAGTTCAAAGTGAATAATTTGTCACAAATTCAGAGGGAGAAGATATATAACGATGGGTTAGAACTTTCCAAATCACAGAAGAAAGTAGAGAACTTAGATATTCTACCTTGTCTAAAGCTTGATGAGATCACTCTCAACAAGACCGCACCTCCCCTGAAGCATACCGTTGCAGATATCATTCCCCTACAGATGTGCGAGGCCAATACCAATGGAGTCACATATTTCAAAGGAGTTGTTGGAACTGAATGTCTGAAAGACCACGAAAGGCAACTGCTGCCATTCTTCGAATACGTAATCAACAAGTTTGACACCAAAAATTACAATTATAGAGACTTTGACAAGTATGTGAGCAAATCCACATCTGGATTGGGCTTTCTCAGCCATATAACGGAACATATTGATCAACCTGGCCAATACGAACAAGGAATATTGATTAGCAGTCACTGTTTGGACGAAAACCTCCCAAAAATGATGGACATATGGAATGAAATCTTCAAAAAGCCGAACTTTAGTAACAGCGAAAGAATGCAAATGCTCCTAACTAACTATTGCTCATCTCTAAGCAATGGTATAGTAGACAGTGGACACACCTACGCTATGCAGGCAGCTCGGGCCTTGATAACCTCTGTAGACGAATGCAAAGAGAATCTAATGGGACTTCAACACATAATGAATATGCAGGAAATTCAGAAAAATAACAAAATAGAAGACGTCCAAGCTATCATTGACATAATTGGACACAAAGTTTTGAAAGGAAACAACTTACGAACAGCTTTTCATCACTGTAACACCAACACGAAGATCCAAGAAAATGTAGACAAGTTTTGTAAAGAGCTGTGCAAGGATGTGGAACAGAAAGAAGAGAATAGAATTAACTGGACAGAAGCTAAGAAGATTTCTGAAGAGAATCGTGGCGTGCATATTCTTATGAACATCCCGGTCAACTTTTGCGCCAAAGTACTTCCTACGGTGTCTTACACCGATCCTGATTATCCCAAATTAAGAGTCCTCTCAAGGTTCATAACTTCAAAGTATTTGCACCCGGTTGTCAGAGAGCAAAATGGTGCATACGGCGGTGGAGCTCTGTTAACCTTAGATGGAGTCTTCAACTATTATTCGTACAGGGACCCCAATTCCACAGTCACCTTGAACGTATTCGATGAAACAGCTCAATGGATGTCCGCGAACACGAAACTTCTTGATGATCAAAATCTATTTGAAGCAAAACTGTCTATCTTACAGCAGATGGATCAGCCCGTCGCTGAATACATGAAAGGAATCGACTTATTTTTGTATGGTTTGTCCTACGATATCTGGAAGACACAGAGGGAAAGGGTCCTGGCTGTGAAAAAAGAGGATTTAATTGAAGTGTGTGAGAAATATTTGAAAGCTGACAGATTTTGTGGCAAATCCGTCATTGGAGTAGGTTCGGAGGACCTTAAAGCGGGATCTGATGCCTGGGAAACCATTAGTGGACCTCAACAATAAATCGAGGCAGTTTAATTGTTTGCTGCTCAGACTTGATCAAGTGACAGATATAGGTAGTTCGTATTTTCTAGTCTTAATGCACTATAAGCATGATCATTGATTGATTGAAAATGCTGAATTTTAGACTTCCGACTAGCTATGAGGTTTTGCTACGGTTTGACGTCGACTTTGGCTTTGAATCAAAGTATAAGCTTAAGGAGTTTTTCTGAGGAGCAGCATCTGATGAGCCTTTTGCCTACAATTGTCGATTACCTACGCAGAGTAGAAATCAACCCTGAAAAACTTCAAAATAAAAAGAGGTAAAATGCTCGGTATATCTTAAAACGTAAAGAATGGGTATCACTTATCTCCGATGCTCAAGTAGATAACTAATATGCTACGTCTTCATGGTCGCGATAAAGCGAACTACACTTCGCGTGGTCTTGACGCCCGACGTCTCGCTGTAAACAGAGCTCGCGAAGTGTAGTTCGCTTTATTGCGACAATGTAGCCGTAGCATAGAGTATTTTACTTCTATATTGTAAAGATTTTATCATTTGAATTGTGTCGTTGTAAAATGGAGACAGTTTTAGAATATAATATTATATCTTGTTGTCAGAGCATCTTAGTTGTTTATTTATTACCGAGTATTTGATGTTGCGACTGCTGTTAATAAATATTATTTTTAAATTCTATTGTTGTTTTAATTAAATTTAATTTTAATTTTTTTTTTTAATAAGCGGGGTAATTGCGTTACACTATCTGTAGCAATAGCAATGGCTTTCATTTTGACAGTTCAACCACATTCATTGCGTTTTTACCGTTGTTGAGCAGACAAGTTTGTGGAACTTATGAAGCAAATAAAAGATATCCTTCAAAGTGATTAATTGATTATTGATAGTGTGTTACGCAATTAGGGTGCTTATCCTCATATTTTTATACTTCTCCATTTTTACTTCTTGTCGCTTTGCGGAAATTGTAGAAAATACGGGGCCACTGGCGACTGGTTTACTCCAAAAAAGTTGTCTAAACATTCCTAGGGATAAGGAAGAGATGGCGAAACACCATCGTAGACAAATGATTGGTTGGACGCGAAGGGGCGCGGTGCACCGGAGCGTGAGATCCGCCTTACCTATAGCATCATAGGTAAGGCGGATCTCACGCTCCGGTGCACCGCGCCCCTTCGCGTGGCGCGTTGCAGTGTGAGATCCACCTAAGCACTCCACATTATGTAGTCGCGAAAATAATCGAAAGCCGTGGACGCTTTTCAAAAACTAGAACGAAGAACTCGTAAGGTTAGTCTGAAAAAGTTATTTACATACCTACTTTTCATGGTTCTCCCAATGAATTTAAGATACAACGGAAACTTATATTTATATGATAGATCATAGTAAAAATATTCGATATCGCAATTTGTTATTGTTAGCAGACAAGAGTGTGCTTTTTGTGGTGACATCGATCTCCTTTGTTACGAACGCCAGTAACCTAACAACGTATATAAGAATAGAATAGAATAGAATAGAATACTCTTTATTGTACACCATACAAATTACAGAACATAAATAAAATTATTTATTAAAACCCACACCCATTTTTCTGTTATTCGGATAAATAGTCTAAGAGCGCGAGTCTATAGCGATTTTTATCGAATTGAAAAAGCCGCTCGTGTGTTTCAAGCCTGCATAGCTATTCACAATCATTCTACAGGCTATCGTGTCAAAATCAAAACAATAAACACCTATCGAAAGGATAGCGGTCGTCTAAATTTTCGTGTTTTCGATTTGTGAACAGCGTTCAGAGGATACCATTCATTGATGTTAAAGGTTGTGAATAGCTAATTAAGCTGATAAAATAGCAATGGTGGCCCTGTGTTCCGCCCCACTTATGTGCCGTAGGTCGTGGGTTCGAATCCAGCTAGGCACATTACTTTGTGTATTTTATTTCATCACTGCTCTCAAAACGGTGAAGGAGAACATCGTGAGGAAAGCGGCGTGTCCTAGAATCAAAAATTCGAAGATAGGTGACATCCAACAACTCAAACTGGGCCCGCGTCGTGGATTATGGTCCAATCCCTTTCACAGAGAGGAGACTGTGTCCCAGCATTTGGAACGTTATAAGTAGGCTAATTATGCTATGCTGATAAAACGTTTCACGAGCGTGGCCAAAGACTCTATACAATCCGATCAAACGCGCGCTGCGTTTTTCTAGATCCGCGCCGAAAAAAAATCTAAACTTGCACGAAAAGGGCGATTTGAACACGATTTTTATTAGCTTCACTTGCAACTAACAAACAATGTAATAAAATCTTATCATTCAATTTTAACCTACTTCAAATTGTCGTATCGAAATGAAGAATGAGAATTTGTGAGCATTCGTTGCAATGAACAGAATCAGCTTCGCTATCAGTTATCCTGTTAAACAGGTACCAAAGTAGAAATCTACTTCAAAAAACTTACAGAACGCGAGCGATGCCGCGGGCAAAGATATCATAATATACCTACCCTCTTAATCACGGCTAATGAGACACAATTGGTTTTCTATTGTAATTAGCCACAAAGGGCCCGCGCCGGGACAGAAGTATTAATACCGCGGTGTGCTCGATAGATAACGTTCTACACAAATAGCACTTACCCAAAAAACTTATTGATAAGTTTCGTCATCCACGCGAACGAAGTCGCGGGCACAGCTAGTTAATTCATAAAACTGTTACATCTGTTTCCCATCAGGTAAAGATGTCGCTACCGCAGAATTTCGACAACGCCGAAGAATATTTCGAAGAATGTGTAAAATTCTTTCAAGAATATCAATATTTATACAATTACCCCAACACAGATTTACTAATTCACAACATTTTGGACAAAATCACTACAAAAGATGAAGAAATTGAGGTTTTTAGTAAAGATTTCGACTTGAGCTCCATAGCTGATGATTTTTTAAGCACTTTCTTCATGAAACTGAAAAAGTTGCAAGTATTTTACAAGGATATTCAAGAAGATGCTTTGGAGACCCATATGAACGTGCCCGTTAGTCCCAAGAAGAAACATGAGATCTTATATCTAGCTAAAGAAATCAAAGACGTATGTGATAATGTTGGCTGTGATGTCGTTGTCGACTTTGGATCAGGATTGGTAAGGATTTTCTGATTTTCTTACAAACGTACTAAGGTACTTACATGTCACAATTACACTCACACAAAGGTGTAAGTTAGACCTCGTATAGTGGGGCTACTTTGACGGAACGGCAGCAGGGTGTGGATGTGGAGCTTCTGAGTCACAGACTATGCTCCACCTCTCATCCTGCCTCCTGTGGGCTGTGCTCCAAAACATGCAGCCAAAGTGAACCCTGCGCTGCCACAGATAACGCCGTGAGGTGGCCAAGTTTTGGTCAAATAAAATTTGAATAATATTGTCGAGCCGCGGCACTAAGAACTCACACCTTTTTCGTGGAGGTGGGCAGAAACTATAGAAAGCAACACAAAAATAGAGGCAAAGCAAAACCTAATTGCGTAACACACTTTCAATGACAATTTGAATAATTTTAAAAGATATTGGTAATTCAATCCAATAAATCCAATAAATAACGCTGTAAACGTTGTTGAGCTGTCAAAATGATAGCCATTGCTACTGTTAGTGTGTTACGCAATTACCCCGCTGCATGACTAGCAAAAAACATGCTATTGCTGGTTATTGTAACGTTTTTAAATACTTGTTTAGTTCCGAAAACGCTTACATTGCGTTATTACAATTTCCCAGACATTATTTCGCTTCACGTAGGTAGTTGTACTCTTACCTTGTCACCTTTTCATGTCTCTTTCCAGGGCTACTTGGATCAACTTTTATTTGAAAAAACAAACTACCGAATACTAGGAATTGAATGTAACGAAAGTCATTACGTTGGCGCCAAAATACGACAGCGGAAATACCATGCAAACTCCACAGATAATGTAAAATATATAAAACACACTGTGACAGAAAATTCCCATGAAAATATCCAAGGATATTTGCACGATAAGTTTGGGAATCATAAAGAATTTTGCATAACCGGCCTTCATGCTTGCGCCGATTTGACTATAGATGCTATCAACCTATTTTTAAAGATGGCCGATGCAAAGGTGATGGTAATAATGCCATGCTGTTATCACAAAATGGTGGGAGATGGTGGAGTGTTTAAAAATTTGCCTTTAAGTGATTGCCTGAAGGGTATTTTTAAAAAGTTTAAGGGGGAAGAGTATATGAGGGTGCCCTTTTTAAGACTGGCTGCTCAACCACCGTCTGTGGACGATAAGTTAGAAGATTTAGTTTTTAATTTATTGTCAAGAGCTGTGCTACAGGCCTTTGCGGTAAGATGTAAGTATGGTTTTTAGTTTCTAACTTACGTACATACAATAAAAAGCTGTTTATAGGTAAAACTGCAAAGTATTGTGTGTCTGTCTATGGTTTTTTATTTTATTTTATTGTGGAATCGGAGATTTCTATGGAGTATGGTTTGTGATTCGGGAAATCCCTGGTAGGGATTTGCCAAATAGTATGTTGCCATAGATCAAATAAATTGATTGCCGCATTGCTAATCAAATCTGAAATTACATCTCTCTGTACAACAACTACTCTCGGCGTCACAAAAATCGCACCTCTCCAAAAATAAGTTTCAAGCATGTCCCACCATCAACGAATACATTAAACCCAATTAATATTGGTATCAATTGAAAGTATGTTTAACGACCTTTAAATTAACAGCAGTTAGAATTCCTAAACACAACAGATCTCAATAGCACGTAACGTTAAAAAAAACGGGTGACCCGAGTTAAATGTGGGTCAGGATTGGCTTTGTGGTCGTACCGCAAACTAGTCCTACGCAAGTACCAAGTTTGCTCCCGCGCGGACCGCGAAATTTTTAACTGTTTCTCTTGTGTTTGCACTAGGTGCTCACTAGTGCAAACACAGGGGGAGCCCTCACCGTGCTGCTCGGCGGATCGCCGCCGCAGCGGTCGCGGAGGACTACATCCTCCGGGATGCCTAAACCCGGCAACCGCGGCTCGCTGGGCCCCGGTCAACCCCCGTCCGGGGTTGGACCGGGTGACGTCGCTGCCGAACATCGGTGATGCGTCGTCCGGTGCGCCGTCGGCCGGACCAGCCGCCCGAAGACCGACGACGACTCAGGAAAAAGAGAGGAGAAGAGGAGGGGGGGGGCATCTGGTTCAAGCCATGGTCTGGGGCGAGAGGGAGAGGGAGGCAGTCACCTCCTTCTGCGAAGCAGTCATGCTAGCGAAGGAGGTGGCGGGAAGGCTGAGGGAGAATACCTCACGCCTCAGCCGCCGCGGGAGACGCTCCGGGCGTCGGGAGCCGCGTGACGACTCCCGGCCACCGTAGGCGCGGGCCTGCGGGCGGTGAGTAATGGGTAGCTCACCGTTCGATCAGGACCAGGCCCGTGCCGGACGGCGCGTTGTGTTCCACGCGCGCCTCAAAGAGATGTCAGCAGAGGACGGGGCCCGATAGGGCCGAAGCCTGCCAGGGCGGCGGGATCGTCCGAAAGGGTTACCGCTGCCCTGGAACAGAAAGGGCTAAGGAAGGAACACAGGTGGGTTTTAGTCAGTAAGAGTCTGTCTGACACTTCCTTCCGTTCCACCCAGAGCGGGAGGGGTCATTTGACCCCTCCCGCTCTGATTTGATTTGAGACGGCACGGTTGGCGCAGTGGTTAAGCGATTGACTGCTGCGCTGCGTGTCGCGGGTTCGATTCCCGCACGGAACAAATATTTGTATGACCTACTTGTATTTGTTCCGAGTCTGGGTGTTTTTCTATCTATAATATGTATTTATTTACAAAAAAAAAATTGTATATAAGTAGTTTATCAGCCATCTTGTTACCATAACACAAGCATTAGGTTGCTTAGCTTGGGACAAATGGTGCTGTGTGAAATGTCCAGGGATATTATTATTATTATTATTATTATTTGTTCCGAGTCTGGGTGTTTTTCTATCTATAATATGTATGTATTTACAAAAAAAAAAAAATGTATATAAGTACCTAGTTTATCAGCCATCTTGTTACCATAACACAAGCATTAGGTTGCTTAGCTTGGGACAAATGGTGCTGTGTGAAATGTCCAGGGATTTATTTATTTATTAATTATTATTTATTTATTTGATGATTTCCCATCCAAAAAACAAAAAAAAGGGGGGGGGGGGGGGTAACACTAGCCGGTGCCGATTCAGGCCCCGGGGCCTGCCGCGAACCCAGGCCGCGCCCGCGCGCACGTTTGCGCCTGCGCGCTTCGCTGTGCCAGCCGCGCGCGCCACCGTGCCAGCTCGCGCCGCCGATCGGCGGCCTGGGTTCGCGGCAGGCCCCGGGGCGGGGCCTGAATCGGCACCGGGCGTGACGCTGCGGGGTGGATGGGTACCGCGTGGTGCCGGATCGACGACGGCGTTGGCGCATGCGCGCAGGCGCCGATGTCGTCGGTGGGCCGGCGGCTGCCACGGCTCCCGATGCCCCCCCACCCCTCCTCTTCTCCTCTCTTCTTCTTGCGTATGTCACGACGACTCAGCGTCGTCACATACGCAAGCTTCGCCGACACCGCCGCTGGGGTTCGACTTCGAATTGCAGCTCGCAGGGAGAAGAAAATTGCAGCACACAGGGCTGCTACAGGGCCAAAATTGACTGCACTGCATAGGAGAGACCGGTTGCAATTTGCCCGTGACCATGTGGATTGGACAGTATACCAATGGAGGGCTGTGCTCTTTTTGGATGAGACGAGACCTGCAACGACAGGCGTAGAAGAGTGTACAGGAGGCAAGGGGAACGATTTGCTCAAGCCTGTATTCAAGAGACAGTGGAATTCGGGGTGGCTCGTGCATGTTCTGGGGCGGCATGTCAATCGACGACAAAACGAACCTTGTGTGTGTTTCTCGGACTGGAAGTGCTCGCGGGTAAGGGTCGCTGACTGCTCCTCGGTACATAACAGAGATCTTAGAGGAGCAAGTTGTCCCTTATGCGGGTTTTGTTGGCAGTGGGTTCACGTTAATGCACGATAACGCCCGCTGTCACACCGTATTAATTGTAAGAGACTGCAAGAAGCTGGGATCCTTGTTATGCGCTGGCCGGCGCGAAGTCCAGACCTGAACCCTAGTGAGCACCTTTGGGATGAACTGAAACAGCGAGTACGGGCACGTGATCCTGCCCCTACCACTGTCCTAGACCTCCAAGATGCCGTCGTTGCAGAATGGGACAACATTCCTCAAGAGACTGTTGTCACATTAATTAAGTCCATGAGAGAACGCATGGAAGCAGTCGTCAGGGCTAGGGGGGGTAACACTAGGTTTTAAGTTGTTTTTTAAGGACTTTGTTGTATTTTTTGCTGAACTTTTTAATCATTTGCATTAGCTTGCTTTTTTTATTCCCTGGTAAAAAAAAAACCATATCTATTGATTTATTCTGAAATTTAAATAAATTGCTTTTCCAATGATAAATGATACCATAAAGATATCTCATATGTCTACCGTTGATTAATAGGGTTAAAATGAGTTTGAAGGGAATTCTTAACTAGGTGCGATTTTTGTGACTCCGAGTGTATAATGTTTTTTATATTACAGACAACTGCAAATTAAAAAGGAAAAAACGGAAAGCTGTCAAAACTAAAAACATGGATAACAATTTTGAAGTCTACATGAAAGATGCTACTACTAATGGTTATACTTTAATCAAAAATGAATCTAGTGGTAATAATGAAAACATTGAGATTCCTACATTCTGTTTAGAAGAACTTATGACATTGTGGAAACAGTTAAGTCAATTGACGTTTATAAAGGCGGGAATTTTTATTCTTTTACAAAATTATTTGCAGCCAGTCATCGAGAATTATGTTTTGTTTGACAGACTGGTTTATCTCAAAGAAAGGGGCGCAAAGCATTGTGAATTCAAAAGAATATTGAACGTTAAAACATCGCCTCGTTGTTTGGCTCTACTAGCATATAAATAAATAAGTGTAAATAAATATATATTTTGTTTTAATCCACTTTCAGCACTACAACGTAAATCGGACCTCATACGATCTATCTGCCAACAATCTAACGATGATCTTGGATTTCACTGGGGGCTTACCATCAGCTCCTTTGTACTATGACTAAGTACAAAAAAGCAGTGCAGTTTAACTTCTGCCCTGCCATAAGAGCTGGTGGAAAGCCCCTTGATGCAAGATTGATTGTCTTAGATCCCCCTTGGCATGTCTTGTTTGCTCCATGATCTGTGCTTAGAGGTCGTGCACTGATTTTGGGCGTAGGAACCTTCATTCGAACTTTCTAAAGAAAGCGTGAGAAAAAGGTGAAAGCAAAATAACAAAAGGGGTGAAAAAACCGATTTTGCGGCGTTTTTATTATAATTGGCAAGCCTTACGCAGAGGTTTGTATTGTCTTTGGTTTTTTTTCCTGATTGTCAATGATGTACTGTCAACTGTCATCATGACGTATTAATAACCAAAAATGCACAAAAAATGGCTGAATAAAGACAGGATTGTGTTTGTGTTAAGTTATGATGCTTAATGATACCGACTGAAAGTATTTACACGTGGTTTCCCGCTTACAAGGTACGAGGAACACTCCCTAACTTTAACAGAAGTAGGTAATAACTCCCATGAATCTGAAGAGTTCATGATCAGTCGCCAATCTAAACGTCAACATGGATAATTTAGATGATTTATACTGTAGACTATGCGCCGACTTGAAGTCAAGCAGCGATCTCTCCAACATGGAAATAAACGTAGAGAAACGCCGAGAAATCGTCAACAAGTTGTTACGATTTAATATTAAAGTGGATTTTAATAGTATGTTGCCGAAAACTGTGTGCTTAGAATGTATTAATTCTTTGGAACACGCGTATGAATTTATTACTACAGTCGATCTCGCACTAGAAGCATTTCAAGACTATGAACATGATAATTCGGCTTCAGATATTAAGAAGGACGACGTTATCTCGGAGGAAGATAATATGAATACATATAACAAACATGATGTCAGTGTTAAAACTGAAGACACTATCCCTGATGATAAATCCAAGGAGATCGGTAAACAAATAGAAATTGAATTTGACCCCAAAACTGAAGTAAAAAAAAAGAATTCTAAATCCAAATCAAAACAAGTAAAAACTAAATCAAAAGTTACAATGCCAAATCAAATTAATAGGAAAAGAAAAAAACCCAAGATTTCGGCAAATGTAGACCTAGATACCTGGCACGACTATAATTGGTTATGTGCTTTCTGTGAAAAATTATTCCAGAATCCTAGTGAGTTGAAAGTGCATTCCATGCAGTACCACATGATCTGTAACCCTTACAGGTGCTTTGACTGCCGAGCACGAGGGCTGCATATGGATAACTTCATTACGCACATAGCTCGCCACCGCCCAGTTTTAGCATTCACTTGCTACCAATGCTCCCTAAAATTTGAAACCCTGTTAGAAATGAACACGCATAAAGCAACTCATTTCAATACTGATTATGTTTGCTGCGGATGCAACTCTGTCTTTTCAAGTGAAGAGGAATTAGATGACCATATGATAAAGTTTTATAAGAGCGCAGAAGAAAGTTCGTCAGTCATCAAAAATGACAGCCTGAAATGTGTCATATGTGAAAAAACACCGAAGTCTAGGCTTCTACTACACAGGCACCTGTTAGTACATACCGATAGAAAACGGACCTACATTTGCGATACTTGCGGTGGAGGCTTTTACAACAGGAAAGAATTAAATCAACACTTATTTGTACATACGGACATAAGACCGTTTAAATGTGAAGTTTGTAATTTCAGTTTTAAGATGAAACATGAACTCAAAAAGCATGCTGGTGTACATTTTGGACCAAAACGGTTTGCTTGCGAACAATGTGGCAAATGTTTCCGTTTGTCCAAAGAGTTGGTGGTTCACAGAGCCATCCACAAGGACATTAGACCGTTTAAGTGCACACATTGCAACAAGAGTTTCCGCTTCAGACACTTACTGGTGCAACATTTACGCTTGCACTCAGGAATAAAACCATATTCTTGTGGTAATTGTACACTGACGTTTAGGAACTGGTCGAATTACAACAAACATACGAGAGATATGCACGGTATTGACAATTCTAAAAGGAAACGTACGGCTGACGGACTTTATGCTTTAGATCCGGAAACTAAGGAGGTTATATATCCTGACAAGGACAAAGTGCTTGAATGGAAGAAAAAGATATTAGGAGACATAAGCGAAGGGACACCAACCAGAAGCGATGATGAGGCTAAAGGAAAATCTACTGACGACACAGAGTGACGGTTGAAGTATTTGAAGAACTCATTTTTACACAGATATTTCAAGTAGTTACTACCCACTACTACTACACTCTACTGCACACTACCTACGTTCATCAACCTCAAAAAAAATCAAATCTTTTTTTATGTTTATATATCGATATCCATCAATATTGCAGAGTTTCGCTGACTAAGTTAATTTGACCCTGTATAAAGAAGTTTTCCTGTTGGAAGTTAAAAGTAATCAAACATCTGTGCATCAAGATGTAAGCAAGTAAAAAAAAAAATATAGATGTCACGTGATCAACTTTGATCATTAAATATCTCTGAAACGTGACGTGCATTACGGGGTTTGGTTATGTATCGATTTATATAGGTCTTACGCGTGGCCGACATTTTGAAAAAAAACAGAAGATGGCGTGACAGTTGGTATGGCATGCTCCATAATTAATCTCCTTTTTTATTCAATGACAATAGTAACTACTACTTTATGTTGTTACCGATTAAATAGGCTCCATGGGGGTAGTTGCGTAACACACTATCAGTAGCAATGGGTTTCATTTTGACAGTTCAACAACATTCATTGCGTTATTTACGTTGTTGAGCAGACAATTTTTTCCAACATAATTATGATGCAATGGATTAGCAATATCTCTCAAAATTATTCAGATTGAGATTGATAGTGTGCTAAGTACCTAATTACCTCGCAGTTCCTAATAAATGATTATTGTAATAAGTATTCTTTTAAATTCGGCACTTGATGTAAACCTTTTTATGTTGTAAATATTTAATTTTAAGTATTATCGCTATCATCCACTCTAAGTTGTTTTATTTTATTTCCTACAGCGAAAAACATTATACGAGGAGGGTATTTTCATGTATTCCATCCAAAGTATTTGATGAACATTTAAACAAAAGGGTTTTTCAATTAATATGAAATGAAATTGTTTATTCTGTAAATAGAAAATCGGAATCGCATTTACACGTCATATTATAAAAAAATAAGCTAGACGAGGCCGAGACCAGACTCCGGCGCGGGAGATATTATAGTGCACAAGTGTATGCGCAGATACAGGTGCACTCTCTCTTCCCTCATAGTCCGATGGGACGTGATTTCCAAGGCACGCGGGTATCACACAGCCAAATTACAAGCTTCTACTAAGAAATTCCCAATGGAAAATCCCAATATAACTTGTCAGGAATCAAACCCAGGACCCCACGCTCAGCAGTCGCACTTGCGAGTGCGACTACGAGACCAACTATACAATATTTGTTTGACCTACAAGTAGTTGTTCCGGGTCTGTTTGTGTATGTGAGTTTAAATGTCTGTAAACGCACCCACGATACAGGAGAAATTCCTAGAGTGGGGGGTCACGTTTTTTAAAGAAAAGAAAGATAAAGATAATGCATGCAAAGTGTCGACGAAGCAATGCGTACCGAAAATTTGTATATTTTGCCCGCTACAAATCAGCGACTACATTATTTTTTGAATGTACAGCAAACCGCAATAATAATAATAATATCCCGGACATTTCACACAGCACCATTTGTCCCAAGCTAAGCAACCTAATGCTTGTGTTATGATAACAAGATGGCTCATAAACTACTTATGTACAATTATTTTTTTTATGTAAATACGTACATCTTATAGATAGAATGATAGGAAATGGCATCTCGCAGTTCAACGTAGGAGATTGTCGTCTGCTTAGCCGGACTTTACTGTGGGTGCCTCAATATATTAAGGCCTCCAGCTAGGGCTTAAAAAACTTTAAAATTACGCTATGGGCACCCCCTGTGGGGTTATGGGGTACGGAACTCGGCTTAGGGCGTCGCTGGGAGAGTGCAGCAAGGGACAGGCTGGATCGGATTGTTGTAAGAATTTGACATTGGCTACACCTTCTTCATGTGTGGTGACAATGAGGGCGATTTCGTAGTGCAAGAGTTACCCCTGATGAGTGGTCGGCTGTAATACCCGTGCGATATCTGGGACCTGGGACACAGAACTAAGTAACTGATAGTGAATTATCACATCTGCATCATGCTATCGGATCTTCGTGGCGATGGACGCAGGCTACTTTATTAATCTGCTGGCGTCTGTGTGTTGTGTGTGGTGTGTTTTTGTGTGTGATCACAATAGTCTTTAGATTTACTAGCAATCTCATTATTTCGTGTGATATCAACGTGATGGTGATATTAACCGTCATAGTACTGTGATTTATATAGGTACAGTTCTGTGGGTTAGTGCTGAAAGTTGGTAACGTGTAATTCGTCATTAAAATCGTCGTCTTAACGTCATTGTTTTTCAGATTGACAGTGGAATGTGAGTAGGAGAATACGCTCTTTACAAAGTCGAAAAAAGCAGTTGAATGTTACTGACTCGAATGCGCTGCCACCGAGAACGCCGTGGAAGTGGCAGTTTTGGGAAATAACATTTGAAATTCAGTCGTGCCAATATAGTACGGTTGTTTTATTCAATCTTGCTATGATTTTTTCCATTAAGTTTCTTTTTTGCGTGCTTTTCAAACGGAAGCTGCTAGGTTCAATGGAATAGCTTAGCTTCAACTTGAGTTGAGTTTTCGAACTACGTACCTAATCGAAACAATCGAGTGCCTAACTACAATCTGCGGGGTAATAACACTATCTATCAGTAGCAATGGCGCCGATTCTCTTGTTCACAAACCCAACTAAATATAAGTTCAGTGCATCTTTTTCTTTCTATTTCATTAAGAAAAGGACAGAAGATAAATATGTCGGAGATCAGGCATATTATAATTAGGTAGGTAGGTACTGTGAGCTTACTATAGGTAGTGTTGGTTATAGAACTGAAACACTTAGGACATATATATCTTTAAACTGTTTTCTATAGTTTGAAAATGATTCATAATCAGAAATGTCATTATATTTCTTCCACTTAATCCATGCCTTTTGTTTCTTTTTAGAAATAGTTACGTAACTATCTCACACTAGATGTCACTAAGTGCAGGATGCAACAGGGTCGTACTCAGAATTTTCGTACCAGGGAGCAGTTTTTTTTAAAATTAATATTGCGAACCATCTTGATGCGTATTTTTTATTGAAATAGGTACCTAGTGAAAAAGTATAAAAGAAAAAACATGAAATTTACTCATTTTCCCAAAGGAAATGAAAGTGGTTAACACAGACTGCATTGAAATGAACCGATTCAGCCAGTTTTAAACAAGACAAAGTTCCCTGGTTTTCTTCTTTCATTTTGTAAGACCTTTTTTTGTCACTATGAAGTTCTATAAAGTCTTCATCATTAAAATGACAAGAAATCTTTGTACATTTAGTCGGTCACCAGCCTTGTCTATTCATTTTTAGGGTTCCGTACCTCGAAAGGAAAAAACGGAATCCTTATAGGATCACTTTGTTGTCCGTCCGTCTGTCTGTCTGTCAAGACCCTTTTTCTCAGAAACGCGTGGAGGTATCAAGCTGGAATTTATATTAAACTAGCTGACCCGGCAAACGTTGTTTTGCCATATAAATTATTTCTAGCTGCCCGGCGCTACTTCGTTCGCGTGGTGTCCTACCCCCTACCCTACCCAACTCCTACACTACTCCTACCCTACTCCTATCCTACTCCTACCCTACTCCTACCCTTCTCCTACCCTACTCCTACCCTACTCCTACCCTACTACTACCCTACTCCTACCCTACTCCTACCCTACTCCTACCCACTCCTACCCCACTCCTACCCTTCTCCTACCCTACTCCTACCCTACTCCTACCGATGTTAACCATTTGTCATTATTTCTGAACGCACGCATAAATATTTGAGGAACTTCTATTCAAATTGCATAATACACTTTTCAACCTTTTTAATTGATTAAAAAAAATACAGACAAAAGTTTATTCACCCTTTTTAAATAGTTTACACAAAATACATTTCTGAACGCATGCATAAATGTCAATCACAGTATTTGACAGGATGACAGGTGGAAAACCAATGTTTGACAGGTACGAAACAAAGGAACATAATTAAATGGAAAATGATTCATTTTCATAATTATGTATTCGTCAAGTTTTGATTGTTTTTAAAATGTATTCTGCTATTCAGGGCGGAGACAAATCCAACGAAACAAAAACCATGAAAATTGATCCAGCCGATCTCGAGTTATAAGTGTTGTAACAAACCCGACTTTCTTTTATATATATAGATACTCAGGTCTACTGACCCTTGGAGCTGTGGAAAAAACAAACTTCTAAGCCAACGCAATCAAAAGATACAGCCGTTTATGCCGCAAATTTTCGACACTCGCGAGGGAATCAAAACCTACAGGGTACTTCCCGTGAACTCAGAATCCTGAAATTTGGTACGAAGGAACGTATCTGTGCTATAAGGCACAGATAAAGGAAATTTGCGAAAACCGTAAATTTTAGTTAAGTACATCATATTATGTATTATAATAAAAATCATTTTAATTGTACGGAACCCTCGGTGCGCGAGTCCGACTCGCACTTGGCTGGTTTTTTTTTTTAATGTTGCATGTTATCCACACACGCTCAAAATCACGTTGAATCCTTCAAAGTAACAAAGTTGTTTTGAACGGGAAATTGAGCTTTGCAGTGCTATTACTAATTATATCAAGGTAACTTGTTACACATAATCATCGTTAAAATATGTAATACTAGCTGCGCCCCGCGGTTTCACCCGCATAAGTTTCGATCCCGTGGGAATGTCGGGATAAAAAGTATCCTATATGTTAATCCTGGTTATAAACTATCTGTGTGCTAAATTTCGTCAAAATCTGTTCAGTAGTTTTTGCGTGAAAGAGTAACAAACATCCATACATCCATACATACAAACTTTCGCATTTATAATATTAGTAGGATATACCCAAGAAACTCAAGTTTCTATTAATTTAAAAAATCTGGAGGTGATTATTAAAAAAAAAAACAACCGACTTCCATAAAAACACTACAAAGTGAAAAATAACTAATTTCGGAAGTCGGTGTCTTTGGTTTTTGTATTTCGTTTTTCGCCACCGACTTCTGAAATTAAAGTTATTTTTCGCTTAGTGTTTTTATGGAAATCGGTTGTTTTTTTTTTTTTGTAAAAAAGGTTTTTATTTTTCACTTTTTTGTTGTGATTTTTTTTTTGTTGATTTTCGTAGTTGATTTTTCAATAACCGCTTGTATAATTTTAATAAAAAAATTATGGGACCGTTTGGGAAGATACCTACCTACTCTTTCCGACAAAAAAATATTTTTTCAAATTGGTTGGCAAGCGACGGAGTTATGCGCGAACAAACATAAAAAAAACCTCTTCCTTTTTTTAGAAGTCGGTTAAAAAAGAACATTATGTTTATGAATATTAACATGAAATCAATAAACAATAAAATATTATAGGTACCGAAGAAAAACTCGCAAAAGTATTTCACTTTAAGAAGTATTTATTAGTTTTTAGACTAGATGCTGATAATCCTGGCATCAGGCCAGACATGTCAACATTGCATTGAACTTAAAATTCTGTCCTGTTTAAAATGAGCCCAAACACGACTACGGTGCTGTAATTTCAAGGTTTGTACTTTTTCTGATCCTCCTGGGTTCAGCATCAGGTCTATGCCCATCAGGTGTCTATCACCATCATGTCATGTCATAGGTCTATCACCATCTATACAGTATGTAACAAAAACCCTGTTGTTCCAAGTAGGGACGTTTTCAGAATCGATATCCAATGGTAATTACGTAAGTCAATTAAAAAAATATTGAAAAAAAAAAAATCAAAATTAATATTTTATAATAAATATTTGAAAAGTAACACTGATTGCTCACCCCTGCAAAGAGAAATAGGTAGCAACCGGTCGCTTTGTCGCCGCCCGCCGCGCCGCACACTACCGTACTACACTAAGGTCATGAACTCGTCACGTGTCGTTCACATCACTCAGCTGTTTGACTGATAGATAACACTTTGGGAACGTTAGTTTGAATTTTTCAAAAAGTTGCCTTATCAAGTTTGACGATTGATAAATTACAATAAACACATAACCAGGCCTCCGTCACTCCATGTACTTGCACGTTGATAATTACCTACCGCCCGGCCGAGCGGTCCGGGCCGTTTGCGGCCCAAATTCAGTGCTGTGGGATCGCGCCAAAGAGTATAATAATAATACGGGAATCGCGCGGTGTGAAGCAATCACAATTACTGTACGTTTGAGTATTTAGGCACATTTTAGCATGCAGCGGTTGCTGACGAGACGGAGTAGGCTTTTATAGCAGTAGTTAATTTTCTACTAAGTGAAGTATCTGTTACGTAGTAACTATTTAGTCATTTGTGGACATAACTAACACTTTAAAATTAATTTGTTTACCCACAAAGCACGTACTTCCGTAGGGTCTTCTTCAAACATCACGAGGATTTCTTCCTCAATGTCATGGTCTCGAGTCCTCGGTTATCCTGCGATACGATGTTGGTCTCGACCGTGCACAGACCCAATGTTGAACGTCCGTATGTGGAGACGTTGGGAAGCCATAGTCGACGCAAAGTTATGTTCCTTGTAGTTGCGAAACGTTCTTGGTACACTACAATATTCCTCATTTGAATAAGACATTTTGGAAAAAACGCACACACAGAATTCACTCACAAAATCACAATAATTTGGTTCTTTTTCTGTCAACGTACGATACATCCGTCCGGACGTAAGTTGCGCGGGCGACTGAGGGACAGTGAGGGGGACAATCGGCTAGTGGCGGTCGTACTCAAAGGGAGTTTGTGCGTGCCGCCTGCTTTGTGTTTTGGCGGTTGGCGCCAACCTGTCTAGCTATCGCGAATCAAAGGGGCCGCCGCCGGCGGCGGCAATCTTTATCGACCGTAGGCTAGATCCATTAGTACTTGTAAGTTCAGATGTTATAAACATTTTGTAACAATGTATCGAATTTAAAAACTATCTGATTATGGACAATGTTCGGCCACCATTGTTTTTTTTTTTAATTATAACTTCAATAATGGTAAGCCTATAGGTATATATATACGCTCCTACAAGGAACAACAGGGTTTTTGTTACATACTGTATACGTCGGTGTTCCTCATTAACAGTACGTTTATCCACACATCGAGCCCTTTTCAATGAGCCTAAACACGATATATCTGCTGTTAGTTGTCGAGGAGTTAGGTAGGTACTCTGCAGACTATCCTGACTGCAGCATCAGGGCATGACTTGATGATCATGAGACCAAATGTGGCAAATGCCCTATCAAATATCAAAACAATTTACTAAAACAGTCCTTGCCTGTCCGAGTAACTTCTTACTGTTAAGGAGTTGTACGGACGCCAGCAGGTCTAGCCACACGAAACTGTCAAATTTTCCCAATCAACCTTGAACCTAATGCTCTGACGATAAAGTTGAAAATCTATTAAAGAAATTCGACAGATTGTAGTAGCTTGATGTGCTGGCGTCTGTACCTTCCATCATCAGCTCAGCTACCTGAGATGGTAACAACCATACGCAAAAACACAAGATACTTCATAAAATATGCGAAAAACAATAAGTGAGCCCATAAAATATGAGGGTTGCCCTCGATTTCTCTAGGATTCCATCATCAGATCGTAACTTGGTGACAGTGGGACCACCTCAGAACTATCTACTTTCGAATAAAAAAAGAATTTTGAAAATCCGTATCCGTGTACGGACGCCAACAGGTCAAGCTACCCGAAACTGTCAAATTTTCCCAATCAACCTTGAAACTTAATGCTTTAGCGATAAAGTTGAAAATCTATTAAAGAAATTTGACAGATTGTAGTAGGTTGATGTGCTGGCGTCCGTACATTAAACATTTTCTTAAAAGGTCAAAGCCTCCACGCTCTCATAATGAAATAAAATTATTCGTAAAATATTGAAAAATAAAATGGATACAGCTTTCAACACTCTAATGGACTGGGGATTAGATTCAGAAAGTCATCATTCAGCCTGCAACAGTCCACTGCTTGGCATAGGCCTCTCCAATTGCACGCCAATCAGCTCGTCATCCGGCTGCTACCAGCAACCCTGTGAAGATTGTCGCTCCATCTAGCCTGAGGGTCCTACCTTACGTTTGCCAATTCGCGATCTCCTCTCAAGAACACGTCTACCCCAACCGTAAACGGACAGACGAATTTCGGAAATCTCTATTGGAAAGTCTGCAGGAAATTGATATTATATGGCAACACTGAACACTTGACTGTCAAGTGTCAAGTGTCATTGTCGTATGTTAAGTCTGTTTTTGTGGTTCTTACCTATTTTTTCTAATTAATGTTTTCGAATAACTGATCGTTCCTGTGTTTTGCTCCTGTCTTGACTGACTTGGCTGGCATGGGCGTCCATAAAATGTATCCGCAATAACAACCTGTGATAAAAACCAGTCAAAATGAATACTACAAAAAATGAGTATTGTCGCCTTTGCGCAGAGTTAAAACCACACATTGAACTCACAAACCTGCAGACTGACGAAGAAACGTGCCAGAAAGTCGTCAATAAACTGTCAAGATTCAATATAGTGATGGATTTCCAGGAAAATATACTGCCGAAGACTGTCTGCATAATATGTGTAAAATCCTTAGAACAAGCATTTGCTTTCTTAACTGCGGTTGAACAGGCGCAGGCATTTCTTAGTGACATTAATCTGGTCGAAACAAGATCTGTTAGTAATGAGTGTTATGGAGAAACCACCTTTTATGTGCCTTCAGATGACGTTTTTGACGTTAAAGTTGAAAACCGTCGGGATCCAATGGATATAGATGATAACGATGATGAAGAACTTGATAATGAGGACTTCTCGAATCTTCAGAATGATGATGGTAACAATTTAGACAGTGAAAATGTTAATACTGAGAATAAGGATGCGAAACAATATTCCAACATCATTGCTGAAGAGGAAATTGGTATAAAAGATGAAACTGATGAATACACTGGCATAAATAATATTGAAGATAGTGAATCTCTTAATTTTAGTAATGACTGTAGAGATAATCAATTCACCAATGTCGGAGAAAATGATTTGAATATCAAAGACGCTAAACTACCCTCTGCTGTGGAAGAAAAACTCAGCAAAGATACATTAATAACGGAGCTCAATTCCGAACCAATCCCACTGTCAGACGATTCAGTTTATTCTGCAGATTGCATGAATAAACAAAATGATAGTAATGTGGACACCAATCCTGTGGGTTCTGGTGTACCACATAAACAGAAACAACCCATTTGTAAACCAATCCCATCAAAAATATTGGATAAAGTATATTCCGAAGATTACCTAAACAAACAAATTAATAGATTAAGCAAAGTGCCCGTGCAATGCTTAAAAAAGACATGGATGGATTATGAATGGAAGTGTTCACACTGTGGAACCCTTTTCTCAAATATCGAAGAGCTACAGAAGCATTCAATACTTTATCATAATATTTGCAATGCTTACCAATGTACTGATTGCAAAAAAAAGAAACAAAAGCTCAATGCTTTCATCAAGCATGTCCGATCACACAGGAAATACTTGCATTATTCGTGCTACAAATGCTATGATAAATTTCCTACAAGGGTAGAAACTGTACGTCATAAGATGAAAATCCACGAGAACTCTAAACATGTTTGCTTAGGATGCAACACTCCTTTTACTAGTAACACCGAATTAGAAGAACATGCCAACAAGTATTATAAAATACTATGCAGAATCTTTCCCAATCACAATATTGATGATTTAAGTTGCAGTACATGCAAAAAGGTTTACGCAAACTTTAAAGCTTTGAGGAACCATTTGAATATGCACAAGGAAAAGAAACTAGACTGTCTCTGCGACAGATGTGGCAAATGTTTCAATGCTAATCATCTTTTAAAAACTCACATGGACACACATCTCGAAAAGATTTTATATCAATGTGAAATTTGTAAAACTACCTTCACAAGTGTATCCGCGCTGAGAAGTCACACGAGCCTACACTCTGGAATCAAACCATTCACCTGTGATGTCTGCAGTAAATGTTTTAGAACCAAAAGGCTGATTGTAAATCACATGCAAATCCACATGGACTATCCGCCTATTACTTGCACAGTTTGTAACAAAAAATTTCGTAATGACAGATATTTAAAACGGCATATGCTTCAGCATACTGGAGAAAAACCATTTTCTTGTGACATTTGTCCAAGAGACTTCACAAATATTGGCAATCGTAACAAACATATGAGACGTAGACATGGTATTGAGATGGGAAAGAAGAGGCAGGCTATTATAAAACAGCAAACCACTGATGACCCGACTTCCTGTGACCTGGCTACTGGAGAGACTAAATTTGTAGATGTAGACAAAATGGAAAGGAAAAACAAAATTATGGGACATCGAAAAAGTCAACGGATAAACAACAAGCTTAAAAAAGAGAAGGTACTTAACAAGGAATGCAACGAAAATTGATATAAATTGATCACAATATCTGGAACTAGTAGACTAGAGTTCCGAACGTCGAGATCCGAAATCTCGCTCTTCGACATCGGAAAACGGAATTCAACAGGCAGGAGACCTGGAAAGGCGCGGTGATGGCAGGTGGAGAAAGGCAGTGACTGCTGACTGAGATCTGACGAAGTGTTAGTCGTCCCGGTCCGGCGGCGATATGGGCGGACTGCCCGTATAGTAAAAGTACTCTGTGGGCGGTCTTCCTTGACAGTTGACACGTTCTTCCATATTATAAAATCTGTCAGACCGTCAGACGCCAATCATATTCCACGAATAAAAATTATCCGTCGATCGAGGAATCTGAAATTGAATTACTTATTTTATAATTTTTAGTGCGTTTTATGAGTATTTTTTTTTTAACAAGATGATAATAAAAACAAGATAATTGTGAATTTATAAAAAAGTTTCATTACTTACAACAAATGATTATTTATAATCACGTTGTTTTAAAAATAAAGTCACCAAACTTTTACTAAAATGTCACTAGATTGAGTGAAAAAATAAATTTAAAAAATCACAGGTAATCAACAAAATTAATTATTATAGGGGCACTTAATTAAAAACAAATAGGTATGAAAAATCAATGAACAAAAAACAAAACAAAACCTTTCAATTGGAATTAATCAAAAACTCTATGCTTAAAAATTGATTATGTACCTACCTAGTTGAATTAAATCGTCATTTAATAACACTGTATCATCGGCTTCGTTCTCCATGCTGAAAGTGGACGGTTGCTCTGTAGGTGGTTGCAGTTGGTTGCAGTGGAAGTCGAAGCTTGCGGTTGTTCTAAGGATGTAGATGGTGCAGTTTTCTTATTTATGTTTTTACCGGTTTTCGTCATCTGGGACAAGACTTCACTAGGTAAAACATAAGTTTTGCAGGTTTCTTTTAAAATTCTTTGCTGGTTCCTTATCAACAGTACTTATCGAATTCAGAGTTGTTGTTCCTAATCTGTTTCGTAGTTTCGAATTTTCGATATAACAATATTCACTAAACTGAACGTTTATTACAACATACAACTGCTGATTGAACTGCTATGTTGCAGTTGATCATGAAAAAGTCGCTACAAGTCACCAAAGATTTTTTGGTCATTATATCATAAAAAAACGTCACCATAAACAGCAAAAACTCACTACATCTAGTGAGTGTACGTTACCCCAGCAAGAAAGTGTCTCCTAGGGTTATAGGAGTAGAACGTATAATTTATAATTGGTGCCCTAACTGCTGTAAATGTGTGCCCCCTGTCGTTTTGGAAAAAAACGGAAAAAACGATTCTTGCTGGGGTAACGTTTTTCTAGCAGGAAAATTCTAAATGAATGATCGGAGAGAGAAAAATTGTGCATGGCCAGAGAGCTTATATGTGTGCTAAAATGTGCCCCCAAAAATAAAATCTGTGCCCCTTCAGGTTTTCGAGATATTGCATTTCCTGCTGGAGTAACGTTTTGATGAATCGTATATCTCTACAACCATTGCATGTGTCATGTGCCCCTGTAGAATAAACATACACGAGTAGCTCTTAATGTGTGCCCCTTAGCGCCCCAATTAGATTTAAGAAAATATTTATAGTTGTCAAGTTATAGCGGTTTTATGAAAACCCGAAAAAACATTGCAGCGCCTAAATTACACAAGGCACAAGTTCGCTGAAAACTGTATTCGGTCCTTCTTGATGCTAGTAATAACCGTACAAAGTTTCAAAACTGTTTATGCATGTGTTTTTGAATAATCTTGCTAAAAGTCAAAACGATGGTGTCATAACTTTAACGGCAAAATACATATTTGAATATTTGAATGACATGAATATTTTCACCATATATTTTTGACTAACGGCACAAGATTTTGGTTTACACCTACACATCTGGGATTGAGCCGGTTCCTTACAATTTTTTATTTTATCTAACTTAAATATTTATTTACATTTCATCGAACTAACACTAATATACAGTATGTAACAAAAACCCTGTTGTTCCAAGTAGGGACGTTTTCAGAATCGATATCCGATGGTAATTACGTAAGTCAATTAAAAAAATATTGAAGAAAAAAAAATCAAAATTAATATTTTATAATAAATATTTGAAATGTAACACTGATTGCTCACCCCTGCAAAGAGAAATAGGTAGCAACCGGTCGCTTTGTCGCCGCCCGCCGCGCCGCACACTACCATACTACACTAAGGTCATGAACTCGTCACGTGTCGTTCACATCATTCAGCTGTTTGACTGATAGATAACACTTTGGGAACGTTAGTTTGAATTTTTCAAAAAGTTGCCTTATCAAGTTTGACGATTGATAATTACAATAAACACATAACCAGGCCTCCGTCACTCCATGTACTTGCACGTTATAATTACCTACCGCCCGGCCGAGCGGTCCGGGCCGTTTGCGGCCCAAATTCAGTGCTGTGGGATCGCGCCAAAGAGTATAATAATAATACGGGAATCGCGCGGTGTGAAGCAATCACAACTGTACGTTTGAGTATTTAGGCACATTTTAGCATGCAGCGGTTGCTGACGAGACGGAGTAGGCTATTATAGCAGTAGATAATTTTCTACTAAGTGAAGTATCTGTTACGTAGTAACTATTTAGTCATTTGTGACATAACTAACACTTTAAAATTAATTTATTTACCCACAGAGCACGTACTTCCGCAGGGTCTTCTTCAAACATCACGAGGATTTCTTCCTCAATGTCATGGTCTCGAGTCCTCGGTTATCCTTCGTCAATACGATGTTGGTCTCGACCGTGCACAGACCCAATGTTGAACGTCCGTATGTGGAGACGTTGGGAAGCCATCGTCGACGCAAAGTTATGTTCCTTGCTGTTGCGAAACGTTCTTGGTACACTACAATATTCCTCATTTGAATAAGACATTTTGGAAAAAACGCACACACAAAATTCACTCACAAAATCACAATAATTTGGTTCTTTTTCTAATGCTGTCAACGTATGATACATCCGTCCGGAAGTAAGTTGCGCGGGCGACTGAGGAGCAGTGAGAGAGTGAGACAGTGACAATCTGCTAGTGGCGGGTCGTACAAAGGGAGTTTGTGCGTGCCGCCTGCTTTGTGTTTTGGCGCCAACCTGTCTAGCTATCGCGAATCAAAGGGGCCGCCGCCGGCGGCGGCAATCTTTATCGACCGTAGGCTAGATCCATTAGTACTTGTAAGTTCAGATGTTAAAAACATTTTGTAACAATGTATCGAATTTAAAAACTATCTGATTATGGGCAATGTTCGGCCACCATTGTTTTTTTTTAAATTATAACTTCAATAATGGTAAGCCTATAGGTATATATATACGCTCCTACAAGGAACAACAGGGTTTTTGTTACATACTGTATAAGGTGCTATAAAAATATCTGCCACGGCTTTAATGGGAGGTAGTATTGTGTTTATAGATTACAATAGTGAAGAACTTTCGTACCCCGGAACAGTTAATTCAATTTGAGAAAATAAAGTAGTTAAATTAACATTGACTCTATTCTGCATAACGTGGTTCACAAATTACGCGCATGGCTTGAACCAGGGCCGGACGCGAGAGGTCGCCGCCGTTGCCGATCGCCTCTACGAGGACACGGCGGGGCTCCGTCCAAGCAGGGCAGACCGCCACCGTATGCTCCACCGTGTCCTCTGGGCGATCCTGGCAGTGGTGACACCCGGGCGTCTCCTACCGCCTGATTATGTGCAGGAACCTCCCGAAACATCCGTGTCCGGAGAGGACCTGCGTCAGGCGGAAGGTGAGAACGCCGTGACGCCTCTCTAGCCACTCCTCAAAGAGGGGTCTTATCGCCGCTATCGCGGCGTGCCCTGCGCTGGGTTGCGATAGTCGCGCCTTCCATTCCGCCATGAGATCGCGCCGGAGGTCCGTCCGCTCCGCAGCGATTTGCCGCGGGTGCAGAGTTTCCCCCCGGCGTAGTGCCTCCGCGCGCCAATTATGCAGGCGCGCGAGGACTATCGCCTCCAGATCCCATGGCGGCAGTCCGGCAAGGAGGCTTGCCGCCTCGCGCGAGATCGTGCGGTAGCCCCGGATCAGCCTTACGGCTACCACCTTCTGGGGCGCGTTCAGATAGTGTGCGGCTCGAAGCCGCAGTGAACGCGCCCACACCGGGGCCCCATATAGGGCCATGGACCGCACGACCCCCGCGTAAAGCCTCCGGCAGGAGGCGTTTGGCCCCCTCAGGTTGGGCAGGAGCCGCTTTAAGGCGGCCCCGGCCCGTTCCAGTTTGGGGGCGAAACGTCGGAAATGCTCGACGAAGTTCCACCGGCTGTCGAGGACGAGACCCAGGTATCTCATCGTTGTCTCGACGCCGATGTGAACCCCTCCTACCATCAGTTGAGATCCCGAAGGTGGCCCGTACCGGGGCCCATGAAAGGACATGGCCTCGGACTTGTGCAATGCCACCTCGAGACCTAACCGCCGGATCCTATCCACGACTATCGCAACCCCGCGTGTCATCGCGTAGGCCGCCGCCTGATGCGACCTCCCCTGCGCCAGGACCAGCGTGTCGTCAGCGTAGCATACTACGCTGACGCCATCAGGGAGGTCTGCCCGCAGCACCCAGTCGTAACCGATGTCCCACAGGAGCGGCCCCAGAACCGATCCCTGTGGGACACCGCACGACATCTCTCGCCGGCTCCAGTTCCCGTCGCGACCGGGGTAGATGACGGCTCTATCCGTCAGATACGCCCCGACTATTCGACGGAGGTAGGTTGGCACCCGGTGATACCGGAGTGCCTCCCCAATGCAACTCCAGGGCAGGGTGTTAAACGCGTTGGCGATGTCGAGTGACACTGCCACGACGACCTCGTCCCGGGACACCGCATCCCCCGTCGTGAGGGCTCTAACGCGCATGATCTCCAGGTGCCCGACGAGGCGGCCCGCAATCACTCTCTCGAAGAGCTTGCCAACCTCGTCGAGCAGCACAATGGGCCGGTATGCGGACGGAGAGTCCGCAGGGCGCCCTGGCTTCTGAATGAGGACCAGCTTCCCCGTCTTCCAACGGAGTGGAAACTGGCCTCTCTCCATGCATGCGCTTAAGAGCGCCTCCAGTCGAGGCCCGAGAGCCGTCGAGGCCAGGACCCAGGCTTTACCCGGCAAGCCGTCGGGTCCTGGGGCGGTATTTTTGGCCTTCAGCCTGATTACCGCCGCTCCCAGCTCTACCCCGGTTACTTCAGGGATGTCGTCGTCGTCGTCCGTGTGGTCCGCTTCGGACACCGCTATTGGCGGAGCCATAGCCGGGGGAGCATGCTCCCCCCCCCCCCCCCCGTGAAGGGAACCGAGTGCTCACCACCTCCTCCACCAGCTGAGGGCGGAGACTCTGTGTCAGCGGGGGGGCCCAGGTGCGGAGTTTATTCCGCACCATTTTGTAAGGGCGCCCCCATGGATCTCTGTTCAGAGTCTCCAGCATCTCCTCGCGGGCCATATCCTTGGCCCGCTGGAGGCAAAATCCACCCCTGTGGGGGTGAAAAGCATACAGTTTATATGAATTTTTTTATTAATTTAGTTAATAAACTTGAAACTTGGCAACAATACTTGCCTAAGTAAGTAATAAAGTTTATCATTATAAGTTTTTCAAACTACCCCTCAAAGGGATATAGGGGTGTTGAAGTTTGTGTGGAAGAAATTGAATGCGCAGTCCGATTAACTCGAAACTCAGTATTGATACTTTCGACAGAAAATATTTAATAATAAGTATGTAAAGTTGTCTAAAATTGAACCGAAACCGAATTACCACTTTTTGCCCCGTCAGGGGGACGGGGCAAAAAGTGGTAATTCGGTTTTTAGGGGAGGATTTGAACTTGAAACTGTATGTTACATTTTCACGCCTAAACCACTAAACTTCTGATTTGGCAAAGAGATAGATGGCATCCTGGGGAAGCACATACTTTTTATCCTGGTAGCATGTTACCGTGGGATAACTTCCGACATCCACGCGGGCGAAGCCGCGGGCAGAAGCAAGTTACAACATACAACTGCTGATTGAACTGCTATGTTGCAGTTGATCATGAAAAAGTCGCTAAAAGTCACCAGAGATTTTTTGGTGAATAGATCATAAAAAAACGTCACCATAAACAGCAAAAACCAAAGAGATTTAAGATAGGTATAGACGCCAGCAGGTCAAGCTACCCGAAACTGTCAAATTTTCCCAATCAACCTTGAACCTTAATGCTTTAGAGATAAAGTTGAAAATCTATTAAAGAAATTTGACAGATTGTAGTAGCTTGATGTGCTGGCGTCTGTACAATAGAGAGGCTATGCAAAGAAATGTCATAGAAAAACTGTGATCCCATATCTCAGTGACGCCATCTAGCATAATATAGCAAAATTAGAGCGGCAATTGGGTTCATAAAATGAATTATTTTTTTTTAAATATGTTCAGCTATCGCTCGGTAGGTGGCCAGTGTGGTCAGTGTTGCCAGATCCGATTTTAAACCCGTGGAATGAGATGGAAAAACCTAATATAGTTCAAATCGGGTAAATACATATTGAAAACTAAACAAATTAAGCAAAACTTGTCTCGGACAGTAAAAACTATTTTAGAATTTTATTCGCTACTATTCATTGTCCGTGTCCCCGACTATGGCTAGGTATCAGTTTTAAGTGTGTGTTTTTATGTACATACTTACTACGTTTTAAAATAAAATAATTTTAAATGTACAGACGCCAGCACACCAAGCTACTACAATCTGTCAAATTTATTTAATAGATTTTCAACTTTATCTCTAAAGCATTAAGGTTCAAGGTTGATTGGGAAAATTTGACAGTTTCGGGTAGCTTGACCTGCTGGCGTCTGTACTTTGCCTCCGAATTATTATAGCATGACGCTTTTTGTGTAAAATAGACCTATTATATAAAGTACAATTTTATAATACATACTCATAAAGTAGAATTTTATTTCAAACGCACCTAAAACTAACAAATAAATTTTTTTTCCTCAAATTAAGAAGTAGTAAATTAGTAAGTGGCATACCATTTTGGAATTCAGACTAAACGCGCCATCTTTTAAAGTTACTTGCCAAAATAGTGTAGTACATTTTTTTTACACTACACGCGGATAAAATTGGGTGATGTAATAATTTTGAATTCAATGTTGGGCAAAAATC
Source organism: Apamea crenata (assembly GCA_949629185.1). NCBI lineage: Eukaryota > Metazoa > Arthropoda > Insecta > Lepidoptera > Noctuidae > Apamea > Apamea crenata. Next base: position 10,200,754 of record OX451379.1, on the reverse strand, counting down.
TAACATTTTATTTAAAACTGAGGTAGTTATGTTTTAACTTTTAACTGTAATTTACAGAAGGGTTATTCATGGTTACGTCACAGAAACAAAACTGAGGAAAAGTTAATATTTGTAGTCACAGGACTTGAAAGATCATCATAGGGTGTCACTTTTTGAGATTTCTTTTTGAATCCATAAAATTTGAAAAGTACAGACGCCAGCAGGTCAAGCTACCCGAAACTGTCAATATTTCCCAATCAACCTTAAACCTTAATTCTTTAGCAATAAAGTTGAAAATCTATTAAAGAAATTTGACAGGTTGTAGTAGCTTGATGTGCTGGCGTCTGTACATGACTAAGATGTTTTTTTATATTTTTCTAATAACTGTCACGACTTGGCCTATTGCCCGTTTTCGGCTTGACGTTGATTTCTGGGACACGTTGTATACAATTTTTTTTGTTGTAAATACATACATATTATAGATAGAAAAACACCCAGACTCGGAACAAATACATGTAGGTCATACAAATATTTCTTCCGTGCGGGAATCGAACCCGCGACACGCAGCGCAGCAGTCAATCGCTTAACCACTGCGCCAACCGTGCCGTCATTCATTTAGTGTTAGTGGACACAAACAATGTTAGATAAACTGATATAGATATATAAACTGATATTTATATACAGGGTGGAATTTTGTAATGCCACCTGAAGGGAAAGTACTCTTAATACTGTAGATAGACAATTTTACTCAAACAAAACATTTCTTTATTTTTTAACAGAAAGAAAACTGCATTCAAAGATTTTCAAAAATTCGCTTGCCACAGCTGGGAATCGAACCGACTAAAATCTGTAAAAATTACACCCTATACTTTTATTGCATTGATCGTTAGGATCAATTATAAGGATGAAATCTCTCTAACGAACTTGATAAATAAAATGATAGGAAAACTATAAAATCTTAAATTATTTTAATTATTTACAAACATGTCATGGTCATGTCACATAGCATGTCATGGTCATTTAAACACTGTCAAGTATCTTGAAATATTGGATCTCTTAAGAAATGAGTTAAATGGTTTCCCCGAGCAAGAGCGAAACCAAATAATTCTACAGCAAGATGGTGCTCCAGCCCATAACAGCAGAATCACTACTGCCTACATTAATAACCATTTTAATACCTGGATTGGAAGAAACGGCACAGTCAGATGGCCTGCGAGATTACCAGATGTCACCCCTTTAGATTTTTTTTTGGGGATATGTGAAAAATCAAATTTACATTAAATCTTATGCGAATGTAAACGAGTTGAGAGTTGAAGTTCAGAATACGATTTATAACATTCACCACAACACGTTATTAAAGGTTACTAGAAATGAATTCGTTAGAAGAATACATTTGTGTATCCAAGAAAATGGAGCCCATTTCGTGCAAATAATTTAAGATTTTATAGTTTTCCTATCATTTTATTTATCAAGTTTGTTAGAGAGATTTCATCCTTATAATTGATCCTAACAATCAATGCAATAAAAGTACAGGGTGTAATTTTTACAGATTTTAGTCGGTTCGATTCCCGGGTGTGGCAAGCAAATTTTCGAAAATCTTTGAATGCAGTTTTCTTTCTGTTCAAAAATAAAGGAATGTTTTCTTTGAGTAAAATTTTCTATCTACAGTATTAAGAGTACTTTCCCTTCAGGTGGCATTACAAAATTCCACCCTGTATATATATTTATACTGATATATAATACGTCATTGGACACGAATGCGTCTTGCTTGACACGCAGGCAGGCGTACGACACTAAACATAAACACAGAGGCCACAGAGCCTGACACTAGACTGAGTTACTTATCCTTATGCGCTTATTACACCATCCAATTTAAGGAATGCTAACTAGGAACACTCTAACTAGGAACACTCTAACTAGGAACACTCTAACTAGGAAATCAGCCAATCGATTCTGTAAAAATCATTGTCAATGGTAAAAATCGAGTAGTTTTACTACTGTCTGTTAGAGATGTGATGTTGTTTATCAATTTTGTTATCGATAATATTTACTAAGGTAAATAATAAATAACACTTTTAAAGTCACTACTTTAAATAATCATTTATTGGGCTTCACATACAATCCGTAAAACACTTTCCCCCATATTCATAAACGTTGCTTAAAGTTAAGCAGTGATTAGCGACTGTTTAGCCATACATTTTTGACGTTTAAACGTTACTTAACTTTAGTCATCGTTTATGAATAAACCCCTTTAAGTACAGAAAATATAAAAGAAATGGCTTCGCAACTGAGAGTCGCGGAGGATCGCAGTTAAACGTCCGCATCCGTTCGCTATCGGGGTTCTCTCTCTCTTGCCCGCGTCGCTTTGTCAGCGCTAGCAGCGAGGTGCGCGGGCGGCGGAGGAGGGGGCGCAAACTGTATGGCACTGCGTAGCAACATCGTACCTTCCGAAGCCATAGAACCCGTGCTATATCCTCCCCCTCTAGCCTAGTGTCCTCGCGGTTAGGCTAGTCTAAGTACCTACGCGGCCTAACCCGTCTACGTTTTTCTGGAATGGGTGGCTCTACCTGACCGGCTAAAGGAGTGAGGTGCGAAACGTGATATTTCCCCACGTTCCTACCGGTCTGTACGTTTTCCAGACCGTAAGTGGTCGGGCTGATAACCTTCCCGATTTTGTATGGGCCGTCAGGACGTGGGATAAACTTCGCGGTCTGTCCGCGGCCAGCGTCGCGTCGTTAGGTCCCTGTGTTTTCAATAAAACCAGGTCGCCTACCTTGTACTGTGGTGACGGCCTCCTCTTTTGGTCAGCATTCTCCTTCTGGACGGCCTGCGTTTTCTCGTGAGTGTCCCTAGCCTCGTCCAGGGTTGCAGCCATCTTCTTCAGGTAAGGCGTAACGCTGGGCACGAAATTGTCGTGATCTACGATAGCTCTCATGTCTATCGCAGAGTCGGAAGGGGCCCGTAACTCTCTACCGAAGGTGAGGAATGCCGGCGAATACCCAGTACTGCTGGTAGTCGCAGAGTTCATAGCAACCTGATTGCTGCAAGATGCACATCCCAAGTGGTATGGTCGTGACCTACGAGCATAGCCAATTGAGGTTTGAGGTCCCGATTCTTTCTTTCTATGGGATTGGCCTCGGGATGATAAAAGGGCGTGAGCGACTGGCTTATTCCCAGAACGTGGCAGACCTGCTACATAACCTCGCTCACGAATTGCACGCCGTTGTCACTGATAAGACGACGTGGTACTCCATACCTGAGGAACACCTCATTCGCGAGAGTCTGAGCACATTCGACGCTGGTGGCATTCTCTAACGGAAACCATTTTTTCATACCGAGCCTACAGAAGTATAACTTCAAAGAATTAAAAAATGTGTAGAAACTGTATAAAAACTCATTGGTATATTTTTCATGAATTACTTTTAATTATTTATTAAATTAATCATTTTAATAAGTACATATACGCACGGTGTGGTTAGGTGTGTAACTTTTTATGGTTCCGTACGTCCAAATGAAAAATGAAATGCTTACAGGTACAGGATCACTTGTGTCTGTGGGTCTTGTCTTTTCTTATTTGCTTCGAATCTACTGGACCAATTAAATGGAAATTTGGTACACATAATGAACTTCTGTGACCCAAACACGAACGTGTAACGTAAATAAATTAATTTTGAATATGGGATCACTTTTGGGAGCAAATTAGAAAAAAATAAAGTTTTGCTTGCTATACCTACCTCCGTGTGACGTATCAAATGAAAGGGCTTGCTGTGGGGGTCTTAAATATTATATTTGCTAACTAAAAAAAAAATATAGATTCCAGGAAATCCTATCAGAAGTCTTGTGTTCTTGTGAGTCTTAAAATAACACGGTAAATCTCTCAATATAGTGCGTAAGTATGTACATAATTATATTTGCAGTTGGAATGTAAGGGAGAACATGTTTTTCAACTAGAATGTTAAGTTTGTTCTTGGAATTCATTATCTATATATATAAAATTCAAAGTCCTGACTGACTGACTGACTGACTGACTGAGACATCAACGCACAGCCTAAACCACTGGTCCTAGAGACATGAAATTTGGAGAGTGTATTCTTCGTGAAGAGTAGGTATCCACTAAGAAAGGGTTTTTCGAAATTCCACCCCTAAGAGGGTGAAATGGGGGGATTTTGTTTGTATGAAAAATCTTATTCCTTGAGTTAATAAACTTGAAACTTGGCACGAATACTTATCTAAGTAAATTATGAAGTTGGGCTTTTTTTGTTTTTATAAACTACCCCCTAAAAGGGGATTGCAGGGTTTCAAAGTTTGTATGGAAGAATTTTAGCGCGCGGTCCGATTTAATCGAAACTCAGTATTTATACCTAAAATTGAAAGGAAAGAATAATGTGTATCAAGGTTTTTCTAAAATCTACCCCTGACGGCCTGAAAAGGGGTAGTCAGTTTTACAGGGGAGGATTTTACAGCGGGGCTTGATTAACTCGAAAATTGGTATAAATAATCTTTGAGCCAAGTTATGAACACATCCCAAATGATTTTTCAAAATTTCACCCCTGTGGGGATGAAAAGCGGGGATACATTTTATATGAAAAATCTTATTCGATAGGTTAATTATCTTGAAAATTGGCATGAATACTCGCCTAAGTAAGCAATAAAGTTTATCATTATTAGTTTTTCAAAACTACCCCTCAAAGGGGATATAGAGGTGTTAAAGTTCGTGTGGAAGAATTTGAACGCGCGGTCCGATTAACTCGAAACTCAGTGTACTGTGTGTGTACTTAAGACTAAAAATAAATAATAACACGTATGAGGATTTTTCGAAAATCCACCCCTAACGGGGTGAAAAGGGGTAGTTAATTTTACAGGGGAGGATTATAATAAGTGGCTTGATTAATTATAAAATTGGTATAAATAATCTTTGAGTCAAGTTATGAATTTTTATGAATTTTTTAAAATTCCATTCCTGTGGGGGTGAAAAGCGGGGATACAGTTTATATGAAAAATCTTATTAATTTAGTTAATAAACTTGAAACTTGGCAACAATACTAACAATACTATGTAAGTAATAAAGTTTATCATTATAAGTTTTTCAAACTACCCCTCAAAGGGGGATATAGGGGTGTTGAAGTTTGTGTGGAAGAAATTGAATGCGCGGTCCGATTAACTCGAAACTCAGTATTGATACTTTCGACAGAAAATAATTAATAATAAGTATGTAAAGTTGTCGAAAATTTACCCCTGACGGGGCAAAAAGGGGTAATTCGGTTTTTAGGGCAGGATTTGAACTTGAAACTGTATGTTACATTTTCACGCCTAAACCACTGAACTTCTGATTTGGCAAAGAGATAGATGGCATCCTGGGGAAGCACATACTTTTTATCCTGGTAGCACGTTCCCGACATCCACGCGGGCGAAGCCGCGGGCAGAAGCTAGTTGGTACATACAACATGGTGAATAACATAATCCTCGTACGGAACCCTTTCCACGCGAACTAAACTGACCCTAGTCCGGTTTTTTAATAGTAAGTATAAAAGTGGAATTATTTAGATATTTTTAACAAGCAAACTATTAGAAAGTATCAAGTTACAATTAATAAAAATCATTTTGAACAGGGAGCGCATTCCGAATATAAATTCAAATACAGAAACAATTCAGCGCGAAACTGAATAAATGACTACGGTCATAGCCAGTCATAGGTCCTCTGTTATTGACTCAGTTTCAATATAATATCCAAAAAACTATTAAAATTACATTAGGAAAGCATAAATAATTATTATAAATAATGCTTGTTGTATTTAATTTCAATTTCTCAGAATCTATTTCTGACATTCTGTAACATTCGAAATGATTAATTACTGGGGTCAACGGAAATTAAGTAAAAAAAAAAATCGTTTGGCATATTAATCGCTTTCGCACATCATTGCGATAAAAAAAAAACAATAATGGTCGGCCATTGTGAACACAAATTGAGTACCTAGGTAGTGGTAATGAATAATACGTGTAATTGGACCTGTGTTTCAATATTACGTTAGGAATTGGGCATTTTCGTATTGTATAAGTATAGTATTTGCAATAATATTTTTCACATTTTATAATTATCTTTTGTGGAAAAGTATAAATGTAAACACACACGATTGGCGCGATACTTCGACTTTAAATATCAAAAAACTACATTACCACAACAGAACACGTTTATACCGATTACCACTAGTTAACATGAACAATGGATGAATTCGTCAATTAATTAAATGATGTATTGCCCCTGTGGTGGAGTTTGGATTTTCGAAATCCCCAATTTTTATGTTGTTTAACCTCGACCACCACTGTCATCAGAATGGCGATTATCACATTAAATTTACAGACTTGAATTTATAAAAGGTAAATTAATAAACTTGCGCGCTAAATATGGAAGATTGAATAGGTAACGATAACATATGAGTTTTTTATCCAACTCTAATTAACGAACATTCATAAGATTTGATGGGTAGCATAAATAGTACACCTTCATTTCGCCAGTTATATTTAAGTTCTATGTAATTGGGGGTCGATTCTCTCTTATGAAGGTTGTTAAACATTCTTTCATAAAACCTCTTGCATGAGAGCGTCCCCTTAGCAACTGGGCCATCACAACCCTCGACATTTAAAACATATTTTTCATGCTGACTGTTTCAGATTTGTCCATACTGACCCATCTCAATAAGTTAGTTAGTTCCAGATGTAATGAACATCTTCCACAGCCCGACTTGACCCACAGCCAGGCAGATCTAGAGGCCTCTCTTTTCTTGTGCCTATTTTCACACTCCTGTGCCAGCCTCATCCAGGCTCTACCTACGATGGCAACGTTGTCGTCCGCCCATCTCGCCGCCGGGCTACTGACACTTCGTCTTCCAGTTTTCGACCACTGCCTTTGTCCACCTGCCATCACCGCGCCTTGCCAGGTCTCCTGCCTGTTGAGGTCCATAATTAGTTTTCCGATGTCAAAGAGAGAGATTTCGTATCTCGACGTTTGGAACTGTCTACTAGTTCCAGATGTAATAAATATCAATTTTCGTTGCATTCCTTGTTAATTACTTTCTCTTTTTTGTTCTTGTTGTTTGCCCTTTGACTTTTTCTATGTTCCATAATTTTGTTTTTCCATTCATTCATTTTGTCTAGATCTGCAAATTTAGTCTCTCCGGTAGCCAGGTCACAGGAAGTCGGGTCATCAGTGGTTTGCTGTTTTATAATAGCCTGCCTCTTCTTTCCCATCTCAATACCATGTCTACGTCTCATATGTTTGTTACGATTGGCCAGATTTGTGAAGTCTCTCGGACAAATGTCACAAGAAAATGGTTTTTCTCCAGTATGCTGAAGCATATGATTTTGTAAATATTTGTCCGTACGAAATTTTTTGTTACAAACCGTGCAAGTAATAGGAAAATAGTCCGTGTGGAATTTCATGTGATTTGTAATCTGACTTTTGGTTCTAAAACATTTACTGCAGACATCACAGGTGAACGGTTTGATTCCAGAGTGTATGCTCGCGTGGTATCGGAGTGAGTACACAGTTTTAAAGGTAGTTTTACAAATTTCACAATGATATAAAATCTTTTCGATATGAGTATCCATATGAGTTCTTAAACTCGGTTCACTATCGAAACACTTGCCGCATCTGTCACAGACACGGTCTCGTTTCTTTTCCTTGTGCCTATTCAAATGGTTCCTCAAAGCTGTAATGTTTGCGCAAACCTTTTTGCATGTACTGCAAGTTAAATTATCACTATTGATAAATGTTTTCTGTCTCCATAGAATATTATAATACTTGTTGACATGTTCTTCTAATTCCGTGTTACTAGAGAAAGGAGTGTTGCATCCTAAGCAAACATGTTTAGAGTTCTCGTGGATTTTCATCTTATGATGTATAGTTTCCATCATTTTAGGAAATTTCTCATAGCATTTGTAGCACGAATAATGCAAGTATTTCCTGTGTGATCGGACATGCTTGATGAAAGCATTGAGCCGTTGTTTCTTAATTTTGCAATCAGTACATTGGTAAGCATTGCAAGTATTATGATAAAGCATTGAATGCTTCTGTAGCTCTTCGATATTTGAGAATAGTGTTTCGCAGTGAGAACACTTCCATTCATAATCCATCCATGTCTTTTTTAAGCATTGCACGGGCACTGTGCTTAATCTATTAATTTGTTTGTTTATGTAATCTTCGGAATATACTGTATCCAATATTTTTGATGGGATTGGTTTACAAATGGGTTGTTTCTGTTCATGTGGTACACATGAACCCACAGGATTGGTGTCCACAATACTATCATTTTGTTTATTCATGCAATCTGAAAAATAAACTGAATTGTCTAACAGTGGGATTGGTTTGTAATCGTGTTTGGTTATTAATGTATCTTTTCTGAGTTTTTCTTCCACAGCAGAGGGTAGTTTAACGTCTTTGATATTCAAATCATTTTCTCCGACATTGGTGAATTGATTATCTCTACAGTCATTATTAAAATTAAGACATTCATTATCTTTAATATTATTTATGTCAGTGTATTCATCAGTTTCATCTTTTATACCAATTTTTTCTTCAGCAATGACGTAGGAATATTGTCTTGTGTCCTTATTCCCGGTATGAACATTTTCACTGTGAAAATTGTTACCATCATCATTCTGAACATTCGAGAAGTCCTCATTATCAAGTTCTTCATCATCATTATCATTTACATCCATTGGATCCCGACGGTTTTCAACTTTAACGTCAAAAACTTCTTTACTAACATCTGATGGAGCATAAAAGGTGGTTTCTCCATAATAATCATTATTTACAGATCTTGTTTGAACCAGATTAAAGTCACTAAGAAATGCCTGCGCCTGTTCAACTGCAGTTACGAAAGCAAATGCTTGTTCTAAGGATTTTACACATATTAAGCAGACAGTCTTCGGCAGTATATTTTCCTGGAAATCCATCACTATATTGAATCTTGACAGTTTATTGACGACTTTCTGGCACGTTTCTTCGTCACTCTGCAGATTTGTGAGTTCAATGTGTGGTTTTAACTCTGCGCAAAGGCGACAATACATATTTTTTGTGTTATTCATTTTGACTGATTTTGTATTGTTTTTAATACAGGTTGTTATTGCGGATACATTTTATGGACGGCCATGCCTGCCAAGTCAGTCAAGACAGGAGCAAAACACAGGAATGATTACCATGTTTCGAAAACATTGATTAGAAAATAAGCAAAACCACACTAGCATAGTAGTTTGTTGACATAAGACAATGACACTTGACAGTCAAGTGTCAGTGTTGCCATATACTGTCATGTCACTTTCCAGCAGATTTTCCAATAGAGATTTCCGAACTTTTTCCGAAAATTTTTTAACAATTTTTTTAAACTCGCTTGCATCATTTTCCTGCCCTTATCCCATGTTACTTGGGGTCGGCGCAACACGTTTTCTTCTTCCATTCTCCCCTGTCAACCGTCACGCTATCATTCACTCCCTTCTCTTTCATATCATTCCTCACACAATCCATCCATCTTTTCTTCGGCCTTCCTCTCCCTCTCCATCCATCAACATGTATATTCATCACTCTTTTAGTCACATGAGTTTCGTCCCTTCTCCTCACATGTCCATACCAAGCTAAACGATTTCCTTTCAATTACTAGGTACTGCTACCTACTGTCCTGCAACACATTCTGTATTTCTGTCGACCTCCACTATGTATCCTTATCTATCGTACCCTTTCCCTTCGTCTCTCCCAAAATATCTTTCGCTACACTCCTAATATACCCTGCCATTTCATTCCAACTTTCATTTACACTTCGATGATCGATCATTCATGTCCTCCATATCTATCAATTTACAAGAACAAAATTAGTCGTAATTGGTGATTTGAAAAACACTGCGCGAATGTAACAAATATTAACTCAAAACGAGGAAAAGTCGAGAAAAGTGCATTTGGGGCGCACAATCAAAATGATTGTTATTCGACAATCAAGAGTCATCATCATCATCTGCCTAGCCTTTTCCCAACTATGTTGGGGTCGGCTTCCAGTCTAACCGGATGCAGCTGAATACCAGTATTTTACATGAAGCGACTGCCTATCTGACCTCCACAACCCAGTTACTGGGTAATACGATACAATAATTAATATAATTCGACAATCAAGAGTAATAGTAGATTATTAATTACCTACAGTGTTTTATGTATGGCTAGTAATGAAATCTGATTTTTCTACTCCGCGAATGAAATAAAATCCAAAATACGTTAACCGTAATTTACCGAAACAACATTGACATCGGAAAACACAAGAGACTTGTCTATTGTTTGTTTGACAAAAAGGACGAAAACCTGAGTTTGACGGCTACTTTTTCTTATTTATTTTACGAAAACCAATGTTAGTAATGGGTTAATTATAATTTAAAACATGGAAAACTTGTACTGCCGCTTTTGCGCCGAGCCTAAGAGCTCTGAAAAGCTTCTAGACTTACAGAACGACGCCGAAAAATACGACGAAATAATCGTAAAGCTTGCATTTGTTAACGCTGTGTATGTCAATGTAACTGGCGATGATATGTTGCCGAAAACTATTTGTTTTATATGCTACAACAATCTAAACAAAGCTTACGAGTTCCTGGACAGTGTGAAGCGAGCTCAAGACGTTCTATCCAACGTATTTACAGTAGCCGAAGACAGTAAATGCGACCTTTCAGATGATGATAGAATCCCAGCTTTCGACGACTTCCTTTGCAATGACGACTCGACCACCGTCAAATTGGAGGATAATACCCCCAATAAGTACTCAGACACGCCGCAAATAGACATAAGATTGGAAGTTAAACATGAACCTAAGGAAGAACCTGACTTAGATGACCAAACTTACGATGATTCGTTAAACGTCCAAGATATTCTTGATGCGGCGATATGTAACGCGTCCTTTAACTCCAACGTCACGATATACGCTAAAGAGTTATCAGATTTGAGCAAAAAGGTTGTTAAATCCTGGAAGGATTATCCGTGGGTGTGCGGTTATTGTAATATTGAATTTTTGAACATTGACATGTTGAGATCTCACTGTAAGGTGGTGCATGGTAAATGTTCTGCATTCATGTGCATTGACTGTAAAGCGGGGAGGAACGAAGACTTCACTAGCTTTATCAAACATGTCCGGAAACACAGGAAAATTTTGAGGTAATTGTTTTATATAATTTAAAAGCCCCGTCAATGATCCCTAAAAATGCAAGATCTTGCTTATTTTAATTTTAATTGGTTGTTGTGTAGCATGTCTTTCGTAACAACTTGATTGTTTATTTATTTGTATAAATATTAGATTCTGCGCCTGGTAAAAAGTCTGACAGGTTTCCCTTATGCAGATACCAGTTTCTCACTAATGATTTATCAGATGTTGTATCTTCATATTGTTAAGGCGCCTTTATGGAAGATAAATAAATATTATTTTTATCCTATATTTCATTCAAATTCTTATAAATTATATTTTTAAATATTAGAATATAAAAAGTATAAAAACATTACAAAAATGTAAAAAATACTAGCCTACCAGTATCGGGAACAGGGTCCAAGCTACCGGCGGTCAGGGTTCCAGAGAGAGGAACCTAATGACAATGTGAGCCATGTCCAGAATTACCGCTTTCTGAATCAAGCTCTTGATCCAGCTGCCCAACGAGAGCCTCCTCAGGTGTTGGTCAAGGCTCTTGGCTATGAAGTATGAACCCATTAGCTGTCATGACTATCGGCACAATTATTAGATAATTTTTATTAGTGGAATAAAATTGACGCTTGACAGATTTTGTATGGAAGAACTGCCAAAAATTCAAAATTATTCCTCGGATAAAATTATCTGGCATTAGAAAAAACAGCCCTTAATCTCTATTGTTTTGATGACAATCTTCTGACGAAACATTTTACCAATTTCCAGAAACCATTGCTACTACTGTGACTTAGTTCTAGACAAATCGGAAAACTTGAGTTCTCACATAAAGGAACACTTTCTAAAGTCACAAATACCCTGCCCACTCTGCGGCGAAATACTTAAAAACGAGGACTCTCTAAAGATGCACCTACAAGACTATAACATTACGAAGCAGAAACGAAGACCGAGACGAAAACCTGGGACTCCCATCACTATCGAAGACTTAACCTGTGGATTGTGTAAAAAGGTTTACAAAAACCCCAACAGTCTTCGTGACCACATGAAGCTCCACACGATAGACCGAAAAAGAAACTATACTTGCGACCGTTGCGGCAAAATGTTCTACAACAAAGGTACGCTTACATCACACATCCTCTCACACGATAAGAACCGTCCGCACGTATGTAGGATATGTAACAAGTCTTTTTTGTACCCGAACATGTTGAGACGACACGTGGAAATGCATTCTGGAGTTAAACCGTTTTCTTGCGAGCAATGCGGCAGATGCTTTAGGTTACAGTATCAGTTGAATGCTCACAAAATTATCCACACAGATTCCATGCCTTACGTTTGCTCATATTGCAACAAAGCCTTTAGATTTAAGCAGATTTTAAAGAACCATGAAAGACAGCACACTGGTGCTAAACCATATTCTTGCCAGCACTGCGGTATGGAATTCACTAACTGGTCCAATTATAATAAGCATATGAAAAGACGGCATAATACAGATACATCAAAGAAAAAGATTACCCCTGAAGGGGTGTTTCCTATAAATCCAGAAACAGGTCAGATCATGCAGGTACAGGATCCCGTTGGCACTGAAGAATGGAAGACTAAGATCATGATTCCGGGGAAAAGAGGGAAAAAAAAAGTTATTAAGCAAGAAAATATTTAGCTAAAGTTATGTCAAGGCAAGTCCTATGGATTTGTACAGGGCTGCAGGATGAGGCTTAGCATCTCTTGATCATATAATTTTGGGCAGATCTGCCTAACTTTTCCCAACTATGTTTGGGTCAGCTATCAGTTAAACCCATAGGTTCTCAATCTGGCAGATAACGCCCGCCCGTGGGCGTTTGAGACTTCCAGGGGGGCAGTAGAAGACTCAGAGAAAATTATATATCCTATCATACGACTATATAATTTTACACGTTTAAATATATAATCGTGGTAACTGGTAATAGCTGTTGTAGATTTGCGACAGATGGTAAGTAAAAAAAACAAAAAAATTCTCAAAGGTGGGCAAAATAAGGTTGAGAACCTATGCTTTAACCGGAAGCAGCTGGATACCAGACTTTTACATGAAGCAACTGCCTATCTGACCAGAAGTTAGGACAGTTTGCTGAGCTAAAATGACATCAAAGTTATATTGGCAAGTTTCATTTTGCATCAGAAAACGATTGGTTAGAAGAGTACGCAGTAAACTCCGATGTTAAATGGTAATAGTTGTGATTTGTCTCAAGCCAGTTCTAACATATTTTTGCACGGAAAAAGATACCTTATTTAGTACTCCATGAATTCCATATTAAATTGCTGATCAAAGGAACCTTTTTTTGCATACAGATGCGGTATTACTGTGTGGTAATAGGTTGTGTATTCAATATAATAATAATTAAAACCTGCAGGGTTATTGCGTAGCACATAAAATGGCAGTCCATCGCATTGGCTTTCATTTTTACATCCATTGCTTCATAAGCAAAGCCGGGCACAAGACCGGTGATCCTTTAATTAACGAAGGTAACATTTGGAGTAACGGATTAACTTTTAAGTTAACTTTAAAAATGGTTAACGGACTCATTAACTTCCGTTAAGTTTCCATAAGTCCGTTAATCGTTAATGAAGTACCTACTATTTGCCAAAAGAGCCCCGGACTGTGCCGCGCCGCGAAAACATGTTCTGACAATCTCTAAATAATTATTATTACAAACTCTAATGATACACTTAGACAGGTATGAGGAACAGGGTGTAAAGTTCAGTCATCCTCCATAGAAAAGGGAGGATCCTCCGACCAGACGGGTGTTGTGTCTAGCGGACAACAGCCCGGCGATTGATGTCGGGTGTTGTATATAATATGCATATTTCAGTCAGGTGTTGTTTACATAATTGCGCGGTAAACTCTGCTTGCGCGATGCAGGATTTTGCGTGACGTCAGCATGACGCGGAGTTCGCATGTGGCACAAAGAGTATAGTAACTAGATGTGGCATTATAGATACCGCTACACACTCTTCATTTAATAAGTTTTCAATATGTCCTGCCTAAACTTTCATAGCCAATACCTACCTTTTTTTTTTTGTAAGTCCATCACGAGTTAACGATTAACGTTAAATCTTCCCTTTTTAGTAACTGATTAGCGATTAACGAAGATTAAGTGTGCCCAGCTATGTTTATAAGTTTGAACAATTTGCCTGCCCAACGTCGCAACGTGACCAACGCAAGAAAAAAAAAACAGTGGCTGAATTTTCAAAATGAAAGGAATTATAATAAAAATGTTTATTTTCTCCACCAGATAAACAAAACATTAGTAAAATACATAATTGTTTATACAAAATACATTGATTTTTTGGAGACTGGAGCCTGTACTAGGAATACCAGCTGTGTTACAGGTCTCCAGACCAAATTTGCAAGGCATTGCGATAGATGGCCATTTTATGTGTGTTACGAAATTAGCCCGCTGTAACTGCTGCAGTGCAATGCAAAGACTACTCTCATAAGGAAAAACTGACCATTGATCATCACGCTCACTGTGTGTCAGCGATTTCGGACTGCTTCACACTTTCAATCACAATCCAAAGAATTTTGCAATTTGCCAATTTATTGCTTTATGTTTAAAAAAAATCTTCTGCTCCCCAACGTAAATGACGTAGTGAATGTTGTTGAATCGTCAAAATGAAAGGCATTGCCGTTGTAAGGGCCCTATGTCACTAGAACACCAGCGGCACACCAACCATGATCGCACAGCCAAAAATGTATGGTTGGTTGCGCAACCGATTAGACGCCTGGATACCCATCATAATGCTGTGTATATTTTGCTGGTAGCGCGGCGTTAACATGGCTCCATCGCCATGGTGTCCTAGTGCGATATAAGCCTAAGTGTGTAAGGCTACGTACGCACTGACAGATGGTCTGGATGTTAAGCCACTAGGTTCTTAGGCGCGCCACCTTTCAGTGCGTACGTAGCCTTACGAAATTACCTGCAGATTTGTTCGAAAACAATAGATTCTACTATTTTTAATCAGCTTCCATTAAAGTGTTCCAATTACAAACGCAATAATTTTACAATGGCGTCATTTTTTACAGTTGACGCGCACTAATATAGGAGGTATAATAATTATAATTTGAATGTAACTACTATGCGATTTGAACGAGAATATATATTATCATGTCTGAGACTACGGTCTTACGGCGGTCTACGGCTTTTCTCCGGTGTACAGTCACCAATGGATATATAAGTTACCAGAGTCGTCGTCGTCGGATGTAGTTGAAGTTTAGTAAGAAACCGATGGATGTTTTCGAATGAAATTTAATTTGATAAATGAACTGTTTGTTTTCTATTAACTAAATAAAATTTTATTCGAATACATCTATCGGTTTCTTACTAAACTTCAACTATATCCACTGATTAATACGTCATTGACTATATCCGACAACACTGGCACTTTCTTTAAAAATTTAAGTGTGCATACACACGAGAGACGCGTCAGCGACAGAGGCAACTGCACGGTATGCACACTAAGGCCCGTATTAAAGAACCTTACTCAAAACTCAAGCATTACTTAAAACTCGTTTAAAGCCATTTGATTGGTTGTTCCTGTCAGTCGGCATCAACCAAGCATAAATGAGGTCAGTTAGGTAGGTATGCCTTGTGTGACTGTTTGGTACGTTGTTAAGATCTAAGACGGCCAAAAAGATTACTATTAGTCGAAAATAGCAGGTTCAAACGACACAGTCTTATATTTCCGTCGTAGATACATTTCTGCCCAATCTTTCGGGGAAAGAAGGCGTGATATTATACTAAGTTATAGCTTGATATGTCGACCGATCTATGCGTGCGTTGATGTTTGATTGCAGTTCGGTTGTACACTTTACCCACGTAAGTTTATTAGAAGTTAATACGGGCCATTCTCATTCTTATTTAGATCGTATAATAGAAATTGTTGATAGTATTATCAAATAGTGATTTATTTATGTTATAGTTGTATGTACAATAACCGTAATTTAAGTTGCACACAGCTTTGCAATATGAAAATGCAATATTATATTTTTATTATTAAAAGAATGTAAAGCACACATTTTTAGTGTTAATAAAACTTTTAGTAAAATGCGAAATTTTTATTTTAGGATATACTTACAGTGCAGTGTTTTTTTATAAAGCCAAAAAAAATATCCATGTATAGGTACTCATTCCTTTTCCGCAACGCATATGGTGTCTTCGAGTATAGCGTTGTTGCGTCACGAAGACGCTGCAGTAGCGACAGGTTGAAGCGTTGAAGTGACGCACGCATGCGTTACGATTGCCCAACACAAACGTTCGACAAACGCTAACGCTAAATACGAAAGATAAATACAAACGTGGATATTGGTACGAGATACTTTCGTCAGTGTTCCCATCAGTTGCCTGTGCTAGAGGCCACGGTAACCGTTTCGAAGAACCCGCGACCCGGGCCTGGCAGTGTTCCCGCCCTTACAACACTTCGAGCCTTCAAGAAGAGAGTATCTAACGCGTCGAGGGATCCTTTAGTGATCTGCTGCTTATGGCGAGGAGGTGTATTTGCGATGGCTCTATATTAGTTGAGCCTTGAGCGAGACAAGTGCTCGTAAACACGATTATTTATTTAATAAAAATGTACGCAATGTATGTAGAAAGAAACCATCCAAAGAAAAGGGGGATTCCCTGTCTTGATAGGTGACCGGAAGCTGTTGGCATTATCAAAACAAAAGCTTAGACAGTACAGTCGAACGAGATAATTATACAGTAATATAACTTACAACTACTTTGAAACAGTGATTTGAGTGTACTCAGTAGTTCATTATCAGAAATAAAACGCCCCGAAAGCTAATTTGAAATTATTTTTTGTTGGTACGATAAAGCCTGTATCCACAAGTTAGGTAAAAATAATATTGTCTTGTCTATGACTAGCATAGACAAAACAATATTGGTTTTAATAGTGATGCACCACATGCATCGGTTACGGTTTATAGGTTTCACTACTTGTTTCTAAATATTATGATAGAAAAATTATTTAAAAAAATTAAGCTTGTTGTAAAGTTGTATTTTATTTAAAAAGTTTAAATAATATGATACACAATGTAAGGTATGGGTGTTCTACCACAACCATTAAATGAAAATCGCATCATTTCCGACTTCTACCTCCGCTAGGAGTAATAGTGTTCTGTGCTGTGGTTCTGTGACAGCCGCTGACACGATCATGATGTGAACGATGTCATACATCTACCTGTCAATGTCAAATACTCAAGTCCTACTATTGTTCTACTTTTCCAGTTCTTGAAAATGTCGATCTCCGCACAATAACAATCGCCTCGATATTCCAACATGAATAGCACCGAAAATGTTTACTGTCGCCTGTGTGCAGAGTTGATGCCGCACAACAAACTCTTTGACCTGAAAACTGATGAAGAAAAATGCCAAGACATCATCACAAAATTGGCTCGTTTCAATGTCCAAATGAATTTCAGCGATAATATTTTGCCGAAAACGGTCTGTTTCACATGTATTATGTCATTAAACCGTACATTTGAATTTGTTGCTACTGTGGAAAAAGCTCAATCAACCTTAAACGATTTCATTTTAACGCGCCAAATAAAACAAGAGAAAAGTGGTTCGGAGGACGAAATATTCATTTACGATTCTTCTGAAAGTTGTGAAAGTGATGAACCAATTATAAATATAAAAGTGGAATCAGAACAGAAAGGAAAATCAACTTCAAAGTCGTTAACACTGAAAACAAAAAAGACTTCTGCACCGCCTAAGAAAGCTAAGGACCCTGGCACTAGTTCGAATGCTGCACACTTATCACAGTTAAAACTAACTTGGAAGAGCTATAACTGGCTATGTACTTACTGTGAAACTCAATTTCCAAATATTGATGAGCTACGGATTCACGCCATGGAATACCATAGCGCCTGTAACCCATACCGTTGCACGGACTGCAAAATAAGGAAGTTACGTCTTGACAGTTTCATTCTGCACGTGAGAAAACATAAGAGGTTCTTAAGATTCTCATGCTATAAATGCTCCATGGTATTTGGGTCAGTGATCACAGCAAACAAACATAAAGAAACACATAAAACGTCGGATATTGTTTGTTTCGGATGCAATATGTGTTTTGATAGCAAAGAGGAATTAAGTAATCATACAGCGACATATTTTAGAGGGACACGTGCAAGAAAACCTCGACCGCCAGTACAATTGCTAGGTGACAGTTTAAAATGCCCGATATGTGAAAAGGTTTGCAGAACTAAAACAAGTCTGAGCACACATTTGTTGATACATACAGACCGTAAAAAAGACCACACTTGTGAAGTATGTGGCAAATGTTTCTTTCAGAAAGGTTCATTAGCAGGACACATGCTTCAGCATTCCGATGTGAGGCCATTCCAATGTGAAATATGCAAATCTGCCTTCAAATCTGCAAGACGATTACGCCTTCACATCGCTATTCATGATGGAGGGAAACCATTTTCTTGTGACCAATGTGGCAAACGCTTCCGAATTAAACGTCAACTTAACAACCATGCTATAATACACACGGACTCACATCCGCATGTTTGTACATATTGCGACAAAAGTTTCCGTTTCAAAACTATACTCAATCAACACATACGCCAACACACTGGAGTAAAACCTTATTCTTGTGCTCTCTGTCAACGGGACTTCACAAACTGGTCGAATTATAACAAGCATATGAAACGCAGACATGCTACAGATATGGCGAAGAAGAAACGCACTCCTGGCGGGACGTACCCTATTGACCCAGTTACCGGAGAGGTTGTAGTTCCTGCCGAGGATAAAATAAGTGAATGGAGGAAGAGGATGATGATAAAAGAAAATATGTAGGCAGCCCAATGAGGAGATGTCTCGGCGGCCGCTTCGGAAGGCGTCACTTCCCATGCAAACCAAGAGTGTCACTGTTTTCTCTCACATCACTATTCCTCTTCTTAGCATGTCAATGGCTATCCAAATGAACTCGGCTCAGAATTCGGCTTCATGTTTGGCGCCATCACTAGCGCCCATCAGTTCCTGTAACGTGCAGCTGACAGGACGTCTAGGACATGATATTACGTGTCCCATCGTTTCTGGAACAGCGCCAGATTTACACTCCCAGGCGGAGTCGTCTATGAATCTCCACATGAAGAGGTTTTCCTTGCTTCGGCCAACCAAGTCCGGAGTCTGTTCAAAGACTTCTAGGTTACCCAGGGCAACTCATGTCCAGGTGGGAGATATTCAGCGGACGGAACAAATGGTATGGGTAATGACTACAATACTAATGAGTATATTGAAACTGACGGCTTTGAATTGCGTCTGACAGAAGTTGTGCGTCGACGTGCTTTCGGCGCCACGAATTTCTTTAGTACTCTGTGCAGAACAAGTACAGACTCGTAAGAGAGTGGGAAAATGAATATGAGAAGCACGGAAAGTCATTTAGTGATTGATGAACATAAATGAGTACTTGAAAAGTCAAAAACAACCATTATGGTGGATTTTGTTGTACATCTTCTCACATATTTGTATGCTTTTGCAGACGAAGCTCCTTTCTTATGCGCTTATTACTACCAATACTATCCAATTTTAAGGAATGCTAACTAGGAGATCGGCAGATGTAATCGCAGTTAGAACAGATTGGATCCAATTTAGTGTAAATTGGAGGTCCAATCGCACTACTTCTTAAATTGTGTACAATCGTTCTTCACGAATGCGTCTGCATGCGTCGTCTGACCGATTTAGAATACAATTTAGTGTAGTGTAATCACTAGCTTCCGATTTCCTAGTTAGAGTGTTCTTAGTTAACATTCCTTAAATTGAATAGGGTAATAAGCGCTTTAGCACTACGACCGTAGTTAATCTTCCAATTACCCACTTATGGCACCTGTCCCACCGCTGGCGATTGACTAGAAGCAAGTAGTGCTAGCAACTAAAAACAAGTTGGCGGACAACTGCGACGAGCTACTACTCGCTAGTCGCTGGCATGTGTATGCACAATGCGTGATTCACTCAGCGAGTGTCTACCCGCCAAGCGAGGATCGCTGAGCGAGTACTCTCTTTGATAGCTCTTGTCGCTGAGATAAACGAGTACTCGCCAGCAGTGTAAGCAGTCAGCGATCAACTATTATTATATGTATTTATCTTACAAGGGACCTACAACATTTTGAACATTCCTTGAGCGAGAGAATCTTTGGTTAGCTAGTCGGTTCCTCATCGGCGGTAGAACACGTGCCTTTTAGTTAAAAAAAAAAGATTTGTTGTAAGTTTATATTTTATCTCTATCTTTTTATATTACATGGTAAGAGATAGCAATAGGTAGGTAATTAGTTAGTTTAAGATGTGTTATTAATGAACAGAATAATTGAAAAATATTTGTTTTAATGTAAGTGAATAAATGATAAGCAAAAGTACTGAATTGTTTTTTTTCGCCTCCTGTGTAGCCAGTAGCATACTCGTAGACTCAATTCTATTTTTCAATCAAATAGAATTGATTACTAATGTCATAGGTCTTTTTAGCAGACTTAAAAATAAGGGGGAGGCTATGCATTCTCTGAGTATTTAAAAAAAAACCTAGTAGTTGGGACAGGCACATGAGAGGCCTATGCCTATCATCATCAGCCTATAGCAGTCCACTGCTGAGTGCTGGACATAGGCCTCCTCTATTCACGCCAGCACAATTTGCACGCCATTCAACTCGATTTTCGGCAACTCCGTTCCACCGGCAATGTGTTAAGTCCGTTTATTCCCGTTGTCCCCGTACGCCGTGTCCCCGTCCTACGGGGACAGCGGTACTTCAATTAAATAATTAAAAATACTTCCCGTTGTCCCCGTACACTGTCCCCGTTAATATAGTTGAATAAAATAAGTAAAAATTATTGTCCACAGTCCCCGTTTTTTCTTTTTTAACCGACGAAAAAAAAACGGAGGAGGTTCTCAAGTCGACGCGTATATTTTTTTTTTTTTTTTTATGTATGACCACGCATAACTTTTTACAGAGTAGTCCGATTTTGATAATTCTTTTTTTATTGGAAAGGGTATACCCCAAAGTTAACTCAAATTTACTTAAGTATACTTACATTCGTTTAAGAACTTAGTTATGAAGGTTAAATAAAAAAGGTTTATTATTTCTTGCTTTTTAGTTTTTTCGGCGGCTTAATTTTTTTGTTAAAAAGTTTTTATTCTGTAGTAGGTATTATGTGTGAGTGTGTGTGTGTGTGATCTTTGACCCAACAAACAAAGTGTATGGAATATTGGTAGATTAGTCTTGGTGCTCGGCAGATTAATATAAAGGATTTAGACCTTGTTTTCAAGTAGGATTTTTTTATATAGTGAATTTGATCGAAATAGTAGATTATTGTGAATGATAATGCCCTCAGTTTTGCCTAAAAAAATAGGAAGTACACAATCTTAAACTAATTTAATTACATGTTTATTGTTTTAAATGTTTCGTACATTCCAAATTAAGTTTTCTAGTAACTATGATAAACGGAGCGACCTTGAAAAGGATGCGATACAAAAAAGTCTACGTGTAAAAGTGGAGCAGAAGTGTGGGAATGTCACTTGCGAAAGAAAAATAAGTGCCCTGGAACTATAAAGATTAAAGTAAGTAATTTCAAAAAGTAAATCAGAATATCAATTTAACTTCTAAGTTACAATCAGGAGGTACCTAATCAATAGCAACCACTTAGATCAAATCAAAAATGAAATCATCCGTTCTAAAAAAACTAAACTCGTTCCTATTGATTGCGAGCAACCCCGAAGTATCGTATCTAGAAGTAGAAGATTTTTATCTGTAGCATTAATCCTGCTTTATTTTATTTTTTCTGATATTCGCAAAAATATTATATATCTTTATACAAATATTATACAGTTTTTATTTCTTTACTAGCATTATCATAGACTGATTTTTGATGTTCGATGGTTAAAGTTATTTTTTTTTTATATTTATAGGATAGTCAGGTTTTAAGGGAGACTTCCCACACTTGCACTCCAAATTTCAATAAAAACCTGCTTGATTGTTACATGGAAGACTGCAAGAAAAAAATCATCACAGCTGATGTACCTGCCATACCCACAGCTTTCAGTGAAACAATATCAGAAATTAAAGACTTCGGACTAGATAAGGTAATTTCAATTCCTACGTTTGAAAGTAAGAAAACTTCTTTGTATCGTCACAGAAATTCAGCTTTTGGCGTTGATAAAACTGTTTTTGATGAGGTGAAAAATGTTACAATACCGGACTATTGTGAGGGTAATAGACGAATCATCCTATTTTGTTCCGAAGAGGCAAGAAATAAAATGACAATTTTTAGGGATTATTTTTGTGATGGAACCTTCAAAAGTTGTCCAAATTTATCTAACCAGATTTTTACAATCCATGCCGATTTAGGAAGCAATAGTAACAGCACCAGCACCAGCTGTCATTAAGGCATAGGTACACCCTTAGTGTATGCCTTAATGACAGACAAATTAGTAGAGTAGAGTATAAGTAAATTATTGTAACATGTTTTGGAGGTATGAAACTATTTACTGTGTTGATTATTTTTTAGACAAGTGATTGTGATATTTTTGTAGTAAGATGTATGTAGCTATTTACTATGATTATTATTTTTAGGCAAGTGATTGTGATATTTTTGTTGATTTTATACTACTACCACTATATTTATAATGCTCAAGTTGTAGGCAAACGATTGTGATATTTTTTTGTAATTACATAATTGTAGCTATGTACCTATTTACTATGATCATTATTTTTAGGCGAGTGATTGTGACATATTTTGTAATTACTTACATATGTAGCTTAGGTAATTATTTATTTATTTATATTTATAATGCTCAAGTTGTGTTATTTGTGTAAATTTAATAATTGTTTTTTTTTTCCTCTAATTAAAATTTGAATACAAATAAATAAATTTTGTGTTATTCCCCTTTTCTTTTTCCCATGCTAAAAACTAAGCTTACAACATAATGCAGATTTAAGTCGAATGTAGGTTATGGGGACAACGGGAAATAAAGGAGATGTCCGCTTTTTGTATGGACGTTGGTTTTTTATTCCGAGAAAAATCTAACAAGAATCAAACTACATCCAAATAAAAGCTACAAAAATATGGAACTTGGAACCACTGAAATTATATTTTTAGACCCCCCCATTTCAGAGAAAAATGATAAACTTATTAATGTTAGTACATATAATTTATTTGTTATGGCAGCCCAAATTAAACCTCCCAAACACTTTGACAATGTCTAAATATGACAGATGACAGATGTCTAAATATGACAAATGACAGTGTTGACCGTCAGGCTTCACTCATCCGTCTGATACGTCACACTTTCGCTCGTGCCTTTGTGTTATCGTATTTTAATTTGTGCTTTGCTTTCTTTGATTTTCTTGATTTAACCGACTTGGCTTTTTCACAACGGACTCTTCTACTTTGCACATGATTAGGATACCGATAGCTTACGAACCTTCAACCCTGACGACTGCTTTTTTTATACCGTTTACCTTCCTCAAGAATTACGCTAAAAAGAATTATTCAAATCCGACTGGTAGTTCCAGGTATTAGCACGTTCAAACAAACAAACTTTTCAGCTTTATTATTAGTATAGATTTTTACAGAGGTAAATAAATAATCTGATTAGATTAGTTTCGTTCACATTGATAAACTCGCAAATCAAACGTTGATTGACAGTAATGACAGTACCATGTGTCAATTTTGACAAGATTATTATTTTTTCGGGTGTGTTCACTTTATTATCCTAGAGTCCTAGACAATTAAAAAGGTTTGTTCGTTTTAGGAGTAAATTCACACTAAAATAAAAAAATATTTTTCTCAAAATTGGGGGCCTTTAAAAATGTATGATATAGTTAGAACCACTAGTTTTTGGAATGTCTATCCAAATATATTTAATTTATCCTTGTTAGAATTATTGAATAATAAAAAACCATTTTTGGACATGTCCTTTAATCACGTCCCGCTGTCCCCGTGACGGGGATATGGCATACGGGGACAACGGGAATAAACGGTTAAGTCGGGCTGTGGATGATAATGCTGTACCTACTCATCGATTTCTTAGTGATTAGTGCAGGGTAAAAACCAAAGGTGCAGATGAACGGACATTTGGGTCACTCCAGCAGATGGAACAGTCTGTTCCAGTATAATAATAATGTACTCTGTGGCCTGTTCAGGGGGCTTAGGCTTACCAAAACTTAACAGCCGATCGATTCTGTAAAAATCTCACCGTGAAAAGTTAGGTGAAGTGAGCCGTCAATAGTGTCAATGCCTATTGCCTTGTATTATGATTCTCACCATTGACATAATATATCTCAATGTTTCTGACCCATTGAGAATGTCAATGTTCTGACCCGACCTCGACATGGAACGGAGACACAGATTACTAAATAATTACTACGTAACAGAATTAACAGATAATTCACTTCGTAGAAAATTTCCAATACCTACTGCTATAATAGCCTACTCCGTCGCGTCAGCAACCGCTGCATGCTAAAATGTGCCTAAATGCTTAAATGTACAGTTGTAACTTGTAATTGCTTCGCACTGCGCGATTCCCGTATTATTATTATACTCTTTGGCGGGATCCCACAGCACTGAATTTGGTCCGCAAACGGCCCGAGACCGCTCGGCCGGGCGGTAGGTAATTATAGCGCGCAAGTACAGACGCCAGCACATCAAGCTACTCGAAACTGTCAAATTTTCCCAATCAACCTTAGACTTTAAAATTTTAGGGATAAAGTTGAAAATATATTAAAGAAATTTGACAGATTGTGACATGGAGTTTGTTTGCCATTGTGACATGGCATGTGACATGGAGTGACGGAGCCTGACGGAGATTTTACTATGGCACAAAATGGTTATTTTAATTGTGTTTTATTGTGCCACTTATCCCAGGAATTAGTGCCTTGAGCATTAATTGGAATGACAGCTCACTCCACGCTCACTTCACCTAAGTTTTCATGGTGAGATGGTTACAGAATCGCATTGCAGGGCCGAAGTTGAACTGCACTGCTTTTTTGTACTTAGTCATAGAACAAAAAAGCAGAGCAGTTCAATTTATGCCCTGCTATAAGAGCTGGTGATAAGCCCCCAGGAGCGCCGCACTTACACTGGGTGTTAGATGAATCAATTCCATTTTGTCAGATTATGTTTGCAGCGGCCCACTTGAGTAGCTACGCAATCGATTTGCTTTCTAAATAGACCACTAAAGTTCCCGATCGGGGCGGCAAGTGTTCTTGGGGATTTAAGAAGTCTTGAGGTCTCTCTTCCCACCTTTTGCTTCGCTCTTTAGATGGCCTGTTGTTTTGGATTGCTTTTGTATAGCGAGCCTTCAAGTTTTTCTACTAGGACACACTGCTAGGAAATCTGAAATAAAATTGACATTGGCAACATTTAAAAAAATTTCAATGTCATTGTTGTCATTGTCAATGTCAAATTCAAACTTGTTTTGAAAATCGTATCGTTCGGGTGGAGAATTTAAGCTGGTTTTCTCGCCACATTGTGCTTTTGGGTAACGCGTGCGTTAGAATTTTTGCTAATATTGTGTTTATTGTGCTTGTTTGTGTTTTGTCTTGTTGTTACCTGCTATCAGGTTTGTCTAGTGTTTGTTTTTTTTTTAACTTGGGACACGATTATCCGTAGTCAATATGAATAAGGATAAAAATAAACCCCCAGACACTCCTGATGATATACCTATTACCCCCCTAGCCGGCTTCTCTATATCCATCTCAAGTCCCACCCAAAACCCACTAAGCCGGTTTGCAGATGTGGTCTGTAACCTGGAGTCCCAGATCCTTCCCTCCCAGTATTCCCAGACCCTTCCCTCCCAGACCAACATTCGAAAACGCCCCGGTAATGAAGAGGATGTATCTAATCGCCCTACCAAACAACCGAGAACTCACAAAGGCCATGTTGGGTACTCGGCAATTGAAAAATAATAATAATAATAAATAATTTAATTTCAGGCATTGTATACATAATTACATACACATACATTTCACCCATAGTGACTACATGTCATAAATAAACATTAATAAGCATTAGGTATTATGGGTAATAAATATAAAGTTAAAGTTATAAAGTCATTAAGTTAAGTCATTACAATTTACAATTTTAGTTCTTACTATTACAATTCTGACAATTACAAATATGGTTATTAAATTGTAAGTTAATTAAATCTAATCAATACGTTCGTAGGTCCTTTCATCGTCCATGTTTCCCGTCAGGAAACTCAAGTTACATTTGGGCGCTTTTTGGCAAACCAGAATTTAACTAATATTGTTGCAGTCCAGCATGTTAGTTTAAATCGTCTCAGGAAGCCAATGCCTTCATTACAAATAACATTTTGGGCACACATCTATATGAAGCTACAATCTCCGTATGAGTGTTGTAGGTAGAATTCCTACTGACTTTACAGAAGAGGAAGTCCTGTTAGTACTTCCTCTTAAAAGTTCCAGTATGTTGTGGACCAATTATAATAGTTAGGCGATTGAACAGAAAAGTTAACAAAGACGGTTTAACTGAATACAGGCACACAGAAACTTGTGTCATCACATTTGATGGCCAAGTCTTACCAAACCGAATTTTCTGTTTCTACACATCTTTTACTGTAGAACGTACAAGTATGTGTACCCCACCATTCAATGTCGTAAGTGTTGCCAATTTGGTCATGTAGAATCCCTCTGTCGTTCCAAACCCCGCTGCAGTAGGTGTGGCAATAATCACCCCGGTGATGATTGCAGCATTGCTGAGAGCGAAGCTTTCTGCGTGTTGTGCTCTGGAAGTCAGTTTGCAAATAGCAGGTCCTGTCCGGAGTACAGCAGGCAGAGGACTATTAAAACAATCATGGCTGAGAAAGTAATTTCATATTCTGAGGCAAGTAGAACCGTTCCTAATAGCTATGCAGACATTGCTAAATCACAAAGGCAGTCATACTGCAAAACTTTTTCTTAAGCTCCCCTTTCTCCCTTCTATGATAAAACAGCTCATCAGCGGTTACTAGCACTCCTCAATCTCTCCCCAGTGATCTCAATAGTCAACTAGCAGAATCTCCTGAAAAATTGTCTTCAATAATTGGACTTCTTAGTAAACTCCTGTTAATGTCTTGATCCAATAAAACTCAATTACCATCCAATGTTACCACTTCACTCATTAACTCTCTTTCATCCCACAATAATGCCTCGATTTGTGTTCCTTCAATGGAATATGAGGAGCGTGTGGCATAAGAAGCACGAGTTCACATTCCTTCTGAACAAATACAAACCCTTAGCTAGTTCCCTCGCTGAGACTTGGCTAGTTCCGAGTCTTAGTTTCCGTTTACCTTTCTTTAATATTCTCAGAGGTGACCGATCTGGTGGCTATGGCGGGTCGGCTCTCTGCATGAACAATCGTGTTCCACTTGTGGCTGTATTGTTGCCTACTATAGGGGACGATATTAGCATTGTGGCCGGTAGGGTAGAGGGTATAACCCTCGTTATCTGTCTATAATGCTCATCCTCACCAAAGTTTCCTCCCAATCCTAAAGTTTACTCTGGAAAACATAGAAGGCCCTGTACTTGTTATAGAGGACTGCAACTGCTATCACTTTACATGGGGCTCTGAACGTTGCAACTCTTTTGGGAAAGGCTTGGTTGAAATCTTAGATTACCTTAACCTGTGTATTTTAAACAATGGTTTCCCAACTCGTAGGTCTCCTCCTGGACAGCATGAGAGTTATGTTGACCTCACATTTTGCACACTGGATATCGCAGCGTCGTGTCATTGGGAGTGTACCAGTTTGTCACATGGAAGTGAAGTGACCACTATTCAATTGTAATCTTTGGCTAATAAAACATACTCAGAAAAATCGAGCCCTCTCTTGAAGTATAATTATCTAATCCTGATTGGGCAAAGTATTCCTCACTATTGGAAGACATTTTTTTTTTTAAAACTTTGCCCCACACTAGGAATTACTCCTGTATCATGGGTAAATTAATTCACTTCCAAATTTAGTTTCACATGATTTTGATTTTCTTAGTCCCCTCCAAGTGTCAAATTGGTATAATAAGCTCATTTCGGCTATGTATGTATCTCTTTCGAACAACCCGCAGCCCCGGCGGCATCGGCCCTAGCGGACCCGTCAGTTCGTGCTGACATCTCTTTGAGGCGCACGTGGAACACAACGCGCCGTCGACCCGGGCCTGGTCCTTACCGGGCGGCGAGCTGCCCATTGTTCGCCGTCCGCAAGCCCGCGCTTACGGTGGTGACACCCTGGGGTTTCCTCCCGCTTTATCCTGAACTGGAACCTCCCGAAACAACCGTGTCCGGTGAGGACCTGCGTCAGGCGGAAGGTGAGGGCGCCGTGGCGCCTCTCCTCCTCAAAGAGGGGAGTTATCGCCGCTATTGTGGCGTGCCCAGCACTGGGTTGCGACAATCGCACTCTCCATGCCGCTATGAGATCCCGCCAGAGTTTTAAAATCCTTCCGTTGTTATCAAAATTTAGATTGGGGGAATCTAAATTTTGATAACAACGGAAGGATTTTAAAACTCTGGCGGGATTATTCAGCCAAAAAAAAAAAAAGATTTTTCATGCCTTTAAATTATCAGATTCAAGCTGCACTGGTGCTGCGGTAGGTATACCTACTACCAAACTTAAATCGTTTTAAAATTCAAATGCCCTATACAATCATCATTATCAGTGTTTACGTGTGAGTGCGTGGCCATATTAGAAGCTTGTTTATTTATAGAAGCCCATAGCATACATTTTGGTGTCATCTTTACGGACTTACTTAGTTGCTTGCAAGCTTTGTAGCAGGGTCCTTTCAAGAGTAAACTGCACAGTCCAATTCTACTCCAAATTAAAAAGCCCCTTCCAATAAAGAGCTTGCTAACCTCATGGCAGGTGCAGTGGCTAAATTCAAGTAAACGGAAAGGTGCTTTTTATCACGCAATACAGCCTAATGTTACACCCAAGCCTTGGTTTTACCCCTATAAAAAAATATCAAAGAGGGTGATATCAACTATTTCCCGTCTCCGCATAGGTCATTGTTGTTCCTCGGTATTCCTTCACAAAATCCGGGTCAGAGATACATCGCTCTGCGAATGTGGGTTGGATGAAGGTACTTTGGAGCACATCTTCTTTATCTGCTCCAATAATAACCCAGCCCATGACTTTTATAGTCATTTCCCTAAATTAAAGATCCTGTCCCAAATAACTTTCCATCCCTACTAACACATTCCTCCACAAAGCTCTTCGGGGCTTTGATGTATTTTATCCGTGTCAATAACATCAAATTATGTTGATTTTTGTGTGATCGTTTATGTACATATTTAATAATATAATTAACCATATTCGTTTGTTTCAGTGTACCTACTAACACTCATCAACAAGTTTCACATTAAATTCAAAGTGTCATCATCATCAATGCACCAGTATTGGATTTAGATTTTTTTTTTTCTCCGCACGTTTTCTCATATCCCATCTGACATTGGCAGAATTGTCGACATCGGCACCATTGCCATAGAGGAAAATAGAATAGAATAGTTTATTTTGTAAAAAATCATAAATTATTGTTACCTACCGGCATTTTATTTTAGTATGTCCTTATCAACAATCTGTGATCTGAACATTCCAAAATGAATAACACAAAAGATGCTATGTACTGTCGCCTTTGCGCCGAGTTAAAACAACACAATAGATTCACAAACCTGCAGACTGACGAAGAAACGTGCCAGAAAGTCGATAATAAACTGTCAAGATTCAATATAGTGATGGATTCCCACTGCTGGGACACAGGCCTCCTCTCGGTGAGAGGGAGTGGGCCGTAATCCACTACGCGCCAGTGCGGGTTGATCATTAAGAAAATCGTCTCGACCTAGTATTACTTTATGCATTTAAACTAGAGTCTTATTACCTTGAAATAAGATTTGTTTTTGGCTCAATCGGCGGTTAACGTGGCAATATACGGTACTCCCTGTCCAACCAGCCCAGATTTTTTTTACTATTTACATTTTTAAGCGTTTTGGATACAACATTTTAAGAACATGTAGGTAAAGGTAATTTTATTGTTGAAACATGATTATTGAAAATATGAATTTTGAATATCTGCGACTGACTGATGATTAGCTTTTTTTAGGTATATTAATATTATTGTAAATACTTTAATTATCTGTGATACGAATTTACACCAACTTTTTATTATTATAAGCATTATTATATTCTACGATGAAGAAAATTTTGTATGTCCCTAATAATTTTATTCCCGATTGCCACCTGGTGGCAATCAATGTGGACTGGGAATATTCGCAAAATACCTACATAATTCTTTTTTTTTTTTAATGTATTTTGCCATGTTGGCCGCTGAACCTTGTTCCTCCTCCTGTTGTACACTTTGCTCTGGTACGTGTAGTCTTAACAAGAACATTTGTAATTGTATACGTAAATATTGATTTGATTCGATATTATGCTTTTTATTTTTAAAACTAGGTACCCTTTTTATCGCAATATAATCATAAGTCATAAGTAATTTATTTCATAACAATTTAAGTACCTACATTGTTGAAAAATAGAGCAAATAAGAAAAATTGAGATCAAATAAATACACACAATAACCAGCTAACTTTGCAAGAATTTATTTTCCTATAATATATGTAAAACAAAGCAGAACAGAATACGGAACCCTAAAAACGTAATAAAATTTTTCGAAATAATAATTTCTTGAATGGATTCAAAGTCCATTAAATAATTTCATAAATTCAGTCGAAAAACATCCACTGCTGGACATAGGCCTGCACCAGGCACCGCCATTTCGA
This sequence comes from Apamea crenata, assembly GCA_949629185.1. NCBI lineage: Eukaryota > Metazoa > Arthropoda > Insecta > Lepidoptera > Noctuidae > Apamea > Apamea crenata. The sequence continues at coordinate 10,169,836 of OX451379.1, read as the reverse complement.
ACGGTTCTGTGCTTTTTGCATCCAGATTCCTACGTCCTTCACCAGAGGGGCAATCCTCGTAATTTTAAGAACGTTTACAGTCTAATCTGATCTGTCAACACCTCGATTATCCCTTCATTTATATAGATTGTCGCTAAGATGAGATAACGGCTAGATTTTTAACGTTTTTAATTCCGGGGATTGGCCGTCAGGCTATTGGTCCAACTTGTGGGAGGCCTTCCAACGCTACCGTAAAACGGAGTGAAAGGGATGCAAGGTGAATCGGGACGAAACTTTAAAATGGATTTTAACGTTGAAATAATATAGTTTGTTGCCAGAAAAGACTAATGTGTTTACTGTTTTTTAATCAAAGATTAAGTGTCCTTGTTAGCAACAAACAACTATGTATATTATTTTAAAGTACAAATCCATTTTACAGTTTCGTCCCGATTCACCCCTGCATCCCTATTCACCCCGTTTTACCGGTACGTCTTCCAGTACGCGTTTGCCACTCTAGAACCTTTCGGATCCATCAGCCATCTTTTCGCGACCACTGTGCCCTGCCCACTGCCACTAAAGTTTGGCAATTCTTCAGGCTATGTCGGTTGCCTTGGCTCCGGGATGTCTTCGGTATAGTATCGGGTCAATCTAGTTCTTGGGTAATTAGTCAGATTTGTAACGTGGTTACTGGTTGACGTGTATAACTGTTCATAGAACAGCTCTATCTTTCTCAGCACCTCAGGTTTGGCGGATACGATACTGCCATTATCGGTCTACAGTTTCGCAAGCTGGCTCTGCCCAATATACAGATCTATTGCAAAAACTGGAGCCCTTGTTCGAGTCTATTGCGGTCTGTATTAAATCGGCGAAGGTCGCTTTTCACGAACTTCGATCCGTATATTGATGGATTAGCAAGGTTCTTCAAAATGATTCAAATTGAGATTGATAGTGTGTTACTCAATTAGGGCGCAGGTCAAGCTATGATATTTGTTATTTCGTTTCGCACAAGGAAATCTGATTTATTTGTAAAGGAAAGGGGAGAGAGTGCGAGAAAGATGGAACTATAGGACTAACAGCGCCATCTCGTATTTGCTTGAGAAACTTGCGAGTACAGGATATCCGATTGAGTGACTTAAGTGGGACAATAACGCCATTGTTGACGCTTGCAGCCCGCTGCTTGGCTGCGTAGTTCTTATGTAGTGGTGTAGATGTCGCTACACGTTTAGTATCTCATGGTAGGGTAAGGACAATAATAAGTAGGTAAGGCACCTATGAACCTATCCTATATCGCCGGTGATTAATGAGAAGCGAGTAGAGCTAGAAACTATTAACGAGTTGGCGAGCAGCGAGTGTGCGACGTCACCGAACCATTTGGTATGCGTAGATATAATGTACAGACGCCAGCAGGTCAAGCTACGCGAAACTGTCATATTTTCCCAATCAACTTTGAACCTTAATGCTTTATCGATAAAGTTGAAAATAAAGTTGAATGTATAGCTTGATACCTAAGTCGTCGTCGTGCGTACCAAGCCTGAGTCTTTCAGCGAGTCTTCGGCCCGCCAAGCGAGCGTCGCTGAGCAAGTAGGTACTCTCTTTGGTGGCTCTTGTCGCTGCGACGAACGAGTAGGTACTCAACCGACTGAGTAACTATTAAATATGTATCACTTTTACTAACACGGAATCTACAATCTTTCGTACGTTGCTTTGCTTGTTGGATTGCAAATATTAGCCAATCTAAAATAATTAAATCACTAATCATGATCTGGCAGTTTGAGTATTTTATGCGACCTACCCAAATGTCCTTACTTTGATAATGTTCGTCGAATCGTGCATGGTTATGATAAATGCGTGCACTGACTGGACAGGTCCACTAAGTCTGTTATTTCCTCAAAAAGACCATTTCAGACACCAATCTTCATGGTTTTCACAATTCACATGATCTGACCAAGATTATGTCTGGACTTTAAAAGAGACTATGACTTTGTTTATACTATATGAGTTTGTTTCGGCCTCTCTTCTCAGAATAAAAGGGCTGATTTTTCTAACGCAAGATATCCGAGGTATAATTTTGATTTTTTGACAGTTCTTCCATACAAAGACTGTCAGACGTCCATTTAATTCCACGAATAAAAAATATCTGTAGATTGAAAAATCAGCCCTAAGGCAGACAGGAAACATCGACCTCATCTAGTTTAAAAAAAATATGATTTACGTGTGAAAGTGTACAGACGCCAGCTACCCGAAACTGTCAAATTTTCCCAATCAACCTTGAACCTTAATGCTTTATCGATAAAGTTGAAAATCTATTAAAGAAATTTGACAGCTTGTAGTAGCTTGATGTGCTGGCGTCTGTACAAACCTACTTACAGAAATAATATCATTTATTTCACCGAGCTCCTGTAAGTATGGTCATAGGGGTTAAACAATAAAACGGCAAATTATCATTACACATTTATTTTACAACTAATCTAAACAGCGTTACACTTTGATTGTAGCATTTTTTTTTGAGAACATACATTAATATTTCTACTATTTTAGTAGGTAGCTTACGTTTACATATTTGACATAATTTGGCACTAAAGCATTTTGGACAGTTTTACATTTATGTATTTAGAAACACACCATCAACAGGTAAGTACATACATACATACATAAACTATCTACAGCAATGATCTACAGTATTAGAATAGATAACTTTATTCTCTTACCTATATGTTCATGCATCAGCCATTTTTTGTTACTCTTCTCGCTAATTTTAATTTTCTGCCGCCATTTTGAAACTTACAATATAATAATACTATACTACTAGACTAAACAACATTGCCACAAGAAAAAATAAGTTGAACAGAAATATCACAGGATTTTATGAACAGAGTGAACTAACATTGATTATATATTTTAAATTATTTACATAAAACATTGCACATTGCTAGAACACGTAGCTATTATATTTACATTCATTTTGACACCTTATAACGATACGGGCCAGTTTCTCGAACGAAAATTATCGCAAAATTAATGTGAAAAATTGTCAAGCGCGCGTAAGCTCCTGCAATGCTCCTGTTGATATCCATATTAATTACATACTTACTGTATACACAATTGACAATTTTCGTCCGAGAAACTGGCCTTACGATACTTCGATTGACTACTTATAGTACCTACTTAAAAAATAATTAAATTTATGGAAATATTTTATCGGAAAAATTTAACAGCAAATATCAGTACTTACTGATGTTAATTCTAATTATGGTATGCTAATTAGTTACCTACACATAGATTTTATTATAAAAAGTTGCTTATTGTCATCACAACAGTTTTAAATCGAGTTATTTTAATATTCACTAAATAACAAGCTTATTTTGCACGGATAGCAGCAACACGTATAATATTACAATACAGATAATGCTACAATAATAATAGGTAAATGCTTGAGAATCTTTTGAAGAAAATCCAAATACATATTATTATTTACACATTGCACACCTCATTTTGGGTCTCGGCCTATTTGCATCATGAATATCGCGAATGTGAGAGACCGGCATTACTGCAAGGGTTATCGTCAGTAGTAGCTTCCCACCGCTAGATGGCGCTACTTACACGAAATCTCGAGACTTTTAATTTTGAAAATCAAATTACTCATAAATAATTGAGGTTCTATGATCACATTAGTATAAGACTATTCAGACTAGGCAAATAAACACAACTTTATTTCACTGCAGTTTGCCAATGATGTCTACTCACCACTAGATGACGCTACTGAATATTTTAAAATAAATTCACTCTAATTATTGTTGTTTTATTATTTAATTTTTTGTAATTACAATGTTATGTTTATTGAATTTACTTTCGCTATTTCAATTAAATAAGTTATTTTAAATCACTTGATGTTATATTTTATCGAATTTTACATACTATACATTTTGTTATTTATACAGTCTGGCTAAATAAGACCTTGATTTTTTTTACTAAACTTAAAACAATTCGACGAAATTATAGTGTCATCATGGTTTTAAAATGCAGTAGGAACATGTAATTTTTATAATTAAGTAGAATGATGAAGTATAAGAAAAAAATGGTTTCTATGTTATACCAATGGACAGGAGATTTAGTTCGGCTACAGAAACATCACATCATATTTGTTTTTATCGTGATGGGTGTCGTAGATGTCGATAACCATCACGTCTGCGGAATTTGACCCTGTATGGTGTAAAATACTCTTAACGAAGCCGAGAGTCACGCAATAGTTTTCGCTCAAAGTAACTTAGTTTGATGTAGGTACCTACTTACAGAATGCGTAGATGACAGCTCCGTAATGGGTCTTTCTATGCCCTGTGTACAAAAGGATAGGTACCTACATAGGTTTTTAATTTGATATGGTTATGATACTGTGGGAGACAGGCATACAACATCGAGCATAAGCGACTGACCCGCGCGGCGCGCGGACCGGCACTGAATGCTGCTAGCCCTAGCGGTCGTTTAAATATCATGCGCTCCTCGTCGGCGCGTCTCCATCGGACATACTCACGCGCCGGTTACCTTCAAATTACTAAGCGGCTCACCGAGCGCCACTAGTTTTTATTAAGCGTGCTAAACGCTGATTGGCTGACCACAGTTCTAAGGCAGCTGATCAGCCAATAGGATGTAATTAGTTTTTAAGAATTTTGTATAAATATTGGTTTGGAAATAAATCCATCATCATTCCCAAAAAAAAAAAAAAAGCTTAAGTACCCATATCTGGTGACCCCGACGTGATCGTGACCGGAAATTGCTGCGACGAAATGGACGACGGTGACTCACGTTCTCCTTCCTCAGTGCGGCAATTTCAAGGGTCAGCTTCTCGAGTTGTTTTGTTAGTACTTGAAACTGCAGATCTGGACTGGTGCTGGTGCTTGGAGCAGGTGTACATTGGCTGACCTCCGCGATAGTATGTTCTGTATGCTCCATCATCTTATCCGCCATCATCGCTTGGGTATCGAGTGGAGATTCCGTGTTAACGGATAGTACGGCACGGACTTGGGAAGGTAAGTGACCCATCCATAAAATTTTGAGCGCGTTATCGGGTACTTTTTCTCCAGCCAGCTCTCGCATCACCCTCAGGAGTTGTGTAGGCTTCTGGTCTCCTAATTCTAGTCCACTCAAAAGCTTCTGGAATTGACGGGACTCGGACTCTTCGTACACCGACAGCAAACGATTCTTCAGAGCGATGTATCTTCCTGATTCGGGTGGTTTACAGATGATATCACTTATTTGCTCGATGTCTTTCCTCTCCAGGACTGCAATGACCAAGTTGTATTTTTGTTCATCGCTTGTCTTGTATGGTGATATCACGGCTTCGAATTGAGCAAACCACAGCCTTGGTTGTGCTCGCCAGAATTGTGGGATCTTCGCTTGCAGTGCTATAGCAGAGACTTCCTTTTCGCACTTTTCTGATACGGCGTCGTCAAAATGTTCCATGACAGGACGGCGCTGATCAAATCACGTCGGGGTCACCAGATATGGGTACTTAAGCTTATGGATGGGTCACTTACCTTCCCAAGTCCGTGCCGTACTATCCGTTAACACGGAATCTCCACTCGATACCCAAGCGATGATGGCGGATAAGATGATGGAGCATACAGAACATACTATCGCGGAGGTCAGCCAATGTACACCTGCTCCAAGCACCAGCACCAGTCCAGATCTGCAGTTTCAAGTACTAACAAAACAACTCGAGAAGCTGACCCTTGAAATTGCCGCACTGAGGAAGGAGAACGTGAGTCACCGTCGTCCATTTCGTCGCAGCAATTTCCGGTCACGATCACGTCGGGGTCACCAGATATGGGTACTTAAGCTTTTTTTTTTTTTTTGGGAATGATGATGGATTTATTTCCAAACCAATATTTATACAAAATTCTTAAAAACTAATTACATCCTATTGGCTGATCAGCTGCCTTAGAACTGTGGTCAGCCAATCAGCGTTTAGCACGCTTAATAAAAACTAGTGGCGCTCGGTGAGCCGCTTAGTAATTTGAAGGTAACCGGCGCGTGAGTATGTCCGATGGAGACGCGCCGACGAGGAGCGCATGATATTTAAACGACCGCTAGGGCTAGCAGCATTCAGTGCCGGTCCGCGCGCCGCGCGGGTCAGTCGCTTATGCTCGATGTTGTATGCCTGTCTCCCACAATACCACTAAACTACAAATAAATAACAAGTTTTTTTTTTTTAATCTAGTCAATAGATATACAGGGTGGCAAAGACATCGACGCGCAAACGGTAACCATGAATATAGCGTAAAACAAATTCGTATGATATAAAAAAAAATCTGGTTTCATAGAATAGTACAATACCTACTTTTTTAAATAGCCGACTAAAACTTTAACGCAGGGGGGTTCAGAATCATGTACAGACGCCAGCAGGTCAGCTACCCGAAACTGTCAAATTTTCCCAATCAACCTTGAACCTTATTGCTTTAGCGATAAAGTTGAAAATCTATTAAAGAAATTTGACAGATTGTAGTAGCTTGATGTGCTGGCGTCTGTACATACATGAATCCATGAATGGTAACAGGTTGGGCGTCGATGTCCCTGCCATCCTGTATACTCGTACCTATAGGTAGTTACAGTACCTACCCAGAGTCATAAATTGTATCTATACTTAGATAACAGTATGAAGGCAATTTACACGAAGCAATTTAATTGTCCGATGCATGCAATATTTGGAAGCAAAATTAGAAGATACGGCGCTTGTCGCTAAATAATAACAGCCGCACGGGTCGATAGATCTGGTTAAGCTACGCTTGCCGCGGTCAGTCCGTGAATGGGTGACCATCTTTACCTATCAAGACCTCTTCGAGCCTCAGAAAGCACGTTAAGCCGTTGGTCCCGGCTGTCATTCGTACATCTTTAACGGTCGTCAGAAGCCCGAAAGTCTGACTACCAGTCTTAACAAGGGGTATCGTGTGACCCAGTGACAGGGGTGTGGAGGTCAGATAGGCAGTCGCTCCATGTAAAATACTGGTATTCAGCTGCATCCGGTTAGACTGGAAGCCGACACCAACAACAACTGACAAATGCGTGCACTGACTGGACAAGTTCACTCAGTCTCTGTGGTTATTTCCTTTTAAGACCATTTCAGACACCAATCTACATGGCCTTCACCCTTCACATGATCTGACCACGATTATGTCTGTACTTTAAAAGATTACAAGCTACACCCATATTATTGCTCCAGCTTATTGCATTCAACAGGCAATAAAATTTCTCTTTGTAAATAAGTCTCTATTAATTTCAATATATATAAGAATTATACAATACATTTAAGAGATAAATAACAATAATATTGGAAGACGATAACAATACCTCATATTATTATTTATTTTATAGCACTGTGTGACTTAAGCCCGCACTTAAGTCACATCAGTAGTCCATTTTTACTCAGATAAGCGTGACTTAAGTGCGGATTTAAGTCACACGAGCTATAAAATAGTATATGATACGTGTGAGTTAGGTAATCTATTAATAAACTAATTAAGTCACACGTATCATAATTGAATTGAATAATAAATACATAATATATTTATTTTACACCAATATTTTACATAAAGATTGAATATACAACCGCGATAGTGAATACTAAATTTTGAAAAGTGATTTTTACACATAATAGGTATATTTATTTATGCCCAAAATATATCTCGCACAATACTTAACCTGCATTGATTTGCACGTATACAATACGTGAATGACTACGAATAACTACGCGCGTATTTAGGTACTAGAACCATACATGCTATGCTAAGAGTGCCCTCGCATCTGACGTTTGTTCTGCGTAGACGTTCGTCGAACGTATACACCGCGTAAACACTACGGCAAGACCTCAGCCGATTCGTTTTGTAAAAATCTCACCTATGTATGTCTTCACGGTAAGATTTTTACGGCAGTATAATACATTTGTACCTTAATTTTTTTTTGTAGGTTTGCCACAGGCAATGCACTTGCATCGTGCAAATGGAGCTTATCGCAGCGTCTACGTGGCGTCTACGTGGTGTCCACGCGACGTTAACGCATAAGCTAGAAATGCGCGAAATAACTGTAAAGTTAAGGTCGAGAGTTAATCTATCTTAACAAATTTTTTGACGCCGTATTTTAATTTGTTAATAGGTTAAGTTAGGTTAGGTTATTTTTTTTGTATTTAAATAGTTTGTTAGTTAATTTAGTACCTTTAAGAAGTTTATCTAATTTATACATCGAAGAATTAAAAATAAATCACTTCACAATAGTAGGTACTTAGTTGTGCGTAACTTTTCAAATTTTATGTATATAAAGCGCGCTGTTACTCTATGTATGTTATAAGTATAATTTATTATCTATAAGAAGGTAATAAGTACGTCAAAGTAACTCTAAGGCCTTTTGTCCACCGCCACGTCAACAGGACGTCAACGAGATGACGGCGCTGAAGTAGCGATTCATACATTTAGGCCGCTTTCACATTAGGATGTTAGCAGCGCGACAGTAGCGCGGCAGAAGCAGATGCCTTCACATTATAAGAACAGCCGCATGATGGCTGGATTCCGACGGGGAAACATTGTTGCTCCTGCTTTTGATAGTAGGTCTGTACTTCAGCTCATCGCCGATTGAGCGCACGCAGCGGCCGCCACGCTTCTGTTTTTATTATGAAATTCTGACTCGGCGACGGTCGCACGTGTGTGTGTCGCGCGACTGTCGCGCTTCTAAAGTCGCTTAAATGTGAAAGCGGTCTTACCGTGGGTTTTACTGTGGCCGCGTGTCCACCGTAAGTCCGTCAACAGGACGTCACGTTCGGGTCGAAAAATCTTCGTTTCTCGTTGACGTCCCATTGACGGTGGTGGTAGACAAACGCTGTTATGCTCGTTTTTGCTAAGTGCTTGTCGAGGTAAGCAGATCCCTATTACAAGCAACCACTCCTGTTTCAACATTCGTTAATATGCAACTTGTAAGCTTCGTTAACTAAATTTTTGACACATCCCTGTGGTTTTTTAGGTCAAGTTCGGTGCCTGTCAATTTTGTTATAAATCTGTTGCTAGGCAACCTCTAAGACTTGTTCAAGCATTCCGCATCGGGGTATCGGTTTCGTATCTTTAGTTGTCGCTTAGTGGTTGCTGAATTATTTTTTTTTGCGCTAGTTAGCTGCCTATCTCGTGTTGTATTTAGATGTCGAATAGTGTTGGTGAAAACGAGCATAATTTTTTTAATTCTATGATGAGCCTATTGAGCCTATTACCCCTACCTATTGAGACAATTGAACCTGTCCGTTAGGTTAACCATTTTTTGACAGCTGTCTTAGAATTCCAGATTTCGTAAAAGTTAATTTTAAAATGCGTACTAAAATAAATATATTAACTGCCTTAACTTATTGAATTATCTTATTTATGGCTTCTTACAGACATTATAATACCGTACGTGTATCAATCAATGTATTGTGTGTTGCTGCAAGCACTAGTTCCATCTGTCAAAAAACGGTTTACTTAATGGACAAGGTATAGATTGAGACTTATTTCAAAAAGTACTTTTTTGTATCATTCTGGGTTTAAGAAAATATAAGAAACAATAATTTTATTTATGCCTTAATATGGCCTATGTATCTAATATTATTATTAACGGGAGTAGTTATCTATTATTTACTTGGTAATAGGCCGATAAACGACTAACAGATGTATATACAATTATTTATTAAGTTAACAAAAATTACCCTAACGATGTATGATTACCCTACGCAATAATTATTATTATACCATAACCCTAACCTTTTTTTTAAAATTAATTTAACAGTAACGAGGATATCGAAGTAATTATTTAAAAAATATATTTTTCGTAAATTTATAATTACCGATAATAATTTAACGGAAATTACCCTAACGCTTTATGATTACCCTACGCAATAATTATTATTATACCTTAACTTACTTAGATTAATTTAACAGAAACGAGGTTGTCGAAGTATTTATTTCAAAAATATATGTTTCTTAAATTTATATTTACAGATAATAATTTACAGATAGTGATATAATAATTGATTATAATTTAGTTACACTTTTAATTTACAAACTAACCCTTATCTAATGGAAGACCTTTGTGATATTGTTTGTTGTGATTATTCTTGGTTGATTTATAACTACGTAAACAGTCATACACACAAATTCACCTCCATTCATTCGTTCCACTTACACACACACACATAAACATTCAGATATGAAGTTCAAACTCACACACACACATCCTTTCTTAAGGTCTGGCCACACTGAAGTGAAACCCGTTCAGGGCCCTAATTCACTATGACCACTCAATGATTCCTGACTTCGAAACCACGTCAATTCCTTAGCTAATCACGCCAATTACGCGTTTATTTCGCGCGGTTTCATTCATTGTATCATAGAGAATATTGGCCCTGGACGCGGGCGGGACGCGACCACACACATCTATTGTTTTAATGATTCTTTAGGTAGTCACGCGACTATGAGCGTCAGTATGAACACCTTCATATATGTTGGTTGCCAGGCCTGCACTGTCCTCCCCAACACTGTAATTTGAAATCATTTACCTACAATGATTTGAAATTACAGTGTTGGGGAGGCCAATTATTTTTAAAAGAATAACCGTGGAGTTTCTTGCCGGCTCTTCTTCATAGGAAACGACAGATTTCAGACCAAGAAGGAAAGAACCGAAGTGCCCATGTAGGTTTATGCGAAATAAAATATTTTAATTTATGATTTAGACACAATCGGCGAGATCGAATTTCGTCCTGCAGCCTGCGCGAGAGCTGCTTCAGTTTGCCCCGAGCTTGACCCCTGATCATACATGTTTCAAGTCACACACTATCACCTGGTTTTTGAAAGGGTAATGAAATTAACACAATTTCCTAACAAACTGTCAACTCATGTGATTGGCCGTTGACATTTCAGTCAACCGATCACAGCAGTTAACATGAATTTGACAATCTGTCACCTTTTCAGGGTTCCGTACCCAAAGGGTGGCAACGGGACCCTATTACTAAGCCACCACCGTCCGTCCGTCGGTCTGTCTGTCAGCGGGCTGTATCTCATGAACGTCAGCCGAGATGAACGGATTAACGTGCTTTCCGAGGCAAGGAGAGGGTTTCGATATGTGTAAATGGATGGTCACCCATCCACTAACCAACCAAAAGGGTAGCTCAACCTTCAATAGAGCCGTGTGGCTGTTATTAGTTAGCCACGAGCCCCCCTATATTAATATTTCCACTTACACATGTTCAGGTTTATTTTCCAAGAAACATACATTTTATTAAGCGTTGAATGCACGCATGTAAGTTTTCAGTTATCGTTATCTTGAAGCAAACAATACAAATGTTTCCGTATCAAGATGGCGATAAAGGTTTTTTTTTTATTAAGAAAATCATTTATAGACTTGTGAAACTATAGAAATGTCATCGGCTGTAGCCGAAAACCAGCGCTGGGGCTCTGTCTCGGCCGTTTTGCGTGTATGTGACGCATGTTTTCCCCAAACTTGTTATTTTTTTGTGTTTGTGTTCCTTTTATGTGTCATGTTAGCAGCAAATAAATGTATTTTCTTTCTTTCATCGTTTTTTACCCCACTGCAGCAAATTTTAAAAGGAGTGTAATTTTTTTAAACTCATTGCTCGTAACTTACAGAATCATTTACGATAAAAACATGTTTAATTCTTGCTAGCGACTCGCCCTTGCGTCGCATGGTTTTGGCACTTGACAAAGTATTATGAAAGTTTATTAAAAACATACTATATACACATAAACCTTCCGGAATAAATTCTCTAAACGATGGTGAGAACCGCATCAAATTTTCTTGCCTGGTTCAGAATAATAACGCGATTACACAAACAGAACCGAAAAGTGAGTTTAATTTATAATATGTACAGATATTGGATAGGTACAGTGCTCTGTCTAAATTTCGGAATAGCAATCCCAATGTTATCAAACGTTATTTAGTTTGTTTTTGCTTCGCTGTGTAAGCGTGGTTCTGTCACATAAACAATGGGGCATTTAATATCGTGTCGAGCCTGTCCAGGGGGGTGACCACCACCTCTTAAAGCAGTATTATTTTAATCTTACTTCGTGTGGGAAAAGGATGGAGCTATACGGAATGTATAGCTCCATCTCTTTCACACACGGAAGTAAGGTTATAATAATACTGCTGTAAGAGGTGGTGGTCACCCCCCTGTTGTCTGCATGCTACAGGAGCTGATGGACGCTACTGAAGGTGCCAAGCTAGGACCCAAATTGCGGGCTGGCTCTATAACTAATTTATTTTGACCCGTATAAGGGTCAAAATTAATTAATTTGATGATCTTTTTTTGTGGGGTCATCGACCGCAATTAGTATATTCGCTTGAAATATCAGTTTTTTTTGTGTAAACTTCAAACACGTAATTTATATCAATATCTAAACACGATAAAACATATTTCTCAACTCATACTTCAAGTAACAATACTACGAGCGGTCGTTGACTTATAAAAAAAACATCAAAACTTTTTTTTATTCTCATCACGTCATCTGCGGAGTTTTACTAGCTAATTCAATTTCCCTCTAGATTTCCATGGAAACACCAAGAATAGCTAACATGACACGATAGACACTTGATTAGAATTTCAAAAACCAGGGATCACAATCACGCATTCATTTATTCGACACCTCCCACTTTTTTCTCATTCACATCATGAATTAATTCTTTTTTAATGAAACATTCACACTTTCGCGCCTTATAAACTATTTTGGATCTTAAAACTATGATATTTTGTCGATAGAGTTATATATTTATTTTTATAATTATGTCTATATTACTTATTACTGTACTCCTGTCGATCTAGCACAAGAGATATCTTGCGATAGACTGACAAAAGTTTTAAAGCCTAGGCATATAGGAAGAGAAATAGACGAGGATTTTGATATTAAATATTAATTAATAGGCTACGACAGTAGCAGCTGAATTTATTTGTACATAGACTGCTTGTCTACGTAGAAATAAATTCCTCTGTGTCCCAAAATATGCAGTCAAAGTGACGTCTGCGCTACCATCGACGGCGCCATGGAAGTGGCAAAGTTTTGGGCCAACAAGATCTACATACACTCGTGCCAGCGCGCAGCGTCACCAAGTTGAAATAAATAAATAAATGTTGACTGTTATTCAGTCCCTACGGTAAGACTGGAAACTGGCCCCGTATAAAAATTTTAAGAGGCTAGGCGGATCATGAAATTTTTTATTATAAATATTGAAATATTATTATCAAGTTTTTGAAAAAAACTTTGTACAATTAGATATTGAATTCATGTTTTATGATAGGATAATTTTTGGGGAATCATTCAGGAGCTATTTAACCCACTTGGGTATGATTATTTCCTTATTCTTCACCCTGGTGCTTTTCTAGCAATTCTATTGCTGGACATCTTTTAAATCATTCAAGCCCTTGATATTTCTATTCTAAACTTTATTTTAAGGAGTTGAACTGCACGGCTTTTTTGTACTTAGTCATAGAACAAAAAAACAGTGCAGTTCAACTTCTGCCCTGCTGTAAGAGCTGGTGGTAAGCTCCCAGTTCATCTACTTACACCATAAATGCAATAAATTCCGCGAAGATGAGCAATCACCCGACAACCAGAGACAATTAATTCACCACAAACTTGATTGAGTCGTTCTAATTAATCAATTTAGAATCTGAGATGGTAGTGTCTTTGGCAGAGATAGAAGTGTCATATTTGGTTTTTAAAACGAATGGACTTTGTTTGATTGTGTTTTTTAGCCTTTTGAATACGTTATTAGTTATTTTATTATAGCCCGTGCCCACTCAACTGGCGAAGAATGTTCTTTTTATGTTAATTTATAACACCAGCACCCTAATTGTGTAACACATTATCAATCTCAATTTTAATCATTTTGAAGCATATTGTTAATCCATTGCTTCGTATGTTCGAAAAATGTGTCTGCTCAACAACGTAAATAACGCAATGAATGTTGTTGAACTTTAAAAATGAAAGTCATACTACTGCTAGTGTGTTACGCACTTACCCCACTGGGGCCTATTTAATAAAACCTACCTACAGGTGACAGGCGACAGGCGATAATCTGACAAACCGACAGTTTTTTAGGTTTCTTTCATAATTTTCCACTATTGCATCTGTCGTAAAAATGTATGAATTTTGTCAATTTAAGACAATTATGTCGCATTATCAGTTATATTAAATAGGGTCCAGGTCTAAACTAGGCACAGAAGTGGCTATAAAAATCGATTAAAACACAAATGCCAATTCTATTAGATTGTAATATCTCGATCGAATCTTAGAGCCATTGTTTAGCTAGTTATTTATTACTCTCCATGCCTACAGCACGGTTATAGAGTAAAAAGCACTTTGTGGTCATTAAAACCTTTAAGAAATTTTGCTCAATGTGTGGTCAAATCAAAATTGTGGCGTGACTTTTGTGGTCACTACAAAATCGTGACATTTTGTGAATTGATTTAAAAGTGACTGATTATTGTATTAATACAATTCAAATTGAATTTTAGTGCTTATTGGGGATGTTTAATTTCAAGTGGTTTTTGAGAAAGGTAGGTGCTTTCATGTTTTTTGGCGCTATTAAGGTAATATTGCACTATCACTTTTGACGTTTCTCCGGCTGATTTTAAATTATTATTAGGTAATTAAACGAAATCCCTAAATGACTGGTTGACACTTTCCGTGACCGCAGAGCTGGATTTTACCTTGGCTAGAGGATAAATATTGCCGTACAATGTGGCAATGACGCAAGTCTCTTGCATTACCAGTCGACAGCGAAGCGGAGGAATATTTCGACGCCATCCGTATTTTAGTTTGTTAATAGTTTTATTTGGGTTACTATAATAACCCAAATAAAACTTATTTTTATAGTTTCTTAGTTAAATTAGTACAAGAAATTGATAATATGTATAGATATAAAATAAATATTCGTTATTTTTCGCTTGCCAATATAATTAGGTAGCTTATTAATCGTTGAAATAAGGTACCTATATACTAGAACTCCACATCGTTTTCATAGTTAAAACTATGATTTTTTTCAACTAAATGAACGTAGGTCTTTCCAGTTATCATTCCCGGATGCTAGCAAAACACTAGGGTGAAGAAGTTTATAAATTAGAGTATTTTATAGTGTTAAGAAGAAGTTTTTTTTTCGCTATGTTAGATAATAAAATGTATTATTTTAGGGATTAGTAGTCATCGAAATGTGCAAAGTATTTCATTATAAGATAAATATTTTTAACTAACAAAGTTTTCCTCACATACTTGCAATTTTTTAATTTACTTATCTTAATATAGGCACCTACCTACATGCATGAACTATTTTCTGTACAGAAATGCTAATTTAAATGTCAAAGTATATATTGGCACTAATTATTTAAACGACTATTATAGTGCCTATTTGTAAGAGAGTGAAATATGAAAAATGTAATTATTTTGTAATACAAAAACGTTGCTGTTCCAAGATTGTATTACCGCAAATTATTGCTTGATCGCGTAATTAATAATTATTATTAAATCCTATTATTTAAGATTAATATAATAATTACTTTAGGCTAGTTTTGCTGGCTATTTAACTACACAGTACAGTTGTTTTTTTTATCTTATTTACGAAAATAAGAAAAATATTATTCAAAATGTCGTTTTAATCATGTCATATCTTGTCTTTATAGTGTCACTTAATTTCTTTTAGAATGTTTTCACCACCTTGTTTTTATATATTCATGTAATTCGTTATCATTTAATTGTGCTTTTGTGTGTTCTGTATTTTGTGTGCACTAAATAAATGGTTTGTCTATCTACCTATCTATATGTTGTTACTCTGCCGTCCGTTGGTCCGTCGCCTATTTTTACGTTACTTGCCATTCGAAAATCAGGGCCGTAATTCACTATGACCACTTAATGATACCTTACTTCGAAACCACATCAATTCCTTAGCTCACGACATCTGCTAATAAAGTATTCTCTATGACACCAACCCGAAGTTGGCGTGATTTGAACTGTCAAAATACCACGCTTGACTACCGTACGTGGTTTGCACGTGGTAAGATTACGCGGGAAATAATAATTACCAATGCAGAATTGGGGCCCAGTGTTGGTTATCTTTTTATTGAAGGACCACAATGTTCCATTCTATTCAGGATGTCATAGGCGATGTCATAGAAGTGTGCACCGCACGGCTACACATCAAGCTATACATGACCAGTATAAGCTGACTTCTGATTGTACGAAAAACCTATACAATGCGAGGTCAGCTAAAACTGGAAATGTATGGCTTGATGTGTTGCCGTGTGTACTATTCAAATATGTATGATAAATGTACTTATCGTAAGTTTTGACATTGGAAACCTATTCAAAGTCGGCTTTGTAGTTGTATTGTGATTCGCAATATAGAGATGAAACTGCGCTGAGGCGAAAGCGTCGGGGTAGCCCGTGAAATTCAAATTTTCTTACGTGTTTTGCAATTTGCAGGACAATAAAACTCTCAAGTTCATATTACCTTATTGAATCTCTATTTGATGAAATCATGACATTTGAGGCCAATTTTAACTTAGGGAGTTGTATTGCTGATTCTAATGATTATAATTCTATTAAGCCAGATACGATCGAGAATCATATTTTAATCAACACAGTCAGACACTGATTTACGAATTGCAAACAAAAAACGTAAGTCAATTTGAATTTCGCGTCTTGATAAAGTCTGACAGGTTCTAAGCTGATGAATCCGAACAGCAAGGGCAGACATAAAGATAGGCTATGATTAAAACTCCATTCTGTAAAAACTACACACATTTTTTACGACACTGACTACCACGTAATGCTAAACATTTTTTTTTCTATTTTTAACAACACGAATTATTAAAATTGAAAAATTTAGGGAGTCGAAATCAATAATTGACTGGTAGGTTCAAAATATCAGGTGAAAAAATAAAATAAAAACGAAAATAAATGAAAAATAAACTTTAATAAATGAAAAATGTAAATCACATTAAATGGAATGTTACATTTAAGTTTTACTCGTGATATTGTCTTGCGCGCAGATTTTTCATTTCTTATTTTTATAATTACAATTATTATTTAATGATTAAATACGTCTTAAATTATGTTGGTTAAACAGTGCTTAGATTAAAATGAATTTAAGAATTAAAACAATAAATGCTTACTATCTAATATTTTTAATTATGTTACTATAAGTACCTAATTAATAGCAAGCCATGTACTTTGCACTTAATGTACGATTAAATCATTTAAAGTGATTAAAAATGTAAGTGGTACATTAATATTAATAAGATATAAATGCTTAAATTGTAATAATATGTGCATTTTTATCTGATCTAAATTATTCTTTTGAAATGCCTACCTTAGAGTACAAAAATAAGGAATTATAATAATTATAATGATTATAATTATAAGGGTAAAATCATGTAAATGTCACACCAATATTATTTGTGCGATAGTGCGGGCTATTGTGTTATTTATACACACAAAAAACTATAACAACAGATCCAAAGAATCATAATTACACTCGAAATATTTATTAACGCCATAAAAACCTTCTCAAACTACGTATTCCATTAAAGGGTAAAATCAACAAAAAGGGTAAAAACCAAACCGTTAAAAGCCATAAAAATCACCTAGGCTAAATATACGTAGGATCTTGTTGCTGCTGTAGTTTTCGAAGGGTAAAACATATTAAGGGTAAAACTGGTTAACGTTACTGGAAAGGAGCTCGGTCACAGTTGCAGGCCGCTCCACCCTGGCCTTGCCTGCACTGTACGTTGCACCATGCTATCCAGCCTTCGTACGTGGAGAGGGCCCGAGAGGATTGAAATATCGCAGATGGCTCGGTGGACGTCGTTTCACAGGTGGGGCAGCCTGAAGGGTAAAATTGGTTAAAACAAAAATGTTAACATGTTATCAAAGTGTGTGTAACTTTAGGCAAAAAAAACCTAGTTTGTTTGTAGGCAAAGTTCAAATCTTGAAACGAAAATACAATTTTGACACTTGGAACTAAACTTTTCTTACTAAAATATTTTATGTCGCCTAAATAAGCATTTTAGAAATGTTTATTTAAATAGTAAAACGTTGCGATTGTAAGTCAAAGATGTATAAACGTAAACGAAAGCAAAAGGAGTCAAATCAAATCAAATCAAAAGTCATTTATTCAAATTAGGCTGAGAATCAGCACTTTTTGAACGTCAAAATTACAAAAGACAGTCCCCCAAAAACGCCCGCCCTTCACCACTTCCTAGTGCTATTGCTGGGAAGAAGAAGTGGCGCAACAAACTCCCCAGCAGCACAGCTGTCTGTTCAATTTAAAAAAAATACTTGAATGTATACAATACTAGGTACAATAATATATACAATGTTCGGTAATTAACATTACAAAACCAGAACATAAAATTTAATTATTTGCCATAATATGTCAGCTAGCCACGCCAATATACCAACAAATATAATAATAACTATACGTACTCAAGCTAAAACATAATTAATTAAAATGTAAATAAAAAAACTTACTACCCAAATAAAAGCCTCCAGGCATAAAGGGCGTGACAGCTTACACATTTATGCATTGCTGGGTTCTGCAGTAAGCTAATTCTGGAGAAGGAACATAAACATTGTCTTGCGTTAAACTAGGGTGACCAACTATTCTTATCGTCTAAGTAGTCGTTGATAGAATAGTATGCCTTTGAACAAAGGTTGGATTTTAGTTGAGCTTTAAACGCATTAAAAGGCAAGTCTAGAAAAGAAGAGGGTATCTTGTTATAAAAGGTTATACCAAGCCCAACAAATGAGTTATGAACCTTATGAAGCCGGTGAAAGGGGGCACGTAGTTTGTCCTTATTTCTAGTGTTAACACTGTGAATATCACTATTTTTAGTGTACAAGTGTAAATTTTGCCTAATATATAAAATGTTGGCAAGGATGAATTGTGATGCAACCGTGAGAATACCAATATCTTTAAAGAAATCTCTTAGAGAAACTCTGGCACCTAGCTGGTAAATTGCTCGAACAGCTCGCTTTTGAAGGACAAATATATTTTGTATATCAGTAGAGTATGTAAGGGTCGTAACAGGTGTAGTTTCTGCCTACCCACATGGGAAAAGAGCACGAGTTTGATGTATGTCGTGTAGTGTAGTTAAAAACATGTAAAAAGAAACAAATTACTATTGCGGATGGAGGTATAGAGGTATGAGGTACAGGGTGTAAAGTTCACTTAATATCCATAGAAAAGGGAGGATCCTCCGACTAGATCTATCTTGTCTTGGTGGGCCAACTGCCCGATGATTCATGTCGGGCAGTTGTATATAATATGGTAGTCGCGCGGTAAACTCTGTTTGCGCAATGCAGGATTTTGCGTGTCGTCAGTATAATGAGTAGTTCGCATGTGGCGGTGTAAATGCCACTACAGAGGAATAGTTAGCTAGAACATGGGTTGTGGACTTACCACTAAGAGCGTAACCATCGTAACAGAATGCTGTGCAGACCGCGGTCCAGTCCACAGAGTGGTCACCATCATGATCGGAACAGCTACAGAGCGGGGCACCTGTACCGAGAAAGATATCATTAATACATTATTATCATCTGCTTAGCTTTTTCCCAACTACGTTGAGGTCGGCTCCCAGTCTAACCGATGCAGCTCACATGATCTGACCAAGATTATGTCTGGACTTTAAAAGAGATTGTGACCTCGTGAGTTTGTTTCGGCCTTTCTTCTCAGAGTAGTCAGATAGGAAACGCCGACCTCGGGGCCTAAAAAGGCCACTTTGGCAGAATCATAATAGGATAACAATATGAATCATATTAAAAATCGTAAAATGGTCACAAACTGACAATTCATAATATGATCTGTGTGCAATTCATATCACGTAATTCATCTATTTGACAGTTTTGTATGGAGATTCGTAAAATGGTCACAAATTATGAATTGCTTTATTGAAGTTTTAATGTCAAATAGCAGATTCATAAGATGTTGGTCAAAAGCAACATCTCACAAATCATATTGGGAGGTTTTGTGAAGAAATATTGTTTTAATGGCAGATTTAGGCCTTTAAAAAAATCTGGAGCACGAAGGAAACCATTTTATATCGCCGACGAAGTGTAGCTCCCCTGAAAATGAACATAGTCTTCGAAATGCCGGACCTCGAGTTTGTTGGCGTATATAGGATAGATAAACGTGTGGTCAGTGGGTCATCTTCTGTTTCATGACCATTCATGAGCTGGAGCCATAGCTAAGTACCCGCCACGATGGCATAAGTACTACCTCCAAGGCAAGTAAAATAATAATAATAAATAATATAAAATAATTAATAAAAACTTTATTTCTCAAAAGAAAAACTAGTGTGTTTTAACTAAGTAGTTCCAGATAGACATTATTGTAGAGGTTTACTCGGTACCCTCTCAATGAAATAAAAACTTTGATAATATGCTTAGATGACAACTTACTACAATCTTCTATTCACATTTTAGGTGCTGAGTACACTTAGTTTCTGTACATTGGATCATACCAGAGATATAAAGGAGCAAGTGCATAAGATGCACTAAGTTAGTGTATCTAACTGTGTGAGAGCCGTGACACTAGCTCCGTCAAACTCAAAACTGGGTAAGTAAGAATATTTATATCACTAGGTACAATACAGTAGGAATACTTGATTATAAGTTATTGTGGCGATAAGCAGCTCCTCCATTGTTAACTATAGAAGGAACCTATCATGCAGGACTAAAAGTGGGTGCACATATCTATTATAAACAAAGGGAATCTACTGTTAACAGTTTTATGATGTCAGGTCTTACCAGAAGTTTAGAATGACTGATGTTTTTGGCTATATTGGTGGCACTCACATTGCTATTGTTAGGCCTGCCGAATATGAGAAGAGGTTTTTAACCGAAAACTATTATCACTCCATAAATGCTCAAATTGTGAATACCTACAGTTAACAACTGTTTTTGCTGGCAATCATATTTAATGTTATCTTGCTTACCACATAGTACTAAAAGTACACCTCTGCCGAACCCTTTAGGTATATATCGGTGTGATGTTATGTTATATTGTCATATTTTACTTCAGTTTTATTAAATAGCATTATAATATAAGAGGACATAAATTATACCTTTTACTAAAATAAAACAATAGTGATAGAAAAATAATTTACTATAGGTATTAACAATCTCATCTTTTAATAGAAACTAATTAGTCTTTTTATTCATTAAGGTTTGTGACTCTGATTTGTGGCGATGCTAGCTGTAGAGGGGCTAACCATGTCTCCTTTTTATGGAATCACCATCCACTTAAGACTCACTTGGAACAACTTCACCAGGCTGAAAAGGAAAATTTGTGGTTTTTAGGTAAGTCAAATCATGTCAATAATTAAAATAACTTTTAAATAAAATGAAATTACAAACATCATTGTTTAATTTGAGTACCTATTAAAACAAAGAAATATGTTTCAGGTGATGCAGGCTAACCCTTTAAATCAACGTTGAAGACACCACTAGTGGACATAGAGCTCTATACCTTTTTGCCTTCATGGAAAGTTTTTGTGTTATTTTAATGTTAGAATATATTATGTTTTCCTTTTTGTATTTGTTTATAATTATACTATATGAATGTTAATGTTATACTTCATTTTTTATTGCATGTACAAAAAAAACATACTTTACCTCTATGGGAAACCAATAAAATGTCTTTCGACTGCATCAGCAAGCCTCCCAAGGTTCTGTACTATTCATTTGCCATATAAGCTGCAGCATTTGGCATCTCCTTCTGAGATAAAACTCTCCAAACCTCATCTAGTGCAGCCAGAGGGTGAGCTAAAAACATAATAAAAATAACATAATCGTTTTCAATAGTCATCATTAGTCTTAACCGCAACATGAATAGCTGTAGGGTTAGAAAAATCTACTCACTGCGGCATCTCGCTTGCCAAGTTCGACTAGGCAGAGGCACCATTGTTGCATCGGCAGGGGTCGGCTTGGTGCTGACGGACGAGTCAGACCGAACATGGGGCTGCAGTGATCTTGCTAGGGGGCTCAACACCGACAGCGCGTCCACTTGTACACAAGTGTAGAAAGTCGAGCAGAATGTTCCATTGTGTCTCAGTCACTAGATGCACGCCTTCCCATTCCTACAAAATATTACGAACATTTAAATACTTTTGCACAGCGATACAATTAAATATTGATATAAGACAAACAATATTATGCACTTACTTTGTTTTAAAAACGATCTTACTAGCACGAAAATACGAAATACTTTTTTTATTGTTGATGTTTACAATAATAGTTGTCAACTTGACATAACTCAAGGGATAAACTTAGAACTCCTTTGTACGCGTTGCCAGCCTATAAAGTTTTTATTCTTTCTAATTTCCCTTTTCAGGGCTTATCTGCGGTATTTTTAACAGTTATTAGTAAATTATAATGAAATAACATTTAAACTGTAGAAATAAAAAATAAAAAACCAATGTGATTAATGAAAACTGTAATGAAAAATTTACCGATACAATAACGGTTTTTATTTTTTTCATGCGGCAAGGTTTACACCAAATGTGATTCTAATATGAAATGAATTGTAGGTGATTCAGCTAATAAGTGGTACCATTTTACGAAAATTAGAGGAATTGCTTATGATCTGCTGGGAGTTCAGGAAATGAATCGCTTTTAGAGGTATTGCTTAAAGTGGCCTTTTTAGGCCCCCTTATCTACATAGTTTTAAAAGTATGATGACGTGTAAAAGTGTTTTACATGGAGCGACAGCTTATCTGAACTCCAACGCAATTACTGGGTAATACCGTAACACGATACCCCTAGATAAGACTTGTCAGACTTTTGGGGTTCTGACTACCCGTGACGACTGTCGATGGACTGCCGCGAATGACAGCCGGGACGAACGGCTTAACGTGCTTTCCGAGGCACGGAAGGGTCTTCGTATGTTGAGATGGTCACCTATCCACGGACCAACCGCGGCAAGCGCAAAGCTGTAATCTACCACGCGGGTTGGTAGATGTCACATCTCTCCGATTTTTTTGTTCTAGAACTTGCTGGTTTCCTCGCGATGTTTTCCTTCATTGTTTTGAGAGCAGTGGTGATGACATTATTTACACAAAGTGCCTGCCTGGGTTCGGACACACGACCTACAACTTGTACCCACAGGGAAACCACTGCACGGTTTAACTTAGCCTTCATCAAATCGCATCTAAATCCGTCAAGTGGGATTCATGTAATGCGAACAGACAGGCAAGGATTTCTGGGGTAAGGATTTCTGCCATTAAATGCCCGATTCCATAAATAATCTTTTTTTTTTTTGTTAGTCTATAATGTCCCAATGCTGAACAAAGGCCGCCTCCAAATCCTTCCCGTGCCACTTTGAATCAGCCCTCAACGTACGCGTCCAGGTCATCTCACCGTCTCTTCCTGGGCCGGCCTCGGCAGCGCCGTCCATCTTCAGGCACCCATTGCGTGGTGAATTTGCCCAGCGTTAAAGACTTATCTTAAAACTTATTATTTGGGGTGACTTACCAAGCTGGTTCTGACAAAGCGCAGGACAAACGTTGTACCTCGGGTGACCGTAGACCTCGTCTGTGTGGTTGGTATCCATCAGAGCTGACTGCAGCCCCACGGGGACCAGCCGCGAGCATATAGAGGTCCCACAGGCCTCGCCACCCAGTCCTGAGAGGAGAAATGATAGGATAAATTCAGTAGGACTTTCATTTCATTCGCGTCGTTGAACGATTATGTAACCTTGAGATTTCGAATGCATTCAATTCAAGTAAAAAAAACGTAACAAACTTAATATTTTGTAACTATATTTTTATTTAATGTAGTGTTCTTGCCGGTTCTTTTCTATAGGATAGAGGTACACATCATTCATTAAATTTATGGCTGAGAGTATGTCATGCTCACTCAAATGTCTCTTATCTATAAACGTTGTTTAAAGTTAAGACGTTTAAGCGTCAAAAATGAAAATAGAATTGGTTCTAGAATCAATTCTATTTATTTTATTGTAAATTTTGATGTTCATAAGTGCCTTTTTATTGCCTACTTGGAATAAATGATTTGACTTAAACTTTCGAAAACGTTTAATTTTTAAAGAGAATATATTTGATTTTTCATGACAATATGTTCGTATGTTTCTTTGTTACGCTTTCACGCTAAAACGGCTGAACGGATTTAGATGAAATTTGGCACATGTACCATGCACCATGACCTAAATAAGGTCCTACAATCCCGATATTCCTATGGGGACGAGACTTATGCGGGTGAAACCGCGGGGCATACCAAGTTATTAATATAATTTTAAAGTCCTCCAACAGAAACTCGTATAAAGTAGGCACTCGTTATCATGCTAAACGTGCTATGATTAATGTTCTACGCATGTGTGGTGATACACAAATCATTGTCACGCCTGCTGCAGTGAAGCATTTATTAAGCAAGTACCTAACTGCCCCGATGGTCTCGTGGTCGCAAGCGCGACTGCTGAGCGTTGGCCCTGGGTTCGATCCCGGGTCGGGCGAAGTGTTATTGGGTTTCTCCATTGGGAATTTCTTAGTAACAGCCCGGAGTTTCGTAGTTGGCGGTGTGATACAATATAAAAAAGTCAGAATGATCGCTAAGCGAAAACGAAGTGACACTGTGGGCAGGCGATGCGATGCGACGTGGTGGGTCCGGGGACAAGAACGCGGACGAAGTCGCGGGTAGAAGCAAGTCAGATAATAATGTCATAGTCTGTTACAGTTTTTAAAAGAAGAGTGAAAGAACACGATCTTTCCACTTCATTATAGTTGTCATGTATTTATTATTTTGAGTATGATATAATTATTATCATTCTCGTAATATTTATTTTTTAGAAGTATTTATGTATATGTTTATTTGTATTTAAGTTAGTATATTCTCGTAATTTTTGTTTAGTTTTTAAGTGAATTGTTTTTTGATTCTTTGCTCTATCACACGCTGTCTACATCTCTGTATATATTGTCCTATCCCTGAGATAGGATGCTGGAAGAGATTTCTTATGAAATAGCATCACCTCTGTACCTTTATTTTCTGTTTTGTTTTTCATTGTCTGTTTATATATATGTGTGTACATAAATGGTAAAATAAAATAAAATAAATAAATAGTGCAGCTTTAAAATTGGTTTGGAGCAATATTAGTAGGAAACAAAGAGGCAAATTGTGAATTTGGCAAACTTTAAAATAATTTTTTGGTGGTTAGTCATCATAGGCGTAACTAGGATTTTGTCTGGGTGGGGTGAGGTTGTCGACATAGCTCACAGAATAAACAAGCTGAAGTGGCAATGAGCCGGCCATATTAGCCGTCGACGCGATGACCGTTGGGGTAGACGCGTTCTTGAGCGGAGACCGCGAATCGGTAAACGTAAGGTGGGACGCCCTCAGGCTAGGTGGAGCGTCGATCCTCGCAGAATGACTGGTAGCAGCTGGATGAGAGTGGCCGAAAATCGAGTTGAATGCCGTGCAATAGGAGACGAATATGTCCAGCAGTGGACTGCTATAGGCTGATGATAATGATGATGGGGTGGGGCAAGACCTTAGTAATCGATAAAGTTAATATATACAGTTAATCGATTTCACAGTTAAAAAGTTATCAGAGCCAAGCCCCTAGTAGAGTTAGGGGCTTGGCTCCTCCTCCTAAACCTTACAGATAAGATGATGATAATGATGATGATGATAAGATGATGATGATGATGTCTGTCTCTTAATAAAAAGCGAGTAAACAACAAGTAATTCTAATATATTGTCGATTTTTCTAGAGTGGGCAAAGAAGTTTCTAGGCATTGCCCACCCTTACCCTCCCCTAGCTACGCCCATGTTAGTCATAGTTCTAAGTTCTAACCTAACCTAACCCTTGGACGGGAGAATTTCTTGCCCGTTCTTCTCCATACTATCTAAGTTTTGGAATGGGCAATTTTCTAATTAACTGACCACTCTTTGACAATTGACATCCAAAAGTGCCTGTAGGTAGATGGTTTAATTGAAATAAATGCTTTTAGTTTGAGGGGTACCTTGACTTGGTTACTGCAACCAACTTTTGTAGACCCATAAATATTGTAAGTAGGTTAGATATTATTTGTTATTGCGTTTTGTTTTTTTCTGTTTGACCCTCAAAACTAACCCTATTTCTCGTATCGCAATCAAACAAAAACTGTTTATGTTTTATTTTCTCCATGCCTAATTTTGAATTGGGGTGATTTGGGCCATACGCTTGGTAAATAAAAAAAAAAATCGTTTCTTTGGGAAAGTTGTTTGTTTTAATGAATACAATCATGTGTTCAAGGTATCGGTCACTAATTACCAGTCACCCTTTAAACCCATTCAAATCATAACTGTCATTCTTTGGCAGGTGTATGAAACGGCAAATTGGCCTAGTATGTCAATTAGCTAGACACAGCCGGTTTTTAATTTGTTTTTTTAAAGTATTTTTTTGATTTTTTCTTCCACGTTTTAACGAAAGGTTATTAGGTATTCAGTATTCATTTATTCATCAAATATAAGCTAACAGTTTACACCAAATCGCTAATATCTATGCTAATTCTACAATATTACATTAAAATTTTAATTAAAACTTCTTAGACTAAACAAAATAAAATAAATAAAAATAAATGCAAAAATAAACGAAGTAACATAAAATTTAAGTACATATAATAAGTATCTAGTATACACTAGATACTTACTATATGTTTAACAGCATTAAGCGCAAGATTAGACAAATAAGATACGCCTATGGCCAACACAAAATACTGTGAAATGAAAAGATGTTTCCAGTTTTGTGTTGCATATATTTTATCTTGTCGTATTGGTCTGCCAGTGTTACATGAAAAGGTGTTTTTTCCTAAAGAATAATATGTGTCTTCTTGAAAAAGTTTAATTCATTTTTTATGAGATTTTTTTCTTTAGTGGTCTCTGGTCAATGTTGAGTCTATTGTGCAACCATATTCTACAATAGCAAAGAGTTTGTAAGTTGAGTAAGTACTTATACTTATTTGAACTTCATTTTTTTTTAAATAATTACAAATCTAAATTATTAATAAAGCTTTAAACATCTTTCAAAATAAAATACAACTAAAACGAATAAACGGGAAACTTACTTATTATTTTCGAAAATAATAAAAATAAAATACTTATTTTGGAAGAAAAAAATAACAAAAATAAAATAGACCTATGCTCTTATGGTTTCTGAAGAAAGACCATAAATAACCAACCATAAATAAACAATAAATTAATTTAAAACTAAAATAAACAGCTATTGTTACTTACCCATCACAGCTCTTCATTTCAACACAAAAAAAAACAAAAGAAAAACACAAAAACACTCACGAAACGTCACATTGAACACGTAAACCAAAATGGCCGCGTAAACAAACTGCCTTTTTACGAGGCAAAGGACAAAAGCTATACAGCCAAGTAAAAACCTGCGTGACACAAGTCTGCACACAAGTTGCTTCTGGCAGACACTGACGGGACCCACGTCGCGGAATCCTTCCTGAACTGAGTCAGATATATCCTATTCAGTTCCCCCTTATCATATTTCAATTGCAAAACCACTTCGGGAACATCTACCCGTCTCGTTTCTGCGTCATTTTCTTGCGATTCTATTGGCTCGGTTTCGGGGCTGGTGTCGTCTGATTGGCGGGGGGCGGTATGCGCTACCCCTGTGAGGGCCACGCCCAGAATTAGGGTGAATAATTTCATCTTTCCCATCTGAAATCAAAGGTTTTTTTGTTAACTTTTTCGTTGAGATTGAAGGTTTGGTTGAGTAACGATGAAGTGATTCTTCTCAAGTTTTCCAATTTCGAAGTAGTTTTTTAAGAGACCTACATTTTTAATGGAATTCAATTATTTGAGGAGCAGTATTAATGATGTTTAGTAAGAAATTCTTATGGCCAATTCTCGTAATTCGAAACGTTCAAATTCAAGTCGCAATCTCACCTCAGTGACAATCAATGTCAAAAAAAAAAAACAAAAATGCAGGTAAATTTTTGACCGATTGAAGAAAGTAATTTTGACAGATTGAGACTGAGATTAGAATGCAAATGTTCTTATAAATATGGGAAGGCCCCTCTGATCTCGGCGACAAACAAATGTCAAAAATATAGGGAAATTGGAGGTATTTTTGACAGATGTGAACGTTCTTAAAATTACAAGAATTGCCTCTCTGTTTTACGTAGGTAGAGGAAATGCGTAGAATAAGTAGGAAAAGGGAAGGCAGAACGGACCACTTAAGCAAGATCTAACGTAGGAAAAAAACTATTCGGTTTATTCAACATTTGCGAGAATAATTAAATTAATGAAGTGGTTCCTGATGATACCACTAATTCAGAGATGGCGTTGTCCTTTTAAGAGCAGTGGTGGCCCAGTGGTAGGTACAGACCGCGTCTTACGAGTTGTTCGAACCCAAGCCAAGTAGGCACTTAACTTTGTGTAAATTATTTCATCACCACTGCTCTCAAAGCGATGATGGAAAACATTGTGAGGAAACCGGCATGGCATCCTAGAACCAAAAATTCGAAGACATATGGCATCCACCAAGCCCCACTGGGCCCGCGTGGTGGATTTTGGCTATAGATAGATGATAGAGATAGATATATGATTTGGAGAACGATGTAGAACAACGTGAAACAATAAAAAAATAAAATAAAAAGGCTAGTGGAGATAAGAGATTACCAGTGCAATTCACGATCATGACGCATGAATCAGCACCATTCAGCTCAACCATTTTGAAGGGAACCGAATGATGAAAAACATGCGCCACCATCAGCGAGACATTTGAGTGAGCATGACATACTCTCAACTGCCAGGGTGCATTCAAGTCAATGAAAGATGTACCCAGTAATTGGTAGTTTTAGTACATAGTACCTACTCATTTGAGTCATTCATGACCAATTATATAATACCAAAAGATTTAATCTGTACAATGCAAAGATAGTCTTAAAATTTTCAGCTGCTCCAACAGCAATACTCTACAAAGTACCTGAAAGTGTGTATGTATGTTTATTTGTATGTATGTAAGTATATTCTAACACTAAAAAACCAGCCAAGTGCGAGTCGGACTCGCACACCGAGGGTTCCGTATAATTACAATTTATGATTTATGACGTATTAAAAAAAAACTACCTACTAGATTTCGTTCAAACCAATTTTCGGTGGAAGTTTACATGGTAATGTATAGACGCCAGCAGGTCAAGCTACCCGAAACTGTCAAATTTTCCCAATCAACCTTGAACCTTAATACTTTAACGATAAAGTTGAAAATCTATTAAAGAAATTTGACAGATTTTAGTAGCTTGTTGTGCTGGCGTCTGTACATCATATATTTTTTAGTTTTATCATTCTCTTATTTTAGAAGTTACAGGGTGGGAAGTTGATATTAGAAACCTCAATATCATTTTTGAAGACCTATCCATAGATACCCCACACGTATGGGTTTGATGAAAAAAAAAATAGTCACTTTGACTGCATGTTTTGGGACACAGATAGAGCAGGATTAGAGGTGGAGCATGGTTTGCGACCTAGCTCCACAACCACACCCTGCCGCCACGCCGTCCGTCGAGGTAGTACTTTACCAGGTATTCGTGACAAAGAGGACACTCAATTTTCTGAAATTCGATGTGCCATATTTACGTCCGAGTCTTGTCTGTAGGAGCCTAGCAGTTTCAGTATAACAGGTGTTCCGTAGTGCTTTGTTCTCAGGCATCCCAGATTTATTATTAACGGTACATGTTAACGCTTTCAAGGGCCTCGAGGTTAGACAGCTATTTGTAACAGCCGCAGGATTGATCAATCTGGGCTAGAATTTAGCTGGTGAATTTCTATTATTTAGGAACCTCATAGTAGTAGTAGCAATGGCATTCGTTTTGACAGTTCAACAATATTCATTGCGTTATTTACGCTGTTGAGCAGACAATTTTTTAAACACGATGAAGCAATGGATTTGGAATTACTTCAACATGATTCAGATTGTGATATAAAGTGTTTTACAATTACTTTCGGGTTGAGGTAAACTTGTTTTCTTTTTCTTTACAACACACATACAATGTGTGTGCGTTTTTTTAATCAAAATCAACGGGTTCGATTTCCGGCTAGAAATATTGATGTTTCAAAAATTCAATGATGCACTTTTAGATTTCATCAAAATCAAGTACGAGACTTGTTTGAGTACTTTTCGCTATTTCTCCTAATTTTGGGTTTGGCCCACTTGAAAAATTCATTCTGTATACTATAATATGTGGCTTAAACATAACTAGAAAAATGTGGATGTACTATTACATCTCTACCTACCTTCGGGATAACAAGCGTAATGTTAAACACTACAGGACCTACTAGTTCTTAGTACCAACTTTCTCAACCACCTCTGTCTGCCCCCTTCATCAAACATAACCTTAATTATACCATCAAACTCTGCACTAAGCGAAAATCTATACCACCCCACAAAGCCTTCGTTAGAATGAGACAGACGTATACCAAAACCTTCGATAGAAAGAAACGGGTATGTTTAGAGGGAGACAGAGCATCCGGTATTGATCCGGTATGTTGAAATGATTATATAACTGCGTTATGTGTCTACTATGTACTTGTGTTCGTTTTTATGTATTGTCCGTGTGTTTGTGTGTATTGGTGAAGGAATGTAGTGCTTGTATGCAGTGTAATTCGTGTACTGTTAGGTAGATAGGCAGATCTAGTTACCTGAGGTATGTTTAATTTGCTTTGTTGAATAGTTTAATGAAATTGTTGTGGTTTTTGAACCAGACAGGTACCTACCATTGTGGATTTTTAAAACGTGCTTTTTGTTAGCCTAACTCAGACGTACCTTAAAGGTTTACAACGTGAGAAAACTTGCGGGGTAGCTGCGTAACACACGTTCAATCATAATCCGAAAAATTATGAAGGATATGGCTAATCCATTGCTTCATTTGTGTGAAAGTTTTGTCTGCTCAACAACGTAAATAATGCAATGAATGTTGTTGAGCTGTCAAAATGAAAGCCTTATTCTTTCTCTGTACGAGAAGAGGCCCTTGCAGCTATGGATAATATTTTATTCAAAAGTACCTATCCTTTGTAATCATATAAATTAATGATGGTAGAAATCAGACTGAATATAACAAAATATGATCTTCAAGGCTTAAATAAACAAAGAAACAAATGAATGTGTAGAAGGTTCAAGCGCATTTTGTTGTTAATAAAGGCCATTTTGTCTCATTTTATAACTTTGATGACGTCACGTTTAAGTTTTTGTTACACCGTAATGTGTCAAAAAACGGTTGTATATGGACAACCAAAACTTTACGGGTCACGAAACAATACGTTCGATTCTTGCAAGAAATAAATATTTTTAGGGCCTTAGGCATTGTTTTAAACTGACGATCAATTTAAACGCCCCCTGCGTTTAAATTGATCGTACAGAATCATGTAATGAATCCATGGTAACATGGTGAGCGTCGATGTCCCTGCCACTCTGTATATATATGTATTTAAAACCATACATGAGAAAATTCTAGTATGGGGTACTTATAGAGAAATTAAAAATAATAAATGTAATAAAATGTAGTGTATAAAATGCAACTTACTCAGTCCGGGGGAGTGTTATCAGCAACAGTTTATGAAGCTTTATAAAGTCGGCTTCCGTTGTGTCCCAATCTCAACATGATTTGGAGTGCAGATTACAGAGTGTTATGCATAGATACAGAAGTTCACAGACAGGGCTTTGTACGGGTACCAAAAGTACTGGGGGTCTACTCCGAAGTGCAAAGTGCGAATGTTCGGATCGGGCCGACACATGGCCGAACCGAATATTATTGAAAAATGCGAAAAAAGTTCGGATCGGCTCAGTTGGGTCGGGACCATAGTCAATATTCGAAAGAAACGGCCGAACATTCGGCCGATACTACTTCGGAGTAGACCCCCAGGTTCTGTATCGGTACTGGGCAGTTCTTGCCATATCGGTACTTGAGTACCGGTACTCCACCTAACAAGTACAGGCAGCAAATTCAGGTACCGGCGCGTACCCGAAGTCTTATATTTGTATCGGATGCTTATTGGCTATCCTTTTTACTTACTATAGAACAGATATTATCTGTTTTCTCACTTCGTAATTTATAAGACGTTATAGTTAAGCATTATCAGCCAATAATGTTCCCACTGCTGGGACACAGGCCTCCTCTCTTCGAAAGGGAGTGGGCTGTAATCTGCCACGCGGGTGCAGTGTGCGTTAGTAGATGTCACATGCCTTCGATTTTTTGGTTCTAGGACATGCCAGTTTCCTCACGATGTTTTCCTTCGCCGTTTTGATAGTAGTGGTGATGAAATTATTTACTCAAAGTAAAGCGCCTGCCTGAGTTCGAACCCATGACCTACAACTCGAAAATCGGGGCCTGAGCCACCTCTGCTCAGGACGTATAACTTAGACGTCTGTTTTAAGACGTTAAAAAGGGCTAATGCTTAAATTTTCATGCAACAGTTTTGTTAGCGTTTTTAGAGAAGGTTTCCTCTGCGACCTCTAAATTCTTTCACTACTCTGTAACCACTTAAATCACTCACGATAACGTTATCTAAAGCGCAGCTTTTCCGCGAAAAAGGGGTTTTAACTGATAACAGCATCACTAATCTAGCGGTCACTGTTATTTATCGCTCATTTTAACGGCAAAATATGTCTATTTTCCATCTTTTGAGGGTTCCGTACCTCAAAAGAAAAACGGAACCCTTATAAGATCACTATCGTTGTCCGTCTGTCTGTACACCTGCTAAGACCCTTTTTCTCAGGAACGCGTGGAGTTATCAAGTTGAAATTAATATCAAATACTCAAGGCTGCAATCCCTTGAAGCAGTAAAAAAATCAAACTTTTAAGTTACCGCAATCAAAGGATACGGGCGTTTATATTCTGAAATCAAAACCTATAGGGTACTTACCGTTGACCTAGGATCATGAAATTTGGTAAGAAGCAATGTCATATAACATAAGTAAAGGAAAACATCCGAAAACCGTAAATTTTAAGTTACATACCTACTAATTTGTACGGAACCCTCGGTGCGCGAGTCCGTCTCGCTCTTGACCGTTTTTTTTGTTGTTGCAGCAGTTTATCTTGTTGTCATTTTCAAATTAGTCGCTGGTTTCCTATTACAAATAGTGAGAGAGAGAGTTTACACATTATTAAATAGCGTGTCCATGACAACTATAAAAATCAATCCATCGTTTTGACGATCGAACGATTTAAATCTTTGGGATGACTTTTTGGTGTCAAAAATGTTCTAAATGAAAACCGAATCGTATAATATTGTGTCAATTTAGAGAATAAGTAATATTATGTTCGTTACTGGGGGGTGCTCGTGGCTCAATAATAATAGCCAAACGGGTTTCTGCGGTCGCTCCGCCGACGGGTAACCATCTTTTACATATATCGAGAATCCTTCGTGTTTCGGATAGCACGTTAAACCGTTGGTCCCGGTTGGTATTCAGTAGTAAGAAACCGAACAGTCTGATAACCAGTCTTACCAAGGAGTATCGTGTTACCCAGTAACGGCAGTAACTGAGATGTGGAGGTTGGGAAAAGGCTGGCAGATGATGACCTTCATCAACGAGACCTATCTGCCTCACTGCAAATCATAATCAGCCAAGTTCATTATGTCCCCACTGCTGCTCTCCGAGAGGGGGTGGGCTGTAATCTACCACGCTGGCCCAGTGCGGGTTGGTAGATCTATGTGTCTTAAAATTTTTCGCTCTAGGACATGTCAGTTTTCTCACGATGGTTTCCTTCACCGTTTTTAGAGCAGTGGTCTTGAAATTATTTCTCTCTCAAAGTAAAGCGCCCGTTTGGGTTCGAACCCACGACCTACATCTCGTTAGTCGGAGTTACCTCTGGACCACCACTGCTCCCAAAGCAAAGCAAAATACAAGACAACCAAAGTACATATTTACCCAGACCAAACTACAGCATAGTACATAAAAAAAACTGCTTAAGTCCACATACATTACAACGTAATATCTATCTACGAGTATGTCGTAGTTGCGCACTTCCCCCACTCTCGGGGCGTGGCGCTGACGTCAAACGCCCCCTCCACTGGGGCCTGGGGGTGTTGGGAGTTGGGGGAAATTCACCCCCCTTTTGTAAAAGCGTACAGATTGAAGGATATTTGGTTCGACAAATTATGCGCTGTTTGAGGAGTTAAGCTCTTTGGAGGACAAAGGTTTGTATTATGATAAAGGTGACTTATGACATCGTTTACGTTTGGTTTAATGATTTGAAGATTTTGGAGTAAAAATAGTGTTGTTTTTTTGGGTTTTCAATTTTATTGTAATGTTGTTTTTCGAAGAGATGAATTTTATATATTTCTTATTTTTTGTGGCATTATTTAAAGATTATATGTATGTTTGTAAGAGGTAATTTTTGGAAGTACCTAGGTACTGATTCGATTACAAACATTGAGTGTCAGAGAATATATTCAAAATTGAACATTTTCTGTTTTTATGTCACCCATACTCCTTGATGAAAAATCAAAAATCAAAATCAAAAGTCATTTATTCAAATTAGGCTGAGAATCAGCACTTTTTGAACGTCAAAATAAAACGCCCGCCCTTCACCACTTCCTAGTGCTATCGCTGGGAAGAAAAAGTGGCGCAACAAACTCCCCAGCAGCACAGCTGTCTGTTCAATTAAAAAAGTTATTTTACCATTAAATATAGGGTGTTTGGTAGAAGAACCGACACAATTTTTTGAGGGATTGGGGAAGTCATTTGCTAGCACAACATTGTTTTATTCTTCATTTTTATTATGAATTTTTTAATTAAAAATTTTCCTTCCTTCACAAATTGTACAACTTTGGAAGCACCAGAGTCATTTTCTAGAACCAATTGCACATAAATGTACATTGCAGATAACACCAAAAAAAAAAATGATTGCGCTCTTTAATAACCGTAAACAAAAAAGTCGTGACGATGTTTCGGGTGATTAAAAAGAAACACATTAGGTATTATTTCAATTACCTACCTACCGTGTCACTTAGGAAATGTGTTACGGGTGTAAACTGGGATATTATGGAAGGAGGTGGAGGTGCTGGTTAGAAGACCCCCCAGCTAACTTTACAATTTTCTTTTTTTTGTCTCTGTGTTTGTTTACTAACAATTTTTTTTAAGAACAATGTTACTAACAATTGCCATAAATAAACAAATATTGATTAAAGCAAGAAATTTTATATGAACGAAGTCGCGGGCAGAAACTATTGAATTACCAGAAATATATATATATTTTTTTTTGAATAAACGAAGGTTTTTATTTGTGGAAACTTTCACGATAAAAATATCATTATTTTTATGCCAAAGACTGGGGTTCGTAAACTTGAAAACAGGACAAGGCACTTCTTATCTTATCAATTCTCGTAAATAGACGAAAACTTGAGGAAAATCGTTAAATTAACGATTTCTAAATGATATCTTGATGAAACGATTTTCCTCAAGTTTTCACAACCATTTTGTGCATAAATAATTTCCAATCTCATTCAAAATGAAAGCGAATCCAAGACAACAAAATTTAGGTATGTATAAGGTTTTCAATGTAAAAACCGACCAAGTGCGTGTCGGACCACGCACAATGAAGGGTTCCGTAGTTGGGATGAATATACATATCCCAAAAAGAAATTTAACTTTGTACTTCAAAAAATATTCGTTAATACATCAGCAGAAGTGCAGGGCTGTATGGCCCCAATTACTTACAATAAATTTCCAAGTGGTTGGACAGACATGACAATTAACAGTGCTGTTTAAGAGTAGATGTGATTTTTTGATACATTAAAACGTACTACAGTGTGACTGAGTTTTTATAAAAGAAAGGATTGCCTGATTTGCTCTCGATTGATGGGGGATGGATCTGGCCTACAAATGGCTTTAGTACAACTACAAACCGTCTAACAAAACCTATTCATTTACGTTTATTCGACTCAAACAACGAAAAAAATACGTGAAAAATTCTCAATAATCCTCCAACGGGCTATTACAAAGAAATATGGCTACAATAAAAGCCCAACCTACCATAGCATACCATATTATATACCATTCATAGTCATTTTACCTCTGACTTTGAATCTCTGTCAAAATCACAGTGAACTCTATAGTCGTTATAATAAGGTTGATTTCGGGTTGCTGCCATTTACAATTTTGACAAATTCACAGTGATCTTTATTCTCGGAGTAATAAGGTTGCTATTGGGTTGGTAAAATGACTGTACGTACATTCCTCTGAGCTACATATCATCTACCTAGCTAAAATAAAAGACTGCCAAAATCTGAAAGGTTATAAGCGTAGGCGAGGCGCGTTTGGCGTAATATGCCACGTGAACCCCAACCATTACGATAAAGCAACGCTTTTATGAGTATAATATGTACGTTTTACAGAGTATTTAAAAATACATGGTGGCATCGACATGCAACCCGTTGCCATGGGTTCAGTACATGCTTCTGAAACTAATGCGATGAAATTCGACGGTTTAAAACAAAGGAATTTGCTGTTTCCATGAGATAGCAGATATTTTATGATTTATTTAGTAATTTTTATAAGTAATTTTATTTATTTAGATTACATGCACAACATTAGAGGGGCTTGTGGCTAAATAATAACTCAGTTAAGCTACGATTGCCGCGGTTGGTCCGTGGATGGGTGACCATCTTTACATACCAAGACCCTTCCGTGGCTCGGAAAGCACGTTAAGCAGTTGGTACCGGCTGTCATTCGCGGATCTTTGACAGTCGTTACAGGTGGTCAGAAGCCTGAAACTCTAACAACCAGTCTTACCAAGGGGTATCGTATTGCCCAGTAACTGGGTTGTGGAGGTCATATAGGCAGTCGCTCCATGTAAAATACTGGTATTCAGCTGAATCCGGTTAGACTGGAAGCCCACCCCAACATAGTTGGGAAAAGGCAGGCAGATGATGACATTTAACACAACATTACAGAATTGAATTCTAAGACGTTGTACAGAGCATATTACAAACTAAAAATTGGCACAAAAACATACTTGAGTAGGCTAGGTGAAATACAGTAAAAAAAAAAAAGATTATACACAAGAAAAACAAAATTAACAAAAAAAACACAACACAATAACACTTGTAAAATAAGCAAAATCTATTCTAAATTAAAACATTATTTATAATTATCTAATTATTTATCCATCTATGATTTTCATGATAACAGCGATCGAAAAGTTTTTACGCTAGGCTTAGAATCATGTGTTACTTTTACAGTTTGCGCGTCGATGTCTCTACCACCTGCTGTGCTGCGTGGATACCGATGCCCAACTATGTTGGGGTCGGCTTCCAGTTTAACCGCATGCCCCTGAATATCAGTAATTTACATGGAGCGAGTTCCTATCTGACCTCCACAACCCAGTTATTGGGTAACCGATGGCATTTTTCTCATAGGTTAGAATTCAGCGTTTCCCATTCCACATTCGCACTTAAAACTTTCCTTACGAAATGTTCCTCATTCCACCGCATCACATGTCATTACCATGACAACCAATTTCCACACAGTTTCTCGGTCACATATTGGCCTGCCATGTAAATTGCGAGGCTGACAGTACAGGGTGCGCCCCATATTTCTCAAATATTTTGTTTTTTACTCTACTTTTAGAACTTTGTGTAGACCGTTTTTGAAGTGAAAACTTCTTTAGTGGCGTTGTGCACTTTTGTTGTGATGGGTAAAAAATGTTAAACTCACGTCAAGACACGTGACCTGATCGAAAATTCGTAAGACGGAGCTCGCGTCAGGACACGTGACCTGATCGAAAATTCGTAAGACGGAGGGAGAGTAGACCGCATTCCAAAATATCAAAAATTCACAACGTTAATATTCAAGTTTTCACTTCTGCCACTCCCGGAGTGCAACCCGTTTTTTTTATTTTTTGCGAGCAGGACAGGCACAAGGGAAAAAACGCCAAAAAAACATGTTTCTTGTATGGAGACCCACTTTCAATTTTCATTTTATTAGGTACCTATTTGTTGTTATAGCGGCATTACTCTCACTCTGTGAAAATTTCGACGGACGGACCACAGAGGCTTTCCTTTCGGCACGAAAAATATGACAATGACTCCAATTTAGGCAACGATTCGACGAACAATACCAAAGAGAGGACATTTGGGTAGGCCGTTTAAATTACTCAAAGTGCTAGATCATGATTAGGATTAAAACTAACTAAGAAAAAAAACTGCCATCCACATAAAATTCTTCACTGCTACTCTCAAATATGCGGCGGTCGCTGAAAACCATCGCTAGAGCTCTGTCTTGCATAGGGTCGCAGCATAATGCTGAGCGATAGCCGTTTTGCGTGGATGGGACGCATGTTTCCCACAACCATTATTTTTTTGTGTTTTATGTTCTTTTTTGCGTCATGTTTACCGTAAATTTTTCATTCTTTCTTTCAAATACCACTCACATTACCAACAACAACCAACTGTCCAACTTATAAAAAAACAAAACACAGCTTAGCTCTTATCTCTCAAACAGACAGCCTTCACAAAAAGGCTGTTTTATTATCATCAAAAATACCCTCTTTACGTAAAGCATAGATGGACGGACATTTTTCGGTTTGACATGATTTTGTATCATTTTATTTTCATGATAATTATAATATCTTTAAATGTGTGTAAATTAAATAATAATATGTTTTGCATGGCCATGTGACGGTAGAACATGGAGGACTCTTATAATAAAACATCTATGTATACTAAATACCCATGTTTGCAAACCAATAATAGCCGATTTTACCAAAGTCAGATCTTTTTATCATCATCTGCTTAGCCTTTTCCGAACTATATTGGCGTTGGCTCGGCTGGAAGCCGACCCCAACATAGTTGGGAAAAGGCTAGGCAGATGATGATTGGCGTTGGCTCCAGTCTAACCGGATGCAGCTGAATACCAGTATTTTACATGGAGCGACTGCCTATCTGACCTCCACAACCCAGTTACTTGGTAATACGCGATACCCCTTAGTACGACTGGTTGTCAGATTTTCGGGCTAATGACGACCCTTAACGACTGTCAAAGATCTATGAAGACAGCCGGGACCAACGGCTTAACGCGCTTTCCGAGGCCCGGGGGTCTTGGTATGTGAAGATGGTCACCCATCTACGGACTAACCGCGGCAAGCGTAGCTTAACCTGATCGATCGATCTGTGCAGCTGTTATTACTTAGCCATAAGCTAGATATCTTATATCCGTGGAAAAAATTAAGTCTGACAGTTTTAGTATGGAAAATCTGTCAAAAATTCAAAATTAATTCTCTGGATAAAACTTATTCTAGGGATAAAAGTTTGGTGAAATTCGCTCTAAACTATTGGGAGAGAAAATAAATTATTTGAATTTGGACCAAACTGAATTGTCAAACCTGCGTTAGTTCGGATGCGTGCACATAAGGTCTATTCTTTACATTTCCAATTGATGTTATTTGAAGTTAAACAAATATCAACTTTATTTCATTAGTAATTAACTTTATTTCAGAGTGACTCGAATTATTTGAAAAGTCTTAAAAATGTTTGAAGTTGTATCGTGAACTGCCGATCGATTCTGTAAAAATCTCACCGTGAAAAGTTAGGTGAAGTGAGCTTAGAGTGAGCTGCCAATAATGTCAATCCCTAGCATTTAGTTGGAATCACAGCTCACTTCACCTAAGTTTTCACGGTGAGATGGTTACAGAATCGCACTGCTGAACTCCATGGTGTAGGAATTAAAGTTATTTTACCAACAAGTCATATTTGTTTACATGTTTGGCAAGTAAATCGCGAAATATATATACACGAAACGGTGCTCGCTATGGCTAACATACGAATTAGTTCTGACTATCTTTAGTTACGATTGATTTATTAAAATTTCGAACATGTTTTACATGGTTGCGGTGGTGGACGTGTTAAAAAGAGTACGTTTCGTCCGCACGCATTCGGTCAGGCCAAACTGACGCAGGTCGCCTGTTCAGTTTGGCCTCTCCGTACAAGGAAAGCTTTAGAAATATTTCAGTATTCCCCCGACGTTCTTCCGTTTTGTATTCCGGTAGAGTGATGTAGGTAGTACCTACTTGTGTATTCTTTGAAGTTGTTTCGCGGGGGATCTTGAAATAACTCCTTTATAAAAGGCTGCAAAAATGTGTTGAGAAAATGTTATCGTAGAATAAATAATGTAATTTTTTTGTAAAGGTGGAGTCTGATATAGCCATTGATGTACAGGATCAAATTAAATTAGCTAGCGAAACTCCTCAGACGTGATATATCTAAACATGATGTTATTATCACCCTGTGATGTCCCACTGCAGGGCAAAGGCCTGCCTACTCTCTTTCCACTTCTCTCTGTTTAAAGCTGCTAAGGACCTGCAGTGCGATTCTGTAACCATCTCACCGTGAAAACTTAGGTAGTAAGAGTGTACGTGGAGTGAGCTGTCATTCCAACTAATGTTAGGGATTGACACTATTGACAGCTAACTCTAAGCTCACTTCACCTAACTTTTCACGGTGAGATTTTTACAGAATCCATTGGCAGTTCATATTGAAGGAGTCCAGCTCATCCCGCCATCTCCGCCTGGGCCTGCCGCGATGTCGCTTGCCATTAAGAGGGAACTATTGGGTGGTAGGTTTGGCTCCAGCCCAGTTGCGGCAGATGTGCCCAGCCCAGTTCCATTTTAGCGTGGCTGTCTTCCAAGTGACATCAGTTATCTTTGACCTGGAACGGATGGTCGTATTTCTTACCCGGTCTGTTAGTTTGATACCTAGAATACTCCGTTCCATAGTCCTCTGAAAAACCTCGGCACGATGAAATAAAAAAAAGTAAGTTTATACTTACACATAAACCTTCTGGAATAAATGATCTTAATGATGATGAAAACTGCATCAAAATCCCTTGCCAGAACAATGTGGGCACATAGACAGATACGAAAAGCGACTGTAATTACAAAATGACAAAAACTTTATGTAAACCAGAAAATCATGATTTCTGAAAAACATACTGTGAAAATTAAAATGACTAATGACAAAATTGTCATTCACCACACACACAATAAGATCCTCAATTTCGTACGGCTGATAAAGATGGCCAGATGAAATCAAACCTTTTGGCATTACCACAGAGATTTATATCGTAAATCAACAGTGTACTGATGAAAGTAGGTCATGACGTCATTCGCAGGCACGTCGGCTATTTCGGCACGGATCCAAACCGAACTAGATTACACTGTTCCCTAAGACCTGCTCAAGACAGGGGTCTTAGATAAGCGGGGAGCGGGGAGCGGGACAACAATAGTCCAACTGTAAAAAAGGCTCGAATAATTTTAGAAAGCGGTCGTAAATATGGCACACTAGCTTTAGCCCGCGACTTCGCCCGCGTGTAGCATGTCAGAAATGATCCCAAGGGAATGTACCAGGATAAAAAGTAACCCAGGTAATGCAAGCTAATAGTCACCCATCCATAAAATGACCGCAGCAAGGGTAGCTTAGCCTTCGTTCGACCTGTGCGGCTGTTGTTTAACCACAAGCCTATAAAACAACGCCTACGTCAAACATTAGGTGACCCACAAACAAAAGGTCACAGTTTACGGTATACCCTCCCACGCAATACTACGCCCACACTGTTGAGTCATCGCCCACGCTTTAATGTATATTTTAGCTACAGAGGTTACATAACATCACGGTTGTGTTACGTGAAGGGGTAGGCAGAAGAAGCAATAGTAGTACACCCATATTTCGGCTTGCTTGTTACCAATAACCCTTTTCCCCACCTGAGAATCGAACTTAG
Source organism: Apamea crenata (assembly GCA_949629185.1). NCBI lineage: Eukaryota > Metazoa > Arthropoda > Insecta > Lepidoptera > Noctuidae > Apamea > Apamea crenata. Next base: position 10,128,070 of record OX451379.1, on the reverse strand, counting down.
GACAACCCATGCAGCAGTTACGATTGCAGACAATATTAAAAAGTTAATTTAATAAAAAATAATACCATATGAATGTAGAATCTATCTCTAAATCTACGATTTTAGATTTTGCTACGAAACGCTACGAAGTGCTACGCCGTAGCATTGGATGCTACGCGTAATTTTATAAGCATTTATTTTTTAAACGCGGTTATCAACCAGTGAATGTAATTTAAAATTGTCCTCATATTAAAGAAAACATATATTTATATAACTTATGCGGGTGAAACCACTGGGCGCAGCTAGTGTTAATATAATAATACTAGCTGCGCCCAGCGGTTTCACCCGCATAGGTTCTGATCCCGTAGAAATATCGGGATAAAAAGTATTCTATATGTTAATCCTGGTTATACACCATCTGTGTGCCAAATTTCATCCAAATCCTTTCAGTAGTTTTTGCGTGAAAGAGTAACAAACATCCATCCATCCATACAAACTTTCGCATTTATAATATTGATAAGTAGGATAATATAATTTATTCCTTAGTATACGGTGCATTGAGATCTTAACATTAATAAACAGCTTCACATATAGAATATTCATTTATTTACTCAAAATGTAGATATTTACAATAAGATGGTAATATACTACCGTAGTCGGTGTAGAAATATTAAAATTAAAAAACAATTTATATCCCCATTAACATAATTATACATTAGTTTAAAATGAAAATGGGTATGTCTTTTTGTGGTGTACAATAAAGTATATATAAATAAATAAATAACGGGTTTTTTTAATTGTTATTTATGAATGAAATGTCAAAATTAACTAATTATTTAATGTCAACTGCTTAAAAAAATAAAAACACACACACACACAAAGATTAGGTTTTATTTATATAATTATGTCTGTGCGGTATGATCTAAGTTCTTTTTGTCATCTGATCTGAAATCAATGCACATAAAATTGAATTTAAATTCTCTCAAGTAGTATAAGTTCACGTCCATATGATACGGGCGTGGACTAACCACGCCCGTATGATATGGACGACTCACGACCTCTTGTGAGGCATACTTCATGAGCATATTAAATCATTTTCATTGATGATATTCAATCCAGTTATGATAATAGACCTGAAGACCAATTTCAAAATCTAGTCGCAATCTCATCTCAGTGACAATCAATGTCAAAAATGTGGGGAAATTAAGAAAGAAAGAATAGGGAATTAGGGGTATCTTTGAAAGATTAAGACTGATATCAGACTGTGATCGTTCTTAAAATTATGGGAATTGCCCCTCTGATCTTTTTGATTTGGCTACGAATCGCTACGAAGTGCTACGCCGTAGCATTGCATGCTACGCCTAACTTGAAATGCATTTTTTCCCGAATGCAACCAATTGATAGTTTACTTAGTTAAAGATTGGCCTCAAATTGAAAGGTCATGGGAGACAACGTCATAATCACCAGTCTTGGCAAGCATACTGGTGATTGCTGTTACATAATTCTTCGTAAATCCTAAGTTAGTCAGTGAGGAAAGTAAGTATGCACTTTGTGCTTTTGATAACTGATTTTTAGTCAACAAATAATGTAAATAATGACCTCCCGAACGAGTTCAGTCACGGTGGCCAATCTCAACGGAGATTAGCCAAGTACGCAGGATATATTATAGTGCACAATTGTGTGCGTAAACACAGGTGAACTCTCTGTTCCTTTACTCTCATAGTCCGATGGGACGGCAATACAACACGACCAGGGACAGATCAGGTGCAGGACCAACGGCTTTACGTGCTTTCCGAGGCATGGGGGTATTGAACCGCCAACTTCCAAACTCCGGACTGTTACAAATTCCTTTGTCCGACCTAGAAATTGAACCCAGGACCCCACGCTCAGCAGTCGCGCTTGTAACCACGAAACCGACGAGGCAGTTAAATAACCTACGCCACCCATAGGTGTGGTTAATACTCACGACTATAATATAGTCAATCTTGTTTGAATATAGTCTAAAAATCTCATACTTATAATATTTCATTGAACAAAATGGTTTTAGTTGTGGTTTTGTTGCATTCTATGCAATTAGCATCGCCATACAACGTGGCAATGCTGCCAGCCTTTTGGGCACTATTCCTGTTGTCAGCGATGCGGATAATTTGTTTGATGCCTATGATTATTTTGCTTATTTTTTCACATGTACATATTATTATTTTAAATGTTAGCTTATATAATGTAAAATAATAAACGAAATTAAGTGCTTCTGTGGAACAATACCAAATATTCTGGACATATTTTTGGCAATTCCAAGACATCCTTTGTTCCAAAGATTAATTGATGCCTTCAACTCCAGTTTCACTTCTCCTCTAGTCCTACATTACCAAGAAAACACACCAAAACATACCGTAATGCCCTAAAACGACCATTTCATAAAACAAAGGACCCACGCCCACATAAGATGACCTGATTCTGACTATTGACCAGCCCGTCAGCCCCCCTTCCCCTCCTGGCCCAAATGTCACCCCCCACGACCTTTGCACCACGCATGCGCGAACCCTGAAGCCTGGAGCCTCCCCTGAAGAGCCCAGATTTCAGTCTGCCTGAAACTGTTGGAGCAGTACCCGTCGTCAGCTCCCAGGCTGAGATTGCACCAGTATTAAAAATTCCTTTTACATTTATGAGAAATTCTAACTCAGTTTTCCGCGCTTTGTATTTTATTAAATACATTTTCTGTTTGAGGCATATAGTTATTTGTTTCTCGACTAAAAATATAGCTTATAAGTAGTTTTTTGTGGGAGCTGCGAATAAGGTATGTACTCTTAGAAAAAAACTTGAAAATAATTTGTTAATTATTCGTTAGAGTAGATTTAGTACTTTTATTTTCTAGATACATCTGTCATTACATTTCTCTTCACTCTTTTATTATATTAAATGTACACATCATGTAAATATGTAACGCCGTCGGAAAAAATTCTGAAACAAAAACTATAATTTTTTATTTTTTTATTTTACTCTGACAACATTGTACTCGTCGTGTCAGAATCATTAACGTATTTCTTTCTCTCTGTTCACAGACTTTTCTAGAAGTTAGAGTTATGTCAAAGCTGAGTTTGGACGGCTTTTTTTCCTACTGCAAGCAAATAGCTGAACATATACAGTTGGTTCGTTCAATTTCCATCTTTCTAGTCCGCCATCTTGGATTTTGACACGCCCTGTGTTCTTTATGCATGAAAGCTCCTTTTTACCTGACTACGAAGAAGGGTTGCACGTTTTAATGTAGGTTTAATCCTTTTTTATAGAATTGCATGGTGTTCCTGTAGTTTTGAATGGTTTGTGCTTAAATTTTTGTTTTATTATTGTTCAGGCCATTTTCCCTTAAATCCTTTCTTTGATATATTGTGGAGATTTTTCTAGTGGCTTGATTTTAATCTAGAATAGATTCATATAAACTTATCTTTGGTTTTCTTTTTGGATTAATTAACAATTATGTTGATTTTCCTTATAATAGGATTTCTAATGATTAATTTGGCAACTTTATGATTTTACCATGGTGATTATTTTTCTATCAATGCAATATTTAATCATCGACTGTATTTTAAATTAAATTCAAACACTTAATTTAACAGATTCGTTCTATGGGTATTTCTAATTTTGATTAATTTAGCATATTATGTAAAATCTACTTGCATCCGGCGGCCACGTAAAACAGGCCAATCTCCCTTTAGCCGACGGATATCATAAAAGGCAACTAAGGTAGTGGATAGGTTGCAGAGTCCTTCTGCTGTCTACTAATAACAATTAACAACATAGTTAACCACCCAATAACCAAGATAACCAAGCCGTCGGCATCTTACTTATTTAAAGTAGGTCCAAGATTTAAGTACCTATTCATTCGCAGTGAATATTATGATAGCAAGAAAATAAATTACTTAATTTGAAATGATTTGATTTCATACTTAAAAAAAAAACAATAGTATCAAACTCGGTACCATACTTTAAAATCAACTCTATTTTGCTAACTGCATTATTCGTACCCTACATTATTCATTGTAACCTTCGCGGTAAAAATCACAAAATGGTGCCAATACCATAAACAATGACCGGACCAGAGATCTATAGAATAGAATAACTCTTTATTAGGTATGTACACCATTAAAAATTACAGACATAAATATATAAATTTTACAAATGGTGACACAATGGGCTGTCTTATCGCTCAGAGCGATCTTTTAAAGACAACCTTTGGATGGATTAAAAAGGGGAAGGAGAGACAAACACTGTAGGTAGTCTGTGGTGTACCATTTACATAATACAATAAAAAAAAACTATAAATCTTCGAATACACAAAAAGTCAACTAAAGAATGAAAAATACAACTAACCAATCCTTGCTTACTTATCTACTACTAGTTTAGTAGTTTTTCCGTGAAAGAGTAACAAACATCCATCCATCCATCCTCACAAACTTTCGCGTTTATAATATTAGGAGGATAATAATATGACAGCGAGGTTTCCAGAGGCCCATTATTGAGTGTGCAAGTCACCCTCTGCCATTTTATCCGTGTATATATAAAACATTGATCAGACATTGGTCTTCTCATAGTCCTGGATAACCAGTTCAGTTCAGCCATCCAGACCTACAATCCAATATATTTGTTTTCATATCCCAGCAATAGTCCTACACCAACCGGGGGTTGTCCTTGGGTGCACTTTCATATCGCGTAATCGGTTGGTCCCTTTTTTATTAAAAACGGGACTCTGCGATTTGGCTTCACTTCGGCCCAAAGGTCCGGGACTCTACCGTCCCGAGATATGTTAACATAAAAAATTATAATATTAGTTTAGACAAATGAAGATTCTTATTAACCTTTATAACTGGCTAGTGGTCCATAATCTATGTATAGCTATGTGTATTTTTGTGTACTAATACATAATGTATGTGTGTACAGGGAGAAAGGATGGCGTCTCTATCTGGACAAGGCACACCCAAACTGACTTCCACCGTCGGCAACCTGTATTACGACTGTAAGTACATTTTATTATAACTACTAATTAATTATAATTACTAGCAACAGCATTAGCTCTTCAAATTGTGAAGGAAAACATCGTGAAGAAACCGGCATGTCCTAGAACCAAAAAATCGAGGACATGTGACATCTACGAACCCGCATTGGGCCCGCGTGGTGGATTATGGACTACTCGAAAAGAGGAGGCCTGTGTCCCAGCAGTGGGAAAATTACAGGCTGCGTATGAAGTATATTGCATACTGGCTCGTAGGTCTCTTAAGGTCGCACGCGTCACTGCAGAGCATGAGGGTTCAATTCTCAAGTTGGGCAAAGTGTTGGGTTTTTACTTCAGGATCTCAGTAGATTACCCATCCCCCCACTGCTCTGGCAGTAGCATACTACAACATAATTACATTTCTAATTTAAAATACCATTCACAAAATCTGAATACGTTCAACTCCACCGCAAAACCACATCAATTAACTCCTTACAATTGAGAACATGGAAGTGAACTTTACGCTGTCATTAATTACTGACTGATGACGTCACGACACGATGACGTCACGAGTCATGACACGTTCGGTTTTTAGAGCGTTGATTAATGACGATGTTTTTAATACTTTTAAAAGTTAATGTCGTTTTTGAACGTAGCATTGTTTAGTGACTTGCTTCTGCCCGCGACTTCATCCGTGTAAAATTTCGAACCACAAACGGGTCGCATCGCACCGCTCCGCCCGCACTATTACTTAGTTTTCACTTAGCGTTCTCTCTGCCTATTTTTCCATTTGCTTAGCTCCTAAGGCTCCGCATAGCGTGATGTTAAATAGTCTATAAACTTCCTCAAGAATTGGGCAATCAAATACAAATCCGACTCTTAGTTCCAGAGATTAGCGAGTTCAAACAAACAGATTCTTCAGCTTTATTATATTAGTATCTAAGATGAAAACGTAAGAGGGGCTCGTGGCTTAATGATAACAGCCGCATGGCTCGATTGTAGGGTTAAGCTACGCTGCCGCGGTCGGTTCGTGGATGGGAAATGGAGCCAAATGCGTTTTTATTGAATTTGTATGTAGAAATCACTTGGGGCGCGTATCCTGCAGTGCGATTCTGTAACCATCTCACCGTGAAAACTTAGGTGAAGTGAGCGTGGAGTGAGCTGTCATTCCAACTAATGCTAGGGATTGACACTATTGACAGCTCACTCTAAGCTCACTTCACCTAACTTTTCACGGTGAGATTTTTACAGAATCGATCGGCTGCGCACAGACACGGTAATTTAGACCGTAATGTGCTATTTAATGCTAACATTAAATCATGGTCAAAACTCAACCCTAAGCTGATTAAAACTTAGGGTTGAAAACAGGCGCCCGCGGCTCAACTGATAAAAACTTAGCCGCACGCGCCTTATCAGCAACTTCCGTCAGAGGGCTCCACTTCCGACACGGGAAATGATGTACACACCCACCATATTATATTGCAAGGGTAGCTGGGTCGATTATTATAATCTGGACTGGCGTGTTTCCGTAAACTGACAGTAGGTGGCGTTTGACAGATAATGTCCAATATGCGATCTCTCATCTATCCATTTTAGACATTTTCTTGTCTATCTATTCAAATAATATAGCTGAAGAGTTTGTTTGTTTGTTTGTTTGAACGTGCTAATCTCTGGAACTGCCAGTCGGATTTGAAAACATCTTTTTGCATTTGATAGCCCAATTCTTGAGAAAGGCTATATGATTTCACGTTAGGACCCTTAGGAGCAAAACGAAAAAGAGTCAGAAACAAACGGTAAAGTTGTCAAAAAATAAAAGGCCCGTTTTGACATTTGAGAATGCTTTCTTGACACCTGTCAGTTTCATACAAACGAATACGTGTTTTGCGAATTTGATCTTTATTATCTAATAGAACTGTCAATGTCTAGGGGCTTGTGGCTAAGTAATAACAGCCGCACGGGTCGATCGATCAGGTTAAGCTACGCTTGCCGCGGTTGGTCCGTGGATGGGTGACCATTTTCACATACCAAGACCCCTCCCGGCTGTCATTCGTGGATCTTTGACAGTCGTTACGGGTCGCCAGTAGCCCGAAAGTCTGACAACCAGTCTTACCAACGGGTATCGTATTACCCATTGACTGGGTTGTGGAGGTCAGATAGGCAGTCGCTTCATGTAAAATATTGGTATTCAGCTGTATCCGATTAGACTGGAAGCCGACCCCAACATAGTTGGGAAAAGGCTAGGCAGATGATGATGAGAACTGTCAATGTCAAAACGGGCCTTTTATTTTTTGACAATATTAATAGCGCGGGCAGGCGATGCGATGCGACTGGGTGATTTCGGGGAACAATAAATTTCAGGCGGACGAACTCGCGGGCAGTAGTTTAGTATGGCATCAAATCAAAAAATCAAACCAAATTATTTATTTTTGCAGAAAACACTGTTAGAATAGTGTTATTAAATTACATGTTTCAAGTGACTCTACTGTAAGGCATGCAATATGTAGGTATACAATCATGCCTTATCAAAATCAAGATTGACACACATCACACGATTTGTTCACATTTTTAAATAGATGTTTCATTTATTTGAAATGTGAGCTTTATTTATTTTAAATTATTTTATACCCCAGCGTAAGGGCACCCGTTTGGGGGGCTGTCTTTTGTAATTTTGACGTTCGAAAAGTGCTGATTCTCAGCCTAATTCTAATAAATGAATATTTGGTTTTGATTTAAAGTCATTCATTTAGGAAAGAAATTTTCGGTTTTGGTTTTCTGAAGCAGGAAAATACAGTCATTTCTATTTATTTCGAGACTCACTTAAGTATTTGAATAAGACAGCAGCACGACATTTTATCAAAAAAATTGAATAAAAAAACTACGAGAAAAACTACAAAACAAATATTTCACATAATACTTGACTTAACAATTATTCGCAGCATCCGTAGCACAAATAATTTGCTCTAAGAATTCATCATTTTCATTTTAACCCTCTGTTGCCACGGGGGCCCGGAGACCGAGCGCTGGCATTTGTGACACTAAATAAAATGCGCAGAAATACCACTATTCCTACATTTATTTATTAAAACTTTATACACAATTAAAAGAATACTGTACGAGGCGGACTTAATGCCTGAGGCATTTTCTACATGGCAGGTGCAGCATACGGGATAAATATCTCGGAAATGACTATAAAATAGAACGGTAAATACTAATACATAAATAGATTCGTCGTATCTTTTCACACGATGTATCTACATATACACACCCAGCATTAGTTACTGCTGTTTATTTTAAAACTTGCAACCCGCCTTCGCACAGTTTTATTACTTGACTAAGCATCGAGATGTCTTTAATAAATGATAGTTTAATAATAAATGTATAACACACATAAACCTTCCGGAATAAATTCTCTAAATGATGGTGAAAATCGCATCAAAATCCGATGCGTATAGCTGTTCAGATGAACAACGCGGTCACACAGACTTGGGTCTAGAAACATGAACTTTTACACAAACGTTCCTTAAATTATAATAAGAAAGTGAGCACTGAGGAAGGATTTTTGAAAATTCATTAAAGAGGTTAAATAAGGAATGAAACTAAATGGAAGATGTAATTTTTGTGGGATATCCCATCAGTCGCACGGCTTGATTCGTTTTTATTCTCTCTTTCGGGAACTTGTATACAAAATCTTGTAAAACACTTTAAGAGAGTAACGGTGGAGTTTCTTGCCCAATCCTCTCCATACGAAACTACTTTTTGGACTAGAATCAATTCAATTTTTATATGGACGTACTTTTGAACATCCATAAAAAAAATAATTGATTCTAGGCCTTTTTTGTGCTTAATTTAAATAAATGATTTGACTTTGTAGCCTTGTTGTGTGGACCTTTTGCTCCAATCTTTTCGAACTCCTCTCCCCTCCGTCCGATTAGTTACACACGCGTGCGGACTATAATATTGGACAACAATCCACAGCTGCGTTTTACAGCCAGCGCCAGGAATTTAATTAAAAATTCCTTTCTCAGTATGTTTGTGTTGATAAACCGGGAGTGTCTGTAAGCCTCTGTAATGTCATTGTGTGGTTCTGATATCTGGTGGAGTAATACTCTGGTTGGTAATGTTGGGGTCGGATTTTGGCTTGAATCGATTTTGATTGTCAACTGTTTTTGGCTGAGTTATATGTGTTTTTCTATTGAATTAAATGGGTTGAAACAACTTAAATATTTTGAAAAAGTGTCAAGAATATAAAATGTATCAGTTGGCCGTTTTCGTTATGTCACAAATAACCATTTTGACAGTGATGTGTTAAGATTGGGTCTATCATTGCAAAAATTTAAATTGCGCACAGCCAAAGCGTGGAACTCTCTGCTGGCGTCTGTGTTCCCTTCCACATTCAAACCGTCTGCTCTCAAAGCTAGAGTGAACAGGCATCTTCTGGGCACGCTCGTTCTATCATAGACCTCATCCATCGCTTTCGTTATGGCGTGATCGAGGGCAAGAGTAATAATAATATTTTATTCAGTATTCAATTGGTAAAATATTAACATAAAGTCTTAGAAATAACTTACAAATTTATAATAATGTTAGTGCCTGTACTAGGATAAACCTGTATCACAGGCGGCAGTGAGTCCATTCAGCAATTTATAATCAAGAAAAAAAATATATCGTGAAGAATGAATCTTAGTATTTGTTCAAAATAGGCACAGCATCAGATCAGAAATTATTTGACTTCAAATTACTTAGTTTTCAAAAGTTTTTCAATTTTTATAAATTGTAAAATATCGTAGGGTTTCTGTTTTACTCGCGTGCTCGTTAAAGAACTGCTTACCTTTGAACTTGTCACATTAATTAATCTGTAAACTCATAACCGACGCACCCCTACATTTTCATTCTTCACTAAACAAAGAAAATTCCTGCCAACCCTTACCTACCCATAAATAGCCCAAACAAATTAAACTCATAAAAATCTAAACTCCCTTTACTACCGCGCTGTCAGATTCGTAAGCCCGCCATTTATAATCGTCCTCGGGAGCCCATCTTCATTTTTCCAGAGGTATTAAAAGCCCATCGCGACGCCAGAGCGGAGCAGATAGCCCATACGTTAGCTTTGTGGGCTACAATTGATAGACTGGGGGCTTTACGGGATACTCTCGGGGAAATAGAATATTTTTTGTGTATTTTTCTTTGTTTTATAGCGTGGAGAGGGACTTGCTTTATTTGGCTTAGTGGAAAATTATCAAGTTTTTGTACAATAATAAAATTATTATGATTAGCTACAGTTTTTTCAAAATATAATTAAGTTGTACGTACATCAAATCCAGAGTGAAGAAATAAAATACTTAATAATATTAAAAAATCAGAGGGGCAATTCTCGTAATTTTAAGAACGTTCACAGTCTGATCTCAGTCTCAATCTGTCAAAAATACCTCAAATTTCCCTACATTTTGACAAGTTTTTGACATTGATTGTCGCTAAGGTGAGATTGCGATTAGATTTTGAACGTTTTTAATTACGGGAATTGACCTTGAGATCACACTAACAATGTCCTCCTCCTCTCCACATCGCCGAAGCAGTGATCCTCACAAATGAGGGCTTCTCTGTAATACCTCGTCATTACCGCGCGGATCAAACTGTCCCGAGGACTCCCGACTATGGGTATTTACTGCACCCGAGCGATGGAGGGTTGGATCGTAGTACTAATTGAAATAACACACGTTGTTCAGTGATAAATGTACTGCGAGTTTTTTTAGCAAAAATACTTTCTTTTCATATTTAAAAGAGCCTGTTCTGGTGTTTGTGTTATGCTGGCTCTTTTTGTTAATGTTTTTAAAACATAAATTATATAAACGGAACTAGCTTCTTCCCGTGACTTCCTCTTTCTTGTTCCCCTGACCTACCCCGTCGCATCGCATCACCTGCTCGCGCTTACTTCGATTTCGCTAAGCGTCCTGTCTTACTTTTTTGCTCTGCCCCTAAAAGACCTGGCATGATGTTATATAGCCTATAACCTTCTTTTAGAATTGGGCTATCAAAAGCAAAAATAATTTTTCAAATCCGACTGGTAGTTCCAGAGATTAGCGCGTTCAAACAAACAAACTCTTCAGCTTTATTATTAGAATTACAAGATTAGATAAAGATATGCCATTTTTACGTGAGATAAAAAAAGATTAGCACTCAAACTCAACGAAAGAACTCAAGGAAATGTTTTTTTCTTGCGCCAAATATATGTAGGTATACAAATATAGACTGTCGGTAGTTATTTGGCGCAAGAAAAAACATTTCCTTCTATAAGATGATAATAAAACAGCACAAGGGCAGTAATCCTCTACTTTAGAATGAATTAGCATCGCCATACAACGTGGCAATGCTGCCAGCCTTTTGGGCACGTTTCCTATTGACAGCGATGCGGAAGAATGTTTTGATGCCCTTTGATTATTTCCCCTTCCCTCTTAAAATACTTGTACTACTATTACTATTATTATTTTAAGCTTTTTATGTTCGTTTTTTTTTAATTTAATTAATTTAAGCGCTCATTATTTTCTGGTTGTGTAATGACCTATAATATCTCCAAAAGAAAGACAAGGAGGTAACTAAAAGATTTACTTTAATACTACATCATTACCGCGCGGATCAAACTGTCCCGACTATGGGAATTTATAACACCCGCGCAGGGGAGGGTTGGCTCAATATTAAGATGAAGATAAGTGATAAATGATATTATTTCTGTAGGTTTTAGCAAACCAGGGTCTGTAAAAATCCGATATCTATAATTATATATAAAAATGAATCACTACACTCACTACTATGAATCTATCCCTTGGTCACGTCATAACTTGAGAACGAGTTTACCGATTTCATCCATCTTTTTTTTAAAGTTTTCCAATATTTTGTAGAAGGTTCTTACGGAAAAAAAAATAATTAAGAAAGTCGCTTAACGCGGGCGAAGTCGCGGTCAAAAGCTAGTTTATAATAAATAACAGAATATCATATACAATAATAATAAGATTTTCATTTTGTTAGTGGTTTACATGTGTTTCCGAGTTTGATAGTTAGCTCTAAGCTCTAAGAAGCTCACATGGATACTAGTTTGGATAGTAACTACAATGTGAACCGGACAAAAAAAACATTAATGTGTTTTTCTAACCAAGTCAAAAACGAATATGAATGAACACCTAAAAGAAATTGAAAGAGTCCAGAGAATTACGCATATAAAAGCTCATTGTTAAGTATGCCGTCCGTTTCGCCACCTTATAAGATTTCATAGAAAAAAAAACCAGAAGCAGAAAATTAAAACTAACAAATCATATTTTTCGGTTCCCAAAATATCAAATGTTTTATAAAAAGCTTACAGCCTCCCAGTTCAGCATCACACGTCCAGAAAATGTACAATCACCGACCATCGGCTTATGACGTCGACAACATAAGTTCACACCAATTTTCACGACACGACCACTGTCATATATATCTAACATAACCCTTAACACAAGCGCATATAGTTCAAAATCGATTAGCACAGAGCTCAGGATGAAATGGACAGCAAATAACATCTGGAATGCGATGTAATGCTTTCCAAATACTATTTAGAGCACTTAGCCTGTTTGCCAATACTGAGAATATTAGAAAATAGACTCTAATTGCTTTGTGATAAAGTTTAGATTTCGTTGAGACATGTAAAAACATTTTTGCAACTTAGGGTTGTGAGAATATGGAATCTGAAATGTGAGAGAGAAGGTTCAAATTCGGTTGTGACAGTTTAAGGGTAGGTTTTCCCTGAAAGTGACGTGAGTGGCTCTTAATATATTGTCGGTTAAAATGATAAGGGATGAAGCAAATGTCAGGGGAATGTGTTTTAATGTCAGCGAGTTTTGTGCTCACACTGTATGGGGATAAAAGGATGAAGATTTTAGTAGAGATGGGCTTGTGACCAAGTTATAACAGTCAATCGATTAGGTTAAGCTACACTTGCCACGGTTGGTCCGTGGATGGGTGACTATCTTTACATACCAAGACCCCTCCGTCCTCGGAAAGCACGTTTAACCGTTGGTCCCGACTGTCATTCGTGGATCTTTGACAGTCGTTACGGGTAGTCAGAAGCCCGAAAGTCTGACAACCAGTCTTACCAAGGGATATAGTATCACCAAGTAACTGGATTGTGGACGTCAGATAGGCAGTCGCTCCGTGTAAAATACTGGTATTCATTTATATGGACTAGAAGCTGACCCCAATATAGTTGGGAAATGGCTAGGTTAGTTTTAAGGAAAGTTAAAATAATCAAACTCAAACTCTTTATTGCATTCATGTGTACATTTCGTTGTTACAATAATCGCCCATGCTATACGTAGAATTCATCATAAAGGAGCTCATTCGGGGAAGGTCTACCACCATATTTCTGCCAAGTTTTAAATACAGGAATTGACCATCAGGAGACCCGTCAGCTTCTATGCCATCCAAAAATAATTCGAAGATACCAAGCTGACAAAATCAACTCTTAATCCGAAAATTCCCACCACCATCACTAAAAGGGTCTGACCGTCAGACGTGTGCGTCTGACAGCTACAACATTGTCAAGCGATGCGTGTTATAGAGAGGGATTAGTGTTGGGTATACACGTAAGTGCTGTTCGTGAGTGAGTTACTGTGTCGTCGGTACTAGAGATGAGACACGATGCATTTTGACGGAAAAATGTACGTGTTACTGAAAAGGGATAACAGCAAAGGGGTAGGGTTAACTGTAGAAAGAAAGAAAGAAAATAACGACAGTGGAAGAAAGTAGTTGTTTTCCGAGTATGTTAAAGGCTACTTTTCATTTAAGCCTAACAGAATTCACAAAAAAAAAACCTACCACGTACACATTATTTAACTCGTAACAAATGGGCCAAAGTATAATTTTACAAGCATATCTAGTAGTAGTAGTTTGTTTGTTTGAACGCGCTAATCTCAGGAATAACAAGTCGGATTAAAATAAAACTGTTTGCATTTATAGCCCAATTCTTAAGGATGCTATAGGCTATTTTGACAGCTTAACGTACCTAATCTTTAAAACAGCATAAGTAGTCTCCTTTCCAATAAGCACCCTAATTACGTATCATTCTGAATCATTTTGAAGGATATTGCTAATCCATTGCTTCATATATTCGAAAAATGTGTCTGCTCAACAACGTAAACAACGCAATGAATATTGTTGAACTGTCAAAATGATACCCATTGCCACGGATAGTGTGTTACGTAATTACCCCGAAGGACTCACTAAAAATCCAACAACTTACACATTAAAACAACAAAATACAATTTTACGAGCATATCTAACCCAACTTGTAATAAGAAACATTATCTCCGTACACATCTGTGTGAACCCTCGCGCTGCAGCAGTCGGGTCGAAACGGCTTCTGATTAAAAAGTCACTGCTTTTAATATCGGCTTCTGTGCCGAGGAATGAGTTGAGTTGGGGTGCGTGTAAGATGGGAATGTTGTGGGATATTAATATGCGAAAAGAAACACGTGTTTTTTGGGTTTTTGATATGTAAAAGTTCTTCTGAAGAAAACATAAGTAATGGAAGAGATTTTTTTAGTTTTAAAGATTTAATCGGTACTAGTCCGCGATTTCGTTCGCGTGCGTGTTTGAAAACAAATTGGATTTCATGGGTTTCTTTTTTCATGGAACCCTAATTCTCTTTCTAAAATTAAAGTAGCTAATATACTCGTACTCCTTATAACATCAGCTATCTGCCAGTGAAAGAAGCACGTTAAGAGGTTGATCCCGGCTGTCATTTGTAGATTTTTGACAGTCGTTACTGGTCTGAAGCTCAAAGGTCTGACAATAAGTCTTGGAAGGCCCGAGTAACTGGGTTGTGCAGTTCAGATAGACAGTCGCGCTATGTAAGCTACTTAGTATTCAGCTGCATCCGGTTAGACTGGAAGCTGACCACAATATAGGTGGGACAAGGCTAGGCAGATTGATTTTGAGCTATTTTATTTTCTGCAAGGATTAGAAAAGTGCTTTGCGTACCTCTACAAAATATTGAACACTGTGAAAGAAAATCCATGGAAATAAGAATATTTTTGTCAAAAAGAGGGTCACCATACAAAACTCGCCTCATATTGTGCGTTGAGCACAGATGTCTTTGATTTATACAACCATCACATATCTCCCACAATGCTCCATTCAAAACTAAACCTTACCCCACTACAATAAAGAACAACATTCCCTAAAGTCAACTCAAGAACGACTCCGCGCAACTTTCGCCAACAATACCTTGCATTATGATTTTCAATATCATGAACTTCCCAACTTATTTATGCGGTTCCAAAAATGAATTTTCAACCGTGTTTCCTTGATAACGTTAAGCAATAAGGGTTAAGCACTGCTATTCGAAGTGTATGTATAAGTTGGTAAATGCTAGTATTGTTTGGAGATACCATTGTCAGCTGATCAGTCAAGTTTTTGTTTCCTATGAAGGATTGCTTGAACTTTGACAGGAGAGGAAATGAAAACTAAGGGAGAAAATTTTCGCTTTTTTGAGTTTGTGCATTGATTAAGACGTTACAGAACTAGGCCTATTGAAACTAAGTCCGTCTTATTACAAAACGAAACCTAACTTTAGTTCTAGCCTAAACTATTGAGCCAGTAGGTACTTGTATTTCGAACTTTATTTCGATTTAGGCAAAGTTCTAAATATTAAAATGACAACTTAGCACCGAACTAAGCTGAAATGTATAAAGAACTGCATTTCTCTATCAGTTGGGTTCTTAATTCAATAACTGGGTCAGTGGTTTAAACCTGATCGAAAGAAAAACCTTGTTTTGTAATAAGGGTGAGTGGGTTTCCACTAAAGATAAACTATTAATATTCAAACTCAAAGCATTTATTTAAATTAAACTATTTACATTCACTTTTTAATGAAGCTAGTTGCCCATTACAAAGTATAGTAAGTACCTATGGAGAAGAACGGGGAAGAAACTCCATGGACAATTTTTTAAATTATATGGTTACAAAAAATATATTTTTTTCTTTTTTTAAAAAAAGACGTTGCCCCACACTAGGAATTTCTCCTGTGTCGTGGGTGCGTTTACAGACATATAAACTCACATAAACAAACAGCCAGACCCGGAACAACTAATTGTAGGTCATACAAATATTTGTTCCGTGCGGGAATCGAACCTGCGACACGCAGCGCAGGAGTCAATCGCTTAACCACTGCGCCAACCGTGCCGTCGATACATATTTATTTTTATTTATTTTTATTTATTTATTTATTAATAACCAACTTACATTAACGGTTTGCACCACACATACAAGTTATTAGTCAATATTAGTAATTACTACATGATGACATATATTAGTTACATGATGTCTATGGTTAGCAAAGTATCGTCAAAGCCCCTTGGTTTGCCTAGACACCTTTACATATTTAACCGCTGTCCATCAATTGCACCATCAGCCTATTAACCACACATGTGTGACCCTCTTTATCCTTGTTGCAGCAATTCTTCCATACCGCGAGGATGCGCAGCCGCAGACGCGCGAGTTCCTCTCACGCGTCGTGGATGTACTGCTTGACTTCGTGCACCAAGTCAACGACAGGAATGAGAAGGTATGTGTCTTGGAATTGCTGTTCTATTGAAAGCATCCTAGGGGAAACATCTTCTACCTAACCTTTTCCAACTATGATAGGGGCGGCTTCCGGTCTAACCGCAGCTACCCAGTACCACTAGCCCAGTACCACCTAGTACCAGCTACCCAGTATTCGAGATGGAGCGACTGTCTATCTGGCCTCTAGTACCCAGTTTCTGGGTAAGACGATCCCCTTGGTTAGACTGATCGTGAGACTTTCAGACTTCTGACTACCTTTAGCGAATGTCAGCGGTCAACGAGTGACATCGGATGCCGAACGCCGACTGCAAGCACAGCTTTTAATCTTGGTTAATTGGCCTGTACATCGGTTACTTAGCCACTTGCCCCTCAAACGCAAAGTATTTCTTGCATTATAAAATCTATCATATATAAAGTCATCTTGCATTATAGATTTTTTCTTATCCCTAGATCCTGGAGTTCCGTATGCCGGAGGAGATGTTCAAGATGTGCGACTTCCAGCTGCACGACGAGCCTCTACCTCTGAAGCAACTCCTGGAGGACTGCAAGGTCGCGCTCAAGCACCAGGTCAAGACCGGTAAGTGGATCACCTGCTTTTAGGCCCTAGACAAGTGCGGTTCGCGGAAGTGCTGTTCAAATTAGTGCTATAAGTGGAATACCTCGAATTTAGGATGTGGGACATTTTGGACATGTAGAGAAAAGAGGTTTTGGGAGAATTTAGGCCGAAACGTGGACACTGACAGTCGGGCTGGTCCTAAAATTTACTGACGCTCAACGCGCTATGGAGTGGGTTATGATCGGAATTTCTTTGAAGAATGAAATCTGAATCAAAGTTATCTGGAAAAGAACCGGAGTTACCTACATAGCAAGCAGAGTAAGCAAGTTGAAGTGGCAGTGGGCTGGCCATGATTGTCGAAGAACCGATGGCCGGTGGAGCAGACGAGTCCTGGAGTGGAGACCTCGTATCGGCAAGCGTAGTATGGAACGCCTCCCAGCTAGATAGGTCGACCAGTCCGTTCCAGCCACCTCGAAAAGGTGGCTGGAACGGATTGGATGCGGAAGGTGCGGAAGTGTGTGGAAGACAGGATGTTGTGGCGCAAAATGCGAGAAGCCTAGATATGTCCAGCAGTGGACTGTGATAGTAGTCAGTAGGAGGCAGTCTTGAAATTATTGTGGTATAGGCTGCAGCCCTAAAAATCGATACAAATACTAGTTTTTGTCCGCTGCTTCGCCCCCGTGGATGTCTGATGTCATCCCGCGGGATACTAACGGAACGAAAGAACTTTAGGATTATTTTGTAGACAAATAGTAGCCTATAGTCCTTCCCCAGGAATTCCCCTTGCCATCTATCTCCTTACCAAATTTTGTCGAAATCCGTTCTGTGGCTTAGGCGTGAAAAGGTAATATACTCGTACATACACAGTTACTTTCTTTATAATATCAGTATGGATTATATAATGTAGATTATTTATGCCTAATAATAATAATATATAATAATAGTTTATATTTCATCTAATAGGAGGTAACTCGGCTAAAGTCGACCAAAATTATACCATACAATTACTTAAATAAATAAATTAAAATTCTACACACATCTAGCATGCATTCCTTCTCCCTTTTATTTACAGCAAGTGTATCGAATCGCTTGAGAATGCAATTATATGTAAATGACTGCACAGTATTCCGCTCAGCTGTGTGTAAGTAACGGGGGCTATCATTCCGACACATTTGAGCAAGTAATTGAATTGTTTGTTGCGGTGCAGGGTTCGGGAGAGGTCGGGCGTGGTCGGGGATGTTCGGTAATTTACGAAGATTCGCGAGATCGACCAGTTGCTTGTATTGTTTGCAAGTTTTCAATTAGTTTTTTTTTTATCAATGTTGATTATTTACAAAGTTTATGTCGTGAAAAGTATAAGATTGGCTAGTTAGTATTCAAAATTGATTGGCATAGCATAATCAGCCTATAATATTCCCACTCCTGGGAAACAGACCCCTGTGAGAGGGAGTGGGCCGTAATCCACCACGGGGGCCCAGTGCGGGTTGGTAGATGTCACATGTCTTAAATTTTTTGGTTCTAAGACACGCGGGCTGTCGCTGAAGACCAGCGCTGGGGCTCTGTCTCGCATAGGGTCGTAGCATTATGCTGAGGCTGAGCGATGGCTGTTTTGCGTGGATGTGACTCTTTTCCCCCAACTTGTTCATTTTTATGTTTTTCTCTGCATCATGTTTGCAGAAAAGCCCGAAAGCCCGAAAGACTGACAACCAGTCTTACCAAGGGGTATCGTATTACCCAGTTACTGGGTTGTGGAGTTCAGATAGGTAGTCGCTGCATGTAAAATACTGGTATTCAGCTGCTTCCACTAGAAGCCGACCCCAACATAGGTGGGAAAAGGCAGGTAGGTGATGATGATGATCATGTTTGCCGCAAATAAACGTATTACCTTTCTGTTTCTTATACAACAAGAAGAAAACCTAAAAACGTTAATCCTACTACCATCCTAGTCCTAGTAATATTATAAACGCGAAAGTTTGTATGGATGGATGGATGTTTGTTACTCTTTCACGCCAAAACTACTGAACGGATTTGGATGAAATTTGGCACACAGACAGTTTATAACAAGAATTAACACATAGGCTACTTTTTATCCCGATATTCCCACGGCATCGAAACTTATGCGGGTGAAACCGCGGGGCGCTGCTAGTAATATTATAAACGCGAAAGTTTGAATGAATAGATGAATGTTTGTTACTCTTTCACGCCAATACTACAGAACGGATTTGGATGAAATTTGGCACACAGATGGTTTATAACCAGGATTAATATATAGGATACTTTTTATCTCGATATTTCTACGGGATCGAAACTTATGCGGGTGAAACCGCGAGGCGCAGCTAGTGTAATATAATGTTACAAAACAAAGATTTGATCCGTAATTGCGGGTAGAATAGAGGGGCAATCATTCCGATACATTTGAGTACATAATTGAATTGTTTGATACCACCGCGGGCGAGGGTTGAGGCATGCTCGGGTGTGCTCGGCTGAGCTCGGATATGTTCGGAAATGGGCGATCAGAATGACACTACATGGGTTTTAGAAGCACTCTTGTGAATTGATTTGGATTCATTTATTGATTTTATTTTTGTGAGATGATTTTCTATATGTAAATGATCGAAGATTTGATTGATTTTTGTGATGTGCTTGTCTATTTTTGTGTGTGTATGTATGTTTTTGTGTTTTCTGTATGTACGTTTATTTTGTGGAAGTAGATATGCTGCGTCGGCTCAGAATATATTTTGAATGCATACGCATAATCAGCCTGTAATGTTCCCACTGCTGGGACATAGGCGTCCTCTGTGAGAGAGAGTGGGCTGTAATCTGCCTGGTAATCTAGTTGGAGGATGTCACAAGTCGCATGTCTTCAAATTTTTGGTTCTAGGACGTGCCGGTTTCCTCACGATGTTTTCCTTCACCGTTTTGAGAGCAGGGCTAGGCAGATGATTTTTTGTAAACTAAGTTGTAAAACTTTATCACACATAACATCACGCTTGTAGTCCTGTACTCCGTGAAATGTTAGGCAGAGGTGTACCTACCTATAGTACTGTAGAGGACTAGAAGAGCCCTCTGCGGGAGGAATCAAACAACTATAATATGACTCCTTTAAGATTATATTGTAAGAACGTCTTATATTTCTAACTAAATTACCACTCACTGTTCTAAACAAAAATTCTAATTAAAATATTTGAAACTAGCTTGAACGTTCGAATGCAACCCGCGCTAAATTATAGCCGGCCTGCACCACATGAGGTCGCCTTCGGCAGACAAACCTCTACAGTACAACACTCACCAGTTATGATCAAGTCCCATGTAATACGGGGCCACTCTATTGACATCAGCCGTGCACAAGTTCATACTCCAGGCTGCTACTGAGAAATCCCAGATGGAAAAGCCAATAACACTGGCTGACCCGGAGATCGAACCTAGGATCTTCTACTCAGCAGTAGCGCTTACGATCACTGGACCAACAAGCCAGTGTAAATTATAAAAATGTCTAAAACTCAAATTTCTACCCACCTTCAATATGTCCCCATCACTCGCACTCACATCTGACATTAACTCAGAAGCACATCAAACGCAGCCGCCCTCTCGAATCACGTGCTTGGCCGAGCGCGAGACAATCGCTTGTCTGAGCGACGGCAAGCGACGCTGAGCGGAGCCTGACGAATGGATTGATTGTCGAGTTCAAGAACGGAAGTAGTTGGATTTGGAGGGGTTCGAAATTAAAAAGTTTGGGAAAATATTTTGCAAAACAAAGAGGTTATTTGGAGTTTGAAAATGCTTCTTTTTGACAAGCTTTGAATGTATTTTTTTTGTATTTTATTTGGTACAGTTCTGCTACGAAACGAATGAAGTTCTCATTAGCTTTCAGAAACCTAAACAAAACTTTATTCTTGAAACTTTTTCGCTTGCTGAGTTATCTGGTAAATATCAATCAATTAATCAACTCGAGTCTATCGCAGTCCACTGCTGAACGTAGGCCTCTCCCATTCTCCGCCTTCCGCATTCAGTCTGCCCCAGCCACCTTTTTGAGGTCGTCTGTCCATCTAGCTGGAGGGCGTCTCACACTACGCTTGCCAATCTGCGGGGTAAATATAACTAAACATAAAGTAACTTACTTTAAAATTCGAATACTGAAACTCGAAAGCATTTATTTCAAATAAATCAATCACAGGCAATTTTATATTGTCAAGAGGTCGGCCAGCCAGAAAGATGAAGCTAGTTGCCCATTCCAAAGCGTAGTAACCTATGGAGAAGAACGGACAAGAAACTTCACGGACACTCTTTTAAATCATACTTATACACCGTGTTCTTTACGTTATAAACTTTGGCAAACGCTTCTATAGCTTTTACAAATCAAATCTAACACAGGAAGTAGTACTTAAAAAGGCTTCGTTACAAAGATATTTGTAATTTCATTTAATGAAATTTAATTGAGCTATGCAGTAAGAAAAGGTCTCAATTTGGCCTATGTTGCCGCTTAGTGCAATTAAAATGATAAATCTATCAAATGCTTCGGATAAAGAGATAAAGAGGCATGCATATCGGGTGATTTATGCCGTGGTATTTAGTTTGTATGAAAAATAACAAAAATTAAGAATTCATTAATGTGTCCATAATGAAAAATGCTTATTTCCATGGTCTGAACACCTGGTGGAAGTTTATGTATTATCATCCGGAACACGGTGTATAATCAACTTTTTAATAAATCCATAACCATAGACTCTTATAAGCTTAAAGGCAAACTCTATAAAACTATAAAGCACGGGAAATAGACGTAAAAACGATAAAATGGCGCGTAAGTAGCGCGCGAGAGATTTACATGCGGGCGCCCGCGCCGCTAATGTCACGCAAATCATTGGATTAAAGACTTTAGAGCGAAGTGGGAATAGGGTGCACTTGAATTAGGGCGTTTAGAGATTGTTTTAAAATATTTGCCAGTACTATGAATACTTTACAAAAAGTAAAGATTATTAAGGTTTCCAAGGTTGTTTTTTTTTGGGAAATGTTTAATTATGTAAATATTTAGGGAGGGGTGGCCCCTTTCAATTAAATCTAGGTTTTTTTTCGCAAAATGAGAATGGTTATCGCAATCAGTACTTTCCTTTACACGAAAAAAAAAAAGGAAAATGTTACAGTTTCTTCTTTAAATAGGGATTCGACACTTTTCGTATGTAAACAAAAAAATGGCAACAGATTTGACTCTATACTGTATATACAATACTAATAATAAAGCTGAAGAGTTTGTTTTTTGAACGCCCGTGAAGACCGTCAGTGGGATTCTGTAATCATCTCACCGTGAAAAGTTAGGTGAAGTGAGCTTAGAGTGAGCTGTCAGTAGTGTCAATCTCTAGCATTAGCTGGAATGACAGCTCACTCCACGCTCACTTCACCTAAGTTGTCATGGTGAGATGATTACAGAATCGCACTGACGGTCTTTCGATCCAGGGCTAAAGTAGACCATTTGTCGTTTGGTTTGTCCAGCTCGTCCCGCCATCTTCTACGGTGTCTGTCGCGTAGAAGTAGGGGCAGTATTGTTTTACTTGTGCATAAAGTTTTAATAAATAAATAAATTACATGAAGCATGGCTACCCTGTCCCATCCCCATGGCCCCGTATTAACATAGTTTGATGGATCATCTCCCGTCCGTTGTACCATCCCCTTCCATTGTTGAATGTAGATTAGGATTCCACTGTTATGGATTGATTTTTATACACTCTTCGTGAGTGAATGGGGATAATAGTCGGATTTGGGTAGGAGAGAGGAATTTTATAGGTGATTGGATTTTATAGGTTCGGGTGGTTGGTAGAATGTGTGAGAATATATAGATAGAGCAGAGCTAGCTTTACTTAAATAGATGTATAAAATAATCTGCATTCCCTTGAATTACGTATTCTCTCTACTGCTTCCTTGCTGCTTGTTTTTCGTTACTGGTCCATGAAAGAGTAAGCTCTTTCGTGACCAGAAAACAAAGAAAGAAAAAGACAGTGACCAAGAAAGGCTTCATAGGTTAAAGCGTAGGTTCTTTCATAAGTGAAAGGACACCTTTGTCACTCAAGCGAAAAATTATGAACATGTGTGTGCTTTTTGACCTATGGATCGTACAACGACTGACTTGGTTTTTGTCAAAAATAACGATACCCCTACGTCTGCACTTCGCTAGCTAATTTAATTTGACCCTGTATAACACAGTTACGATACCACAAGCTATATTATAGTCAGAATTAGTTCTAACCGAATTATAAACTTCCATATCAAGTTACACCACGATTCAATACCACGCAACATATCCATTCAAAATTAAAACAAGATCATAAAAAACTAACACAAACACGTGAACAATAGCTCTGATTGCGGTTCCCACCGCTCCGAACCGGTGCAAACTGGATTAAGCAGGCTTCATGCGAATATTACGCTGAATGATCTCGTCAGGGATCACGCGCGGACAAATTGAATTATTTGACGACGTGTCGCATACCAAGTAGTTTGCAGACACCCTACCGGGACGATAGATTGTGTTAATTATTAGATTATTGTTGTAATTAGTAATTATGCAGTCAATTGTTCTTAGGGATACGTGTTTAGTAGTCAAGGAACAACAAGCTGTTAGGGTTATATTTTTGGTTTTGCTGGACGCCCTTTACGCCTGGAGGCTTTTATTTAGTTATAAAATTTTGTTTTCATTAATCATCATCTGCCTAACCTTTTCCTAACTACATATGTTGGGGTCGGCTTCCAGTTTAACAGGATGCAGGTGAGTACCAGTATTTTACATGAAGCGACTGCATATCTGACCTCCACAACCCAGTTACTGGGTAATACGAAATCCCTTGGTAAGACTGGTTGTCAGACTTTCGAGCTTCTGGCGACCCGTAACGACTGTCAAAGATCCACAAATGACAATCGGGACTAATGGCTTCACGTGCTTTCCGAGGCACGGGGAGGTCTTGGTATGTAAAGATTGTCACCCATCCACGGACCAACTGCGGCAAGCGTAGCTTAACCTGATCGATCGACCCTTGCGGCTGTTTTTACTTAGCCACAAGCCCTTGACAGATTGTAGTAGCTTGATGTGCTGGCGTATGTAAATTACCTATGTTGCAAGAAAAGTTGCGGCTGTAATGTCCGCTTGCCTTAAAACTATCTTTGAAAACAAAAACATTACACAAAACACGATAAAACCTTGCCTTCCATAAGTCCAGAAGCCACTTCTATAGATATTAATATGTCAAAAGGAATTTAATATTAATCCCTCGCGCGCCCGACAGATGGGGCCACTGTCAGGTGTTGCGTAATACCGGTTTAATCTCAGAGGGCGCCACTAGCGTAGGGGAGTTTTTGTAATGTCGGGGAATGCGGCTTTTGTTTGGGATTAGTTAAAGTGAAATGGCCAGCGAGGCAAAAGTATTATTAAGGACTTTCAGCGTATTCAAAATTCCAGTGCTTGCTTTTTTTTTAAAGAACAAATTTCGTTGTTCTTTGGAGGCGCCAAATTCGTGGCCGAACGACTCAATATAGATTGTTATCGACAGGCTAAGCTATTCTTATTAGTACTTATGCTACATACTTATGTGAGTAATTTTCTTCCTGAATGGGAATACAATAGCATCATTTAAAGCATAAAAAACCTCTAACACTTTGCAGGACACTAAAGAAGTGGCATCGAGCAGTAGTGGCTCGGTGGTATACGCCCCGACTTACGAGTTGTCGTTGTTGTGTGTTGTTGTTGTTGTTGTTGGTCGTGAGTTCGAACCCAGGCAGCCGCTTTACTTTGTGTGTAATTAATGCCATTACCACTGCCCAGTGAAAGAAAACATCGTGTGGCAACCGGCATGTCCTAGAACCAAAAATTCGAAACACCTCTACCAACCAGATGGGCCCACGTGGATTACAGTACAGCCCACTCTCTCTCTCACAGAATGGAGGCTTGCGATCCAGCAGTGGGCTATAGGTTGATATGCTATGGGACACTAAACGCCCCCAGACGTAATAACAATAAAACTTCTATTGTGACTCGTTTAGTATTCTATTCTTCAACCGATTAAAAAAGACCAGCAGAACACTTTCAATCTCAATCTGAATCATTTTGAAAGATATTGCTAACACATTGCTTCATATATGTTCGAAAACATCCTCTGCTCAACAACGTAAATAACGCAATGAATGTTGTTGAACTGTCAAAATGAAACCTATTGCTACTGATAGTGTGTTACGCTATTACCCCGCTGGTCATAACAAAAAGATTTTAGGTACTTACCAACTTTATTTCGGATCCACATGTTACCCCAAAATAATTTTAAAAAACCTTATTTTGACACTTACTCGCATTACTCGCATACGGTATTATAATAAACTTCATCGCTTTAGAAACTTATTACTCCATATTTATGTCAGTCAATATTCTTTTTAAATGACGCAAATCACTTTTAAATTCCACCACATCACTCAAAATCAGTTTTAAAAACAATTCATCCCTCTAATTCTAAATCCCAGCGGATGGAACTCTGTTTACTCTTCAAGTTGATCCCCCGCAGCTGTGGGGCGTGATAAACAGTCCCCCGGGGGATGACCGTATTGCCCCTCTTGGATAATACGGTTTATCTATTCACACTTTTAAAACCTGCACGGGGGAATTATTTTAGAGGATTTTGGTTTAAATACCTGATTTTTGGAATCGTTAATGTCGCTCATAAGTAATAGTTAGTATATTTTAATTAAGAATTTGAGATGATTTTCAAGTTATGGAATAACTAACTGAATGTCATACTTAACAAAGTTCAATTTTCATTGAAACCAAAAACTTGTAAGGACCTTTTTGTTACAAATGGTCACTCAAAAATCAACTTAGAATACATTTAATTAAAGTAGATAACTGATTAAGTGGCGATGGGACGTAAATTATTTGATCTTATGAAAACTGCTCTATAGCAGTGTCTATCTATATAGAGTATAGAGTCTTTACATTTTTCGGCTTATTAGCCGATTAGCACGAATTTTCTCGCCCGAAACGGGCGAATTATCACCTTTAAATATTTTTTTTTTTATAGGCGACTAGCACATAGTTAATTTATTTGCGGGCGAGTCGACAACTCCAGAAATGCAATGAAGTTAAGAAAAAAGTGCACGTTTTATAATTATCACTTCTGTGCGCTAGTGTCCTTTTTTCTATATTTTATTGCATAAAATTAAAAATGTGCCAATTGTCTAATACATATTTCTGCCACTCACCTACAGATAAATTAACTTCATGCGTGTCGCCTATAGAAAAAAATAATATTATTTAAACGTGACAATTCGCCCATTTCGGGCGAGTAAATTCGTGCGAATCAACTAGTAATCCATTTTTTCGTCTCGAATAAGTTAGGTGTTAGTATGTCTGACATTCCTTGTGGGAAAAAATTACGTAATTCTTCATTTCAGATGTCATGAAGATGGCTCATGAGCAGTTTACCACATTCTCAACTCACAAGATTCTTAACCCACCAGATTATCAATTAACCTGTTTCTCAAGATACCCAAATCTCTACTCACCAGATTCTCAATTCACCAAAAAATCAAAATCAAAATATTTTATTTCACATAAATCAACATGGGCACTAAGGAAACGTCAGAAGCTAGGTGCACGGTTTCAATTGATCGTTTCCTATGGAGAAGAGCCGACAAGTTACTCTTTTAAAAATAATTGGCTTTTACAATGTTTTCAAATAACAGTAGGTATGAGAGGACAGCGTAGGCCTGTCAAGAAGAACAAAGAGCTATTTGTCGATTCTATTAATTTTATAATTAGCTCGTTAATTATTTCTTTGTTTTGTACCTGTACACAATCAGTGCAAATGAAATTTGCTTTTAAAAAGGGTATGGAATTAAGTTTCAATTCTATTTGGTCTAAAATGGTATCATCATCATCTGCCGAGCCTTTTCCCAACTATGTTGGGGTCGGCTTCCAGTCTAACCGGATGCAGCTGAATACCAATATTTTACATGAAGCGACTGCCTATCTGACTTCCACAACCCAGATAATGGGTAATACGATACCCCTTGGTAAGACTGGTTGTCAGACTTTCGGGCTACTGACGACCCGTAACAACTGTCAAAGATCCACGAATGACAGCCGGGACAATGGTCTAAAATGGTATATTAGAATAAAAATTTAAAATAATACCTAATAATATTTTTTATAAAAAAAAAAATGTTAGGAAAGCTGCTTTTAGCTTTTTCCATACAATGGTTTATTGTTGCCTAAAAATGAACTACACAGGGTCAAATTAAATTAGTTAGCGAAAGCCCACAGACGTGATGGGTGTCGATATCTAAACATGATGAAACAAAGAAATTGACGAGGAAAAAACGGGTTGCACTCCGGGAGTGCCGGCAGAAGTGAAAACTTGAATATTAACGTTGTGCATTTTTGATATTTTGGAATGCGGTCTACTCTTCCTCCGTCTTACGAATTTTCGATCAGGTCACGTGTCCTGACGCGAGCTCCGTCTTACGAATTTTCTATCAGGTCACGTGTCCTGACGCGAGTTTAACATTTTTTACCCATCACAAAAAAAGTGCACAGCGCCGCTATAGTTTTCACTTCAAAAAATTCATCAAAACATAGAATTTTTTGTTTTGATATCGAAACCCATCACGTCTGTCGAGTTTCGCTAGCTAATTATTCTGACTTTGTATAAAATAATTAATACATTCACTACAGGTGCAAGGAATGATAGTTCGGAATTAGAATGTTAGGTAAAGAGCAACCTAAAGGGTGGGCTATCTAGTGTTTTAAATTTGAAGTACCGATTACTTTGACTTTGAAAGGTAGAATGACATTCATTTTTTGACAGGAAGTTAGTTTTATGTTTGACATTTGCAAAATAGGACGCTATAGGTACGTTCGAACAAAATTGGGAAATATTAAAAACTTACTTCCAAAGTAGTGAGTCTTTAACGCAAACTGTAAGAAATTTACGTGGAAAATTTTCAGCGCGTTACCGTGCCATGCTCAACGAATTTTTATTTCCAAAAATTGAAGAGAATGTCATTTGGTTTCAACAAGACGGGGCCACATGTCACACAGCCAACGTAACCATCGTTCTTTTGCGCACTTATTTTGAAAATCGATAATCAGCTGAAATGCTGATGTCAATTATCAGCCGCCTCGGAGTGGTGATTTGAGCCATTTGGATTATTTTCTGTGGGAAACCATTAAGGATAAACGTTACGCAAACCATCCAGAGACCAATGAAGCGTAGAACGTTGAAGAGATTCAAGCCGAAACAATCGAAAATGTACTGAAAAATTGGGTTGATCGGATGGGGTACTGCCGAGCCAGTCGTGGTAGTCATATGAATGATATTGTGTTCCATTCTTAAGTGAAAAAGTTCAACCTTTCCAATAAAACAGAAATTTAATCAGTAGATTGTTTTAGAGCCGATTCAAAATATTAAATTAAATTAAAAATTCAAAAATTTTAAATGGCCCACCCGTTTTAATTGTTCAAACCTGTGTTTCAGGCCAAAAATAAAAGCTACTCAACCAAATAAACGAGCTAAATTCTATTAAACTACATACATTTTGTCCTACCTCAGTTTCTAACAACCAAAACCCAATATTTTTCTAAATTAACATCGCCTTTGTCACAAAAAATCTAATTAAACTTCGCGCCCTCTTTTCCCGCCACAAATCAATAAAGTATCATAGATAAAAACACAATGACAGCTTATCATTTCAATATGTTGCATACATGCCACAGAGCAGGCAAATGCAGAAGTTCCACTTTACACACGTCACAGAAATAATTAAGTACAAAAGAAAATAAACGTATATACTTGTTTTTTGTATAAAAAATGAAACTGAAGAGTTTGTTTGTTTCAACGCGCTAATCTCGGGAACTACCAGTAGGGTTTGAGAAATTGTTTTTGCATGTGATAGCCCAATTCTTGAGGAAGGCTATAGGCTTCTTAACATTACGCTAAGACCCTTAGGAGCCGAAAAAAAAGTAAAACACTCAGAAAGAACACGAAGTAATAGCGCAAGCAGGCGATGCGATGCGATGGAATGGGTCGAGAACAAGGAATTTCACGCGGACAGTCACGCGTAGAAGCTAATCATAGATATTTGTTAGCTTCATCTAAAATAACCCATATCCATTTCATTAGTGCAGTAATTTTTTCAACCAAAACCTATTATTTTCAATCAGGTATTTACGATACAAATAGATAATCCTCATGTAGCAGTATTTTTTTTTGCCAAGAACTCTATACTGCCTATCTATTTCGCGATAAAAACCCCTCCAGTCTATCATCACTCCCTCTTCAGTCCCTAGAGGGCGCTATTCCTCATTTATATTTTTTATCTGTGGTCCCGACACAGAGATGTCACAAAAAGTATGTGTTTCTGATAAACAGTTTTATAGGGGACCAAAGAGGTCTTATCTTTATTATTTGTGGTCTTTAGAAGCTGTCATAGACATGTATCTCGCTTTTTTATGGGGTAGATTGAATTACTAATGGTGTTTTGTGTGTTATGTGATTTCAAAAAAGTTATGAGAATACTGATAGTTAGTTTACTGGTACTTTTTGAAGATTCTCATAATAGCCTCTCGAGCAATTTTGGTCACGGTGGCCAATCTCAACGAAGATTAACCAGTTACGCAGGAGATATTATAGTGCACAAGTGTGTGCGTAAACACAGGTGCACTCCCTGTTCCTTTACTCTCATAGTCCGATGGGACGGCAATCCGACACGACCAGGGAGAGATCAGCCGATCGATTTTGTAAAAATCTCACCGTGAAAACTTAGGTGAAGTGAGCTTAGAGTGAGCTGTCAATAGTGTCAATCCCTAGCATTAGTTGGAATGACAGCTCACTCCACGCTCACTTCACCTAAGTTTTCACGGTGAGATGGTTACAGAATCGCACTGCAGGCGCAGGACCAACGGCTTTACGTGCTTTCCGAGGAAATTAAACGGTCCGGGGGTATTAAACGGTCAACTTCCAAACTCCGGACTGTTATTAAGAAATTCCTAATTGAAAACCCAATAACACTTTGTCCGACTCTGGAACCAGACCCAGGCCCCACGCTCAGCAGTCGCGCTTGCAACCACGAGACCAAACGCTCCAGTGCTCATACATAACTGGCAAAATCCTATCCCGCTATAATATTATAAACGCGAAAGTTTGTGTGGATGGATGGATGGATGTTTGTTACTCTTTCACGCCAAAACTACTGAACGGATTTAGATGAAATTTTTTAGGCACACAGATAGTTTATAACCAGGATTAACACATAGGATACTTTTTATCCCGATATTCCTACGGGATCGAAACTTATGCGGGTGAAACCGCGGGACGCAGAATCGTGAAATTTGGTACGAAGCAACGTCTTATAGCTTAGATAAAGGAAAACACATCATATTATAATAAAAATATTTTTAATAATTTTAAATTGTAGGGAACCCTCGGTGCGCGAGTCCGACTCGCACTTGAGCCCGCTGATATCTGAAATGGTGGTGATCCTATAAGGGTTCCGTTTTTTCCTTTCGAGGTACGGAACCCTAAAAGCAAATATTATCACAAAAATATAATTTCCTGACTACTATCGACAGCGTCCACCACAAGGACGACTATTTCCGGCCAAGGACCGGATGTCATCGCGCGGTGTAATCACGTGTGCTATTACATCCGAATCGGATCGCCACCGGACCGGATAAAGTGGCTTGTTTTTGTTAGTGACAGTTTGTGATAGATTGATAGATCATTGATGTAATAGTAAATAAAGTTGTTGAAGTGAAAACTTCTTTAGCGCCGTTGTGCACTTTTGTTGTGATGGGTAAAAAATATTAAACTCACGTCGGGACACATGACCAGCCGATCGATTCTGTAAATATCTCACAGTGAAAAGTTACGTGAAGCGAGCTTAGAGTGAGCTGTCAATAGTGTCAATCCCTTAGCATTATTTGGAATGACAGCTCACTCCACGCTCACTTCACCTAAGTTTTCACGGTGAGATGGTTACAGAATCGCACTGTTGATCGAAAATTCGAAGACGGAACTCGCGTCAGGACACGTGACCTGATCGTAAATTCGTAAGACGGAGGGAGAATAGACCACATTCCAAAATTTAAAAAAGCACAACGTTAATATTCAAGTTTTCACTTCTGCCGGCACTCCCGGAGTGCAACCCGTTTTTTTTTATTGTTTTCTATGTGTGATATGAGTATTAGGGGCTCGTGTCTAAGTAATTACAGCCGCACGGGTCGATCGATCAAGCTGGTTAGGCCTTTCACCAACTATGTTGGGTTCGGCTTCCAGTCTAACTGGTTGCAGCTTAATACTATTGTTTTACATAGTACGAATGCCTATCTGACCTCCACAACCACAACTGGGTAATGCGATACCCCTTGGCAAGACTGGTTGTCAGACTTTCAGGCTTCTGACTACCCGTAACGACTGTCAAAGATCTAAGAATAACAGCCGGGACCAACGGCTTAGTGTGCTTTCCACCCATCCACGAACCGTCGGCGGCCAGCGTAGCTTCAATCACCCCGTGTGACTGTTATTATTTATCCACGAGCTCAATATTTATTACTCGTGCGTATTCAATTCACGCACGAGCTACCTATAAAGGCTACATAACATTGTAGTAGGTACATGATAACAATTTACACTATAAACGATTCTGTAAATTGTTATCATGTACCTACTACAATGTTTTTGATGAATAAATTATATTATTATTATATTTGTGCATTATGTTCTACAGATTTTCCGGCTCCATGCCTTTGCATGTAACATTTTGTGTTATATAAACTACATAATATACTACAACACAGGAGAATGGTTTTAAATCAAAAACCACCACGCGGCCGATTATACAGGGTATAACGGCCCTTACGAAGCCTTTTATTTTTGTTGTGATAATTTGCTCTTTGCAATAAGTAGTGCGAAACTTTACTCACGTAAAACATTGTGCATATGGGTGCATGTAACGGTACAGGGATCGTGAGAGTATTTAAAGTTAAAGCCATAATAATGCATGTTAATGCCATCACACGCAAAATTCTGCATCGCATAAGCAGAGTATACCGCGCAACTAGCACTTAATATACGACTCAAACTCAAAACTCAAACTTAAAGCATTTATTTCAATTAAACCATTTTCAGGCACTTTTGAATTGTCAACGGTCAGTGAAAAAGATGAAGCTAGTTGCCCATTCCAAAGCGTAGTAGGTACTTATGGAGAAGAACGAGCAAGAAACTCTATGGACCCTCTTTGTTACAAAAATATTAGTTACATGTATGTTGAATTTATAATTATATGTGAGAACGATGTAAAAAAAACTCCTCCTTTCCCAGCCAGGAGAATGTACTTGTTACTTAAACATCTCCCTTCTTCCCCAGGTCACCCTCACTTCTTCAACCAGCTCTCCTGCGGCCTGGACATCATCTCACTGGCTGGCGAGTGGCTGACGGCGGCTGCCAACACCAACATGTTCACGTACGAGATCGCGCCCGTGTTCATCCTCATGGAGAACGTCGTGCTGGAGAAGATGAGGAATATGATCGGCTGGAGGACTGGCGACTCTATCCTGGCGCCCGGTGAGATTTCTATAGAAAAATTCGGCATTTGCAAGCCTGGGTCTAGTAATTACAAAGTCTAGCTGTTCAGCGGCTTGTAAGTCGATTCGCACGAATTTACTCGCCCGAAACGGGCGAATTGATACTTTTTTTTTCTGTAGTCGACTCTCACGAAGTTAATTTATTCGTGGGCGAGTCGAACTCCAGAAATAAGTAATTGCCAATTGCCTAATACATATTTCTGGCGTTGTCGATTCGCCCACAAATAAATTAAATGGAGATAGGATATCGGAATTACAGTGACGCGTTATTTCAAAAAAATAAGCTAGATGAACTCGACATGTCCTATCTGACAGGATATTTCGATTCAGTTGACATTTCGTAAGATACGGCCCTGTGACAGACGGACGGACAGCTTTGTAATAAGGACCTAAACACCGTATTCAATACTCAATGTGAGGCATTAGTTTCACAAGTACTCTTCAAAAATCACACAACATAATATAATAACTCCTCTCTTTCACCAGGTGGTTCCATCTCCAACCTGTACGCTTTCTTGGCTGCTCGCCACCACAAGTTCCCGCAGTACAAGGAGAAGGGGCTCTCCAGCATCCAGGGGCATCTCGTCATGTTCACTTCTGACCAGGTCAGTATATTGGTTTCTGACAGGTTAGCATAGACTCTTGTTATATTTCAAGCAATTAACTATAGTCTGATCAAAGCTTGTGGCGACATCTACAAGGCCACATGTGAACTACGCATCACGATGACACATGATGTCATGCAAAATCCTGCATCGCGCAAGCAAAATTCGACGCGTGACTAGTGTATACACAACGTCCCGACATCAATCATCGGGCAGTAGCCCCCCCCCCCCCACACACCACCCGTCTGGTCGTAGGATCCTCCCTTTTCTATCGAGGATGAGTGAACTTGATGCTAAATCAGAAGTAAAATAACTATGAAAGGACCGTAGTCTACAAAGGACAAAATATAAAGATTTTGACGTGTTTGAAATTTCCTTACCTTGAACGACAATGGACAACAGGGTTAGGTTTTGAACCGGAACTTAGATATGCTTGGCGTTACAAATGTAAATGGCGAATGTTTCAAGACAAGCTTTTCTACAACTAAAATAATGATCATACAAGATATGACCTCAGTTTACTAGAATCATATACAATACATGTCGGATAATGTATGTCTGTCTCTCGTTATCATCAGGAATATTTTAATTACTGTGGGGTGTATGGGTAGTGTTGGTTATAGCGCAATAGAAAAACGGTTTGCAGTTCAAATCAGATTATAATTTACGACCAAGTTAGTCACACTAGCGAATCACACACTGTAGGTAGGCACAACTCAACGATACAGAACGCGAGACAATTTCTGAGCACATTTTGTTCGTACGATGTCCAATGATTCGATGATCCAGAGAGCTCTGAATCGAATAGTCAAACGAATGACTCCGGCAAACATAACAGAACATCGCGCCTGTATTCCCCGAAGGGTTCGGCAGAGTACACTCACATTTCGCCAGTTATGTTTAAGTCCCATTTAATAAGGGGCGAGCAACAACCGGGCACAAATTCAGCCTCCGGGCTGTTACTGAAAAATTCTAGATAGAAAAACCCAATCACACTTTGCCCGACCTGGGAATCAAACCCAGGACCTCATGCTCAGCAGTAACGCTTGCGACCACTGAACCAACAAGGCAGTCTGAACGACATGAACACAAAAAAGGGGAGGCAGATTGAAGATTTTTTTATGGAACCTGGGATAGCTACAGTATCCGCTATTTTGGCTTTGTTTCAAAATGGCGGCCACGTATGAAACCTATATAACAAAATGGCGGACAGGTAGGTATGTCACGAACCTTCAAAGCCCTTGCAACCATCTAGCTTTTTCGCAACTACCCATACAGTTTTTAGGTTAGGTAGCAGCTGCGACCGCTGCCGCTTCTAAGAGTTACTTTACCGTGTTTTAATCCCTATTTCTTACCCCCTAGTGCCACTACTCGGTGAAGTCCTGCGCCTCAGTGTGCGGCCTCGGCACCGACTACTGCATATGTGTGCCCTCCGACGAACGCGGCCGCATGCTGCCCACCGAGCTGGAGCGACTCGTTAAGTACCACAAGGACAGAGGCAATGTGAGTATTTCTGCCCCAGATGCTGCTCTTAAAACGGTGAAGGAAAACATAGTGAGGAAACCGGCATGTCCTAGAACCAAAAATTCAAAGACATGTGACATCTATACCAACCCGCACTGGGTCCGCGTGGTGGATTACGGCCAACTCCCTCTTACTGAGAGGAGGCCTGTGTCCCAGCAGTGGGAACGATATAGGCTGATTATGAGCCCCAGACTACCTAAACAGTCACTTCTTCTGTCTACAAAATATTCTTGAGCTGTACCTTTACTCCAATATTTCCTGATCTTTCCTTTCCCCATCAGGTGCCATTCTTCGTGAACGCCACCTCCGGCACCACGGTGCTAGGCGCGTTCGACCCGCTGGAGGAGATCGCGGACATCTGCCAGAAGTACGACATGTGGATGCACGTGGATGTGAGTATATTGAACTGACTCCACTGATCAGCTTATCAGGTCCATTCAGCCCAGTGGAAGCGTGCTGGGCCCAATACCTATTAAAAACAAATTGCTTTTCTTAGTCGAGTGACTTAGAAAGAGAAAAGAGTTGACATTTATTCAATATAAGAATGTTCAATAGAGTAAAACATAGAAAGAAAGAAAAAGTATTTACACAGGAAGATAATATTTATAAACTAAACACGGTCAAAAATAATAAAAATAAAACAAATTATACAAAAAAGTAACAAAAGAAAAATGAAACAGAAATTCCTATACGAAGCCAAAAAGGCTTGTTACCCACATACTAACATAATGTATAACGAATACTTGTTGCACCAATATCTCATGTTTGTCGCAGGCTGCTTGGGGCGGTGGCCTGCTGTTCTCCAAGAAGTACCGCCATCCTCGCCTGACTGGTATTGAGAGGTAAGATAGTATAATGTACCCTACCCCGTAGAAGATGGCGGGACGAGCTAGAGAAAACAAACGACCAGTGATTTACTTTACCTCTGGATCCAAAGAACCAAAGTCATGGAGAGAGGCCTTTGTCCAGCAGTGGAATGATGCAGACTAACAGTAACAGTAAACCTAACGAGTACAGTAAAAAAAAAAAAAAAAAAATCCCTGGACATTTCACACAGCACCATTTGTCCCAAGCTAAGCAACCTAATGCTTGTGTTATGGTAACAAGATGGCTGATAAACTACTTATATACAATTTTTTTTTGTAAATACATACATATTATAGATAGAAAAACACCCCGACTCGGAACAAATACATGTAGGTCATACAAATATTTGTTCCGTGCGGGAACCCCGCGACACGCAGCGCAGCAGTCAATCGCTTAACCACTGCGCCAACCGTGCCGTCAAAACAGTACGCACATAAGTTGTAACTATTTGAGTTTGACAGCACATTTATATCGTAGAAGTAAAGGCGATTTTCGTTTTCCTGATGATTGGTTGCTTGAAAATAGTCAGTTCATAAATGACAAGCGTAGTTTTATCGCACGTCTGCCTACATGGAAAAAAAAACTACACTCTTATCTCTCAAAATACAATGCTATGTGGTGAATCCTGGGTGATACTATTAAAGGGACATGAAACTTATTGTTTAACTCGAAATTGGAGTGTACAGGGTGTAAAAAGACTCATCACATAGCCGTCAGTTACGCATTCTGTACATCAAACTAAGTAACGTTGCACCAAAATAATTGCTGGGAAAGGACTTTTATGTTTCTTGTGAAAAAATTGCTGTTTGCGGTAGTGCGCTATGTAAAGCACGCAAAACATTGTGCTTATGGATGCATACAACGGTACAGGGATCGTGTGGGTATTTAAAGTCATGTTCATTAAAAACTGGTCTTCGAAAAAAACGTCAGTGAAAATTGGAATTTTGTCCGAAGGTATGGTCCAGTACAAAAAAAAACTGCCAAATGCGAGTCGGACTCGCGCACCGAGGGTTCCGTACAATTTAAAATTATTAAAAATATTTTTATTATATATTATAAAAAATGAAAATAAAAATATTTTATTTCAGACCCACAAGATCCATAGTTTTGTTAGTATCTGTGTTAGTAAAAAACGCAAAACATTTAATTATATGATGTAACTAAAAATTTACGGTTTTCGCCATTTTTCCTTTATCTGTGCTATAAGACGTTGCTTCGTACCAAATTTCAAGATTCTGAGTTCACGGAAAGTACCCTGTAGGTTTTGTTTTGATTCCCTTGCGAGTATCGAAAATTTGCGGCATAAGCGGCTGTATCTTTTGATTGCGTTGGCTTAGAAGTTTGATTTTTTTGCAGCTCCAAGGGTCAGTAGACTTGAGTATTTGAAATTCCAGCTTGATACCTCCACGCGTTCCTCAGAAAAACCGTCTTGACAGACAGACAGACGGATGGACAACAAAGTGATCCTATAAGGGTTCCGTTTTATCCTTTCGAGGTACGGAACCCTAAAAAATATTACAATGACGGGGAGTACTCTTGACTCTCGGTTTCTTTAAGTGTCTTTTTCAACCCGTTATACTAATAAATCATTCAACTAAGCGCAGCAGTTTACGTGCGCTTGACAATTTGTCACATTCATTTCGCGATAATTTTCGTTCGAAAATCCATTTGGTGAATTCATGGTTACAATTTGCCCACTGATTAAAAATGTATCCTATAAAGAAACCTCTTAATCATACCCCTCATTCCCAAACACGTAATTGATACCCCACTCCATACAATCTGAAAACAAGTAGCAAAGTTCCTTATTATCCCTTATTAATCCGGAGCGCTATTAGCGTCCATCAATCATGGGTGTTCGACGCTAAATGCCGCCGGAGTAAGCCGCGCGCGAGGTACCCCCGCGGGGGGAACGAGGAGCGGGGGACGCGGTGCGGGTGGTGGGGGGAAATCTTGCTAAATGCAGCAGATGTAGGCGGTGGAGCGTGTGACGTGTGAAGTAGGGTTGGCACGGGTCAGATTTTGTGTGAAGGAATTTTGTACTGATATTTTCAGTGTACGTATAAATAGTAGGAATACATAGGCGACATAGCTTGCCGAGTCAGCAAACTGAAGTGGCAGTGGGCTGGCCATGTTTGTTGAAGGACCGATGGCCGGTGGAGCAGACGAGTCCTGGAGTGGAGACCGCGTATTGGCAAGCGTAGTGTGAGACGCCCCCCAGCTAGATCGACTGACGACCTTAAGAAGGTGGCTGGGACGGACTGGATGCGGAAGGCGGAGGACAGGGTGTTGTGGTGCAGCCTGGGAGAGGCTTGTTTCCAGCAGTGGACTGCGATAGGCTGAGTTGAGTACGAATAATTTCATTTAGAAGAAACTACTTCGCAGTCGTGGAGAGACTTAAAATATTATAAGTTATGCACAGAAGTAGTTTTAGCGATCTAGCAACATGCCTGTAATTAATCTTACCTAAAAATCTCCGACCACGGCAACCACACTGGCCACGCTGTTGTCAAAAAATAGCCCACGTAATAGTAACATATAGCCGTTTGTTATATGGTATTAAAAGAAGTTGTAAAATTTGTTGATAAATAGTTCCGAAAATAATAAATATCACAAAAATGTCCCTCATGCCAGCCCTACATTGCACGTCAAGGATTACGCGTAGCTCGTAGCGCTACGCGGCTACGCTCGTAGCGGCGTAGCAGGCCGCGAGTTCACATGTCAATCTTGAGAGCTCTCAATCCGGGGTAAAACGTTACAGCTGATCGCTTTGATCGGCTACCCGACTGAGGAGAGAAGTGTGCTGTGTTTATTTATAATTCAAGATTCATGAATTTGCACCTTTAAAGAGTGCTTTACAAAATAAAAATACAGACAGTGGACAAGGATTCAAATCCTGACAATAAGAGAAGCATTTTTTTCTAACTGAACACACAGCTGTGCTGCTGGTGAGTTTGTTGCGCCACTTCTTCTTCCCAGCGAAAGCAACAATACCAAAATATCAAATCTTTTTTTTTTGTCGTGTTCGATCGATACCCATCCCGTTTGCAGAGTTTCGCTAGCTTATTTAATTTGACCTATATGTATCCTCGGCCCGTTCAAGGTCAAAGTGCAAACCACAGACGTGCGGTCGACGACACATGACAACAAATTAAATGTCATATAATTTGTTGTCATGTGTTTATTTTATCAGACTAGGGATACTTCTGACGTCAATTCCCGTAATTAAAAACTTTCAAAATCTAGTCGCAATCTCGTCTCAGTGACAGTCAATCGTACCAAGAACTTGTAAAAAATACAGGGAACTAACAGGTATTTTTGACAGATTGAAACTGAGATCACACTGTGAACGTTCTTGAAATTACGAGAATTGTCCCTCTGATTAACACTCTTTCGTTTAAAATGCGGTTCCTAAGCACCAAATCACGATAGTATACTAAGTTCACTACTATTATTTTCAAGCAAAATCCAAAAACTACCCAAATAAGAAAACAATTAGAGCTTCCTTTATCCAAAAAAAAAAACCTAAAAAAAGAACAATCCCTCTTCCCGTCCCTACAGGAGCGGAGCTATTAAACCTCTTTTAAGATTAATTAAAAGTCCCCTCTGCAGTAGGTATGTCTGTAAGTAACAAAAAACAAAAAGAGTCGGTACATACGTCTGCACTTGCGAGCCGCTCATTTATCAAGGGAAGTGCTTAAACTTGGGTTGATGTTACACCGTCGCGAATTTAAGAGGAGAATTTAGGCACTTTAGACTCAAACTTTTACTGCCGAAATTAAAAAATAAAGTGCCTTGGGCGTACAGTACCTTGACAAATCTTGCCAAAATTATGTCACAACTGTGTTTTTCGTTTTCAATAAATCTG
Source organism: Apamea crenata (assembly GCA_949629185.1). NCBI lineage: Eukaryota > Metazoa > Arthropoda > Insecta > Lepidoptera > Noctuidae > Apamea > Apamea crenata. Next base: position 10,088,485 of record OX451379.1, on the reverse strand, counting down.
CCTTTTCCTAACTACGTTGGGGTCGTCTTTGGCTTTTCAAAATCAAAATATTTTATTTCACATTTTGATTTCGTTTTCGTTTCGTTTTCGTAACAAAACTGGGGGGCAGTTTTGTTTACTTACCATCTGCCGCGAATCGAAAACTGGCAAACACTGGAGACTGTCGAGTTAACGCAACTGACTACGCGGTAAAACTGACGAATCAACGAAACTGGCGAATTAAATAAACTGACGACTGAGGGAAACTACGTGGGTTCTCTGACACAGCTATTGCAACGATTATATATTTAAAAGTGGTTAAATTAAATTAGTTAGCGAAACTCTGTAGACGTCATGTGTATCGATATGTCATCATCTGCCTGCCTTTTCCCAACTTTCTTTCTTTTTCTTTTTTAAAAAAACGTTGCCCCACACTAGGAATTTCTCCTGTATCGTGGGTGCGTTTACAGACATACTCGTATAAACTCACATATACAAACAGCCAGACCCGGAACAACTAATTGTAGGCCATACAAATATTTGTTCCGTACGGGAATCGAACCCGCGACACGCAGCGCAGCAGTCAATCGCTTAACCACTGCACCAACCGTGCCGTCAAAAACTATATTTGGGTCGGCTTCCAGTCTAACCGGATGCTGCTGAGTACCAGTATTTTACATGGAGTCTCAACAACCCAGTTACTGGGTAATACGATAACCCTTGGTAAGACGTTGGCAGGTTTAGCTCTGAATCCCACATATCATGATAAAATAAATTAAACTGTCATCTTTTAAAGTCCGAGATTTCCACTGTTTTTCTACAGGTATAAAAGAACTTGTAGATAAAAAATGACTAAGATTTAAAAATAAATAAGCGAAAAAACATTTTTCTCTCTTGTTACACTCCGGTGTAAATGCATTCGCTTGCGACCCTCAAAGCTGTAAAAACAGAGGATTATCGCCGGCAGAGGGCGCCACTGCGGCACTGTGTCAATACGATACTCACGCGCACTGTTTAACTTTGTGCTTAGTGTGAGCTCATGAATTTTGAGTTGTATCTATTGTGCATTAGTTACGTTAACGCGTGAGGGAAATAGGATGATGACACGAATGGTGTTGTTCTAACGCAAAGACATTAAATTATTTTTTGGCCTAATGTAAACTCAAAATATGAACTTTTAACATACACACAATAATATTATACAATAACAATAGGGTTCGCGGCGAAGATAAACACCAGCCGATCGATTCTGTAAAAATCTCACCGTGAAAAGTTAGGTGAAAAGTGAGCTTAGAGTTGTCAATACCTAGCATTTGTTGGAATGACAGCTCACTCCACGATCACTTCACCTAAGTTTTCACGGTGAGATGATTACATAATCGCAGTGCTGTTTTCACAAACAATACCTGTCTAAGTAAAGTAGCAATACTATGCGAAGTAAGGCATTTCTCAATGAGTTCCATATGACAAGCCTTTAAATACATAAAAGGACGCATAGTGCCGATCGCCAGTTCGCCACTCACGTATTGTCTATGAATAGGTTTTTGGAACCCTGTGCGTCCAGGCACACTGTGAGATCTCATAGTAATGTTTGTGAATACGAGTAAAAGATTCGTAAAATTGTACACTTTTCGATGCGCAGCCCAGTTGTCGGACGTCACACGGCTCATGTCTAAAAGAAGGGTGCACGTCGCCTGTTTCTCACACAGATTCTAGAACATTCTAGAAGCTGCGCCCTTATCGGACGAACGGATTGTGGCGGGTACGATTCGAAACAGGTTCGCGTCATAAACTAAGTTATGTTTTACGTAAAAATGGAGGATTACGTCATAATTTAATGCAGCTGTTATATTGTGACGACATTATTTTCCTGTTGCACAAATTCGCATAATGTTCCCACTGCTGGGGCACATGCCTTCTCTCTGTGAGAGGGAGTGGATTGTAATCCACCGCGCGGGCCCAGTGCGTGTTGGTAGATATCACATGACTTCGCATTTTTAGTTCTAGGACATGCCATTTTCCTTCACCTTTTAAAAACATTAATCACAGAATTTACAACAGTTTTCTAGCTCATCACACAATGCTCCTATCTACCCTATTTCCCTACTCTCCCCACACAAGTGAGAATCAATTCCCCACAAGCAAATAGAAGGGGTAACGTGGGGAGCGTTAATTCACAATTGATTAGGGCATTATGCAAATTGCCCGATGTCGCCCCCGGGCTAGCTGATTAATGACCTTGGGTTTGTCAAAAATCAACATTGAATTTTACGATTAATTTCCATAGTAATTGTGGGATTGAATTTAGGGGTAGATCAGCAGTGGTTAACCTAAAAATTATGTTTGTTTCATCGATATATATGTACTAGGCACAACTCTAATGGTTTGTTTGTTTGTTACCTTGTCACGCCTAATCTACTGCCGGTCGATTCTGTAAAAATCTCACCGGGGAAACTCAACTGAAGTAAGCTTGATGTGAGTTGTCAGTCAATCCCTAGCATTATTTGGAATGACAGCAGTGCGATTCTGACAGTGAGCTGTCATTCCAACGAATGCTAGGGATTGAAACTATTGACAGCTAACTCTAAGTTCACTTCACCTAACTTTTCACGGTGAGATTTTTACAGAATCGATCGGCAGCTCACTCCACGCTCACTTCACCTAAGTTTTCACGGTGAGATGATTAGATACAGTATCGCACTGCTGAACCGATCATCATGAAATTTTGCATATACGTTGTCAGGGGTATAGACAAGGACATAGATGGACCTTTCATCCAGTAAAAAATACTGTTCCCGAGGAAAAGAACAATAACTTTCGACGGTCATAATTGCTTTAGGACGCTAGATGGCGCTACGTGTCTTTCGAATCATAATTTTATTGAAATATGACCCGACTTTCTAAGCAGTGTTCTAACAAGAAGTACTAGGCTTGCATGAATTCACGATAGTATTTCAATCATTTCTATTATGCGTTTAACAGGATTTGGATGAAATTTGGCTCACACATAGTTTATTAAAACCTGGATTAACACATAGGATACTTTTTATCCCGGTAATACATGTTATAATATAAGATAATTCAGTCTAGTAAAAAAATAAAAGATAATTAAATAAAATGCACCTTTAGGAAACTCTAATGTAATTCTAATTTTAATAATCCTGTTCTTTTTGTATTTGTATTTATTTGTATTTGTAATCAATCATTTTTTCTATGATAATCGAATATTCTGTTTCTTTCCCAGGGCGGACTCGGTGACATGGAACCCTCACAAGCTGATGGGCACTCTGCTGCAGTGCTCGACAGTGCACTTCAAGTATGAGGTGAGTGCTATAGATACTACAGGATTCTAGGTTAATTCTAGCAGAAGACTGAATTGTTTTTTTTTTTTTTTGGTGGGAATCATCAAATGACTTCTCCCGCTCTGGGCGGAGCGGGATGTCAGACTTTTACTGACTAAAACCCACCCGTGTTCCTTCAGTTACCTGTGCTAGGGGCCACGGTAACTCTTTCGAACAACCCGCGACCCTGGCAGGCATCGGCCGTAGCGGACCCCGTCATTGAGTGCTGACATCTCTTTGAGGCGCGCGTGGAACACAACGCGCCGTCGACCCGGGCCATGGTTCTTACTGCGAGCGGCTCTCAATTAGACTGAATTGGTCCATGTGTAGGATGTACATTGTAATTGTTTACAGTTGCCATGACCAGATCAGTCGACGTAGCAACTCTGTGCTTATACGCATAAGGAATATTTAGTGATTTTTTTTTTTTCGAAAATCTCACTTTTCCTGTGCGTGTAATTCGAAAACGGTTGAAAATATGTAAAAAGTGCATTCATAAAAATTTTAGAGAATTTTATGAGCTTTCAATTGGTATAAAAAATCCTTTCTACACACCGTTTTTGAGAAATTAGAGACAAACCCAAATGTGGGAACCACCTCCTAGCCGCCAGGACTTTTAGTCACTCCCTAAGCACTCTGAACAAGTTTCTGAAGGAATCGCTGCATCCATTTAAACTGGAAACCGACCCCAACAACCAACCCAACAAAGGCAAACTGTAAATATGACTTGGTTATTAATAAATAAAATATTTGTTATTCGAAAAAGTGCCCATTTGTCGGGCAATGAGATCATGGACAAAGGAAATATTCTGTGTTTTCTGAATGAATTAACAACAACAACAACAAAACAAAGAAAGTTATTACAATAGCAGTTATTATAAAATGTAAAAGCGGAGCAATTATTTGCAGACGCTCAATTGCAAGGTCTGCGTTTAATGGCAATGTTATAGCCCAATGTTATTCCGGGGTGGTTCTGAAATGCGTGCTGGAACGATCATTATTATAATGTCTTTTAGCGACTTCGCGAAACTCAAACTCAAAGAATTTATTTCAAATAAACCAATTACAGGCACTTTTGAATTGTCAAGGGGTCGGTCAGTCAGAAAGATGAAGCTAGTTGCCCATTCCGAAGCGTAGTAGGTACAGTCAACAAAAGAGATAAGTATGCAGGGTCGTCGGATATACCTATAGTTGAAGTTTAGTAAGAAATAAAATTTTATCCGAAATCATCCATCGGTTTCTTGCTAAACTTCAACTATATCCGACGACCCTGCAAAATTATTTATCTCTTTTGTTGAGTATACCCATGGAGAAGAACGGGCAAGAAAGTCCAAGAAATTTCGGCCTGACCCACTGCGTCGCATCCCATCGCCCACCCGCTCTATTACCTACTTCGTTTTCACTTAGCGTTATTTCTGACAATTTTTCTTTCTGGTGGATCAAAACGGTCCTAGCGTCGCCTATAGCTTTCGTCAAGATATGGGCTATCAAAAGCAAAAAGATTTTTTCAAATCCGACCGGTAGTTCCAGAGATTAGCACGTTCAAACAAACAAACTCTTCAGCTTTATTATTAGCAAATATAGACTTTGATAAGTTTTATATCAGCGATTACTTTTTTATAGAATTCCTGAGGATATGCTCTTGATTACAGAATTAAAAAGAAATAAATGCCTTATCTTATCACACAGTTTTCTGATTCGCACATACCACCTATTATAATGTTCCCACTGCTGGGACACAGGCCTCCGATCTGTGAGGTAGGTAGTAGGTAAGTGTGTACCACGCCAGCCCATTACGGGTAGGTAGAAGTCACATGTCTTCGAAATTTTGGTTCTAGGGCATACCGGTTTCCTCACGATGTTTTACTTTCACCGTTTTGAGAGCAGTGGTGATGAAATAATTTACACAAAGTAAAGCGCCTGTCTGGGTTCGAACATACGACCTACAACTCGTAAGTCGTGGGTGTTACCACTGGGCCACCACTGGGCCACACCACCACCAACAATTTTAAAATAAAAATAATAATGATCTAGAGGATCATTATTATTTTTATTTTAAAATTGTTAGCTTGTACATTAGGTACAAAAGTACACACGAGTTTATAACAAAACCATACTGAAATGTACACAAATTAGATAATATGAAAAGACACTTGTTAGCAGAACAAATAACGAATTTCCGTACCATTTCATATGTTTAAAACAATTCCAATCATATTCGCCTGTAACAAAGCCTAATTTCCATTCACCAAACCGCCAGTAATTCATGCCGAAATTTAATAATAACAGCGCAAGGGATTTTGAGACGTAACGTGAACAGGATATGGTTGGTTTTCATTTGTTGAGATGATAAGGGTTGGTCCAAATTGGCAACATATGTTGGCAAGTGTCGAGAAGAGGAATTTAATTAAATGTGCCGCGTGCCTGACAGATTAAGGATGGGACTGTGGTTGTATCGATAAAATAACTCATTGAGGGGATGAAATTATTGTGGTGTAGAATACTATGTTGGAATGTTTACAAGGCAACGGGTATGCATAGTTGCATAATGGAGGCAGTCCTCTGAATTGGTGATTATCTGAGGGGCAATTTTCGTAATTTTAAGAACGTCCACGTCTGATCTTAGTCTCAATCTGTCAAAATACCTCTAATTTCCCTACATATTTGACATTGATTGTCGCTGAGATGAGATTGCGACTAGATTTTGAACGTTTTTAATTTCGGGAAGTGGCCTTCTGATTTCATTGAATTTCATTTAATTTTTTCGTGAGTTCGAACCCAGACAGGCGCTTTATGTACTTTGTGTAAATTATTTCATCATCACTACTCTCAAAACGGTGAAGGAAAACATCGTGAGGAAACCGGCATGTCCTAGAAACAAAAATTCGAAAATATCTGACATCCACTAACCCGCACTAGGCCCGCGTGGTGGATTACTGCCCCCCTCTCACCGAGAGAAAGCCTGTGTCCCAGCAGTGGGAACATTATAGGCTGATTAAGCTGAGCACTTTACTTATCTCAAAGCAGTTTCTACGCACCAGCTCTAAGCTTCCTTCTAGTTCTTTTTCTTCGGTTCGCTAGCACGACTGAATTTTAAATCTTGTTGGCCCAAAACTTTTCCTTGTACAAATATTTATCGATTTCGACACAGTCACATCCCTAACCTCAAACATGGAGTGTAGGCGGGGTCCACAGGAATTTATCATGAAGCACATTGTTCTGACATGGAACAGCCATTTATAAGCTAAATTGTTTGGCTTACTTTTTTAAGGTCTATAATTGCTTGGCATATTTATTGCATAGTCAGTTATTAGTTTTTCGGAATTTATTGTTTTTTACTAGCTTCTGTCCGCGTGAAATTTCTTGTTTCCCCGACCCACTCCGTCGCATCGCATCACCTGCCCTCGCTTTCGTTTCCGCTCAGCGTTATTTTTTTGTTTTTGCTTGGCTTCTAAGGATCCTAGCGTGATGTTAAGTCCTCCTCCGTGAGTTCCTTCCTCAAGAATTGGGCTATGAAATGCAAAAATAAATATTCAAATCTGCCCAGTAGTTCCAAAGATTAGCGCGTTCAAACAAACAAACTCTTCAGCTTTATTATTAGCATAGATAGATAGATTTAGATTTGTATTTAAAGTACAGACTTATCAATTAAAACACTCATCTCATGAAAAACCCGTTACTAAATTAAAAATACCACAAACAACAATAGCTAGACTCCTCAATCTGTGTATGAACAGCGAACCATAGAGTTTGTAGAGAATTATGTAGATTCGCTATCTGTCGCGCACAGCTGTTTGTCTGTGAATTTATATGTTAAACAGACACTCCCCTGCTCGACCTCTAGGGGAAGTGTTTGTGGGAGAGATGGGTAAGTTAGGATACATAATTATAGCCTAGGTGGTGCTGTGGTGGTGGTGTATAATACCATATAAGAAAAAATCAAAGAAACGACGAACTTAAAGATGACGATGAAATCTTTTTACATTTACATAGCCCAATTCTTGAAGAAGGCTTTTTATCATCACGCTAGAACTCTCAGGAGCCGACCAGAAGTGCACTGTAATTTGTTCTTTGAGAAATAAATGTCTTTAAACCGAAATAATGGTAAGCAAAAACGAAGTACAAGCGCAGGCAGGCGATGCGAGCGACGCGGGGCGGATCGGGGACCTAGAAATTTCACGCGGACAGAAACTAGTCTATACTGTATACTCGTATTATAAAACAAAGTCGCTTTCAGTGTCCGTCTGTGTGATAACTTAGATTTTCTAAACTATACATTGGATTTTGATGCGGGTTTCAGCATAATTTAGAGCATTTATTCGCGAAGGTTTGTGTGTTTAAGACATTCATATTTTTCTTGGATATAATAGTAGAAAAATCTCAATGTTTTGTCAAGTCTAAAAACCGTGCATAGCAGAGTTACTAGTTAACATAGAAAATGCAGAAAAGAAAACATCGTGAGAAAACTGGCTTACAATGTTGTAGAACCAAAACCTCGAAAACATGATGACACTGCCCGCGTGGTGGAACAATAAAGCCAAGCGCACATTACAGCATTAGGAGCAGTGGTGGCCGAACCCAGGCAGGCGCTTTACTTTTTGTAAATAATTTCATCACCACAGCTCTCAAAACGGTGAAGGAAAACATCGTGAGGAAACCGGCACGTCTTAGAACCAAAAATTCGAAGACATGTGACATCTACCAACCCGCACTGGACTCGCGTGGTGGATTACAGCCCACTCCCTCTCACACGGTGGTCTGAGTCCCAAGTCCCAGCAGCGGGAACATTTTTGGCAGATTATGTTATATTTGTTCTAAATCCACCTCCTCTTTCCAGGGTATCCTGCTGAACTGCAACGCTATGTCAGCCGAGTACCTCTTCATGACTGACAAGATCTACGATCCCAAGTACGACACCGGCGACAAGGTGATCCAGTGCGGACGACACAATGATATCTTCAAACTGTGGCTGCAGTGGCGTGGAAAGGTATGTACATTACTATGTTTTGTTTTAGGAGGATGTCATTGTTGAGACATGGGCGTAGCTAGGGGCAAGGCTACCCTAGATAAATCGACAGCATTGAAGTCCTCAAAAGGAAAAGACAGAACCTCTATAGGTCGTACATTTCGACCAAGATGTAAGGTTTGTAGAGTTGGGCTCTCATTAATTGACTGTGGTTAGATATAGCGAGACGGCTGCCCCGACCCCCCCCCCCCCACCCCTTAGAAAAATCCCTAGCTACGCCAATGTTTCTAGACTAGATCGGTAGTTGTGATATATTGTTGCCTAGCAAACTTGGTTGAAACTTAGTTGGTCATATACCAAGCAGAGGCAAGCGACAAGCAACAAAATTTAAAAGCGTCAAGATCATATTATATACATGACTCATACCTGAATAACAAAGCTAAATAACGGCTGCTAACCAGCGGGGTAATTGCGTAACACACTGTCAGTAGCAATGGGTTTCATTTTGACAGTTCAACAACATTCATTGCGTTATATACGTTGATGAGCATACACATTTTTCGAACATATGGAGCAATATATTAGCAATATGCTTTAAAAATGATTCAAATTCAGCGTGTGTTATGCAATTAGGGTGAAGAGCCTACATTATAAACTAAAGCTGTGAGCAGATATAGTCAAAAATTTTTTTAAACGCTCTTCATTTCAACGAGACAGTTTTGACAAAACTAATTGTTTTCGACCTTCAATATGTCCGAAAACCGTTAAAAGTCTTGTTCGAACGTCGAACCACTCACTACCTTTGTATACAGCACTACGTCATAAACTTATAGGTATATCTTTCTTCCCCAGGGCACCTCCGGCTTCGAGCGCCACATGGACCGCCTGATGGAGCTGGCGGAGTACCAGGTGCGCCGCATCAAGGAGCAGCCGGACAAGTTCCACCTCATCCTGGAGCCCGAGATGGTGAACGTGTCCTTCTGGTACCTTCCCAAGCAGCTGAGGGGAGTACCGCATGATGCGCATAAGGAGATCAAGTTGGGAAAGGTGTGTAGATGAAAACTTTTTTTTTTTTTTGTGAATGTGGTTTTTGAGGTTACAATGGTTTATTAAAGGTAAGTACTTAACATGACTATTTGGGGTCCGCTTTATGAAGTGATCATCATCATTCTCCTGCTGAAATATCTTATTATTTCAACGGTAAAATGATTTCGATGCCCAAAACGTATTCGTAGCAGGCAACTAGCATGCGGGAAATACACACCTGACGCCATCTAGTATCTAATAGCGCAACTATCTCCACAATTTCAGGTGTGCGCCAAACTGAAGGGCAGGATGATGCAGTCGGGAACGCTGATGGTTGGCTACCAGCCCGACGACCGGCGCCCCAACTTCTACCGCAGCATCATCTCGTCAGCTGCCGTCACTGAGAAGGACGTGGACTTCATGCTCGCGGAAATGGACCGTCTCGGACAAGACATCGTTGTAGAATAAAGCTTTAATTGAATATGGGTAACGGCGGAGACAATATTCTTGGTTTTGAAAGGGAAATTTGTGAAGAGGTGGGTGATATTTGGCTGTTTTGTTCCTTTCTGGAGATTTAGAACTAATTCTAGGTGTTAAATGTGACTTTGAAATATTCTCTTGTTGTCCGTTAAGTCTACGTGTTTATCAATCGTGCATTTTGATGATATATGTGATTTTAATTTGAGGAATGTTCACCGCCGTTACCAAATATTATGTATTTTTAAACAATATATGTTACGTACATGTATCAAAATAATGATCTAGTGATTTATTTATCTAGATGTTATCTGCTGTAAAAATGCATAGCAATCAAAAATCTTAGGCGTGTGCGGGAGGATAGAATATTCACTCATTAAATAATAACTTGACTACAAGCTTCACACTATCGCCATCTATTGAGGAGTAGCTAAACTAAGTTCATGTAATTTATCTACATAAAATTGAGTATTTTGTTGTCGAATTGGAAAGTTTTACGAAACAATGGAATTGATTGGTTTTTTAATGAATTTTTACATTGGCCGAGTGTGTCTTGTTCGTTCGAATAAGTAATTTAAAAATTTTAGCTAATTTTAGAACGATTTAGGATTTCTGATTTTGATTAGCATCTCGACATGTCTTGGCAGATTTGTCGATATAGAAATTAGTATTTCTAGTAAAATCAACAACGACACAGTTTTTTACTTCTTAATATAAAATAGTTACATCCCCAGCTTTTTCTCTTATAAATCTTCAAATTCGACGTGACTTTTCGAACAAGAATTAATAATTAGGATTTATCAGAACAAATTAGGAAACCTTAGGAAATATCTTGAGAGTTCCAATAATATTTATCCATTGCTCTTTTTAAGAATAAACATGAATAACACAAGTTTTAGTGTATATATTTAATATTTTAATAAACTTAGTGCAACTTTGAGTGACATATATTGGAGTGATGAATAAATAGTGCGTATCTGGGACGTAAATAAAACAACGATAATACAGTGACTTGGCGAAATTAGCTGCGTACCCACTAATTACAACAAGTAATTGCAGTACTAACGTGCTGACAGCGCCATCTATCTTTCCCGCGGCTATCGATCTAAGGATTCGTGTCACTGACGCCATCTAGCGTGCGATCCTTGAACCACTCTCGTAACAAGGTTATCTCATTTACCATCATGCCAGGTGTTAAGTGTGGAGGTTGCGGTCGGTTCATCTCGGCAGTAGAGGGCGCTAGGTGTGGTAAATGTCAGGTGCAATACCACCGACTGTGTGGGCGTTCCTACGAAAGCAATAATAACTGCTAGCTGGCGTTGACCGGAGTGTAAGAAGGGACAATAGGGCTGAGAACCCAGTCAGAAGGCCTGCGGAAAATGCTCAAAGTGACCCCCGTTGAGCAAACCTGTATTGAGACCAGTACGCCTAATACCTCTGATATCTGTTTGGAACCAGCGGCGAGCCCTTCTGGTGATGCCACTCCCCCGCCGCACAATGCCTCTGTAGTTGATGTCACGGCCCGGGAATTTTCGATGATCGCCGGCTCTGACATTAAATTAATCATGGAGGAACTGAGGGCGGTGCGTGCGGAGATTCAAGTCTTTCGCAAGGAAATGGAGGTGATGATGGAGCTCAAGATCTCCATGACTACCTGCAACACGCGCATCGTTGGCCTAGAGGCCAGGGTGGACGTCTTGGAGCGGCGGGCTTCTTCGGGTCCGGCGAATACTGGGGCAGTGGACAGAGTCGTGGAGGAATTGTGGCGCGAGCTCAACGACAGGGATCAGAATCTCTTGGCGAATGACATCGAGATTACAAATATACCCGAGGCTATGGTTGATAACCCGATACACATCATCAAGGTTATAAGCCTTAAGCTAGGGGTCACCCTTGAGAAGCGTGACATTGTCAGCGCGGAATGAGTCGATGGGAAGCAGCTCAACGCGACGAGCTGTGCAGGTCCGACAGAAACTCGCCCGCGAGCCTTCGTCGTGGGTCTGGCGTGTCGTGATCTGCGTGATGATCTGTTGGCGAGCGCGCGGGTCCGACGTGGTGCAACGACAGCCGACCTTGACATGTCCGGCCCGGTCCAGAGATTCTTTCTCAACGAACGCCTTACAAAAACAAACCGTCAGTTGTTTCGGAAGGCGCCGGACGCTGCTAGTCTCTTCGACTGGAGATTTGTTTAGACTAAGCGCGGCCGCATTCTTGCCAAGAGGAAGCTAGGTGACTCCACTCAAAGAATCCGCACTAATGAAGACTTATGTTGGATTTTTGGACCTATCAATGAAACAGCCTAATTACGAGTTTTATTTTACTTTATGTTGTGTTCAAGCTATTTTTTTCTACTTGGGAGAATATGCGTCGCAATCGTTTCTGTCGGGTGCTTGACTTACTTTTTTATATATTTGTTCTACATATCAATACACTGATAACAACATACCCTAATTATATACAATCAGTCTATTTTCAATTATTCTAATCTACGTTAATTACATCTACAGTACATTATCACATCATCATTTTAGCCCATTGCGGCCTACTGTTAAACATAATTAGTATACAGATACACTGGGCATACATACAATACACAGATGACAGATGCAAATTACCTACTGCGAGTTCTCTTGCGGGCTATGCGGGCTCTTGGTACCAATCAGGATGAATTCTTGATAGCCATGGGCAACCATGCTGTGGATATCATGGCTGTCAACGAGACTTGGTTCCCTCCCCTCCAGGTCTCAAAGGGTGTTACTCAGGGATCGATTCTGGGGCCTTTGTTGTACATCACAAATTCCTTCATAAACTGCAAATATCACATGTACGCTGACAACATTCAGTTGTACATATCCATCAAGGGGGAGGAAACAGCTTTGGTGGTGCAGAGAATGGGCGAGGACTTACATAGAGTGGTTGCTTGGTCGGAGGAAAACTCTCTGGTTATGAATCCTCTAAGTCTAAATTTATGGTGCTGGGTAAAAGCAAGTTAGTTCACTGTCTGCCAACCCTGAGATAGCTATCACGGGTGAGAAAATTGAGAGAGTGGAGCAGATATGCAATCTAGGGCTAATTATGGATTCAGAGCTGCGCTTTGAGGCTCATGTGACTAATGTTCTTCGGAATTGTTTATAAAGGCTAAAGGTCTTATATGGAATACGGAAATATGTAAGCATACCAGTACGGCAACAAGTTGATGACAGCCTCATTCTATCCAAGCTAAATTACTGTGACACAGTTCATGGACCATGCCTGCTTTCAAGAACGGAGCGTGTAATCCAACTTATCCAGAATTCATGTGTTCGTTTTGGTGTTAATGTCCCGCATAGAAATCAAATTTCCCCATAGTCCATACACAAACGAACTAAAATGATTAAAGATGGCTGCCAGGAGAAAGCTGCATTTAGCCAACCTATTGTTTGGTATCATTGCAACTCAAAAGCCACAATAGTCTTTATGAAAAGTTAAATTGGAAACAAAACTATCTAAAGTATGGTCTTCGCTCCATGGTAAGCCCACTGTCGGTGCCCATGCACAGAACTTCAGCATTCAGAGGATGTTTCAAGTTTGCAGCCACGCGCTGTGGAATGATTTTCCACCACCAATGCGATGCCTGAAAACAATACAATCCTATAAATACCAACACAAAAAGTTATTGTTACATGAACAAATTTCACTTCAACCTTAACAATGTACTTTAGTATTGGTTCACTGTACCTCAGGGGTCATGGCTTGCAGTCTTTGGTTTGGGATCTCCTAGGGCGTGGGCTGCTTGGAATTTGATCTTCTGTCGGTGGGGCTGTATTAACGTCTGTGCTTCACTGTAGAATTCTTCCTTTGCACTTAGGAACGCCTCTTTGCCAGTGGCGTAGCGTGGGTATCGGCTGCCCGGGGCGGAAGACAATTTTGCCGCCCTCTTAATTAGGTATTTCAATTTAATGTATACTAGACATTCTAAACATTGCCGTTTATGTCTAATTGCATGCTGCACTGGTTGGCGTCATCACGTCAACGCCGGCTGCCGCTGAAAACCAGCGCTGGGGCTTTGTCTCGTATAGGGTCTTAGCATTATGCTGAGCGATGGCCGTTTTGCGTGATTGTGACGCGTGTTTACCCCCAACTTGTTATTTTTTTTTTGTGTGTTTATGTTCTTTTTTATGCGTCATGTTTGCCGCAAATAAATGCATTTTCTTTCTTTCTTCTTCTTTCATGAATTTCTTCATCTCCTCTTAGCGGTCCACTGTCTTCCCAAAACGTTAAATAATTCTAAAATAGAATGTTTTCGTATAAAAGAGTGTAACGAGCCGTCTCTTTATTAAATTATTATAAAATAAATATACCTATTTATTAAATGTTGGTCCCTTCACATAAATATTTATATATCATATAATATTTAAATTGACAATGAAAATATATTTTCAAATAGGGTACGTTAAAATAGGGTTAAGTAAAGAAATGAGATTATAAAGCTCAAATTGTCTAGCTGGCCAGTTGAATGTGTAGTGTATGTTCTGTTAACTTTTGGCAGTGTTGTTGAAAAAATGTACTGTAGATTGTGGTGTGAGAAAGTGTGTGTGTGCAAAAGAATGATGTGTCCGTCTGTGCATTGTGTGTAATTTTGATTAATGTTTAGTCATTAGTACGGATGATCTACTAAGTGTTTAGCTGTAATGATAATTGTCTATTTATGTGTTAAATGTTTAAAAATATACTAGGGATCGTATCAATCATTGATTTGAAATAATTACATGAAAGTAAGATCGTTGGTTACTGTTACTGAAATACCAAACAATGATTGATATCTATTATGTAAGTAATCTAAAATTAAGTGAGTATTTTCTTCGAGAGCTATACATTTATTTTCTGCAGACGACTTATATATTTCGATTATTTATAACGCATAGCGTACGAAGTGAATGATACCTACATTATGAAAATATTTTTAAAAATTAGTAATATTTTTATTTTTTATCATTCACTCTGTATAAAAATCTATGTTAAGTATAAAATAAATATATATTTATTGATATCAAAATCACATTATTTATGTACAAAACATATCTCCCGTTTTGCCAATTAAAGACTATTGTTAAATTTTTATATGTTGTAAAGCGCATTGTAGTTTACAGCTTTTCGGTGCTTAGTGAAAAATAAAATATTTTTAGTTACCGCCAAAGGCACGTCTTGGAGACATTAAAATTTAAAATAATTTAAAAATAAATATTTAGCGCCATCTTGTGACGAGTAGTTTAAGCATATGTTTTTTCTGTTTTGGCAAAAGATGGCGTTATGTCAAATAATGTTAGGAAAAATAATTTCATGTGTAATACTGCAATAAATTATAATTATTCATTTTATCAGTGTTAGATCTGTGTCTCGGTGTTTAAATGTAAGTTAGGATAAGTGTACTTATCATTATTTAATATTCTTGTCAATTTATTGAATTTTGTTGAATTATACGAGTATTTATGAGAATTATCCCGTTTATATACTTATCTAGTTACATATATTCTTTATGTATTATGTACCTACTCGGTTTTTATAACAATAATATTATAGTTTCTTTGATAGTACCTCTATTATAAGTACTATAGTAAGAATGTAAATATACAAGAAATACGATGTGACGATGACAATAGAAAGAGTAGAATAGTTTGTGACGGGGAAATAATCTCAGGTGGGTTAAAGTTAATAGGTGTTTGTGGTAACAATAGATAAATTAATAATTTTTCTGGCAAAAATTATTTTGAACTAGCACTCTAGCGGCCAATAGCAGAAGTTATTAAAATAAATATTTATTTCGAAATTGAGATGACACTATCAGTCAAATTATTAAATTAATAATGTGTAAATATGTAGCGTGTGAACGTCATTAGCTGAGATACTTGTGCTTCTATTGCACATGTTTGTTGAAAAGTAACAATTAACTTAATTCCTTATACAATCTACCTTTTACTACTCGATAAAAGATGGCAGTACGCTAGCAAAGTAGTTTACTTTTCTGCACATAGATGTCACTTTAAGATAAATAATAACAACCGAATCGCAGTGCTTCCATTTTGCGTAGGTTGTAAGTTTATTAAATTAAGGGAAATATATTTTCAGTGTCAAAATAATATACATTATAGTTTTTAAGTCTTCCGAAATTGTCTTCCATTTTACGAATGTTTTGTTCATTTAATTTATAATAATATGTATGAATATATATTTAATAGATATAATAATATATACTAGTGTTTCGAAAGGTTTAGCATTTAGACGCAATATACTGTTCACTTTTTGATCACTTATAATGTGAGACAAAATTAGTAAAACTATCCTATTATTGTTGCTATATGTAAAAATCTGTATAACCAAATAAATGGTATTGTTGTTAGTTTTTTGTAGTTTTATTATTAATTATCTCATTTCTCTGCATAATAAAGTTGGAGCTTGAAGGTAATTGTTATTCAATGCCAATGTTTCTACACTAGATCGGTAGTTGTGATATGTTGCCTAGCAAACTTGGTTGAAACTTGGTTGGTCATATACCAAGCAGAGGCAAGCGACAAGCAACAAAATTTAAAAGCGTCAAGATCATATTATATACATGACTCATAACTGAATAACACAGCTAAATAACGGCTGCTAACCAGCGGGGTAATTGTGTAACACATTATCAGTAGCAATGGCTTTAATTTTGACAGTTCAACAAAATTCATTGCGTTATTTACATTGTTTAGCGGACACATTTTTCGAACATATGAAGCAATGGTTTAGCAATGTCCTAAAAATCAATTAGACGTGTTACGCAATTAGGAGCACCTAACACCATTTGTCCACATAACACAGTCAAAAATCGCTCAACACGCCTAAAGAAGAAACTTACTTACTTCAAAAAGCTTGCAAAAAAATATAGAATCGTGGGATGCAAGAGCAAGCGAAGCAAATTCAGATATTTGGGCACCCCGCTAGTATGTAAGGTTGGACAGGCTAAGGTAAAGGCCGGATTCAAAAGCTTAAAACTGCTGTAAAACGAGTAAGTATAAACTTTTCATCATAACTTGACAAAGTTCTCCGGTCAAGAGAAAACAGAACCTAGTCAATGTAGGGTGCTAAAATCTTCAGGCTCGCTCACTCTTGCAACATCCTATTTATTCTTGAGCTCTTCTTCTGCATACATCGACAAAGTAATAAGGAAATCTAACCTATCTTAGTGTGAAGCTTTAAATTGGAACCAAAATAATCCGATCCAGCTTCCTTGCTGCCCTCTCCCAGCCACGCCGTCAGCCGAGGTCCGAAAGACAGTGGGTGCCCTGAGCGTGTAGTTGTTTACTTTTTAAGATTCATTTTTTTTTATTATGTAAGCCCTGGCTGGATGCCTTGATTTACTGAGGCACCCACAGGCAAGTCCGGTTACCCAGACGAAAACCTCTTAGGTTAAACTACAAGATGCCATTCAGACATCTTAAACATTTTAGTTTTCCAGATAAACCGTGTCCATTAGGTTTTAACTGTTTTGACAGCTCTCTTAGAACGAACTATTCCAGATTACGTAAAAGTAAACTTTAAAATGCGTGATAAAATAAATATATCTTATTGAATTTTCTTATTTATGACTTTTCGGCAATACAAACTATGTCCCACAGCTCAACTGCTCAACTAGTTGAGCAATCTGGTTGAGCAGTGGGGAAGAACTGCTTCTTACAGACATTATAATAAAAACCGTAGGTGTATCAATCAATGTATTGTGTGTTGCTGCAATCACTAGTTCTATCTGTCAAAAAACGGTTTACATAATGGACAAGCAAGCATAGTAACAAGGTGTAAAAAGCAAACGCCAAACTCGGTTTTTTAATAAGTTTTATTTCAAAACAAAAATAATAATTATGCTATATATTGCACGCGACTCTCTAGTCTAGATACATTCTTTTGAGCAAAACCCACTTTCACTTATTTTACACAAGTCAGACGTTTATATGCAGAGTATTAAACAAACGTGTAACTTTAAGGCGAAAACGTCACGCTAGCCCGTGAAGTAAAAAAATCTTACGTTTTTTTGCAATTTGCAGGTCGATTCGCGGCCGTAACAAATATGTATTTATTTAAAGAATTATAATCATAAATAAATCATCAATACAACTCTCTAAGTTTATATTAACCCTATTGAATGACCATTTCATGAAATCATGACACATTTGAGGCCAATTCTAACTCAAGGAGTTGTATTGCTGATTCTAAAGATTCGAAAGTCACATTTGTAACGGTCGCGAATCATATTTTGATCAACACACAACCTGACACTGACCTGCAAATGACAAAAAACGTAAGAAAATTTCAATTTTGGGGCTATCTTACCGCTATCCCTTAAACTGCATATGGACAAGAAACTTTATGGAGAATATTAATGGTACTTACGAGTTCTGATAATACTATTGTTAAAAATCAATTGTGTTGACTAAATATATGCCTTTTTACTGTAGTATATTCACCAAAAAACTTCTTCGTATTTAAATCTTATAACTTGTTACAAGATAATCTTAGTTTTCGAAATGGATTTTAAGTATCAAGATGTTATTAGTTGCAGTTGAAAAATATAAATATTTGCTATTGTTAATCAATATGACAATCTGTTTCTTAGATGTTTATATTTTTTTTTTAATTATTTATTGTGAAAAGAAAACGTCTGAATATTAAATGAAAGATTCCATTTTCTAGCAAAAAGTTATAAGAAATTGAATTTCTTTGTAGCATCGCTTTACTAAAATAACTTTAGTTTTTGATATAAAATTAACAACATTTATTTTTCACACAGTGTATGTAACCTTCGATTTTGTCATTATACATTTTCATAATAATTAAAACATCGATTTTTTTGTGAAAATTTTTATGACAAAATCAAAAGAAACCGATGCGCAAAAAGTGAACATCGAAACTATCAACCAAGTACGAAAATTTACCTTTAGCAAGGCACAAAACAAGAAATATCGCCGAAAAATCTCGTCATATTTTTAGTAAGAAAAAAAAAATGCATAGACAAAAATCTTTGGACGATATCTCTTGCCGTTGCTAAGATGTTCAGAGAGTCTTTTAATAATATTTTGAAGTTGGGTTTTGTAAATTAAAGTTATGTCGATCAATCAGGCGGACAAGGTGCAGTATCGTGACAAAAAATTCTGTCAAGGATTTTGTTGTGGCCTGTGACAAATGTCACCGATTGTCAGGGTATAGTGACATAATGTCCTGCCACGGTAATGCAACCTTAGCCGCTGGTCCCTTCCTCTGGGAATTATTAACTACCTCAGCGGGTACTCTCCCCCGCGACCAAGTTAATGATTATACATTTTTGTAATAAATAAACTGTTTGAAAAAATAATTTCGTTTGAAAGATTGAATTTTGGTTAAAGATAATCTCGATTAATTTCATTGCTTTTGTCAATTTTACGATATTTTTTTTTCTACTTATTACAAAAACGTTAAAAACACAAGTCAAACAGAAAATATTGTAAAAAATCATTCTTTTTTTTTCAACTCTTCTAAAATAGCTTTCTTTTTTACTTTTCTTCTTGATAACCAGTAACAAGGTCGCCTCCACAATCACAGACTCCTTTCAACACACTCAATAACATGATTTGATTAACAAAAAAAATGCAATATAATCAAAAAGGCTCAGTATATAAACTAGTACAAAAAGATCTTCCCACGCCCACAGCTGGGCAAAACATTGTTTGGGGCAAGACGACCAAGATTACCCACAGAGAAAAAAAAAATGGCGTGACCATAGACAATTTTTTTTTCTATATCAACTTTTTGTGTCTATGAATAAGGTTCGGTCTTCGAGTCGTAATTATTTCTTTAATGCAGGGCAAGAATAGTGCGGGGTAAATATGGTCAGATCGCCCAGAAACAAGTGCAAACAATATCATAGTTGCCCATGAATCTCACAATAAAAACAATATGCATATAGATAATATGCTTTTTATTCGAGAATTATTTAAGTAACGTTTATTTATGTAGTAATATCAAAGTGACCTATTAAATTGATAGGCAGCATAGTTTTTTTTGCGTTTAATATCGTGTTTTGCAAGAGCTAGTTAACGAAATACACTTTTAGAGAATTTATTATTTATGGGATACTATTAACCGGTTGGCCTATAAATTAGTTTACCAAACTACCATACCGCATTTAGGTAAAACAGCCAACTATCTCTTACTACCTAAACACACGTTACAAAAAATGCGAAATTTTAACAAATTACTGGAACATTCTTAAAGAAAATTCTAAGTGGATAAAAAAGTGACATAAAAATGCTTTTCAAATTCATCATTTGAACTTCATAACATTATTTTCGAGAAAATAACCACTGAATTCAGTTTTGGTGTTTGCTTACACAGTCTAAAGTTATGGGCTAAGCCACGAGATTGTTTTGAAAGTCAGTCCAGTTGATAGTCCAATCACTGGCCTCCTATACGAGCACAGAGGATCAAATTGAATTAGCTAGCGAAACTCTACGGACGTGACGAGTCTCGATAACACTATAAAATAAAAACAAAAAAAAAGATGTTTTATTTGGGGTTCAAAGACCGCTAGATGTTTTGTTACTTGAAGTAAATCTGTTTTCTTTCGTTTTGTCGTGTTGAGATATCGATACTCATCACGTGAAGTTTACACAATAAACTGATATTTCAAGTGACCACAGTAAATACGGTCGGTGACCCATCACGTCCGCGGAGTTTCGTTAGCTAATTTAATTTGACGCTGTATTTAAAGACAGTTTAGAACTAACTGACTTCGTTTACGTGTAAGACTGCGGCATAAACTGACTCGCTAACAGACCTCGTGTCCAAAGCCTATTTTTATTTCATATTTTTTCTAAATAATATATTAGAATAGATTTTGATATTTTAATAAAGTGGGTACAGACATGTATTTTTAGGCTTAAAGCTTAGCATTTATTACTGATATTAATTTTCTTCGTACTATAGATGCTTCTTAAAAAGATGCCATGTTTGACTTCAAGTCATCGAATTTAAGCCCGGTTACGTGTCTAGTGTTCAGCTAAGTGTTTTAGTAACTTTGAAAATGTGAATGACCACTCGACTGACCGGTAAATTGGTTGTTTACATATTTTAAGTTACTAAATGCAAGTAAACCACTGGAAACATGTGAACGATTTCACGAGATTCTATATTCTACTTGAAGTGTTCTTAAAAACAGTAGAAATAAACCAGTTTGTACTAATTGAAGACACAAACCGACCTTCCTATAGACTAATCTAATTAAAAGTGAGATTCTTCCATCCCTCGTCTACACAGCTTACAAACCAAGACTAAAAGACTGGAAATATTCCTAACAGTTAATTTTTATATATGGCAACAGTAATTAACTGTGTTGCCAGTAAATTATTTGGCATTGTATAGTAAAAATATTTGGAGAATATTTTTCAAAAATATTTTTTTTAATTGTTTCTTTTTTCGTCGAACTGGCAACACATGTTTAGTGTTGCCATATATGAAAAGTGGCAGTCGACGGACCAATCAAACGAACAAACGATTGGCGTTAATAATGCCTTTCATACTGAAATATACATATTATATCCTTTCACTGCGTCTGTAGTAGGGACGTGGAGAAGGGAACAAACATTGTTTTATTCAGACTACTTTAAGATAGATTTTTTAACAGTGGAGTCCCGTAACTTTCATTATTATTATTAACTGCAATATTATAGGACGATTTGAAATACACAATTTTAAATAGATTGAAATTAAAAAACCAGTTGCTTCATGTAAAATACTGATATATAGCAACATTTGGTCAGACAAGCAGACGACCACAACATAGTTGGGAAAAGACTAATCAAGTTTAAATATAAATACTCACTTAGACTAGAGTCTAACATTATAGTAACTTTCTGATATATATTTTGCTACTACCCTCCAACACGCCCTATTCAAACGTAACTAACAGAAATATGTCTGTCTCGCTCACACGTTGCGTCACGCACAACCGCTTTTGTTTATATTTTTTATTTATTTATAATATAACTAATTACGCCGACGGCTCGTGGTTTTGAAATAATACGTCTTTATGTAATTTTGTACGTTGCCTTTCGAAGGGAAACCTATGGCCTTGAAATCAGTCAAATATTTTTTTGGTTATTTTAATTATCGCATGTAACTTATTTTCGGCGGATCTAATGGTATACTTTGAATTCACTCCAATTTTATTGATGTAAATATTGTATTTCATTAAAACGAAATTCTGAAACAGGAAACCTTTAAAAGCGAAAAGAATTTCAAAGCTCCCTGTATTATTTTTCCAAAGTAAAGTTCGTTCCACCGAGTAGGAATCTATCAAACAGGGGGGGTTCCCCCTTTAATTCCTTTTCTGATATTCCGACTACCCCAGATATCAAGCGATATTTTCTCAGACTACCCTCCAAAGCCGTCGACGCATCTAAACTAGTCTTACTCATGTGTCCGGAGTTTCACCGGCATAATACTATAACGTTGACAGCCGGCGGCTGTTCCCGAGTGTGCTCGCTTCGCTCGCCGCGACCAGGCTGACAAGTCCGTAGGGCCACTAGCGCCCTCTCGCGGTAAAGTAGGGTAGTTTGGTAAGATGTGATGTCATGACGTAATATGTTCGATTTCAGATCGAGTTTCGACAGTTTATGTTAAAGTAGACTTTAAAATGAGATTGTAAATTATGATCTTTGACCTAAAACTAAGTTAGAGAGCTTTGTAAAATACAGATCAAAATTATACGAAATATGATATTTTTTTTTTACTTTATGCACTTGACACCTATAGCTATAAAAATGATATTTCATTATTTCAGATCACTTTAAAGTCAAACGATTTCATTCTCAATTTTGACTAACATAAAGTTGACATTCCTATGTCGATGTCTATAATAAATATTTTCATTCGATTTTAGACCCTAATTCTTGACGATAAGGTAGATTTTACTAGAAGCGGCGAGCGTAGCGATCGCACACGACATCACAGTCAAAAAACGGGCTAAGAAACCGACGTAGTGACACGCACTGGCAATCATATATATTTATATATCGTAATATATATTTCAATATAGCTTTAAGTTCTGATACAACAATGTTAGGAAATAAACAAGGATAATCATTTCCTAATGGAGTTCAGATAGGTTGTCGCTCCATGTAAAATACAGGTAAGCACTCGCATCCTGTTAATATTGGAAGCCGACCCCGACATACTTGGTAAAAAGGCTGATGATTATGCTTCTACATATCTAAAAGCCTCCTCATTAAGTTTTTGGTACCCAAGATAAGATACAGGCTTGCCTAGTTTGGGGCCAATTTAATGGTAATACTTTTCTTTTGGACATCTGTTGACTTTCATATTAGTTGTTGATTTTGGTTAGTCAAAATAGCGACATTAATATCATATTATTTGACATTTAAAGATAGATTTAATTAGAATCAGATATCCCGAGGTTTTAATTTGTATATTTCCCAAACATTGTTGTCTCCAAAACTCACACATACATACAAATCATACATGTATTTATACATAATTATACAAAGATAATTTGTGTATAATACAAATACATGTATAAGTAGTTTCTGTGTTTTGTATAACTTGTAAAATACATTGTATAGTTTAAATAAAAAAGTACATTTACGTACAATGGCTTTCTTCCACAATTTTGGAAAATCACAGCTTTTAGTGAGGCGACCGATATTATAAAAACAAAATAAATATTTTGTTTCATTTCTTTACATTTTTTTTAAGTTCTGATATAGCAACCTTTTTATTTTTGATAGTACATAAAACAATTTTTAACAATTACACAAATACATATCATTTTGAGATTAGCTACCTTAATATCATAATATAATACATACAGCTCAGTATTCATTGCAACAAAATTCCATAACATATTCGAGTTTTTCATTTAAAAATCAACTTATTATACCTATTCTTAAAGTTAAAATTTATATTCTTATACTTATCACAAATTCCTGACAATTCAAGTGACTCCATAAATATTCAAATCTTATATTAACTATTCACAAAAGTTAACATAAGATGTAAAATCATATTTTCTGAACTCTTTTTGAAATTAGTAGCAAGTGAACGAACGTGAAGGGAATGGTTACCTGTATCAGTCGCCTCATTCAGTAAACGAGCTGTGAATGACTTAGAGAGTGAGTGAACGGAACGTGTTCGTTCACTCTCTAAGGTAAGGCATCAAACGTAGTGCGGTGTCCGACGTCGGGATAGCTGATAGATGATTTCTTTAGCGCCAACTGAAAAGTTATGAAGATATTGTAGTTTTCTATGCCCGTTTCCTGTTCTCTGTACGTGAGGTGGAAATGACATAATGATATTTTATTAACTTGAGGACGGTTTTCTACTTCACTAATATGTTAAGAATCTTTTAAAAGGTTTAGCGGAGACCAGCCCTCGGCGCGGGAGATATTATAGTGCACAAGCACATGCTCACAGACACAGGTGCCCTCTCTCTTCCTTAACTCTCATTGTCCGATGGGACGGCAATCCGACATGACCGGGGAGAGGTCAGGCGCACAACCGCCACACCGCCAACTTCCCAAATAACACTTTGCCGACCCGGGAACCGAACCCACGCTCAGCAGTAGCTCTTGCGACCACGTGACCAGCGGGGCAGTAATCGTCACATACAAAGTATACAAACGCTCATAAAAAAGTTACTCTAGCATTTTCTCAGTTTATGTAAATTTAATCAATCCAGGGGGTCTAACCGAAGTAGTATCGGCCGAATGTTCGGCCGTTTCCTACTACGAAGTTACTGTTTGGTTCGGTCGGTCCCGATCCTACACTCCTACACTCTTTCGAATATTGACTATGGTCCCGACCCAACTTTTTTCGCATTTTTCAATAATATTCGGTTCTGCTATGTGTCGGTCCGATCCGAACATTCGCACTTCGGAGTAGACCCCCAGACTCGCAATGTGGTAAGTGTCCACCATCTCGGTTGACCGTAATTTATGTAGTCAGACGGTTGCAATATCGTATGAATACTAATAGTTATTTTACATCTAAGAATATAATGCTACATATAGACTCACAGAACTTGGTGCGGCTGTATAGCAGCGAGGTGTGCGGGAGAGGGAGGCACGCCGGGCGGCGCGGGCGGCAGCAGTGTCTGTGCCAAGCCCTCGAACCTACCGCCGGCTTCGAAGCCATTCTGTATAGGAGAGATATAGTTACGACTGAGTGGTAGTAAGGGGCTCAGGATTGTGCCTTGCGGCACTCCAGAGCTATTAAAAGTCTGAAGGATAATGTTTTTTTAAATTTATTTATTTACTATAAAGCAATGTTTTTATAACAGAACAATAAGTTTATTTAATACTGTATCTAATTTATTAAACCATTACTGAACTGTGATTTGATCAACATTATCAAAGGCTGTAGAGGGTATAGAGTGGAAACTTGTGGTATCCCTGTGTTTTGAGTACATAATTGGTAGATGTTGGTTCTTTTAAAGCTTTAAGATGTTTTGTTTCTATGTATTGCAAATCAGAGAACAATAAGTAGGCAGCAGCGTCTGCGTAGGACCTTCAAACCTTTTGCCGGCTTCGAAGCCGTACTATACAGGAAGAGGCATGATTAACGGCATAGTATTGTGCCTTGTGGCATCCTTCGAGATTACTTTTTTAAAAATTCGGTGAGAATTCGTCTAAATACAACAGTCGAGCATTTATAGTGTTAGATTAATGTAAATTCGTAAACAATGCCAAGCAAGATTTGAGAGTGTATTTAAATTGTACATAAGTGAAAATTATTGTGATTAACATTATCAAAGGCTGCAACACATCTCAATCTGTTACTGTAATCTCTTGAGAGATATCAATTTATCACAGCAAAATGTAAGTCCACTATTTTCGATATTTCGTACACTGCTAAAACTTTTTGGGAAAAGGAGTTCAGTTAGACATAATATTGCAAAAAAAAAATCATAAGTTTAATGTTTCAAAAAGTTAATGAATCAAATCAACTGTCTACTTACGGGAATCATGATAGTGGGCCGCAGCGGCTGGATGGAGGGCTGCACGGCGGTCGGGTAATACGGGTAGTACTGCACCGGGTACCCGATGTAGCCCGGGTAGCCGGCCGCAGCCGCGTACATGGCCGCGGCGGGACTATACATCTGCTTGCAAGGTAATCAAGATATTGGAATCATGTGGCTTTTTTAATTTTAGTTTGTTTAGAAAGGGAGTGACTACCGAGATGACGACTAATAGAGAAGTATGGAAGAAAAAGACAAGTTGCACCGACCGCAGTAAAATTGGGATAACGGCAGGAGAATGATGAATGATTATTTCTTCCGGGGGCCGTTGTACAAAAGGGATGTTTCTATTCGTCATACAATCTCTCGCAAAAGGAACAATGATGGCTTGGTCTATCTCCTGCACCTTTAAAACAACAGCCTCACAAAAACACACGGTATATTGTAACTCCCCACTCCAGAACCTTTCGGCCACATCGGCCACCGCGACCGCGTACCGGAAGACGTAGCGTTGGCAGGCCTCCCACAAGGTGGACCGATGACCTTGTGGAGGCTGCAGGATTCCACTGGAAGCGGGAAGTACAGAACCAGTCGAAGTGTAAGTGCTGGGCTCCCCCAGCAAAAGCCGAAAGACGTCCACTGCTGGACATAGGTCTCCACCTATGTCCAGCAGTGGACGTCTTTCGGCTGAAAGGATAATGACATTGTAACTTACCGGTAGCTGCTGGCTAAGTGCCGGCATAGCCTGATGATGTTGTAGCTGCTCGTAGGGCGGGGGAGCGTACACCCCGGCACCCGCGCCTGCGCCCCCGAACGTTACCCCGTAAGGCGACCCGCCGGCCACTGTGCGGTAGCAATCTTGTTTGGAGAAACGAAAAAAAACGAACTTTATTATAAAAAAAAAATTGTCTGAAATATGAAACAGGAGTGGATAAATATCTACAACACATATAGGTATTTTTTTCTGAAATTATGAAATAACGATAGTGATTTTATTTCTGTAGGTTTGCTATTCAAAAAGTTTGTTAATAATTGCGAAACTACATTCGAGTCGGGATGATTCCTGTCAGTTTCACGTTCAAATTACTGTAGTTAAGCATCGCTTTAACATGCGTTCTTAAATTAATGGGCTGGATTAAAAAAAAAAAAACTAAAATGGTCCTTCAAAAGCAACTGTGAACTAACCGCCATACTGCGGAGCAGCCTGGTGAGGCGGCGCCGGCAGGAATGGTCCCTGCGGTGGCTGAGGTTGAGGGTACGCGCCCAGCGGCGGCGTCACTGCAACAACAGTAAGTTCTAACGGTGCCCCAGACTACGGGACGCGCGCACGACATACTGATTGACCACATCACTGGTCGAGCACGACATTACGTGCTTAAAAAAGCGATATATTAAAAAAAAGAATTGAAGGGTAGTTTAATGTTTGAGTTTGACAGTTTTGACACCCAAGTTTGACGTACCGAGATTGGTGTTTTGAATTAAAATACCCAAAATGTAAAGTGATGTAATCGTGTTTCAGTGTGTCGCGCGCGTTGTCGCGCGTTGGCGCGCCGCAACCCAAGCCCGAGCATTCACGCTTGACGCAGCGGTGTTGCCATGCTAACTTGTATACTGCTATAGTTGTACCTCTTTGGCATACTTACCAGGTTTTAGAAAAAAATATTTGTCACAGCAAGGAGAAAAAAAAAATTGATTGATTTTGTCTCGTTTTTACATATCTACAGAGGAATGTAAAAATGAGACAAAATTGAAAACAAAAAATACTATAGCAATATTTTTAGCATGACCAGAACGTGGGTGAAATAGAATATTTTAGAAAAAATCGAATAAAAACTTTACCATCTAAAATATTAACCTTTTTTTTTTTGTTTTTTAATAATAATTTCACCCACGCAATATTCACTTACGTCAGTGTTAACGACAAGCGATGCCCATACAACGCGTTACCACTAAACAGAGTCTTTCAAAAAACATTTAACACTAAAATTACCAATTCTGAAAGACCCGTCAGTGTGGTAATAACACTTCGGCTCGACAAAAATAAATATCTTTTTGTTTTCTCAGAAAAAATATTTATATTTCCGCGCCAAAGAAAAATACAGTCAATTTGGTAGGCCAAGTTAATGTTTCAACACAGTTTGTGAGTGCTGAAAGCCTACCAAATTAGTTATTTACAATGCATTCCTTATTTTTAATGGTCACCCTAGCTGGACTGACTATATGAAGACATTTTTGTAAAAAAAACTCGTGAAAATCGCTCAACCAAGTGTCCATCATTTGTGTAAACGCTGGACAGTCGTCAGAATCCATTTTGCAACACATATTCGAAGCTAGAGGGCGCTAATTTCCATATAATCAGTAATGATTTATTTCAAGCCTTGTGCATAAAAGCTAGTGTGACCATCCAAACGTCTTTTCATTAAGAAAATTCTTAAATAACAAAACAATCATCACACGATAAGGAACCTTTTAAAAAGTACAATATTTATATAGAATATGACTTTGAACTTCGGGTGTGGCATCCATTTTGTCACTGTCAGGTGGCAACAATGTAACTATGAGAAAAGTATTGTTTCCTTACAATGTTTACTCATATTTCCAGTTTGATTAGCATGTATATTTTCTTATATTTCACCAAGTTCAGAGCCATAAATATCGATCGTCAAAACTGACAACCAAACGAGTATACATGATGTGAACATTCCTTGAAATAAAAAAATATATTCATTTTCTATTCATTTACTAACTATTCAACAAGTGTACCAAGATTTTTTGTTGATTTTATCACTTTCATATACGAGATTTTGCTGTTCAAATCTAAAAAGCACTTCGATGCAGGAGAAGCAAAAAAAAAAAAAACTTATAAAGAGCTATGATATAAGTGCGTTGAAGGACACAGAAACATGCTAGTGTGACAACACAAAGTTCTAAAACAATTTCTAAAACATGCAACAATAAACACGACAAAACTACTAAAAAAAACTTATATACCTACTTATATTTATTAAAAAAAATGCATCTCAACAACTATAACTAGCAACACTAAAACATCAAACGATAAACTACCATAAAAGCTTCGAGAAACAAAATCGCAGTAACACATGCTTGTCACAAACAAAACAGAACTCGGCTGCTATGAAACAGCAAAATTGTCATATGAGGGGATGTTGGCAAACCACAAAAAACCTGGTTACAGCCGTCACCTAAACATTAATTACTAAATTATAACCATTACCGAAAAGAATGCTTTATTTCATTTTACTCTCATTCTGGTAGAAATTGCAAACTTTTCAACATGGCCGACACAAAATACTGTCAAATGTTGTAAAAGCTTAATTTATTATTGAATTGCAACAAGCAGGGAGTTTACTGCTATATCGTGCAGATATAACAACAAACTGAAGATCGCTTATGACTGCTGTGAATAAATTTAATTAATAAAACTCTTTTGAACCTCCGGATCCCTGTAAAAGACTCTGAAGAACCGACACAGAGAAGACCAAAAAGAAGTTTTGAGAAAAAGAAAAAAAAATAAAAATCTTAAAAAATGTGGATCCTATAGAAATGGTGTTGAAATATATTAAGTCCGTGGTTTAAGGTGTTCTAACCGTCCCATTACTTGAGACCCTCACAACTGGCATACTTCCCTGTCCTTCTGTTAAGCTTATAGTTGCATGCATTGTTGCCTGTAGCACTGTGATCAGTGATAAAGGCAACATTCAACAAACACACATCACCATACTCATAGAAAACCCGAAGAATATTTTTGTAAAACACAAAGGATAGAAAAAAATCAAGGAAAAAAAAAATAATGTTTTCTTTCTTATGCTTTCTGGTGGTATGTATTAGTCAACTTACATCTATTCACACACGCACTAACAATGTGTCATTCCTGTTAACATATTGACTTAGTGTTGACCCAAAATCCTTTCCTGTTTCAAAACCAAAAGTGGTAAAAATTAAAATAAATTGATAAAAACGTCAGCAAGGATTAAACGTCGCATTTTAGATAATGTATCACTATGAAATAGATACCGAATCTAAAACGTTTGTTAAACATATTGTGTAAATTAGACATACAACTAGAAAAATTGGCAATAACAATAATGCATGTTTTTTTTTTATTTGTTTTTTTTCGTTAGTGCCAATTTCACCATCACCTTACATTTAAATGTCTACAAACATACATTTGTAAACATAAAAAATGCAAAACAGTAAAAAAAAACTGATTATTATTAGTTTTTTTACTATTTTGCATTTATTTCGGTTAGTATTAGACACACGACCTTAAATATTAGTAGAAGCGACTTTTACTATAGAAAACATACATAAATTATTTTTTTTTACTAATTTAAAAGTAAAAGTCGAATCCGTTTGTCAGTAACAAAAATAGCTAGCTTTTTGTGCCATTTGTAATAGATTCGAAATTATTTTAGGAATCCAGAACAAAATAAAAATAAATGACGGACTTTAGAACATAAAAATATTTTATCATTTAATGTTATTATTTTTATTTTTTATTCGTCATTCATTTTCGATAAACATTAATGCTAAAAAGTTAGCTTAATCTAAATAAGGAAAACGAAAAAAAAAAACAAACAAGACATCCCTATTAATTCAGTTTAAAAAACAATAGGGAAGCTTAATAACTAATGAGGCAATGACACATTTAATTAATAAAAAGTCACACATTGCCTCATTGTTAGGTAAGGTGCACAAAAATAGCAACAATAATTACTGGTTTCGTTAAATAATTTATTTTGAATAAAAAAAACATTGTAACAAAAATCCAATTTCACCCCAGTAATTATCACAACTTAAAATTATAGTGTTAAAACCAATAAAAAAATAAGCTGTGAACTAAACGTTCAAAAAAAAAAGTTTTAAGAAAAAAAAAACGGATAGCTATGACACATATTTCAAAAGAAAAGAGTCCCATCTTAATATTACCGGAGAAATTGGAAAAATCTTTTTGTCTTATTAGACAGAACTCTGCGACTTAGAACAACTTATTTTTTTAAGACATGATTAACTAAGAAACCGGACGAGTATTTACGTTTATTTTTACACACAAATCCAGGACGTTCTTCATAACACTATACAAATAGTTTCAAGCCAAAGACATCTACTGTACAGCCAACCATTTAGCTTCATGTCCATAAGTCCACAAGGATTTGTGTTCTTTTTTATAACATTTACTTTAAGTATTACATCAAAAAGGTTTTTATAGCACTGTGTGACCTAAACCCACACTAAAGTCACGCTTTTCTGTGACTAAGTAGTTCATTCTTACCCAGAAAAGCTTGACTTATAATAAGTGCGGGTTTAGGTCACACAACCTATAAAATGGTATACATTAGGGGTGACTTAAGTAGTCCATTACTGCACGGCGTGCGAGGGTGCTAAACGCCGTGCATTAATAGACTACTTGAGTCACGTAATGTAAAAAATAAAAAGATAATTTCAAACATAGATACTTGTCCGACTTGTATAGAAAAACATAATAGTGACTCAACTGCTGTAATTTTCTTCAAGGTTGAGTTTGTTTTTATTTGAATTAACTTTCAAAAAGTCTATTTTCAGAAAATGACAAGTTTGTAACATTTCCTTATTCAATCTAACCTGAGTTCAAAAACATCAGCTTAATATGATAATTTTTGAGTATTTTAGCCTTTACTCATTACTGCAGCCGAACCACAAACGAACGGGTTACAATCGAATTAATAACACATACGATCGTCCACACGCCGATACGCACATATCATATATTTGTCTCTCTTTAAACTATGTTTCCAAAAAAAAGAAAAATAAAGAAAGAAAAATTCTATATGATTTCATTACATGATAGCGATTAGTCGACTGCCGCGCGACGTCTGCGTCGGCGGGACCGCGGCTCCTGTAGAGGGGGGCCGGCAGCTGGGACGGGGAGGGGGTGCGGGTAACTTTGTATTATCATCATGTCTTATGGTGCCGCGCAAGAGTCAACTCTGTCTCACGCTCTGCCACAGAGACCTCACCCTTATTGCTTACCAAAATTCAAATAGTTGAGGACCAGTGTGGCTGAAGATCAATATTAAAATAATAAAAGCGTTCGTAAGGGTATCAAAAGCTAGAGTAATGCATATCAAAAATAAAATCCTCAGATATTTTGATCTCCAACTAAACCAGAGTCAATAACCTCACTGGATCATAATGTCGAGTCATTCATTATTTTTGTAAATGTTAAGTCAACAATATGAATGAGATTTCCGTGCATGCAAGGTTGGTTACCAATATGGATTATTGGCCCCAACATTTTTACCAACTTCAAGAATGTTCTGGACAGTTTGACTCAGTGTGCAGCCATCCTTAGGCCTTAAATTTTTAATATAACTTTTTAAATGACACATGTATATCTGCATACATCCAGTGTCTAATTTCGTAATATACATAACTTTGTATATTTGGAAACGAAATGGAACTACGAAGCTTATATTATGGAGTTGGACGCTCGTTCTGACATTTGTAACGCCACCCAAGGTTGCATACTAATTTCCTTATTATTTTGTTTGGTGAAAAGTTGGACAAACATTTTTGGTTAAGAACTGAATACAAGATGCTACAAAGAAGTTGTTTGACCCCATTTTATTAAAAAAAATTGATAAAAATGCTAATTTACGATTTGAAAAACATGGAGTTTTTTTTTCTCATTGTGAGGTTTATTTGTCTTCCAAGAATGACTAGGAAGTAATCAAGGCAAAGATATTTTTTTGATTCCATTAATTTTGAAAAGATTTTATAAATAAGTAAAACCTGTGATAATTTAATCATGGAATGTCTTACAAGTTTTTTTGTACAAGGTAAATGTTGAAAACATTTTCTTCAATCAATCAATCAAAAAAAATGATTGGTCCATATTTACTTGCATTCAAGTTAGAAGACTCAAGACTTCACCTCAGTAAGCAGCAGACACATTATTTTGAATAATTAACTATGCAGATGGGTGTGTATGAATAATTAACATGAACAGTTGTAGAATTAGTTGACCTACTTCGGAAAAGGTCAACAGTGGATAAAATACTCAACAAATATCGATTGAAGACATCAGGTCAGTACACTGGTAGATTTTTCCTACAATGGAAAATATTACAATAGAAAATTAAAGACAGATGTTCTTCATAATCTCGTTTTAACGCGTGATTTATCATTGTAATGTTGAAAGCCAAGCTCGGCCGCCGTAACGAGGGCTCATGAATCAGTTCTAGTAATGAATGACCCTAAAATTAGAACAAATAGATCCCACCTTGCAAATCTAAGGGTGGACGACCATCTTGAATTTATCGCCAGTATCGATCTACCGCGCAACACTTTTATATCAATTTTGCAGCTAGACCAACGCAAAATAACCCCCTTCCGACGCAATAATCTCGCGTCCGGGGATTAAATCATTGTTTTAATAGCGAAAACTTGTATTTCAAGGCCCTGCCGTGACGTTACTCATGTCAAAACGTATTAAAAGAAAAGAACAAAGAAAATAATAAATCAACAGTTTACATACCTTTTTTGTCTGCCATTTATATGATAACTATTTGGATATTAGTTAAAACGTTAATATTTTGTGTTAGGTTGCGAGAAATACAGGAAATTCGCAATTAAACTTAGACGCAGTCGCAGCAAACGCTTCGAACGATTCTCGCAACGACAACTAGTGATTTCAATAGTGCTGTTCACACTTCACAGTCTGGCAGTTGATGGGCTTGAAACTATTTTAGTCGATTCTCGATTGTAATACTTTGTACTCGATTGCACAATTTTTCTGAAGCATTAACTGTGATTACTTTTTACATTATTTTAATAAAATTCACTTAATACAACAGGGAAAAAACTGCTCCCAGCAACCTTGACCGAAATAAAATTGATTCAGAAAAAAAGCCGTAGGCCTCCTGCCTAGCATGCGATTAATAGTTTTGATTCATAAGTGCTTCTTGTGCCATGATTTCCAATCCAAACTAGCTTATAAAAACTTTAGCCAAAACCAGGGTAAGCATATAAACTGGTGTATAGAAAATATAATTTATCTAAAAATAAATACTAAATCAACTAATCGGCATTTAAAGTGTGCTAAGAGACCCATTAATCAAACCCTATGTTCTACCTAGCCCTTTTAACACTTCTAACTGGATTCTTTAACAATAACTATAAACAACTACATACTATTTGCATTATATCGCAGCCACATCTCTAATTGACCTCGTAAATCTGGTCTTCAATCGATCGATCTCCGGGCAGTACTATACGCTTATACAGCTATCTGCTATATAATTTGATTGCAGGATGACATGCGCAAAGTGCAGCGGGCGGGGTTGGTGCATCCAAGGCTGTTATGGATTTTCACTCACACAGTTACCAGAAATCGCTTCAAAGGGGGAATTCTCGGGAATGCTACCACTGTTTTATTATACTTCTATTTGCGTCATGTTAGTCTGATTTTCAGGGAATGGCATTAATAACTATATGTTAGGCGGATTGGCGCAATATATTCCTACACCATTGCATAATGACTGCTTAGCTTTCCTCATAGACCTTGGTTTCATCTTTTAGTTGCCATGATAAGCACATCAGTCCTGCTTTTTTCCTGTCGTCTGCCTAGCCTTTTCCCAACTATGTTGGAGTCGACCTCCAGCCTAACCGGATGCAGCTGAATACCAGTATTTTACATGGAGCGACTGCCTATCTGACCTCCACAACCCAGTTACTGGGTAATAGGATAACACTTGCTAAGACTGGTGGTCAGACTTTCAGGGTTCTGACGACCTTTATCGTCTTTTATAGATCCACGAATGTCAGCCGGGACCAACGGCATAGCGTGCTTTCCGAGGCACGGAAGGGTATATAAAGATGGTCATTCATGGACCAACCGGAACAAGCATAGCTTAATTAAACTGATCGACCCGTGCAGCTGTTCTTACTTAGCCACAAGTGACTGAAGTCTAAAGCCAACAATCTGATGATGGCGCCGATTCCCTTGTTCACAAACTAAACTAAATTTAAGTTCAGTGCATATTTTTCTTTCTATTTCATTAAGAAAAGGATAGAAGATAAATATTAATCTAGTCCTGTCAAATTAGTCGGCGCCTTACGTAAATTGTTACGAAGATCGTCGCTACATCTAGCCTGAGGGCGTCCTCAGGCTAGATGTCCTCGGTAGCAGCTGGATGAGAGTTGCCGAAAATCGAGTTGAATGGCGTGCAATAGGTGAGGCCTATGCCCAGCAGTGGACTGCAGTAGGCTGATGATTGAAAAGTATGATTGAAAGATCTCGTAGTTGACTGTGCCATCGTCGCTACAAAATCTTTCGCATAAGGAAGTTTACAAATAAAGGGATCGGTTATCGTACAAAAATTCATTTATTATATACAACGTTAATACTATTTCATTTTATTATTCTTACAAACTAGTCAGAGATTTTATATATTAGAAAATAATGTCCACTTTCCACCGCATCTGTAACAATAGGAAATATAATGAATTATCTTTAGATAGTGAAAACCAGCACTTTTGGTGTTTGTTGTGAAATTCATCTAAAGGATTATGTAGTTTAATGTAGAGGGTGGGCAGTAGCGTTTTCATTTTTACTACTAAAATACTAACTAAAAAATATCTATACAGACGAATTTAGAACATCTTTTTTTTTTTAGAAGTCGGTTAAAAACTGTTTTATAAACGTGGTGATTACGGCACTTTCTTTAGTAGTCAACTGTTAGCACCATGGTTCTGATACAGATTTCAGCGGCGCAATTGCGTAACACACTATCAGTAGCAATGGCTTTCATTTTGACAGTTCAACAACATTCATTGCGTTATTTACGTTGTTGAGCAGACAATTTTTCTAAACATATGAAGCAATGGATTAGCAGTATCCTTCAATATGATTCAGAATGGGATTAGGGTGCAGAATAACTATAACCCTAAACTGTATAACTTCTCAGTCCAACCCTGAGCAGGCAATATTGGCTATTTGTTCACCAGCACCATTCAACACTTCGTAGTTTGTACAAAGATCGTCACTTCTTTCTCAAAAGAGTCCTTTCAATGATACGCCTAGCTGAAATAATAATGAGATGTTATTGTTACCTGCAAGCCGATAGAAACCGCGCGTCATAAGCGCCCTGCAGCGGATGCTTGTTGGGCTGCGAGGCGGCCAGCGCGCGCGAGCCGCAGCGCGCGCACTGGCGCCAGCGCGCCGGCCGCAGCCCGCCACCCACGTACATGTAGCTGGGGAGGGCATGCTTAGGTTTACATCACCGGTATAGGCTTAATTTTCTCTAAACCATCTATATAGACCTAGTTGTTTTACTTCAGAGGCACAATATAATAAAAGAGAGCACAAAGAGGGATTTTATGCTTGTAGCAGCAGTTGATAGACTACTGTAAGCAATAAAAATTCAATGTATATTATGAAAACCAACATAACACGATTGAAACTTACGTCGAAGTTTCAATCGTGTTATGTTAGTAAAGGGTCTGCTAATAGGATGTCAGTTGAATTTGCAAAACTTTTACCGGTATTGGTATTATTATTAAAAGAGGATTGTTTCAACGTCACTTTTAATATGTTTACCGTATAGCATCCATGGTGATGGAGGGCGTGGTCTCACACTGTGCGTACGGCGGAGGCTCAGGATTGTACCGCAACGCTTCAGGTTCTACACCGTACTCCAACTAGTAAAAGTAAAAACTTACTTTATAAAACAAAGTTTATTCATTTTCTTTATGTATTATTTACAATATTACATTTTGAACAGCTGTAAAAAACATTAAAATGAATGATATTTAAGTTTTTATAATTTAAATGTTTTTTATACTTTTATTTTTTATAATTTTAAGAAATATTTAAAAATGTAATTAAGTATGTAAATAGATAAATAAAAGAAATAATAACAAAATATGAATAAATAGTAAAATAAAAACGTCAAAGTAATTAGTCGATTAATTATTGTAATTTATGTTGGACATCACTAATATTGTCTATCAATACTTTTTTTATTGTTGTGGCGGCAATTTGTTTGGTTTCCGACATAGATCTGCCAGTTTGTTTTATTTTAATAATGTTGAGATAATTTTGGAAAGTAAATATTTTATAACAAAAAAGGTTTTTTCGCACGAAAATTGTACCAAATAAGAGTGAAACATTAGTTCGAAAAGGTACGTACGTACTAGTATAAAAGTAATATTAGAATTTGCATAGCAATACAAATATTGTTTTATGGATATTTAAGTTGTAATAATCTACATACGTAGTAGTAGTAGTAGAAGTACACAATAAATCAATCAATTTGCCTGCCTTTTCCCAACTATGTTTATGGGGTCGGCTTCCAGTCTAACCGGATGCAGCTGAATATCAGTATTTTACATGTAGCGACTGCCTATGTGACCTCTAAAACCCAGTTACTGGGTAATACGATACCCCTTGATAAGACTGGTTGTCAGACTTTCGGTTTCTGAAGACCAGACCTGTAAGGTTGTAACAACTGTCCAGTGCCAGATCCACAAATGACGACTATGACGAGTGCTTTCCGAGACAGAAAGGGAGAGAGAAGGGGCTTGGTATAGTTGGTATGTAAAGATCACCAACATATTGTATAAACTCAATTGTTTAGTATTATATAATTGCATAGCACACGTGTGAGCACTATGTACTTTCTATAAAGCTACCATTTACTGGGTACGTCTTTCATTGACTTGAATGTGCCCTGGCACCTGAGAGTATGTCATGCTCACTCTAATCTCTCTCTCGCTGGTGGTGGCGTGTGTGTTGGATCATTAAGTTCCCTTCAAAATGGTTGAGCTGAATGGTGCTGATCCATACATCATGTTCGTGAACGGGCGCCGTCAGTAGGGACTGGTCATCTCTTAGCTGCCACGGCTTATTGTAATTTTTAATTTCTGAATTGTTTTAATGTTTTCTATAACGGACGCTTCAAACATGCACGTCTTTCTACATCATTCTCACATGGTTAATTTCAACACGAATGATGTATCAAGTATTTTGTAACAGTTTTATGATTTAAAAGAGTGTCCATGGAGTTTCTTGCCCGTTCTTCTCCATAGGTACCTACACTTTGGAATGGGCAACTAGCTTCATCTTTCTGACTGACTGACCCTTTGACAATTCAAAAGTGCCTGTAATTGGTTTAGTTGAATTAAATGATTTGAGTTTGAGTTCACCCACTCATGGACCAACCGCGGCAAGCATCCGTCGTGACGTCACCGGACGCTGTCAATGGCGTGTGACGTTTTAGAGACCGTAGCCTTGAGGATGTCGAAGAAAATGGCAGCATTCTTTTTTTATTTAATTTCATTCGACTTATTAGGTGGTCGTCTGTTTAACCGGCCTTGCCAGTGGATACCTCAATAAATTAAGGCCTCCAGCCAGGGTTTAAAAACCTTAAAAACTAAGCGACTACACGCAAGGGGTACAGACGGCGGCATGGCAGTTGTACTCACATATAGCGGCCATTGCTTCCCGTGCGGCGCGGCCACGTTGCAGCGCGGTAGTGACTCCCATACGCGCGCCCCCGTCCATTGTGTACTCAGCAACGCGCATTCCTCTGAGGACACAGATAACACTCAGGTTTTAGTATATTTAATAAGGGCTTCATTCAGAAAGCGGTACTTCTGGACACAGCCCGCATTGTTAGGAGGTTCGTCTCTCTGGAGCCCTGACCATCGCTAGCTTGGACCCTGTTCCCGATACTGGTGGGCTACTATTTTTTATACTCTAACTAGCTGACCCGGCAAACGTTGTTTTGCCATATAAATTATTTCTAGCTGCCCGGCGCTACTTCGTTCGCGTGGTGTGCTACCCCCTACCCTACTCCTACACTACTCCTACCCTACTTCTACCCTACTCCTACACTACTCCTACCCTACTCCTTCACTACTCCTACACTACTCCTACCCTATTCCTACACTACTCCTACCTTACTCCTAACCTACTCCTACCCTACTCCTATTTTTCCTGAATTTTCTTTGCTATAAACCTCACGGAGCCCGAGACCTTTCCAACGAATGCAAAACCGTGGAAATCGGTTCGTGCGTTCTGGAGTTATAGCGTCAGGAAGGAAAACCCGACTTATTTTTATATAGTAGATATTTAAAAATATAATTTATGATAAAATAACAGCAGGGTCGTAGGTTCGAACCCAGCCAGGCACTTTACTTTGTGTAAATTATTTCATCACCACTGTTCTCCAAACGGTGAAGGAAAACATCTTGAGGAAACCGGCATGTCCTAAAAGCAAATTTTCGAAGACATGTGAAATCTACTATCCCGCACTGGGTCCGTGTGATGACGCCAGCCTGCCCACAGCTCGTAGCCAGAGCAACATGCCTCACCGATGAGCTCCTGCTTGGGCGCGGCGCAGCTGGCCAGGCGCGCCAGCGGCCGCGTGAGCGCCTCGGCCGCGCGCCCGGCGCCGCGCGCCACGGACGCCAGCTTGCGCAGCAGGGTCACGGCCGCGCCGTCTGCCCACAGCTCGTAGCTAGAACAAAATCAGATTTTGTTAGAAATAAATCGACATGTACATAATAACAACATATATACAAGATACATTAATTGTAGTGGTATCTAAACGCCACATGCGAACTACGTATCATACTAGCGTCACGCCAAATGCTGCATTTTATGAAAAATTTAAATGCTGTATTTTCTGGCAAAAAAATATTTTGAATTTGAATTTGCATCGTGCAAACAGAGTTTACCGCGCAACTAGCATACATACAACGTCCCGACATCAATCGTGGGGCAGTCGCCCGCCACACACAACACCCGTCTGGATGGAGGATCCTCCCTTTTCTATCGAGGATGAGTGAACTTTACACCCTGTTCCTCATACCTCTATACATTTTTAACAAGTCTGCAAAAACGTCGATTACAAAAAAAAAAAATCTGGTGTTTTGTTTGTTATTTTAGAAAAAGGACTAGAGTTCCGCGCAAAAAAATTAAAACCCACGAATTTTCGACAAACACGCGGGCGAAACCGCGGACTGAAGCTATTTATAGATGCGGCGGGATCGTCCGAAAGGGTTACCGCTGCCCTGGAACAGAAAGGGCTAAGGAAGGAACACGGGTGGGTTTTAGTCAGTAAGAGTCTGACACTCCCTTCCGCTCCACCCAGAGCGGGAGGGGTCATTTGATGATTTCCCATCCAAAAAAAAAAAAAGCTATTTATAGATACTTACTGGTGTGGATGTATCATCGTGTGCTGGTGTTGGTATGCCAGCGACAGCAGCGCGGTCAGGCCGATGTCGAGGGACCGCTGCAGAGATAACCGCAGCGGCTGGAGGGACGTGGCTTCGGTTAACGCTTCGGGCTTCGCTTCTATTGCCAGGAGGCTCTGGAACAGGTCAATGGGAAATGAGAAAAAGTGGCTGTTGCAGCGGGGTATAATTGAATGTGGGAGCGAGATCTATGCCTAGGATCTCATCATCATCATCCACAGCCCGACTTCACCCACAGCTGGCCATAGGCCTCTCTTGGAACTGCGTTCAACGTTCAAAGTTGATTACGTGACTTCCATATTTTTTTGAACTTGCCGAGTGATTATTTTACACATCTATGCAACAAGACGTACGTCGTACGTGTTGCATAGATGTGTAAAATAATCACTCTGAATATTTGAAGTGTCAAACATCAACTTTGAAGGTTATTATCTCGGAAACGTGACTGACTAGTCAGTTGATGTTGTGTTCTTGCATTGATGTGAGCTATCTATTTATACTTCGCAGGATGGCTGGTAGCAGCTGGATGAGAGTTGCCGAAAATCGAGTTGAATGGCGCGCAATAGGAGAGGCCTATGTCCAGTAGTGGACTGCTATAGGCTGATGATGATGATCTATTTATATAGGTTTAATTCGTGCCCACCATTTAAAAAAAAAAGGGAAATGGCGGACAGTAGGTATGCCAGGCTCTATATAAAAATCCATAAAATGTACTTTTCCGAAGTTGCATAAACTCAGTTTACCTTATCATGTTCATGTGTGTGATCATCAAGTATGGCGGCGAGCGGTGCGGCGTCAGGCTTGTCGTCAGGTCGTAACGCTAAGGAGACGGCCGCCCACGACGCCTGCAGGCTCTGCAGGCACGTCAGCCAGGACAAACTGGTTTGAGCTGACGGAATTAGTCTGGGGACAAAAGAGGAAGGTGTGTATTTAATCGCAGTTCAAATAATTCCCTTTTTCTGTTCTACAAATATTCATGAACATAATTATAGCGGTATAAGGAACAGGGTGTAAGGTTCACTCATCCTCCATAGAAAAGGGAGGATCCTCCGACCAGACGAGTGTCGTGTCAATATAACATCACGCCCGAGGGTTGGGCAGAGGTGTACCTAAATTCAAATTATATTTATGTTTCAAATTGACATTATTTGAATTAAACAAATATCAACTTTATTTTAATAGTAATTAAGTTGATTTCAGAGTGACTAGCACTATTGTAAATATAAAAATGTTTGAAATCGTAGCGTAAACTGAACTATGTTGTGTAGGAATTAAAGTTATTTTTCCATAAACTCATATTTGTTTACATTTTTGGCGAATATGTCGCGATCATAATTATGTTATACCTACATAGTACACCCACATTTCGCCAGCTATGTTCAAGTCCCATATAAAAGGAGGCGAGCCTATTGCAACAAACCAAACACAAATCGAGACTTCGGGCTGCAACTGAGAAAATTCTGAGAGGAAAACTCAATAACACTGCCCACACTGGGAAACGAATCCTTCTGCTCAGCAGTAGTAATTGCGAGCACTAGAAACCCTAAAATGAAATTAGCCTATCAATAAATACTGTAGCGGTATACTGCTGCGCGTCATACTGATGTCACGCAAATCCTGCATCTCGCAAGCAGAGTTTACCGCGCAATTAGCATACATACAATTTCCCAACATCAATCGTTGTGCAATTGCCCGCCAGACACAACACCCGTCTGGTCGGAGGATCCTCCCTTTTGTATAGAGTATGAGCGAACTTTACACCCTGTTCCTCATACCTCTATAATACCATTATTTATTTAAATCGAGGAATAATAATTGTAAAAACTCAGCTTAGAGGCAACCCATTCCACGCGCGAAAAGAATGTAAAAAAAAAACGTGGAAAAAAGAGATTCCTGTACCATAGGCTTATACTCCGTTCACCTTTTAAACCCTGTTTTTGTCCAGATGGTAAAAAAGTCAGACGGTATACATACATGCACAACCTGTTAAAATCATAAGCCTCCTCTGGCTCTGCCTTAGTCAGGTAAATAGTTTAGTAACATACATCACCTAACCCAGCTCTGGAGCCAGGGTCTCAATTTTTCTGTAACCTGTTTTTATGTCAATAAATAAATTTATTAATTTACTAGCTGCGCCCCGCGGTTTCGCCCGCATAAGTTTTGATCCCGTGGGAATATTTTGTTACAAACAATCCTACGTGTTAATCCTGGTTATAAACTATTTGTGTGCCAAATGTCATCCAAATCCGTTCAGTAGTTTTTGCGTGAAAGAGTAACATTTAAACATCCATCCATACAAACTTTCGCGTTTATAATATTAGTAGGATTTTATACCTGCACAGTGCGATCCTTAGTTTCAGCCAGCTATGAAAGTAGTATTGTTGGAAAGCAGCCGGTTGACGTTGAAACGAATCTGTTAACCTGAAAATTATAATTAAAACAGCATTATTTATTCGTTGTCTAATCAACAATAACCAACAAACGATCAGAAACGCAATGCTCGTAATTTTAAGAACGTTCAGTCTGATCTCAGTGTCAATCTGTCAAAAATACCTCTAATTTCCCCACATTTTTGACAAGTTTTTGACATTGATTGTCGCTGAGATGAGATTGCGAGTAGATTTTGAATGTTTTTAATTATGGGAATTGGCCTACTGTTTGCGGACGAATTGACGAAGATTTTGTCGGCATGTCAGAAGTTAGTGAGAGGGATTTATGAAAGTGTAGTTCACTTTTTTTACCTGAACTCGATGTTTTTATATTTTCTCTTCTATGTGTATGTGTAGATACAAACTGTCTTTAATTTTTGTAATTAGTTTTATATAGTTTTAATTCAAGAAGAAATAAATAATAAGGTCGATTGAGGGAGCAGTGGTGGCCCCGTGGTAAAGGCCGCGAATTACAAGTCGAGGTCGTGGGTTTAAACCCAGGCACGCACTTTACTTTGTGTAAATTATTTCATCACCACTGCTCTCAAAACGGTGAAGGAAAACATCGTGAGGAAACCGGCCTGTCCTAGAACTAAAAATTCGAAGACATGTGACATCTACCAACGAGCACTGGGTTCTTTATAAAAAATATAGATGTCACGTGATGAACTTTGAACGTTGATATCTCGGAAGCGTGACGCTTTACGGGGTTTGGTCCTATTACGTTTTTTGCTTACATTGATGTCAGCTATCGATTTATATAGGATTTATGCGTGGCTGCCATTTTGAAAAAAAAAAACAAAATGCCGGGTAGTTGGTATGCCAGGCTCCATATAAAAATCTTCAATCCCCTTTAACCTCTTTATTCATAAACGTTGCTTAAAGTTCAGTAATGATTAACGACTGTTTACCCATTTATTTTTAACTTCTAAACGTCTATTCACTTTAAGCAAAGTAAAATAAATAATATCCTAAAACTCGAAAAATGCTCTGTTTATATTACCTCTCATACATGAGCTCCAGTACATTATGTTTGATGTTCCCCGTGCAGGCCACCAGCACGTCGAGTGCGTCGTAGCCCGACACCACCGCGTACTCCAGTAAGGAGACTGCGTGTTGCACTGCTATGGGGGTCGCTGCCAACATAGAATTCGTTGGTATATTAGGGCGTGCTAGCTGACATATCTAAACTAATATTATAAAGGTTTTTGTTACGCTTCCACGCTAAAACGGCTGAACGGATTTGTATAAAATTTGGCACATGTGTCGACCATGACCT
Source organism: Apamea crenata (assembly GCA_949629185.1). Taxonomy (NCBI): domain Eukaryota; kingdom Metazoa; phylum Arthropoda; class Insecta; order Lepidoptera; family Noctuidae; genus Apamea; species Apamea crenata. The sequence continues at coordinate 10,044,714 of OX451379.1, read as the reverse complement.
TACTCCAGGTCATAGTCTTTTCATCCTGGATCGCAGACTAAGTCGCAGGCAACAGCAGAGGTTAATCGAAGGTTGCCAGGTTCGGTCCGTGGATGGGTACATTACATATCAAGACCCTCCATGCCTCGGAAACTCGTTAAGCCGTCGGTTTTTTGTAGATTATTTGTCAGTCAGTTAGAAGCCCGAACGTCTGGCAGCCAGTCGTACTAAGGGGTATCGTGTTACTTAGTAACTGGGTCGTGGAGGGCAGATAGGCAGTCGCTCCATGCAAAAAACTGGTTTTCAGCTGCATTCGGTTTGACTGGAAGCCGACCCCAACATAGTTGATGCAGCATGATGGGAAGAGGCAGGCAGATGATGTTTTTTTTTTGAAGTGAATTCTTCTTTAGGGGCTTTGTGCACTTTTGTTGTGATGGGCAAAAAATTTTAAACTCGCGTCAGGACACGTGACCTGATCGAAAATACGTAAGACGGAGCTCGCGTTAGGACACGTGACCTGATCGAAAATTCGTAAGACGGAGGGAGAGTAGACCGCATTCCAAAATATCAAAAATGCACAACGTTAATATTCAAGTTTTCACTTCTGCCGGCACTCCCGGAGTGCAACCCGTTTTTTTATATGGCTGAATGGGCCTGTTCTTGACCTCGATCACGCCTAATGGAAAGGGATGGATGAGGTCTATGATGGAACGAGCGTGGCCAGAAGATGCCTGTTTACTCTAGCGTTGAATGCAGACGGGTTAAATGATAGTTATTGAATACTCACGAATGTCGCACCAGGGCTGCGGCAGTTTGTATACGTGGAGTTGCGCGTGCGTGTCTATGGCGAGCACCACGCCGCCTAGTTGGGACATCTCCACGTACGACACTATGGCGCAGCCGGAACCACTCTGTAGAATAAAAAATACAGTTTAAAGTGGAAGCGCTAAGGTAGCACGAGACATTTAAAGGGGATTGAAGATTTGTATACGGAGCCAGCACCCTAATTGCGTAACACACTATCAATCTAAATCTGAATCATTTTGAAGGATATTGCTAATCCATTGCTTCATATGTTCGAAAAATGTCAAATTCCAATTCAAAATATTTATTGCTCAACACAGTAGGTACATTTTATAATGTGTCTGCTCAACTACGTAAAAGACGTAATGAATGTTGTTGAACTGTCAAAATGAAACCCATTGCTGCTGATAGTGTGTTACGCAATTACCCCGCTGGTATACCTACTGCCGCGCGATTTTGTTTTTTTTTTTTTCAAAACGCGGATACTCATTGAACCTAGTCTATTCAAATATATGTTATTTCAAGTTAAACAAATATCAACATTATTTTAATGGTAACTAAGTTGATTTCAGAGTGAAAGTTATAAAAATGAACTTTATTATGTAGGGATTTAAGTTATTTTTCCATAAACTCGTATCAGTTTACATTTTTCGCAAATAAATCGCGAATGCAGATTATATAAATCAATAACCGACATCAATGTTTGGTATAATAGTTAGGTTAAAAAAAAAAATAGGTTAGGAAAACCACGTTACTACAATGAAAACACGTTAGGAAAACATAATAGGGCCAAACCCCGTAAAGCGTCACGTTTCCGAGATATTAACGTTCAAACTTGATCACGTGACATCCATAGTTTTGTTGCTTAGGTGTTTGAGATAATCACTGAAAGTTTAAAGAAATCAAACATCTATGCAACAAGATGTCAGCAAGTTCATGTCGCGTAATTGTGGATTTGTATGAATGAACTCAAAGTATTTATTTCAATTAGACACACTACGGCTGTCATTTGCATATATTTAACAGTCGTTACGGGTAGTCAGAAGCCAGAAAGTCTGACAAACAGTCTTACCAAGGGGTATCCTGTTACCCAGTAGTTGGGTTGTGGAGGTCAGACAGGCAGTCACTCTGTGGAAAACACTGGTATTCAGGTGCATCCGGTTAGACTGGAAGCTGACCCCAACGTAATTGGGAAAAGGCAGATGAATTACAGGCACATTTTAATTGACCCTTTGACGTCTAGAAAGATGAAGCTATTTGTCCATTCCAAAGCCTAGTAGGTTCCTATGAAGAAGAACGAACCAGAAACTTTATACTTACGGGTGCAGTGTTGGGTCCGTACTTGGTCTTCTTGGGCGGCGTAGAAGCGGCCTCCACCGCGGTCACACCGCCATGCGACACTACCGCGCGACTGCACAACTGTGGACAATTTTATATTATGAACTGTCAGACATCATAATTTTAAAGTATCGGAACAATTATATATCTGGACTTTCGTGCGTACTTGTATCACAAATCAGTAAATATGAGTTTAGCGCTAAATGCATTTGGTGTCACGTGGTGCAAGCAAGCCTGAAACCATGAAAAAACCGACCAAGTGCGAGTCGGACTCGCACGCGAAGCGGAACGCATACGAACGGTGGTACGGAACCCGTACCACAGCTTGAAAAAAATTCAAAAAAAAAATCTCAGATGCAGCGCGCGCGGCGTGGCCAGCACGGCATGCGGAGCGCCGATGTGATAGTGTTACTTACATAGTGATGCGTGTCCCTCGCCAGCAGATGCAGCGCGCGCGGCGTGGCCAGCACGGCGTGCGGCGCGCCGATGTGTTAGTGTTACTTACATAGTGATGCGTGTCCCTCGCCAGCAGATGCAGCGCGCGCGGCGTGGCCAGCACGGCGTGCGGCGCGCCGATGTGTTAGTGTTACTTACATAGTGATGCGTGTCCCTCGCCAGCAGATGCAGCGCGCGCGGCGTGGCCAGCACGGCGTGCGGCGCGCCGATGTGTTAGTGTTACTTACATAGTGATGCGTGTCCCTCGCCAGCAGATGCAGCGCGCGCGGCGTGGCCAGCACGGCGTGCGGCGCGCCGATGTGTTAGTGTTACTTACATAGTGATGCGTGTCCCTCGCCAGCAGATGCAGCGCGCGCGGCGTGGCCAGCACGGCGTGCGGCGCGCCGATGTGTTAGTGTTACTTACATAGTGATGCGTGTCCCTCGCCAGCAGATGCAGCGCGCGCGGCGTGGCCAGCACGGCGTGCGGCGCGCCGATGGGCAGCTTGGTGCTGGCCGCGCACACGGCGCCCTCGCCGCCCTCCACGCCCCACGCGGCTGTCTTTTGCCAAACCTAAACACAATAGAATACTTTTTATTATGGACAATACACAAAAAGTCGTCAGGAAACCGACATGTCCTAGAACCAAAAATTCTAAGACATGTGACATCTACCAACACTCATTGGGCCCGCGTGGTGTATTACGGCCCACTCCCTCTCACAGAGAGGTCTGTGTCCCAGCAGTGGGAACGTTCTAGCCTTGCCATGATGTAGGTACACCATAGGAATTATAGATACTCATAAATGTAGAAATTTTTGATAGGGCGGTTTTATCGCTAACGATATTTTGGTGGAAAAGAGGACTTTCGGATATTATAATATTAGCATTTGCCTACGGCTTCGCCCGCGTTCGTTTCCCGCGTGTTCAAACTTAACCAATTGTTTGTTTACCGAAAACAAGTTTTAAATGTAAATTGAAACAACCCCAGAACTCCTGTACCGTTGAATGCACTCATAAGCTGAATGTTTTGTGTACTTTACACTGCGAGCGACCGTAAACAGCGATTCACACAGCATCATCACTATTCACAATCATTCGACAAGCTGCCGTGACGAAACTGATACATTTTCAGTGACCTAATTCGTTTTGCGTGGCGGTCGTCTATTTGATTTAAACGATCAACATTTTCTAGTTTCGGATTTGTTAAGAGCGTTAAGGGGACTCCTTCGACAGTATTGTTTGATGTTCAAGGCAAGTTATAGAAAAGCTGTGCCGAAAAGTCGTATTCCAGTAATACTACTCGGGCGTTGGGGTGGATGTGTTCTTGATTGGAGACCACGAATCGGCAAACATAAGGTAGGACGCCCTCAGGCTAGGTACAGCAACGATCTTCTAACTCTGATCCCATCTGTCTAACTGGACAGGTTCACTCAATCAGTGTGGTTCTTTCATCAAAAGATCTTTATATAGAGTATCCTACTAATATTATAAATGCGAAAGTTTGTATGTATGGATGTATGGATGTTTGTTACTCTTTCACGCAAAAACTACTGAACAGATTTTGACGAAATTTAGCACACAGATAGTTTATAACCAGGATTAACATATAGGATACTTTTTATCCCGACATTCCCACGGGATCGAAACTTATGCGGGTGAAACCGCGGGGCGCAGCTAGTATTATATAAAAGCTTTTATATTATACTAGCTTTTGCCCGCGGCTTCGCTCGCGTTAAGAAGTATAGTTTGTCAAAGTTTCATACAAACTTTCATCCCCTATTTTATCCCGTTGGGGGTAGAATTGATCAAAATCCTTTCTTAGCGGATGCCTACGTCATAACATCTACCTGCATGCCAAATTTCAGCCCGATCCGTCCAGTGGTTTGGGCTGTGCGTTGATAGATCACTATGTCAGTCAGTCAGTCACTTTTGAGTTATATATATTTAGATAAATTGCGTAATGACGTTATAAGTTGATAGTAAAAGTTTATTTTTTCTTTTTAGAGGTTGTTTTTTAAAAAGGTTCTTTACTTTTAGTTTATTTTTTAAGTTATCCGCCGTATTGGATTGTGAGTGAGTGAAGTCACTTTATTTTTCGACATATTCTCAGCAAGCCCTTTCATTTGATTTCCTACTCATATTGTAGGAGTGCATTAAAAATAATTAGTCCGCCATCTTGGGTGTGACGCCCTGCTGGATTTAGTATGACGTCACACAGTTAACCATGCATTGTCATCCAAACTGAACGTGTATACAAAATTTCAGCTCAATCGGTTGAAGATATCTGCTTCAAAATTGAGTTGCAAGATTCCACCCGAACAAAAATACATACATTGCAAGTTAAATAAAAGCTTGTAAAAATAAAATCATTTAATCATTGATTCGCAGGGTGGCCGGTAGCAGCTGGATGAGAGTCGCCGAAAATTGATCTGAATGGCGTGCAATATGAGAGACCTATTTCCAGTAGCGGACTGCTGTAGGCTGATAATGATGATTACCACTCACCAGCGTATTGAAGCAATCAGTTCCTGGCTTGGGACCGCCTCCCGGAGTTGTGCTGCCTTGTAGAGGACCTTATGACGGAAAAAAATACACGTGATCAAATTTGAACGTTAATATCTCGAGACGCTTTACGGGGTTTGGTCCTATTTCCCGTTTCGTATATTTTCCGTTTGCATTGATGTCAGCTATCGATTCAAATAGGTAACAGCGTGGCCGCCATTTTGAAAAAAATCAAAATGGCGGATGGACAGATAGGTATGCCAGGCTACTTAAAAAAATCTTCAATACCCTTTGCGACTATTGAAGCACATGCATACCTCTAGTTTAAAGCCCGAATATTGAAAATCAATTATTTCTTATTTCACACTAGAGGGCCATGACGTCTGAGTGCCCACTTGGTTTTTTGAGATATCGCCTAGCGATTGGTCGATTCTACACGTGGCCAGAGGGCTGGCCCCCTTTCTTGGCCAAAGAATTAGCATCGTCAAACAACGTGGTAATGCCGCCAGCCTTTTGGGCACTTTTCCTATTGACAGCGATGCGGACGAATTTTTTTATGCCTGTTAGCTTATATTATGTAAGTGTAAGCAAGACCCCTCCGTGCCTCGGAAAGCACGTTATGCCGTTGGTCCCGGCTGTCATTCGTGGATCTTTGGCAGTCTTACGGGTCGTCAGAAGCCCAAAAGTCTATCAACCAGTCTTATCAAGGGGTATCGTATTACCCAGTAACTGAGTTGTGGAGGTCAGATAGGCAGTCACTCCGTGTAAAATACTGGTATTCAGCTGCATCCGGTTAGACTGGAAGCGACCCCAAAATAGTTAAGAAAAGGTTAGCTAGGCAGTTATAATATTATTTTAAGTTAGCTTGTGTTATGTAAACATTATCTTGTTTGAATATTAAAAAAAAAAAATAAAAAAAATTTCAATAAACAACTTCGGTTACCTTTAGCGAATAGTTTGTGCACCTGATGAGCCCGTTCGGTGCACTTCCACATGGTTAGGGTCCCGCCAGCTATTAACAAAGAGTCCGTGTCTTCCCGCTGACACCAAGTTATTGAAACTGAAACAAAATTGTTAGTCTAAAGGTTTGTATAGACTAGAGCATTTACTTGTAACAGAACATCGAGCATTCGCCGTTTTTAAATTTTATCGAATCACACTTCGAGCAGTGGTTGGTGGCCAAGTGGTAACGGCCGCGAATTACGAGTTGTAGGTCGTAGGTTCGAACCCAGACAGGCGCTTTACTTTGTGTAAATTATTTCATCACCACTGCTCTCAAAACGGTGAAGGAAAACATCGTGAAGAAACCGGCATGTCCTAGAACCAAATATTCGAAGACGTGTGACATCTACCAACTCGCACTGGGCCCGTGTGGTGGATTACGGTCCACCCCCTCTCACCGAGAGGAGGCCTGTGTCCCAGCAGTGGGAACATTATAGGCTGATTATGAATGTGTTCACCTCGAACACGACACTCGATGTTTTGGTACTACCTGATTTTTAAAACCAACGAGCGTATTGCTGTAACATTTTATCGAGCTAAGCCCTGAACGCAAGAACGCAAAATCATCAACAATGAACGCAAGGTAGAAATAAATGTTACAGCTAAATGCTCACTCGCCGTAAGCATTACATTGAACGCAGCGCCGCGCATTCGCAGGAACTGAAATATCAGGAAGAATTGAAAATTCCAACTGATCTAAATAGTTTAAGGAAATTCAACTTTATTTCCAAGTAACTTCAATTTTATTTGGAATGGCAATTTTTTGGCTTCATTTATTTACTGGATCTCCGACGCTACACAATAGAATAGAATATAATATAATCAATTTATTCCGTTAAGGGTTGATTTTTCAATGACTGATAACTTTATTCAAGGAATAATTTTGAAATTTTGACAGTTATTTCATACAAAAACTGTCAAACGTCAATTTTATTCCTCGAATAAAAGTTATCTGGCGATGGAAAAATCAGCCCCTCCTGCGTACTTGGCTGATCTCCATTCAGTTTGGCCGTTGTGACCGAAATTTGGTCTGGAGGATTTATGTTGGTGTATTGATATACACCGAAATATTAAATATCGTCAAAAGATATCAAAAGTATCGATACATCGATGTTTTCTCGCCGTGCCTACCTGGTTGCGCGTCTTGCTGCGGCAGATAGATGGTGGGCAGCGGTTTGAGCGCCAGCGCGGGCGCCGGCGCCGATGACGTCACGGCCACGTATGCGCAGCGCACGCACCAGCGCCCCACCGAGCCGCCCGAGCGGCAGATGGCGGCGATTACTAGGCTGCCGTCTGATTATTAGTAAACAGACAAAAAAAAAGAAAATTAACTAATTTTGTTTACAATGCTATATTTTGAAAATATATTCTTTTTAAAGGGCTTTGCTTTCTATGCCACAGGCCTTCCGTGGCATAACTACCTGTAAGCCAAGCAAAGTTTATGAATAAAGAGGTTAAAGGGGAGAAGATTTTTATATGGAGCCTGGCATACCAACTACCCGCCATTTTGGTTTTTTTTTCAAAATGGCGGCCAAATATGAAACCTATACAAATCGGTAGCTGACATCAATGCAAACTGAAAACATAATAGATCAAACCCCGTAAAGCATCACGTTTTCGAGATATTAACGTTCAAAGTTGATCACGTGACATCCATAGTTTTTGAACTTCATCTTCTGCTTACATCTTGTTGGTCGCAGTAATGTGGTCTCGCGTTGATCGCAGGCGGTCGGTCGCAACGTGCGCGCGTCCCTCCGTGGAGTCAGTCAGTGTGTACAACTTACTCTTATGTGCAATACTGGCCGCGGTGATGTGGTCGCGCGTTGGTCGCAGACATTCGGTCGCGACGTGTGCGCGCGTCCCATCCGCGGGGGGTGTGAGCACGCCTATCAGTCCGGTCGCAGTTATGATGCAGGCACCTTCGCAGGCTATGCCACTAAAATATGTTATGTATAGAAAATTTTAGAAACTGAAGAAACGAATATAGTAAAGAAATAATATACATAATAAAAAAAATTAAAAGAAAATTAATAATAACTAGCTTCTGCCCGCGGCTTCGCCCGCGTGAATGTCGGAAAGGATAAGAAGTATGTCCTTCCCCAGGATGCCATCTATCTCTTTGGCATCTGCTGGCAGGCAATTTTACGAAATCCGTTCAGTGATTTAGGCGTGAAAATGTAACATACCTAAAGACAGAATATATAATTTTATATAGTACCTATAGCTGTTGCCCGCGACTTCGTCCACGTTTCCGCCGTTTTTCGTAAAAAAAAGTAGCCTATGTCCTTCCTCACGGTTCAGTGGTTTTGATGTAACAGACAGATTAACTTTCGTCTTTTAGTAGGGAAATATAATATGTCAATCTACAATACTGTTGAAAAATATCGCAATACGGAACCGCACAATATTATTGTTGTTATTATTATTGTTAGCTGTGCCCGCGACTCCGTCAGCGTGTAACTCCTTGTGTGTTATTAAGTTAATGTATTGGTAATATTGTTTAGATCACGTTCACATGAGGCTTAAGTACCTATAGAAGGGGTAGCGGGATCGTCCGAAAGGGTTACCGCTGCCCTGGAACATAAAGGGCTAAGGAAGGAACACGGGTGGGTTTTTAGTCAGTAAGAGTCTGACACTCCCTTCCGCTCCACCCAGAGCTGGAGGGGTCATTTGATGATTTCCCATCCAGAAAAAAAAAAAAAATGTACCTATAGAACGAAAATACTTCAGCGCAAAGCTTCCGGGTAAACTATGTTGAAAGTTGACCCGTCCGGCACGTGAACATAAAGATTTCTAGAACTGCTAACCCGGGAAAGAGCGACGTACAATTGACCATGCGAGAAACAACTGACACCGAGATCTACTCCAGCAACACGAAAAGTTTGCCCTTGAGCCTTATTAACTGTCATTGCATAACACACCGATACTGGGAATTGCGTTCTTTTAAATTGGAATGGAAAATTATTTGGTATTATGGGAATTCTGGGAATAAAGACGGTTTCTCCTGCACCGCAACCTGTTAAAATTTGAGCCTCGATTATATTTTGTTGCAACTGGGTTACTTTTAGCCGAGTTTCATTGCAAATTTGTGGTGGTCTTAAATTTCGGAGCAGAATAATCGGAATGCCAATTTTTAAACAAATTTCATGAGAAGGAAGTCCGGGGCATATTTAAAGAATTTAAAAATTCTATCGGGTAATTAGTGGCTTCTTGTTCATCGACCATTCTATTTATTGAACTATAAACTTTGCTTTCCCCCTGTATATTCGACAGTATTTTGTTATTAATCTCAAATGCCTGGTCATTGCGAGGAGTTAAAATGGATCTTTCGCATAGCGAAGAATTGTTCCTATTTAATATATTTGTTACGTCACCGTAAACCGACGATATAAGATGTGGTTGGGATTGCACTATAACATAACTCAGGCGTCAGAATAAGTTTTCCTTGGTGTAGTTGTGAATAGGTACCTACCTTCACCAATCTTTAATAATGTATCAGAAAATTGACGATCATCCGGGTTATCTCCAGTTCTCACTCGCATGTTTATAGTCAAATGCACCGATTGTATATCACGCCACAAATAAGAGCTTTTCAGGCAAGCCCTAACCTCATCAGCTCGGGTTCCCCGTGGTATTACCGGTAAGGTCTGTCGGAAATCACCACAAAATAAAACCGTGATGCCGCCCATTGGTCGATCATTTTGTCTTATATCCCTTAAAGTTCTGTCTACCGCTTCTACTCCTTTTCGATGGGCCATCGTACATTCATCCCATATGATTAAATTACACTCACGTAATACCTTAGCTTTGTCGCTATTTCTTGAAATACTACAGCAGTGCGATTCTGTAAACATCTCACCGTGAAAACCTAGGTGAAGTGAGCGTGGAGTGAGCTGACATTCCAAATAATGCTAGGGATTGACACTACTGACAACTCGCATCAAGCTCACTTCAGTTGAGTTTTCACGGTGAGATTTTTACAGAATCGACCGGCAGGTTGGACTTTCCGTGCGATCTAAATCAATTAGTATTTTAAACATAGTGTGAGCAGTTTTACCTCCTGGTAGCAATGTTGCAGCTATACCTGATGAAGCTACGGCAAGAGCAATTTTACGCTGATTTCGAACATGAGAGGCGCGAGACGCGTCGAGCGTGATTCAGTATTCACGCGCGATGGCTTATTATTAGCGTATTTCATGTATAACTTTGGTGTTTCTATACCGATTTCTATGATTCTTTTTTATGGAATAGTTAATAATGTTAAATTTTTAAATTAAGAATGACTGAGAGTGTTATAAATGTAAGAGTAGACAAATACAAATCAGAAAGCTTCGAACTGCTAAGCTATCGGGAGTTACACGTGTTATTGTGAGTCAACCATAAAAGATAGACATATGCTGTCGTGGGATATTTTTTATATAATTTTAAGGAGAACATTTCCGTCATACATAATTTCTGTGTAGCTTTAACCATTAAGGTTGCACACGCGACGGAAGCGTAAAAAATGGAGTAACTTCTCCCGTTTTCCTAACATTTCCCTTCACTGCTCTGCTCCTATTGATTGTAGCGTGATGAAAAGTATACTATAACCAGCTCAGGAGTATGAAAAATAATTGTACCAAGTTTCATTAAAATCCGTCGAGTAGTTTTTGTTTCTATAACGGTTATACAGACAGACAGACAGACAGACAAAAATTTTACTGATTGCATTTTTGGCATCAGTATCGATCCCTAATCACCCCCTGATAGTTATTTTGGAAATATATTTCATGTACAGAATTGACCTCTCTACAGATTTATTATAAGTATAGATTGTTTTAACTTTTGTTGCTCTTCTTTTTAGGGATCCGTTCCTACAGAGACCGTTATAACTAAGGCTACGCGTTATTCCGATAATGAAAAGATATTTTCAGAGAATATGTGACACTGTGGCCCCTCATCATCATCTGCCTAGACATTTCCTAACTACGTTGGGGTTGGCTTCCAGTCTAACCAGATTCAGCTGAATACTAGTATTTTACATGGCGCGACTATCTATTTGACCTCCGCAACCCAGTTACTGCGTAATACGATACCCCTTGGTAGGACTGGTTGTCAGACTTTCGGGCTTCTGACGACCCGTAACGTAACGAATGTCAAAGATCCACAAATGACAGCCCACTACTATGTAAGTACCCACATAGTTGGAACACTCTATGGTTGTAACTAATTACTGTAAATATCATAGAATTGATGAGATGTAATAATAATAATATCCCTGGACATTTCACACAGCACCATTTGTCCCAAGCTAAGCAACCTAATGCTTGTGTTATGGTAACAAGATGGCTGATAAACTACTTATATACATTTTTTTTTTATATGCTATTGCAGATATGCTGTTGACGTAGGGTCATTTTTTTTCACTTCATCATTTATTTGGATACATATAGACGTATAGATTATTTATTTGTAAAGATGTTACTATACTCACCCGAATCCTTTGAGCGTAGGCGTGGGTCTCAGCATTTGTATTCTATCAGTGATGGGAGCGTCGGGCTTCTTGTCCACCATCACTAGCCGGCGTCCGTTGTGGAAGAACGACGCGCGGATTATGTGTTCTCCTGAAAAATAAAACATTTTTACCAAAAATAAAAAAAAAGGTTTATCATTGGATTGGGGGCCCTGGTAAAGTCTACGCACCTGGAAAGTTAGCAGTATAGATGCAGGTCCAGTCGTTGAGCAGGTAATCCTTCTGGGTGTACACAGAAACTTCTCCTACAGTCGTCGCGACCAGTAACTGTTTCCCTTCAGTGTCCCATTCTAGTACTGACACCTGAAATTATATGGTTGAAAGCAATAAATATATGTCGGAAATACGTCAGTCAATCGTTTGATTATTCGGGACGCCAGCGCCACCAAGCGGCGCTCGACAGAGTCTCTACAACATAGCGCTCGACGAGAGTGAGGGCACTTTTGTCGGTATTTTTTGTTAGCATATACACTCGAGAGCAATGAATCCGGGTCACTTAAAGAATGTTAAAAATCTCGGAAACTAAAAATGATAGGTTAATGCAATAAATTGTATTTAATAGACAATGTAATACTCCTTAAATGAAAGTAAAAAAAATATGAGTCACCATACATTTTATTAACACAAAATTACATAAAGAAAAAAACTGCTGATCTCTCCTTAAAACAAAAATAGGAAACATGAAATTTTTTAACTTTATTACGATTTTCTTGAATTTTAATACTTCGTATTGCCTCCTCGTGCTTCCATTACTGCGTTTACGCGGTTTGGCATGCTGTACACCAAGTTCCTTATACGATTTTGGGGAATATTCTCCCATTCCTCTGTGAGAGCAATTTTGAGCTCACGAAGCGTGATTGGGGGAGGGTTTCGTTGTTTTACGCATCTGCCTAGCTCGTCCCAAGCATGCTCGATCGGGTTGATATCCGGGCTGCGCGCTGGCCACTCCATACGAGTAATGTTCATCTCTTGAAGGTAGTCATTCACAATCCTGCCTGTATGAGGTCGGGCATTGTCATGCATAAATATAGCATCCTCACCTAAATTGACCATAAATGGACCAACGTGATCATTGAGGATTTCTTCCACATATCTTACGCTAGTTAAAGAGCCGTTTTCTATGATCACCAGCTCTGTGCGACTTTCAGAAGAAATTCCGGCCCACACAAGTACAGACCCACCACCGTAGGCTACTTTTTCTTCGATGCATGCTTGCTTGAATCTTTCCCCTGGTCTTCGATACACTCTGTGTCTTCCATCGTGCTTGTAGAGCATAAATTTTGATTCGTCGGAGAACATAACTTTTGACCAATCTTCAATACTCCAATTTACGTGGCTCTGGGCATATCTTAGTCTTGAAATACGATGCCCACGCTCCAGTTTAGGGCCGTTTGCAGGTCTAAGGGGTTTTAAGTTAGATTCAGCAAGCCGACGTCTTACTGTCCATGCACTTGGGTTACTTCCTCCGAGGCGTCGAAACTGATTTGTGAGTTCAGTTCCTGTGAGAAAGCGATTTCGAAGCATGGTGTTCACCAAGTATCGGTCTTCTCGTGCTGTGGTACACCTGGTTCTGCCCGTTCCTGGTCTGCGTAGGTTAGAACCAGTTTCTTCGTAACGTCGGAGAACTCTTTGTACTGTTGACAGCGACACACCGACAGTCCTGGCTGTATCGCGCTGACTCCGGCCGGTTTCCAGCATTGTACGTATTCTGGTGCATTCTTCAGGCGTAAGCGACATAATTTCAGCTTGAATAATGAATATAGAGCACTATCAACATGGTTTATGTACCCACATAAATGACAGATTACAAACAAAAGCAAAACCAAATGCTGTAATTTCGTAGTTCCATCTTCGAAAGTGGCCCTTTTTCAAATTTGATTTTTTTATGATATAACTTTACAATAACTAAGAAGTTTTAATAACTTCATTTAAGGAGTATTACATTGTCTATTAAATACAATTTATTGCATTAACCTAGCATTTTTAGTTTCCGAGATTTTTAGGATTCTTCAAGTGACCCGGATTCATTGCTCTCGAGTGTATATTGTAGCGTAGTGTAGTTTCCCACTGCTAAGCAAAGGCCTCCCCTTTTTCCTTCCACACATCCCTGTCTTGTCCGATCCCTGGCCATGTTGGCCCTGCAAACGTTGTCAGACCGTCAATCCACCTTCGCCGTGGTCTACCTCGACGGCGATGTCCTCCGTCAGGTGTGACGATCTTTGCACATCGCTCCGGGTGCATTCATGAAACGTGTCCGTTCTACTTCCACTTCAGCCTGGCTGTTTTTCTCCAACATTCGCTACTTGAGTTATGGAGTGCAGGGTGATGTTTCTAACTCAATCTGTACACCTAACACTTATTATGCTGCACTCCATTGCCCATTGGCAAATCTTGAGTTTGAACTTCTGTCGTTCAGTAAGTGACCAAATTTGTGCACTGTAGGTTAGGACGGGCAGGATGCACATATCGATGAGTTTTCTTTTGAGTGGTATAGGTAGTCTGTTAAATAAAGTTATACTTACAGGATACGCAGTGCTGGTAACTTTGTGACTGTCCCAGGGTGTGTCGAGGTCGCACACAAACACATGCCCACCCCACGTGTCTCCCTCCGTGTCATCCAGCTCGGTGGGTGATGAGAACGCTATGATGTTGCAGGTTGATATTGTGCAGATTGGACGGACTACTTCATGGTCCGATACGCTGTGAATTATATCAATAGCATGTATAATCTTCAGATTCGCATAATTCATAATCAGCCTATAATGTTCCTTCTGCTAGGACACAGGCCTCTTCTCGGTGAGAGGGAGTGGGCCATAATCCACCACATGGGCCCAGTGCGGGTAGAACATGCCAGTTTCCTCACAATGTTTCCTTCACCATTTTGAGAGATGAATTTATTAACACAAAGTAAAGCGCCAAGCAAACAAGCTACAGAGACAGACAACCTACAGAAGGCGGCTGGGACAGACTGGATGCGGAAGGCGGAGGACAGGGTGTTGTGGTGCAGCCTGGGAGAGGCCTATATCCAGCAGTGGACTGCAATAGGCTGAGTTGATTGAAGCATGTGCCTGGGCTCGTACCCGTGACTTATAACTCTTAAGTCGCGGCCGTTATCACTAGGTCTTTACTACTAAGATTGGATGCCATGGCCGAAATTCGCTCTGGAGGACTACTAGCAAGGTTCTTTGGCGTGTTAAAAGTCGAGGCCGTTACCATTGGGCCACCGCAGCTCCCTATGTTGTTAGTGGAACTGATAATGAGAATATCACTGCTATGATAGCCCGGCTAGCACTCTGCAAGCATTATTATAATTCAAAACATGAACTGAAAGCGAATTTCTGGAGGCAGTTGTTGCATATATAAAACTTGTCTCTACTATTTATGTAGGTACAATTCTAAAAAACTATTGGGATTAATATCTATTAGATACTAATCCCAATAGTTTCTTTTCATTTCACAATAGATAGGTAGCTCAAATCAAACACAATTGTCTGTCTCAAACCTAAACAAATTGAATGTGTTGTTGTTACCTTTCAAAGTGAGGTGGCTCGCATTTCAAAGGCTTTCGCCTCATTGAGTATATTAATTCCATTATGGTTTCCTTTTGTTGTTTCACGGATTCCAATTAATATCCCATTTATACGAGTTTTTTTAGAAATAACAAACGTTCTAATGCAATAGTGCAACCAACCAAGCAAGCAATTCTGTCACTACTGTCAGTGTCATTCATCCAATAGTGTCAATGCCATTGTTTTTCTTTTTTTTTTTATTCTAGAATAGCGAGGACATGACATGATTTTGACAGTGACAATCTGTAGAACTCTTTAGCATGAATGCTTAAATAAAAAGAGAAGCTAATCGTGAAAATAATGTAAAAGAAAGAAGCAGTGCACAAGATTTTTAAAAACTGTCGTGTCTAAGTCATGAAGTATGGCGTTTAGTTTATGCAACAATTTCATTGCCGACTTCAATTACTTTTTTTTCTTTTACTTGATATTTCTATGTCCATTTGAATTTCAGAATGATACATCTCAGAAAAGAACGGTCAGCGGGGTGTATTAGGTGGAACCCCTAATTCAAAATTCATTAACTAATGAATACTGTCTGATAGTTATTATATTCTATACTTTACCATATTGTCATCAATAGCACATTAAATTGTTCTGAATCTCTATTCAGAATTTTTAAACTATTGTTTGTTAATAAATTAAAAAAAAACTTTTTACGATGTATTTAGTGCCTTTTTAAAAATAACATCGATAAAAAACAAAACGTAATTATTTTTATCGACTCATCGCGTTCCGAGTTCCCAACACACGCAGCACTAGTACTGCGCCTATCTTCAATACAAGTAACCCTTCAAACGCTGCAGCATTCACGTCACATAAACTCGGGCATTGCCCTTTCATTATTGAGTTGTGTTTCCGAACGCAGCGGTGCCCGCTCGAAAATGGCGGATCGCCCGAAGTAACATCGACATAGCTGTGTGAAATATAACACAAAATATTCGTGAATTTTATGTGAAAATGTGAATCGTTTGAATTAAAACATATTGTGTAGTGTTGTTAAAGTGCTTTTCAACATGTGGCGGACAGGGATGTATCGTTTCGGTGTCGGGAACTGGATATTCTTGTTGGCCTGTCTCCATTTGTTTACATACGCTCAAGGTAAGCTCCATAAAAATATTACCATTTATTATCGATAGTTGGTCTTGAAACTGTCGCTAATAACAGGATCTATGTAATTATGCAGAAAATTGCATCTAGATGTAATTTAAATACTTGAATGATTTCGAGTTAAAACTAAAACGCTATAAGTATAACTTTGAGTCGATTTCTCTCGAAGCTTTAAGTAATTATACGTACATTGTTCCATACTTGAATACTGACATCGAGCAGTGGAGGGTTTATTTACTTCTTTTTTTTTTCTTTTTTTACGTGTGTGTGAGTTGTGACCAAATGCTTAGTGCATTCGGTTTTATTGCGTGCCGTTTGATAATGTACGCATAAAGTTCGTATTTAATAAATTTAGGGCTTCGCCGACAGCGCTACGCCCTCGAGTGCTAACGACATACATAAATACCGCATTATTGACTGCTTCGTGTTAATTAGTAGGTTTAATACGTTTTGTAAACAGACAATAAAATTTAACTGTTCCTATTGGAATGGCTCTGGAAAGCTTCCAAAGATACTCATTATGGTTCCAAGTTGTTTACATAGGAGTGATTAATTTATAGGCTTAGTATTGTGTGTGCTGTGGCCACTGAAATAGTTCGTTTCCGGGTACGAACTGAATCAGATGGTTTATTCGTTAATGAAGACTTTCTACACGAAATAATTTGTATCTAAAGACTTGGAAACTTGTTTTTCTACTTCCCCTATTATTTTAAGACTAATTTCTGCCCGTGACTTCGTTCGCGTAAAATTTCTTCTTCCCCTAACCCACCCCGTCGTATCACTTCTTTTTTGTTTAGCGTACTTTCTGCCTTCTTTTCGTTTTGCTCGGCTCCTATGAGTGCTAGCGTGATGTTAAATAGCCTATAGTCTTCCTCAAGAATTGGGCTATTAAATGCAAAAAGAATTTATCAAATCCGACTGTTAGTTTCAGAGATTACCGCGTTCAAGCAAACAAACTCTTAAGCTTTATTATAAGTGTAGGCGAAGACTTTCTACACTAAATAATTTGTTTCTAAACACTTGCTAACTTGTTTTCTACTTCCATTATTATATTAATTTAAGATGAATTAAATGTTGAACTAATATCTACCTAACTAATGTCTACCGAGATGACGACTATTAGAGAAGTATGAAAGAAAAAGACATTTTGCGCTGATCACAAATAAATTGGGATACTTAAGGGCAGGAGAATGGTGATGACGATGATGGACTGTCTCTTGTCCTAAGTTTTCTGGGACTCCTGATCTACGAGCCTGTTATTTCGAGCCCGAAAAAAAAACCCCTCTATGACATAAACTTTGCCTCTTTTTAAAACTGTACCTAACGGGACCCTAGCAAAAAAAAAAACTGGAATGATTTTTTGCCGAAAATAACGTAAGAAAAATGTGTATGGCCAGTATGCAAATGTTACAAAACGAACTCTCGCCATTATCTACCTACCTATCAAAACGCAGATAGTATTCTATGCATTCGCAAGATAGTGTATCATGAAAATTCTGTCGTTTTTCATGATAGTGTATGATGAAAAACGACAGAATTAATTATTTCAGCCACTTAAAATCCATATCGTGTACGTATCGCCCGAAAGAACAGTAGAAAAGCACAAACGCTAACAAAATGTATATACGACCACACAATCAACCATAATGTTCCCATGTTGCTGGGATACAGGCATCTTCCCAGTGAGAGGGAGTGGGCCGTAATCCGCCACGCGGGCCTAGTGCGGGTTAGCATAATCAGCCTATAATGTTCCCAGTACTGGGTCACAGGCCTCCTCTCTTCGAGAGGGAGTGGGCTGTAATCTACCACGCGGGCCCAGTGCGGGTTGGTAGATGTCTAATACATTATTTCTGAAGTTGTCGACTCGCCCAAAAATAAATTACCTTCGTGCGAGTCGCCTATAGAAAAAGGTTTAGGACGAGCAAATTCGTGCGAATCGACTTATAAGGCTAAAGATGACAACATGCAAATAAGCATTTATGAGGTACACCCTGCTCCTCAGCCAATAATCTCTCGACCGCTCATACAATCGCGTTGACAATAGCCAACAAGCCAACTGCCGAGTATTTAGAAAGTTGGTAGGTACAAGGAATTCTGATAATATCCAACCTAGGTGCTGTATCTATAGTCGAATCTAGCAAATTCTTGTGCCTAACTATGCATATCTGAAGCTTAGGCGCAAAGGTATTTAGGCACGAATGACTTGTGTTGATCGACAATGCGATTAGCCGTGCTTAAAGCCTATTATTCAAAGGCGACGAGAGCTACGAAGAAATTAAGCATTTTTAACACACTTTTATTAGCTTCACTTGTCACTAACTAACAAACAATTCAAGAAAATCTTAGAAATCAATTTTAACCCTACGTCGAATTGTCGTATCGAAATGAAACTTGGTATGTATACGAGTATGTAGTTTGGATGAAAAACTATGTATAATTTGCTATCTTGGAGCTGAACCGATGATGGAGCCAGGAGGTGGATAGTGGAACTCTGTAGGTGGATAGTGGCTACTAGTAAATCCCTTGAGTTTGGGATCATGTGTTTTTTTTTCTGACGAGTCCAATAGATTCGATAAGTGTGTTTTTTCGTTTTTTTTTTTTAATATTTTCTTACACACTACACTCATTCTTAAAAGTTGTAAGGTAGAGTAGAGTAAAAATCTTTAATTTTCAAATAAATTTTAATAAAATAACATCAGTTTA
Organism: Apamea crenata; assembly: GCA_949629185.1. Taxonomy (NCBI): domain Eukaryota; kingdom Metazoa; phylum Arthropoda; class Insecta; order Lepidoptera; family Noctuidae; genus Apamea; species Apamea crenata. The sequence continues at coordinate 10,025,762 of OX451379.1, read as the reverse complement.
CATATCGATACTCATCATGTCTGCAGAGTTTCGCTAGCTAATTTAATTTGACCCAGTAAATGTGGGTTCTTCTACACAATAATTGCTCTTACTTGGACTCAGGAAAAACTCGTATTGTTTTACCTGTACTTAATTCTAAAGCATTACTCAGATGCTATTCAATCAAAGGGAAATGTCGGCAATATGTCGTCCATCCATCAAAGCTTCAACCGGCTTATCAATCAAATTAGTCATATTATCGCAGTCCACGGCATTATACTAGTGATGGGCCAAATACGGGTTTACCGAATAAGAATATTCGGCAGAATGTTTAGTTTAAAGTTTACCAAACCGAATATTCGGCAGGATTTGGCGCGCTTTGTCGTGCATCTCAAAAATGTAAGTCTGTGCTTGTCGAGTGCGTTGGAGTGCACGTTCTTCCGCCCACTGATGATGCTACCCTCACACGGCCCGGACTGTAAGAGCGGTTTCGCACTACATCCAATACGAATTCAAGATCCGAGTTCAATTCGAATTGGGAATGTTCTAAATTCGGACGAACTGAGTTCGGATGGTGTGCGCAAACTCTCATACAAATAGTAGATATGGCTACTTCGGACCGTCACTTCTCGAATTCGGATTGGATGCAGTGCAGAACCGCTCTTATTGCATTATCTAGTTAGCAGCGAACCATAGACACGTACGTTTGTTTTTGTGTGCATAATCGTACAAAAAAAATGCCAAATAACAACGAGTGGAAAAGGTATGTAACATTTCTTTTCCTTAATACAAACATACAAGTTTTATTTCTTTTATACGACCATAACTGCTTCTAATCGAAACAATGTAAGATTATAATTATGTATCTCTTTACATAGACAGAATAAATGATAAGACACGCTTGATAATTATGTACAAAATACAATTTGGTATTTGTGCTACTTGATATTTATGCATATGGACTTATACCCCCTTATTCATAAACGTTGCTTAAAGTTAAGCAGTGATTAGCGACTGTTTAACCATACATTTTTGACATTTAAACGTTACTTAACTTTAGTCATCGTTTATGAATAAACCCCTTAAAGGCTACTCTTTAATACAAAATGATTCGGTAGAATGTTCTGTATTTTTCTCGAATAATCTGCCGATTACAAATGTTCGGTAAACTTGCCGAATATGCCGAATACCGAACATAAAACTGATATTCGGCCCATCCCCACATAATACCAACATTCATATTCGTTGAATACCAAGCAAGTACTTACGTAATGAGTACATTGAGTTCACGGACGAGTCAAGTTCTTGAACCCTATCGGAGTCTATACTTACAAAATATAAAAGTCTTGATAACATGGCAGATAGCCAAACATAAAGATATAATGTATGAGATTTATAATATTAGTAGCTTCTATAATCATTATCTGCCTAGCCTTTTCCCAACTATGTTGGAGTCGGCTTCCAGTCTAACCGGATGCAGCTGAGTACCAGTATTTTACATGGAGCGACTGCCTATCTGACCTCCACAACCCAGTTACTGGGTAATGCGATACCCCTTGGTAAGACTGGATGTCAGACTTTCGCGCTACTGACGGCCCGTAACGACTGTCAAAGATCCACGAATTACAGCCGGGACCAACCGCTTATCGGGCTTTCCGAGTCACGGAGGGGTCTTGGTATGTAAAGATGGTCACCCATTCACGGACCAACCGTGGCAAGCGTAGCTTAACCTAAAGAAAGAAAGAAAGAGAAAGAAAAACGTTTATTTGGACACAGTGTTCGTGAAACACAAAATAAAAAATTTATAAAATAACAAATAATGTTAAATTAATAAAATAACAAATTAAGATACTCCATATTAAGACGTGATTAAAAACATGGCTACTAAAAGTACGTCAATTTACGTCAGGCGCTGACTAATTTGACAGGACTAAACTAATATTTATCTTCTGTCCTTTTCTTAATGAAATGGAAAGAAAAAGATGCACTGAACTTAAATTTAGTTTAGTTTGTGAACAAGAGAATCGGCGCCATTATCTTATAATAGGTTACATAGATAGTAGAAGTTGTAGAAGACTAGGTCGCGGGTAAGGACACACTGTCTTTCTGAGCACTAGCACTTGGTAGATGGGAAACGTACCGTCCTTGGTTCTCCGGGATGAAGGAACTCATGCCCGGTAACAGGCATACCAGTACGACTTCAGGAAGCCGGTCAGGCCTCAGTAGGCCGCAGACCGTGGCGCGTCAGCAGGCCGCCGGTAGCGCGCAGATAGGTGTGCGTACAGCGCACAGTAGGTGAGCGCACAGTATAGCTACGCATGCAGTGCGCAGTTCAGCTACGCGTGCAGCGCGCAGTAGGTGAGCTGCGTCCTCAGCCTGGACGTAGAATCCGGTACGTAGAACCGGTAGGTAGAACTGGTACGTAGAACCCCTAGATTTGGGGTACCAGTATCTTGAGGATCAGGGAATCACTCCTGCTAGCTAAGCAAGCGGATGTTAAAAATCAGTGTTCTTAAGAAATTAGTGTTGTGCCATGATTATAGTGATGTGACTTGCAGCTTACTAATAAAGAAAAATTTAGCATCAGTCGACTATTTCCCGTTGAGACCCTCACAACGCTACAACGTGACATCCGTATTTTGAACTTGCTTACATCTTGACATGGATGTTAGAAATAATGACTCTGAGAGTTTAAATATTATTTTTAAATTATGACGGTATAAATAATTGTTGGTTGGCCATTAAAGAAAAATAAATAAACTATAGTGTTTAGGTGACGACGTCTTTGATTTAAACCGTTGTTAGGTAGAAATCTAGCGGTGTTGCCATGGTTACCGGTTGAACGTTGTTTTAACGAGTAGGCGAGGAGTTTCTAATATCATGTTGTTTTGTCGTGTACATAATAGTATGCTTTGTTAAACAAGAAAGTTCTCGGATAGCTTAGGATTCGTTGAAAATCTTTGATTACAATGACTAGCTGTCGGCCGCGACTTCGTCTGCGTGTATTTTGTATTTCATCTTTTTTTTTTACCCGATTACGGCAAAGCAAATAAGAGGGTTATGATTATGACCGGTAGGTATGTATGTTCATCTATTCCCTCATAATATATCTTCTAAACAACTTATGATATTTTTTGTCTGTCCGTTTGTTCCGGCTAATCTCCGAAACGGCTGGGATGATTTTGACGAAACTTTCACTGGCAGATAGCTGATGTAATAAATTCAGGCTACTTTAATTTTAGAAAAAAAAATTGGGTACCGCGCAAAAAAAAAAAAACCCATGCGGACCTCCACGCTGGCAAGTAATCAATAATTAAGGTCAAAATAGTATGGCGTTAGAACATACATATTTTATAATCACAGGCTACGCAAGTCACACGTTTACTTAGGGAAAGTCTCCTGGGTCACCGGTGGACAAAGGCCACGAAGGTCACAGCCTAATACCCTCTCCCATTGTTGTTCTGGAACAGCACCCTAATTGCGGAACACACTACCAATCACGATCTGACTCTTTTGAAGGATATTGCTAATACATTGCTTTATATGTTCAAATCAAAATCAAAATTCATTTATTCAAATTAGGCTGACAATCAGCACTTTTCGAACGTCAAAATTACAAAAGACAGTCCCCCAAAACGCCCGCCCTTCACTCTCTCTTCAATTCTTCTTTTCGTTCGAAAACTTTGTCTGCTCAACATCTTAAATGACATTCAGTTTGTTGTTCCATAACTTGAAAATTATCTAAAACTCCTGGCTCTTATATCCTCCAGACCGAATTTCGTTCGGCCATGACAGCGAACCTCAGTGCTCTACAGTGGAGGGCCAGTGGTAACGACCGTAGAATTGAAGAATTGCGAGTTGTAGGTCGTAGTTTCGAACCCAGACAGAGCTTTACTTTGTGTAAATTATTTCATCACCACAGCTCTCAAAACGGTGAAGGAAAACATCGTGAGGAAACCGTCATGTCCTAGAACCAATAATTCGAGGACGTGACATCTACCAACCCGCACTGGGTTTTAGCAGATTACTTCTCACTCCCTCTCTTCACTTCACAGAGAGAGGAGAGAAGGTCCAAGTGAAGACTTCACAAAAAAGTGTTCCTTAAATAGGTTGGAAATCTCCTCAGGTTCACTTACGCCGCCGAAGCTCACAGGGAGACTCGGCTTGCTGTGCAACTTATTCGTGCTTTTCCAAAAACGTGTTTTGAATGGTGTGAGGCTAGAATGTAAAAAAAATAATAAAAAATATTTATTTCACTAAAACATAGCACTTTGCACTCTATGCATTGTTTGTAAATAATATTTACATTAATATGCAATAGTAGACATAATCTTTTAAACTAGGACTAGCTTGTATCTTAAAAGACAGGGCTCAGCCAAAATGGAATTCTGTTAATTTTCTCAACCAAAAACAGGTGAAAAACAGTGTCAATGATTTGCACATACTAACAGCTGTTAGAAAAAAAGTGAAAATAAAATAATAACAAAAACTAGTCTTATGTCACACAAGGAGTGTGATGAACAGCAGACATGCATGTGTGTGTATGTGTTAGGGTGTGTGTGTGGGGGGGTGTGAGTGAGTGTGTGTGTTCAAAGTGATTCCGTGAAGGTAATGAATATGTCCATCTTAATTTGGTCTTGCCTAGCCTGACACCATAACAAACGTGATTTAAAAACTTTACTAGCCTCACACTATAAGTTTATTATGTATATAGATAACCAAGCTACCAACTAACGTAATCAAAGCCCATTCGATTACCTCACTCCACATCAAACTAATCACTCACATACCTACTTAGCGCTATAATTACCGCCGAACCAGTCGCCCGCTCCTAATAGATACCATCTTGTAGATTGTCATTAGAACATCAGACTCCACCGTCTGCACCGCTATGTGGGTTCTGAGACTGGTTTCAAGTTATTTTGTATTAATAATATCAGCCTGTTACAGTCCCACTGCAGGCCAGAGGCCTCTTCTCATACAGACAAGCCACGCATTGATCACCACGATTGCTCAAGACATATTTTTATAGTATACTAGCTTCTGCCCGCGGCTTCGCCCGCGTGGATGTCGGAAGTTATCCCACGGGAACGTGCTACCAGGATAAAAAGTATGTGCTTCCCCAGGATGCCATCTATCTCTTTGCCAAATCAGAAGTTCAGTGGTTTAGGCGTGAAAATGTAACATACAGTTTCAAGTTCAAATCCTCCCCTACAAACCGAATTACCCCTTTTTGCCCCGTCAGGGGTCAATTTTCGACAACTTTACATACTTATTATTAATTATTTTATATCAAAAGTATCAATACTGAGTTTCGAGTTAATCGGACCGCGCATTCAATTTCTTCCACACAAACTTCAACACCCCTATATCCCCCTTTGAGGGGTAGTTTGAAAAACTTATAATGATAAACTTTATTACTTACTTAGGCAAGTATTGTTGCCAAGTTTCAAGTTTATTAACCTAACGAATAAGATTTTTCATATAAACTGTATCCCCGCTTTTCACCCCCACAGGGGTGTATTTTTGCCGGACGGCGCGTTGTGTTCCACGCGCGCCTCAAAGAGATGTCAGCAGAGGACGGGGCCCGATAGGGCCGAAGCCTGCCAGGGCGGCGGGATCATCCGAAAGGTTTACCGCTGCCCTGGAACAGAAAGGGCTAAGGAAGGAACACGGGTGGGTTTTAGTCAGTAAGAGTCTGACACTCCCTTCCGCTCCACCGAGAGCGGGAGGGGTCATTTGATGATTTCCCATACTCAAAAAAAAAAAAAAGGGTTGTATTTTGAAAAATTATTTGGGATGTGTTCATAACTTGACTCAAAGATTATTTATACCAATTTTCGAGTTAATCAAGCTACGCTGTAAAATCCTCCCCTGTAAAATTGACTACCCCTTTTCAGGCCGTGAGGGGTAGATTTTCGAAAAACCCTGATACACATTATTCTTTCCTTTCAATTTAGGTTTAAAACATACAAACATGAATTAAATTGAGAATTTATCTCTCTCGGACATTTCTAAAGACTTTAGACCGATAAAACTAGAAGTATATTACACATATTAATAGAAATATTTTTTTCTTGGTATTTTTCGTGAACTCTTCGACCTAGCTCTTGGACTATACCTTAGATACTAATTGAACTCATTATATCTCCTAAACTAAGATCCGATTAAATCTGTAACTTTGCGACAAATTGCGACTAATTGGCGACAAAATATGGGAGAAAACACATCTTCGCTAGGTGTCCTAGTTTTTGAGATATAAATGTGGCCCTGCTGGGGAGACTCTCTCCAGATCGGCCACCTATAAACTCTTGTATCTTTTGAACCAGTGACCGACAAACTCTGATATTTGGCGACTGATTCCGACTAATTGGCGACAAATTATGGGAGAAAAGAGATATTTGCTAGGTGCCCTAGTTTTTGAGATATAAATGTGGCCCTGCTGGGGAGACTCTCTCCAGATCGGCCACCTATAAACCCTTATATCTTTTGAACCAGTGACCGACAAATTCTGATATTTGGCGACAAATTTCGACTAATTAGCGACAATTTTTTTGTGTTTTCAAAATGAAAATCCCTGATGGTGGCTCTGCCAGAGTCAGTGACACCCAAGAATGTGGACCGCGGTAATTACAGCCCAGCTGTATATATGATTAGCTAATGTGGAGCGGCCGAGTGCGGGAAGGTCGGTGCGGTTGACTGTGGTTGAATGAACCATTTGTGTCGTACGAACCAGTTGCAAGAAAAGGGTTATGCTTATGAGAACGCCTGAGTTAATTTGTGGCAAAGGATATTTTTAGGTTTTTAATCTAAGTTGGCTTTTATTTTGTTATCTGCGGAGGAATTGCGTACTATACTATCAGTAGCAATGGGTTTCATTTTGACAGTTCAACCACATTCATTGCGTTATTTACGTTGTTGAGCAGATCATACATTTTTCAAACATATGAAGCAATTGATTGGCAATATCCTTCAAAATGATTCAGATTGAGTCATTCAGATTGAAAGTGTGTTAGTTAGTAGGTGCAGATTTGAAACACCGACCTTATTAGGTTTTTTTTTTTTATAATATGACCGATATGACGTGTTAAATTGATTCCGATATCCTATTTACAGAATAAACAATATAATTTAATTTCAATGAAAGTGAATACATGGATAGACGCCGGTACCAGGGTAACAGAACTACAGAAGCATACAGCACGTTTCCCTTCGCTCACTGCCGTGGTGGCGTGTAAGCCCGCTAATTGCCGACGCTGTCCACTTTACTACCGAACAGTTTACAGCGAGACTTTCCCGACAAACCACGGCTTATTTGTCCAAGTTTCTAAACTAAGATGTCTGAGACAAGTGATAACAGCTCCAGGAACTAACTGTTTCAAATAATGTGTTTTAAACACAAAGACACAAAAATTACAATTTACAAGCTAACACTAATATACACTCGAGAGCAATGAATCCGGGTCACTTAAAGAATGTTAAAAATCTCGGAAACTAAAAATGATAGGTTAATGCAATAAATTGTATTTAATAGACAATGTAATACTCCTTAAATGAAAGTAAAAAAAATATGAGTCACCATACATTTTATTAACACAAAATTACATAAAGAAAAAAACTGCTGATCTCTCCTTAAAACAAAAATAGGAAACATGAAATTTTTGAACTTTATTACGATTTTCTTGAATTTTAATACTTCGTATTGCCTCCTCGTGCTTCCATTACTGCGTTTACGCGGTTTGGCATGCTGTACACCAAGTTCCTTATACGATTTTGGGGAATATTCTCCCATTCCTCTGTGAGAGCAATTTTGAGCTCACGAAGCGTGATTGGGGGAGGGTTTCGTTGTTTTACGCATCTGCCTAGCTCGTCCCAAGCATGCTCGATCGGGTTGATATCCGGGCTGCGCGCTGGCCACTCCATACGAGTAATGTTCATCTCTTGAAGGTAGTCATTCACAATCCTGCCTGTATGAGGTCGGGCATTGTCATGCATAAATATAGCATCCTCACCTAAATTGACCATAAATGGACCAACGTGATCATTGAGGATTTCTTCCACATATCTTACGCTAGTTAAAGAGCCGTTTTCTATGATCACCAGCTCTGTGCGACTTTCAGAAGAAATTCCGGCCCACACAAGTACAGACCCACCACCGTAGGCTACTTTTTCTTCGATGCATGCTTGCTTGAATCTTTCCCCTGGTCTTCGATACACTCTGTGTCTTCCATCGTGCTTGTAGAGCATAAATTTTGATTCGTCGGAGAACATAACTTTTGACCAATCTTCAATACTCCAATTTACGTGGCTCTGGGCATATCTTAGTCTTGAAATACGATGCCCACGCTCCAGTTTAGGGCCGTTTGCAGGTCTAAGGGGTTTTAAGTTAGATTCAGCAAGCCGACGTCTTACTGTCCATGCACTTGGGTTAGTTCCTCCGAGGCATCGAAACTGATTTGTGAGTTCAGTTCCTGTGAGAAAGCGATTTCGAAGCATGGTGTTCACCAAGTATCGGTCTTCTCGTGCTGTGGTACACCTGGTTCTGCCCGTTCCTGGTCTGCGTAGGTTAGAACCAGTTTCTTCGTAACGTCGGAGAACTCTTTGTACTGTTGACAACGACACACCGACAGTCCTGGCTGTATCGCGCTGACTCCGGCCAGTTTCCAGCATTGTAAGTATTCTGGTGCATTCTTCAGGCGTAAGCGACATAATTTCAGCTTGAATAATGAATATAGAGCACTATCAACATGGTTTATGTACCCACATACTGTCACGCAGTTTGGCAGGTTTATGTAATGTGTATACGTATTTGGTTCAAAATAAATTATTTATTATTATTATTATTATTATTATTATTATTTACATAAATGACAGATTACAAACAAAAGCAAAACCAAATGCTGTAATTTCGTAGTTCCATCTTCGAAAGTGGCCCTTTTTCAAATTTGATTTTTTTATGATATAACTTTACAATAACTAAGAAGTTTTAATAACTTCATTTAAGGAGTATTACATTGTCTATTAAATACAATTTATTGCATTAACCTAGCATTTTTAGTTTCCGAGATTTTTAGGATTCTTCAAGTGACCCGGATTCATTGCTCTCGAGTGTATATACAAATATACAATAAAAAATTAACGAAAAAGGCAGGAGCTCATTGGGCATCAAAAAATTCGTCCGCATCGCTGTCAATGGGACAAGTGCCCAAATGGTGGGGGGTAAAGATTGTGGGGGTTGAACATGGACTAATCCCCCAAAAGGCTGGTAGCATTACCACAAAAAGAAAAATGTTTTGGTAACATGGACTAAAGAATTTACTTAATTTCTGTTTTTTTTACGGACGCTTTTAACGTGTACGTCTTTCTACATCGTTCTCACATGTATAGTTACAACATGAATGATTTAACCAATGTTTTGGAACAATTTTATGATTTAAAAGTGTCCGTGGAGTTCATGCATTCTCCTCCATAAGTACCTACCTACTACGCTTTGGAATGGGCAACTCGTTCATCATCATTTCATTCATCTTTCTGACTGACCGACCCCTTGACCATTCAAAAGTGCCTGTAATTGGTTAATTTGTAATTCAAAACGCTTTCCCCCTTATTACAAAACCAGGTTTTTTCTTTAGATCAGGTTTAAACCATTGTCCCAGTTATTGAATTTTATGAACCCAACTGTTATAGAAATGCATTTCATACAAAAATGACAGCTTAGTGCGGTGCTAAGTTGTCATTTTAGTATTAACAACTTTGCCTAAATTGAAATAAAGTTCGAAATACAAGTACTGGCTCAATAGTTTAGGCTAGAGCTAAAGTTAGATTTCGTTTTGTAATAAGACGGTTTGAGTTGAGTTTTACTTACGAAAATCTCTCTGAACCTAGCAAAGAGTTCTCATAACAACGATTCCCTTTCAACTTTCCGTAGAAAGTACCTTTTTAACCTCGAAACATAAAAGCTAATCGTAGTAACAATAAAAATAAATACAATACAAACACAAATGCATTGTATCGTTGATTTACCGCGCGGACGTGTGCGCGCGAATACGACGCGCGGCGCATCAACCGCTATAAGGGTTGCCAACTTTTTTTTTATATCAAATATAGTATATTTGGAAGTCTGTAAAAAAGTCCATATTGGGTTCATCTCGCCATTTCGTAAGTACATACCTATTAGAATGAAAATATAGTACCTACTTTCGCCTAATATATTTTTTTAGAAATATAGTTTTGGGGCCTCTAATATTATAGACTACTATATTATAATAATCTGAGTTCGCGAATTAGTTACCAAAAATGTAAACACATATGAGTTTATGGAAAAATAAGTTTAATTCCTACACAAGAAAGTTCAGTTTACGCTACAACTTCCAAAAAATTATAACTTTTTCAATAGTGCTAAAATCAACTTAACTATAATTCAAATAAAGTTGATATTTGTTTAACTTGCAATAACATCAACTGGACACATAAATATGAATAGACCTTAGTAGCGTTGGGAACCCTAGCCGCCATTACTGTGAATTTACGCGGGAACCAGTGAAGTATTTATTCGACGCCATGATTCTTGAATTTGTTTATTGTTAACGAATGGACACGCTGACTGCGCAAACTGTGTGTTGATCGATATTATTAAATTAAGACAGCTTTTTTATCGACTTGCTTCTGCCCGCGACTTCGTTCGCGTGAAATTGCTTATTCCCCCAACTCAACCCGTTCGTCCGTATCGCGTAACCTGCCCGCGCTATTTCTTCGCATTTGCTTAGCGTTCCTCCCAGGTTTTTCTTTATGCTCGGCTCCTAAAGGCACTCCTTTAGGAATAAAAATCTTTATATCGGAATCAACACGTTTCATTAGCGGTCGTTCTACCCATCAAAACACATGGAATACGTTCGTCACTCATTGAGAAGGGGGGTCGACTGGCGGGTCGCGGGCGCACACCGCGGCCAGCTTTGAGTGACGTCACGAGGCTGCCTACTCGGCCGAGCCCATGCTGCTAAGAGAGATGTTAAATTGCCAATAGCCTTCCTCAACGGCCCCAAGGCACGGGGGTATCACACACTAACTTCCAAACTCCGGGCTGGTATTGAGAAATTCCTAATGGAAAACCCCAATAACACTTTGTCCAACCTGCGAATCAAAACCATGACCCCACGCTCAGCAGTCGCACTTGCAACCACAAGACCAGCGGGCAGTCGCTGTACATGAAGCGTGACAATGTGTGCGTGCGATCTCGATAGTTGTATTGACATGGCCTTCTGTAGCATTCTGTGGTATCGTGTTATCTAAATCAAGTTGATCTGATTCTGCCTATCATGATCACACAAGGAACGAACTTGTCTTCGGTATGTGAAGCCAACCTGTTACTGATGCTTATCAGGAAAGGGATGTATTTAAGGCAAGATTCAGCTTCTCAGTGCTACTTTAAAGGTGAGTGTAGAACATCTCAAGCATGCGCCGTTTTATAATTTTATCGAACTGCACTTCGAACACGACGCTCGATGTTTTGTTACAACCTGAAGGCGAAATCCCGTAAAATCTAAAAAAATTTAGTCGCCATCTACAATCAATGTCAAAAACTTGTCAAAAATGTAGGGAAATTAAAGGTATTTTTGAGAGATTAAGACTGAGATTAGACTGTGAACGTTCTTAAAATTACGAGAAGTGCACCTCTGATTTTAAAAAAGCAACGAGCGTATTGGAATAACATTATATCGAGCAAAGGCACGAGCAAACAAAAACGCAACAATGAACGCAAGGTATAAAGAAATGTTACAGGTAAAGGCTCACTCACCGTCGAGCGTTCGCACGAACGTTACATTACATGGAAATGCTTCTCGAAACTGAGCCTGTATTGTACCACTAGCAGCGCCCCGCAGTTACACCCGCTTAAGTTTCGTCTCCGTGGGAATAACGGGATAAAAAGTATCCTATATGTTAAATCCTGGTTATAAAACCACCTGTGTGCTAAATTTCATCCAAATCCGTTCAGTACTTTTTGCGTGAAAAAGTAACAAACATCCATCCATCCATCCTTACAAACTTTCGCGTTTATAATGTTATTAGGATTCGTAAGAACGTTACATTACATGGAAATGCTCGAGAAAATGCTGTGGTGTATACTCACTGTAAGAGTCGAAGCACATTGCTGAGCAGCTTCGAATCTGGTTATGATCGTGACAGACATTTAAATGTGTAATGAGCACACTTTAATGGTAGGTAGACATAACATCACGCATCTGTTCCCCGAAGGGACAGCACATATTCCGCAGTCCCGAGTAATGGGAGGCGAGCCTGTACCCATTAAACGGGCAGAAATCCAGACATTACTGAGGATTATAAATTCAACAAAGTGAAGCGCCCGCCCTAGTTCGAACCTACGACTTACAACTCGTAAATCGGGGTCGCCACCACTGGGCCACCATTGCTCTCAAAACGGTGAAGGAAAACATCGTGAGGAAACCGGCATGTCCTAGAACCAAAAAATCGAAGACGTGACTACCACCAACCCGCACTGGGCCCGCATAGTAAGTAGATTCCAGCCTACTTATATAGCCACGAGCCCGAGCGACAATATGAGAGATATTCACGAGTTATTCCACTTAGAGCACTGATTTCAACTGCACTTGCCCGAACCGCACCTAAGAAAAGAAAGAAAATACGTTTATTTGCAGTAAACATGACGCAAAAAAGAACATTAAACACAGAAAAACAATAAGAAATGGTTGGGGGAAACCTGCGTCACATCCACGCAAAACGGCTATCGCTCAGCATTATGCTGCGACCGTATGCAAGACACCCCAGCGCTGGTTTTCAGCGACGGCCAACACAGCTAAGCACTTCCACTAACCGCACTGAAACAAAATTTTGTAACGTGCGGTTCGGAGGAACAGTTTTTTAGTTCCCTAACGGCACCTACAACCTAAGGACTAAAACAAAACACTGGGATCTGCCAACAAAACATGACACTTTTAAAAGCTCTCCAAAAAAAATATCACCCACTCAGCAAGTTAGTTCTAAATAAAGAAAGGAAGAAAAACACACTGCCTCCTTCATTCTCGTCACGTTCGAGCGTGCACGCGTTATGGCACGTCATGGCATTTGCAATAATAACGAGAGCCGCGGGAATCCGGGGACACCTGGCCATATTAGCTTTAATATTGCCCGCTGTTTAGTATGGCATACGAGGACATGTTTGGGATAATATTGAGGAGGAGGGTTGGAGGCTTGTGGCCAAGTAATAACAACCAGACGGGTCCATTGGTTTAGCTACGCTTGCCGTGGTTGGTCCATGGATGGGTGATCATCTTTACATACCAAGACACCTCCGTGCCTCGGAATAGAATATAACACTGTTATGTACGTACCATATAAGTTACAAAAAAAAACATAGAAATTTTACAAATGGTGACACAATGGGCGGTCTTATCGCTAAGAGCGATCTTTTAATGACAACCTTTGGATGGATTAAAAAGGGGAAGGTCAAGAGACAAACACTGTAACTGTCGGAAAGCACTTTAAACCGTTGGTTCCGGCTGTCATTCGGGCTCATCAAAAGCCCGAAAGTCTGACAACTAGTCTTACCAGGGGTATCGTATTACCCAGTATCAGTAACTGGGTCGTGGAGAACAGACAGGCAATCGCTCTATGTAAAATACTGGTATTCAGCTGCATCCGGTTAGGCTGGAAGCCGATCCCAATATAGTTGGGAAAAGGCTAGGCAGATGTTGATTGAGGAGGAGGGTAGTTAAGTTCTATTTTAATCCGATGTTTTTTCCGCTTAAACAAATATCAACTTTATGACAGTGTAGCATAATCAGCCTATAATGTTCCCACTGCTGGGACACAGGCCTCCTCTCTTCGAGGGGACATATTCCATCACGCGGGCCCAGTGCAGGTTGGTAGATGTCACATGTCTACGAATTTTTGGTTCTAGGACATGCCGGTTTCCTCACGATGTTTTCCTTCACCGTTTTGAGAGCGTTGATGATGAAATTATTTATACAAATTAATGTGCCTGCCTGGGTTCAAATCCACGACCTACAACTCTAAAGGCGGGACCGTTACCACTGGGCCACCACTGCTAAGCATGCTATAAATACCTGCGCATAATCTCAGGTGTGGCATTAATTCATCAATATCCATTAAACCCACTAAGCTGACCCAATTTATAATCTTAATCATCCATCGCCCGGTTACCTCGCTGCTATTAGGTCAGCTCCCTTCTAAACGGGCAATCTAACGCATATTCGGCGAAGATATTAATTTTTAAGCGAGGGTGAGCTGCCAATCATTTATCAAGCTTTAGATTAATCGGCTTTTTTATAGGGTATGCTGTTATTTTAATTGGAAAAGGATTTAGCAGAAGGGGTGTGTGTGAGCATGCATAATTATACTTAAGTAGGGTTACCTACACACCCTGTTCGGTAAGTCCAGCACCCTATATGCCTAACACACGATCAATCTCAATCTGAATCATTTTGAAGGATATTGCTAATCCATTGCTTCTTATGTTCGAAAAATGTGTCTGCTCAACAACGTAAATAACGCAATGAATGTTGTTGAACTGTCAAAATGAAATCCATTGCTGCTGATAGTGTGTTACGCAGTTACCCTGCTGCGATCAACAATACCAAGCTTGCTGGCTGGTTTAACTTTTTACTACAGCATGAGCCGTTCTGGAAGGACTTTAAGGTCCGTAGCATACAGGTATGCCACGGAACTCCCCTTTGAGATGGGTCCCCTATATTTATATAGGTTTCCGAGATATTAACGTTCAAAGTTTGATGTTAGCTATCGACTTATAGTAAAGGAAACATGCGTAACCGCCATTTTGAAAAAAAAAATTGGAGGTCGCGTGCCGCCTGATCAACTTTCAACGTTAATATCTCGGAAACGTGAAACTTTACGGGGTTAGGTCTTACTATGTTTTCTGTTTGCATTGACGTCAGCTATCGATTTATATAGGTTTCAAGCGTGAACGCCATGTTGAAAAAAAAAAAAATTGGCGGACAGGTAGGTACCTATGCCACGGACCTTCAAAGCCGACCTTCAAGGACAAAGTCGCGGGCAGAAGCTAGTAATAACAGTCCAGAATCACTATGGTCGTGGGTCGTGGCTCAACGCTCCGCCATATCCAAGATATCACTAGACTCGCCCGACTTGTATTTTATACAGAGAAAAACAAAACACACACTTTAACATCGATAGAAAACAGTACAATTTTGATCATACAAACCCGCTAACCACATTCCTATCACCCACAGACTCTCAATATCCATAAACAAGAGTACACAGAGAACTGTGTACTGTTTACGAGAACCTAATCAAATGCGAAGCTCCACCAATTTACATTTAATACCTCCCCTAGCGCTCGTAAAATGTAAATTTGAAATTCAATCAAGAATTTGCAGGGTTGCTCCGCCCAGGAATCTTATAGGTATTTTTTTATAGGTTGATTCTTAATCAAATCAAAATCTTTTATTTCGGATCCAAAAGTGTAGTCCAATTGGTCAGTATACACACGACTTAGAAACTAGTGTTAGTACTTACATCTACCAGAAAAATAACACAAACTGTTCATTAAGGCTAAGTTCAGATGAACGCGCGATGACGCGCGGTTAGCTCGGAGCGCGGTTTGAGGCGGACGGACGCAACTTGACGCAAGGAGCGACGAAAAAAAATGGAGGACGACATATTAATGGATTTACTAATAGACGAAATTGAAAAAAGAGATGCGATTTGGAATCTTAACTCGAAGGACTATTCAAAAAGAATAAAAACCCACAAGCAAATTGCCTCCTCCACGTCCATTCTCACTGAATGTTCACGCTAGACTGTCGCGCGCAAGCCGCCGCCATCTGAACAGGTGAATCGCGCGGCAGCGCGCGTCGTCGCGCGTTCATCTGAACTTGGCCTTATACGCCACAGCGACATGTAGGTGTATCCAATGTCCTAGTATGTGGCTGTCCCGCCTATCAGCTATAGTTTGCAGGATGCTGTTGGGACTGGCGCGTACCATGCGCATAATAGAAGCGCAACGCTTGCGCATGATGGCGTGAACGCCATTCTCGCCTCCGCAAACATGCCGGAAGCACTGCAGTAGCGCTGCAACCCCATAAACTCCCTGAAAGCATTATTGCCTTAAGCATTGGGCAGATTAAAAAAACAAAAATTACTAGCTTCTCCCCGTGACTTCGTCCGCGTGAAATTTTTAGTTCCCCCACCCCACCCCGTCACATCGTATCGCCGGCCCGCGCTGGTACTTCGTTTTCGCTTAGCGATCTTTCTGATTTTTTTCTTTTAGCTTGGTTTCTAAGGGTCACAGCGTGATATTTAAATGCTATCTACACCAGCACCCTAATTGCGGAACACACTATCAATCTCAATCTGAATAATTTTGAAGCATATTGCTAATTCATTGCTTCATATGTTCGAAAAATGTGTGTGCTCAACAACGTAAATAACGCAATGAGTGCTGTTGAACTGTCAAAATTAAAGCCATTGTCACTGTTAGTGTGTTATGCAATTTCGCCGCAGACTGTGAACGTTCTTAAAATTACGGGAATTGATACCTGACAATGATATCATATTATTCTAAGGCCCTTAAATCCTCCTAAAACAATATTAACAATACACCATCCCTAACACAAAACCAGAAAGCTTTATCGCCGAAAACTGGAGTACCATTCATCCTCGATTACCGATTCCAAGATGGCTACCGTTAACAATAAACGCGGGAACACGTGAAAATGGCCGCGATAATGGCCGCCGCGAATAATTCACGCGGGAAATACAAGATAATTTTATGTTTTTTGGCATATTTGTGAATTGTGGTACCTACTGTTTCCGATCTGCGTTGCTATGTGTGGGGGCTTGTGGCTAAGTTATAACAGCCGCACGGGTCGATCGATCAGTTTAAGCTACGCTTGCCGCTATTGGTCCGTGGATGGGTGACCATCTTCACATACCAAGACCCCTCCGTGCCTCAGAAAGCACATTAAGCCGTTGGTCCCGGCTGTCATTCGTGGATCTGTGACAGTCGTTACGGGTCGTCTCTAGCCCGAAAGTTTGACAACCAGTCTTACCAAGGGATATCGTATTACCCAATAACTGGGTTGTGGCGGTCAGATAGGCAGTCGCTCCATGTACAATACTGGTATTCAGCTGCATCCGGTTAGACTGGAAACCGACCCCAATATAGTTGGGAAAAGGCAGGCAGGTGATGTGTGATGTTATGCCGTTGGCGAAAATGGGTTTATGTATGGTTTTTACTAAATAGAAAGTAAATCAAATCGTTTATCATACTGATTTCAAAAGGCACTTTTCATAAACAACCTATAATGTTCCCGCTGCTGGGATATAGGTCTCCTCTCGACGAGAGGGAGTGGGCCGTAATCCACCACGCGGGCCCAGTGCGGGTTGGCAGATGTCACATGTTTTCGAATTTTCGGTTCTCGTTTGGTTTCGGGATGGCATAGTGTAACTATGACATTGTTATAACTATTTGTAATCTCTGCAATTCTACAGGGTCAAATTGAGTTAGCTAGCGAAACTCCGCCACATAGTTATTAACCAGACAAAACGTTGGCAACTGACTGGCAATTATAGCTCATATTCGCCTCGACGGTCACCTCTATCGTACATTCATCTGCACATCAAAGGAAACAGTTTGGCTTATAGACAGCGCGTTTACGTCTTTGCAATAAAGGCGATTTCCGTACTCAAACGTGCAGTTGATCGCACAACCCGTTCCTTCATCCGTGATATAGCCATTTTCTAGTTTTCTATTAAATTAGTTTCACTCTAAGCTCGGTTATTAACATTAAATCGGTTTATGAGTTAAGGCGCTGTCGAATGGTATCTGCGTTGCTGAATTTTGGACCAAACAAATTTAAAAAACGATATTTATTTTTTCGTGCTATTTTTGCCATCGACACGCTAAGAAGAATAAGGCGCTGTCGAAAGGTAGTCACCGTAAAACGCTCAGTTTTTTTGTCACAGTTAGGCGTATTGGTAGGTACATGTTAAAAGCCAGAAAAAAAATTGAGTGTATAGTCAAAGGTTCAAAGAAAAGACTTATTCATAAATGTTTCATATAAATAAAATAGTATCATGATAAAAATACCGTTAAACAAGGAGTCGCTTGTGTATTTGAGTACGCTGCTCAAGTACACGAGCGCCATGTTGTCGGCGGCAGACGCTAACGCGTCGTTGGCTGCTGCTGTTGACTCTGTCGTCGGTGCGTGTCGCTCGTGTGTCTGTATTACTATCGCCAAAATATCGTATGTCGTATGTCGTGTGTCGTATGTCGTCGTATGTCGTCGTGTCGTATATTGACCACCATATTTATTAGTCGACCTAAAAAGGATCCTCTTAATTTGTTTTGCTTACGGACGCAGCTGTGGTTATCATGTGCACGGGATTTTGTTTTCAAAATGTGTGTTGCGTTGTGAAGGTTTTAGCGATAGTACACTAACATCAAACGCATCGCTGTTTTGAACCTTATCGGTTGCCGCGATGCGCTATTGTCAATTACCTAAAATTTTGCTTCTAACCGCGCCTTAATAGAACATGTGATTGCTAGCTCTTTGTGCTTCTCTATTAACAGAGCTATGAACAGTAATGCAATAATGTGTCCGTGCAGTCGCAAATGGAAATGGTTGCTGGGAAAATGTGATGATATTCATAATGCATTTATTAAATTATGCAGATTTGAGTTGCGACCCAGATAAGCTTGAAGCTTTTGACATTTATTCTAAAAAGACTGTGTTTTATTGTATTATAAATATATTTATACTTAAATAGGGTGGCAGCGGTATCGACCCGCAGCAACATGTTACCATGGATTCAGTACATGATACTGAACCTTGTTAATAAAAAAACGAGCAATTCGTTTCTATGAAACAGCTGATATAAGATTCCAAGATGGGGGCTGCGAAAATTTTAAAATTTATCAACATGGGTGTAGTTTTTATGGTTTTAGAGGATGCTGAAGCCAATATCATCATTTTCCTGCCCTTATCCCATGTTACTTGGGGTCGGCGCAACACGTTTTCTTCTTCCATTCTCCCCTGTCCTTCCTTCCTCACACAATCCATCCATCTTTTCTTCGGCCTTCCTCTCCCTCTCCATCCATCAACATGTATATTCATCACTCTTTTAGTCACATGCGTTTCGTCCCTTCTCATCACATGCCCATACCAAGCTAAACTTTCAAACTTCCTCTTATATACTCATTTCTTACTTTATCCATTCTCGTCACTCCACACATCCATCTCAATATTCTCATCTCCGCTGCATGCAATCTTCTTTCATCCGTCTTCTTCACAGCCCAGCATTCAGACCCATAAAGTACGACGGGCCTTATCACAGACTTATAAATTTTCCCCTTTAACTTGGGGGGCATCCGTGGGTCGCAAGTTGTTCCTGTGACCTGTCGCCATTTCATCCATCCTGAGTTGATCCGATGCGTTACGTCTCGGTCTACTTCGCCATCTCTTTGGACTGCTACTGAAGCCAATAGGTCAAAATGAAAATTCAAGATGGAGACAACTTTATGAGAGCTTCTAAAACTTATACTAGACGGCTCTGTATTAAAAACGCGATTATATACGAGTGTGTGTGCGTGCTAGTATCGCGTAAGGAATTTCGTTCCTGACGGGGGGTCTGCTGACCGCATACGTTTTTATTAAATTATTTCTGTTTCCATCGATAAATGTACAAGACTGAAAAGACTGGTGTCTATTGCATATTATTTTAACTTATATTTATAAGTAGCTTATAGCCGTTCGATTAGACAGCAAGACTCGACTGTTGTTCCATTTCTGCTCACCCACCAGAAATGATCCTTTGTTATCCTAACAAATACTCAGTCTAAAGCAAATTATTCAAAGTTGTCTCATTTAAAATCATGTCCCTTTCGCTGGCTTCAAATAATTTCCATTTATTTCCTGAAGGAACAATTTAATGAATTCTCTCAACAATTTTGTAAGTGGGTGTGGTGTGGTGACACAGGATAGATGGATGCAGAAGGTCGACTTTGTACAACTAGCGAAAATGCACGAACACATCGACACGCTTCACGTACAGCGAGTGCAAGCGGACACGCGACTGGCTTTTGTTTAAGATAGTATTGCTTGCGTCCTCATGCAATCAATGCATGCAACACTTTAGTTCATTTATGTAGTAATATGGTGAATGCGAATCACCAACAGATCAGTAGTTCGGTACTGGTCTTAAAGGAGCTTAGGGCCCCTGCAACCAGAGAGACAGACAAACCCCTGTAGGTGGGTGTGTATGTGTAGTACACACACTTCTAGACTAGCTATAACCGTGTTATAGTTAGCATAGGCACCTGGCTGTTGCAGAATTGCATGTACGCCGTAGACTAGAATAGGAGCAGTCTAGAGTACACTTTGGTCTCCCACGAGATGTGGTGGCAGTAGTCCCTTGGCATCGTTTGATCCGGCGGTGTGGACCAAACACTAGCTAGCTAGGCCTACGGGAGCTAGCGAAACTCTAGAGACGGGATGGGTATCTATCTATATCTAAAGACAACAAAATAAAAAGTATTAGATCTTTTTTTGGGGTTTAACGATCGCTGACAGTCTTCTTATTTAAAGTACGAGTTGAATAAATCTGTTTTCTTTTGTTTAACCGTGTTTACCAATTAAATTTGTGATACCAATCACATCTGTGGAGTTTAAACAAAAAAAAAAAAACAGATTTATTAAACCGACATTTCAAGTAACTGCACTAACTGCGGTCTATGAACACACAAGAAAAAAAAAACAAATTAATTTCGTTTTTGTTTTATCATGTTTAGATATCGAGATCTGCGGAGTTTCGCTATCTGATTTAATTTGACCTTGTATGTATTGGGGCTTGTGGCTAAGTAATAACCGCACCGTTCGATCGATCAGCTTAAGGCTACGCTTGCCGCGGTTGGTCCGTGTATGGGTGACCATCTTTACATACCAAGACCCCTCCGTGCCTCGGAAAGCACGTTAACCCGTTGGTTTCGGCTGTCATAGATCTTTGACAGTCGTTACGAGTCGTCAGAAGCCCGAAAGTCTGACAACCAGACTTACCAAGGGGTTTTCGTATTACCCAGTGACTGGGTTGTGGAGGTCAGATAGGCCGTCGCTTCATGTAAAATACTGGCACTCAGCTGCATCCAGTTAGACTGGAAGCCGACCCCAACATGGCTGGGGAATGGCTAGGCAGATGATGTACTCGGATGTGTGCGCCTCTTTTCGCTCGTTGTATGAAGCTGACCTTCTGAACTTGTCTCTTTTGTGGGGATGATCTGTGAAGGCTGAGAGATGAATGGACTGCTGAAATGTGGAGTGAAATTGTTAGGAACCATTTCAGTGTGTATTCGACTTAATAGCAGTAAGTATTTAGGAATCTAAAATTCTTTTGCTATATCAGAAACGAAGTTATCCGGAAAAGAACCGAAGTTACCGATGACCTCAAAACGGTGGCTTGGACAGACTGGATGCGGAAGGCGCAGGACAGGGTGTGGTGGCACAGCATGGGAGAGGCCTATGTCGAACACTGGACTGCGATAGGTTGAGTTGATTGATTGATTGACTTTTGGTCATCGATCTGGTACGTACTCCGGTAAAATTGACGACACATAATATTTATTATTTCAATGCGAGACCTATTCCGCCATAAAACAGTCTCGAATTATTTCGCTTCTTTATTATAATTTGACCCAGAAACCGCCACACTGTCAAGATGTCTTAATTCTCCCCCCATAAACATAATTAGAATACAATTTATCGTCAAAATTATTGACGACGACACAAATCATTCATTATTTGTCATCTTTAGCGAAAGCTAATTGCATTGTCATTCAGCGTGGCAATGCTGCCGGTCTTCTGGGCACGTTTCCGGATGACAGCGATGCGGACTGATGTAAATATTACATTTCTTTATTATAAACGCTTCAACAGGAAGGCTGATAAGTACCCATAAAAGCTTTTAAAAGATGACAAAATGGAATAGAAAACCGTATTGTCCCGTCGATCGCTATCTCCTTTATAAAAGACATGATATTGACCCCATATAATACCGCCTTTTTACATTATTACCGAAAGTATCGGAAAACGAATAATTTGGTAAGTGACAAGCTTATTGGCGCCCAACCCACGTTTACAAACTTAACTTTTGCTACCAAAATCAGAAGATTCTGAACAAAATGTTTTGCGATTGGATTTTTTTACTACTTTTGTAAGATTGTAGGGTCAAGTTGGGTATCTGAATTTTAATAAAAGGAAGAGTCCCTTGTGAATTGGTGTCCGGGCTTATTTTTTGGGTTCCGTAGTAGGCTATGTCAAATACACCTTATTCTTTCTTTCTTTTAATAAATAGTCAGTTTTTTTGAAAGATGGTCTGAAAAAGGTAATGCCATTTGTAACTGAAATTGAAATTCGAATAATTATTGTGAACTTGCGTAGGTAAACTAAAACATACATATGTAGGTACATAAAACTCAAGTCTTCTCCCAAACTACAGAACGCCTTTTGCCTCGTTTATCTTCATACATCTGGTCATACATGCGCGTCGGTTGCGAGTACACACGGCAACACATCAAGCCATACATTTCCAGTTTTAGCGGACCTCGCATTGTATAGGTTTGTCGTACAATCAGAAGTCAGCTTATACTGGTTGTGTATAGCTTGATGTGTAGCCGTGCGTACTACGCACCTGCGGGGTAATTGCGTAACACACTATCAGTAGCGATGGCTTTCATTTTGACAGATCAAGAACATTCATTGCGTTATTTACGTTGTTGAGCAGACACATTTTTCGAACACATGAAGCAATGGATTAGCAATGGGTTATTCCAGTAATCCCCATAGTTTAAATGGAGTCTCATAGAGCTCATAATGAAAAAAAGTTCACAAATCCCCATTAGTTTAAAAATACAATACAAACAACTTAATCTAATCAATCAATAACCCAAGTGTAAAATATTTTAGCTAAAATAATGAAATTACAGTCTAAACCAGGTCTAAACTTTACTACAAATAATATTTTGGAGATCAACTTTGAAATAACTTGGTTACTTTGTGATTGATTATTTTAGAATATTTGTTTACATATGGTAACTGAATCTTTACTCATCGTCTACAATCTAAATCGCCTCATGCGAACTACGCATCACACTGATGTCCTGAAATCCTGCATCGCGCAAGCAGAGTTTACCGCGCGACTAGCACATATACAACGTCCCGACATCAATCGTCAGACAGTAGCCCACCAGGCACAACACCCGTCTGGTCGGAAGATCCTCCCTTTTCTATGGAGGATGAGTGAACCTTACACCCTGTTCCTCAAACCTCTACTTTTAAACTGTCACGGAGTCGGTGATTTAGTCAGCAAGTTTCCCGTTCCCAAACGTAGATATCTACGGAGAAGAACGGGCAAGAAACTCCAAGGACAGTCTTTTAAATCAAGTTAGGTATCACAAAGTTCAGCAAGAACAGTGCAGTGCAGAAAGCAGTGGAATGGCCGTGACTAATGAGGTGTAGGTCTAACGTTCGAACCCTGACAAGCGCTTTACTTTGTGCAAATTATTTAATCGCCACTGCTCTCAAAACGGTGAAGGAAAACATCGTGAGGAAACCGACATGTCCAAGAGCCAAAATTTCGAAGACAGGTGACATCTACGTCCTCGCACTGGGTTTCAGCAGATTACTTCTCACTCCCTCTCTTCACTTCACTTCACAGAGAGAGGAGGACATTATGGGCTGATTATGCTACGATTATTACAAAAGCCTGGGTACATTAGCCAAACTGAATGCCGGATGCAGAACCCTCCAGCATCCTTAGTCCATTCCTCATTTTATTTCGCGACTACTAACCCTACGTATTGCGACGACTCCCAACGTGTCCCTATTCCTTTGATCTCAGCTCACGTGCCATACCTCCTTAGAGGCGAGGGGATCACGTACACGACTGATTTATCAATTATATTGTGATACGCTGATGGTAGGAGTTCGGAAATGCTGCGTAGAGATTGTTAAGGGACTTGGTGAAATATGACAGCACGTACCCTACGTGTATCTAATCCAATCTTGCTGGACCTACGTGCTTTTTGGGTTTTTTATAACTTCTTACCCGACTGCTAAGAATTTATGTTTTTCGCGCGTATTTTGGTTGTCGTGTTCTCGACAAAGTTTAGACCTTAGAATAATCAACTTATACCGTTCGCACTGCTGGGACACTGGGCCCGCGTGGTAGATCATAGCCCACTCCCTCTCACGGAGAGGAGGTCTGTGTCCCAACAGTGGGTACAATATAGGCTGACTATGATTAGGAGACGACCGCTATTCTTCCGACAGCTGTGTGTTGTCAAGGCAAATCAGGTTATCGAAATGTGACATTTTCGATAAGATAGTCCGTGGAATGTTTTTGAGAATATTTAGCAATAAGAATAATACATGTAGGCACTATACACCACTACCTATCTCTTCTGGGAATACAGGCGTCATGTTATGACAAGTCCTACCCAGCAGTGAATGCCAATAAGCAAGAATTTCAAGTAAATAAAGTACTTAAAATTTCTGCAGCATTACGCATTATAAGATTATAACTTCACTTCTGGGTGGCTGTACATTCGACCACTCTCCAAAGGCAACCGTTTGACTTGAACAGTGCTTTTACGTCGTGGCAATAAGGGTGGTTTTCGTAGTTCAAGTGTCACTACTGGCGGTTGGTGACTGAGCCGGTCGGGGGACTTGCATGCATAGTAATTGTGGATACAAATATTAGCATTCACTGTTTGTCAATCCGCATAAGTTATTAATGATCTCATTCAAGACTGGTGTGTCCCACGGCACTATGGATTCAGTTCGGTAGTTCCTTTGGTCCTTTTAACGCATTATTTTGTCTTTTTCCACCTCTTCCATCTGTCCTGTTCTGACCCACGGCAATCTACTTAGATTCATTCATTCACTGACAGACAATCCACGGTCTAAACCGCCTGGTCTCCAGATGCATGGAATTTTGTACAACAAGAGTTCTTTATGCACGTTCAAATTAAATAATAATATAATTTAATATATTTATATTTAATTAATTTCTTTTTTGTTTTATAATGTTTAGATATCCATACCCTGAAAAAAAAAATCATCTGATCTTTTTTATTTTTACCCTCACGCCTGCAGAGTTTCGCTAGCTAATTTAATTTGAACCTGTATAAAGAAATTGAGCATTGGTGTTTATTTGAAGGAAAGGGAACACATGGAAGGGTTTTTGAAAGTTCATCCGCCTAAATGGGTTAAATAGGGGATGAAAGTTTGTATAGAAGTTTTGCCTTCAAGTCTCAGGTTCAAACCTAACGTCATTTTTTATCCGGAATGTTTGTTCCATTCTATCCCTCTACGGTTTGGTCCTAATCCTCTTTCCAATGCCCAAAAACGGATCGCTTTGATAACCAATCCCAGCGCTTGGTAATAAATAGCTGGACCCTTGAAAATAATGAAGGTAATTTTACCCGTAAATGATAGGGGTTACCTCTTTCGATACCTGAAAAATTGTGGGATTTATCCAAGAAAAAATTGTGGGTCTTGTGCTTTATACTCTGTCCATTTTTAAACGACTTCAAAAAAGGAGGAGGTTCTCAATTAGACTGGGTTTTTTTTGTTTGTTACCTCAGAACTTTTGACTGGGTGAACAGATTTTGATGATTCTTTTTTTATTTGAAAGCTGGTGCTTCCCGTGTGGTCCCATTTAGTTTGGTCTGGTCTTTTTTTTTTTTTTTTGAGCATGGGTATCATCAAATGACCCCGCCCGTTCTGGGTGGAGCGGAAGGGAGTGTCAGACTCTTACTGACTAAAACCCACCCGTGTTCCTTCCTTAGCCCTTTCTGTTCCAGGGCAGCGGTAACCCTTTCGGAAGATCCCGCCGCCCAGTTTGGTCTGGTCTGACAATGGTATCCATGAGAAAACCATAAAAGTCTTAAATTTTTACAACAAAAAATTGACTGATAAAAACTTTTTTACAAAAAAATACAACCGACTTCTCAAAATACACTACAAGGTGAAAAATAACTTTAATTTCGGAAGTCGGTGGCAAAAAACGAAAATACAAAACCAAAGACACCGACATCCGAAATTAAAGTTATTTTTCACCTTGTAGTGTATTTTTGGGAATCCGGTTGTTTTATTTTTTTGTAAAAAAGTTTTTTTATGTTGGTGAATTACGAGAAGAAGAAAGAAAGAAAATACACTTATTTAGCACAAACTAAAACGCACACACGTATAATATAGGTACAGTCACCAAAGGAGGTAAGTAACCAGAGTCGTCGGATATAGTTGAAGTTTAGTAAAAAACCGATGGATGTTTTCGAATGAAATTTAATTTGGTAAATTAACTGTTTGTTTTCTATTAATAAAATTATTTTTTTATTTGTAAACATCCATCGGTTTCTTACAAAACTTCAACTATATCCGACGACCCTGGTTACATAGCTCCTTTGGTGACTTCGTGCGTTTTAGTTTGTGCTAAATAAGTGTATTTTCTTTCTTTGCCTTTTCTCAATTATGTTGTTACTAAGGTCGGCTTCCAGACTACATCTCGGTAGAATACCAATATTTTTCATGGATCGACTGCTGTCTGACTTCCACAACCCTGTACCAGGGTACTGTACCTACAGGGTACTGTAACCCTGTTACTAGGTAACACGATACCTATCGTGTCTTGCCAAGCGATTTCCCTACTGTTGAGGTCAGCTTCCAGTCTTACCGGATGCAGCTGAATACCAGTATTTTTCATAGAGCGACTGCCTGTCTAATTTCCACAACTGGGGAACACGATATCCGTTGGCAAGACTGGTTCTCAGACTTTGCCAACCGTTAAAGGTACTCAGACGCCCAAAATTTTTGGGCTTCTGAGTGTTCTGTTTTTTTTTTTTTTTTTTGTTCTTTTTTTTTATGCGTCATGTTTGCCGCAAATAAATGTATTTTCTTTCTTTCTTTCTTTTTTCTTTACCCGTAACGACTGTGAAAAACCTACAAATTAATGACAGCCGGGACCGCTTAGCGTGCTTTCCGAGGCTAGGCATCAGTATAGCGTGCATATTATAATTAAAAGCAACAGAATTTATAATCCGCAATATCCCAAACGCGATACACCCAAAACTTGTGTGTACCTCCCAAAAGTTCGTTTCAGTTCGGAAGTTAATCGCCCGCGAACATTTTAATGGCCCATTTTGCAGCACAAGACTCCGCTTACAAAAGGGTTACTGGAGACTTTGTAATTGAAAGCGAGTTTAATTGAGAGCCGGGTAATCGTCCGACTGTTAGTATATGATGATAGATTGAGTGGGATGGTAGGTTTTTGATTCTGACCAATATTTTTGTGTTATGAATAGTTTTGAGCAGCGGATATTTTTTTTAAACTTTGCAAGTTCATATTTATTAGGTAGAAGGCTTTTCTAGCTTTAAAAAGGGTTGATCAAAATTCATAGTCTAAAGGCATTTTTTTTCCTCAAAAGGCACCCGGTCTTTGGGGATAAAACCTCACTGAAACCACCCCGGTCATCATATGCTCATGGAACCACCGTTACCTCTCAAAAGACCAACCCGGAGCCCCCCTGTGCAACGCCTGTTAAGGCACATCTCTGGGGAGACAGTATACCACCGATGCCTGGCTTCGAACCCACGACCTACAACTCGTAAGTCACCACTGGGCCACCACTGTTACCGAACCCTGAAATTCATGTAATTACAAACCCACCAACCACAAACAGACAAACGTGCGATATAATTGAAGCCTCAACAAATACAACTCTCCAATACGTCCATAGTCGAGCGTCTATCCTTTGCAGAACGTTCAGATCAATCAGTGTTTGTTAATGTGTAGTTTTGGTCCGGTCTGACAGAGAGTAGGTACAGCAGCTCAATGAGAAGGATAAGCGAACACGCACACAAAAATCAAAAGTCATTTATTCAAATTAAGCTGAGAATCAGCACTTTTCGTACGTCAAAATTACAAAACCCGGTCACCCAAAACGCCCGCCCGTCACCACTTCCTAGTGCTTTCGCTGGGAAGAAGTGGCGCAACAAACTCCCCAGCAGGGTGATACCGGATGGCCCAGTGGTAACGACTGCGACTAACGAGTTGTGTGTTGTTGTGGTCGTAGGTTCGAAGTTCGAACCTACGACCACAACAACACACAACTCGTTCGAACCCAAACAGGCGCTTTACTTTGTGTAAATTATTTCATCATCACTTCTCTCAAAATCAACTCCCCCCCCCCCCTCTTCTCTCAAATTGTTACTAACCCCATGGACTCCTGTCTGAAATAAAAGTTTTCTATTCTATTCTATTCTAAAACGGTGAAGGAATCGTGAGGAAACCGGCATGTCCTAGAACCAAGAATTCATAGACATGTGACATCTACCAACCCGCACTATATGCTTGCGTGCACCTGTTCTCGCTTATGGTATGGAGCCGGCCTTCTGTGCCATCTCATCATTCGTTGGCTCACTGCAAATATTAACAAAGGTATTAATTCATAATGGAGAGCAATTACCCGTGGGGGTAAAGGAAGCGTGGAATGGGAGTAGGTTGCAAACTAAAAAGGTTTTTTAAAAGTATTTATCTGACATAAGAAAAAAGGGAAGAGAAAAAAAATACTTTATTTTTTCTTTTTGTCATCATGTTTAGATAACGATTCTCATCACATCTGCGAAGTTTCGCTAGCTAATTTAATTTGACCCTGTAATCCATGGACAAGTGTTCATTGTATACAGGATAAATTAACCAGTGCGCAAACTGAAACCATGAATTCAGTATATGAGTCTGACCACGACTGCGTTGAAATTTTTACGTCAGATATTTAAAAAAAAATTGCTCTGCCATACATTTTGGCCGCGTCGCTGTTGCACTTTTCTATGAAACAGTTGAGTTTTTTTTTTTTTAAACCTGGCGAAATATTTCTACGCTAGGGGGGTCTAGAAACATATACTGAATTCATGGTTTCAGTTTGCGCACTGGTAAAAAAAAATCTTATATAGTGTTATGTGTATTGTAGATATTTAACATTTGTCAAAATAAACCTCATCCCTTCTATTTCTAACCAAACATCCCTTGTCAAGCGACACCTCACTCATTTATAATCCGTGGCTCTCAGGAATATTTAAAGCGGTCAGCGGCCATTTTGTAGACGTGTTTATTAAAATGGCGGCCTCTACTGAAATACTGTGTGAATGGGTGATTAGGATTGGTACAATATAGACGTTGTTGATCATAATCTCTTTGTTGAAGCGTGGCCGTGGGTGTGTTTCGGCTTGAAATGATATTGTAGGTTATTTTTTTTGTATGTATCGAAGTAACAACAGCCGCACGGGTCGATTGATCAGGTTAAGCTAAGCTTGCAGCTGTTGGTCCGTGGATGGGTGAACATCTTTGCATATCAAGACTATTCAAGACCCCTCCGTGCCTCAGAAACACGGTAAGCCGTTGGTCCCGACTGTCATTCGTGGATCTTTGGCAGTCGTTACGGATCGTCAGAAGCCCAAAGTCTGAGAGGTCAGATAGGCATTTATTGGTATCGGTACCTGTTAGGTGGCGCATCGGTACCCATCAGGAACCGGTACCTGTCGTCGGGAACCGGTACCCAGGTACTGAAATCTCAAGAACCGCTAAGTACAGGTAACCAGGGCTTGAAACCTGTACTTTTACCGGTACCGGGTTTAGACCCGGTACCGGTTCAGGGCTTAGGCCCTGAAGGGCAATTCTCTTAATTTTAAGAAACGTTCAGTCTGATCTCAGTCTATCTGTTAAAAAATCCTCTAATTTCCCTACATTTTTGACAGCGATTGTCGCTGACATGAGATTGCGACTAGATTTTGAACGTTTTTAATTACGGGAATTGACCTTCTGGTCACGGGTAAATTCACTCTTACCACTAGTGTACCATAAACTTGCCATCTAGCAAAACAAACTTCATTTTTAGAATTCTTTCTAATTAAAGAAACCCTGCTAATAAGCTATAAGTAACTCTCAAACTAGATAAACCTGTGTGTCGCACCTGCTTCTTATAAGATCTAGTGTAAAGAAATGGAGGGATCGAACTAGATGCGCATGATTAGCATTCGCTATGGTGCCGATTAGCGAGGGTCCCACGGTACTACGGTAGCTATGAGATTGTATGTATTTAGGTACTGGCTTGCCTATTTGTTTAGAGCAATTTTCTTTTTCACCATGACGAAAAATTTGAATTTTTTTATTAGCCTTTAATGTCCACTGCTGGGCATAGGCCACCCTACTCTCTTTCCACCTCTCTCTGTCCAGGGGTCTACTCCGAAGTAGTATTTGGTTCGGTCGGTCCCGGTCCTACACTCCTCCACTCTTTCGAATATTGACTATGGTCGCGACCCAACTGAGCCGATTCCAACATTTTTCAATAATATTCGGTTCGGCCATGTGTCGGTCCGATGCGAACATTCGCACTTTGCACTTCGGAGTAGACCCCCAGAGCTGCCAAGGACCAATCTTTATTAAAGGAGTCCAGCTCATCCCGCCATCTCCGTCTAGGCCTGCCGCGATGTTGTTTGCCATTACATGTATAATTTCAACATGAATGATGTAGCCATTTTATGATTTAAAAGAGTGTCTGTGGAGTTTCTTGCCCGTTCTTCTCCATAAGCACCTTCTACGCTTTGGAATGTGCAACTAGCTTCATCTTTCTGTCTGACCGACCCCTTGACAATTCAAAAGTGCCTGTAATTGGTTCATTTGAAATACCATGCTTTGAGTTTGACTAAGCGGGACGCATATAAGCAGAGTGTACAAACTTAGTTTTGAATGTAGCTTCTGATTGGTCAATTGGTGTATTGTAAACAAACTCTACTATGGGAGTTTAACGACCAATCAGAAACCACATTCAAAACTTAGTTGGTGAGTCCACCTTATACTCAATATATTTATTACTTCCACATGTGAATCGTATCGGTATCGTATTACCCAGTAACTGGGTTGTGGAGGTCAGATAGGCAGTCGCTTCATGTAAAATACTGGTATTCAGCTGCATCCGGTTAGACTGGAAGCCGACCCCAACATAGTTGGGAAAAAGGCTAGGCAGATGATGATGATGACTTCCACATGTGAACTTAGGTGGTTGGGTTTACAGAATATGATAGTAGAAAAAGAGATAGTAAAAAAAAAATGATAAATGTATTTTCTTTCTTTTCTTTCTTTCTTTCTATTGTGGACCTTATATCCTTATATGCGAGGGGACCCACTGGGTCGTAAATTCGGTCCATTCTTCTTTAGCCCATTATTAAGATTACAATCTGCTACAGAATGACAGATTCTAGACCTTTAGCGATCTTGCCGTCGAAAAGTTCAGAGCAATATTAGTATCTATGAAATATCAATATCGTGCATATCAAAGGGCGATGCCCCTGTTCACGATAACCCAGGATTATATCGACCGTAAGTCGATATAAACTTAGGTTATCTAGAATCTATTATGAGACAGCTGTCCTACACAAAGTGATGAGAACTTGAGAATCTAAACTAACCACTGTATTATTTTTAGTCAAAGTCTAGTCTCAAATTATACCAAAAATACAATTTTTGTCTGTCTGGGTAATCTCCGAAATAGCTGGGCCGATTTTGATGAGACTTTTACTGGCAGTTAGCGAATGTTATAAGGAGTAACTAAGGCTTGTATTTTAGAAATATCAAATATAATTAGTAAAGAGACATTATTGTTTTCCGACATCCACGCTAAAAGCGAATGAAGGCGCGGGCACAGCTAAGATCAAGAGCGTGGCGTCACGACAGATGCGGTGCAGATAGCTGGCGACTTTGTGATACCATCTCTTAATCGCAACGTCTCGTCTGTCCGTCTGTAAATAACGTTAGGTCTACAGGACAAGGACAGGGGACTGTCGAAAGAGGATAGTCTTCGTTCGCGATAAAGTTTTGAAACATGTAAGTAAACAAATATGAGTTTTTGGAAAAATTACTTTATTACGTACATAATAACGATCATTTTACGTTGCAACTTTTTCGTTAGTACTAGTTAGTCACTCTGAAATCAACTTAATTTACACTACAATTCTGACTGTTTTCTTATTGCTCGGCTGATAAGAGTCCTAGCTTGATGTTAAATAGCCTTCCCCAAGAATTGGGCTTTCAAATGCAAAAAGATTGATGCAAATCCGACTGGTAATTCCGGACATTATCCCCTACATACAAACAATCAAATTTTGCCTCCTTATATTATAGTATTGATACCTATATTTCGCGACTAATTTAAACTTAGCGTTGTTGTAACCTCCACTTTACTCCTTTTAGTTCAAGTTCACGTGATTTTATTATGATCCTTAGCCCACGACCACTGGCGGACTGACATGCAAGACAAAGCAAATAAACAGAGAACTCGCCGCATTTGTAATATGACTACTGTCTTGCGTTTGAGGTTGTTTTAGTCGTGTCGTGTCGCACTGTCGACCGGGGTGGCCAAGGCCTTATTTATACAGATAGATTTAATATAATGGACCTATTGATTTATTGATGATATTTATAACATATAATTGAGAGAGAGATTGTTTAAAACGGCATCACGTCAACGCCAGCTGTCGCTGAAAACGAGCGCTGGGGCGCTGTCTCGTTTAGGGTATTAGCATTATGCTGAGCGATGGCCGTTTGGCGTGGATGTGACGTATATTTTCCCCCAACTTGTTATTATTATTTTTTGTTTTTGTGTTCTTTCTCTGCGTCATCTTATCATAAAAATAGACTGTATTTACTTTCTTTCTTCACTTCTTAAAAATTAAAACTTTTTTCGACATACACGAACATAACGAAGTCCCGGACACAGCTAGCTTTACGGGTAGTCAGAAGCCCGAAAGTCTGACAACCAGTCTTACCAAGGGGTTTCGTATTACCCAGTAACTGGGTTGTGGAGGTCAGATAGGCAGTCGCTCCATGTAAAATACTGGTACTCAGCTGCATCCGGCTAGACTGGAAGCCGACCCCAACATAGTTGAGAAAAAACGCTAGGCAGATGATAAGACTGAGAGAGAAATCAGGGCAAGAGAATGATGAGACTTAGTACCTACGTACTAAGTCTCATTCTCTTGCCCTGATTTAACTAGGTTCCAAACAGTTTCGAAAGCGGGCTACTGTAAAACCAGGCTTCCGATTAAACTCGTAATTATTATGTAAATCTTGTTATCACGTTTAACTACGAGTGTGGGTTTTGATACCCACACTTGTAGTAAAAAGTTTTACATAATCAATTAAAAGTTTTAACGATACTATCACGATCTATCGAACATTTAACAAAGCTACAACTGACTTACCATAGAGCTGATAACTAATGGAGAGATCAAATACTGAAGACTATGCGCAAACACTCCATATCATATTTTACATATACAGGGTCAAATTAGCTAGCGAAACCCTGCAGACATGATGGGTATCGATATCTAAACATGATAGTAAGTGATTTGTGAATTTTTATTCCTTCTTTCACTCATTTATTATGGCGCATAAATGAGTGAAAGAAGGAATAAAAAAAAAGAGTTGATAGAACCCTCTTACATCATTTTGCACCGACCACTTATAGTATTTTTATTCTTGTTTTGGTAAACTGTTTAATATAGCTCTTTAGCTCTTACATAATAGCAAAGCATAAATATAGATCCCTCTCGTCGGGAGGAGTTGGCGAAGATGTTTAGGACTTTAAAGACCAGCGAAGGAGAGATCTCGACAGCAGGTGAGATCACCTCAAGAGTAAACCACCCTCCAACATACATTATCAGTACCACAATGGCATTCCAACGTGTCCGCACTGTGCACGTACCTTTACGGTCAAGATAGGTTACGTTAACCACATCAGATCATACCCGTAACTTATAGTGGTCGGAAACAAAAACAGTCACCATAGTCGAAATCGGCATAAATTGGCGAAATACGTCAAATATTACCTACAACGCTTCATCGTCACTAAATCAATGAAAACCACTCAACATGCCCTTTATTTCGTCTTAAAAACAATATCCGTGTACGCTCTCCATTTCTTCGTCACTCCGTGCCTGTCCCTTTCCCATACGCATTAGCGTGTTTCGTCCAAGATTCGCGCCCGCACGTGTTAATTAATGCTAATTACTTGCTCATTGTTGGAACAACGGACAGGCAACGGGATATTGTAATGGAGCTTCAGTTTAACTTGCAAAATGACTAACATACATAAGATATAAACCCCTTTAGGTACGTGTTGTTTGAAGGTTCGTTAGCAAGGAAAAAGTTATCAAGTAAAAAAAAATTGCTCATGTTATCACATTGAAGGACACTGAACGAGACACAATAGAAGTTTATATTGTTATTACGTCGAGGGCCGTTAAGTGTCCCGCAAAGGGTTAAAAGAAATAAAGTGTGAGAGTGATGCGTTTATTGGCATTACAGCAAATTAAATACACCTTAAAACTATAAAAAACAGAAAACAGATTATAATGCCATAAGGAACTACCAGTCGGATTTGAAAAGATCTTGTGGGCTATCAATAGTCCAATTTTAGGCTATTTAACAGCACGCTGCGACCGTTTGGAGCCGAGTAAAAATTAAAAAAAAGTCTGGTATAACGCTAAGCGAAAACGCTGCAACAGCGCAGGCGGGAAATTTGGCTGTTGTTTTTGTAGATTGAGGTGTCTTACGACTTCCACGCGAACGAAGTCGCGGGCCGAAGCTAGTAATTTATGAATAATTAAATTATCATTGTCTATTTATTATTTTTCATCGTAAAAATGGTTTTTAGAGGAAAGTTTTTTTTTGTGATCCTAATTTTTTTAAATTGATTTGTCTGAGTAAAACGGAAACTAACCATTTGATGAACCTCTTCTAGCAATCTACCAGGATAACCCTTTTATAAAGTAAGGGACATGTATGTCACATACATACCTACATAAATCACATGCAAACCCAGCCAGCTGCGTAACAAATACCTTAATACCGTGCCGGATCTTATTACCGTGTCGGACCTTATTACCGTATGGGCCAGACATCCGCACTTTACCGGAATCGAATTCTTGTGGATACGTATATGGGCAGCGGAGAGGACGTGCCAACTGCCAAGTCATTGGATCATTTATTTGAATTTGAACGGGACTGTAGTTTCCAGAATCAAAATTCAAATGGTGCTGATGCTGTGCGGTTTGATTTAAACAATTCTTATGAGATTGAGATTCAATTGACAGTCTATAACTCATTTATACGACAAATATTTAAACAGTTATTACATAAACCCCAAAATAATCTTTGACAGTCGTCACGGGTAACCAGTAGCCCGAAAGTCTGACAACCAGTCTTACCAAGGGGTATCGTATTACCCAGTAACTGGCTTGTGGAGGTCACATACTGAAGCGAAATAAAAAAGCTTTGTTTGCATTGATGTCAGCTATCGATTTACAATATAGGTGTCATGAGTGGCCGCCATTTTGAAAAAAAAAACAGTAGTATGCCAGGCTCATAGAAAAAAAAAATAACAAACTTCCAAAAAAAAACTTTTTAGTGTTGTTTTTTGAAGACGGTTTTTTTTCTACCTAATATTCACACGAAACACAATGTCTCCACTAATAAAACTCGACACTTCCCACACATCCAGCCATCCGTCACCCACATGCGAGCATCGTAAAAATTAACAACATAACTAACCAATTCTCTTAAATAGAAACATCATAAAAAATCTAACCAGTAATGTGGCTAACGTAACTTGGTCCTTGATTTGTTCCCTAACTTCGGTGTCCAAGTTGTCAGGTGACAACTTGGACACCGAAGTTAGGGAATTCCTGGTGCCCAATAGCCATAATATTCTATCTATAATATTCTCTCTAACTCCAAAGTCTCCAGTGACTCCAAATATAGTACGATGTATAAATGAACTTGCTTTGATCTCAGCTGTTAGGACGGACAATTAGCGTTTTACTACCGACGGATGTAGTCACATAGAATAGATGGAGTAGAACAAGTTCGTGCAAACTTGTATTTTTTATGACTGGTTTCTTTAAAGAAAGAAAGAAAATACGTTTAGTTGCGGTAAACATGATGCAGCGAAGAACACAAACACAAAAAAAAAATACAAGTTGATAAGTACAGACGCCAGCACATCAACCTACTACTATCTGTCAAATTTCTCTAATAGAATTTCAACTTATCTCTAAAGTATTAAGGTTTAAGGTTGATAGGGAAAATTTGACAGTTTCGGGTAGCTTGACCTGCTGGCCTCTGTACA
Source organism: Apamea crenata (assembly GCA_949629185.1). NCBI lineage: Eukaryota > Metazoa > Arthropoda > Insecta > Lepidoptera > Noctuidae > Apamea > Apamea crenata. The sequence continues at coordinate 9,989,515 of OX451379.1, read as the reverse complement.
AGGAAAAAAAAAGGTTATTGCCCATTTGTCTTTAAAATAACGCTTGCTGTTGTTGTAAGCACCGTGTTTTTTCAGCTTAAATTACATTATACAGGGTCAAATTAAATTAGCTAACGAAACTCTGCAGACGTTATGGGTAGTGATATGTTAAATGTTAATACGATAAAATTAAAATAAAAAGGATTTGATGGGTTTTTTAGGGGTTATTACCAGTTGAGAAAGTATGTTTTATCGTGTTTGAATATCGATACCCACCACGTCTATGAAGCTTACACAAAAAAAAACAGTTTTTTTAAAACTGATATTTCAAGTAAATGGGTAGCACCCTTCCCCCCATTCGTAATTTCTCACGTTATGTTCGTAATCACCGTTCGCGTAACTTTGTAAATAGTGCTAGTCACTCTGAAATCAACTTAATGATCTATAAAATAAAGTTGATATTTGTTTAACTTGAAATAACATCACTTGGAAACTTAAATTTGAATAGACCTTAGTTAGTTTTCTGCATCTACTTCCGCTATGGAACAGAGTCGAGAGAAACGTCTCAACTTGTTCGGAGTTAAATAGTAAGCCACGTGGCGTGTCAGTTGTTAGTGCGGTCTATACATATAACGAGGTGGAGCTGCAGTGCCAGCGAACACACTCCCACTAATGTATGCGAGCCTGGTGATAGGTTCAAAGTCACGTCGAGATATATAAAAGAAATACAAAAATACCGTCTTTTTTGGTGCCCAAACTAGGCAAGCCTGTAACTTGGCTCCCATTTATTATGTAGAAAGGAAATCACAAGATAAGGAATTGATACCTATCACAAAATTATTTTTTTAATTATTATTATAAGCCTATGCTGTCCCACTGCAGGAACAAAGGCGTCCCTTCCCTCTTTCCACTTTTCCCGGAATGAACAAAATTGCAGTTAAAAAAAAACGGGTTGCACTCCGGGAGTGCCAACTGGCAGAAGTGAAAACTTGAATAACGTTGTGAATTTTTTATATTTTAGAATGCAGTCTACTCTCCCTCCGTCTTACGAATTTTCGATCAGGTCACGTGTCCTGACGTGAGCTCCGTCTTACGAATTTTCAATCAGGTCACGTGTCCTGACGCGAGCTCCGTCTTACGAATTTTCGATCAGGTCACGTGCATTTTTTACACATCACAATAAAAGTGCACAACGCCGCTAAAGAAGTTTTCACTTCAAAATTCATAACTATAATTAGCCCTCACTGTTCCCACTCTGAATAAGAGCGTTATAATCCACCACGTGTGTTCACCAACATGTCTTTTTTTTTTTGTAGGACATACTGTTTTCCTCTCGATATTTTCCTTTACCGTTCAGCGTATGAACTCATTTAACTAGCTGTCTCTTGCACCACACCCCACGTTACATTGATGGATGACCACGTGCTCCATGTCCGAACCCATATACATATAATACATACATTTCTATATGTTGTGTTACATCTGTGATTGACGCGGGATCACCATGAAAGCTCAACTCCAATATATCATGCAACTCCAATGGATGTGAGTAATGGGATTTTAAAATGTTCTGCTGTTTATGGCTTTCGTTTGTTTTATTTATTTATTAATTACAGCATGGAATGGAAGACTTGCAGCTAAAACAAACAAACAAACAAAAAAAGGGAACAATAGTCGACAGAAAGCCAATTACAAGTCTTCGCGTTTAGACTTATAATAAAATTTGTGTTGTGAACATACAAGCAGTAATATATTACTATATACTATAACTTTAATAGTTAAAACTAATAGAATAACCACTAGTGTTCGCAATTAAATGATTTTATTTTGTAAGTAGGTTTGTACAAACACTTTTACACGTCAATCATATTTTAAAACTAGATGAGGTCGGCGTTTCCTATCTGACTAGTCTGAGAAGAAAGGCCGTAACAAACTCAGAGGTCACAGTCTCTTTCAAAGTCCAGACATAATCTTGGTCAGATTATATGAAGACCATGTAGATCGATGTCTGAGATGGTTTTTTGAGGAAAGAACCACAGATTGAGAGGACCTGTCCAGTCAGTGCACGCATTTGTCAGAAGTCGTGCAGCTCAACTCAAAACTTTAGGAGCTCGACGATTCGACGAACAATACCAAAGAAAGGACATTTGGGTAGGCCACATTAATTACTCAAACTGCCAGACCATGACAAAAACTAACAGAACAGAGAGAAAATAAAAAATAATATAAATAAAATGACCCACATAGTCTTCACATTCACAGTAATAATAATAATAATTAATGCTTAGATCTTGAACGGGGCTTGAAACTTTATTGTAAAAGCGTATACATTGGCATCTGAACGAGCCACCTATTTTCTTGAGCCTTGTTGTAGGTACAACAAATTTGTATAATATTCCTAGTATTTATATCATGGATATCACTGTAACTTTTAAACAATTTTATATTTTTATGGGCATATAAAAGATTTTCATAAATATACTGAGAAGGCACAGTCATAACATTAATCTCTTTAAATTTGTCTCTGAGCGAATGTCTCGGACTTAATTTATAAATTGATCAAATTTAAATTGATCAATTATTAATTGACAAGTGAGAGAAAAAAAAATATGAAAAAATACACCTTAGGCTTAAGCACCTTCTGGCTGAGGTCACACTGGTTGTAAAGAGATCCAAATGTTTAAAAATGTTGGTTTTTAAATAGATAGATAAGATAGATAAAAACGTTTATTTAGTGCAACAAAAGACACACAATACAAGTATAAAAAATAGAACAATAAAAAAAAAGTGAAACAAAAAAAAAACAAAGAATAAAAAAATAGATCGACCCATAGACACCTTGCAAATCTACAACCTCTAGTACAAAATAGTCTATGTCCACAATGGTCGATCACTACTGGGCGGTGTGTGTCTCATGGTTGCACCAAATGGGAGTCCAGCTCAGCATATGCCAGGTACAATACCTGACGCTGGTATTCTGCTGTATCCCGTTAGTGACACACGGATGTCGAGAAAACGCATCTGGTTTCAAACAAAAAAGGTACCTACATAGTGCGGCGCGTATACTGTAAGTTGGTAAGTACCCATATTTTTATTAATTTCAAAAACCGGCAGATGGAAAGATTTTTGAAGTTTATACCCGTGTAGTACTGGATCACTTGATTATCACAGTTATTATATGTTATGTAATGGACTGAATAGTTAAGCGTGTATGTGTATGTGAGTTTACATGTTGGTGTATAATAATATTATGTTATGTTTTTTTTTTTTTTTGTAATACTTATATACAGTGAGTATACCGTGAATTATAAATAAATAAATAAATAAATGTCGTGTGGAACAAAGCCCCAGCTACCTGCTATATTATGGACGTGTTTGTGACGGTCAAGCCCAGTTTTTTTTGAGAGTCGATCAGATACTGCCGCAGTCGACTTCTAAAGGTACCAATTGTTTTTAGATTCCTTATTGTAAATGTTTGTTTTTAAAAATGTTTGTTTATAAATGTTTTTTTTTATGTTTTAGCATAATCAGCCTGTAATGTTCCCACTGCTCTCTATGAGAAGAAGTGGGCCGTGTGCCACGCGGGCCCAGTACGGGTTGGTAGATGTCGCATGTCTTCGAATTTTTGGTTCTAGGACATGCCGGTTTACTCACGATGTTTTTCTTCACCGTTTTGAGAGCAGTGGTGGTTAAATAATTTACACAAAGTAAGCGTCTGACTGGGTTTGAACTTGCGACCAACGACGACGACGCGATGCGACGGTCGGTCGGTACGGTCTCGGTAATCCATCCAAGGACCGAGGATCCAAGGATCGATCGACCCGTGCGATCAGATCTTAGCCAGCATTCGACTTACTAATATTGCACATACGTAGAATTAGAGAAGGGAACAGATTGCTTAACGTCAATAAATCTTCGACAAGGTATCAATTTGCGCTGTAAATCATCTGCGTATATAATTTGAGTGAGCTGCCCAGGTGCGTGCAGGCACACAGACATACACACACACACGCTAGAATAAACTGGTACATAACAATAATGAAATTAAGTGGTTTGTATTCGATACATAATTATATTAAGCTGTTCGTTTTCAACTTTTAACATAACTTATGCACCACACATACAAGTTATCCGTCAATATTAGTACTCGTAATTACACATGCAATCATAAAATTAGGTTAAATTACAAGATAAATTATTATAAGTGTTAAAGTAACTCAGTTTGTCACCTTTTACCTAAACCACTGAACCGATCGTTATGAAATTTGACAGATAGGTAGCCTGGGATCTGGGGAAGGACATAGGCTTTTCAACCTGGATATAAATATTAAAAACTAGCTGCGCCCCGCCGTTTCACCCGCATAAGTCTCGATCCCGTGGGAATATCGGAATAAAAATTAAACTATTAGTATTGATTTGGTCATGGTCTACCAATGTGCCAAATTTCATCCAAATACGTTCTGCCGTTTTAGTGAAATTGCAACAAAAAAACATAAAAAAATTACAATATTTTCACCTATAATATTAGTTTGCAGTGGGGCAATACAGGCTAGTTAGATTAGATCATTATAATATTAGTTTAGATGATGGACAAAACAAATAGGTCAATAAAATAGGTCAGATAGGCAGTCGCTCTATGTAAAATATTGGTATTCAGCTACATCCGGTTAGACTGGAAGCTGACCCCGACATAGTTGGGAAAAGGTTAGGCAGATGTTGATGAATGGAAAAAACAAAATATGCAGATGAAATCGCGAGCAACAGTATATCACAATATATTATTATAAAGGCGAAAGTTTGTGAGTGAGTGTGTGTGTGTGTTTGTATGTTTGTTACTTCTTCACGCTCAAATGGCTGGACCAATTTTTATGAAATTTGGTATGGACGTAGCTGACACCCTGGATTAACACATAGGATACTTTTCATCCCGATATTCCCACGGGATCGAAACTTATGCTGGTGAAACCGCGGGGCGCAGCTAGTGGAAAATAAATAACAAACATCCAAATATTCCAATTAAGCTTATCATAATGCACAGTTTTATTTTCTTTCGATGTTTGACGAGAACAAAAACTCACCCTTGTAAGTCGTCAAGTTTTTGCAAGCGCATTCCTAACGTGGTAAGATGTTCGAGCTCTCTTCTAAATTAGATACTTGAGTAAAAACTCGTAATTGACAGTGTATGGCATCGGGTTCACCGGTTTGTGTTTTTTATAGAAACCCGTTTCTTTTGGCTTGAATTTGTTACGTCCCAATTAAGCATGTTTCTCTCTTCCTGAACTTTTTCTGGTAAAAACGTTGGCATTTCATTTGGGAAGCATGAAAGTTTGAAGGTCAGAGGGGCAATCCTCGTCATTTTAAGAACAGTTCAGTCTGATCTCAGTCTCAATATGTAAAAAATACGCCTAATTTCCCTACATTTTTGGCAAGTTTGTTGTGACTAGATTTTGAAAGTTTTTAGTTACGGGAATTGGCCTTCTGATGGGTGTCGCTTTATGAAAATGTAAAATAATGAAATTCAGGTTGTATGTTGATTCAAATATAATTCGTGGCCGTAACCCCGACTGACCTGCAAATTGCAAAAAACGTAAGAAATTTTGACTTTCGCAGGCTACCGTGGCCTTTCCCCCTTAAGTCATACAAGTAAGTACCTACATCAGATTATATACATATACACCAAATCAAAAGTCATTTATTCAAATTAGGCTGAGAATCATCACTTTTCGAACGTAAGAATTTACAGTCCCACAAAACGCCTGCCTTTCACCACTTCCTAGTGCTTCCGCTGGAAAGAAGAAGTGGCGCAACAAATTCCCCAGCAGCACAGCTGTCTGTTCAGTAAAACTTGCTTGCTACTAACTCCCAGGAAGAGAGACAATTCACAAAGTATCACATGTCGCGTGTTCTGGTCCATCGCGTCACTTCCGTCATGCGTCAGCGGCTGATGCGTTGCGAAACTTTGTCGTCCATACTATTACACTAACGGCTCGCGTACACGTACACCTAATCCGTCATCGGCCGAAGTTTGCTCGGGCGACGACGGCCGAACTCGGACGATTGAATGAAACACTTGTAAAAGAAAGAGAGCGCGTACATAAACACGACCGTCATCGTCCGATGACGCCCGAACACGGCCGATCAACCGTCGAGTCTGAACTTGTTGGGATTTCTCGCCAGTCTGCCGGCGTCTAAAGCGCAAATTGAATGTATTTATAGTTAAATTTAATCATTCTGGGGTTTATTCATAAACGATGACTAAAGTTAAGTAACGCTTAAACGTCAAAAATGTATGGTTAAACAGTCGCTAATCACTGCTTAACTTTAAGCAACGTTTATGAATAAAGGGGATTGTGTTTATTCTGTCAGTGTTGTTATCTACCTAAACGACTATGGATATTGAAAAATGAATTAGTTTTGTTTATAATAGAGCAATCCTGTGGGATAAGCCGACGTTGACGTCGAAGAATCAAATTGCGGTATGAATTTTCTAAAAGATACATATTTCTTCGCATTCCTCCATTTTAAAAACGCGTTTTCACTCTGTTAAGCAACACAGTCAACTACAGAATACCAGTGGTACACTGTTGCAGAAGCACATACACGTCCGAGTTACTCGTCCGGGTAGTTCTGTCCGCCATTGGCCGACAAAATCGGTTTTGGTGTACGCGAGCCGTTGGGCTGATGTGAGAATAGTATATTCACTAGCATCTAATCTAATCTAACTAGCCTGTATTGTCTGGTGGTTCTCTTAGCAAATTTGTCATCTGAAATGCGGTAGACATGTCTGGCCCTTGATGAAACGCCTACAAACAGGTCCATCCTCTGCCAACTCCTCTCAACGAGACGGATCTATATTGCATCTTTTCATATGTCTTTTCTCAGCGTCTTTGTATCTGAGCAACTGGCCGCCTTAAATACGATAAGTATAATACGCCGAACGCATCAATATCTATAATAATTGCTTTGACACAATTGTGCATTCGATACGCCGCCAGCACGTATCCGGTAGCATGGCGCCGTGTGCCGACCGGTCGGCATACACTCCACGATTCACGATCGGATGCTAGGAATATGGCTATTTATAGACGAAGCTCGTGCCATACATATTTGTTTAAACCTTGAACAAGACAGAAGAAAGTCGAAACCTTAATATGTGACTATGAAAAATAAAGTCCTCCAGGCCGTATTTCGGCCACGGCGGCAATCTCAACGTAGACTAGCCTTCGGCGCGGGAGATATTATGGTGTACAAGTGTGCGCGTAGACACAGGTGCACTCTCTCTTCCCTCACTCACACAATCCCACATGACCGGAGAGAGATCAGGCTCAGGACCAACGGCTTAACGTGCTGCTCGGACAGCACGTTAAGCCGTTGGTCCTGAGCCACCTGAGCACACCGTCAACTTTCAAACTCTGGGCTGTTACTAAGAAATTCATAATGGAAAAAGACAATAACATTTTGCCTGACCTAGCAATCGAATCCAGGACCTCGACGCTCAGCAGTCGCGCTTGCAACCTCGAGACCGACGGGGTAGTTGACTATGAGAAATAATGAGAAAAGCGGGGAAATTGCGTAACACACTAACAGTAGGAATTGCTTTCATTTTGACAGTTCAACAACATTCATTGCGTTATTTACGTTGCTGGGCAGACAATTTTTTTTCGAACATGCAATGGATTAGCAATAACCTACAAAAATGATTCGTGGGTGACTTTATCACCACTGCCATGTATGTGTGTGTGTTTTCATGTGTATTTTGGCATGAAAATGCCAAAATACACATGAAAGGCATAAACCCCATCGTATCGTCATCATAACTTTATACATACTACAGCAGGTGCTATAACACCTCACCACGACATATTACATTAGCTGCACTCGGTCTGAAGATAATCCTCTAATTAATTATGTAAGTACCAGGGTATGATGGCACACGAGGAGCTTGCGTCGAGGCGTTTAGTTAACAGCTTTTTGAGAGGGAGTCTGTGGTACGGGCGGGAGGGAGTCTTGAGTTATTAATATTATCAGTCAGTTATACCTGGTACTTGTTGACAGGCCCACACTGTCCTCCCATATCTGTTAATACTGTAATTTGATAACATTGTAAAAGCCAATTATTTTTAAATTAGTAACCGTGGAGTTTCTTGCCGGCTCTTCTCCATAGGAAACGGCCAATTGGAAACGTACATCTAGCTTCTGACGTTTCATAAGGGCCCATGTAGGTTTATGTGAAAATTCACTGACAGACAACGCACAGCCTACTTCGTCGAATCGTTGAATTCCTTAAGTTTTGAGTTGATTTGCACGATTACTGACGAATGCGTGCACTGACTGGACATATCTACACAATCTGTGTATGTTTGTTTCCTCAAAAGACCATTTCAGACATCAATCTACATGGTTTTCACATGATCTGACCCAGATTATGTCTGGACTTCAAAGAGACTGTGACCTCTGAGTTAGTTTCGGCCTTTCCTCTCAGAGTAGTCGTGAAGTCGTAAGAATAGGAACGTCAGACGAACGTCGACCTCATCTAGTTCGCCCGCGTGGATGTCGGAAATTATCCCACGGGAAAGTGCGACGGGGACAAAAAGTAGCATATGTCCGTCCCCAAGATGCCATATATATCTACGAGTATCTCCTTGCCAAAAAAAAAAAAAAAAAAAATTTAAAGTACAGACGCCAGCACATCAAGCTACCCGAAACTGTCAAATTTTCCCAATCAACCTTGAACCTTAATGCTTTAGCGATAAAGTTGAAAGTCTATTAAAGAAATTTGACAGATTGTAGTAGCTTGATGTGCTAGCGTCTGTACACAGAGTTACTTTCGAATTTATAACATTAGTCGTCATCTGCCTGCCTTTTCCCAACTATGTTGGGGTCGGCTTCCAGTCTAACCGGATGCAGCTGAATACCAGTATTTTATATAGAGCGACTGCCTATCTGACCTCCACAATAGCTACTGGGTAATACGATACCCCTTGTTAAGACCGGTTGTCAGATTTTCGGGCTTCTGACTACCCGTAACGACTGTCAAAGATCCACGAATGACAGCCGGGACTAGCAGCTTAACGTGCTTTCTGAGGCACGGAGGGGTCTTGGTATGTAAAGATGGTCACCCATCCACGGACAACCGCGGCAAGTGTAGCTTAACTTAATCGATCGAGCCGTGCGGCTGTTATTACTTAGCCACAAGCCACTCAATTTATAATATTAGTATGGGTATTAAAACACGTAGGCTGATGATCCCTAAATTGTAATCCACTCTAAAGCTTCTAAGTAATATTTAATGTTGCTAACTAAATAAATGGTTAAATTCAAAATCCTGGCAACATAATGTGTAGTGTTGCCACTCGTATTACGCACTCACTTTGATGTCTCGAGTAGTTGCGTGCGGCTTAGCGCGTAGTGATGTGCTGTGGCTGCGGATATGCGGATACTTTGTGGTTCCGCGCGGATTTTACAGGTTGTGTTGTGGTTTGGTTTCGTGTCGGTGGCTTAAAATCAAGATAATTAAGTTAAAAGGCTACTGCAGTGATCCGTACGTCAGTAGTGATACAATGAAAACCGCTCTACTGCTTTAATTAATCTCAAATTTTATTGTGGCCATGGACGTGCCGTTGAGTGTACAATATATGTAGAGGACGTTAGGTTATTTTAAAATGTTAAGGTTTTTTAGCCAGTTCGTTTTAAAAATAAACTGGAATTGAAAATTTTACCCTTTAAATAACTTCAGAAGCCTTTTCACATTTTCATGTAACAGTATTTATTTTATTTTTGAAACGTATTTTTGACGTGACTCCTCCACGCATAAAGGCTACACAAAAAAAGAGAAAACCTTTTATAAAAACATTGTTTTATTTTTATTGAATTTTGGTTTATCTGTAGCCAACAGCGAGAACAATGATAAATAATAAATATATTTATTTCTCCCACATAAACAAGACTTATACGATAAAAATTAACTAAAATAACAAAAACAATTTCAGTCAAGTGTATGTGCGGAGCTGGTGTCTATTATAGGTATAGACCTGTATTACAGATCACCAGGTAATGATATTGTCTGATTATATGTGACCCCTAGTGGCTAAGTCATAACAGCTGCACGGGTCGATCGATCAGGTTAAGCTACGCTTGCTACGGTTGATCGGTGGATGGGTGGCCATCTTTACATACCATGACCCTTCCGTGCCTCGGAAAGCACGTAAAGCCGTTGGTCCCAGGTGTTTGTGGATCTTAGAGAATCGTTACGGGTCGTCAGAAGCCCGAAAGTCAGACAGCCAGTCTTACCAAGAGGTATCGTATTACCCAGTAACTGGGTTGTAGAGGTCAGATAAGCAGTCGCTCCATGTATAATACTAGTATTCAGCTGCATCCGGTTAGACTTGAAGCCGATGCCAATATAACTGGGAAAAGGCAGGCAGGTGATGATGCGTGACCCGTAAATATAATTATGACAAACTTACAGTTTATGAACCGCCAAGAATTGCGGATACGCGTATATTAGTACTATAATAACATCCCTAGCAATTTTAAATGTAACACCCTACACACGCTCATCGAATCAATTAAAACTCTATAGCACTCGGGATAAGATTCAAATTCAATTAGTAGAATATTCCCTACAGTTTTAACGAACTAACAGATACTTATTAGTGTAATTGCTTAATACATAACTAAGTGCGGAATTGAACCTTACTTTATCAAAATAAGGCCGATTTTAGATTGGCGAATTTATTGCGCATGAGATATTTAATACTGTGTATTCTGTATAAATAATTAGGGAATACTGTTATATGAAATTAGATCGTTTTCTTTCTGGGATTAAGGTGCATTTTAAATTGATTTTCAGGGTATACAATATGAGGATTCGTATGAACACTTTGCCAATATTTGTTCAAAATTATCGTATTATTAGTTTCAACGATTAGTTTTAATTGATTGAAACAATATGAGGAAAGTTTTGTGGCTCGTGGCTAAGTAATAACAGCCCTACGGGTCGGTCGAAGGTTAAACACACATATCGAATATCTGTGACAATCTTGGTAAGTATCACCACATAATCAGCCCATAATGTTCCCACTGCTGGGACACAGGCCTCCTCTCTGTGAGAGGGAGTGGGCTAATAATCCACCACGTGGGCCACGTGGGGTTGGTAGATGTCACATGTGTTCGAATGTTTGGTTCTAGGACATGCCGGTTTCCTCACGATGTTTTCCTTCGCCGTTTCGAGAGCAGTGGTTATGAAATTATTTACACAAAGGAAAGCGCCCGCCTGAGTTCAAACCCACGACAACTCGTAAGTTGCGGGCCGTTTACCAATGGGCCACCACTGATTTCGTTATGTTAGTAAATAAATAATAACAGAGGGGCAATTCTCGTAATTTTAAGAACGTTCACAGTCTGATTTGAGTCTCAATCTGTCAAAAATACCTGTAATTTCCCTAAATTTTCGCCAAGTTATTGACATTTGTTTGTCGCCGAGATGAGGCTTCGACTAGATTTTAAACATTTTATATTATATATCTGACGGCACGGTTGGCGCAGTGGTTAAGCGATTGACTGCTGCGCTGCGTGTCGCGGGTTCGATTCCCGCACGGAACAAATATTTGTATGACCTACATGTATTTGTTCCGAGTCTGGGTGTTTTTCTATCTATAATATGTATGTATTTAAAAAAAAAAATGTATATAAGTAGTTTATCAGCCATCTTGTTACCATAACACAAGCATTAGGTTGCTTAGCTTGGGACAAATGGTGCTGTGTGAAATGTCCAGGGATTTATTATTATTATTATTATTATTATGAGAATTGACATTCTATTCTAAGAAATTAATCTTTCTGTTCGCTCATTTAAATAAATACTCCCCATTATAAATTCCGACAATCATACGTTGATAAAGTATCGTTTAACAAAATTAATTACAATAAATTTTAATTAAAATAACCAACTTAATGCCTTATAATTATTATATTTCTCTTAAATCTACTCAATTCCATACCTACAATCGTATATTTTGTCCTAATTTCTGTGGAACGATTCAATATTATATTGCTAGTTATTGTAAAATTCACTCTAAGTATTAAGAAATAAGGTGGATTTTAGCGTGTAGTGTAAGATTCAAACGAAATAATTATTCCTTCGCAATGGCAGTGATTAAGGGATGTTAAAGTGTGGTGCCGGTGGCAGCGAACAGCTTAAGGCATTGATTTTGTAATGGCAATCATGTCATTTGGTTTTAATAGGTTTTACATTTTATTTTTTATTCACTTGTAGTCACTTGACAAATGATATTGATAAATGATGATAAATGATTTTATTTTGTAAGTAGATTTATACAAACACTTTTACACGTCAATCATATTTTAAAACTAGATGAGGTCGGCGTTTCCTATCTGATTAGTCTGAGAATAAAGGCCGTAACAATCTCAGAGGTCACAGTCTGTTTTAAAGTCCAGACATAATCTTGGTCAGATCATATGAAGACCATGTAGATCGATGTCTGAGATGGTTTTTTGAGGAAAGAACCACACAGATAGAGAGGACCTGTCCAGTCAGTGCACGCATTTGTCAGAAATCGTGCAGCTCAACTCAAAACTTAAGGAGCTCGACGATTCGACGAACAATACCAAAGAAAGGTAATTTGGGTAGGCCACATTAATTACTCAAACTGTCAGACCATGACAAAAACTAACAGAACACAGAGAAAAATAAAAAATAATATAAATAAATGACCCACAATCCACAATAATTAAAATAATAGAATACTTTACAAAGTAAGCAAATGTCATAGTATATATAAAATTCATTGTTCAGTGTATATAAAAAAAAACAACAACAAGACAGAAAAAAAATAAAAACATTCAATATGTAAAAATTGGAAGCAGCTTAATCCCAAGCCTTTTTGGCCTCGATATAATCCTTAACGGTATAAAAGGCTTTCTGGCACAACTTACGTTTAATGAATGATTTGAATTTATTAAGGCTTAGATCTTGAACGGGGCTTGAACCTTAATTGTAAAAGCGTATACATTGGCATCTGAACGAGCCACCTATTTTCTTGAGCCTTGTTGTAGGTACAACAAATTTGTGTTTGTACCTAGTATTTATATCATGGATATCACTGTATTTTTTAATCAATTTTATATTTTTATGGGCATATAAAAGATTTTCATAAATATGCTGAGAAGGCACAGTCATAACATTAATCTCTTTAAATTTGTCTCTGAGCGAGTGTTTCGGACTTAATTTATAAATTGATCGAACAGCTCGCTTCTGCAAAACAAAGATAGTCTGAATATCAGCGGCATTTCCCCGCAATAGAATACCGTACGTCATTACATTATGAAAATAGCTAAAGTACACTAAACGGGCTGTCTCTATATCAGTTAACACTGTAATTATAAAACATTGTAAAAGCCAATTATTTGAAAAGAGTAAACGTGTTTCTTACCGGCTCCTAGCTTTTGTCTTTTCATAAGTGGCCACTGTAGATTTATGTGAAATAAAATATTTTGATTCTAATTTGAATTAGTATCAAAACGTAACACTTGTTCTGTGTTACGTTTCACTATTGTAATCCCCGACGGGTTAGACAGAGGTACAAAGAACACCATAATTTTGCCAGTTATACCTATTTAAGTCCTATGTAATAGGCAGCGAGCCTGTAGCCATTTACCGGGCACAAATCCGGACTCCGAGCTTCTATTGAAGAATAGCAAAATCCATTAACACGCATTGCCTGAGTGATCGAATCCCCCATTAGTCCAGGTTTAAACGGGCGCGTTTTTCCCGCGGCGATTTTTCTCGCGTTCTGGATTTTCAACGCACTGCTTGGCGCCGAGAGTTGAAAATCCAAATCCAACAATGTGTTTTTTTGACGCGCTGGGATGTGTTCTGTTGGATTCTCAATGCTCGACTCAACACCGAGAGTTGAAAATCCAGTACGCGATAAAATCCAGCCGCGACATTTTTACGATAACTACAGGGTGCATAATTGTTTCTATTTATTAATACTTACCTCCAATTGTGTACATTATGGATTGCAATAAAGATTCATTGAATTGAATTGAACTATTCTTCTAATCTACTCCCCGCTCGCACAAACACCACACCCCATAAGCTGCATATCGCGTGTTTGAAAGCATTAACGTCTTATCGACACTTCATAAGTCAACGCGCTCAAGTTGGGCTGGAGTGAGAGGCAACGGCTTGAGTGATACGTCCGAGGGAACGTGGACGTTCACCGGTGGACCCTCAATATTAAAAAAAAACAACAGTGATTTTGTATAATTACTGTGACAACTTACCAAAAAAAAAATGGGCGGTCGGGGATTTCCACCGGCAGGTACGAAGTGTAAAGAAAAAGTATTTATTGCGACTCTTACAGGAAGATCAAATACTAATCTAAACACAGACTAAACAAAACACAACATAAATAAAAACCTAATTATAGTATACATAGAACATAGATTGATAGATTGAGACTGTAGCGTAGTTGTAGTTTTTTCTATTATAGTTTGTTACGCGATACTCACTCACCCCATCACACGCACATACACTCGGAGACAGAGAGAGACAGAAAGTGTAATTTTAATACAGAGCCATATAGTATAAGTTTTTAGAAGCTGTCATGTAGTAATCGCCATTTTGAAGTTTCATTTTGACCTCACTATCGGCTTTGGCACCCTCAAAAACCATGAAACGACACCCATGATGAAAAATATTAAAATGTACGCAGTCGCCATCTTGGATTTTCATTTTGACCTCGCTATCGGTTTTAGCACCCTCAAAAACCATGAAAATTACAAACCGTCCAAGGGTGGTCTTCGGGCGTGATTTCAATGGCATAGCATAATCAGCCTATAATGTGCCCACTGCTGGGACAAAGACCTCTCTATGAGAGGGAGTGGGCCTTTATCCACCACGCGGGTGCAGTGCGGATTGGTAGCATGTCACATGTATTCGAATGTTTGGTTCGAGGACATGCCGGTTACCTCAAGATGTTATCCTTCGCCGTTTTTGAGAGCAGTGGTGATGAAATAATTTACACAAAGTACCTGTCTGGGGTCAAACCTTCGACCTACAACTCGTAACTCGCAGTCATTCCAGTGGGTCACCACTGCTCTCTCAATTACTAAGACCCCAAGAAGAAAAATTATTGACAGCTTGCTACAATTAACAATGTGTAAATGCTATTGACTTGCCATCAAGAAACGATACTTAATGGTACACTCACCTTTTCTTGTTACCCAAGGCACTGTAAGAAAAAAATATTTGCTCATCTACTACTTACTAGTTTATTCACGAGTGCCTACCGTTCTTCATAAGTTCCTGTATCAAGTATTAATATTAACTTTTCTCATGATAAGTGAATTGTAATTGAGAATGTTAGGTTTGATGGAGGAACACCAAAGGAAAGGCCGTTATAAGGATTTCTATAATACGTTTATTATCCTTTTATATTTATATATTGGAAGGTGTTTTTACTAATATTACGTGAGATGTGTGACACAAGGCTAAAAGAGTAGTACAGTCACTATGCGAAAATAAGGATTTCGTCAAGTGGTAAGGGCAGGCTCGGATACAAAAAAATCAATATTTATGAGTTAGAAAGAGAAAGACGTTCAAATACTGTTGAGATAGTGTTGAAATACGATCGATTTGTTTTTGCTATACTCCAACACGCCCCGTCATAAATGTCTTAAACCGTAAGTACCAAAACTAATTTAGTTTTATTTTGTTTTCAGGTACGTCGCGTTACAGTCAGCAGGATCGAGGTATAAAGAGGATAGAAGATTTTTATACGGAGCCTGGCATACCTACTGCCGCGCCATTTTGATTTTTTTTCCATATCAGCTATCGATTTATATAAGATTCATGCGTGGTCACCATTTTGAAAAAAAATCACAATGGCGGACAGGTAGGTACATATGCCAGGGATTCTCAAAGCCATTACAAAAAGCTTGACTTTGTATAGCGTCGTAGTCCACAAGCGCAAGGACGGATTTTCACCTTTAGGTGTTGGGCCGAAGTTAGTCTTTCTCTGTTATCTGTTGACTCAAGTTGAACTAAAAACTCCCAAACAGATTACTAAATTAACTAAATTATTTTAGATTTACTAAATTATCTTGTTTGGCTACGTTATACATGGTGGCAGGGACATCGACGCGCAACCTGATACTATGGATTCAGTACATGATTCTAAACCCAACTGCATTGAAATTTTTCGTCGATTGTAAGTAAAAAAATTTACTGTTCCATTAATTTTCGTACGGCAGACCGACGAAAAATTGCTAGGCCAGGTCGCGTACGTTTGCGCGTCGATGTCCATGCCACACTGTATAGACCAGTTTCGGATATTCAGATACCTGCTCGCTAAACATCAGCCAATCTATTATGTAAAAATCTTACCGTGAAAACATAGCTGAAGTGAGCTGTCATTCCACCTGATGCTAGGGATTGACACTATTGTCAGCTCACTTCATGCTCACTTCATCTAAGTTTTCACAGTGAGATTTTAACAGAAAGAGATTTTAATACAGCAAAATTACTAAACACAAACCCAGTTTACTTTACACCTACAATTTCACCCCTAACCCTGCGCAAACAGACAATGCCAGACATATTACTGGAATGTTAGCAGGGAGCTTGTTACCGCGTCCGGGACAGACGCAGCCGGGGGACGGCACTACTTACAGTAGATATACAAATGTTCTGTGTAACAAACTAAGGGTCAGCAGAGAAGTAGCATCAAACCCCTTTATTCATAAACGTTGCTTAAAATTAAGCAGTGATTAGCGACTGTTTAACCATACATTTTTGACGTTTAAACGTTACTTAACTTTAGTCATCGTTTATGAATAAACCCCAAAATGTTGGAGTAATTTTGCATGGATAAAAAGTAATCAGTATTTGAAAGTGTGACAACCAGTCTTACCAAGAGGTATCGTATTACCCAGTAACTGGGTTGTGGAGGTCAGATAAGCAGTCGCTCTATGTGAAATACTGGTATTCAGCTGCATCCGGTTAGACTGGATGCCGACCCCAACACAGATGGGAAAAGTTTAGACAGATGATATTTTACATGGAGCCACTGCCTATCTGACCCCCAAAACCCAGTCGATGGGTAATACGATACCCCTTGGTAAGACTGGTTGTCAGACTTTCGGGCTTCTGCGATTGTCAAAAATCCACGATTGACAGCCGGAACCAACGGCTTAACGTGTCTTCCGAGGAACGGAGGGGTCTCGGTATGTAAAGACGGTCACCCATCTATAAACCAACCGCGGCAAGCGTAGCTTAACTTGATCAATCGACCTGTGCGGCTGTTATTATTTAGCCACGGGCTATGATATGATATTCGGCAGCAGATGAAATTACTTTCTAACTCTGCAGGAAGCTACCACAGCGTTATAACAACGTACTCCTACTAATTAAAACACAAACAAAGTGTATAAAGCGTAGCATACATGAATATAAACCCAGTAACTTTATTGTCTAAACCAGCGAACTGTCCCGGTGCGGATGACATTATAAAATAACTGACTTACGTAGTAAAACGTTGCACTGTCATTAAAAAGTTTTTTATTACTTGTCTCTTTATGACTAACTAGCAGCCCCACGGTTTCACCCGCATAAATCTCGTTCCTGTGGGAATATTGGGATAAAAAGTATCCTATGTGTTAATCTTGGTTATAAACTATCTGTGTGCCAAGTTTCATCCAAATCCGTTCAGTAGTTTTTGCGTGAAAGAGTAACAAACAAACATCCATTCATCCATACATCGTCACAAACTTTCGCGTTTATAATATTAGTAGGAAGTAAGAATAGCTTCTGCCCGCCTGAAATTTCTTGTTTTAACATAAAATGTATCCTATGGGCAAAACGTCGTGAACCGAAATGAAAATGTTCTAAAATTCGAAGACATGTGACCCGGGGCCCGCGTGGTGGATTCCGGCCCACTCCCTCTCACAGAGAAGAGGCCTGTGTCCCAGCAGTGGGAACGTTATAGGCTGATTATGCTTATATCCTATAGCTGTGTCCCCGTTACTACGTTTTCACTTAGCGTTCTTTCTGACTTATATTTGCTCGGCTCCTAAGGGTTGTAGCGTTAGGTTAAATAGTTTATTACCTGTCTAAAGAAGGGGGGCTATCAAATCCAAAAAAATAAAAATCAAATCCGACGGGTAGTTCCAGAGATTAGCGCGTTCAAACAAACAAACTCTTCAGCTTTATTATTAGTACTAGCTTCTGCCCGAGGCTTTGTTCTCCTAAAACTTGTTCCCCTGCCTCACCCCGTCGCATCGCATCGCCTGCCCGCACTGTTACTTCGTTTTCGCTTAGTGTTCCTTCTGACATAGAGCGTGGTGTTAAATAGCCTACATAAAGCTTTCTTCAAGGATTGGGCTATATAAATCTATATATATAAAAATCAATTGCTGTTCGTTAGTCTCGCTAAAACTCAAGAACGGCTGGGCCGATTTAGCTGATTTTGGTTATGAAATGTTTATCGTAGTCCAGGGAAGGTTTAAACGGTCAGAAAATATGGAAAAAGGAGTAGGCTAGGAGTAGGATAGGAGTAGGGTAGGAGTAGGATAGGAGTAGGGTAGGGGTAGGGTAGGAGTAGTGTGGGAGTAGGGTAGGGGGTAGGGTAGGAGTAGGGTAGGAATAGTGTAGGAGTAGGGTAGGGGCTAGGGTAGGAGTAGGGTAGGAGTAGTGTAGGAGTAGGGTAGGGATAGGGTAGGAGTAGGGTAGGGGTAGGGTAGGGGGTAGGATACTACGCGAACGAAGTAGCGCCGGGCAGCTAGAAATAATTTAAATGGCAAAACAACGTTTGCCGGGTCAGCTAGTATAATATATAAATGCTTTCCTAAAGATTTTTTTTAATCCGACTAGTAGTTCCAGAGATTAGTGCGTTCAAACAAAAAAAAAACAAACAAACTCTTCAGCTTTATTTTTAGTAAGTATATTGTATAGATTTACCCGGGAGTAAAGGGATATTTAGACGAAAGCAAAAGCCTTAATAATACAATAAAGGTAAGTACATTATTTTCTTATCATGGTAGTTGAGGCGGGCCACACACGCATCCACAAAAAACTATCATTTCAAAAGGTCAATTATCACAGGACACGCGTCTGTCATAACGTGACACTTGTGACGTTGTCGTGCTAAGGCCCATCGTCCACGACGCTACCCAATAGTAACAGTGACGATTGCTTTGATGACTTAAGGGGGATGCGGATCCCAGAGGACACGGTGGAGCATACGGTGGAGGTCTGCCCTGCTTGGGCGGAGCCCCGCCGTGTCCTCGTAGAGGCGATCGGCAACGGCGGCAACCTCTCGCGTCCGGCCCTGGTGCAAGCCATGGTCCGGGGCGAGAGGGAGTGGGAGGCAGTCACCTCCTTCTGCGAAGCAGTCATGCTAGCGAAGGAGGTGGCGGGGAGGCTGAGGGAGAGAACCTCACGCCTCAGCCGCCGCGGGAGACGCTCCGGGCGTCGGGAGCCGCGTGAGGACTCCCGGCCACCGTAGGCGCGGGCCTGCGGGCGGTGAGTAATGGGTAGCTCACCGTCCGATCAGGACCAGGCCCGTGCCGGACGGCGCGTTGTGTTCCACGCGCGCCTCAAAGAGATGTCAGCAGAGGACGGGGCCCCACAGGGCCGAAGCCTGCCGGGGCGGCGGGATTTTCCGAAAGGTTAACCGCTGCCCTGGAACAGAAAGGGCTAAGGACGGAACACGGGTGGGTAAAGGTAAAAGTCTGACACTCCCTTCCGCTCCACCCAGAGCGGGAGGGGCCATTTGATGATTTCCCATACACAAAAAAAAAAAAAAAAAAGGGGGATGCGGATGTGCTACTGCCAGGGTCGCAGGTTGTTCAAAAGAGTTACCGTGGCCCCTGGCACAGACAACTGAAGGAACACGGGTGAGTTTTAGTCAGGAAAAGTCTAACATGCCTCCCGCTCCGCCCAAACGGGAAGTTATTTGATGACTTGCCAAACAAAAAAAAGGGGGATGCGCTAGGTAGCCCGCGAAATTCAATTTTTCTTACGTTTTTTGCAATCTACAGTCAGTGTCACGTTGAATGTTGATTACATTAAGATTCGCGGGCGTAACAAGTATGACTTTACAGAATTTTAATCATTAATACAACCCTCTAAGTACATTATAATCCTATTGAATGACTATTTCATTAATTAATAATCAATAGGATTATATTAATTTAGCCATAGCCAGTCGCTTCCCTTCACTTCGCTTCGCTTCACTTCCTTTGCTAGCGCTGCCACCATTCTGGCTGATCATCATTGGCGATTTAAGGGTCGACAGAGTCATAGTCACAGATACATAACGAATACGCAATAAAAAATTGAGAATTAAGTAAGTAACACGTTACTTTTGAGTAGCATCGTGGACGATGGGCCGTAGTTGATACGTGACATTGTTCCCCATTGCTTTATATAGATCGTTGTTACTGCTAATGAATGCGATGTTAAAGATAATAATAGTATATTGTGTCTTTTGTGGAGGAAGTGTGTAGTGGCAGGTGTTCGGGACACCTGACAGTGGACAATAAACACTTTCGTAGCAGGAAAAGTAACAGTTTCTATATTAGAGCCAGGAATTTGAGACAATTTTCCAGCTATGGAACAACAAACTGAATGTCGTAATTAACAAAGTTCAAATTTCATTGCAACCAAAAACTTATGAGGCTTGTTACAAATTGTCACTCAAAAATCAACTTAGAATACATTTTTACTAAAGTAGATAACTGAATAAGCGATGGAATGTAAATTATTTGCGATTATGTATACTGCTTGTCATAATCAGCTTATACGTTCCCACTGTTGCAACACAGGCCTCCTTTTTCTATGAGAGGGACCGGGCCATAATCCACCACGCGGACACAGTGCGGGTTGGTGGACTTCACATGATGTTTTCCTTCGCCGTTTTGAGAGCAGTGGTGATGAATTTTTCAAAAAAAAAAAAAACCTTAAAAATTGGCACGAAATAAACCACCCTTGATAATAAGGAACACTAGACACGCGCGGGCGATAGTATCAACAATTCAACACAAACTTTATGGCATTGTTACCAAATTATCACTAATTAAGTTTAATGTTGTTAAATACTAACACGAAATAAAAGGTCCCACAGCTAGCATGATAATTGTTTAAAATACCTAATGTAGAATATTATAGTTTCAATTAGAGCTGATTTTTCCAACGCCAGATAATTTTATCAAAGGAATAATTTTGAATTTTTGACAGTTCTTCTATACAAAATTTGTTAGACGTCAATTTTATTCCAGGAATAAAAATTATCTGTCTATTGAAAAATCAGCCCTAAATGTTATAACCTAATAGCCACACTGTATGAAACAATGGATTAGTAATAGTCTCCGCCATATCTGTGGAAAGAAGGCAACCCGGCAACCCGTCGGGGACGTTTCCGCAAGCAGTGACAGTTAAGGGAGCATGACGAACTTGCTGCAGGTTGCTCAGGCAAAAATAGATTAGCAATATCCTTCAAAATATTTTAGATTGTGATTAAAAGTGTATTACGTAACTAGAGTATTTGTGGTTCTAGTCCATTTATTGTCTGGTCTTTATCTGGTTTGTCAAACGCATATTATTCTGTTAGTCGTAAAATAGTAGTGTCCTATAGACAAATATAATAAAAAGCGGTCGTTCAAGCACTATCGCTCGTAAAGATAAAAAGTTATATGGACAGCGATAGTTTAGTTCAGATAGACGGGCTTTATTATAACAGCATTCGACATTTACGATTTGGCAAATAAGCTTTTCAAAATGGTATAGAATACTACGAACTAGAATACTAAAAAGAATATCTACAGACGCCAGCACATCAAGCTACCCGAAACTGTAAAATTTTCCCAATCAACTTTGAACCTAATGCTTTAGTGATAAAGTTGAAAATCTACTAAATAAATTTGACAGATTGTAGTAGCTTGATGTGCTGGCGTCGGTACATATTATTTTTTAATCAATGTAAAATCAAAAACCAATTGTTTTTCTAAATCTGAAGCTAGGTTGAAATCAGAAAAGTTATCTTACTTTTTCAATATTACTAATAATAAAGCAGAGTTTGTTTGTTTGAACGCGCTGATTTCGGGAACTGCCAGTCGGATTTGAAAAAATATTTTTGCATTTGATAGCACAATCCCCTAAAGAACCGAGCAAAAAGGAGTATCGTGTTACCCAGTAACTGGGTTGTGGAGGTCATATAGGCAGTCGCTCCCTGTAAAATACTGGTTTTCAGCTCTATCCGGTTAGACTAGAAGCCGACCCCAACACACTTGGGAGAACGCTAAGCAGATTGATTAAATTACTAAAATGCCTGTTCAATGTACCATGGGTTTGTAGTACATACGTTTATAACTTTTACTTTGTCACGTACATTCTCTTTATTTGATCGCACATGGAGAGATACTAAGGGAACATCGTACGATTATGCCTATCGTTGGAACGCGCCAATCTTACAGTGAAATGGCTTTGAAAATTGTACGTTGTTTCCCTCACGAAAACACATGAGGGGCTGTAGGCTAATGGGAATCGTCTCAAAATATACAGCGGCTTAGCTGTGTTCTGGAAAATAATAGACTTTCTTCACAGTTTTTATGGGTTTTATTTTTAATATGATTCGTTTTTTTCTTCGCAAAATATATCAACAACCATATTTCAACAACGCATTCTCTCCTTTACGGCGATCAAAGTTTGGAAAAACTGATTGTGGTTGGGAACACCGAAGGCAAACGAGTGCGCGGTCGTTCACCAACACGATGGACCGGTCAGGTGAAGGAATCATCGTCCTCTAAATTCTACACGGTAGTAAGGGATGCGCTGGACAGAAACCGGTGGAGGCGGATCATCCGCTCCAGATGCAACTCTGAAACTGACCACGATCAGACATGAGGGATCGACTACAGAGAGAGGAAATATAAAAGTAAAGAATATTTTTTAAGTAAAGTCAAATAATATAATATTTACTAGCTTCTGCCCGCGGCTTCGCCCGCGTGGATGTCGGAAGTTATCCCACGGGAACGTGTTACCAGGATAAAAAGTATGTGCTTCCCCAGGATGCCATCTATCTCTTTGCCAAATCAGAAGTTCAGTGGTTTAGGCGTGAAAATGTAACATACAGTTTCAAGTTCAAATCCTCCCCTAAAAACCGAATTACCCCTTTTTGCCCCGTCAGGGGTCAATTTTCGACAACTTTACATACTTATTATTAATTATTTTCTGTCGAAAGTATCAATACTGAGTTTCGAGTTAATCGGACCGCGCATTCAATTTCTTCCACACAAACTTCAACACCCCTATATCCCCCTTTGAGAGGTAGTTTGAAAAACTTATAATGATAAACTTTATTACTTACTTAGGTAAGTATTGTTGCCAAGTTTCAAGTTTATTAACTAAATTAATAACATTTTTCATATAAACTGTATCCCCTCTTTTCACCCCCACAGGGGTGGAATTTAAAAAATTCGTTTGGGATATATTCATAACTTGACTCAATGATTATTTATACCAATTTTCTAATTAATCAAGCCACTTATTATAATCCTCCCCTGTAAAATTATCTACCCCTTTTCACCCCGTTAGGGGTAGATTTTCGAAAAATCCTCATACGTGTTATTATTTATTTTTAGTCTTAAGTACACACACAGTACACTGAGTTTCGAGTTAATCGGAGTTAATACACAAACTTTAACACCCCTATATCCCCTTTGAGGGGCAGTTTTCAAAAACTAATAATGATAAACTTTATTGCTTACTTTGGCGAGTATTTATGCCAATTTTCAAGATTATTAACCTAACGAATAAGATTTTTCACATAAACTGTATCCCCGCTTTTCACCCCCACAGGGGTGGAATTTTGAAAAATCATTGGGGATGTGTTCATAACTTGACTCAAAGATTATTTATACCGATTTTCGAGTTAATCAAGCCACGCTGTAAAATCCTCCCCTGTAAAATTGTTTACCCCTTTTCAGGCCTACAGGGGTAGATTTTCGAAAAACCCTGATACACATTATTCTTCCCTTTTAATTTTAGGTATAAATACTGAGTTTCGATTAAATCGGACTGCGCGCTAAAATTCTTCCATACAAACTTTGAAACCCCCCAATCCCCTTTTAGGGGGTAGTTTATAAAAACAAAAAATGCTGAACTTCATAATTTACCTAGATAAGTATTCGTGCCAAGTTTCAAGTTTATTAACTCAAGGAATAAGATTTTTCATACAAACAAAATCCCCCCATTTCACCCTCTTAGGGGTATAATTTCGAAAAACCCTTTCTTAGTGGATATGTACTCTTCACGAAGAATACACCCTCCAAATTTCATGTCTCTAGGACCAGCGGTTTAGGCTGTGCGTTGATGTCTCAGTCAGTCAGTCAGTCAGTCAGTCAGTCAGTCAGTCAGTCAGTCAGTCAGGACTTTGAATTTTATATATATAGATAAATAAGATGTTTTAATCCTGCTAATATTTTAAACGTGAAAGTATGTATAATGTATCGATGGATGGCTGAATGGATGTTTGTTACTCTTTCACGCAAAAACTACTGAACGGACTTGGATGAAATTTCGCACACATATGGTTTATAACCAGGATTAACACATAGGATACTTTTTATCCCAATATTCCCACGGAATCAAAACTTATGCGGGTAAAAACACGGGGCGTAGCTAGTATTTATATAAAATTAGCTTCTGTCCGCAACTTCGTCTGCGTAAAATTGGTTGTCAATTGTCGAACTTAGCGTTCTTTTTGTTCTGACTTTTTTTTCTTTTTCCTCGACCAAAAGAATATCCAGAGATTACCCATACATACAAACAAACAAATTATACCTCTTTACAATATTTGTATAAATAGTGTAGAGTGGATACAATGAAAGAAACACAGACCTTTGAACTATAAAAACTTGTTTTTCTCTTACTAAACATCTTTTGACATTAATTTTTTTTTACCGTGGAGTCTTCAAATGTCTTTTTTAAAGAAATACCAAAGAAAGTACGTACGTTTATTTGCGGCAAACATGACGCATAAAAAGAACACAAACACAAAAAAAAAATAACAAGTTGGGAAAAACACGCGTCACATCCACGCAAAACGGCCATCACTCAGCACAATGCTAAGACCCTATACAAGACAGAGCCCCAGCGATGGTTTTCAGCGACAGCCGGCGTTGACGTGATGGCGTCAACCAGTTTTTCTGTTGTCCCACTGCACGACAAATCTAGAGAGAGCATATACCCAAGACCCATTTCAAATTATTAGCATTGCTCTCTAATCCATTTCTAACCATTTATAGCCACGGCCCTAATGGATATTATTATAACTTAATTCAAAATACGCTATTGCATCATTTAGTGAGCGTCTGGCAGGGCGGCTACAAGCGAGTCCCCCCTACGTCTGCGGTTACGTGCGTCTGTGTTCCTTATAGAGAATCGTGTGTAGGCCGCCTATTATTGTATAGGGTTGTGCTGGTGAATATTTGGAGGGAGTTGGTATTATGAATATTGTGCTTTAATGCTGTGATTATAAGGTCGCTTTTTAAGGCTTCATAGGCAAAGAATAAAGTACGAAATGGAAACTGGATGCTGAAAAAGAATTCGTTTTTTAGAAATATGCCGTACTTTTGTACTTTGCAGAACAATGGTGGCGCAGTGGCAACGGTCCCGGCCTATCAGTTGTACATCGTAGGTTCGTACGCGCTTTACTTTGTGTAAATAATTTCATCACTACTGCACTCAAAACGGTGAAGGAAAACATCGTGACACCAAAAATTCGAAGACATGTGACATCTACCAACTTGCACTGGGCTCGCGTGGTTGATTACGGCCCAGTCCTTCTCACAGAGAGGAGGCATGTGTACCAGCAGTGGGAACATTATAGGCTGAATAAGTGATATATGCTATCTGGCTACTTAAATGTAGGTCCTGCCTGCTGTATCGTTTGCGACATAGCTCCACAATCACACACTACTGCCGTTCCATCAAGGTAGCTCCACTACCAGGTTCTTACATCTTCCCACTTGTGTCTGGAGACGGTTCAGAGGCTTCCAACAAGACCACTACCCGAGCCTTTCGACCTCAAACGGCTCAAACCTGTAGTTACCCATAAGATTACATTATTGTGCCGCTTGAGGGTATACCGTTTAATTTATATCCATAATTTTCCTCATGTAACATCGCCCTCGGGAAGCGAGTAATAATTTAAATCCAAACAAAGCCTTATGAAGTAATTAAGCCACGCTCCAAGTTCCAAGGACTCCAGACTCCTGTACACGTTGCAGAACTTCGGGTAGAACAAATAAAACGGGCACATGCTTGGAATAATATCCACCTGATTAGCCAGCTTTCCTTGAAAGGTAACATTTCAAGTTTACCGAGCCTTCAGGCAAGATGGTTAAGGGTGGCGTTAGGTAGCCCGTGAAATTCATTTTTCTTACGTTTTTTTTGCAGTTTGAAGGTCAGTGTCATGTTGAATGTTGATTAAAATATGATTCGCGAGCGTAACAAATGACTTAGTATAATCATTAAAATCATCAATACAACCCTCTAAGTTCATTTAATATTCATTGATATTTCATGAGATAGGGATTCAATGGGATTATATGAACTTAGAGGATTGTATTGATAATTTTAATGATTATAATTCTCTAAATACATACGTACTTGTTACGCTCGCGAATCGTATTTTGTGCAGCATACAACCTGACACTGACCTGCAAATTACATATACGGTAGGTAGGTTGTGCTTTACTTTGTGTACATACACTGCTCTCAAAACGGTAAAGGAAAATATCGTGAGGAAACCGTCATGTCCTAGAACCAAAAATTCGAAGACGTGTGACCTCTACTAACTCGCGCTGGGCCCGCGTGTTAGATTTAGCCCACTCCCTCATGCAGAGCGGAGGCCTGTGTTGTTTGACGATGACGATGTTTCCCTTCACTGTTTTGAGAGTGGTGATGAAATTATTTAGACAAATTAAAACGCCTGCCTGGGTTTGAACCCACGAGGCCACGACCTACTTGGGTACGAAGTCTAATTATTGTGATCAGTTTACTAGAATGGTGACCGCATTTCCTCCTAAACAGATGTCTAGCATACTAATGGTGCCAGAATTATTTACGAACCTTCTTCACAACACTTCTACAAACGTTCATAAGTTGGTAAACCAAATAAAAGTTGGACATGAGTTGAATATTTGAATAATTTTCGGCTGTTTCACAGGGAAATGTAAATTGTCTTAAATTTTGTTTCTTTGTTTAACGAGATTAGCGGCGTGTTTCGGAGATTTGTGTTTTTATTTTATTTATGTTTTTACCTTGAAAGAAAAGAAAGAAAGAAAAATGCGTTGGCATTACAGAAAAAAATACACCTTAAAACTATAAAAAACAGATACTACACGATACCCTTTGGTAAGAGTGGTTGTCAGACTTTCGGGTTTCTGAATACCCGTAACGACTGACAAGACAAAGCATTGAAGAGTCTCAGTAAGTAATGGATGGTCGTCACCCAAACACGGACATGTTTTTGTTACTTACCCACGAACCTAAAGTATACAGGGTGTAATAAGACGCATCACGTAGCCGTCAACCATGCATTCTGTACATCAAACTACGAGTAAGTAACATGCACAAAAATAATTGCTGGAAACAACTTTTATTTTTGGTGCGAAAATTTGCTGTAGTGCGCAATGTAACGCACGCAACACATTGTGTTTATGAGCGCATGCAACGGTACAGGGGTCGTGAGGGTATTTAAAGTTGTATTATAACATTAAAAACTTGTTTTCGTAAAAAAACGTCAGTAAAAGTTGGAATTTTGACCTTCAATTTCTCCGTAACCAGAAGGTTCCCAGGTATGGTCCAGTACAAAAAAACGATCACAATGACGGGGAGTACAAGTGACTCCCGGCTTCGTTAAGTGTCTTTTTACACCCGTTATACTGTAAGTACATGGAGAGATTATCTAAAATTCTAAACAGACGAAATTACGCCAGATCGGATACAAGATACACCTCTGTCAACCCCTTTCGGGAAAAACAAGCGTGATTTTATATCAAAAAGAAGGAGCTATGTAAATAGTCTGTATCACATTATTGATCTATCTTCTATCCAATGCAGTGTCGCCTCTCCGTGGAGTATCTTCCACGAGCAAAATGCTTGCTACGCCGTAGTCACGTAGCGCTACGACGCTACGCCGTAGCAGTATCGTACTTTTATTTGTATTGAATTTTGTATAATATTTTTCCGTCGTGTTTTTTGGGATATTGCTGCGCGGTTTTTTTTATAAGAGTAGTTAGATATGTTAGACCCCTACATGTCTCGGAAAGCACGTTAAGCCGTTGGTCCCGGCTGTCATTCGTGGATCTTTGACAGTCGTTACGGGTAGTCACAGGCCCGAAATTTGACAACCAGTCTTACCAAGGGGTATTGTTATTACCCAGTACCAGTCGCAACTATGTTGGGGTCGGCTTCCAGTCTAGCCGGATGCAGCTAAATACCAGTATTTTACAAGGAGCGACTGCCTATCTGACCTCCATAACCCAGTTATTGCGTAATAGATACCCCATGGTAAAACTGGTTGTCAGACTTTCGGGCTTCTGACGACCCGTAACGATTCATTGTCAAAGATCCACGGAGGGTCTTGGTATGTAAAGATGGTCACCCATCCACGACTGACATACATACATACGCAGCTGTATCCAAAACTTTTTAACAAAAAAATTAAACCGCCGAATAAACTGAAAAGCAGGGTATACTTACATTAGTTTAAGAACTTAGTTATTAAGGTTAAATGAAAAAGGTTTATTATTTTTTGCTTTTCAGTTTTTTCGGCGGTTTAATATTTTTGTTAAAAAGTTTTTAACACACTTTTATTAGGTCGACTTGTATGTAACTAACTATGTAATGGAATCTAAGGTAACTAATTTAACCATCTTCCAAGGATCGTAGCGTAATGAAAATTGGCAGCTTTATGTAGTTCTGATGACAATACAATAATAATTATGGTACTGTCGAACTGATCTGATAATGGAGCCGGAAGATATGAACTGGAACTTCATGATGGAAAATCGTATCATAGCTGTTTTGGATTTCTTAGAAAAGCCTTGTAATGAACTTGACCACGATTAGGTTTCAAGGTCTGATGATGAAGCCGGAAGATTTTTTTGTTTTTACGTGCATTTATAAAAGCGTGTTTTTCTAGTGTTTTTTTATTATTTTATAATTTTTGTGGCTATAATCTACTAATTGTTTAAAAATTAA